>JAFBJW010009053.1:5261893-6680428 GCA_016785235.1 Pseudorhombus dupliciocellatus | reverse complement strand
GAGGCCCGATACCTGCAGCTGCCCCCCCCCCCCCCCCCTCCTCCTCCTCCTCCTCCCCACTACCCCCACCGCCTCCACCACACTGCTCCATCCTTACCCCCAAACACAACATCATCACACCACTGCTGTGACATTGTGGTAATGAGGTAACACAGCTACAATGTCATGGAAATGTTGCGGAGACGTTATCTGTGGGAGCTCATCACACATGCTGATGTTCCTGATCCCCTTCAGTGTTTGCATTGTGTGCGGAGGCGCGCACGTGTTCATGTGTGCTGCTGCATCACGGTTAAAAAGGGAAAATGTCCCCCCGCCCCCCCACGAAATAACAGATACATATGGCCAAATGGCAGGAGGAAAGCATGATGCCTCTATTTTCACAGAGGGGGCGGAGGGGGCTCGCATCAAGTAAACATTTGAAACAGATGGCAGTTTCAGAAGTGAGCCTCATCAATCTTTGTTGACCCTACCCCTTTTAAAAAGTCCTCTTATTTGGGGATATTTGCAATTATAATACACACTGTAAGCTCATTTGAATATCAAATTAATTACCCAACACACTGGAGTAAATACCTCTTTTATAAGTCCTTGTTAAAAGTGAAAAGTTCTCGACTATGGTTGGATGGCGTGTTAATTTACAGTGATATCTAATCCCAAGTTACTTCACATAAAAGGCATTACTATACATATTTTAATGGGGAGGTGGTTGTTTTCACGGCAATTTTCTGCTAGAGTACATTTTTAATTTATTCATATTTAATTTATTGGTCTCTGCATACCCGCTCAGTAAAACTAATCAAGACCATGTATGGGCCTCTTAAAGCCACATCTCTCCTTGGCAGGCAGACAGGGAGCCTCTGCATTAGGATAAGCTCTCCTCTCTCGTGCACCAGCGCCGGGTGAAACGCCGTGCTATTCAGCCAAGCAGGAGGATACCACCTCCAAGGAGACTGTTCGGTTTTCACAAACAACCTTTTAATCAGACAGAAAAAAGGGTGGAAAATGAAAAATGTGCCCAACCTTGAGCGATCCAAAACATTTCAATTCATGCGGATGGTGACCACCGCCGCCGCTGTCAGAATATCGTGCGCTGGGGACAATGCCTTCCACCTCTTCTTTCAGTTACTTCCTGCCCTCAAATATCCTCTGCCCTTGAATTGGTTTTTATGGGGCTTTCGATGCCATTTAGCAAAGTATGAGTGGAGTTCTTATCACCTCGCTCCACCATACACTCTAAATACCTATCGATCCATTGACACACCTTGGGGAGGGTGTGCACATCCTTACACATGGAAATGATTTCAATTAATTACCAATCCCCTTTGACAAGGCAGAGGAGCAGGAGGGAAACAAAGGGGTCCACACAACAGGAGCATTTCTCTGGTGTAATGTGCACCATGTGTAATGAGCAGCGAAAAGGTCATTTGACACATTTCTGCCAGAATGAATTCATTTGTTTCAAGCACTTAATTCTGTAGTCACCTCATTGGTGTTCGGCTTGGCAGTGCACTCAGAGGGTGCATTACCACAAGTGGAGGCTTAGCTTCCTCCCAACAGCTAGTGCTGACCACAGGTCTGCGGGAATGACGGAGGGGCGGAGAGAGAGAGAGAGAGAGAGAGAGATAGTGAAATGGAGTGTGAGAGATCAAATCACCCCCTTCTATCATAAGGAAATCGCCTCCATCACCTTCAGTGTAATTGGAGCGTTCATTACAGTTCAGTAAAAATGCAGGTTGCCATTAGTGGGGCCATTTAAAAGTAGCCTCCTGGAAAATGATAGACCCCAGAGGTCGCTGCACGGGGGGTCACAGTCAAGTAAATAATTGGAATTGGTCCTGTGAGGTTTGGAAAACCACAAAGCCCGTGGTCAGGCTCCAAAAACTTGGTGCAGTATAGAGGCAGGAATCCGATCTGACAGAGGATGAAATGAAGTCTATTGAAGATTGACAGAATATAAGTATCTATCTATCAAGATCTATCAAGAAATGGAATCGAAATTCTCTCTCGACATCTCTGTTGGTGTGTTCTCCATTCTTATTTGGATTTACTCTCAGTTTTGTGATCATCAGTTTTGAGGACTGCATGTCTGATGGAGTCGTGTAAAAGTTGAGTTCAGAGCAATCTAATTGAGGAGGAGGAGGGAGGATGTTGCCATCAGCTGCCACTAGAGGCCTCAGTCCGACTGAAACTTGTACTACTTTTGTTTTTCCATGCACTGTTTTGCTGCTGCTGCTGGTTTTAATGTTTTGAAACTGTCTCTGCAGGGAAACATTTCACTGTAAGCAAAACCAGAAATATTAGGTTGATCAAAGGAAGCATATTTAATGTGTTTAGGTCTGAAAGCTGTGCTGTTATTTACGTTCTGAAGGTTATTCTATAAAACTTTGTTCTTAACAAAGAAAGCACAACAATAGCTCATCAACTTGTGCAGTGCCTCGCTAACTGCAAACATGCCTGGAGTCACAGCTGATAACGCGATTTCAGATTCTCTTTGAGAGATTTAAACACTCTAACAATAAATCTGGGTATTTATTTCTTTGTGAAGGCTCCACTAATGACCATGTTACTGCAGGAGAAAAAGCCGAAACATTAAATATGAATAAACTCTTCATGATGAAACAATTAGGCAATGGTGTTCTGTGGAGCTGGTTAGAAAACTAAATCTCTAAACAAACTGTTTGGTAGCATTAGCAAATGATTTTAACCCCTCAGCTGTAATTATCTGACAACACACCCATGGCCTCTCTTGTCACCGTCACTGACCACAAGCAGACCTGGATCACTGTCATCCAACAAGTCGCCTACAAGGAAATGTGAGGGAAATAGTAGAATGTAGACTTTCATTTGTACACTACATTGATGATAATGAAATGGTAAAATAACTTGTATTTAAGGAGAACAGCAAGGAGATAAAGACAAATGTATATTGAAAACAAATACTACAGTAAACATGTAGCATGCTGCTGCTTTCAGACATGCACCGTACTCTATGATGCTGTACGTGAGAATACCACCGAGTCAGTTGCTACCAATGTCTCCTGTCAAACCTTTAGTAAAATGTCTGAGTGATCCCATTTCAGTACAACACAGCTAGCAAGTGGGCGTGTTGATCATGATTCTCACACACAACAGATGCTAAATTGAAAAAAGACGCCGATACCTCAGTCACCCAAACAAGGAGTCATACACATAGAGGACGCCAACTTGGATGCACGCGAGTCCTCCTCGTGCCAGAGATAATTTATTTCCGAGCAGCACATGAGCAGAGCTGCTAGCTATGAGTCGATCTACGGCAGCACTACACCGCCATCTACTGACGGACAAGTGAATGGCGGAGCGAAGCTTGAGCACAAATAACCGCGCTACTGCAAATATGTCAGTCGTCCACCACAATCCTCTCTAATACACACCGTCTCAGTTTAAATGGAAACGTAACAATTAGCATTTCCAACCGACGGCATCCAGAGCAAACCCTCGGTTTTATGGAATGAGATAGGAAAGATGTATGTTTTCCTGTTTTCCCATTGGAAGCAATGGCCACGGGTTCATGATCGGGCGACACGTGGCCTCGGCGTCAGGAGCTCTCATCACATGGGGTGTACTCTCTCTCTCTCTCTCTTTCCTCACAGCCCTTTTATCACTCAGGAAGCAGATTGGACTTCTCACTCTCGGCTACTCCGCATTATTGTCCATTATCACACCGTGGTCCATGTGTAAGGTGACAGTGGTGCTCTGATGGAGAGGCGACAGGGGGACCCAGACTGCAATAACATATTATTAGCTTTTTTCACAGCTCCACTGGGCTGGATTTACACTGGATATCCAGAGACCTCCGAGGGCAGCCCACTGCCACAGCGGCCTCCACCAGCAGAGCAAGTGCCACATACACAAGTGTGTGTGTGTGTGTGTGTGTGTGTGTGTACCAACAGGCCTTTTCCAATTAGCCTCAGTGTGTTGTAATTTTTCTATGCTACTGGAGTATAACATCATGTTCTACAGTTGTACTACAGTCCACAGTCGTGAACCAGTGGATGGATGGATGAATCTATAGATGGACAGATGGATGGATAGATGAAGGGATAGCTGGCTGGACGATGGATAGATGGGTGAATGAATGGATGGATGGATAAATATATAGATGGGCGGATGGACAGTTGGATGTATGGACAGATGGATATACAGGAGCTGCAGAGTGCATTCCAATTCCCTGGGAGGTGGAGAGCAGCACATCTGCCGCGCCTGTTTAATACGTGACGCTCTTGTCCTTGGTAATGTTAACAGTCTCCCTTGTGACTGATGCCTCTCGTCCCAGCCCTGTTTATAAAACAGTCAGAACTTCGTTAAGGGACAATAACATCAGCCAGGCTCAATTACGGTGACATTTTGCTGACGTTCAGATTGCCTCCCCTCAATCTTTCTTATGTAAAATACTGATGTGCCAGTCACATATGGATGGATGAACTTTGGGGGAATCAATGGTATTGATGAATCATAGATCATACAAGTCAACGAGACTGACAACGGGAGAGTGAATTCACGGCACGTGGGAAGTCAGTATTAAATCGTAATCATAATCAGACAAAGTGAGTTATGTAGAATCAATAGCACAATTATGATAGTATGTAGGACTTGTCTGTGCAATACACACACTAAGTCCATTCAAAAAGGCTGCATTGTGCTCATTACAGCAGCAACGTGTGGAGATGTCTGAGTATTGATACTGGTATCACTTCAGTTATTAATGTGGTGCACGCAGCTTATTAATCATAGAGCTGAAATGTTGATCACAGTCCTAATAAAGAAAGCAGAGTCTCTTCATTGGGCACAGTGGGATTTACAAGACAGCCACTTTGCCATGAATGGTTGGAATCTATGGAAGTTACCAGTTTTGTTCTGAAATCTGCTGGGAGCACATTGTAAGGAGAGGAGAACAATAACGCTGCTAAATCCTGGGAGACAATGGCATTTGATTGTCCTTTAGTGTGCCCTCAAATATTGGAGGGATTGTGAGGTGTTTCACACTCAGCAGCGTAATCTGATGTTGGCGGACGTGGTCTGATGTTTTCAGCAAAGGTAAAACAAAAAGGACAAATCTATAGAAGAAGATTTAATATATATAGAGAGAGAATACTGTGTTTGGAGACTGCCTGCTTCTCAAAACATGCATCTTTGATCATGACAACATACCCAATTAGAATCAAAGGTCCTCTATATGCAAATGAACAGGACACAAAAAACTGCATCTGTCCCAGTACCTGTCTTATTATAAAATGCCTTATAATACTGTATGTGGAGAGTGGAGCATCACCTAAAAGCAAAATTCACCATGTTAGAACAGTAACCTTACAGTGAGCAGGGTAACACCATGAGACCACAGCTGCTTTCAGACATGCACTGAAGGCCGAACATTTACCTGATAAATCCGCAGGGGCGGTTTCTGAGAGCGATAATGTCCGACTCAGTTAATCCGGACATTTTCCAAACTGTATCTGCGCGAACTCGTGTGAGAATACAGCAAGATAATCTCCAGACGCTAGTGTCGACATGCTGTAAACACAAAAAAAGGCTGATTCCCATGCTGCAATCAACTCCTGCTGCATTCTTCATCTTTTTGTAAAATGCTACTGCACAAAATGTCCACACTTCGTTAGTGGATGATGGAGCATTGGCGGCTTGGTTCAGGAACACCTACAGGTACGAATGAAAGAACAAATAATTAAACTTGCCTATAGACAGAGAACTCTGTGTCTCAGATTTCCTCCGTGTGTCATAATAAATGAGTGTTGGAGGAATTGTTGAGCACACAGCCCAGAGGAAGTCATGGATTGGAGAATGTGAGCTGACAAGCTGTGGAGCAGCAAATCAAGAGAATATATCTGGGAGGTGGACAGGTATCTACACACATGCCTACATCCCTAATAGCTTCTGTACATATGTATGACCTCCTATGGATGTGCTGCTGAGGATAGCTGCACACAGCCTGTATATGTGATGTAATCTGTCACATTATTGTGTCACATCAGAGAATTTTCACATTTTCTTACTGCATTTTTCCATCAAACTTTATTTATATCGTCGTAACACCTGCTGCTCCTGAACTGTTGGAGATGCCACTACAAGCCAATGGAATCTGTCCAACCCTCCATTCTGAAATAACACGGCGTTAATGGCTTCAGCCTTTGCTTTTTTAACATTAATGCTGAATATTTTTCATTTTGATTAAATCTTTAATGAAGTTCAAGGTTTAAATTTCAATCACAGCTCTCATAACCATCCCCTTTTTGGATTCAAACAGGTACAAAGGATTTTTTTCCCTGTTGTTTAGGAGACCTGACCCTTAAAACATGACTCTGTCTTTAACATTAGCCTGACATCAGTCTGTTATATTCCAGTTTTCTCTTTCATGTCCAAAACAATGTGTTCTGTAAGCACAGCGGCTGCAACCCAATACAAACTCAACAAGGCCTCAGGCTTCTGTTGGCCTTGATCATTTTCAAATGTAATTTATGCTGAGATTTCTCTATTATTCTCTCTGACTGTGCTCGTCATCTCGCGTCCATCTTCACGCGGAGAAACTCAGTATGCAAGCTTTTCACCTCATAACATTATCAGTGATCTATGACCAAGTTCCCTATTCAAGTCAAACACAGCAACATTAAATTGAGTTAAAATCGTCACATGAGGATTAAAATGTTTTTTGTCAAAAACCAAGTCAGACTGTAGATGGATATTTTCTGGTGTTCTCAGGAAAAGTTTTGGAAAATGTCAGCACAGCATCACACCCATACACATTCTTGACACTAATACCAACACGATGTATAGATGAATACACGCACAAACAAACACAAAGATCTATTGTGAATATAATCATGAAAACAAGTCCTCTCACCCTCTCGTCCCAGTGACTGCAGCAATACAAAGCATTACATATGACTCACATGATGTAAGGCTCCTTTCCCCACTGAACTCCCCAAAGAGTGAGACTGGCTCTGTCACCTTCATCAGACGACGGCATCTTTTCTCCATCGAAAACAAATCTTTTTAGGTATGTGTAAGGACCTTTTATCAGACACCTTAATTTCAGACCAATGAAAATACGTAATGCTGTGTACAAACAATCTTCACTGAGACATTATTTTCCATTGTGCAGATGAGATCAAGCTACAAGGTCCAACATCTTCAGAGAGCTGACAGGTGCGCGCTGAGATCCCACTCCAAATGTTTCCTTCATTATTTGTACAAAACCATAGACAGTTTAGGGGCCGCACATTTCCCCCTCTCCCTCGACTGCTCGCTGTGCAACAGATTATTAGAGAAACAACCCAGGAGCTCTGCAACATAGAATGAATGTAACATCAGACAGATGAAGGTGTGTGAGGTTGGTGACCTGCACCTCAGCGTCTCTCCCCTCTCCCTCGCCCTGTTGTCTTTCATTCTCTGGCTTTTGTTGATTAACCATAATGAGGTGACTTACTATAGACCCCAGGCCACTTCACCAGCCCCCTCCTTTAGTGAGGTAGTACAGAAAAAAAAAAAAAGAAAAAAAGTCCATCCAGGGAGCCGCCATAGGGGGTCAGTACAAATCAGATGCAGGGGCTTTCTTGTGTCTGGCAGCCGACACTTTCAAATGTTAATGGATGGGGGCGAACAAAGTTGAAGTGGGTCTGAAAATGCTAATTGTCCCTAATTCATGTAAATAGGTTTCTTAATGGAGGAATTAAGCATTTTAAAAATGCAATTGGAGGCAATCAGTCCTTTCATTTGGTGGGGGTGGCACAGGTGTAGTGGATTGAAATTCATCTTTCACACAGGGCGGCTCATTTGTCATTTGGCTGTGTTCAGGCATGGATGACGGGGACTGGAAGAGTCGGCCTTCTGTGGCGTTATGTACAGATATCGGGTGTGGAAACACGCCGCAGAAACCTATAATTGTGTTCTCGTTGTTGACCATATCAAGATAGAGCGAAAAGCAATTAACGCACACCACAATCAATACTGGTAAATACAGCCAATGCAAAAAATATACCACTCGGAATTTCTGGAAGCAATATGCATTCATTTATTTTTTATAGAGAGTTACACGCATCCACTGCATGTTGAATGTATTTATACTCTTACAGTATAAATATGACAGCAGCAACAGAGGCAGTTTAATGATTAGAGCGAAAAGAATGTGAGTGTCGCTCACAACAAAGGATGGAGGAACATACCTACCCATCACAGACAGAGGAGCAGCCGAGTGGACAGCTCTGACTTATTATTCTGATCATCTCAAACGGACAATAAACCAGGAGGTCATGTTTCAGCATGTAATAACACGGTGTAGCAGCGGGACCAGAAACAGAGGGAAACCCACAGCCACCACGTAAGGGCCATGAATCAAATGGGCATTGCATTGTCTGAGAAAATGACTTATTAGTCAATATAAAGGGGGGGATACTGTGTCTTTGAGGCGTAAATAGCCGTGGCACTGCAGAGAAGTGGAGGCAGCTCTGGTTAATGAAGGAGACAAGAAAAACCTTGTTTAAAAGGACAAATCAGATCACAAGATTTCAAACCCATTAGCTGCTACTCACAGGGAATGATAACAATGATAAAGGATGGTCGGGCCTTTTGATTTGGAAGTAGCGAACTGTGTTGTCTTGGGAAAAAATCTTTTCCTGGAGGAGAATCAAAGAGCAGTTCATTTTCACACTGACCTTCAGGGCTCAAGGCGGCCAGACAAGGGCACAAACAGATTGAGAATTAATTGGTGCAATTAACATTTTGTGATTATAAGGACTTCAGATCAATACCCTATGCAAATAGCCGTATTGATGTGCAGCAGAAACCTTGTTAATTGTGTTTGGCGAACAAACAGGCCCCTGTGTTACTCTTCCATAATGGAACAGGAGGCGCAGACAGGTTCAAACTGCTGACCACTTTAGATGCACGAGGACACCCAGCAGTTTCACTCTCCTCCATCGCACCGGTCCACCCCTTCACCCTCCACTCCACTCAAGACTCTTCAGGAAAGTTGGTGAGTTTGATGATCTCGGTTTCTTTTAAGTTGCCCCTTAGTGGCTCTTTGGAGAGGCTCTTCAAGGCTGCATGAAGCTCCTTCAGTGTTTCTGTGATCACCACGCCCCTGTCAGGCTACAGCAGATTAAACAAGCGGCCTTCTGCCTCATTTTTGAACCGTTCGGAACAGCGGCAACGGCCATGTGCGGAATAATAGAAACACTCTGCTGACAGCCATTGAAATGAATTAGTTTCAGCTTTATTGCAACGGACTGGATTTTCCACTCTCGTTATTAAACTGTGTTAAAAATGCACTTTCATTTCAAATAAGTACCAGTAATCCTGTTTGCGGACCACAGCAGATGAAGTTAAATATAATTTAAGCAGAAACGGAAACGGGTGGAACAATGTAATCACTGAAAGTGAGATTGAAGTGATGCTATTCTTATCGCTGTTATTATTTTCATTACTGCTGGTGTGGAGAGACACTGGCGACGGTATAGCGGCAACAGCAAAGCAGAAGGTGAGAAAAGATGGGAAAAGCACCCATCCAATAACTATCAGAGCCAGTAAATCCCTGCACAGTGCTGCCTGCCTCACTCTTTCTTTCTGTGACAATTGGCTTGCAGATTGTAGCAGGGCTTACATCCTGTGGCCTTGAAGAAACACACAGAGCTGGCAGCGTTCGAAAAGCATGAATCCACTGTTAATTAGCTGAGTTTACAGACTGAAGGGAATAGTTAGCGGGGTCTTTTATGTGCCGCGCTGCCTACTGTGGCTGTGGTGTCGGTGTGATGATTCAGAGCTTGATGTACACTGGGCGTACCTGTCTGCGGCAGTGTCGCGTCACATTTACTAAAGGATGCAGCCTGAAAGGTAAAAGGCCCTGGTGAGAGCAGGGCTTCTCTGCATTTATCTGATGTATGGATTTAACCCAATTTTATTATGGAGAGATAACAAAATATCTCTGGACCCCCTATTTCACTGTAATTTTAAATGAGGCTCTCCAGAGCAAGATTACAGGTTATATAATAAAAAAAAATATAACAATTGCCATGGTATTAGCCATTTGTTAGTGCGCTAATTACAGTTAATTCTTTTCAATTTTGTGCTGTGCTCCTTTAGGCATTAGCCCTAATCTCCCTGGTGATGAAGTTGGTGAATTAAATAGAAAGCAGTGGAGGGAGGGAACAGTGGACATGGAATTAAGCCATCATACTTAAAACCATGTTAAACAAACACCACCACTTATTGGGCTGTTTAATAACGACTCCAAACTAATAACTGGCTCAATGTGTGGGTTAACTGGGACCTTGTGCCACTAGGAATGGAGGAATCTCTGCCTCATTCTGTTGGATTCTCTCAAAAGCAGCTCCTCACATTGACTTGCTGAGGACCCAAGGACACTCAATGTCCACTGAATGTTTTTGCATGAGCGGTCGAGACGAGCGTCCCTTATTTTAAAGTAAAGTAAACTGGCCGGGGTGTAATCAAGTTAATACAATGGTATGAGCAAAAGGTGCTGCCTGATGGGGCTCATCATCCCTCCTTCTCTGGATCAATTTTCATTGATGGTCAAAGATGTAAAATTTACAAACTGAAGTGCAAATGTGCAAGGAAGAAGACCAGTTCATAAGCAAGCATCAGTGGAAGAGGAAGAGGAAGCTGAGGCCGGTTTAATGGTAAAGTAAACACTGCTGGGGGGGGGGTTCTGGTGACGAGGCAATTGATTCTATTATTGCACTTGCTATGAAAATTGGTCGTATCGCTGCCACAGAAAAGAAGAGACGAGTTACTCTACCTGAGCAATCAACATACAGAGCATCTACATAATGATGCCATGTGAACTGTTTCCAAAACGCTGCAGTGGAGACAAAAAATAATGCAGAGAGTAAATCATGAAAGCAGCAGTCAGAATGCCCATCTGCGGTCAGGCTGCGGAGAGCAGGTGAAAAACACACAATAATGTTGCATTTCGAGACGTGGTTCAAAAAGACCTTGTCAAGATTGATGTCCGTCCTGTAGCTATACTTAATACTAAGGGAACACTCCTGAAATTAGAATCCACTTCTTTCTAAACGCACCACCTGTGAAGTGAGGACATCTGAGGAGGGGGGAAAAAATGGAGGGGTACATGTCATTTCTATAGGTTTCAAAGAGACGGGGGGGTGGGGGGGAGGCGAGCAGCCAATCTGCGAGGTGTAATGGATATGTCAAGAATTGCTAAATCATAGGTGTCTGAGGCAGAAAGACAACTAACCCAAACGTAATGTCATTCCGGAGGCAGAGAAGGAAGCAGAAACAAAGATCAGAAGAGAGGACGGGAAAGCAGGAGAGGATAAAGTAATGCATTTAAATTTAGAGAACCCCCCCCCCCCGGAAAAAAAATGAGAAAAATATTAACTGTTTATTTTCTTGTGTACTGTCCTTTATTATTACCTATGTGGCATCTCTGTCTGGGTGCATTATGGAAATGAAGTAATGCTACTTTGCTTAACAATAACACACTGACTTTGAATCCTCTTACTTAAGGTTTGATTGCTTCTTGACGGTGGTTTTAAATGAATTGTGTTGAGGAGTGATAAAGAGCTTATTGCCAGGAATAAAAGCCCAGAGCAATGAAGAAAAGCTACACATGGAGTGGCTAGGCGATACAGGCTATTACGGTGAGGGAATGGTGTCCTTGACTGCCAGGACGGCTTAGAATTTTATTTCATCTTGTTTTGCTGGCTGCTGACAATGATGCGTGACTCTGGCACCGCAGGAAGAGGGCAAAGCATGAGAGCCATTTTAGATCTCATTTACATATAGTGTGTCTATAACAGCATGAGAATAGATGCATTTGTTTATGAACATGCGACGTGCGTGTTTGAGCAGGTGGGAGCGTCGCATTCACACGTTCAGCTGCATTTGGCCGTTTTTAAAGTTTAAAAGCCGGTTTTAGGGCTCGACACGAGTTTGCCGAGGGAAAGTTTATGCTCATCATTCTCCCTGCGTTGCGTGTATTGCTGAATACACGCTGGTTCTGACCTCTATCACTCACATGCGCCGAAGCCCGCAAACCTCATGTAAATTCGGACAATGGAAGACCGTGGGACTCTGGGAATTGTTGTTTATCGGCGCAGCGAAAAGAACGGTTGAGCTGTAATGGCCCTCCAGTGGATTTAGTATGCAAACTTTTGTGTGCAGCAGCAGTTCGAGGCCTCCCCTCTGAGCTGCACATCTCTGTGTTATTTTGGTTGGCTGCCTGTTTTGGGGCGGGACCAGTTCAGTTGGAGGTTACCGCTGCTCTTGTCAAGGTGAGTCAGTTCTTTTCGATGCATGCTCAGACTCACAGGAGGCCACGAGATCTCCTCAGAGTCCACTCAGCCTCCAAAGTTCTTGATTTTGAAGATACTTGAGATAAAATGCACAATGGCTGGCACATTTCTATTAAAAACTTTTCCACAAAAGAAACCTAAAATCTCACATCTAATGCAATTCATTGATGTTTCCTTTGCTTTCCTTACACTTGCTGTATTGAAAAGTACATTAAATGACAACTACCGCTCCTACGACAGGTCTGCTGTGCCCAGAGTCACAATCAAATCCCGGGGACTGAAGGAGGCAGGTTTTTATCGGCAGGGATTGAAACATGACAAGTTTCCGTGTGAATGTGTACATGCCGATGCTGCATTTCTCCGGTGCAACATTATGTCAAATAACCATAAATGTTTGCGTACCATTCCAACTGTTTTTTCGACATTCTCGGGAACATTGTACAACAACAATTTTGTTCATGTATAGAGCAAGATGCAACACTGACAAGCTGCTCTAGTTTCGTGAAGTCGGGCGTGACTCAGATGGCACATATAAATTGTACACTCACTGTGGGAAGATGTTCGTAAACACGAGACCTTCAACCTGAGTGACCACTTAGATTCCTTGTCCCTGATGTGACTTGAGTGTCTCTCAGGATAGCGCCCCTATGATTGTGTTGTACAGGGCCTTCATTGTCATTGATCCAAAGCTGTAAAATCTGTCCTCACATTGGACAGTTTGTGGATTGTGCGGTTGGGCCTGTAACAGCATCTGCAACACAAATCTGATAATAAGTCCTTTCAGTAATTCAAGGGATTAACTGGTCCGCGTGACGCTGGTAAATATGAAACCCAATATGGAGAAATACAATAATATAAAGAAAAAAAAATCTTACTGTAGCAAATAGTTTGTTCTAAGCACGGAACTTGAATTTGTATATCAATACACATGTCCAGAAATGATCTCACATGATCCCCACAAAGAGCTTGAAACACAGAGGAAACAGCCTCCTCTGATAGGTTCAAGTATTTCACCCCATACCGCGGACATGTGGTCAGAGCTTTTCCTCCACTTAAACATAGAAACATTGATGATCAATTGGTGGGATTAGTGGACACTGCTGAGATAAAGTTGGTGTTGAAGAGGCCCACGTGACCATGCGCCCCCCCCCATGCGCCCCCCCCCCCCCGGCGCGTCCTGCTAAACTCCTCTCAGCTCTGTTGCCGGCCACAGACTAAGCCCACCCAAACCCCAAAAGCAATCACACCCCAGCTTCATCCGGCCCCTCAGAATCATCATCTGCGGCAGCATCGGGCCTTTACTGTAGCTGTGCCTGCGAACGGGAGCCCTCAGCGCCTCATCTCCTCCCACAACTTTATTTAATGAGGGAAGTTTTGTGGTGGGTGTTCAGGGGTCTCACGCCAAGCCTGGAGCAACAGAGGAGGAGTTTTCATAAACCATGGGCGAACAAATGGGATTTAACACACAAGAGGCTCTGATGGCCTATTAATTCTGCTCTGGCTGACATCCAAAAGGAGCCCAGCCTCTCTCCTAATTCATGGCTAATTTCTATCAGAGGTATCAGGAGACTTTTTTTCTCTCTGTGCAGGATGCATCCACATAACTTTAATGGATTCATTCAAGGGCTACGGCACGCAGGCATTGATTAGATTGCCTCTGAGGCCCTGCTGCTGGTCGCTTGACATAGGCAGCAAATGAAATGTGACCTCTGGTAAAAGGCCTGAACCAGCCATCCCCAGTCTAATCCATTAGCTCAGAACCTTTCCCAATCCCATTTAATTAATGAAGTGATTTAAAAAAGGGAGAACATTTACCTATCCGTGCAACTGTAAAAATATCAGGCATGTGAAATAACTGAAAGAAGTAGAGCAGCAGGACTAGCAACAAGGTCATGAAAACAGAAAACGGCACACGGGTGAAAGCAAGGGATTTGGGGTCGTTGAGTGATTGTTTGCAATGAGATGGAAGATCATTCCGCCCCTGAGACAAGATGATCCGACCACAAAACACATGCAGATGCGAGGTAATGACTTGGGTTAAGGAAAATTGCCTTTCTTTGGCCGGGTTGCTTAAATATTTGTCAGGGAGAGAAAAAGTCAGTTTATTCAGATTTATCAAAGCCAAACCATGACAGCGGGAGGTGGGGGGGGGGAGGCGGGGGGGGGGGGGGGGGGGGGGGGGGGGGGGGGGGGGGGGGGGGTCAGTCAAATGCATAACAGAAGAGAGGTTCTGCGTTCTTTCCACAGAAAGAACAACGTATACCCTTATGTTCATCTTGAACCACACTCATGAGCGGCACCTCAAATCTGCTCCTGGAATTCTCCACGCGTCCAGTCATTCAGTTTTAACCAGGATCCCTTTCGATGCACATTGCGACGCTCTCTCATTCAAACAACTGGAAAAGGAGGCAGAGCACGGCATTTCTCAATGTCACAACAAAGACGAGCACCAGATCTCCTGGTGCATATGTTACATTACTTAGTTTTCTAATTGAATTCATTTATTTATCTTCAATTAATAATTTATGATGCAACACACAGTGGTATGCAAATGAACAATTTAAATTTAATGAGTTTTTAATGACCAAACAAATAATTAGCGGAGCCCGGTGTGGTGTGCATGTAATTTTGAGGAGGAATGAATCTGAGAGCTTTGTTCAGTGTTCGAGTGCAGACAGGCTAATTTACTCATCGGGCAGCTTATGCTGCATAAGAAGTGTGTGGCACACACAAAAGCATTGGAAAGTCATTACCTCAAGGTCGTTAGGACATTTCCAAAAGGCCAGTTGGAGACATGTAATGTTAAAGAAATAATGTCAGCCATTATATTCCACACAATCACAGCAAATAGCAAAATAGAGGCACATGCTCAGAATATAACTCACTCGCTGACAAAGGGAAAATCCACTGTGGCTATCCTAAATATTCTAACTATTCCCATTGGTGTGGGAGAAAAAGGCAGAGGACTACATGCCACCGGAGCCAAATGGCATTTGATAATGGCTCCTTTCAGCAAACCCAAAAGACATTGTTAAGATTTACATTTTCAAATATATGCTGACCTTTTTTCCCTCCTCTCCCTTGTTCGCTTGTCATCAGCACTGTAATTGAATCAATATATTTCCTGATCAGCCCAGAGATTGAATAAGGTCACAGGAAGCCATGTGTGGACATTAAAAATCATTATTCTACTCAAATTGAGCAGAGACGACGTGGCCCATTCAGGGTTCAAAATGAAATTATATTAAGGGTCTATTACACTTTTACAATTATAGAGACGTTCCAATATTACAGCGGAAATGAAGTCATAATAAAAAGCCCAGGGGTGTATTACAACGAAACGACCCAACTATTTTTCCCCCCACTTTCGCGCTGTTATTGAATTGATGAAGAGAACTTGGTGACATTACGTTCGCTGATAAGTGACCTTATTCTAGAGAAATAGAGGAGTCTGTTTCACTTGCTCCATTTTCTGACTTTGAGTTTGCTGCAAAGCGATTTTCCACCTGCAAGACCTCAAGAAGCTGTACGTGCACGTTTCTATTTCTTCCCTGACACTTTCCAGGATAAGTGCTACTAATGTAGGCGCTCGAGCAGTTACCGCTTTAATTGTCTTTGAGCATACATTTATTTTAATTATTCATTTATTTTCTGGTGTATGGGATTTTGCTTTATGCACGTCTCGGTGGTTAAAACGTCCATAGCCCAATAGCGTGCGGCAAGTGGAGGACAAAGTTTCAATCCTTTTAATCCAATGCTCCAGAAGAAAAGTGGAAAATTAAATTAAGCCACACTATTAACTGAGAGTGTTCGGTCTAAACTCTTGCAAATTATGTCTAACTATCAAATTAGATAAAAAACCCTTTTTAATTGGCTTACTCACTAAAATGAATAACATTTATCAGTGATCGACTTATCATCCCCCAATGAAATAGGAATGAGCAGGACATGAAAAAAAAAGAAACGTTGCTTCCGGCTTTTCAGTGACTCTGGTTCAGTTTCTTAAAGTTTACACATTTATATAGAGAGAGTTTACACACTTAAAGATCCGGCTCGGCTTATCTCAAATGAAACAATTAAATGGCGCCACACATAAAGCGGGTGACCTGCGATTTGCCGGTGCTGCCACGTCAGTGCTGCAGAGGACATTTCCTCAGTTGTTGTACTTCTGTTTCACTTAAGGCGCAGCCCCTCTGGTCAATTAGGCGTGATGGTCACAGTGTCTTAGGAGCTCGAACAGTGTTCTTTCCTTAAAGTGTGCAAACCCAGTCGCCTGGAAACGACACAAGCTCCCACAGCCATCATCATCATGGCTGGATGCAAATAGCCTTTCATCTCAGGTGGAACAGAGCCACTGACGGAGCATATCCGCGTTGCCCTGTTTAAGCGCCGCGTACAGACGGATGAGCGCTAATGAAAGGGCCGTTTACGCCATCTATTCCACCTCAAGCACATTTTTTGAATATAGCGTTTCAGAGTGTAACGTTTATGAAACACATAATGGCAATCTAAATCAGTGGGCGGCTTCAATCCATGAGGATTAGTGGGCTTGATGTAGTTCAGCACGTGGAGGCATACTTGTCGCCTTATTACTGTAAGAGCTTCAGAAGTCCTCCCTGAAGTGAGGAGCGAGCGAGGGAGGGAGGGGGAACACTCAGCTATGCCACAGATCTCTGGCAGCAAATTAGAGACTGTGTTATCTGTTCTCCATCTAAAAAAGAGGCTGCGAGATACTTGGCCTGTCATATATTTTCAGGTGGAAGAAAATAGCTCCGTTTTAATTTGAACGAGATGCACGGAATGTTTCACTGAAAGCCGTCCCATCAGTCACAGGGTGATGTACACTGGTATGTTGTGGTCATTTGGGTTGTGTCACATCACTTCTTTATAAGGATTCATATTTATAGGAATTAATCTGCAAACAATTCTTCGGCCGCTGTTTTGAGCTCTTTTTGTTGCACTGGTACCATTCAGGCACCAAAACCATTAAGTGGATGTCGCACTGGAATGGGGAAAAACACAAAATCGATGGCTGATTTCTGTCGACTGACAAATCCATCGGGCTCCAGCTCAGACTTCCTTTAGATATAACACATGTATCATTAAATATCACTGTTGTTCTTTTCTGCCATGAAGTAAAACATAAAAAATATTATTGAAATAACACATCAGACGGCTGATCAGAATCTGAACCCAATATACTTCTTTAAAAGTAAATCAACAATCTCCAAGTGAGTGAAATATGAATCATCTGAAGGCTATGGGGAGACTTGACTCATTGACTCCTGAGAGAGAGAGAGCAGACGGTGACACTAATCCGACCGAATGTAGACAGATGAACACGTGAAAACACAAACTCAAGTTCACTTAAGGTGCTCTAGCTGTTGTGCTCTGCAGTCTGATTGTCTCCTTCCTCAGCCAAACTGGCTGGCTGGCTCTATCACCCTGGTTTGTTGGAGGCCCGATGGTGATGAATGTCTTTCCCTTTTTGTGAAGTCCCCTGTACTGCTACAGCATGCCAGGCAGAATGAAAAACAGATTAAAGAGGCAGGAAACCGACACTGAGAGGATGTTTGGCTGTTGGCTATTGAGTTATCAGCCCTTTTCACACCTAATGAAACAACTTTCAGCACTGCAGCTTATTAAATATCCCCCAGTCACTGGGCAGAGCTGCAGAGTTGCCAGGCCCTGAGAGAGCTACATTAGATTTTAATTAAAAACAAACAAATTACCCAGAGCTCCATGCATCCAGGAAATTTAACTCTATCCAAATAGCTCTAACTTTTAACTGTGAAACGATCCCTGTAAGAGGTGCACAGGTACGCTCAGAAAAAATAATAAAACGTCTTCTGAGAGGGGAGTTAACACATCAAAGGTCTTTTATAGATCAAAAAAACATGCAAATGGAATAAGATAAGAGAGACGAGGCGCGGACATCAACACGTAAACCATGTGAGACCAGAAAATAGGAAATCATCACTGGCTGTTTGATTACTTGATAATCAATCTAATCGCTTTAACCTTCACTGTGGACACTTCAGTTCATCCACCAGGATTCTGACAATCAGAGGTTAATCATGATCTCACCACTCTTTGTTCTTGGGGAATTTTAATAGAATTTAATTAAAAAGCGAAATATGCCCTTTCGGGTGTAGATTCTTCATCAGATAGCCATCTTCTTCTATCTTTAAAAAAAAGAAATATTAGCAGCCCATTATGCCCGCCTGTATTCATGATGATGTTTTCATCTCTATGTCGGTTGGTTCAACAATTTCTTCATGTGCGAGTCAAGTTTGTGGCAAAGTTGCAGTACTTTGATTTTCTCTCATGCTTCCAGCCTCACACACACACACACACACACACAGTGTATGGTTGAGCAGTGGACACAAAGCAGATCTTCCCTGTGGAAACAGCTCATTATTCACATTTTAATGCAGTGGCCGGTCTGTGACTGCCCATTCGAAGTGGACTGATTGCTCGGTCCGTGGTGATGCTGGTTGGAGCTTTCTCTCTGAAACTGGAAAAGTGACCTGCAGTAATTGAGCCCCGGTAATAAAAGACCAGCTGCTGGACTCAGTCTTCAGGACCCTGAAGCTGCTGCCAGAGCTGTTCCCTGTTTACTCAGGATTTGATGAAACTAGACAAAATGCACTTGAGTTAAAAGGTAAAAAGGTGGTAAAACATACACACGCTAAGGGTGAAGCGAATAAGAACAAGGCTTCTTGAGGTATGCCAGCCACATACAGACAGAGATTTTTGGGCTTATTACTCAGATAAATACGTTACGAACATTTCTTCCTTTGCCAGTGCTATGGAACAGAAGACAAAGAAGACAGAGTGGGGGTAAGGACTTGACTGCAAGTCTGAAGGGCATCTGTCCCAGGCAGCTAAACCAATGTGGACTACTTCTTCTTCTCACTTCATTTCTCCTTTTTCTCCCCCTGGATTTCTGCTGTCCTCTAGCTGTACACATAGCAGGCTTGTTCGTTTCATTTGGATTTGACCCCTGCTTACCTTACTTCCAAGTGGGCTTCATTAAATGCCTTTCCTGCTCTTGCGGGGCGTTCTCTCTCACTCACTAAGTGGGAGAATTGTAACAAAAGGGAAGCCTCCAATGCACAATTCTCAGTGGAGAGGGTGACCCCAACTTCAGGAAGAAAAGGAACCTGAGGATAATAACAAATGAAGCCAAGGGCCGCGTTAATAGGCAGACACGCATCGAAGCTCCTGGATGCTGCTTTACTTTAACCGCCATGTATGTTAATACTCAGCACTTTTTTTATATCGAAGTGGGAGAAATATGAATATTCATCCTCATTTATATTTCAAGGCATTTCCATTCCTGCGGGGGCGTTGGTGGGTTTTGACCAATTTCCATCGCCATTACGGAAATGACAGCTCTCACTCTCGGGCCCTGACAGAGGTCTGCCCAATGCACAGGAGGTCCTGCGAGGAGGGAGCCTGCGCCCGTTCCCAGCTGTCCACAAACACTCATTAACAGAGGAAAATATCCAACGGAATCTCTGTGAGAATTTTTAATCACACAAAGGCCCTGCTAATTAGGCAGCTGATGGGGCATGGAGAGCACAAGGACGAATTCTTTAAACAAAGGACTAGAAACTTTAGGAGCCTTAATTACTCGGGCAAAGAGTTCATTCCAGAATGGCAGAGCACATCATTCCACTAATGAGACCAAGTGGCAGCACATATTAGTGAGAAATAATGTGGAAAGTTCAATTATATTGTGCTTTTGGAGCCTTCTCCCTCTTTTCCCTCCCTGCTACTCATGCACACACATTAGACAAAGCTTGGGCCAGTGCAGGAAGGAGGCAGGGGCGGAGGACATGTAATCACTGGCACCAGCACTCCGTTCTTCACGTGTATCTTGGCAGGCTTGATCATCTTAATTGCCCATTAGAATGTTCTCCTGTTTGAAAATGAATATCATTATTGCGCCCAGTTCTGGCCTCTGCTGGAGAAAGACTTGCCGCAATTTTGCCATTCAATACTGCATGTGTCTTGAATTCTAAACACACAATTGGCTTCCAATTTGCAGTGACTAAACCCTTAGAAATGCTGTGAATTAAAAGGGCAAAGGCGGAAATAATTTCCAGGAGGTACCATTAACTCTTTTCTCCCTTGCTACACGTAAAAAATATTTTTAGCAAATGTGGAGTGTGTGGCATTCAAGCAAGCTTTCAAACTTCTGGAGATATCCTGGACATTTTAATTCAGTCGAGGGGCGGTGCCTGGGTAGACCGTGCAGGAGGCAGGATGGGATGTATGAATGTGACCTGTGATCAACATCGTCGTCCTAATAAAAGAAAGGAATAGGAATCGTTGGCTGTTGGTTTTTCTGACTTTGTGTGCTGGCTTTCATAACAGGTGCGCCAATGTTGAATATTTACACTGAAAACCCTTTCTCTTTTTGCTCAAGTTTGGAAATAACCAGTACACACTATTATTACCATCGAGCAGTAAGGGTGTGGGGAGAAGAATGCTATGCTGGCTTGCGTTTAACTAATAACATTACCCACAATCTTCAACTTTGTTTCGCACAGCGGGCGGACAAATAATTGTGAATGACAATCAAATAATGTGCGACTGAAAGGGTAATATATGCACATTCTCACCTGTGTAAGCGATTGTATTAAAAATCCTAATGCCCACATCAGGAGGTGCCTACATACCAATTACAGCAAGCAGGAAGTAAATTTCCCGTGAAATAAAACAGCTAATGGGAAAAGGAGGGTGGCAGGCAGCATTCCTTATTGCCCACTAAGCTGGAACAACGAGAGGAGGCTGGGACAGCTGAATGTCCACAACTGGCCTGGTTTTAACCACAATGGAGCCAAATGGGCCCTCGCAAAATGAGGAAGCTAAATAGGTTGCTCATGAGATCATGTCACCTCCCCCACACTCATACATCTACGCGTGCGACATTGTTATCTTCTATTCCTGTGGCCAGTACAGACTGCAAAACTCAAAAGGCTTTACAATGCACTGTAAAAGTGGTTTTGGTTAGATTTTTTTTTTTATCAATGTATCATGTCATCTGTTAGCCTTTGCAAGTTTGTCAGCTTGGTGTGAAATATCAGCTCTTTCATGCAAAAATGACTTGCAATGAGAAATAATTCACTAAACGTGTTTCTTACAATTGGGAACAAATGGTGTGATTAAGAAATGTATTTTTGCCAAAACAGACAGATTTTGTATTTCCAACTAACACTCTTAAACAATTTAAAACTTGACCAATTTCCTCTGATCTGTTTCACAGTGTTGCTCGTGAATTGACTCTGGCATTTTGGGCCGTGCCCCTTTAAAACACGAACACAGACTCACACAAGCCTGTTGAATAATACATAACATAATTCGGGGCCATGGCTATTATCTGTTTGTGAAATGAACTTCCAGCCAAATAACCGCGTACTTTCCTCAGGTAGGGTTAAATGGATGAGAGCTGCATCCTCTGCAGAGCCCCATTATAAGAGAAATTTGGAAATCAAGAGGATGTTGACTGTGTGCTCTCCTCATTGCCTGCAGACAATCTAACCCACAGAGAATAGTCTGACCAGAGAAGACCCACCAGTGAGGGAACCTATTGATTTTTCTTGCCATGTTGTCTTCGCTAGAGTTGTTTTGTTTCTTTTTGCCCATTGCCCCTGTTTTATTTACAGGCAGTGGGATCAATAGACACTTCCTCACTTGCTTGTTTCCAGATTTATGAAAACACATCTTTCAGCCTTTTAAGCACACTGGCAGATCTACATCATTTCTCCAGTGGTTCAAATAATTCGAGTTCAAATGATTGGCAAGTGTAATTGTGCAGGAAGGTGACTGCGTAGAACAAGATGAAGTGCCGCCGCTCTGAAGTGAACTTTTAATACGCGTGTTTGTTGAGCACTTTTCTGAGCTGTCTTGAACTTGAAGAAATATCCGCCGGATATTGGCCTTTGCTGCTGTCAGAAACTAGTAAAATGTGCTGTGAAGAAACTAGGGAGAAGGTTTTTCTTTTTGGGAGATCGCCTGAAATTGTTTATGTGATAGATGAACATGTTCACTGTTGCAAAAAAAAATCTCGGATACAACTGTAGCATAAACGCAGAGAAATGTTTAACCTTCATCTTTTTTGGCTCGTTGGAACTCATTAGTTTACACTGACCTCAAAGATTCTCTGAATACGTCGAAGTGACTGGGTTATCTGTCTCCACCTGGCCTCCTAGTTTAAGGTCTGAGAATCCCATTTGAGAACACAGCAGGGCATCCTCCTCTGGATTCACAGCAAGCGAGCGGGGGAATGGGTTGATGATGCTTTTAACGCGTGATAGACGCACAAATCAAAAGAGAAAACAAATGTCCTGCAGTGAAAGAGCAGACATAGAAGATACAGAGGAGGAGGTCTAGAGAAGCTTGTGTTGATAAGAGCCGGTCAGTGTCTGAGTCGTAGAGTCTTGAGACCTAAGCAACAGAGTGTATACGACACTTCCTGTCTGTCTAACCAGACCCAATTCTCTGGACTCTTAATTCATTAAGTACAACCACAGAAAACTGCACAGAGAGTACCATAACTATTTTTAAGGCCCAACAAATATATGTACATCACATGCAGCCACAATCATACATCAACACAAACATATAATAATTCTCCCAAATCTCAGTGGAAACACTGATCTTATAGACGGGCTGTCTGCTGACTGGCAGGCGGCCCCTGCCCGGCTGCACAATGCTTACACACTCATTTTGGTGCAAGAGGGTGCTCCACATTGAATTAAAAGAGTTCTGATTGATAAGGTAGTTGAAGGCAAATCTGCTCCCACTAATTGTCTTTCAAATGCCCTCATTAATCAAAGCGGAGCCGGGCCGGTGACGTGCCGCCCTGTCAGCCGCTCCGCTACAGGCTCTCCTCCGGCCACTCACCTCCCAGCGTGACGCCTGCTTCCCCTCTGTCAGGCGCCGCTGTCCGAGGACTACAGGAGCACAGGCCATCCGTCCGTCCGCTGCACACCTGCCTTCTGCCAGACAGGATCTGACCGCCCCCTGCCACTAGAACGGCCCCAGAGACCAATTTAGCAGCCACTTAATGATTCATGACTTCAAGTGGTGGAAATGAGGGCAGCATATGATAACAGGAATAAACACATTTAATTAGCTCCTCATATACATTATTTATTTATTTACCTGCTCTCTGATTAATTTATATATTTTGTGTTTGTGTTGCAGGGATTTTTTTTTTTGGTATTCGCAGCATCTGGCAGTGAGCCTTTGTTGTGATTGAGAGAGCGTCTTCGCCCACACTTTTTTTTTTTTGGGAAGGGGTGTGGGGGTGTGTAGCGGTGTACCTCCTCCTTATCTGGGGACCTTTTGCAAGGGTGCCGTGGGGTGGGGCACAGGCCCCCACCTCCCACACTGAAATGAAAGGAAATGGTGGGGAATATTAGACTTTAAAATATACAGTTCCCTGTAGTCTAAGTAGCCTTGTTTGTGAATTTCCTGACAGGTAGTTACTCCCCCAGTTTTCTTTGAGCGTGGGGCATACATTTTCATGGAGGCACTAATCAAAGCGGCGCCGTGGCAAACAGCACAGCCACAGCAGGCCCAATCAAAGCCTCGTACCTGGCTCTCTTCCATAAGGTTATGGGAACACTGATGACAACTCTTACCCAAGCATCTGCCATCGCATCCATCACAGGTTGACTTCCTTCACTCTCACTCTCACTCATCTCTCTCCCTCTTAAAGGCGCATGAGCTCATACTCACCAGCACAAACACGGCAGTTGAGTAAACAGGCAGGAAAAAGTTTCAGCTCCATGAAATTGGCAAAGAAAATCATGATGAAAATGTATTTTGTTTTAATTAGATTTAGGCAATTTTTTTTTTCATAATTGTCACTCTCACAGATTTGTGGTCGGATTATCTCTGATGACAGAGTCCAAAGGAAGGAGTAGGTGTTTGAAATGTTTTCGCTGCTCTCAATGATACGGGAATGTTTTAATGAGCTGTTGCTGAAGATGTAAATTATAACTGTGTGTGCATGTCGCCAAATTAGAACGCGTGTGGTGTGAAACAAGCCTGAGAACACAATATGGACGTGACCTGGCCTCTCCACAAGGCTTGCTCTCTTTTTGTGAAGGGGAATGTGTGAGCTCTGTCGTCGTGTGATGATGACAAGAGAGTTGAGGAGGTCAGAAAGGCCTGCATCCAAAACGGCTAACAGAACGATTCCCACAGCGCACTCTCCTCCTCCCTCTTCTCTTCTCCATCTCTGCGTCCTCCCCTCTAATCCCCAGTTGCTGAAGACCTCCAGACGGCCTCCTCTCATAATGACACGGCTATCAAACCCAATTGCTGTGGCTCAGACCCAAGGCAGTGCATTAAACCCCAAAGTGTCGGATTGCTTCTCTAGAGTCAAGTGGTTGTGTCCTCCCTGTCGTCCCCTTGCCCAATGCCATCGCTGCTCAGAGCTGCTGAGATGAGAGCCCCTCACACAGGCCCGGGTGACCCACTCACCCATTCACAGTGACCTCATACATACAATGAGAGGAGGGAATCAGACTTTTATGGTGTGCTCTAAGGGCTGCCAAGACTGAAATGAGTAAATTAAATATGGGTGGGTTTTTTTTGAGAGAGCTTCACCAAAGTCAAAGGATAATAAACGTCCCTGCAGACGTATTGTCACCTCTCCATCAGAGAGCAACAATCTGGTCCTTGTTTAGAGGACTGATGAACAAGAGCAAAGCGACTGAGTGCAAAGACAAATGTCTGTAGACTCGGCCTGCATTGAAGAGAAATGAAATTTATAAAAAAAAAAAAGAGTTGATTTAATAAAACATTGAACAGAGTTGAGACTTCATGACGGAACACGTTGGCTCAGTTTGTCACGTCAAACAAACGAGTGTTGAAAGCTTTGAGCACGAAACACATAAACCAGAGTTCAATGCACATATTTGACTGTATTTCAAATATTCACATTACAATAATGACTTCATGGTGGCACGTGACACCAAACACCTCAGTGGAGCATGGTCAGCCATGTTGCTTGCATACGCGGTTGCACGGATGGAAATATAATAGGAACGAAAGAGCAAATGTCTGGAAGTATTTGTCACTGAGTGTGTGTGTGTGTGTGTGTTGCTGCATGACTGTATATGCATGTGCATGAGCACTGCATGAGTGTGCAGCTCTGTCCCAGTGTGTAAGATGGAGTGCGGTGTCGGAGTTTGGGCAGAAGGTGAATAACTACAGTGCTTACAGTGTAATCATGGTTCCTGTCAGCCCTGCTGCAGGAGAGGAGGGCGCGCCCAGCAGACTGAGCTCCTTGGTGATGAAGTACAGGCACCGAGCAGCGCTCTACACCTGGATATTTATTAACACAGGCCTGACAGTAATGAGGCCTGAACAGGTGGGCTGGGACACACACATCAGAGTGAGGAGCATCCACCAGGAGGCGGTGGGGGAGACGGCGGAGACGAGTGGGAGAAGTTCACCCTGCAGGAATGCCGTCCTATAGACTGAGACGAGGCTGCACACCCACTCGGTGAAACATATCTGACTAGAAACAACAACAAAAAATGAATAAATTATGCCTCGTGTGCTGCTCCATGTGCTTATCACACCTGTGATAGACAACATCTCATTTCATTTTCAAATACACCCGGACTTTGATTAGAGATTTGAGAAACCAACGCTCTCTGCAGGCCCACAGCTGCTGGCAAGCAGCTTGTTAGCCTTGCTAGCCTGATTAGCATAGCTGCGTCATGTTGTGTGAACGTACAATAAAAGGTGTGGACACTGTGTTTCTTTGAGGGGTGTGTGCAAAGTGTTTCTGTCTGGGAAAGCCATTAAAATGAGGGAAAGGGGACATAGAAGAGAAGATGTTGGAGAAGAAGATGATTTAAGAGATATGGTTCAAACAAAAATATGTGATCACATTTCCATTGTAAAATATATACGTCATGTACCGCCCGGTCTGTTCTGGACATTTTCCCATGGTTGTGAATGGGTCTTCACCTGCAGTGTTACTCCCTAACCCACGTTTCATGGAGTTCATGTCTAAATATAGCTTAAGTTGCTAAGAAAGGACGAGCAAACATTCCAAGCAGTGTGAATTAAAGTGCTGAATTCACCCTTAACTAAACTTGATGATCCAGAGGCTGACATTTAGTGGAAGTTACAGACAGTGCACAGGAAATAAAAAATAAGTGGCTCGCTGTCCCTGCAGTGTGAACGTCGGAAAAAAGAACAGCAGAAATGCCAGGACTGGGAAAGCTGGACAAATCACCACGAGTGAAAAACATTCTCCAGACCTCATTAGGGTTAAGGACAGACTCATAGTTAGGTTAAGGGTGTAAGGGAGTAGCGTAAGCATAACGGCTGGGCATGAAGTGATTACAACTAGGTGATTTGGTGTGTGTGTGTGTGTGTGTGTGTCTATATTGGCCTGCCTCTCTATACTCTGGTTGTCTTATTAAGACCCTGAGTGAGGCTAATCAGTGCTGTCATCTGACGCTGAACAGATGCAGTGAACAAAGGAGAGGAGGAGATCACTGCAGGCCCAAGGTGCATCTGCGGGGGAGGAGAGAACTGTGCTGCCTGAGCTGATACTGGCTGATGGCACTCCCTGTCAAGTACCCCTCTCGGAGACTAATGGGTGGAGAAAAGGTAGAGGGTGACTACGTCCAACATTTCATGTCAAATCCGCCTTAATAATTCGTCATTGCCAGCTGTGACTGACAAAAACTGTAGGTGAGATGGCTCCTTGTGCCCACCCAAAATGGCACATGGGGAAATTCACTTAACTAACGCAGTCGACTGCCGATCCGTTCGGCAGCACTGTGGGTAATTTGAATTTTCGGTGTGTGAATAAAAAGTGAAAACCTGCGCTTTACACAGGGGACATGATTTTGAAAATGATTAGGCGAAAGGGATGGATGGCGGTGTCACGTGAACACACCCTTATTCTCGGCTGTTATGTCTCTGTCACGATCACGTCTGTCTCTTTCTTCCCGTCCCCCTGCTCCCGAGTCTCTTTCTCAAAGGTGTCTTTCTCCCTCTCTGTTGCACCCATGGACGGAAAATGAGGAAGTCAAACAGGAGCGCAGACAGACTTTAAAAACAGCGCAGTGACTATTAACTCATCTCCTCAGCCTTCCTGCTGAGTCTGCTGGGAGCATGTGCTGATTTCCTATGCAGACCCTGTTAACGGATGACCTTGGTTTTATCAGGAGAGGTCCAGATCTCACCAAAACCAGCAAGACATAGCATTACCATTAAATTCATGTTGTTCATCTGTCATCGTGTTCAAATTTAGCCTCCATATACCATAGCGTGGCAGCAGTAATGATAAGTCAGTGATCTCTGCCATCTAATCAGCAACAACAATAGATTTAGATAAGTCTCATTTCAAAAATGTGTGATACGGTAGCTTTTGGTTAATCTGCAAAGATGGGTATCTACCTCGATGGACCACAAGCTTCTTTTGTAAGCGTGCGCGTTCGAGAAAGAAAGAAAGTCCAATGCAAGTGTAACTGGGAAGGCATGCGTTCCACATGGATTTAAATGAATACTGCTCATGCCGTGCCTTACACATCAGTATAACGAAGGGTTCCATTTTTAGACCTCCAGTCAAACCAGTCACATAAGCATACAATAGGGCTTTTTTAGCCTATCCCCCACATTGCAAGGGGTGCAAGGAGGACAGATCTCAAATCTGAGGAGAACAAGCGGTTCCCTTTAAAAATCCTGTGTCTGGGGCTAATCTGGTAAACTCCCATAAACGCCCCATATGGGAGGAATTAGCCGGCCCAGACAGTGCAGAGAGGCCTTAAGCCTGTGATATACCACTGAGATTAATTAGCTTCCAACTTTAGATATTTTTTTTTTGAATCTTAGGTTGCTACAGAAATTACCATGTCTTCAACTCCATTAGACAGTTTTGTGCTGTGGACTAGGCAGAGAGCTGAGGCGCTTAGCAAGGCACTGTCTTCCATAATGCATGTTGGCCTCACCCGTACTCTGACAGCACTTAAGAAACCTACAGCCATTTGAGTGACAAAGATCTCATCTATTTTTCAGTTTTGACTGTCGCTGTGTGAGGGGAGATCTTATGTGCCACGGCCGTGCGCGCACGCACAGGTGTCTGCAAAAGTGCACGTGCATATATGTGCATGTGTGCGCGCTGGGGCAATTAGAAATATGTTGTTGGACAACAGCCTTGGATTTACTCACAAATGATCTCAACTCTGTGCGAGCCGGAGCGCCTTCGTGTGAGTCACAGTTTTAATGAGTTCTTTTCATGGAGTCCTCTGCAGCCTCGTTTGCTGGAGCTGCACATTGGCAATTTTTCTCTTACAAATCTGTGTGCTGGAGTATACAAGCAGGGTGAGGCCATGGCGGAGGGCTGGAGGATTGTTCCAGTCGTCCCTTCCGTCTTTCTGAAATGAATCTTATCTGTTGTGTCTTACAAATATGTCGTTAAATCAACTCCAGCACGCTATCAACACCCTGAGAACACACAGAGTAATACCTCTGTCTATTCAGTTGTTTTTGAGACAACATTTGGATGTAACGTCAACATTTGTTGTACAGAACTTTTTCCCATTAGTAACATTAGTCCAGATAATCCAATAATATACTTATAGGCTTTTAGACATGTGTGGTGAGTGAGGCATTAGACACAGACTTGTCAAATATACAGAATGCGCCCTCTCATGGAAACCACTTATTGCATTGATTTTTATAGCCTTTTAATTCAGGGCACTTTCACTTAATACCGAGGGAGGCATAAGAAAAGGCTGGCTGGATACTCAGCTGTCAATGCTGCAAACTTATTCAAGTAAAAAAAGCATGAGGTCTCACATTGAAAGATGGACTGTCAACAAATAACTGGGGGAAAAATATACAGAATATCAGAATATGTCGTCACCATGATTTCTTATTGGGGCACTTAGCTTAGCTCATGAGCAGCAAACATCAATGAATGGTTGGTGTTCATTGAGAGCTGGCTAGCCGCGCGTTAGCTCTTTCATCTACATCGTTTGCGACACAAGTTAGAGCTGAGACACAACAAGGCACTTAAGAGGTACACAAGTAAGTAAGTAAGTACAGAAACGAGTTGTCTTTAGACATTTTATTGAAGAAATGTGGCCATGGATGTGTCGGCTTAGGAGCAGGAATGAGACAGAGCGGGGACAATTAACACCTCCAAGGCTCTTAATGACAAAGTGGCTCCAGCTCACTGCAGAGTCAGTGACCTTGCTGAACAGCCTTGAAGGAGCTCAGGTGACCACTCTGCCGCTTGATAACTTTGCCTTGGCATGCACTAAGTGCAACTGCTGTTTCCAGGTGCGGCGATGCTCGGCCGCAGGTGGACGACACGCAGAGACAAAAGAGGGAGGAGGGCAAGGTAGCTCGGGCTGAGGCACCCGGTGTCAAGCTCATTAACCTCGTCAAGAGAAATGTTACGATTAGACAGAGGATGAGCGCGGAGCTGGGTCGCTTCCTGAAGTGGTGCTCCTCGTAAAACCTGAACTCTCACCAACTGACACAGCAGCACTGGAATTTCCTCTGGAGCGAGAGGTAGTTTGTGAGAGGAGAATCGGGAATTGTGTTATGTAGATTTGACCATTCGGAGCCAGAGATGGTTCAGACAGGGCTGATGGAAGCTATGAGCTCACTATGTGGTTTGTGTTTAAAGTGAGCGAACATCATTGCTATTACCTTGTCCTCTCAGCATATTTTCATTTATAATGCTTTTCATACATTCATCTACAGCCCTGACCTGTTCAAACAAAGCCTCGGTCCCAGACAGACACAATCAGGGTGATGAGTAAACACATACACTGTGTCTATCTTGCCTATTAATCTGGGCACCCAGCTGTGAGGAGGGCTGTGCTGCCCTATCTCCTCTGGTCCACACGGTAGCCTGCTGCTATTGCTGCCCGTGTTTGGATTTCATCGAGAACTCGGGGCCACTGCAATGTAACACAGATCAAAACATGCTGCAGAATGGATCGTGGCTGTTTCTGTTAATATTTTGAACCTGCACTTCAGGACGGCAGCTCCTCTTGTGCACCAGGAATGTGAGTGAATGTGACTTTCAGTTCAGTAAATAACCAGGTTCAATGCATGGAGATGAACACGGAGATTAAGTCATAAAAAAGGAGGAGCATGTAGCAGGTGACACTGAGCAGCTCCAAAAGGATCATAAAACAGTTTTTACTATTACTACTAATAGTAATATAACAATAAAAAAAAACCTACTTCATGTTCCTGCTGAAAATGCAGTGAGAATACTGAGAAAAATGTGATGACGTGTCAAGTCTTTGCGTGATGTCACTACTCTAGAATCCTTAAGAAACATTATAATAATATACATGATCAATTGATGTTTTTATGCAGAAAACAATGATGGGTAATTAACTGGCCTTGCTGAGGTGCATTGTTAAATACTTTCTTGTCAGGAGGAAAATGCTCGTTGTGGGAAATAATAACAGGAAACACTTGTCAGGGGCATGAATAATGTGAGATTACACGCATCGAATTAAATGCTGCCGGATCTGACAAAAAGTGTTTCTCTGTATTATCTGACCACTTAGTCATATTGAAATCCATCATGTCTTTTTAGATAGTTCAATTCATTGTACCTTACACATAGGTGTATTAATAGAATGTATCAGAAATCCTATTACTCTTTTGAATCTCAGTGTGAAATGCTTAAATTGCAAATGGAGCAGTCCGTGGAACGTGCAAGAGATCTGTTAATGAAGGGCTCTGATTAGCATTTGTTAAAACTCAGTGAAGTTCTTGCATGCTAAAGGTCACACTGCTGTTCTGACATGGGGAGATGAAAACGTTCTACTTTTTGGGGGAATGTCATGATTTGAATTAAGATTGTCAGATTGGCTGTAAGCTCGTATCACAGTGCAGGCGTCTTGTATGACCTTTTCAAGGAATTGTCATTTTCCGCCCCTGTGATGCCACCATGGCTCAGCGGGGGAGAGGCCCCTCTTCTCTCGCCATGTAATTTGTCCTGGGTGTTACCATTCACACTGCGCTAGTCTCAGCCACTCGCTCAAATGCTTATGTATCCACAGACCAGCAGGCTGCGACTAGAGAATAACGAGAATGCAGCCGCACAGGTTCTACTCTACGCTCTGCGTGCAGCAGGAGAGGCCTCTGCCGTGTGCTGCTGCTGGCTTGAGCGTCACACCACTGCTCCAACCACTGGTTTAAAGCAAATATGATCGCAGTTAACGATATTAACTACTCTCGCTACAACAACTACACTCTTGAGCGATCAAGCACTGAAGCCGACTGTTGAAAGTTGCTGTGCACTTTGGAGAAAATGGTTGTGTGTTCATAACAGACAACACAACATCAAGTAAAACTGGAACCATAAAAAAAAAAAAAAACACTTTCCCCGCAAAAACACACACTTCATTTTATACAGACACAGGAGACAAATCTGTAATAGGCCGGATTACCAGCTGCAAGTGTAAAATGTGTAGAGTAATTACATGTGCATACACCTTAACAACCTTATCCTGATGAAGTGATGCTCTATCATGGGAGAACTGGTGTAAGTGGATTTAGAGGCTGCTTGGACAGAGGTGTGATGTCGATGTTCTCATTTCCCCTGATTGGTCAATCAAAAAGATTTACACCTACCATGTGGCAAAGCACCCCTATAGCTGTTATGGTACTGTTGTCCTAAACTGTTCCCTTTCCTAAATGTGTGCTTTGATATAGAGATGAAGGAGATCTCATTAAACTTGAGATGCATTGTTAAAAAAATGTACATTTGCATATTTTCATTGGGGGAGAAAATGCATGCTGTGGCAATAACTATGTCATTTTATCTCTGAGGGAAAAAGCAGAACTACTGTAGATAATGTGGTACACGAGAGGAGGAAGCAAAAGATACTTGATATTTTTAATGATGAACATTTGTTCAGGGCTTTAACTACTGGAGGGCACTCCACTGTTGAGTTTCCAGCAGACTGGCCTTCAGAAACATGGACAACAGAAATCTCTGGAAATTAATTAGAGACAAATCCCTTCTCGCTGCTGAAGTGTGGCATTTAAGGCATTGTCCTTGGTACTTGTATAACACCACCTTTCAGTGTCGACCCCGTTCCTTCCAGCAGCTGGATAATGCAGCCTAATCCACATTAGCAATCACTCCAGTCCCTGTTGTGTAGTGGCAGTCCTTCCTAATTGCTTGGCATTATTAGGTGCTTTACTTTTAAATTTGAAGAGGAGGAACATCATTCTACTGCATCCAAGCAGCAAATGATCCAATTTGCTTAATTTCCAAGAAACCCCAGCAGTGAGTTTTCCCCTCATTGCTCCCCCTATTGTTGATGTAGAGGAATGATAGAAACACATAAATACTCTTCTCTTGAGACATTTTCAAGATTTCATGGGTAACTGAAAGTCATCTGAATCTTCCACATTGTAATCCGATCATTTTGAGTCCACGTGAGCGCCAGATGTAATCATATATCGTCCCGATAGATGTTGATTTTCTTTTGTCTTTGAGTCAAAGAATTTTTTTTTTACCAAATGTGAACAAATTCCCTCGATGTGTACTTGGGACATTGCATATGGACACATGGACATAAAAAAAAAAACAAAAACACATGACTCTGACTATGGTGGAGTCATGAGACATTGCTAAGACAGCTGATTATTTCAACCAGACAATAAGAGCAACAAGCTTCAACATTTACGTAGAGGAAATCAGTATAAGTACGGAGAAATCAGGACAGATTTAAAATTTTATTGTTTTGTTTTTTGGACTTGGGGAAAACCCGGGCATCTGGGAAAACCAAAGATGGATGTTTGACGCTGATAGAGTCCAAACATAAGAAGGGAACACTAAATTACTACACTACTACACTTAATTAGAGAGGGTGAACGTTTTCTGTCCATCTTGCTTTGCAGAGAGGATGGATTAGGGGGTAAGCTGAATGCTACTCTCATGGTGAAAGTCAGTCTAAGTCTGTGGGAGCATCTTTATCCCCCACCGGAAGCGTTTGCTGGTCGTTTTCAACAATGTCAGCTTCAGCACTAGCATGCCTGGCGAGCCTATAGCTGGGGCCAGCGTAATAATCATCTTCGTCAAAGCTGTAAAGATCGGGGATGCTGACATCAAACTCACCCCACCACCTGAGTTTTTTGCTCTTATCGGAAATCGTTTTCATTTTCTTCACTCTCTTCTCCACCCCCCTCTTCCTCCTCCTCCTGGAGTTCTTGGTTGACTCTTTCTTAAACCTCACACCACACCTCCTCTTGTACCTCTGTTTCGGCGGTCCTGGCAGTGTGGCGCATATCTCCATTAACTCCTTCAAAGCGCATGCCTTTTCAGCCAGATCAGCAGCACTGGTGCTTGTGTGTGCATGATCTTTGCTGGTTCTGTCTGTATCATTGTCCCACGATCTCCTCCAGGAGGAGCACGGCAGAGGGTCCTGAGCTTCAGCGCTGTATTGTACGGGGCTTGAGCCGTCGTCACTGTAAAGATCCTCAAAATCAGTGCTGTCGTAATAAGGGCTGCTGTCATCAAACTCATCCCACAAACTGGCATGTCTGCTGCTATAGATGTCCTGCTCCCCCTCCTCACTGGACAGAGGGTCGTCTCCTTCTAAACCCAGGTAATGGTGAAATCGTGCGGGTTCTGCGTCTGAATCTTTTTTATGTATGTTCTTATCTTTGTTATCAAATACTGGTAAATTCCTAATAAAGTGTAGTGGCTCTGCAAGGGAAGTTGGAGAATCACGTTACCATTATTGTCCAGTGAACTGGTTTAATGAATCCTTCAGGGAGACTGATCAATAGCCTCCTGTTCATCAGAGCTCTGTGCAAAACGATGACACTGGAATACTTACGGTTGTCATTGTTGTGTTCAACATCTTTTGCATCATCCATCTAAATTTAAAAATGTGAATATTATGAATATTTTGAATATTTCTCAAACGTCTCAAATGCTTATTGGGCCCCACAACATGATATGCATACAATAGAATGCACCAGATATCAAAGGGGATTGTTTTGATCTTTAATTCTTTCATGTGTGCTGTCATTCATAACATCTCTGCCTAATGTCAATAGAAGACCAAAGAAGACGCAGAAGTAGAAGCAAAGAACGAACAGCCACGCCCCTCCAATTATTTTTCCAGAATATTCCTTTTTGAATGCAGCATTAGCAAAGAACTCCCGCCCACCTCAGCAGGTTTCAACCATTCATGATATATTTTTTCATCATTTTAATCGTTTTTATATTTGTGTTTCAGTACGCATGTCTGCAAATGATGTCTGCTGATTTTATGCATTTGAAAATAATCATATCGAGGTGCAGCGGGTCACAATTCAGTTTGTGGAGGTTGATGATTAAGATAAAAACACATTGTTGTCTATTGAGGTAAGTGACCTGCCGCTCTGTTCAGATAAGACTCCAATTAAACCTGGCTGAATTGCAGTTTTGTAGAATAAAGATAATTACTAAATCACCAGGCTACATTGCTTTGATAGATTTTTGTTACTCAATGTTATTGCTGCGAGGAATAAGAAATTAAATGGATTATATCACAGCATTTTCAGATGGATTACAACTGCTTTTAAATAACCGCAAGAGCAATTTCATCAGCCCCGCAATTCCAGAAGCCACTGACAGGCACTGCATGATTCAAATTGAACTTGCTCTCATCATTTTAATAAAGCGCTTCAGTCTTCACCTCCAGCAGGCACGCACGTACATTCACATTCACACACACACACGAAACACATAAAAATGGTACATATCATAGAAAATCTACAGAAAGCTGTCCGTGCTTTTAAAAGTTGGAGAAATATTTTTTGGATTATTCCACGCAACTGTGAAAAAATTAGATGGTTGGTGACAACCCAGCGTTTGATTTCAATTTTTTGTGCTTCCAAAGAGTCTTAAGAGAGAAACAACACAACATTGGGACAATTTGTTGACAGGCATCTTCAAAAAAACATGGCCCTATGAGGAGAGAGACGTCATTGGAATTGTGTTTTATTTGCTGTGTTTGAAGTCCCGGGCTTAAAAACAGTAAATAGTGGACAAGTAATCAAAGCCTTGTGATGAGAGATTTCACGGGTGGTTATCTCCAGGTCCTTGCTGCCATTTCTGTGTGTGCCGAGAGATTGTGGAGAACTCGGCGTGCCAAGCGCCCAGGGCTGCTGCAGTGGCTGCTCTCCTTTAAAACCATGCTGGCACAGAGCCCCCTATCGAAGCCAAGGCCTGAGTCCGTAAGCATTCATTATGGCATCCATTAGAATAAACATCTCAACCTCCCCCAAGACCAGCTCCCTCGCTTTTAAGTGCCGTCTGACAAGGCTGCATCCAAGCTGCAAAATGAGAACAGTGCCCACATTTTATTGTATTTATTTATTCATTTCTGAATTTAGACCTTTTTCAGACAGAGTTCTTCCACAGTTTTTACATGAAGAGCTTTTAAATGTTTGTCTCCGAGTGCTCCTGTCTCTATGGAAAACCGACAGCAGTGCCAACAAAAAGTGAAAAGGGGCCTAATTGGTAATATGCGCTGTTTCACAAAAGAATAAGGTGCATTTGTGTCAGTATGTTAATTTTATACAACATTTAAGCCAGACAGTTTTTTTGATGGATAGCTTAGGAAACGTGAACGCAAAAATGCTAACCCAGGCACTATTTTGAATCCAAACACAAGAGAGGCTGTGAGAATTTCAATTTTCATGTAATAAACAGGACCACAGACATAAACACGGAATCAACTAATGTTTAATCTCATTTTCAGAAAGTCCACACTTGGGCCAGGATCTAGAACACACACTTGACACTATAACTTCACAGTGGTGAATCCAGATATTTGGAATCTGAAAATTGTTTGCACTTTCTATGGGACTTTTGAAAAAAATTCCATTTTAGTGACTTGAAACCACAAGTTGTGTGTGAATGACAGGTCGAAACAGAGGAAATAGCAAAGTATTTTCATTGTGTTACCTGGGTTTTAGTATAATTACACCTTGTGCCTACTTATGCCATCTACAAAGGCAGGATGGGGACAGTACTTCAAATAGTCGTGTTATATAGTATGAAAAAACATAAATAATTCAAAGTCCAAGGATCAAATGTTCAATCCAACATCAGTTATTTTATACGTTTATAAGCTAAAGCATAGAAGATGCCCAAACTGGTCATCTGTGCTTTAAAGATGAAACACCACAAAAAGACTGAATCTAAACCAGATTACCACATCGCTTTCGACAAATGAAGTTGAGATCAGAAGATTTCATCTTCCAGTTTTACATTTAAAAAAAAAAAGAAAGTGCCACAAAAAACAAAGTGAAACCCTTGGTTTGAGAAATGTGTCTCTCTGTTCTCCCTGCTGCAGCCGCTAATCTGCCAGAAACCCTGTTTTGGGTGGAACAACAAAAAGACAACAGGAGAGCACTAAAACAAAACACCAGGCATTATCATCACCATTATTGACAGTAGCAACAGCAGTAATAACAACAATAAAAGGGCATCCTGGGATATCAAGTCACATTTGTTTCCCCATTTTCTGCATGAAACATACTGTAATAAGGCTGCCGTTCCACTTTCATTTGGAGTGCCAGGGCTGTCAGCGAGCCACGGACAAGGATGGGCTTCGCCAGCTCGCTTCTTACCCAGCCAACTTCACTCTCAGCCTAACTAGGCCAAAAGGCCTGACACTTTGAGTTGGAGTAACAAGTCTCACGTAAATGAAATGCAGATGATTGGTGAAATCATATGATACACAAAAGAAAGTGTCATCTGGCTGACGTGTCTGCCTAGTTCCCCCCTTGGTGTGTAGCGGCATGCCTTGGGCCACGTTGACTCCCTCCCACCACACTGGTCGCCTGGCTTACTGACGGACAGAGCAAGAGATGCGCCGGGTATGGCTGCGTACGGCCCTTAATGCAGGCAGAGGAATAAAGGGAGACTGGCCTGTCAACATCTCAGAACTACATCTCTTGAAGAGAGTGTGAAACGGATGACAAGAAGGTGTGTAAAACTCCATCATCTCCATGAAATAACACACTGTTAAATATACTAGAAATCAATGAAAAAACTCCTCCCCTTCACAAATTGTAATTGTAGTTATTTGTTTGGTCCTGCTAACTAAAAAAACGCAGAAGGAAACCAGATAAGGTCGGAGACAAAAAAAAAAAAAAACTGAAGAAGCAGGATGTATCACATGGCGAGTGTCAAGTAATGATTCCTACTTTGGAGAACTCACCAAATACCTACTATTGATCAGCTGTTTAAGTTGAGTTAATGTATGAGAGATGCTCAATGTATTCCCTAATGACTGACCAGTCTGTCGGCAGTGCACCAGTAATAAGACCTCAGACAGCCACATAACTCAACCTGTCTCTAAGACCACTCTCTTTTTCCTCCACCTGGGCCATCTGACATCTGATATTAGGGAAATCACAGGCACTCAGAGGGACGAAGGAGACGACAAGGAGGCTCAATGCCTATAAAAGCTATAGTGGGTGAAGGAGAAGTAATTAGAGCTTTACTCACCACGAAGGCACCAAAGTGCTTTTGTACATGGGTAGAGAACAGATTTTCAGATCAAAGTGGTATTTTTTGCTTTGGTGTTTCTATGTTTCACCCATTTCACTTCCTTACATTACTGTCAACTAAAGCATATAGGCCACTTAGCCAGGCAGCCACTGGTTTATGTTCATGACACTGGTATGAAAATTAACGGTCAGTGACTCTGTCCTTATTCGTGGCACTTAAACTCACAGGGGCAGTGTGCCAGTTCAAAGTATGATCAGAATTCAAGAGCAGATGACAAAACTCCACCCATCTCATCTGTTTACAGTGAGGGGTATTCAACTGCAACACACAACTTCACTAGATGTCAGTAATTTCTAGTCACTGAACCTTTAAATGTAATCAAGCCACGGCAAATATTCATCGATAGTCCAGCAAACATGTTTTTAAATGGTAGACCAATTTATAATCTTGGAAAAATAGTCAAAATGTAAAAAAAAAGCCCCTTCACAAATTCCTTAACTAGTCAGTTAATTGTGAGAAATTGTGTCATTTGTTCATGCGATATGGCCAATAAAGGCCCATCATGTTCCACTGCGGTGACTCTGACCTTTAAACATCAAATCTGAGTTTGGTTCATCTTTGAATCCAAGTGAGTCTCTCAAAGTGGTTCTGATGTGTCACACTCATGAGAAAGGAATTGACATTCAGCCCAAAAACATGATGATTTTGACCATGGCTGATGAGGTATGATACATGTATGGCATGTACATGGAGAGCTCCCGCTCCTTCACAGTCAAGGGAATCCTTTTCCCTCAGTTGTCCATTAAAACTAGTATTAGCGGGGTTATTTCTGCAAACGTGATTATGAGGAATCACTAAGGCCATTCACCTAAAAGCACATCTTTTCCAGACCTTATGAAAACAACTTTTAATCTATTACTACATGGCAGAGATGTTTGCTTGGAGAACACTTTTCCAATCGCAAGAAATAAATACATCACAGGCGCCCAGGTAGAAAAAAAAATCATTATTTTTGATTTGAATTTACCTTGCCCATAGGTACAAGTGTATCGATGCTGTAGCTGAACATGCACAACAGGCCAAAATAGAAACATGTAAACCCTTGGCTGTGGTGGGACTTCATGATGGTATTTTCATGTATTTTGATCATACCCTCTGCACTCCTGAAAAGCCTCTCACATGTTCCGCGGCATAAGTGCTCATGTCTAATGCCCTCAGAGGACGTTTTGGTCTGTCTCTATGAGTCTAATTTACAGATATCTGCATGAATTGGGAGGGCCTCAGGCCAACCATCTCATGTCTTTTTAAGGGAGGGGGTGGGTTGTTGCGTTAGTAGGCCCTTCCGGGACAGGAGCAGCATTTCAGATAAGATCGGCGGTGGGATGTGGTGAGCTGGGCCGTTTGTTCTCGTTGGCCATCTCTCATGTTGCACCACTGATTGGGAGGAAAGCTAAAATTGCTTTCACCGGGGCTCACTCCAGCAGTAGGCAATGATAACTAACAATGCCCCCGGGACCTAGTTAAAGCTGCATCACACGCGCTGGAAAACCACTTTAATGTGGCAGCATTAGGAAGCTGTCAGTTGGGCTGGTGGGGAAAACAGATTCCAACTCGCCGTGAATTTTGATAAAATTTGTTATCCTCCTACTTCAAAAATGGATATAATCAAGAAGGTCTTTTTTTTAAATTTCATTTCATCCGGTTTAGCATTAACAAGAAAAAGATTCAACGTAAGGATGGGGGGGAGACTTAACCAGATTCCTCTCGTCTCTCAAGCCTCACACAGGCTTGAGGACCGTGGAGCTCTAATGCAGAAACGCAGCAGGTTGTGTGAAGCTTTTTTTTTTTTTTAACTTAGGTTATGATTCAGGTGCTGTTCAGTGCATGTACCTCTCCCCTCTTACATTATTGACCCATCTGTGCAATTTCTCTAAGTGCTACTTAAAATTAGTGCTACTCATAGCCACTGCTAATTACACTAAGGCTTTCCTTGTCAACTATAAAGCAAAAATAAAAACAATATAAATATTCCTCTTTTTGAAGCGTGACATGTTGAAGCTGTTTCTCAAACCCCACTTTCATTAAATGGATAGTTTTGGCATTTTCTTCATACTGCACCAGAGTAAGACTTAACCACAGTCTCTTCTCCATGTTAATGAACAGGACACGATCTAAGCTAAAATGTATGTATCAAATTACATTTTCTGTGATTTGGGGAGGAATGTTATGATTGAGAGCTGACAATTGCTACAATGCAGAGCCAAAATCAAAAGATGCTGGCTCGTCCATCTCATGAGCTTGTCAGCTGATGTCAAGTAACGTCTTGTGTGAACTAATGATTCATGGAATAATATACAGCCAGTTTCTCAATGAGAACAAATCACTAATGTATTCATGTAAAATAATGATCTCTGTTATGGTCTGCCTCTGCAAACCAGGTAAAAAGCAGCATGCATGCATCAACTGTAGGGTCAATATAGATGTAATGTTTCTGTCGAATAGTGAGCCTAATTACAGTAGAAAGAAATTATTGCCAAACTTACAGCCAGCAGGTTAGAGAAGAATTATAATAGTGTCAAAAACATGGTTCAGCATAAACACATTCCAAGACCACATAACTGTGATCACTCAGCATCAGACTTGGTGATGCTGCATTGCTCCAAGTGACCAGGAGATGCTCCTATCCATTTAATATATGCTCACAGTGTATCCTGTCAAATATAGATTTGAATCAATAGCACTCTGGAGTGGCTCGTTAAACTTAAATCAGCTTGGAAGTGGTGCATGCCTGACTCACAGCTGCTGTCATTAACCACCGCCTTGTAGATTATTGGAGAAACGTCCTTGTGTGAGCAGATTCGCCAGTTTACCTGAGGACTGTCGGTTGGAGCTTCGATGTAGGATGAACCGGCAGTGAGGTACAAACAGCTCAGATGTCGATGCGCCGCTCTCAAGGCTCACTCAGCTTAATGTGAGATGGACGTATGGAAACTGGTGCCCTCTGTCCATGACCTGCATTAATTTTGGTCTGGATATGGATATAACACGTCCACTAATTACACCCACCTGGCCACAGCGAAACACATCTACCTTTGCTTCTTTCTTAAGAGGCCCATTATCACAAGCTATCTATCTATCTATCTATCTATCTATCTATCTATCTATCTATCTATCCATCTCGCTGGTACAATGCCAAAAAAAATTCCAAAACAAACAGAACCATTTCAGGCACCTTTCACAGCTTTCCAACATGAATAATACAAGATTACTGAAAGGGATGTGACTCATCCAATTTTCGGTGGAGTCTATTGCACAGCCACGCCTTGTGAGAAAGGGTTAACTGCAGCAGCAACAATAATGAGAGCGCAGTGAGACGTGTGAAGTAATTAGTCAGTCTGCTCTCTAATATTTACCCAGTTAATTATTTGTGAGTATTACTCTTGTCTTCCCTTCAGATGGCTGCCTCTGTTGTTTTTTTTTCCACACCATTTGTCACTGTCCACCTCTTGTGGGTTCTCATCCCCACTTTTCTGTCATTTTTCTTTTTTTCTCCCCTCCTGTTTGCCCCGTCGTTTGCGATGGCAGGAGAGTGGCATTTTGGTGAACTTGTGCCAGTGGAGGTGTTACACCGCTGTCCCTGGCTGTGTGAGGTCAACTATGATTATTCATTCATCTGTCTGTTTGTCTAACGTTAGCAGCAAGACGCGAAAATGGCTGCTCATTCTTCCGAAAGGTCAAAGTGGGGACACATAGGTTCACCACTAACTGTAATCAGGGAGCCTGTGGAGTCTTGAAACCTGGCCACAGTAAACCTGACATTTATTCTTCTTGGAAATACAGAGAGACTCTATCTGGATTTAAGTCACCCGTTTATTCAACGTTTGGGAAAGCTTGAAAGTGAATAAGATGATGAGAAATGTGATTGTCCATCAGCCAGTAGCCAGACAGTGGCAAAAGAAAGTAACGTATTATCAGAGTGACTGTTTTTTTTAACGTTTCACACGTGGAGTAAATATACCCCCCCACCAATGCAGGCGGGGGGGTGGGGGTCAAAGCAAAGGAACGGGGTGGTCTTGCTTCATTGAAAGAAAGTCAAAACAGTAATTATTTCATTATGGTATGACAGCAATAATATTACAATGGTGCAGTTTGCAGTGTGCTTATCTGTGGAACAAATGAGCTCTCCCCCTGAAGAGTCGACTGCAACACTGAGCCCCCAGGTAGGGTTTGCATTGCTGTCTTTCTTTCCCTCCTTCTCTCTCTCTCTCTCTCTCTCTCTCACACACACACACACACACACACACACACACACACACACACACACACTTTCTTTGCTGCCTTTTTAATATTCTCATTCATAGCACATGCAATTATTTTTAAAATAAATTTAGCACAGATAAGAAAAAAATTGGGCCTCTTGGGTGACGCAAATGACTTCCTTGTTTTTATTAGAAGACAAGGTGTTTATTAGGGGCCTTGTTGGCTTATTGCAGGAGGTTTCTGAGTTTGAGTAATTGTCCAATTAGGTGTAATTTCAGGATTGGTGCTAACCCAGGCGATTGTGCTGTAAGAGGAGGACTACCACCGGGACACACATTAATGAATCCCACTGAGACCTGTCTACCTTTAAGAAAGAGAGACTGTGTCTGCTTCTGTTTCGCCTTCCCAAATCTTTTTAACGAGGCATTATAACTGGGATTTACAATTGAGTCACAGCACTACTTCTCCCTCCCCCACTTCATTGTTCCTTATTCTTCACCGTCTGTGTGCTGGGTTACAAAAATAATTTATCATTCATGTTATTTCAGTTCTCTGAGCAATTGCCTCTTATTCAAACAGAAAGGTTACCTTAATTGTTATGTAGCTCAGCTATTTATGCCCTGGCATAAAAATGCATGTTTGCTGCTTCATGGAAAGGTCACTCATTACAACCCAAATAACTTCTTCTCTGTCGGCGTGGGCTCCTCAAAGTGTTTGCTGGCCACTTCACAACAGGAGATAGAACAAGGTTTTTTTTTTATTTAACAGAAGGCTCCAGAGGTTTGCAGCAGTTGTCCTCCCTATCAGACGTGATGAACTGTTCTCTGTCAGCCTCCGTCTCTCTTTTGCCTCCATCAGTCCCTTAAAGGAATATTTTAACATTTTATGAAATACACTCAGAGCGAGATGAGGAGATGGATTCCACTCTCATGTCCGTTAAATATGAAGCTGTTAGCTTAGCTTCAACCAGCCTGGAAAGATGGGGGAAACAGCGAGTCTTACTTTAAAGAAAGAAAAAAAAAAACATCAGTCCCTCGTGAGGTCACTAATCAATCAATCATTTTGATGCAAAATATAAAACAACATTGTTGTTTCCAGGCCAATTAATAATGTTTTATTCATCTAACAACTCTGTATGTGGCTCACATTTCCTTCCAACTGTTCATCTTTATTGTATTCACTCATTGCCAAGGAAAGTGCAGTGTCCAGTACACATGAAATATGCTCAGTGTTAATAAACTTTGAAGAAACGGGTGAACAGCTATTTCATGCAACATGAAGCACTTGGCAAGGCAGAGCTCTTCAGTTTCCCAAAAGTTCCTGACGTCAAAAATGACTCATCATTGGGAAAAAGGAGCAGTTGATCACTTTTTTTTTTTTTTTGCCTGTGTGTACCCTCTGTGTAAAATAGGTAGAAAGAGAAAAGACAGACACAAACAAACAGACAGTGAAATATTAATGAGGGTGACAGCTTTGATGTTTAAACTCTCGGACAACATCCTCCAGCATGTGTTTACAGGCATGCTCTTTGTGGACAAATCACAGGTGTTGGGCTGGTCTAAAAAATTCAACATGCTACATAATGTACAAGGTCTGGCACGGAAACACAAAGAAGAGGAAGGTGACCGTTATAAAAGGCCTGGTTTTCACAATATCGCCACACATGCTCCCTGTTGTATGGGCTTCATGCTCCAGCAGGACACAAGAGAGTGGAGATGACGATGGAGGAACTACACAATGGGAGAGCGGACGTGAGTGCAAGCAGACATGCTCTCACAACACATGACCCCCCCCGAGGTGTGACAGTGCACACGGCCTTGGAGTGGACGCCACACGGGCCCAGCGTGCCTCCAGCCAGGTTGGGAGCTAAAGCACTCAAGCTAAAGCTGCTCATATGAATGCTACAGCAGCATCAGGAGAAATGTGTTGGAAGCTCACATCTACTTTGGGTTCATGTCTGGGTTGCGTCACACCCACCGCCAACAACACCACCCTCAACACCACTCTCAACCCCCCCGCCCCAATCTCTGGTTCATCCCTTCTCACATTAGAGCCTCTCACAGTCTCACCACAACCACTGACACCACCACCAGCACATCACATCCGAGCAGCAGCAACCCACTGCTCATCTTCACACTAAACCTTGTCCTTCTTTCAGGCTTATGTCTCAACACTCCCTCAGAAATAAGCCATTTCAAAAAGATTCATGAGCAGCTGGAGCTGCCATGCTGTATAACTGCAGCCATCACAGGCTTCTCCGCTGATACAGGCTGACATCTCAAAAGGCTGCGGGATTCAAAACAAAATCAGGTTCCCTGATCCAGCGACAAACTGAGCTATTGGGAAGGCGCTTTTGCTAAGACTCTTTGTGACATGATGATTGGGAGTCAGGCTCAGATTCTCTATGAATATGGATGCAACTGTTTATGCCTTGAGGAGGAAAAAAAAAATCAAGCACATACTTGACTGGTAAATATTTGTAAAAAATCTTGGAATGCTTTTGGCAAGGTAGACTATATATCTGTTTTGTTAGGGATAGATTATTTCTTTCCAGTGTGTGGGTTTGGACTGTCAGCTCATACCATCTTAAAAAGGATTATCTGATGCACCTAGGTCTGATTTCAATTTGAATAGGTGTGAATTTATTTTGCAGTGCTCAATATCACAAACAAATAAGTCCCCTATAATCCAATTCCACCCCCACCGGAAAAAAGGATGAAATAAGAATCTCATTATACTGTCCCGCTTCATGTTGGCTTGTTCCCTCACAAACAATCTGGCAAATTCAACATTGCAGTCTTTACCTGCTGCTATTAAATGGACAGAAACGTAAGCAAATGGCAGGTGGCGTTTTTCTAATTTCATAAAATTCAGGTACAGAAATTCATCCCAGAGCATTAATTCATTCTGAAATACGTGCATCTGGTGTCTTATTTACTGCCCCTGCGATGCTGAATTCATAGTGATTGAGTGTGGTGGTATGAAATTAGATTGCATTGTGTGTCTCTGGCTAATAATTCCAGATGGAATAGTTCCTCACTCTGCTTGACATGATGCACCCAGAGAGAAATACAGAGGCAGAGAGGCAAAGTTAAGGTTGCTTAGGTTCATTCCGAGGCCTTCGAAGCACAATGAATCAAGCTTTACTAAACCTTGGGAGTGGTGAGGAGCTCTGTAATTTGCTGCGAGAAGTGTTCTCTGAGGAGGTGCGCGGTGCTTGTGGCCCCTGGAAGATGCCTGCCGTCTTGTGCGAGCACAATGTGATGCGATGATAAGATGAGGTGTCCTGTTTAAGAGCTTGATTAATGACAGAGGATGAGATGGCCTCTCAGCACAGATACTGTTTGGCTTTACTGAAGCACACTTGTGCTCTGGCAGGAGGAGAGCGCCAGGGGTGCTCCACTTCATCCCCGGCCCAAACCCCCAAATTACCAACACCGCTGTCACCGCAGCTCATCTCTACTTAAGGCGTCGTCGCAAAGATCACGATCAATTTTCACGAGTCCATTGGAGCAGGCTCCTTCATTATGTCTGAAAACCATTCACACTGATTGATCCACGATGAGTGCATGGTATTGATAAATAATTAAAAAGCTCTCAGTTTAATTTGGGGGTAAGTAGAGGATGAACAGTGCGGGGTGGGGGGGTCGGGGCTGGGGTTGTGTCAGGCCAGTGGGCTCTTAGTTCGTGTAATGAAGCCTGGCCCCCTGCTGTGGCACGCCCAGCCTCGGCTCCCTGTCTGCCTCCCCACTTTGTCCCGGTGGACGCACGACCAGCTGGATTCGTCTGCCATATTTGCAGCAATCAATGCAATCCGGCTTGAAAGAAAATCAATAAATGGTGTCCACTTATGCCTCAGAGTGCAGGAGAGGATCTTTCTGCTGGGGCAACGCCGCTCCAACACTGAAGATTTCACAAAATGTTCTGGGGGGTGTCCTTGAGGTGTTGGGGGTGGGGGGATGTTTTCTTTTGTATTTGTTTGTTGATTAGCAGCATTACGCAAAAACTACTGGACAGGTTACCACAAAACTTGGTGGAAGGACACAGGGAAGAAGCCATTAAATAATGGTGTGGTTTTGGATCCAGTCATTTTATCCTACCTTCCTTAAACTGTGGTAGAACTTTTATGAACATTTTCGTTGATTTCACAGAATAATTCACTGATCTTGATACAAAAAAAAAAGAAATCTGAATAAAAAAAATCACAAAATGGGAGCTAGCAAGCTAGGCTAACTCGTTTTCTGTCACTACTGCTGGGCGATAAGATGTTAAGAGGTTATAAGGTTTTGTCCTCTGCATATGATGTTGTTCTTTGTTAATCTCCGAGGTTATGCTTTTATCTGGGGTTGTTGTCATTTGTCTCTTAGTTAGGAGGATTATCCAAAACTACTGGATGTCCATGAAGAGCCATTGTGGGTCAAGAAAGAGCTTTGGTGCTGAACCTTTTCACTTCCTTTGACAGTGCATAATAGGGCATTTTTCAACACACCTCTTGTTTTTTCAAGGAGCTTGGTGAAAAAAGCTGGGTCAAATATTTAGAGTGTAATTTGATGTAGGTCCAAATATACAAGGATAATTCTGGAGAATTTAAATGTTTCATGAGGGGACTGTTTGGACAGGTTATTGAATATTTATCAGACTTACAAGGACTGTAGTGTTTCTATTTGATGGCATAACGCCTGCTGTTTGAGCAGTTCCTACAGAGTTCATTTAGTCATATTTTACGGGAGTTTTAAATGTCAACGTCTGAGCTCTGCTACAGGCTGTTTTGGGGGTTTCTTTGGGGCATGTGTTTTCAGAAAACTGTTCAGTAAAACAGCAGACAAACATGTGGACACAGTGTCCTGTTTGAAGGTATCTAAATGGAACAGAGTTTTTTAGAATGTTACAAAGCCTGGCAGGAGAAAGTGTTGTCCTGCACTGTGGGGTTCATCAGCTCATTGGGGTTTTTAATGTTCAGCCCATGAAACCCTCCACCCCCTGCTGTTGCCACCTGGCTAAATCAGTTAACACTGCAGGCCTGAGCTTGTGGCTCAGTGACCCTGGTGCAGACAGCTCCTAGAGGTGTGATATGAGGGCTCTGGTGGTGTCTGTCCCGAAGCTTCACCCGCCGCTGAATATCACTACATGCCAGTCATGGACTCACACCTCAAGCGAGGAGCATGATGACTGTAAATCTGAAACAAAGCAAGGTCAACTAAGAGGGACACCACACACATGCACAAACGCAAGGTGACAGGCGCACACAACTGAAATGTATAACTGAACACACACCGTGTCCAAGGTGGTGTGCATGTGTGTGTGTGTGTGTTATCCTGTTGTTGCCATTTACTGTCGCTGCGTAACCAAAAACAGCAGAAAAAGAAAATTATGCTGCGTCACACATTTTAGTGCTGATATCCGTCTAATTGATGACTTTGTGCCACATCAATCCATTATGCATAATTTAACATGGATCAAGTCCCACATTAACATAATCACCCATTGGATATTCTGCATAGTGTGACACGCCAGTGAGGAGCAGAACCCCAGCCTGTGAGGGAGTGACAGGGGAGATGCACCCTGCATGAGTTGGCAAACACACCCACACTTTCCTCCACACACACTGACACACACACGGGTATGCACACACACGTTAGGCTGGGATGGGGCTGATGTTAAGATGTCAGATTCTTATTCGCTTTAAGCCGATCGTGGGAGTCCAGTCTGAGCATTTTGTGTTTATGCAGTGCGATGTTTGCATAAACAGCCACACGCGCACGCACACAAATACAGTGTATTCACACACACCCACATAGTGAACAGCTTGGAGAGTGAGGGGTGTAGAGCCGCCTGCTTAGACGCTGCCGTTTGCAGTCACTAAGCAGCTTTAGTGTCTCCTACCACAGTCCTGATTTAAAATTCATAAATGCTAATCCTTCATAATTTACAGTTTAAAAAGCAGCCCTGCTCACAGGCCCTGTGGCCACAGCTCTGTCAGAGTAATTATACCAAGGAGCTGGGAATGGACTACTAGCAGAGACTTTCAACAGTCAAGGAAATCCCCCTCACTGGCACCGGACCCAATTACTCCAAATACCTAAACAGATTATCAAGTCATTTTCCACTTCAATCTGGACATAGGTGCCAATTCAGTGTTATGCTTTAGTCAGGTGGGTAAGTAGCGTTAAAGGTGGAGCGTGCCTGTTTCTTATTAAATGAATGGTATGCCACGTAATTTTATTAGCCATTTCATTTAATTACTGGCCCCAGCAATTGTCTTTTACAAGGTCACACGGTCCCTTCGCTTCCTCTGGTGTCAGAAGGTGATTTGCTGCCTGCTCACTGATCACTGACATTTCACTGTGTGGGTTTATACACTGTATATGCATATGCACGTGTGTGTGTGTGTGTGTGCCGATGTGCCTCTCTGACTGGGGAGGCGTCAGGTTCTAAACCAAATGATTCGTCCTTGCGAGGACACGATACATTAGTTTAGATGTAGATTATCTGTGATTCTTTCACCTAAGGTCACTAATAGAAAACCATTATCAAAATGGTCTGATTTCAATGTAATGGTTCACAATGACACCACAAACCCATTGAAGGTCCCATGAAAGGACTCTGCTTAACAAGTAGAAGCTCTCAGTGCAAAATGGCTCACCATCCCTTTTAAATGCATAATTTAGTAGCTACCTCAAATATTGATTCATCTCTCGTCCTGGTGTACTGTATGAAAGAAGTATAGACATATGTAAGAGAAAGGGAAGTTTAATCATTCGTGATCACAATGTTTCACCACCAAATAGGATGACAGGGCGACATCGCTGCATGATAACACACTGTCCAGCTTTAACTGGACATGGTTTGAAACAGGTGAAAGATAAACGGGAGTAAAAGCTGTGAAGTGTATTCAGGCTCAGGCGATTCAAGGATTGTGGAAAATTCAGATTCAGTTGTGGGACACGAGGTTATTATGGTTACACTTTTCCTTGATGGTCTTATAAGAATATGCAACAACTACATGATTACTATCATATTCTATGAGATATATTATAATTACAGATACATATGCTGTGTTATTTTCTCCATGAACCAATTCATTGTTTTCATTTCTACTGAAGCAAATAATTAGTTATTAAACCTGATTGGGATTGATTTTCTATCAACTAACAAATCAGTTAATTGACTGGTTGCTGTTATGGATGCAACATTGGAATTTTATTGAATTTAGAGATGAAAGCACTTTAGACTGGCACAGTGGTGCACATCCCTCCACCAGGGCCCAACAGTTCCAGGACAAAGCCACATCCATTGTTTCCTAAATGTGAAGTATTCTCAGAGAAAACAATCATGTTCAACCAACTGAGAGATGAAAAAATATTTTTCTGCTTCTTCATTTAAGTGGAACTGCACCAAAACCTATTGGATTCTTCCCGCTCCTCTGACCCATTTAACATCTTTCTTCTAAGTTAATTAAAAATTTAAAAGTTTTTTTTTAATTTGTGTAATCATGCTAACAAACCAAACAAATCATCCAACACAGGGCTTAAAACACAACCTTATTGTCGGAGGTAATTATTGAAATCATTATCTGCATACTAAATGTTTATGTTGTTCTAATCCCTCTGTTATTTACTGGAGGAAAACATTACACACTCTGCATCCTTCATTCTTCTGCCACAGCTTTCAAGCTATTCATTAAATTGTCACTAAAAGCTCAAATTGCCTCGTTTCATTTCACACAGCAAAGGCTTAGAAGACACCACAGCGATATTGTTATTGTCTGAACAGCTGATGCTTCTGTGCATTTTTCAGAGATGGCCACAACCCCAGATGACGCCCAAGCACCAAATCACAGTGACTCTTATCTCTAAGTGAAAGAAATCAGGATTATATTAGAGCAGATTAGGACGACTGCACTGGACATCGTGTCACAAATCCAGAGCTTTAAAGTTTCTCTGTCTTCTTTCTGTAACCAGCAGCCAGGAGGAATGACTCGCCCGTCACTCAGACGTCTCCTCCCTTCTGTTTTACTGAAACAGTGCAGAGGACCACTGCTGATGCTTGCATGTGTGACTAATGCTGCTGAGCTTTGTTTTAGTCACAAACACACAGCAGTCACCAACAATCCTCCTCACTACATTTAGACTAGTTTACACAAACACCCTCTGGAGTAATAGTTTATGCTGCATAGAACCGAATTGCTTTCTTATGCCTTGATAATGAAATATGTTTGACTGGCAGAAAGTGAAATTAAGTAGAGAGGAAATTACAGGGCTTGTAATAGCACTATCTTGATATTAAAATAAATCTCCTCTTGCAGCCGTATTGTGTTTCACAGAAAGAGAACTCAAAGTTATTATAACTTGCTGTGTGTGTTTGAGTAGGGACTTAATGAGTGGCACTACTCTACCCAGTGTCAGCCTTGTATTATCTAATCAAGTAATCTGGAGATGTGCAGTTAATTGGGCTAACATCAAGTTCACTGGCTATAACATATAATTTTGTCTTTCTCAGAGAACTACATCACAATACATTTCCAGATGGGGACCAAAAATATTTCTGGCTCCACTTTCATCTGCTGTTGATGTCACAGAAAACTGTCCAACTCAACTAAGACCAAAAACATCTGTGCATAATGAGGTGCAGTGGTGAATACTTTGTAGACCTTCTACTGCTGTATACAACCCTTCACCCTGCCCTACTACTTCTATCTATCTATCTATCTAGCTAGCTAGCTAGCTATCAAACAATAGGAATAGTACTACGTCTTCTTACAGGAACACATTTACACTGTAGATTCTCACACTGAAAAAAGAAAAAAAATGTTGGCCCAACTTAAAAAATGACTTTGATTGATAACGCAGAAATGAAGGACGTTTGCTTACGTCAAACTTGATTCAGGTTTGTGACCAATTAATTATATAATTATAATTAAAACCATATAATTATTACTAATAATATTACAAATTACTAATTATATAAGTTAACAAAACATCTTTAGCTTTGGCTCCTTTGCTATTATTTAATTTATTGATGAAGGGATTGTTTTTATGAAACACTTTTTTACAGTACAAGTTGCAGTCACCACATGTTAACACAGGGTTTCTCTTCTATCACACCTTTTATACACATCAGTGACAATTCAGGTTTGAACCTCTTGCCCAAGGAGGAGCCAGGGATTGAACTGCTGACAGTCTGGTTGGTGGAATAGTGTGGGTGGTATCATACTATAACTCACATCATACAAACTGTCTTTGCTTGTGTTAAAACCCGTTTGTCCTTTGATCTCACGATGATGAACACACTTAAGGGAACAGGCCGCAGGTCTGTTATTATCAGTGTTCAAATAAGTAGCTTCAGAATGACAACACACTCACATTTAGACCGCACATCTTCAAAATACATCATGGCCTCGAATGTGTCAGGTCTGCGCTGCAGCAATTTCACAACCAAATAGCTTGTAGGAGTGATAAGAGTTTCATTACTGCACAAACAAATCAAAGGCAACAAGCAGCACCATTCATAAAATAAATTTCAATATTTCACGTGTTTTAATTTAGGTGTTCAGCAAAGCGACGGGGAGATGGAAGACGGAGCTAGAAATAATGGAGAAGGAGGGTATAGGTGCACAAAGAGAGCAGGACTCCAAAGGATATTGCTTTTAGTTATTCCAGGAGTGTGCTAACGTCTGCGCTCTGTGTTGGTCAATTTTGAAAAATAAAATCTAATCAAAACAACAATACAAGAATAGTCTAAGACCCAAAGCTCCGAGAAAGCAATATGTTATTTTAGCTGTGAAGCTAATCACCTCGGCCTAAGTTAAGTTCATCGCTCATGAACAATTTTAGCAGATCACAAGACTAGAGAAGAACTTTATTTTTTAATGAGGTTCACTTTCATTTCATGTAAATCGTGTTTGGAAGGTTATACCTAAATAGAACTAGATGTACAAGACATGTTCCAATCATGTTTTGAAAAGGATCCTGCACTGATGGAAGAATGACTGCTCTCTTTGTTAGCAATCACATCCTCTCTGCAGAAATGAGTAAAGAAACCCTTCAGCTTTTGTCTCGGAGAAATGCACTGTTATTGGTACACCTGTTTTCCCCTATTTGTCCCTTTGTTGTCTGAATCTAACATAGTTTGATTTTTAAAAATTAAAATATCTGCTTTATTGTACCAAAATGTTGTGGTTAGCATGTCCACCCCTGTGCGGTGCACGGCATCCAGCCACTGTGTGTTGCAGCTACCTGCCATGTCATTGAACATGAGCAGCATTTGAGTGAATAATCATCTGACGTAACGAGGACAAACAAATGAAACGTTTTCTTTTCTCTGTGCGCCTGCTCTTTTTCCACTCATCAGTCAGCCTTGTGCACACAAAAGACACAAAGCACCAAGATTTACTGAAGCATATAAGCACTGAGTTTCAACTGATTATGAAAAGATGGAGGAAGGCTGTGATCACCCAGCACTTGGTCCAAGTAGGTGTGGCACAATGAGGCTCAGTGGTTTAGCAGAAGAAGAAGGTCCTGGTCTCAAATGAAGATTAGCAGAAGGCTCTCTGCAACAATGTCCCTTTGAAAATGAAAACTACTCTCCTGTAGTTTACAACTCAAAAAACAGATTTAAGTATCGCCCCTAACTCTCTCACCTATACTTCTCTGTTTTTATTCAGTTTAATCAAACTGATTGATGAGGGGGAGAGTCAGATTTATTCTTATTAAAATTCATTATTTCAGATTGTTTATTAATAAGGGATTTTACTTTGGCACGATTCCTCCGTCAACAGACACAGTAACAGCAGTACTGGAGCTTGTGTCTACATCCAGAGCTGTAGACAGTGCAGATGGAGCTGCACCGTCTTCCCTTTGATCGAGTTAGTCTCCGAGGCATTGGTAATGGACCCATCACTATTGGAAAAAAGGGAAATTGCAACACATTTCAATAAAAGTAATTGGTCCTCATGCAGACAAAAACAGCCACACATTTGCTGTCACTATGTATACGAACGCGAATGTAATTACCTTGCCTGTGAAGCTCCTCTCCCTCCCTCCCTTCCTCCCTCCCTCCCGCACTCTCATATGATTATGTTTTTTTTTCGGCCTGTGTTATCTGTGAGAGAAAGTGTGCTGCTGTGCTGATTAACAAATAACTCTGTGATGAGGCCCACAAAGTCCAGTTAGGCACAAACTAGATTCGCTGTATTTGGACAGGGAGCTGAGGGAACAGAAATACCGCTAATCAAGCCCGTGTCACTTTTACAGCCAGAGGGCCTGATTTCGCTGCTAAATTACACATTTAAGCTATATTTCTTCTGCAATATGGTTTAATGCTGAGCATCCCCTTTCACATCATTTCAACATTAGGATTAACCACCACTGGTGGATGTGTAGCAGGCGATTCGGAGCTGCACAGTGTGACTCTTATAACGTAATTAGTCCATCTCTCTGGGAGGGTTTTTCCTAGCTTTACCTACAGTATATGCCAAAGTAAAGTGCAGTCACTTTGATGATAAAAGGGATAAAAAGGCAGCAATGAGGTGGAATGTTGAGCAGTGCGAGACTGGTGTGAGCCAGCCAGCAGAGGTCTAATTGGATGAAGGAACCCTGTTGCATGAGGCGTTCTTCCCTCTGAGTGCAAAGACATTATGAAAACCTCCCACGCTGCTTTCAGTTGATTCAATTAATTTATTTTTCTGTTAAACGGATGGAAGTATTGCCTCTTTTCCAATAAAAGCGTGACAGCTTTAGCGGCGAAGACAGGGCTCGGAGTCCTCAGCTCTGAGGAATTCGTCGTGACTACATTCCGCGCCCGTCTCCAGCCCTGCCCTCAACCTGATCCCAAAAGGACGACCAGAAATCACCCCATCTCCATGGCGGCCAAGCCCCGGCTCAGGCTGTGGTGGAGTGATCTCACTCAGCGCTGTAATTCCCCACTTCCATGTTTGGTGCCGTGCCCTTTTGTTTTGTCCGGGCAGAGAGCGAGCCTTAACTGATCGCCATGCCTCAATGTAGCTGAGGAAAAACATTGGTTCAAACAATAGGCAGAGGATCAGAGAGGTGGGAGAGTGAATAATGTGTCAGGTGCTCCAAATGAATTAAAGTGCAGAGTGGGTCTGTGGAAATACCTCTGTGTGAGGCCCTAATCAGTTGCAAACAAGGGAGGGATGGGGGGGGGCTTTCATTCCTGTAACTAATCATTTGCGGTTTCCCAATGCAGTCAGCCAACGCCAAAGGCAGAGACTAATAAACTGGGAGGCTGTGTAGATTTATAAATGATTAATTAAGGGGCCTCCCACGGGAACTACAGCAGCTATAAGCAAAAATATTAATTAGTTGAGATGAGACTTAAACCAACAGGAAAGCATTCCAGCCATGTTGGATAGCACAGGGCGGGGGGGGGGGGGCAGCTTGTTTGAGTCAGGGGGGGGGGGGGGCGGCTTGTTTGAGTCAGGGCTGACAAAGAGGGGCCACTGAGGTGAGGGACGGGGCCAGGTTGAATTTGGCTGGAGGATAATGAAGAGTTACATAGAGTGTCAGCCAGAGAAACACACAGGTCCTCAGTATTGAGTCGTAAGGAGAGATGACTGAGTGACTTAGAGGGTTAGGATTGGGTCTGAAATGAGTTCTCCACGGCCTCAAGTACCTCTGAACCCCCCCCTCCTTCCTCACACACAGCTACATTACCATCTCTGGTTGCCTCTCTTCGTGCCTGCCCTTCAGGGAGGTCTCTAAAGCCTCTCTCCTCCGCTACTTTTCATGAATGTCAAGATGCCGAGTTTAAATTCCTGTAGATTAAATGGGAAGTGTTGAGTTTAGTCTGAATCTAATGAAAGAACTGGGTAATTGCATGCACGGGATCATAATGTCACAATAAGGCCCAGCTTCCTGAGAAGGGTCCACTTTTTTCTGTGATCCGTTCAGGAGGTGGCAGCTTGATTTCCCCTTATACTTTTTATGATCGCAGCATCACAAGCGCCAGTATAGCTGTGATCCAGTACAGTCTATTTATGGCAGGTGTCGATTCTGACGGCTGATCTGATTCAGCTTCTCCGTCATCTGGCAAGTGAGACATCCTTAGCTACAGAGCTGCAGAGCCAAACAACTATCTTGTCTCCACAATAACAATGTCTGCTTCTCAGAAATATGCACATAACAAAAACCAGGGGCAAGGAGTGTTCTCAAAGAAGATGTAACTGACAAATTAGAGGGAGAGAGGAAAAAAAAATCTAGTGGATGTTTATTTCAGGAATCCCACAAACCCAACATTAGTTTCTGTCAGAAATCCAATATCTTACAATTTGAAATCACATATCAAGTCTCTGACATATGGCCCCTGCAGTCTGCACCCTGAAGAATAATGTGGCAAGCGAACTGCACATAGTAGTCATAAGAGGAAACACTAATGAAAAATACCATGAGATGGTAATACTTCCACAAATAACCCCTTTTTCTCATCTTTAAAAAGAACAGGACAATAAAATTAAAACACAGTGCACAACAGACAGAATAACTGAAATATGAATTCATTTGTAAAGGTCGCCTGTCCCCTCTCATGGGACCACTGCGAGCACAAACTGTGCCAGCTCATATATTAGCAGAGTTGGGGGAAATTGGATCGGACCTGCAAGACAAATAATCGGAGCTGCACTTTATGAGACCTAAAAGGATCCAGACTTTACAGATAGAGCATCTGAGTGAAATTAACAACCACCTGACACCTTGGATGAATCAAATGTAACCGCAGAGGAATGGAGGGAAGAAATCCGCCCTGACGTGAGAGCGTCAGAGTCCACATGTGTCACTCTCCTGCGTAGGATAAAGAGAACTGGCCTCGACTGTTTTTGTGTTTTGAAAATGAAAAGAGTCTGAGATGAAAAATTAGGGCCAAGTAGACACTTGAAGAAAGAGGCAGACATTCCTCTCAGCCCTCTCAAATGACTCACTGGAGGGCCGGGCTCCGGTGGCGGCGAGGTGCTTCAGAAGTCAATGTTCTCTTGTGTTGAGAGTGAATACATGTTTTTAGATTTCATGAAATAAATATTTCATTTAACTGTCAATGGCATGTATGTGGTGGGGAGAGAGGCCTTTCATGTCATTCCAGTTTGGGCTGCTGGTATGTGTGCGGCCAAAGGCTAGCAGCAGCAGTGAGGCTTCCGTTTGAGTGATAGGCAAAAAGTCGAAGTGGTGTTTTTTTTTCCCACTGATGTGTTTGCTGAGGGTGTCCAGCAGAACCGGAGTGACATTTGACAACAATTAGTGTGTGGCTTTGAGCTGTGACAGGCGGGTCTGCAGACAACACAAAGCCGACTCTGGCCCTCAACTTCACAGAGAATCAAACCAGCACACCCACACACACACACACACACTTACCAGCCCCATCATGGCTCCAGATAAGCGCGCTGCTGCGAGGCGATGTCTGTTGTATGAGTCAAGAAAATTCATACAAAGCTCAAAACAAGAATTGGAAAACTTTCATTGCATAAGAACGTGCAGGTCAACAGCAAACTGATGTAATATTTCAAACTAAACTGGTAAAAAAAAAAGCCAGGGCATTGTTTGGAAATGTCTCAACACTGTCGCATTTTCTATCTATGGGAATCGTTTATGAATCTTAATTAAAAAACATAATTGGACTGATCGGCATCTATGACTGTGATTTATTGCAGATCTAAAATCTGGATCTAGTGAATTTAAATCAGGATTTATCAGGGAAATGGTCTTGGCAGAGGTTTGCTAATCTGATATGAAATACCTATATGTGTTAACTGACATGATTTGGTACATAAATAAACAATTCTCTGATAAATACACAAACATATTGATAAACATTCTAACTCACAATGTTAAAAAAAAAGCAATCCTGCATTTGCCCACTGATCTGGATCCACACCAACACGTCATGGGTTCCTCCTCGATTCACACCCCCACCTCCACATCAAACAAACACATTTGAAAACATTCCTGTCAGAGGTGACCACAGGTGAAGGGGTCTGTGCAGGATACTCAAGGTTTTCCATGGAAAAGGAATTATTTCTCTGCGTGTGGGGACATGGACATATTGAAACAAAGGCCTCCCCCCAAACTGTTGTTTATCTGAAATGTCACTGTGTGCTGAAGCATTAAGATTTCCCTTAAGTAAAGGTGGCTTACAGACAAATAGCACTCAGACCTGCGTTTGTTGTCTACACTGAGGTTTTTACTTAGTTTTAATTAGTCTACAGTGACGTCGGTGAATCAAATAACCTGTATCAGCAGCACATACTGTACTGGCCTGTTTTTAATAACTCGTATTTGTTCAAGCACAAAGCTGCAACGCTCCCGAATTGAAACACGCACAGACTCACGCTGACGCTGTGTGCCTAATGTCAGTCACTGTTTGTGTCTCGAGCAAATTGCAGGTAGAAGCAATGACTTCAGGTGCTAAAAACAAATTTAGGCAATAATTGAAATGTAGCATAAAATTGCCCCTGCAAATATCCACGAGCCATTCGACGAAAACATTCTCTCCCCTTTCACCAACAGCAACTAAGAAACCAAAAGCTCAGACACACAAACTGCACACATGCATCAATACACACACGCACACAAGGTGGGAGAGACCTTTGAAGGTTTCACAATAGCACATTTATCCACAAAATTAAAAATGGTGATTGATCCGTGGAATATTAACGGTCAACAATGTTTTTCATTAAGTTGTGAAGGGGAGCAGGGGGAGGCATTCTGCGAGAAGAAAGAGAGCAGGAGGGGAGGCTTTATTTAATGCAGATCCTGTACTGTAAAAAGGCCTAAAGAGAAATGTAAATACTAGACTGCAATAACACGACAGCACACTAATCATATTTACAAACTATATTAAATCTGCCCGTTGTGTTTGCCTTGCTGAGGATTGGCTACCATGTAATTGTCATTGTGACCAGTGTTGGCTTACGGGAAAATTCAACTGCAGTGATATAAGGTGACTGGTAGGATTATTATTACTTTATTATGACCCAGTATATGTTTATTAAAACAATTTGTCATGCAGAACAGGAGTGGGGAATGGAAACATTAAATCCAGCTCCACTCTGGCTGCAGAAATGAGTTACAATAAAATTAATGGCGGTGAGGCCTGAGCTGACACCGGAGTGGTACGTAATAACCCGCTGCTTCGTTTCATTTGCTGATCATTTCCTGTTGGGCCCTCGCCATTAAACATACATGCTGGGGATTAGTGAAATAGCCCTGTGACAGCCATTGTTGTGCAGAGTGAGTGTGCGAGCTTGTTCGCGCAGCTCTCCGTGTGCCTGCGCGTTGGTGTGTTTGGCTGGAAATGCTGCTTTTATGTGCCGGGGCATTTGATCTTGAAAACACTGGTGTCATGGCAAAATGCCACAAAGCGTTTGTATTTGTAGTTGCGCCGAGAGAAGAGATATAAAGACAGAGAGTCAGCGAAGCTGAAGTCTGAGGAGGAGGCGTCATTGCACTGAGTAGCTGGGAGGGGCAAGATTAGTCTGTCACTTGTGTTGAAATGACTTTGAGGCTGTGGCTACGGCGACGCGGCAGAAGTTTAGTCACGGCGTGAAGTGCATTTACGCTGAACAATGCCCTTCTTTCCCCCTGCAGTGTGGTGTTTGTGAGCACTGCCGTGCGATGTCTGTTTATATGCCTTGTTACAGCGTATTTTACCACCTAAACTTCCAGCAGAAAAAACAAACGCTGCCACAAAAACGTCTTTGCATTTAACAATAAAGATGAGTAAGTAATTTAAACAAACTAGCTGCAAACCAAGTCTGCCAAAACCAATTCAAATGCGTAGTTTGACAAAGTCACAAAGAAGCATCATGGGAGTTGTTTTCTTGACCACCACTGCTGATGAAAATCTACCTGACTCAGCCAAGAAGGGGAATGTAATAATATAATGATAATGATCTTTATCCATTAAGACGGACCAACACATCCTTTGGAAGGAAAAATGAGCTGGTTTTAACTGACTCTAACTGGCCAGGAGCGTGTTTTACCTTCGTCATGTGTCTTCCACCCCGGGACACAGAGCGGAGACACAGTCACAGGTAAAGTGGCTGTGATGCAATCACACAGTACATATGACATTACCTTGAATACAATTAGGAATTAAATCTAAGTTCAAAAGTAAAACCTCGTTTAAAACCTGACCTTTTCTAACCTCACTATCTACATGTCAGCATCAGAATGTTGTTGGCCATTGAGCCTATATTACCTCGATGATACGAACAGTGGACTTCTCGCTGTGTTAATCATTGTTTCTCTGTCTTTCAGTGATGTTATCCTAATAATGCAGTTTATTGTGACAGTAGCAGGGTCCTTCAAATGCCTTCCCTCTCCCTCTCTCAGGAATTTCAGTGTTATACGATGAGACCAATCGGCCACAGTAAAAAGATAGGATGCACCCGATGCCACTGAAAATAGCCTAATCTCTGGTTTGTGAATCTCAGAGTATTGTGTTGTGTTTTTGAATTTACTGAACGCCAGTTATGCCAACAAAGCCTTGGTTTTCTAAGAAACGTTTCCTTATTACACTGGATACACAAATAAACCGGCCTCTAATTCCTCAGTAATTAAAAAATAAGCCTGTGCTCACCATTACATGACTCGATGTACTGCGATGGGCTCCGAGACCTCAGAAAGCTCCACTAGAGGAAGAAAATGAAACCTTGTAGAGTTTGCAGTGTAAATCCCTCCATCATCAAGTGTCTGAGAGGATAATACAGCCACAGACGCTTTACATTATTTATATCTGTTTTCCAACGCAAAGTTTTGACATTTCAGAGGCCTTTCAGTTTTAATATGGAATGAAAGTAGATACTTTTACTTGTTGTAGTTGTCATTCGATGGTAATACACTTTGAGCTGCCGGTTCAAGGCTTGCTTTCTTCAGCTTTTCATCAACTGGATATCTAGTCCTATCCATAGTTATAATATATATATATATATATATAAAAAACAACAGCTTGTATTATAGCAGCGGTTTGGAAATGATGATTGCTGTTTGGCTCAGGTGAAACCCTTTGAAAAACAAATATACATGTATAGAATGAACGCCACACAACCTCTTGCATAATTGAAAAGAAGGCAAAAAACAATACATCTAAGAACACACAACAATTGCTTCCTTTAAACAGCTCACACCTGAATTCCTGAAGTCAACTTTGTTGGGACGTTACTTCACTTGTGAACCGAGTTGGCTAAGCTGTGGGCTTTTCCGTCTACCGCACAGCACGCTGTGCATTAGCAGCGCTATGACGATTCAATCCTCAAACCAAATCATAAAAGCCCCGTGGGGAAGAAAAAAAAACAACATCTTTCATGCTGCTTTACAATAAATGGCTAACGCTTATAAGTGGTTCGTAATCTGAAAGCTGAAATCACATTCTGTCACCATGTCTGTGCAATTTTTGTCAAAATTACTGTCCAAAAAGTGGTGGGAATCTAATGGACTCTTTGCTTTTAAGTGAGGTTGCACTGCTCAACCCTCGTTTAAGAGCGTCGACTGCCCACCCCTCACCAGTTCACTGCACCCCCCCCCCCCATACAAAGCCTCTTATGACCACATTAATGCAACTAATTACCATGTCAATCACAAGTAATGCTTATTAATTGCTCCTCAGAAAGGGGCTATTTCAGACAGCGAGTAGCGTCTTTAAAAGCCCACCAAACGGCTGACTGTAGGGTAAGTTATGAAAGAGAAAGCGGTGTTTCAGCCCCACTGCTGGCATTAGTCAATCTGCTGTCCAGATGTCTTCCACAGGTGACAGCTGCAATAGCCTAACAAGCAAATTAATCACGGAGCTTTTGTGGCGCTTCATTTTAGGGAAACTCATTTCGTTTCATAAAACGCTTCATCTTGTGTGAAAAATGACAAATTGCGGCCGTGGAGCGATGTGGAGGACCAAGCGGTCGGCTCTCATTTCTGCACCGTGCCTGCGAGGTACTGAAGAATAGAGAGGCAGAGAGATAGAGCGAGGGGAGAACTGGTCCCAAACCAGCGACGCAGTAATGAAGCCCAGCTCTGCCCCCGTGGGCTCAAGTTCTGACGAGCCTCACAGGTGGCGCAGTCAGATTAAAACCCAGCGTGGTTGTGAGGACGAGGCTTTGAATGAGGGGACACACTCTGTGGTCTGTCACTCATTGTCCTGAAACTGCAACATGACGAACACCGGGTTTATGGGGGGTGGGGGGTGTTGTCTCTGATTCAAACCCAGATGGCCTGTTGTGACATTTTATCCTGCAGTTTAGTGGTGGCTTTGAATTTGGTGTGTGCGTGTGTTTTATTCATTAAAATGTGGAGCATGTTTTATGTGAGAGCAGGAGGCCCCGCCTGTTTTTTTGGGCTAGAGTTGGCAACTGATCTTGACGAGACCGTCCGTCAAAGAACAGTCCACACCACGTCTAAAGGGAACAAAAAAAACCGGGAGAATAAAGTCTGCAATTACTGAGAGTGAAGTCATAAATCTACGAGAATTCGAGTCGATGATAGAGTGAGAAAGACAATCATTATTTTAATGATACGAATCATTTTAGAGGAGAAATATCAAGAGCCTGATGTTAGGGTTAAAATTATACCCATTATTATAAGTATCAGGACTTTTAAAACATTGTGTAGAAAAGACCACACACACTCTTCATAGTCCCACAAGAAACAATGAAAATTACTGCCTTATTTTTAAATTTTATTCTCATAATAATTATAACTTATATGACTACTTCTTGCTGAATTATGACTCCATTGTGTTCATAATATTCAGACTCTCCGCTCAATTATGACTCTATAATTGTAGAAAGTACATCTGGATTCTTCACACTATTCTTGAACTTGTGTTTACTTTGGGTTTCAACATCAGATGTGGCTGCAGTTTGTGAAGCCTCTGACAAATGAAACTGTCCCGCTGATTGTGGCAACAGTTCAGAAAACATTCATCCGTGCTTTGTTCAGCAGGTCCGCTGCAAACTATGTATTTTGAAGGACGGGTTGAGTGTGAGTGGGTTTGAAATTGGACCCATTTAGTTTGCACAAACAGGCTGACCCCAGGGCAAACTTTAAGTGCACTCTGTTTGGGATCAAAACAATGGAACACTGTATATTTGAGGACTGTGGAAATATTCTACGACAGAAGCTCAAGAAGAATGTCACATCACAACTTAAAAGTATTTCAAACAAAAGTATGGAAAATTGAAAACTCAGAATGGCCATACAGAACCAATGAATTAAACTTTTCGGCTTTAAAAGCTTCAGAAACCCATTAATACAAAACGGAGATAAATCCTTGAAAGCCGTCCAACAAAAACTGTAATTATCATTGTCAGAAGAAAAGAGCACAGGGAGGCAAGAGGATTACACTCCTTCACAACTGAGGAATGTTCTGTGTTTATTTCTCTTCATTTGCTGAAAGAAATTCTGGGGTGACAGATGTCAGCAACACTTAATAATTTAGCATAATTATCATGTTCATTCTATTCTTCTGGTGCATATTGTATTCCACCTTCCATTCTTCAAACTCTCACTTCCACTCACTCTTGTGGTGTAAAAATTCACAGTCACCCTCTTCAGTGTTTGACCATGGTACACAGAGAGTGCTCTGCTAAATGGGGCGACAAAGGCAGATTCCTTAACAATACTGAGAATGTCTTGCTGTATAAATGAAAAGTTCTCATGCCGTTTAACTTTAGTGAATTGTTCAACAAACTTTCTCAGTCACCTTTTACCTTTGTGCTTCAGACCCTTTTGACATTTCTTAAGGATGCTTCAGTGAATATGCTTAAAGGCAAAAAGAATACACGCCATTCATAAAAATAAAAAATGAAAACTTTCAGTTTTCTGTTGAAATGACATTTTAAATTTTATTTTGAATTATACAGAGGGGCTGTGTGCGTGTGGGAATGTGTCAAAATCAAGTGTTCGCCCAGTGTGAGGATGGCGAGGGCCTTCCTCATATAGAACACAAAGCCCAGGAAAACGTCAAGCAACACTACAGCTACTGTGCATTGCAATTTATACTCCGCTGAGAATCCAGCTACCCTGCTCTAGAGCATCTATAAGACACATGTCAAACAAACTGGTGAAAGCACAAAGCGCTCGAGGAACGTTCTGACCTTGCCTTGCAGAGTGTGCATTGCTGTTGGGACACGAGACCCTGACGCCTGCCCAGAGACCGAGATACCGTCAACCTCTGACTCTTCAATGTGCTCCCACTGGCAGATATGCGCTTATCTCGACAGGCTGTAGCGTACGTCTTCCCTCTGCCACATAACGTAGATAAAAAACAGCGTGTGATAGGTTCAATTCTTACGCATGCTGTATATGAGCAACTATGAGGTTCAGTTAAGATCAGACAAACAGTTTATTGGCTGGCTAATTAAAAATAGGGACCATTACTGATCTGCATTACAGACAGCTCAGCATCTGTTATGTGAGGATGTGGAAACTGAATTTACAGAATAAACAAGTCAGAAAGGAGTTTTGAAGAGTTTTCTTGATTTAAATTTGATCTTCCTGTTGAGTTCATATTTTCTCTGCAATATAACGAGACTTTGGAACATTTATTTGTCATAACAGTTTGATAATGACATGTAGAGAACCGAGGTTTAAGACAGGTTTAAAACATTATTGTACATATACACGTATAAATATTCCACTGGAAATTAGCTGCCCAATGGATTTATCACTTCATATTGACTGGCAGGATTAAATGACAGTTTAATGTGCAGAACGTTAAAAAGTGAATAACATACAGTGAACAAACAGCGAATAATATAGCAAATAGATGAATTGTAATTTATTCTTATTTATTTTTATTTTTTGTTCAGTCGCTCCATTAATGTTGGCTCAGTGTGGGTAAATGGGAATCATTTGTGTGCACGAGTGAAAGGGTGGAGCGTGAAATAGCAGGAAGTGGACTGATGTCTACTTGAAGATAGGGCAATATACAGGAACACACACGCGTACGCACACACACTCGGACACTCTACACCCCCCTCCCCTGAGGTTCTGGAAGCTAATTAGCTCCTAAAGCATTTATTTATCACAGATAAACTGTCAAACAATCTCCCTGGCACATCCCCAATGGAAATAAGAACTACTCATTAGTTTGTTCAATTAAGCTTTCTTTTCCCACTTCCCTCCCCGCATCACCACCGCAACAAGAACACACTTTTTGGCACTGAAAAGTTTCTCTGCTTTTGACAAATTTCACCAAAGTGAATGCACCTGTGTCATTTTTATATGTGCCAACAACATTTGATTTAGCTACCTTCGATTTACACGCTTGTGTGTGCAGAGTGCGTAAAAAAAAAAAGAGAAGAATGATTTGTTATCCTCAAACAACCCGAGGAGATTAGTTCACAGTTTCCATTTGACTGTAACAACACTCGAAGAAGCAGCCGGCTGCTGATCCTGTTCAATAAACTCATGAGGGGAACTCACTTCACATTGAGAAGTTTCCCACACAGAGGCCTGTTTGGGATTTTTTTCCTGAGCTGAATACAATTGCATATGGATGTTTAAGTGTTCACCTTAGACTTGCAATTGATTCTTTCAGTTGAACTGAGGAAGATTGGTATTGAATGTGTAATGTATGTAATGCTGCTGCTCAGTAGGCTTAGATGGACATCCTCGTCTTTCGCAACCTTTTTCCTGTTCTGACTCATTTGGTTGAATCCTTGAGCATCAAGCACATGCGACCTTAAGAATCTCTGGCATTTGAGTGTCAGTGAGTTTGTCGATGTAACACTCCACTCGTTAGAATCTATTGTTCAGGTCAAACCCCATACTGGTAAGGTGACACATATACCCAACTACTCAGTTTTTTTGTCATTCTCCAAAATTCTCCGTAGCACAACACTCATCAACATTGCATGGAGGCAAACTTCTCTGGCCTGCTGATGAATGCGCTGAACTTGGAGAGGGGTTTTACTTTCCTCTGGCCTGAGTATCTATCCCCTCAAGACTGTATTTCCGAGACACCACGAAGGCAATATTTGGCCCATTCCATCACTCTAATTCACTCCCTGCACATCCATATTTCATTCGGCCTCGGCTTTAATGAAAGTCATGGCAACTTCACCACCACTGGAGTCTCTAAGCGCACAAACTGAAAAGAGAAAAAAAACATAAATAAGGACATTGGCCTTCATACAAAACAATATGAGAGGGAATGAGGCCCCTAAGTTGGGTGGAGAGGAAAGAGGAGGAAAGGGGGGGGGGGGGGGGGGTTCAGGGTGGTGGGGGTTGGGGGGGACGGCGGGGGGGGGGGGGGGGGGGGGGGGGGGGGGGGGGGGGGGGGGGGGGATTCAGCTGTGTTGCAGTTGGGGAGGACGTCTGGCTGGAAGAGCCTGGCTATCTCTGATCCCCAGTCCCCATTTTTCCTTCATCCAACATCCCCCTCCCTCCACTGCACAGCCAAGTGCCTGTTTATCCAATGCCCTTCAGAAGACATTAGCACAGGTCTCATGTGCAATCCTGTTATCTTCCACTGGCCTGAATATGCTTAGATTTTAAGTAGGGTTTGCTGTGTTGAGTTGGGCGTCTGCATCCCCAGGAAGCAAACATGACATCCCCACTAAAAGGCTGCTGGGACCCGGGGCCAGGGCAGTGCAGCTGCTACCCGCACACGTGCTGCGTTTACATTCGCTGGAGGAACGCTCTGGATTTCTGCGTACCTGAAAGTAGTTCAGCTGATTATGATCAATACGTAACATTAACATTTGAAACGAGAGCTAATTAAAAGCCGTGGTCGCAATAGTGCGGGGTTGGACAACCTTGTGCATGCAAGATAATATCATCTGGCACAAGACGATTGGAAATCCAAAAAAAACATGGGACAAGCATCATGGCAACTCAAGACAAGAAAAGTAGATGCAGATTTTCCCAGAGAAAGGGACAAACAATTAGAGTAGACAAGCCAGTGTGTGAAGCTTTTGGACGCAGTCCTGGGAACGAAGACCAAGTTGAGCAACGCAACAGCAGCAAGCAGGCAGCCACACTGGACGAATCGAAGTGATCTTGGATAAGAGGAGTTCTGCTGCCCGGCTTTCACAACACCGCATTCTGACAGAGATGATGTTACGCAGGCAGGTTTGTGGTGGCCAAGCAGCTGAAATCTCTTTCAAAGGAGAATTATTGAAACTGTGCTTGGTTGCCGTTGCAGTCCAGCTATAACCGGAGAAATTCAAATGTTTCCAAATTGCCGGTTTGTCTTGGAGAACAGAGCTGATCACCAGTACAAGAAAATGGAAAAATCGCTGAAGGACACGGCAAGATCTTTTTATTTTTTCTTCCTCTGGCCTGCAACAACAAATAGAGCAGAAACAGCTAAACTAGCCTCTGTTGTGTGAGCGGTTAGTGTTAAGTTTTAAGAGAGGGAGAAATTACAGTAGTCAGTTTTGGCTAAACGCCGTAACTCAAATCATCATCATCATCATCACAACCATCAGATCTGACCAAAGATGACCATTGAGTCACTTTAACTGGCTCTTGTAAACACAAGGTTAGCAGAGAGCTAGGCTAACCATGTGGAGTGACTGGAAACAATGGTACACAGTTTACCTGACGAGGCTTTCATCACACAACAACTCAGAACACAACCTCCTTGGCAGAGGAGCAAAGGAAATACTTAGTGTAAATTGGGGAGTTTTAGAGGTGTTGGTGGGCAGAACAGACACAGTAGCTGGCTCACAGAGATGTGAGTAGTATTGATCTTCTCATTTAACCCTCAGCATTTCCCAAACGTGTTACTTTTCTATCACGATGGGCGAGCAGAGGCTTTACAAACAACACGGACGTGAATGTTGTCCAGTAGATTCACACTGTAACTTTCTGGATTGAGTTTTTTTAAAAACCTGCTCAAGCCGCTGCCACTTCCTGCTGTCTAACCTCCACTCCGCTGCACGATACAGCGGGTAGCGGCGCTCGCTCATTGGACGTGCACCGTAACTGTGGAGCTTAACTGATTAACACAGCCAGTCACCAGATTAATGAAAGCTGCAAATTATGCCATCATTACTCAATTCTAAATAATTGAACCGAAAGCACAGGATGAGACGAATGCAGCTGCTGCGGTTTAGTCCCTGTCTCGCCTTGCTTTTATGGAAAGCAACAGACGGACAGACCGCTGTAGAGAAAGAGGGAGAGAATTTTCACTTTTGACAAGTTAGTGTCGAATCCTAAGTCCATGTTGTGTTTCAGTGCTGCTGGGACAGTAAACATGTGGACATCTGCTGAATTTAGTTTCAAAGAAAAATATTTTCCCAGATAGAGAGTAAAGCTTGTCAATCATTGATCAGAGAATCTGTCCTTGAGTCTGTGTATGGTTTATATAAGGAACTGTGAGGTGGTGGACATGGTGTTCACGTCCAGGGAAAAACTGGATGCCAAACCACAAAGACATGACGCACAGACTTCTAACACAAAGAGGTTTTTGTGACTGACTGGTCGTATTAATACTAATATTTACCCAGAATGTGGTGTTTTGCATTTCATCAAATATTTGTGCGAATCGCAACATGCATGTGTGACTACTTCACAAATTTTACGTTTTAAACGTAATTACATTTTGTTTTGTGTTTGAAGATCATTTAACATATTTTACTATTTCCAGAAAAGTCTCTTCCCATCCACATGCAGCTTTTTCCAGCTCTATACAACTAGTCATAACACCCACAATGACTTCATATTAAACAAAATACACTGTGTTTATTTTTCTCTAGTCGTGAATAAAATGTGTTTCTCCGGTAGTCCATGTCAGGAATAAAAGGTCAGCGGAAAACAACCTTTACCTGCATTTGCTGAAATACAGTAAATGTATCAACAAGGTTTCAAGTCAATGGACTAAAAACAAATACAGATGAGCCTATTATCCTATTACAGCCACTCAGAGCGGTTTGATGCCGAGGGAGATAAAGAACAGGCCGAGCCCATCAGAGGACATTAAATGGGGCCAGCTCTCACTCTGTCCTCTCTGCTTTCACAGGGAGCCAGCAGAGCAGAGGAGGTGGGGTTGCTGCAGTCCGCTCAGGGCCGGGATCACGCAAGGGCCTCTGGAATTATACAAATATGCTGCTGTGTGTATAATATAACTGGGCTGAAATCAAACACAAACCCAAGCCTCTGCAAGGATTAATAGCGTTCTGGAAATAAAACAAAAACAGTTGACACGTGAACAAATCTTGACATTTATATTTCTATGCACCTCAGCACATCTGAAGGGACTTTTGTCATTCAGACCCATAGGTTACAACCAGTCCTGCAATCATTATAAAACCAAGTGCAGAGAGCTGTTTCCTGCAGGTACAGACTGGCATGTAATGTAAAATGTTTTCATTTGAAGTGTGGCTGTAATAAACTCACAAAAGAAAATGAGTGTGGGGGTGGTCACATGGCAAATTTCCCCCTGAAGCTGCCTCTGTAGAGAAGCAGGCTCAGCATAAGGTATTCACTTTGCAGATAAAGGCGTTCTTTTCCACTCCTAATCAACATATACAGTACAGCAATGCATCGTTTTTTTCCCTGCCAGATAGCAAAAGAAGAATAAGCTCAAATTATTTTAAGTTTTTGTTAATTACTTTTGGAGCCTGAAGCTGTTCACTGAGGCAGCTCCAGCCTCAGAACTGCTGCAAAGTTTACAGTCGCTCAGTCACATTAGCTGACTTCAAGCACTTATCATCCAACTCTACAGCAGTGCTTTATGAAGCATCCCGGTCTTTATCTGTATGTACACCTCCAATGTGATCACATTGCTAAATGATATTTCTGCTAACACTCATCCCTTAAATTAAAAAAACCAGTGGGCGTGCATTTCTGTGGGAATAATCTAATACTCTTGATCTCAATGGGGCATTTATGGAGGGTTTTATAACTCTAATTATCTAAGCCCATTACAGTATATCAACTTTTAGTGGTGTATTGTATTCCCCAATATGCATCAACTGGACAGATGCCTCTCTGGCAAATAATCTTTCTCTCAAATTAGAGGGTGTGGAGGCTAAGCTGTAGCTGGATGCACATTTTTATGCCTCAGCTATTTTAGGTGGAATAGCGCAGATATTGTTTATTATTGTCAAAATGTTTTCATGTAAACATGACGAACAGGGGATAAATGATACTAACGATATGAGCAGGGTTATCAAAAAAATGATACAAGAAAATATAAACAGATTTGCAGGACTGTGTGAGGGAAGAAAGCGCAGCGTCAGCAGAGCGTATACTTTTATTACTTTCTTTGTCCTGCTCATTATTTAATATACTGTATAAAATCAGTATATAAACACTGACAATGGAATAAATGGTTTACAGGACTCTTTAAAGTAGTAGCAGCTATTGTGTTCAAAGACATTACAATCACAAAGAGTTAAGATATCTGCATTGTGTTATGTTTATGAAGTAGTTCTTATAAATGATAATTAATAAGGGTAAAAGTAAAGCGTTGTCTGGTATAATTACGATTTACAGGATGGGAAAGGACCTAAAATGTTGTTTGTGTTTGGGACTGTTTTGCATCAAGTTTCCCCTGAAACACGGTCCCTTCCCCACCACAGCAGCCAGTAGCTCAGCCCCAGACAAAGCTGTTAATGTTTTGCAAAGAATGTGCAAATTGCAGAAACAAGTCCAAGTGTGGGCAGAAAACACTTCTGGTACTTAGAACCAGTGATGGAACAAATTTGGTCAAATTGGTAAAGTGCCCAAAGGGAGGAGGGAGATGTTCCACGGAAAACCAATTCCAAGCTTGGGTGAGCTCAGGATTGTTTGGAAACTCTCCAATCTGGGAGCCTGCATTGAATTGCATGTCAGGCAGAGACTGTTAAATAAGATTAGAATAAGGACCAAGAGAGCAGCACAGGTACCTCACAGGATGGCTGTGTAATGTCAAACCACAGTTACTCTTTAACAGCCCTAAATCAGCTGAAGCACAATTGGAAAACCGTTACACGAGATGACACGTAAAGTCACTGGACAGACGCTGGAAACATGAGACGTTTTTAGTGCATCATGAGCTCTTTTTGGAACAAGTCCTGTTTCCTGCTTTGATTTATTCCTCGTAGCGCCAATTAGGCTTGGCCCATTCCTGGAGGAGTTGAAAAGCTGACGATGGATATGTCATGGGATGGTATGATCAAAGCAGAAAGAGAAACTGAAAGAGAAAAGGCATCTCATTCAGTTTCATATTTATTAGGCCTTCAAGAAACGTGTATTACAGCTTGTAAATGCAGCCTCTTCCGAGAAAAATGCAGCTGAAATCATAAAAAAGCAAAATGAAGACCTTAGATTGAAATGAACAGAAACATTAGCATCTTTTGATGAGCACTCCAGTGAGCTAATGTGACAGAGAGATCCTGAAGCCTCCAAACACTCACTGATCTCTGGCTCCCTTCCTTTTAGTTCAGTTCATCAAGGGCAGTGAATCATTATGTGAGGCACATTTTAAAGAGGCTATGTTTAATGTTGGCCTGTCTTAGCCTGGGTGACAGTTTCCTGTAATTCTGACTCACATGCAGTGAGGTGATAATAGCAGTTGTTGAGCTGAAATGCATCATAATCAAAACAGACTGAAGATGCTTTCACAGTCACCAACAATTTTCAGTATAATAACATAGGTTAGTGAGCATAGCTCCCAGACCATCGTCACATCAAAGATTATATTCGTTCAAAAATGAGTGCCAAGGCCTTGTAATGACCTTCTCCACAGCCTGGACATGTATAGCATATGCATATTTCAAAATTTAAAATAAACACTTAAGTGTCAGAAAATGAAGTATTGGTTCTGTTTTTACGATGCATTCATGAGCAGCATTGTGCCATTTAAGTGATTTAAGTTTCCATTTTCCACGTTATGCAGAGCAGAGCACCTTTATAATTTAGAAAGGAGGGGTGTGTCTGGTCATCTGCTGAGTGCAAGTTAACATCTATCCTCCTTTTAGTTCTATAGTTGGCCTCCACCAACTCCTGAAGGAAATGCTTGGTGATAAAGCAGCTTATTGCTTCGCTATGTTCACCAACGTGTTACTGGACTACGACCGCTGTCAATTATAGCGACAAAACGTGTGCATAATCAAAGGCCGTGCACAGGAGTATAATTATCTGAAGTGGTCATTTTTCCTTACATATTAAACAGCAGCAGGTTTTCACTGGACCTTGCACTGGACTGCTGTACAGGGAATGAGAGCAACGGCAGTAGTCGCCCACTGTTAAATACCAGGATGTGGAATCCACAGGACGCCTTCCCTCAACTTAGTGCTGTTTGACTGAGACAGATGGGGAAGGTAAATCAAGGCAGCTCAGTGGAGAGCACTGCTGTCAGCACATTAGAGCCTCTCTCAATGAACTGTCACAAGTGCACAGTGAAAGTAAAGTTTGATCATACGTGGCTGCTGTCCTGTCAGACATCCTTAAAAGCAAATGGGGCCTAAGTGCTGCGGAGCCCTGAATGAGGCCGAGATGACAGTCTCAGCTGGTGCAAAGAGAGGGCATCAGCACTCCATCCTCCATCCTGCGAGAGGACAATGAGGTGAGGAGGACCCTGGCAGCATTTCCCGCCCTACACCCTCACCCTCCTGGTTAAAAGCATCTGACAAATTGTCAGTCTTCCACATCATCATTCGCATCATTAAGGCCTGCAGCTAAACTTTTATGCTGCATTTGCAAAAAGGTCACAAATCTGTGCAAAGCTCCACATCTCCACTAAGTGGGCACACTTTCTTATTTTAATATAAAGCGGATCATCAGTATTGGAAATAACAACTTTTATTTGTATGACTCCCTACCACTAGATGCTGCGTTAGAGCATCAGCTTGGACCAAAATACATAATCAAAACACACCTTCTGACTTACTTCATTGTTTGCAGATAAAAGTGGAAAAAGGAATCACAGTATGTACAACAAATTTGTAATACTTAGCTATCTTTATCATACCAGATATATATTTACCACTCATGGCTCCTTGTTGTACACTCCTTGTGTTCAAAAAGAAGTTGATTTCAAAATACACCTTCCAATATTGTCTACAGTCGTTCTTTTGAGTATTTACATGTCTGTGAGTTTCCGGTCTTTACTGGGACCAGTTGCTATTAGGGATGTAAGCCGTGAACTTTTAATTACTGTATTTAATGTTAATGTAAGTACATTATACTGCACCGAAGCAAAACCTTGACTACATAATTATGGGGCAACAGAAATATTGGAAACAAGATTAAAAAAAATAAAATAAAAAAACAAGTTGAACCAATGGAGATGAGTGTTATCAGGAAATGTGATTTATAACTGAATAATGAGTAAACACTTGAACATTTGATGAGAAATAAGTAATTATTCATCATATTCATCTTTTTCAGAATAAATTCCTAATACATGACTTTGCCTAAAGCTTCTGATCTAATAAAAAATAACATTAAAAAAACACAATCTTGCCTCGCTGAAAAACCTGTGGTACCTAAAAGTCAATTTGATTCCTTTCCTCCAGTGCAGCGCTCAAGAGACCATCCACGCTATTTGACTTAAATGGGCCTGGAAGACTGGAACTTAAAACCAATTCAAAGTAAATATCAATGTTTAACTTTTGATGCAACTATTTTGCACTGTCATTTTGTAAATACCTGCCCGTTGCTAACATTTCGGTGCTTACGTCAGACGTCCATTAGCATCCCACACAGGAAATAATTGAAGGAGAGATATGAAGCTTGATGATCATCCATCGATAACTCTCAATGAATCAACGTGCAGTGCACAACTTTTGCTTTAATGCATCCGCATACTGTACAAAACAACTTATTTGGAAAAAGTATTTTTCTTTTTTATGAATGTTGTGTTTCACTTGTCATTCCACAAAGCATTTGCAAAGAGCAGATAAATTGCAGATTAGGCTGATTAGATGAAGCTTGATTGCGGCTTTTGAAAAACCCTAATCTATAATAACCAGAGCTTAATTTGTCTGATTGGAACGCAGACCAACTTAAATTAAAGAAAACACAACGGGGCTGTTACTGTGGGAATAGGCAGAGACCTGTGCTGATATATCTTTAATGAATAACTTACAGGCCCGTGGACCAGCAGTGAGTGGAGCCTTGTTTACTCCAGCCCAAACCTGCACTCCGACACCGTATGCTACTTCACTCTTCCATTAGTGTGTGTGTTGAGGCCTGTGCCTACTGTTTAGCCTGACGCAGAGGCACTTCTAGCTGTAGGAATTTGGTCTCCCACATATTCTAAAACTCACTTTCACTTGCCTCCCAGTTGGCCATTGTACCTTGTCCCTGATGCAAAAGAACACTTTCATAAGTGCCCTGCTGGAGAGGGAAAACACACAAACAAAGAAATATTCAGACACAGATTGAACTTTGTTGTTCTCAACCAATTTGTTTGGTAGGTGGTGGTGGGCAAATGGGTTGTTTTTCCAAGCACATGAAATATGCACGAGACGAGTGAGTAAAACATGTACATTGAATGTGGGATCATCATTATGACATTAAAAATGTAAACATTTCTCCAGGCCTTTCAGAGTCCCAGTGTGAGCGCAATCCTTTCTCCGCCGATGCTTTCAGGTTGACCATTTAACGGTGAAGTCGTAACTGTCCTCCGGGGAGTTTTTCTTTAACAAAGAGGATAACCTACTTCAAAAACATTGAACAAAGGACAAAGGCTGAGCAGAAATGGTCCGTTAGTCTGTGTCACTGTTGCTCAGTGCTTTTAACGTCAATGTTCCTTAGACAGACATCACCTTGTGTCTAAAAGTGGATCTGAACCAGGAGAAACAGCCATTAAGAGCAATTCAGCTGCATGAAAGTTGTGTCTGACAGGTATGCTCTCGGTGACAGATGCCATTATAACCTGTAAAATGTGATACTGGCACTTAAAGGTTGTGTCACTTTACCCTTCAACTCGGGCTACCCATCTGCTCAATTGTAAGGGCACTCTTTTTTGTTTTAGGTCATATAGGCAATATGTTCGACATCCATTACTCCACCATGTCAAGTCAGTTTTATTTACGTGTCGCTGCATCCCAACACAAGTTATCTGGAGCGTTTCCACATCCAGCAGGTTCAAACTGCGGAGACGCAACATTCCCCGTCGGAAAAGCACTGGGCAACAGTGGTGAGAAACCTCCCTTTTAACAGGAAGACACCTCAGGTTCTGGGAAGGTGAGCAGGTGACCTGAGTCCGGTTGGGATGAGAGAGAAAGAGAAAGGGAGAGGGATGTGAAAGAGGTGCTTGAGGAACACTAATGCCTATTAGTGTTGATTTTTCAAGGGTGAGATTTGAAGGAATGTTTTTGTGCAGCTCAAAAAAAAGACTTTGTCCGTGTTACATGTTATTTTCCACACCCAGTGAAAGGTTATTATCCTCTCACTACAAAGCCAAACATATATGACCCTGTCTCTGAGAGCAGCTTCTCCATCCTTGACTCCATTTCATGAACTGCAGCTCCGTCAAACAAGAAGCTACGGAAGAGATACTCAAATTTTCATCAGCACCACAGTTCAGATGACAATTACGACAGCCCAGGTTTAATCATAGAATCTGGTAGTTCATTTTCTCAATGTCAACATGAAACCTTGTCAAAAAATGAATTCTGTCTTTCTCTCGGGAGATAAGCAGGCTCCAGTGCACCAGGCTCATTCAGAGGAAAAAAAACTTGCAGGTCACAAGGCAGCGACTTGCATGTTTTCTTATTTTTTTTTCACCCTCTCGCTCTATCCTCCCCCTCTCCTTTTTTCTGAAAGCCACCCAAGAAGAGATTAATCATGAAGGGAAAACTCAACTTCACCCTCTAGCTGCAGGTCACAGTTCTTATTTCGTGTGGAATTGGCTTTCGGAAAGCAGAAGGCCTGCCCGGGGGGCAGGGACCTGATATGAGAGGAATTTGAGAATGAAGCAGAGGGGATTGATTAGCCCACTTCATATCCCACACTCCGTAAGCACAGTCCAGCTGCAATCTAACACACCGCTGAGCTGAATAGACAAGAGAAATTGGATTCCTTCCTAATATTTAACCTTCAAGTCAGCTCTAACAGCTGTTGATGGGTTGCTCTCCCAGGTAGTTACAAGAGGACTTTTTACATGTTACACAGAGAGGGAAAAGCAAAGTGGGAATGTGATGACTTTTCTGTAGGTTATTCAATTACAATGGTGCAAAGAGCAGCTAGGCCATTGAAGCACATCATCTGCATGCAATTGCACTGAGGGATTTAATTTTACACCTCTACAGGCTGTGTGAGTGTGTGTGGGCACACACTTCTCGTACACACGGGGGGCCAAACGTGCACACACGTACGTGTAGAAACAAGCGTACGTGTGTGTATATACACATCAAGAGCAATTAATGTCACGAGTGGTGAGCGTGCAGCTAATGGAAGGATCATATACTGCCATAATGACACACTTTGATGTGGGATGTCAAAGTAGACCTATTTAGACTCTGAGCAAAAGGCCCTGGAATAAATATCCTGTAACGCCTCCATTCGTTTTAACTCTATTCATGGGCAGATGTTAGAAGAAAGAGCGATGACATCACTTCCTTGCCCTTAGATCTCACAAGAGGCTACCGTTCGGATTCCAGTTTCCTCGGTGTGCTCACACATCTAGATCAACGTATGAGAATATGAAGGGTTGGCTGACAAATGGTGCATCTCAGTGCATCCGTGTCCACATTGGACATCAATGAATATTTAGTGATTTCATTTATGGGCCGGTTTGATCGTATCCAGCCAAGCTCACGGTGCCAGTCTTTGGGAAGTGTTGATAAGAGAGCAGGATGTCATCGGGCTCTTTTCTCAAGTCATTAAGCCATACAGTTTATTCCAAGCAAAGTGTTGCCCATTTGAATGAGCACATTAACGTCTTATGATAATTAAGTGCTTGAGTTGCAGAATGGCAGAATCGGATTCATTAGTAGAGTCACACATTTTTTATTAGCACCTTATTCTGTTCCAAGGCTGTGGTAAAGCCTGACAACACGCAGCTTCTCCACAATGAAGACGACAACTTCAGGCAGCTCAACTTCCACGAGTAGAGAGGACATTGCTGTAAGAAGTTCACATCACGGATTTCAAGGAAGAGTTTAGCAGATTTTTATGTTCCCCCATTAGAATTTAGGTCAGTTTGCTAAAGCATATTTCAGGCGCGGGAAAGCAATCCAATAAAGCAGTCTGGTACAAATCTATAGATAAATGGTGCTTCACATTCAATTACAATGAGGATTTTATCTTTACTTTTCAATGATTTTGTCAATTTCTCAACACAGTGTTTCTTAATTCATCAAGGACTCTGGGCCCAGTGTTAGTCAGCGTGCAAGAATTTATTTGATTAGCAAAGGCAGGGGCAGAGAGGGAGAAACACATTAGATGACATGGATGTTTTCCCTCCAAAGCAAATCCATTAGTAAGTGAACGATCCACGTTCTACTGAAGATGTGTTTCTGTTGTTTGAGAACGATCTCTCCCGCTCAAATTGGGTTAGATATCAAACACCAAAAACCACTGGTAAACAGTCCCTTGCTTGAGTTTTGACACATTGACTATCAAGCCAATACGCAGCTCACCACACTGATCCCTCAGGGAGCCCATGCAGAGACCATGAAACTACACTCACAACACAAATTAATTGGAGAAAAAAACTAATTCTGACATTCCCCGAAGAGGGTCTTTTATCTTATAAATAGTGGCTCCAAACTTGAGTATTTTGCTTAAGCAACACAACACTGCAGATGATAGGATTCGTTTGGCTCAACCCCAGGGGCCCAGCATGACAAAGAACACTTGTTTAGCAACTGCATAGCCGGGTCCCAACATGGGCCTGTGACTGTGCCCGGCCTCATCTAGAAACCTGCTCCATTTGCATTCTGCCTCTCCAGACACCAGGCAACATAGTCTAAGGGGATACAGTGTCCCCGGGACGGCATTGGAAACTCACACATAAATTAGTCTTTATTCCTCCACCTCTCCTCCCTCTCTTCTCCCACCGCTGCGCCTCCTCTCTCCCTCGTATTTGTCCCATGGCTTCATCGCATCACGGTTCACGCAAAGGAGAGAGCGAAATCCAACGATTAAACTTTCTCCATCTAATTACAATCTGTGTTTACTTTCCTGTGGCTGCTGTGTGGGCCAGCACATTGTCTTTTCAAGTCTCAAAACCGATGTTTAATTCAACATTGAACATGACCTTTGGAATAATAAAACAAACGTGTACTGTAAAATAAAGTTTGCGCCAAATCCCTACCCTCAAAAGTAAATCCCATACTTGAAAGGGATCAGGTTTATGGCTTTAAAAACATATAACAAACTTCTTCCATCACATGGTGGCAAAAAAAATGTAGTCATTGTCTGTATGGTATTTAGCTGAGCAAAAGGAATTTCTCTTTGAGGAAAACGTCTATATACCTGTCTATCTATCTAGTGTGTCAGAGCTAGTTAAAATCTCTGCCATTTGGCAAACAACAAAGTGACATTTAAAATAAAGAAGACTTCACTTTTGAGTGATGGGTCTAGTGCCAAGTACAACACTAGCAATCCCAAAGAGGGTTTCGAAAACCATTACAACACGTGGATTTCACACAGGACTGACTGCAGCAGCAAACTTGGGAAACTGCACAATCAATTCAACAAAGACGCTGCCTAAAGAAAGAGAGATGAAAATACTGCTGAACTGGAATCAGGGAGGGAGAAATGGGATCGAATATCTTATTGTTTCCCAAGCTAGTTAAATACTCTGGATACACAAAGATTTGTAGATTCATGTGATCTGTATGGATTATGTTGGTTTTTCCTTTATTTGTCACCAGTCTGTGGTAGTGTGCTGAACATGTCATGCTGGCATATTCTACAGTGGTATTGGTATTGGTGCATTAGCAGCTATAGTGTTCAAACAGCAGCGAGCACAAAGAGAAGAGAAGCAGCCCCTCCAATCTGTCTATCTAATAGGAAAACAGAAAGACAGAAGACCACTATGGTGTTGGCGCTTTCAAACACAACCCCCACCCAATCCTTGCCTTTCCAGACAGTCTCACTTTTGGCTGGCACATCATTTGCCATCGCTGCAAATGTGATCATTAATTCAGCCTCCCCAGTAAAACTTCATATACCCATGACACATTTCTTTTTTGTCTAATTAAATGTAATTTTGAAGCTCTTTAAACCCAACTTCATCCAAATGCACAATCTAATTTTTCATTTGCTTTTGTACATGATATAAGACATCAAGTCAATAATTTATTAAATTACTTTTCCCATTCATTTTCTTCTATCTATAATTGATCTCTCCAGTAGAAATTCTGTTGTTCCTCTTACTCAGCCAGTCTGCAGAGAGGCTGCGTGACATCACTGTGAACAGGGTTTGTAACTCCCCATGCACTCACTGGAAAACACACGCACGCCCACACACACACACACACACATAGCGAATAACTAAAGCTATTTTAAAATAAAATAGGGTCTACGTTTTGTTTCCAAGCAATTACTTATTTTAAAGATAATTGCTAGCGACCGACAGTGACCTAACCTCATATTCTTGCCTTAACAACAATTGGATAGATTTTTACAATCATAAATTAATAACACATTCAAAACCTAATTGGCTGTTATTTTAGAAACATCAACTCTTAACGCTTTTCCACAACTGCCTTTGTCAGGAGGGGCTGAATGCTACACGCTAACATGATAGATGAACAGAGATGTCATGGCTAATCACTTCTGTTTCAGCAGGTTTCACATCATTTCAGTGTTGTTAGGGACTTCCTGGTGAATTTAATGCTCTTGTCCAAATTTACTGCAGGTGCTGCTGCTCAATCCAGTGAAAAACCAGGAGAGGGGGCCGACGTCGTGTTAAGTCTTCACTCTGAAATTCACGTGTTAGCTTGGTTAGCATGGCTAGCTTGTTCCTAATTATTTGTGTTGTTCCAATTGTTCCCCCCTCTGTTGACACCTTTAGGTCAGTTGAGCTGAGAGGATACAACACTGGCCTACAAAGCATCTTGATTTTCTATCCTGCTGGTGTGACAGCAGTTCAAGGAGGTCATGTTTGGGCCCCTTTAGTCTACAGAGAGCATGCTCATTGCAACTGTAGTTCAATGATGACAGGAAGGGTGTTTGACTTGTCAGCACAAATTGTGACCCCCAATATAGGGTCAATAACAGGTTGCCTGGATAAACACCACGCTTATTTGGATTTGACTAGACTATATACTAAAGGGAAAGTCCTCCAGAGAAAAGGTTCACCATGGCCCTCTCTTTCAGAAAAAAATGCCAACCCTACCTTTAATGTGTGGATACATTTGCATTATGTGTGTGTTCTTGACACAGAGAAAGTGGCCAAGGCATCAATCATCATCGGAATTGTGAATGGTGATAGATAACTATCAGTCTATATGTATTCAAGGATTGCGTCATAAGAATATGCAGCATGATAGCCAATAGAAATACTTGTGATCAGTCAAGTGCACATCAAGTCAATGGTGGAGTGAGATCCTTCAGTTAATCATCCTGGTTGTGACCAAATGAATTGTTGCATGTTTTCTACCTGAACCATCCAACAGCTCCTGCGATGAAAACGAACAAGGGTCAGCAAAAGAGACACATGAGGAAAATTGGTCTATAATTAAATGTTTACATAATATCATGGTTCATTTTGAATCGTATTAAAATTCAAGTGCCTCACTGAAATAATTTCCTCTCCCTAATTACAATTTCCTCCTCGGCTGACATTTACAATGCAATCTTCAGATCTTTGGAAATGTGCTTTGATTTATTATTTCTGCCTTCATCACAGTTAGTGATGAGAAATTAGCTTATAAAATAAGAGCTCAAATTATCAGGGGCCTTTGACCTGGACAGCTGAGTCATAATTGTGTGTCAAAAGAAGCTGAACGTTTTTGACAACCATGTACAGTAGAAGAAGATCAGAGGGGGAAATACGTTTTTTTTTTTCTGCTGTTGAAATGAACTGCAGGGACATCAAACACTCTTGGATGCAAAGCTTTCAGACGGAAGACAGACAAAATTATTTGATGTCATCTGAGGCCTACCAGTGCTGAGGATCACAATACAGCTGGTTTACACACTGGTGATTATTCCTGGCATTCATGCTTATTATCCTGGAGAGCAATGGATTTCTGAGGCAGGAAGTGAACAGTTAGAACTTCTAACCTCTGCCAAAACAATTGTCCAGCGCATTTCTCTGAGCAGTGAGACAACGGCGGCCCAAAGGGATGCAGACGTCTCTTTCTCCCTTGGGTGTAATCTGACTTAGACAAATATTTGCTGTGCAGTCTGAACATCACACAAGACCATTGCGGTGCTGCTGCAAAGCTTGCAGTGATTGCTTTACTCCACCGCCGAGATGGATTTTAGCCTTCAAGTGACTTTCACTTAAAATGGCCCTCCTTTGCTAAAATATCTACAACCAGGCATGATATGCGGCCGAAAGTGGAATGAAAATCAATTTAAAAATCAATGAAAAATAAAGGCAAGCCATCCAGAATAATTTCACATACTCACGATAGCTGAACAAATGTAGATACTTTTTTTTCTGACACTAAAATATTCAAAAAACTTGAAGATTTTTTTTTTCCTTTTAATGTCGGACCTTAATTTCCTTCCAAAAACAAGGCAACAAACAGGTGGGCTGAGTATTGGCAGCGACACAAATGATATTGCTTTGTCTTTGAAGAGCACCAGTAAAGCTGTTCTCTGAATTCCTGCTTACTCTAAAGCACACTGGTGCATGTAGCTCGTGTTTTACCATCACACACATCCATCACTGAGTCAAGAATCATATCAATACTTGCCCATTTCCCCATTTGGGGAGAGCCGAGTAGATCAATTCATTTAAAAGGAACCACAGCCAGACATGCGTTTTAGAGATTAGAGCATATATTGGCTAGTCATCTGATGGAGGGTAGAAGGTTCATTAAGTCAATGGAATCCTTAATCAATAGGCAAACTTTTAGTCCAGGCTTTTATGGCAGAATATCTACTGCATCTCTAGTTGCACTAGTAAGACAAAAAGCACTAAACAGACCAAGGCTCATGTTTTCGTCATGTTTATATAATGTTTTCTGAGGAGGCAAATAAAACACATTTTACTGATCCATTTCATAACCTCTGCGATGAGCATTTGAGACAGAAACAATGGGAGGATATTGGTGAGCAATAATCTCTTTGTGTCAAAGTCACACAATGGGAAATCTTTCATGGTCAAAGACAAAGGAGGCAGACAAATGTCAAGTATCAAATGCCTGCTGTCATATCCTTCCAGGAGTGTCCACATTGCAAAGGGTGAAAACTCACCGGTCTTCAATCACTGGTTTTATGTAAATACTACATCTGAAGTTCCTGTCTACAGTCCAGTGGATCCCTCTCCAGCTAAATCATGGGGCATACTCCGGCTGTGATTCTTAAGTGTCACTTGTGTCCACCTGAATTATTGTTTGTGTGTAATGCAGGGGAAGAACCAGCACGCAACGAGGAGCGGTGGTGCCCTCTGATTGATTGTTAAGTGTTGTCCAGGAGCCCATTGCCAGCCTCCACTTAACGGCCTGCACAGCAGAAAGCAATCAGTGGCTGTTACTAAGGGTCTCGTGGGGACGTGGCCGGTCATGATTGATCTTCAGTGGATCTCTGAAGATGTCTCAGAGAAGTGGGTTTTACCAGAGCTGTGTTCAGGTCAGAGACAGTGCCCCTAAAGTGGAATGTGTGGTATTGCGTCGACTGAAAACTTTGTACAGCTCAACAGAAGCTGAGACCTTCAAAAAACACGATACAATATCTTTCGAGGTCCAGTCAAGCAGACAACAAAATTCAAGTCCACCTCACCCTGTTTATATTGTATCAAATAACTAGAAATGCAAAAAGTCCTAGAAAAAACTAAGTCAGTTTTCTCTATTATTTAAATATAGGGGAAAAAAACATATATATACACACACACACACACAACCCAATAAATTGGTATATTTTATATTAAAGCTAAGACTAAATCACCTATATAGCAGCCAGTCACTGGAATGGGATCAAGATGTTCTGACTCCACTTTAGGGGAGCTGACATGTTGAACATCTATTTTATACAGACACTGTGGATATCTAATGTCTCAGTGTGTATGATCATCAGGGTATTTTAATTGGCATGACAAATTGTGGGTATTTGCATATATCTCTCATAGAGCACGTTAACTGCAGATTGCCGTATAAGGCTGTGTATTATAGCCAAATAGCAAATCCCAGTGGATATAGTGCACGTCTCCAGGCACTATTCTACCTGAGGACACACAAATGCACACACACAGCCACCTCAAGTAGCAGAGTGAGGAGCTGTCGGCTCTCCAGCGGTGTGTCAATGTGTTCAGTGACCACAACGCCTGGTGTTAGTCTCATTACAGAGGGATCAAAGGGGACATGAGCTTCATAGCAGCGGGAACTCTCTTCAGCCCCCTGAGAAGCCAACTCCTCCTCTTATCTCAAAGGTCACATTTAGTCATTCAAATATAAAACAGCATCCCTCACCCACGCACCCATGTGACCTGCGGGAGTCGTCTGCAGAGGGAAGGCTCAGAAGAAACAGAAAAAAGGGATGTGAGACTTGTGTGTATACGTAGAATAAAAACTGAAATGTGACTGAAATGATGGTGATTATCTTGTTGGTATTTGACTGACACCACAACAACCTGAGACAGACTATCTATGTAGTATATCATATATTTATAATATATAGTTGCAAATAGTTGCTACAAATATCTATCCATGTATTTCTTTTCTCTTTGCATTATATACATTGCACAATACAGTGTTTTATATTGTCTAGTCCTCATAGCATGTTGTGCATTGCAAGGTATGTACTGCTGCAGTGAAAAACACAGCAGCATAAAAACACAATTAAAACCACGCCAGTGATCTTTGTCATGGAATTTAGTTTCCATTCTTTAAATGACACAGTGAGTGGACAATGATGGTGGCAGCTAATAACATTGCAGTGCCAACAGCAGTTCCCCGGGATCTGAGCAGCTGTTCTGCAGTCTATATTGGCCTGTTCTTCAAGTGGAGAAAAAAAAAGAGCAACCTAGATGAGAATTTTGTGCTTCAGTGGCTATTGAAAGATGAGGCAATAAACTGCTAAACTTGAGTAATCACACACTCCCTGGGGAATTTCTCAAATGGGGATGGTCAAAAACCTTGAAATTTGAGCCCCTCGCACACGGCCCAGGCTTTAACATTTGATGAGATTCATTATTGTAGGCGGCTGAATACAAGTGTCTCCTGATTACAGGGCCCACCATTAAAAGTTCCCACTAGTGTGCATTTCCATGGTGGAACGTCAATGGGATTAAAATCTCAATTCACTTCAGTCAATTCTCCGGTAACAAGATTTCATTAAAAGCGGGCAGGGAGGAAAATGGATGAGAAAGCACTGAAACAGCTGGACTATAAATTATAAAAATGTGCTTTCTGCTAACTGAACACACCTTCAGCTTGCAGATGCATTATTATTTAATGTTCAGAGGAGCTGGTTTTATGTAAATCGGAGTCGTCTATTCTCTTCAGTCCCCATCTCAATGCCAGGTACTTCCAAACCAAGCAAAGGGAGAGATTATGCAAACCAATTAACATATGAAAATAACGTATTAATATACTGTCTCTGAACTGTATCCAATCAGTTCCTTTTCACTGGCGTGTGTACAAAACAATTAAAATTAAATTTATACTGCTCTTCCTTAACATATTCTGCAGCAAATGGAATCAGTGAGCAAACGCTGACAAAAGTTTTATAGGCCTGTGTTCTTCCTTAAAGGCACACTGACTTTAAGCATATTTATAAGAAGCCACGCTAATAAATTCTAGTCTTTGTTTCTCCCTAATGATATGTGCATCTGAGACACTGCAGTGAAATCCATAGTAGTAGCCAGGTGCTAATGAATGGCTTACATTATGCTGTCCACTAATTACGACTGCACCGTAAATAAAACACAAGACAATCAATTAGTGTGAGACGTGTGTTTTTTCGTCACGAGCAGCGAGTTCCTCCAGGCCGAGCCTCTGCTATAGACCTGCCTCTTCAGGGGGGCAATTTGAAACAGGACGGGCTGAGTTCAGATGGATCACACTTTGAATGTTGCAGAATGCACTTCGGGCAGTCTATTTCTGCTCATACAGATGGTAAGTAAATTAATATCGGCACCGTTTCCACCGAAAATGAGTGAAATGTGAAAATGCACATGGAGCAGAAAGTCCTTTCCACTGAATTAGACAAAAGAAATCCAACAGGCGGCTATCACCCCACTGCCTGTTAGTGGAGCTTCACAAAAAGGCTTTCGCCTCCACTTTACACACAGCTCCTCCAGTTTCCCAGACACCAACTGGCTGACGTATCACACTTGATTCGAACCAGAGCTGGGGAAATCAGAGTGCATTAACACTGCATGTAGAAGGCACTAACTGAATGAGCCCAGCATTATGCGGCCTCTGGCCTGGCCTATCTGCGTAGTTTGATGCATAATTTGAGCATTAATGCAATTTACATTTTAACACAGTCCCAAAAGTAAACTGATTAGTTGATAGTTATCTTCTAATGTGCCAAGAGGACCCACATGTCACTTGCATGCAGGCAGGGGGACAGGATTACACATAACAAGGTTGGCCTTGCAGGAACACAGACAAAGAGAAAATGTCTGCCAGAAGGATAGACACCAGAGATGTACCACGCGCACACACGCACACACACACAATTGTGAGGTGGTTGTCGTTCAGGTTTGCTAGTGTAGCAATTTTGTCTAAGAGGATCCATCTTTCTTCTTTATTTCCAAGGACCTTTAAACACATCATACCACTAAGGACAAAGACCTGCTACAATAAATCTGCAGCATGTAAGGATAGGTCCTCAGTCGTGCTTGCAGTGTGTAGATCCCTTGGAAACATCAACACTTGCGTGTTTGTGCAAAGTTTTTGTATCAGCTGACATCAGGCATCATGTTAATCAATCTAAAATTCAAATTGCGAAACCTACGAAAAGTATTTCTGGAACATCAAGTGCCTTTTATCTCTGCCCCAACAGAGTTCTTTCTTTTTCGTGGGACAAATTACTGGCCCCATAGATGACAGAAGTGCTACAAAAAAAAAGTGCAACAGAGTTGCAGTCCCATGATGCAACGCTCCCAGTGGTTACATCTGCTCCATTCTTTCATCTTTCTCCATTGTTAGGTGGGAGCTGTCACATTAGGAGGAGAATCGTGGCTCCTTCCCACCCCCAAGTACCCTTTTTTTTTTCCCCTCTTCCAGCAGTTGGCAGTGTGGCAGGCCCATACAAAGGAGCGTGCGCCAGGAGCACAGAGGGGAGCACCGTTAGAGGAAAAACAGTTTGGGAATTAAGGTCATTAATTTTCCACTTTCAAGGGCTGCCACACAGACGGAGATAAAGTCAGCATAAATATTCCGCCGAAGTTTCTCCTGTTTTTCTCCTCTCCCCATTTTCATCGGCAGCCCATTTATCTCCATGCTGTCAATTAGAGGCGAAAGCAAAGAACTAATTAGGAACTGTGCAATTTTAATTAGCTGTTTTGATAATTAAACTAATTGGTTCCCTTGTGTTTCTGCAATGTGTGCTGAGAACTTTTTTGATATCTGGGCAGCAGATTTCCCATCCCCTGGTTAATTAGTCACTTTTGCATTAAAAAGGAGCCTTCCTTAATAGCCTTAATTTGCAGTTGAAAAGAGAATCTACCATCAATAATTTGTGTAATTGGTAACCGTTTGATTGTAATTTAGAGGCACGGCCGGACAGCTCGGCATGTCTAATTCCTAATGACTAGGATTAAAGTTGGATTAACTGTTTGGGAAAGGGATTCACTCTCCCCTCTTCCCTACCCACCAAATGACACCTTGTCTGCATTTGATTGGTCATGAACTTCAAATTGACTATGTGAACAGCAGGGCCTCTACCCCTCTTATTACTGACAGGTCTGGTCTGTCAGGTCACAACAAAGAGATAACAATTATTCCTAGTCCCCCCCCCCCCCCGCCTTAATTCTTTTTCCCCCCGCCCCCCCTCCCTCCCACTGACTCAGGAGCTCCAGAAAGAAGAGAATCAAAAATAGGACGCAATTTACTCTGTGATGTTCTTAATCCATTGCTATCAAACCCATTTGTTTACAAGCCTGATGGGAAACCATGGCCGAGACCTGCCACTAGGAGGAGCAGAGCGTTGACTCTAAGAGTAACTGGTGATCAAACTTCACTCATGAAGACATCGCTGCTCTCTCACGGCATTAAATGATGCATGAAACACATTCATTAAATGTCTGCCTGTGACTTATAGGCCGAAGCTCAAAGACGGTGATATTACTGTGAATTATCTGGCACAATTACCTCCCAATTCCCAGTGTTTGCTACAGTGGCACAAACAGCAGGGGAAATCACCCGGATGTTCACAGGTTGTCAGCTTGATGCTAGAATGAATCTAAATATCACTACAAGCAGGGAAACTTGGACTAAAAGCATATCATTCAGCATTTTATCTATCAGGCACCATCTCTATATATTTACAACACCGAGCTCCGTCAGTGGTCTGATTAAAAAGCACCATTCATCCCACTTAGCCAGAATACAATTAAGGGACATGGCTTTAAAAGCCCAGCCCTGAAGCCTCTCCCCATCCCACATAAAAGGAGCACTCTCCACTGAGCCTCGCCTGTAAATATCATGTTCGATATGAGGTTTTAATCTGCTTAGCCATTCTGAACTATAGAATGGGCTCATCCTCTCTCTGAAACCCCTGTCCAATGGCTGTGTGCCTGAGGACGAATAGGAACACAACACTAGTGAGCTATCTGATTAGGTGGGGTTAATTACAGAGCACTGTTTTGTAGTGGCTGCATTTGAGAGCTGCCCATAAATAGATGGGCATGGGTAATGCATGCTCAGAAATGAATTTTAATTAACTGTGTATCAGAGAGGCCCACTCAGGGGCTTGTTTCTAGTGTGTGCTGACCCTGCTGTTTATGTGGAGTGGGGAAGGGCCTGCACCCAAGACGCCACGGCCGGGGGGCCGAAGAGCACACCACGTAGCGCCGAAACGTGTCTTTACACAGAGGTAACGCGGGTAATTTATATTGATGAGAACTAGCCTGATTGAGAGGCGCTGTGCAACCGGCCCGTGTATCAACATCGTGATCGCTGTTAAACCGGGAGACAGGGGGTCTCGACCACATCTGGTCTGACATCATTACATCCTAAACTTTAAGATACATGCAACTCCTTGAACATGTAGAATGGTCATGAGGTAACTGCAGTAAATTCTGAGCTCCATCCATTATTAGCCACCAGTCTCACACACATGCACACACCATTTTTTTATTCCCTCACTGAATGGTTTTATATTGCTTTTTCATTCCCTTTTTTCTACATTCAAATGTCAAATGGCTGTTTGAAGGCGAGCCACGATGATACTGAACCATTCTGCTCCCCTTTTCTGTTCCAGTTTTCTGTGTGATTGGATTAATTATGTGTCACTCACTTTGCTAGAGGTCAGCAAACATACATTCTTGGTCATAAGTCATCAATCTATGTGACCGTGGAGATGAAAAGTCAAGCATGTCAGCCAGGAAGCCGGACAGAGAGGGATCAGCCCATTGATTTCAAGGCCAACCCAATCTCACCACAGCCCGCTGCCCTGAGAACTGAAATTACCCCTATGGGCTATGTACAGTGAGTTTTACACCGCACGTTTGGCGGTGCCCGATCACATTAGCAGCAGCCCGTAAAAAGATGTGGTTCAACTCAAAATAAACGCAATTTCCTGTGGATTGTACCATTTATACTTATTTGAACCTCCACTCTATTTCACTGATGAGGTAAGTACAAAAACATGGTCTCATGGAGATCACACCGAGGCCTTTGATCTGAAAAGGTCTGAGTACAACTATCAGTTTTTGTTACTTCATTCTGATCAAGTGCTTGCACAGTGAGTTTGTGCATGGTGCAAAGTGCTTAACAGAAGGCGAGGACAGACTGAGGGGGCTCACACCACAGACAGCCTGCCTGCCGGCCTGCAGACGGGCCGCCATCATTGCAGCTATACCCCAACACTCTCTCCTAAATGGCTAATCTTTGTTGGATCTCACCCTTAATTGGTTAACAGTCTCCGCAGGGGCAAGTGAAAGTGGTGCTATTTAAGGCTGCACCATGAAACAGCAACACTTTCATCTTGGCAATAACGGCCAACAATTATATTAATTCTAAACTGCACCGTCTATCTCGCCCACTAATCAAAAACGCAGCCCATCTGTTGTGCAGCCTCTCTTTTGAAAGTGCAGCCTGTATGATAACTGTGTCTGGACACTAATTAACTGCTGCGCGGGGACAAGTGCATGTTATTCCTACATTCAAGAAACACAATGGACTACATTTTTATGTTTACTCCAACTGTACCAGGCACAAATGGAGCTGCATCACTCTCGCTCAATCTCCCTCTCCCTCTCTCTCTCTCTCTCTCATGCTCTCTCCTGCATGCGTGCGCGCGAGCATCAATACCACCCAAACGTGCATGCGCTCGCTCTCTCTCTCTCTCTCTCTCTCTCTATCGCGCACCTTCAGACTGGCAGGCGGACCCAGTCACACGCACGCACGCACACGCACGCACGCACACACTTTCCCTGAGCTGTGCTTTTGTGTTTTGTCAGAATTAATGAGAAAAGTTCCCTTGCCCTAGGGGTAATTAGTGTCCTTGGAGTTAAATAAGCTAATACTTAGACACCTCTGGCACAAGCAATTATGTTTGTGTATTGAATAATTGATTCAAAGAGGGGGGAAGGGCTGCTAATCAGATCTGAGCATAATGAATTGATTTAATTAACAGGGGAATCTGAGGGTCTCTGGAAACTGCGCGCATTTATTCAGTAGCGGCGGCGGCGGCGGCAGCATCAGGGGCAGAGACGGAGCGCGGCGCATGAACTGCGAGCGAGGCGGCGCGTGAGTTTGCTCTTAGCAGTTGTCAGATTTGCATTTGGATTTGTTTGAATATAGTTGCGGCTCGGGAGCAAATGAGAGCGAGGACAGAGAGGATATTAACAGCGAGGGGAGCTGAGCCGTTCAGTCTGAGCGCCTCATCCGTCCGTGTGCGCACTCTCTCTCACACACACACGCAGGCGACACTAGATTTATTAAGGCTTTTCATTGTTTTGGGGTTTTTTTGCCCGCTGTTGTTTTTACGCATGGAATCGCAGCTGTTTGACGCTATTTGTTTGCATTACAGTTCGCTCCGGAGAGGGGGGGATCTCGCCGCGTACATCACCGAATCCGCGCGTGTGAATTATTAGCCTATTGATAGGAGCAGAGGGGGAACGTGCACACGGTTATTCATCTTTCCAGGGTCTTTGGGGCTTTTTTGATTTTTTTTTTTTTTTTTTGGTGGAGGGGGGGGTTAGTGTAGTCTCCGGTCAGCCGCGCGTTCCAGCAGAGCCATTTCCAGGAGCCGCTGCGAGCAGACCGAGCGGTGCAGCCTGCTGCCGGAGCCGAGGACGGATCGCCCGGGGAAGGACTCCTCGTTCCTCAGGACGATGGTGTTGGACAAGGAAGAGGGTGAGTAACATCCCTCCCCCCCCCCAAACAACCCGCCCCCCCCCCCCCCCCGGCACATGGATGCTAGAATAACAACCTGCGGACGAACAGCGAGGAAGTATTGACTTCATTTTTACGCGTTAAGTGTTTCCAGGAACCCTGCATGCGCACCCGCAGCCCCAGCTTTGTGTTGGCTTTTTTGGTTTTTAACCCCAGTTTAGACACGACAGACTTCAGGGTTGTTGTTTTTTTATTTTTATTTTTATTTTTTCGCACTTTCTGTGCTATGAAGTTCACATGCACTTAAACGTCCACTCTAAGAGGGATACCGTTTATTTTTGGAGGGAGGAGTTGCATGTGTATTTTTTGTTTTTTCTTTTGCACAGCATTTTGGATGTGCATCCCGGAGTTGGAGACTCCTCCGCGCACTGACTCCGCAGTGCATGTGGCTCCTCTCTCTCCCCGTTCCTCCAGCTCTTAAGTGCTTTTTGCGCCTGTGAAGTTAGCGAGGCAGCCTTTGACATCACCACGGGATGGGAGATGACAGCAGAGTGCTTTTAAGTTGATTGCAAATTATGGATAGCAGCAGCAGCAGCAGCAGCAGCCGCCGCGCAACGCTCACTCACCCACTTCTCCATCCAAACAGGCCTACTTGCATTACTTATCTATTTCAATGTATTTGGGTTAATGGGTGAGGCAGTCTAATTAATTTTAATTTGAATCAAACTCACCTCTAATGAAGTCCCATTTTGGATTAAACTGATGTGGAGATGTGTTGTGCATTCAGCACTCTGGGCTCTCAGAGTAAATGCATTTAAATGCATTTGTACAACAGGATCATACCATTCAAATGGAGACTGCAAAGGCTCTGTCTTGAAAACAAATCATGTTCTGATGTCTTCTACATTGTTCAGACCACCTGCTGACAGCAGTAAAACACGTTTTTTTGGCGTTATTTATATTTCCTTTGCACCTTTGAGTTCATCCAGGGCTCCTCCCCCACCTCTAAAAGTGATGGATGCATTCGTAACCCATTATTTATGCTCCAAAATGGATATTTCATATCTCTTAGCGGAGCATCCTTTCACTTACACGTCTAAAACCCAATAAAAGGATTGCGGACGGAGACATAAATTGGTCTGTCTGGCTCAATCCATGTTGTGCTGCTAATGTACCCAAATTAACTCAACTGTAAATTGTCTCCTTTGGATGTCTGTCTATAGCTAAAAGTTCCCCTCCCATATGATTCATGATTCAGATTGCTTTTAACAGTTATTGGCTTAGCAATATGGTAAATGTACAAGGTGATGCAAATGGCATTAGTGGGAGAGGATGCACAGGAGCATGTAATGCAGTCAATACTACATTAACTACTGATGCCCAATTACAGAACCAGGGAGAGTGGCTTTTAGGAACATTAGGACTTGCAGAAAAGCTGAGATCACCTGCTGCTCATTGCCTAAAAGCTTCACCCTTTATTTGCTGGGCCCAACCAGCAGCTCCAGCAGTTTTGGCCGGGGTTGTCAACAGAGATGCTTAGAATGTGGTGTCTTTCACTGTGGCGCATCTCAGCGTTTATTGTCTCTAAAGTTATAGGCTTGTCCATTCTGTACCTCTTTGTCTAATGGGGCTACTTAGTGCCTGCGCAATCATCTCTGTGCCCAGGAGGAGAGGGGGGTTTGAGTTGGTGTTTTTGGGTGGCCACACAAGTTCACTTGTTTGTCGCTCGCTGTCCACCGATCCTCTGCCTGTGTATCTGTGAGCTGTCCACATTCCAGTGCCTCTGTGGCCCATGAAACAGATCATCAATGTTCGCCGTCTCACGTTCAAAGGCTACGATCCTGGTTGGCAACAAACTGAAGCTGCTGCTTGTTTGGTTGTTTTTGAACTCTGACTTCCTTCAGAAAAGCCTGAAACAGTTTGTGCAGCACAAGCAATAAACAGAAACGAGACCACGAGCCTCTTGAGAAAATCTGCTTGTTAACAATCTTTTCTCAGCACATCAGTCAATCAGGAGTCTGAATGTTTACATGCCATCTCAGCGTGTGAGGATAAACCTAAAGTATAGGATTGTTTTGCAGCTACCTCGTCCGTCAGATGTCACACAGACATCGTAAACTAATCAGCAGGCGATGCAGCACTTGTATGTACTGGTAATATGCTGTTAAGGGAGCCAGTCTGAGAGCACGGAGGAGGACTGCATAAGAATACAGGCACTGCTCTGCGAAATGACCTAATGCGCAGGTCATAGTCAGTAATGAACAGCAACACATGTACCAAAATATTCCGTGTCAACATTTTTATTTCATCCGCGATGTGTAGGTTCCAATTTGCGTCTAATTTGAGAGGAAAGAGCAACTCAGCCATTTTTCTCTGCTTCTTCGCAGCAAGTGCAGGAGAAGAAAGTGGGTCCACACTGAAGGAATATTTCTGCTGAACATTAACAGTGTATGTTCTTTACAGACCCGAGCAGGAGAAAAAATCTCCCAGCTCCTGATAAATTCCTGGTTACCTTTGCTTGTTAATTTATGACCCTGTTATCATCCTGTCCAGTGAAATTTGTACATTCATAAAGCATGTGATTGAAAAGCAAGGCTTCAGATGAAAACAGACTGGTGATCTGTCGGCTGCTGTAATAAAACTTGGGCTTCAGGCTCTGATTTTTATTTTGAAATAATACGAATTGCTTCATTCTCTACCGGTGTTACCATGGTAATACTGTCTTGTAGCAATGTTATATTGATTTAGAAAGTGGACAGTAATATTTCTCTTCTGTTATTTGGTTTCTGAGGGTTGATTTCTAATTTCCAGTTGGAGATTACTTTTATATGTTCCTTAAGTCTTTTCACTTTTACAAAGAAATGCAATTTGCGCCCCCGTATTTGCTATTTTCTCAGCTTATTGGTTTGCTCTTACTTCAAAATTAAACTTGCCCATTTCAAATATTGAAATTACGTCTGCTCCTTGTGCTCTGGGCCCTGAACAATATTACACATTGCTTCGTTTGATATTTCTTAAGTCACTAATCTTTTTTTTTTTTGTTAATAAAGCTTTATTTCAGGCACCTGCATTGCCTGAGCTGCACATTTCCAATTTTGTCTCAAACCATTATTAGGAGACATAACCTGAACACAATTAATGCATGAAACAGGTGCTTTCTCACAGAATCCAAGCAGGGAGCTCACATGTGCCTGATATAGGTGGGATACCCACAGCTACTCCATTGACACACAGCGTAACAGCACAGTGTTTGGTCCATCCATATCATCCTGAGGTTGATTTTTCATTTGAGCTAAGCCGAGGGGAAAAAAATAACACAAAATCACATTTATGTCACTTTCAGATGAGTGATTAATTCCATGTAATCGCTTTCTGATCTTACAAATGCAGAATTCTCATTGGAGGCAATTTTCATCTGTCACCACTAAACCTGGAGATCAGTATCAGCCCCGATCGTTTCACATCTATGAGTGCGGGAGATTTGTATCGTTTTCCATAATCTTAGCGGAATTCAAAGGGACTGAACTGAGACCTGGGAGATACGTGTTAGCAAGCGCACCCACCTGCCTTCACTGTAGACGACTGCACTCATCAGTGTGACACGCAAACTCAATTATGCGCTCTTGAGCTGTGCGCACGTCCCTTTTTATTATTGCCAGGGGCCACATGCTAGCCATGCTATCATACGAATATTTCCCGACAAGCTCTGGCTACCACATGCATCACAGCAGATGGACTTTTATATGTTCACGCCAAATTATTCTTTCATCATCATGATGCGAGCAGAAGGAGCGAAGGTTTCTGCAGGTGCCACGAACAAATAAGAAAGTCAAACTACAAGGGCAAAAAAAAAACACCGGGTCAAACTTTACAATAAAGAGCTTAAGACAAAACCCACAAATACGCTGACAAGTTGAGATGAATTGTTACTTCAAACCACCTTGGAGCAACCGAACGTCTTATCGTGATCTCAGAGACAAATGTAGACATGTACACAACAAATGTTGATGTTGCACACAGACATAAAACTGCGAAAAACAGACCATGGTAACCTCATCCATTGCGCTGGTGTAAACACACAACCGAATTCTTCAACAGTGTAATTAAATCTCTCAGAATACATCGATTATCGGCGGTGTGTTTGAACCTGTTGGAAGCAGCGCTCTGTGTCATTTGTCACTGCACCTAGTCAGCGTCTCTGTGGAGCTGCTGTTGACGCCGCTCATGGGAAAAGATGTTTTCTATTCACCTGATTACCGACTGTGGACAGTGTTCTGACTTGCATGACATTTCTGTTCCCCCCGTTCAGTTTATCCTTTCCCCTCCTCCTGTAATCTGCCATCACAGGCTGAGTAGAGAAAGACAGGAGAGATAAGTGAGAGGGACGACATGTGGTAAAGTTCTTGAGATGAGCAGATGTCCAAACTACAATGTCACCAATTATGGTTCATTAGCAGCTGAGTAGTCTTGCACAGTCAGACCTCCGCAGAGCTGGAAAATGGCCTGGCTGCACTAATCACCATTCTGCCATAGTGGGGGGGGGCGGGGGGCACACTGGTTTGTTTTTATGTCTTTAAACCAAACACAGGGAGACGTACTAAATCCATACTGCAGCAATAGTGCTGTAAATTATTTTCTTTGGGTGTAATGTTTACATGTGGGCTGGAGATCAATGTCATTAAAATTGGAAAATCCCTGCAAAGGAAACGTCCAAAACAAACGTGTGGTGACGATCCCAGCCTCTGTCAAAACCTTCCATTTTCAGTGTGTAGCTGGCTAAACTCTTGATGTTGTCGTTTCCTGTAGTTCGGGGGATTTAAAAGATGGTAACAGGCCCAGAACAGAAGGGGAGGATATTGCCACTTGAGAACAAGCAGCCAATGGCAGTCGGCTAAAACCCAGCCTGCATCCAGTGAGTCAGACAAGCAGCTGAGAGTAAATGCCAACGTGTACACATTCCCATTTTACTGAAAAACCTTAATATTGTCCCGGCAGCCATAAAACAACACGTCACCTGTTACACTGTAAGACAACGTGAGCCGTTTTATTCCCAGCAGAAATCTAAACTTTATCTAAACTCATGTCAGGCTAAAGCTTTTTCAGTTTAATCTCTTGGTGCATATTTGTTTAAAAAAAATGCAAATCTCTAAATAAAGTGCAAGTACAGGTGGTTGGTCCAGTGTTATTATTGCACTCATATAGTTAAGGAGCTGGTGGACTGGTCTGTTAGCATACGTCACAGTACCAACAGGGATTCTTGGTTCTTCCCTTTAACTGAAGTCACAACTTTGCTTTTCTTGGTGTTTGTTCACTTGTTTGCTTGATGGACAGGGAGAAACACTTTGTTATTGTCCAGTGCAGGGAGGAGAGCAGCCTCTAGGGGCTGCTGGTGGGGCTTTTCTAGTGTTTTCATGTTGTGCTCAGTTTTCTCAAGGTTGAGTTAAACTTGACTATTCTTGTTGAATATCGCACAAAGTCTGGCTCCAGACATGTTATGGCTTTCTTTGGTTAACCAACTACATTCTCTTTACACACACCTAGTGTTCTGCAGACCTCTCATTACCTCTGCTCTGTTTTCATGCACATTAACATTGAGTTGGTGTTTCTTATCCAACTTAACGTGACCTTTAGTCGGTTATTTTTGGCTGAAAGGAAATGTTACGTGAACTAAAAGAAAAGCCTCTTTATGGCTGCATTTTTCGTTCAAGGATGGAGGCTCCACACTTCGCGAAGATATCACATCTATCTTGTTGGTAAATAGAAAAGCCTGGGGTGCCCTCTCTTAAATAAGATCCAACTGGCTCAGAACTAATCTCTTATTGGATGACCTTCACCAAATCAAATCTTAAATAGCTATTTAAAGTCTATGATTTGGAGGGTGGGGTGGGGGTGGGGGGGTCCGTTGCCTCTTAAAGCTCGTAAATAGAGTTTTGGATATTGAAGTTATTGATTAAATCAGTGCTTGACTACGGCGTTACTGCTGCAACTTCAGAACGATCGCCTTGGTCAAAGCTCCCACGAAACGCAGCGTTGACTCAACCTCGTTTCTAAGGTTCCCAACCCCCCCCCCCCCAACCCCACCCCACCCCCCCAATCCAATCACGTCTCTTTACATTTCATTTCATTTGACCCGTCGTCTCCAGCTGAACTGCCATTTGATTTTAGCCAGGCAAGAATTACTCCTTGAGGAAATAGGGTCACACTTAATATTATGAGGTAATAAAAAGTGTTAAAAGGATTTCATTAAAAGAAAGCCATCCTTCTAATCAAACATCAGCCCGCGTTATCGCCGCTGCTCCTCTCCTGCGCGCTTTAAGATACGCTGCGCTCAATGAGACGGCGTAGCTTACCATCCCACATGGAGTCACATCCAATCTTCATGAAGACCTCTTCCCTGAGTGTGCACCCAACCAGCCTCCCTCATTATTTACCCCATCAGGTGCGGGAGTAGGTGCTTGAATGACATTAGAGGCCCGTGCTGCCAAATAACCGCACCCTGTGGGGAATTTGCATATATTCAAGATTAAAGAGCCTCACACGGTGCACCGCAGTATGGTGTTCCTTCTTCCCCTCCATTTTCGACACACTGTGGACCCTGAATGGCACACCTGTCTCCTGGCATATCCTGTGAAATAATAAGTGCACGGTAATTGCTGGGGAGTGGGGAGGATTTTGTACATCACGTCCTGACCTCGTGAGTGACACAAACTTTAGAGGGCTACAGCTATTCCTCTCCAAATGCATTTTTAATGTGGACTAAAAAGTGTTTGTGCATTATTATGTTCCGGATGGCGGAAAACGTCCACGAAAGGGTCTAATGGTTTGATTTTTTTTTTTTTTTTTCCCTTTCGGCCAGGAACCCTGAAGTGGCAGATAGGACTTTCTCCTCTATCAAAGTCCAAAAGTATAATAACAGACGGCTATTTCCTTTAGTCAAATTCTGTTGGAGACCTCGACCTCAGCACTACTGTGTGAGGATGACAACGTATTATGTTCTCTATGTCACCGAAAGCAAAGTGAAATAAAGCATGTAATGACAAGTTTCGGGAACTGAAAACCTCAGACCAACAGCCCAACAGCGATTGGCTAGTTGCAGCACCACATCCTCTCCCGTGCTCTGTCGATACCCTGGCAGCGAGTCCATGTAAAGACCATGAACATCTGAGTCTTTTTGTCGTCCTCCTAATTCTCATACGCCCTTCTCTCCCTCCATTTCTGCTATTGACAGTTTACCTTCAATCTCACACTTCTACTGAGCAACCAAGTGTTGGAACAAGTCGCCTTCTGTAATAATTTAGAAACTCTGCCAGTTTCTTGTCTTGGAAAAAAAAAAAAGCGGCAATGAATTTAATTAGAAAGCTGTTGCATATCGCTGTGATACATTTCTTTTAATTAACCCCATGTGAATAAATTAAAAATAATAGGGGGCTGAAAAGTGTGGAAAAAACACCCTAATGAAGTTTTCCGTTAATTGGGATGGAGTCTGCAGCCAAACCACAGTGAGCAGCGAGCACCAGGAGTTAACAATGCCTTCTGTAAGCCTCAGAAAAGGGCCCAGGGCCTTCGTGCTGACTTCAAGTGTAAGAAATGCACCTCTGACGTGATGGAAATGACCGTGGGCTGAGAGAAAAGGCAGTCCTGTTCCAGGCTGCTCTGCTGAGACTCCCCATGCCGCTCTTGAAGCCGGGCCAGTGTTAGTGCAGCCCTAATGCGGCTGACTCATTTGGAGCGGATCAGGAGTAATTATGGTAGGGAAAGTGGCTGCCGACCGTGGGGGTCAGGACACTTGTAACATGTGAAAAGAGCAATTATTCCAGGAGACAAAACCCTCCCTTATCCTGGGCAGTGCCAGGGTCAATGCAAGGGACGGCTGAGCTCCGTTTCACCGGGGCTTATTAGCCGCAGCAAGCTGCAAAGTTTGAGAGAGTGCATCTTGTTAATGAACAGTCCCCTCCTCGTACGCACCGGCCCTGTCTGCTCTCTCTCTCTCCCAAATACTCTGGGTGTTAATTATGTCATAATCATAGCATGCATGCAGTCCCAGAAATCACCTCACAGACCCCGGCATTCATACACAACCATCTGGAAATGTAGCCTGCCATACAGTAACAGTAGAAGCCTCTTACAGCAAATTAAAAGGAAAAAAAAAACAGCCAGTATGAAATGTAATATTGACTTGGGCCTTGTTTAGAACATAATTTGAGAGCCAGTCTGTGTTTTCCTTACTTGCACTCCCTGCTCGGCTCCAGCTACGGACAGGAACATGAATGAGACTGCGGTTTTTATTTTGCTTATCGTTCAGAATACGCTCATCAGTCGGCTTTCAGCTGGCATGTGTATTCCCGCTGATATTATTACCAGATGTCTTGTATTTTGTCTTGGCAATAGCGAAACGTGTCCATGGGCTCAATTACAGCAGTGACGGAAGCTGAATGAAAGGGGCTGATTCATGCACACAATGGCAAGACATCTGCATGAGATCCCCATTAACCCGGGTGGCAGACGCCCTGGACTGGGGACAAACTTTATTTGGGATACGCCATGGCCACAGCATTGACAGTGGACGCCAAAACATGATGCTAAAATCAGCTCATGCTGGAGTCTCACTGGGAGTTTGTGTTAATCACTGCCAATGCTGTCATTACATCTTTGATATCATTTTATACTACATTTCCAGGTTTTTGTCATGGTCATGACGACATATGCACTTCATCGGGTGATGTAGGATCTCTGTGTGTGCCGACACTCTCTTATTTGTAGCAGCTGGGAACTGGAAGGGGGCCCCCAAGAGGAGGCCCACCCAGGGCCAGCTTCCACCTCCTAGTGAAGCCCCCCCCCCCGCCCATATTTCAGGAAGACACAAGTGACTCTCGTCCAGATTCTTTACCTCCCCATGAACCAGCAGCGCCTGCCTCACACCACATGGCACCAGCGCTTTTAATTGATCAAAAGACATTTAACAGGACACAGAATCAGATGTAACTGTCACTTCTGCAATTTAGGCTGAGTGCCTGTGAGAGCAGCTGCTCCACTGAGACCGCGTGTGTCGTCACAAAGTGAGGGACAGAAATCTTTAACATGCATTTGCTACATTCTCTTGTCGAAACACGAAGCTAGAACTGAACCGATGAGTCGATTAATCGGCCGCTGTTGAACGTCACACTTTTAAAAATAACTCTGGGCTCATAATTTGTCGTTCAGTGGAAAAGTATCATTTTGTCAGGTTTGCTTTGTCGTAAATCAGAATTTGAAGGTTATCTTTGTCGCATATAACATTAAACTGAATATGTTTGGGTTTTTTTTTTTTTTAGCAAAGTTGGTTCGAAAAAACGAATCATCTTAACAGATGAACTTGGCCTATGGGGAATATACAGGAGGTATTTTTATCCCTTTAGCCCTAAAAAAAAACTACTAACACCAAACGAGAGCAGCAACAAGAAATGTATATAGTGTAGAATTGAGAAAGTAATCTGACTATTAATATTGCGTGTTTGCTCTTGCGGCAGTTGATTGCCACGACATGTTTTCGTTTTAGTGTGCACAGAATGACTCATCATGGTTAAAGACTGGATTCCTATGAAAACCGTAAATGTTGCTGTGTTGTATTCAAGCACCTTTTTGTTTATCCGAGATTTCAGTGATAATGATTGAAAAAGAAGAGGTTTGGGGCAAATCTTTCTTTTCACACACTTGTGTCTGAGCCAACGTGATAATTGTATTTTCCGACTCGCAAACATCCCCTTGACTGCTACCAACAGTGCATTTTCTTTAAAATCCTCAAATATATCAAAACAGGTTAGCAGACTGGCGCGATCCTCTTGATAGCTGTAAAACGGAAGTCTAAATGGAGTAACATGGAATTCGGATGCTATCTCTATAATGGAAAATACATGCTCTGACAGACTGCATGGGCTGAGAAAAACTAACTGTACATATTCTTGAAAGATACAATCTTAAAGAAAGGAGATGGATGGGAGAAAAGAGAGATGACAGGCCTTTACACACAGTGCTAATGGCAAATTAAATTCCCTCTCAGGAAGGATATTTGGCAGGGCAAGTGCTGTCTCTCCACTTTGAGGGGTAAAATGCATCCCTTGTCGGAGAATGAATCGTGATGTGGAGAGGCATACTTTTGATGACATCAAATGACACTGGAAGGTCAGTGGCACTTGTATCTGTTAAATGGATTGGATTAAGTGGAGGCTGCTGCTTCCTTTCATAATGCAGCTCCTCTTTTTTGGGGAGGCGGCGGGCACGGCAGCCTCTGTTCTACACCGCCGTTTCCCAGAGCGCCGGGAGAGTGGTGACAGGTGCAAGAAAATGTCTCGTGGCATTAAGGGAATTGAAAAGACATTTAGTTTACACACTCATTTCTTTCTGTCACTGCTCTTTGTTTAGTAGGACTTGAGCTGCCGCTTGCTACACTGCTATTAAAGCTGTTTTCCACAGGCTGCTTTGGTAGAAGACATCAAACCCATGTCTGTTCCCTGCGATGGCTTCAAGGGAGAGGCAGCGCTGAAAAGTGTGCACTGGTTCTCAGGCAGACATTCAGCATTCCTTCATTAAGACATCTCTCTTACAGTGTGGCCTGGAGGACCAGGACCTCTGTGCGTCAGGACTAATATATACCGAGGAGTCACTTTGATGATGCTGAACACGGTTTTAACCAAAGTGTGCACCACACAGGGGGGGTGGGCGGCGGAAAGTAATCCCAGGACAGGGTTAGGCTCTGGCCTTCTCAAACGTGATGTAAAACACGCGCACGTGATGTGTCTGAGGGAGTGTGTGTGGCAGGTGGTGGTCTCCACCAATTAGGAGTAGTTCTCCGGAGGTGGAGGAACGACCTTTTTGTATAATTAGTTCTCTTATTTAAAGCAAAGATTTTGAGTAGAATAACTAATTAGGTGTCATAAAAGGCAAATTAAAGATTTTTGTGATCCCCACAGGAATTTGCAGAAACTCCTTTCTTCTTCTTCGTCTTCTTCTTCAAGTGCAGAGGCGCGCGAACACTCACACACGTGTACACACACGCACGCACCCGCGCGCAGGCATTTTCCCTCTCCTCATTAAGACTGTTTTTAGTTCTGTGGAAACCTGTCAGGCGAGCACTGTTGGCATACCTGCAGAGAGCTCCCCTAACAAGCCATGAAATGCAGGTAGAGGAGTCCGCCCTTATCCAGTGTGGCTTGAATTTGAAGCTTTTTAGCTTCATTTACACTGAACATTGGTATTTATAGCAGGTTTTGTGATCCTAATGTGCCAGCTTCAAGGGGCCTGTTTTGACGGGGGGGGGGGGGGGGGGGGGGGGGGGGGGGGGGGGGGTGCCCATCACCGGCACCGGACCAATTAGCCTCTCCTTTCCACTTCTGATAAAGAAATAAGACGGCTCAACACCACCGGAGAACTTACTGACATATAAACCAAAGTCATACATTTGACTAACAAGCTCTCCTCTTTCTTTCACCTCTTTGTTTTTTAGTTAAAGGGGAAATGCTAATTACATTACATTCATGGCATTATTGATGTGTGGATGGTCAAAAAAAATTGCTGAGCAAATCTGGATCCAATAAGGTACTTTGTGAGGTAATTTGTGTGTGTGTGTGTGCGCTCATGCAAGAGAGAGAGAGAGAGAGAGAGAAAATATGCGATTCTATTCCAAGGAAGCCTTTTGAAATGTGGTGTAAGGTTTTTGTGAACGAGAACAAACTTGACAGGCTAAGCCGACAAAAACAGTGCACAGAGTGAAGCGGTCCCTTGTTATCAGCCGAGGTTGTGTTTATCAAACCACAGAAGTTACAGTCAAACAGCAGATCTAACCAGAGAATGAGCCCATTCACACTTATCGTCCCACCGTCGCGAATACTGCTGAAGAAATGAAAATGAAAACTCGCTCTGGTCTGGACAGAATGTTCCCGTGCACGTCTCTGAAGCGAACAGTCCAACAGTGACATTTCGTGTTTAACTCGGTGTAAGGCGTGTTCCAAATGGGCCTTTATTTCTACACCACACATACAAAACCATGGCCTAACCCCCTATGATGCAGTGTCCAGACTTTTTTTTTTTTTTTTTTTTTTTGAGAGACAGAGAAATGTGTTTTGAAAGTAGAGTGGCAAGTGGCGTCCACTGTGTGTTCTTTTAGACGGATCAATAGCTCAGTGTGTGAGAGAGTGTCTTAAGAGCTGTTGTCTTGTGCTTTCAGCTGTGGCAGACCTGTTAGTGCTACAGAGGGGAGCTGCGCACCCCTGCCTCTGTACCAGCAGTGGCCTGAGGGGGGCTTTTAGTCCAAACACAAATGTCAACCACACATAGACTATTAGTGTTTAGTGCAGTTATTAAATGGACTTTATTTGTCCTTTAGGAGGCTAAAAGGCTCACTTAAAGGGGACCTGCGTGACAGCAGGGCAATTTGCGAGTTTGGTAACTTAGGCTCGCTCGTTGCAGACACATGAGCACAGATAAGTGTAAAAGGAGGAAAGGCTGTAATGCTCAGGGCAGGGAACACTTTGTGTGTGCGCTTGTGGTTTGTGTGCGTGTGTGCGCGCATGAAACACAGCGAGTGCGTGTATGCTAAAAGGCACTTAGGCCATAACATATCTCACTGGGGTCTGGTAGCAGCGTTTTTGTGGTCAGAGGCTTTTTAAAAGGTTAATGTTAATCTATACCAAACAAAGCCCATGAGGAGCTTTTACAGCTGTGGACAGTTGAGTGAAATGGGCTCTGATGAAATGGTAGGTAACTAACGCACAACATGGCCAGCTGTAAATACTACAGGAAGCAAAACGCTGTGCATTGTGTCTTTCATGCCCCCTTTCCTCTGCCGCCGGCTGTAAGTGATCATGTAACTTTTGTACAACACCATGTTCTTAGTGGAACAAGGAAGCCAGGGCTTTGTAGACCAATGTGACCTGTGTGCCTATCTACATGGAAGAATGTTTTCTTTAATGCATATGAAGCAGGTAAGCAGTGTGCTGTGGCCACGCGCAAGGCCAGGCTTAGACGCCTCGAGAAGCAGCCGGCTTATCAAAAAGAGAACATGAAAAGTCACTCGTGTTCCCGGGCCGTAAATCACGCATGGCTGTTTGTCTCCTTATCACTACAGGTGTGCCGATGCTCTCCGTCCAGCCCAAAGGGAAACAGAAGGGGTGTGCTGGCTGCAATCGCAAGATTAAAGACCGCTACCTGCTCAAGGCCCTGGACAAATACTGGCACGAGGACTGTCTCAAATGTGCCTGCTGTGACTGCCGCCTGGGGGAGGTGGGCTCCACCCTCTATACGAAAGCCAACCTCATCCTCTGTCGCAGGGACTACCTGAGGCAAGAAACACACACACACACACACACACACACACACAATCACCTTTCCCCACTCACAACAAACACAAGAGCCATGTCGGTCCAAGAGCTGTGACATCAAAGTATTTCTTGTTTGTTTTATCTTCCTAGCGGTGTTTGCTTTGGGATTTTTCTGCGTGCGTTTCCTGTGACTCACAAAGACAGAAATCTACGTCAGTTCAAATTATGCAAACAATGCCGTGTGTTGCACCGTACAACCCTACGACGAAGCGCTTGCATGTTGCAGGTGATGTTTGATTTAAGACGATCTGACTCATTTTGCGCGCCAGAAAAAAAAGTGTATCTCCTTTTTTAACAACAAACACTGTGTAATTTTAAATCAAATGCGGCAAACAAAGCATCATGCGTGACCATTACGGCCACAAAACAAACATTTTGCTGTCCATATAGGATTTTATCCTATTAATTGAAGTGTTCATTATTCTCTGAGAAATCAGTGAACAAGTTTTAATGAGATCACTTTGTAACCCTGCTAACTAAAAGACAAATGCAAACAGATAAAGACATGACCTCCTTGTTGGAGATAATCATCCCAACAGCAGTTCCAAACATCAGGCATAACATATAATAGGATTCAAATATAATAAGTGTTGGGCAATGTATTAGAAACCCAGTCCCACTGCTCCCACCGCCATAATTGATTCTACTTATTAAAAGCTCTCTGGACGGTACATGCACCAACATCAGTGGGAGATTTCTACTCTGTTATCGCTCTTTCAGAGATACACAGAGTACTACAGTATTGCAGTGATGTACATAAACTGGGGGCATGTGTGACCGTTCAAACCACATTGTTTGTTTTGTCAGTCCATATTTTCATCTTTGTATGTGTTTACATGAGGGCAGGGGGCTTGTGTCATGGAGGAGACAGGCTCTCAGTCGTGCCAGAGCTGTTTGCTGGGAGACACCTCCAGGCAGCCTTGTTGCTTCACCAGTGTCTTGCCCCCCCCCCCCCCCCCCCCCCCCCCCCCCCCCCCCCCCCCACCCCCCTCCCTGTCAGATGCCCCTGCCATCTGCTTGTTAAATTAAACATGACCATTTCCTGGGCTTTAAGTCACATTCCCATTGAGGTCTTAGCATTTATCTGAGAGGGAATCCCCCTGGGGTCGACTTAGGGATGCCAGTGCCCTATAAGCCCCTCCCTGCCAACACCCCCGTCCTGCTCTGTCCTCCCCCTTTCCCGTTCTCCATTCGCCTCCTGTCTTCTTGCCTCTCAACTCCTTCGCTAATATCCAGCTAGGTTTGGAACTAATTCGAGAGGAGGAATTGAAAAGCAGCATACGTTCAAACCACAATAAACATCCAAAGGGTGATGACTACTGTTGGCAAAACAGCATTTTCGTCTAGAAAACCAGTAACTGAACTTTGGTAACCTCACACCGCCGCTTTCTGATCGGACTCTTTTTCAATCACGACCGAGGCTTCACTGATAGAGCCAAAACTCTCTCATGCGCTGAGATCATTTTAGCTGGAGCAAGAAGTAAAGTTGCAGCCATGATCTATCTGGTTTCCATCCTTCCTCACTCCAGGATCTCCATGACATTTCACTTTCACAGCCGCTCTTCCTGTGACCTGGTAGAAGCCCCCAGCCCACTTGAGAGGTGCTTAGGGATGTTACCTTGAGATAGGCCATTACCATTCATCAGCTCCCACCCCCCTGTTAATGCTTTTAAGATGCAGTGAGAGGTCCACTAAGACCTGATGTTGCCCTCAGAGGGGGCAGATGGTGCGGATGAGGTAATAATAAATGGGCAAATGACCGAGTGAAAGGCAAAAATGATGAAGCCCGTACTTTCACTTGGTAAAATATATTCGCTGAAAGGACAGCAACCCCAAACCCCTTCTCCTGGCACAGTGAGGGGAGGACAAAAAAACTCACGCGTTATTAGGCCGGTAAGATATAGAGGTCAGACGAGGACTGAAGAAAAGTAGAATGACACAAGAAATCAAAAGTTATACTAAAATACTAAAATAAGAATAAAAAGAGGGAGAGGAGGAGAGAGCTTTCTGTGCTCCTTGATGAAATCCACCCCCCTACCCTCGCCTGCTCTTCAGCCTGCGACAAATGCAGAACCCTTAATGGCGAAAGATGCTTGAGATGAATTCTATTATGGAGCAAATTAAAAAACCCTGCCGTGTGAATAGAGAAGAGGCAGTTTGAGAGTGTTTGGAAGCACGGGCTGGATGCAGCCTCCGTCCGGTGCCACCTCCCTTTTCACTCCTTCCTTTATTTAACGTGGAGCAAGAAGAAGGCTCCACTCACCTGCAGTAATGAAGTTAAATCTGTGCACTGAATTAGCCTCGTGCACTTCATTAAAGAAAAGCGGGCGGATCAAACACACTTTGGTTATTTCCCAGGGTTTGGAACCCTGCCATGCTCATATTAATTATTATAGCAGCTCCATCTGTGATTGTCCTTCAGTGGCATTAGCAACTTATTGAATGCACTCACGCTTTCCTGAATCCTACACTTCAACACACACACGCACTGAAACGCGCACACACCTCAGCCAGTGTCCTCCCCTGCCCTTTAAAGCGCTGCACCGGCAAAAGGTTCAGTGTCTGATTTCTCTGACGTTCAGTCCACCGTTTCAAGAGACACTGTTTTTTTTTTTTTTTTTTTTTTTTGGAACGTGGCTGCACTCTTTTCATTACAATAATAGATTAATTACGCATTTCCTTTATGTCAGAGGCCCAGGATCATACGACACCAGAGGGCTGGCAATCTGCAGCCATGGTGTGATCATCAGGACTTGAAGGCTGGAATTGTTTAATCTTCTATTTCATATATTAGAGAGGACATAATAGTGGTCTACTTATCAAAATGGGGTATAATTAACTGCAAGAGGAAACTGTCTTAAAGATAATGAAGATTATAAGTTATCCACAAATGAGTGAAATAACAGGCGGAAGATGATAGCTCCATCTGGATGTGACCGTTTTTCAAATCAGTCCTTAGAAATTTGAACAAGCGCTCTCCTCCGGTAACAGTTCCCTGGGCAAGACAGATCTGAACCGAGAGGTTTACACCTTCAAAAAGGCACAACTGTGGAGAAGGTCATAACACGCGATGCATGCATTAACAGTTTTCCATTTTATGAAATCTGACAAACCCTGTGCAGGCGGGGGACGTCTCAAAGAGCTCAGAGAACAGGTAGAAAACTTCAAGAGCGCAACGGCGCAATCTGAGGCAAGCAACACAGAGCGGCAGATGATGCACTGAAGGAGCTTTAAGGGTTTGAAGTTAGCAAAGCAGCCAGTTGAAAGAACTAAAGAAGGCCCTCTTTTCTCTAAAGGCTCATTGTAATAACTCACTGACGGAGGAAGGAGAGCTGAGCTTCTTTATGTCCAACTCTGCTCCCAGAAACCCACATCAGCACACACAGTTCACTCGCGTTGCTACGAAGTTAAATAGCATCTAAATAAGAGCCCTTCTGAGCGGCACAGAGTAATGTGTTGCAGCGATTAGGCATGAATATTATTTATAGAATTTATAATGAGCAGTTTTGCTTTGGCCTGTTTGGTCCAGTGTGGGAGCCGAAGCAGGTTTGTATGTGAACTGAAGTTTGTGTTCATGATGTTATGAAATTCATGATGCACACGACGCACATTGATTCTACTTGAAATAAAATTCCTGAATGCAAACCGAGGAGACGTGGTTTTCGCACCGAAATAGTTTTTTCTAAGGTTCAACTCGTGCATTGTTCTGGCGATTGCAGGGCCCCATCCGTGTTCTTCTTCTTCTCATTTTGTGATAATTGTATTATTATTATGGTGGCTGGTAAACCAGATCAGAGGTAAATTATGGTCCACTCTGCTGAGTCAGACCAGACTCTGTCATTTGTTTGTTCCAGTCCAGTGTGTGGCTTTATATGTTTGAACATTTCCACACTGGCCCAACCCAGTGTGAAAAAGAAAATGATTTATACTTGGAGTTACACTGACCTGAAAGCCAAAAAAAAATATCGAGATAATTAGATAAACTAAAATACAATTACGACAAATATTGATTCATTTGCCCAAACCAATAATTGCAGACACAGGTATGAATGATTGATCACCAGAGGTCAGCAAGTTCATGAATTTAAATTAAAAATGTAATCCATAAACATTTAAAGCAGCAGACCATTGGAAGCCAAGAGTGAACCCCTGCTCTCGGCCAGGGTCCAGGTCCCTGAAGCTGTGCAGACCCTGGAGAGACTATTGCTAACACTCAATGCTGGAAAAGTTTGTCAGTGTTAGATTAAAATCTAAATATGATTTGATATAATTTGACTCTTTAATGAATACGTCACGGTGTCGCTTGGATTAAACAAAACAGATTGTAAATTATGATATTCATGCTATATCATATCGCTATGATAAACTACTATAATTCTGCTCACGAGTGGGCAAATACTCATTCAGCATCATCCCATTCAACCCGCAGCAGACGGACTGTCTGTGCTTCAATTCTCGCCACAATGCTGAGGATTGATTTACAAAAACCTGACGGACTGGGCCCAACGAAGAATACTTTATTTTCCACCGACACCGAATATTGATTTATTTAATCCAAATGACCAGGGAAATTGAAGTGCATGAGCCACCGCACATCTACAATACCGGACATGTGTCAGAACAATACGTGGGAATTCTGCCGAAACGAGTCTATTCACTCTTAAAAAAAAAAAAAAAAAATCTATTGTAAGTGAAATGAATGAATGCGTTCAAAGGTAATCCACAACTTATGTTCGTCGCAGGCCCTGTTTCAGGGCTGTGGAGCATGAGGAGTTTAAAAAACTCCATTAACGTATAGTTCTCCCGTGCATGTAATAATGTATAAGGAACATCAGTGTAGATACTGTGCATAGTTTCCTTTAGAATCCTTTTGATTCTTCAGCTAAGCAAAGCTTACTGTGATTCAGATGAATATAGTGATTTCAAGTTTAATGAATAATATGCACTGACTGGGATAAAATAATTTGATCTATTTCAAACCCTGAGACAAACATGAACAAGCCAAATCTCTTTCGCTCCGTGTTGCTGTCATCTTTGCGCTAACGCGTTGCATTCTCTCGGCTAAAGTCGAATCGCTTTAACTCTCCACCATGTCTCGGTGTGAAACCGCCCTTGTTGACTAAATGCTCCGGCGTGTTGCCGCTGCAGTACAGTGGCTCAACTCTGGTTGCATTACAGCTCCACAGGAGCAGGAGGAGAAGATGCGGATGTCTTTTAACAGTTAGTCTCAAACGGTTAGCACAAGGAGCTCAATTAAGGCGTGTGTTGATGCCAGAACCGTCAAGCGATGGCTGAAGAACTACGCGAGTGCAACAAAGCCATGTCCAATGTGCTTACATTGGACATGGCTTGTTTCATGTTTTTAAGACTAGAAGGATGAACAGCCGATGTTGGAGACTTCCACAATGCAGAATTAGCATTTCCTTTCTGTGCTATTAGCAGAACACTTTTGTCTTTTGTTTATTTGAAAAGTATCTCAAAATGGTAAAACCTTTTCCTTATCAGAACATAAAATGAGTTACTTCCACCAAGGAGGTTAGATTTCCTTCTGTGTTTCTTTGTCAGTCGGTTTTGTAGAATTATACAAAAATACAAAAAAAAAAAAAAAAACATTTTCCAGGAAGTTTTTGGTGTGGACCCAGTTTATGAGGCAGGTCCACATTTCTTATTCACTCTCTTTAACATTGCGAAGGTTACAGGAAGATTTTCAAATTGTATTTGATTTATTGGAGAATAAGTGATGTGGATGCTGATTTAAAAAATACAGCTGTGTTCAAAGCACTGATATTTGCTATTTCCTCCAGATCCAAATCGTTTTTGGATCTTTTAAACATGCTCTCATAAATACACTGTTTTTGCAGAAGTATTTCATTTTGTACGTGAGTGCCATTTTCTAGATTAAAGTACTGCATCGCGCTCCTTTAACAAACCACCACTCATGATTTCCACTCTGGCTCTTCAAGCGAAATTCTACATACCGTAATCAAATTCAAAATCACATGCAAAAACGTCAAAGATTTACTGGTTTCTGGAGAGCCCAGACATCACCAACAGATTATTAAAAAATGTCACGCCTTCCTGAACAAACGTTCAGTAAAGTGTCGGCAGCAAGCTGGGCTCCCTCACCGGCCGTTTTCACAACCTGTATCAAGTCAAGCACCATGTCCGCAGCCCGGCGGGGTGTAATGGAGATGGGTTATAATACTCCGACAAGCTGTTATAGGTTTGTGCATGTCACTCTCTGCTGTGAGTGACCAGGGCTCTGCGGGCTGATTTAAAGGCTCGGCTCCCCGAGGAAGAGAAACAGTCATCTCTGTGTGACCCGTAGACCAACAGAGCTCAGGTGTGTTGAAACCTGGAGCAGTCCCTGCCACTCGACTGTCATGATGACACATGAGGTGTCAGGCTGCGGGGTTATATCTAACAGGAAGCAACTGTGAGGGGGGGAGAGGAAATGACAGGAAGAAATTAAATTTGATTTCATAAATTGTATTTTCGAGAATTCAGGACATGCTGCAAAACCTCAAATCCACACCACAAACCTGGAAATGTAGGACGAAATGTAGCGAAAGCAACATTTAGAACCTAATGCGCTAATGCACTCGCGACGTGTCGGCTTCCATGGGTCCTGCCTCCTAACTGCCCACGCTGCCCTGTGATAATCACAAGCACTCATCGAGTCATTAGGGTTTGTACTGGGCTTAAAGTTAACTTTGTGCTTGTTTCGTTGGCTCAAGAGTTGATAAATCTCATGTCTCACGGACATCAGGGTTAAAGTGACCAGAACTACCCAGATTCATGATAACTGACATCATTGTTAGTGACTAAAGTCATTTAATTTAGTTGTGGAGATGAGCACTCACACACACAAATCTGTGCTTGTGATTAGAAAAGAAGAGAGACACTTTTTGACCAGCACTGAGTGATACTCCTCGTGCGCGTGTGGGTGCGTCCCATCACAATCGGCAATATTCACTCATTAATGGTAATGGAGGCAAAAGTTTGAAATAAGCAGCCCTAATGTAGGATTTGAATCATAGGGTCGGTTTGTGAAGCACTGATATTCGGTCTGTGTTTGGATCGATACTGGCGGCGTGAGAATGTTTTGATGAGGAAAGCTTTCTTTTTAAGTGTCTCTCTATGGAGAAAAAAAAAAAAAAAACGTCCTTGTGTAACAGTGTACCCAGTGGGTGGCAGATGTCTACTGTGTGAGAAAAATGCCGTTGTTTTTTCCCTCCTGAAACAGTTACCCGTTATAACAATGTCTGTGTTTAACACCCTGTGAATCCCTCTCATGGAACATAACAGCCTTTCTCCCCCTGTTTCTGTCTCTGCTACTCCTCTGGGGCAGTGGCCTCTAATTAGAAGCAGGGCTGCTGGATAGACGTTTCCTTTAACAAGGTGAAAGCAACTGAATGGGACCAGCTTAAACGAGGCAGAATATCAACACGGTGGCTCCCCTGTCTGAGCCCTACAAGTTTGGGGAAGAATGTTTAACACGCTGTTGGGAAGGAGGCGTCTGCTGTTGCCTTATCCCCTCTCGCGAAGCTGTGAAAAAGGTCCTCTTCCTGCCGCGGAATATATAAATGTATCTGTGCGGCGGAATCTTCAAATTAAACAGAGGCGCAGGCGCTGGAAAAAAAGAAAATTTAAATGTGAGCCGGAGAAGAAGGAGTTTGCGGTTCCTTTGCTTTGAGGAGATCCACACCAGTGCCTCTCTGCTCCGTGGGTGACCTTTATCATTCGGCTCTCATCTAATAAGCCTAAACAAGCAGCTGTGGGGTTTGAGCGGTGGATCCTGTCAAACATTTAGTCAACTCTTCAAGGTTACGTCTCACGCCTATGTCTCCTCTCTGACTGAAGGATGGAGGAGCACGGCCTCTTCTGTAAAAACCCAGCTGAATTCTGTTGGAGATAGTCGACTCATTAGGTGTTTGGTTTGTTTTTTTTTTTTATATAAACTCTCAGCAGCTGAAATGCTTCGCCTCAGACCTGCTTTCCCTGCTTTCGCAATGTGCAGGGGGGGAATTCTTTGAAGAAGGAGATTAAGACCATGTGATCATTTTAATTAGATCATTAGTCGAGAATTAAGATCTACGTTTGTAACTCTCATTAACAAAAATACCATGTGGGTGCCAAAGAAAGATTTGTGCATTGCGTTCGCCGTTGTTTCTGCCTCTCCTCTCCGCTGCACCCCCCCCCCATTGTTCCTGCTGTCAGTACGTTTTTGTTTGCTCTTTTATTGCATCAAGGTAAAGGGAAGGTGGGTTAATCTCTGTCTGCGCTCTGTGTCTTTCAGGCTCTTTGGTACGACGGGGAACTGTGCAGCCTGCAGTAAACTGATCCCAGCCTTTGAAATGGTGATGAGAGCCAGAGATAATGTTTACCATTTGGACTGTTTTGCCTGTCAGCTTTGTAACCAGAGGTAAGAATGGGGATCATAGCTCCACAACAAAATTGCATTTTGTCTTTTAAAAAAAAAAAATAATGGAATGATTACATTGCTTTAAATAGTTTTATATAATAGGAGTCGTTGAACTTTAAATCTTTTCTATCGATAAATGTGTGCTCGTCTTTCTGTCTAGAGTAAAGGTGAATTCCCTGTCATTATTTCCTGCACTTACGTACATGTGTACGTATTTTAATCAGGAGGCATGTAGAATCAGCTCTTATGAGGTTTGAAGTCCTCCAGAGGTCTGTTGCTGCACCGGGGAGACAGGACCCAGTCAGGTGTTGCCGCAGTGATAGAAACTATTATGAAATTGAGGCCAACTCAAAGCCTATGGTGTGATGTACATATAATGTGACGCGGCCAAATATTGCTTTTCCACATTATTATACTGTCAGTAATGGCGGCACTCTGGGAGCGGAATGTCCTTTGCATGCTTGTCAGAGGTGCTGTGACCCTGTTCTTCCACACACCACAAGCCCATTAACCTTCTGCGGGCCAGATTCAGTTACCATAGTGAACACCTGCTGTAAGGGAATTATGACCGCAGTTGCTCCTCTCCGCTGGCAGACATGAAGCCAGGCCTCATCTGGCACAGCTCTGCCACGGCTCTGACTGTTTTACCACCCTGGCACATTAATGAAGCCCGGGCTCGGCTCCACTCTATTCTTATCTTCACTTCCCTTCAGTCACATTAGCAAACAGCAGCGTATAGACGGCCAGCCTCAGCGGGGCAGGCTGCCGCGTGCCATTTACCCCCTTCAACCGACTCCCCGAGATTTTGGAGGCAAACTATTCCCCGGTACTGACGGGCGTGTTGGAAACTGACCCCTGTGGCAGCGCGCTGGAAACCTCTGTGGTGCCAGCGCCTGTTTGCCAGCACCGGGAAAAGTTGACCGGCCTTTGCCTGGGTGCCGGTGCTGGCGTCTGCTCACTCTGAACTGATCAGGGCTTCATTCAACACACTTTTATAAGTGAGCATGACAACTAACTTTGGATCTGACGTGTGCAAAGGATTAATCATCATAACGTGCTGAGCAAACACACACACACACACCTACAGTATGTACTATAAGGATGACAACCCTCCATAATATGACTACATGAGCGATGATGCGAAACAGCCAATGTGTGTTTTTAACAACAGCGGTGTCCGCGTGCGTTTCTCTCTGCCCGCAGGTTTTGCGTGGGGGACAAGTTTTTCCTAAAGAACAACATGATTTTGTGTCAAATGGACTATGAGGAGGGTCAGCTGAACGGCAGCTTTGAGACACAGGTCCAATAGTTGGAACCTGGTGGCAGCAACGGTCGGCTCCACACTTCACACACGAGATGGATGTTCTGCTGCACTTGGAAAAAGACAAGCGTCTGTCTGCTTGCCTGCAATACTTTTTAAGACCCCTTTATCAGTCCCTAAGGACTCTATTGTAAATGTTCGACTTTTTGCCCCTCCCACACCCCAACACTGAGCAGTTACAAATGTTGATGTACAGTTGTGCCTGCTTAGCTGAGCACTGTATTGCTTGTATGTTTTGTGAAATTTATTTCAGGTTTGTTTCCTTCTCCTTTTAGAAATGGTTCATTGGAGGGTATGTACAGTCTGTTTTCTCTGTATATATAAACTGGAACATTTATTTTATGAAATGTAATGCAATTTTATTACTAGTGTGAATTAAAGATTCTTAAATGTTCATAGTGGGTTTTTTCTCTTGTATCAAAACCAAAGTTGTTGGAGGGGGTTGGTCCATGTATTGATATGTAATTATGTCTCCGAAACTTGCAGCGGTATAAGACGCCTTGCAGGAGAAGAAAAATATATTTGACGTCCTTCTTTAAAACATGATGCAACGAATCAAGTTTTGTGACATTTTGCAGAGTTCTGATGGTATTAGAAATGCTGTTTAAAATGGACTAAATAAGATTTTATTTGGAATAAAAGAATGCTTCTCCAAACCGTGTTGTTGTGAGCGTGCGGGTGTCATGAGCTGCCCACAGTCATTCATGCTTCGCTAGTACTCATCTGATGAGGAGGGCCTGAGATGCTGAATTGGATCGAAATGAAAGTCAACATCAAATAAGTTGTAATTAAATAAATGTTCTTTGAGTTTGAGGTCATTCAAATTCATCCTAAACTGGAGGCTGACTTTGTTAATGAGGGTCTGTGTACACACAGACGGTGAAGCTTTGAAATATCAATACCAGTGTGTGTGTGTGTGTTTGTAGGTATATACATATGCTGTAGTTCATACATATGTGCACCCAGAAATTGCTGGAATGAGCAGCTCCATATTGATTTCTTCCTGAAATATTAAATTATTGCTCAATTTATTTTTACAGATCAGGAAATACATTTTCATTACAGATCAATCTGCTGATAACATCTCAATTAATCGATTAGATGTGTAGGATACATCTAGCTTCACAGGCATTTCATATTGATTTTCTTGTCTGACTAGCTTGTCCAAAACTAAAAGATATTCACACTACAATTGTGCTAAAATAAGGGCAGACTAATCAATTTAAGATTGAAGCTCTGAATTAGCATTGCCATCCACTTTGGGTCGATTTAAATGAATTCAAAAAAATATCAAAACCTCCACACTGCTGCCATTACTATCAGTGAATCTTCCAACAGCTGCTTCGTACATGGTGAAACAATGGCAGCTAATTAGAGAGTACAAACATCATCATCATCACCAAATGTGTTTTCCTACAAGAACCTCAGCAGAATACAAATGGCCTCAGCTCATAAACTCTAAGTGCTCTTAGATCATATCTTCCATTTAATTCAAGTTGAAGTTCAGGGTAATATCCTATATATCACTTTATCTAATTCCACTCTAGTACAATGACATCACATGTTTCCAGACCCCATACGTGACATGTTGGAACCTGAAAACCAAAAAGACATGCGGTCCGTTATATTACATCACAGGCTTTGATTTAGTGGGATGTTTAATGTCCCTGGAATAGAACATGATGCCCCCTCGCTCCACGGGCCACAGTGTGGAATGGAGAGACAGAAGCACTGTGCCTTAGCATGTTTCTAACACGCACAAACAGACGTTACGTGAGACTGTGTATCGATCAGTGACAACAAGGCTTGCAGAATCCTTATCACCGTTTTGTTTCTCTAAGCTCCACCGGTGTATAACAATATTCTTAATATTTCACACATTCACCCTCGTTCATTTTTAGAGGCAGCAGGCAAACGTCAGCTATCAGGTGTGAGATTGTGTAGGCACTCTCCTACCAGCAGGACACAGAACAGCAATATAATTTGCTAACACATAAATCAAGTGTGCAGAGAGCATTAATTAGAAATTCATTAAAAATTCAGACTCACCGGCAGGTGTGCAAATAAAGGATTAGGTAGACATCAATTATACCACATAAGAGAACATTTTAATTGCAATTCCTGGATTGATTTACAGAGGGAAACAATCAGGCGCCGTGCAATATGGCTGATTGCTCATTTTCCGGAAAAATAATGAGGAAAACACCTCTCCAGGTAACACTGTCCCCAGCTGTAAATGTACACACACACACACACACATCACATATCCAGACTGCACAGATACAGCCCGTCGTTTCCACGTATTTATATACAAGAGTACATGCCCACAGAGCACATCTTAACGCTGATCACGGTATAAAACATGTGCACATGAAACAGACAAGGCTCGCTCACCCAGACACATGCTCACCCAGAATTATAGCCCGCGACACACACAGGCATGCCCACACACGCTCTCACACACGCTCACTCATTGCAGCTTGGCACTCCCATCTGCTTGTGTTGGTGGGGAAGTTCTTAAGCACCAAATGTTGCGCCGTTATGACTCAAGTTTGTGAATTCTCCAACCTCCTCTGTGTTCCTGATTACTGCATTATGGCATCTGCTTAATTAGCTTGGCTTGTGTCATATGTTGCACACGGGGGGGGTGTTAAAAAGTGCCCTTCCCTATTGCTCATTATCTGCCTCGATTCATGTGATGTATAATCTCTCTTGACAGACATTCATATTGACATAGGGACAGCTGTCAGCAGAGCGTGGTCATAAAGGGCGCACGTGGAATAAAAACCACAGCGAGGGCAGATTTAAGGAGAGGCTGCCAAAATCCTAGGTGAAACTGGTGATTCTGTGTTTCTCTCTACAGCTCTAATTATAATTTAATTTTATGGATGAGAGTTTTTTGGGAGAACGGGCTGATAGTAGGTTCCGGCATTTTGATTGCTACAGGTAAAAGTAACGTCCTGCCAGTGTATTCTCTGAATCAGCGTGGCGAGGAATCAGCCTCATTATTGCCATGAGGGAAATTGTAAATCTTATCTGCATAACAGTTCTGGACAATCATATCCATCCCACAATACGCTACATCCCCGACAGGACAGAGCGTGAGGATATTCTGTCGAGACAGGAAGCAACCACGCTGCAGTATTGGAATAGGCCCCTCGGGTCTCTGTGGGACCTCGAATTTAGAGATATATAACTTCACTGCCATGAAACAACCCTCTGATTAGGACGAACATCAGGTCACTGATTCTAGATTTTTGAGAAATAATGTCCAAAAAAATGTACACAATAGTTCTCTGCTATTTCTAGAAAGGAAACCCGATTGGCCCTCATGTATCATCTAATCATTTCTACATTAAGTTTAAATCATTTTAGTATTTAGGACGTTCTTAATCGATCTTTTTGAATGGAGCCAATCAGTGTCAGAGAGTTGTATAATGGGTTCCATGTAATGTTGTTGTAGTGCTAGGCTAACAACCGTCTACACCGAGTCATTTCAGTTCTTCAGACTTTGGCGAGGCTGAGTCTCTGACGGCTGCTGCAACATGTTCTGCCGCCACAGAGGAAATAAACTTGTGACGAGCGAAAACAAGTCCTCGGCGTCACCCGACGTCTTTACTGCGGAAATAAACCAGGGAGAAAATCTGTCAAAGGACCAAGAATTACATCTGTCACAGATGATGAGCTCAAAAAGACTCAAGTGTGAAAAATGTTAACTGTCAGAGAAAATAATTATGAGAGGAACGATGGAGGGAGAGCGAGGGAGGAATCGACTTGCCACAGAAGAAGGATGTCAAGTCGTAGCTGCGCTGTGCCTTTATGAACGTTTCAGGGGAAAGGGGCCGATGCATATGTTCCCAATTAAGTGACGTGGATGCCTATGAGATATTTTTGTGTCTGCAAGCGTAATGTTATTATAAGAACATTTGACATCCTCCACTCATTAACCATTACAGAGATGAAGCTACAGCTCATGAGCGAAAACATGGCGAATACCTCGGACAAAGGGAAATAAGAGCAGGCATGCTAGCTGTGGCAAACTGACTATTATTCCTCCTTAGACATAAAGACATTTTCACACTCAATCAAAAACTCCGACATATGTTCCATTGATGCCTAATAGGCCTGCATGTGCTGTGTGGAGGAGACTGGTGGGGGCAATTAGCCGCATGTGGCTTTGATTAGTACTGAAACCACAACAGCGCTGGAAGGAGAAAGTGTACAGAAAATACGACACTAAATTACCGTTGAGGCTCTTTTTTGACAGAATGCAATGAAAATTGAAGAAACTATTTAACTTCATGGTAATGACAGGTAAATGTGAACACGTTAACTATAGCATGGTGCCCATGGCTAAGATTATGCATATTCTACCTACAAACAGCCTGCGCCCAGCAATGCATATAAAGCTGAAATAAATGGCTACAGATGCATGAACTTGCCCTAAAAGAGGTTTGCTTACTCTGTGATCTCATTCTTAAATGAAACCAATTTGCCTAGAAATTGGTTCTAAGGCCTAATGCTGAACTCGGAACATCAGCTGCACCACACACACACGTACGCACGCTCTCACACACATACATACGCAATGGCTTTCACAAACGCACTTTCACAGTCACACTGCTTCCACCCCTTCCCTCGCTGCAAATCATGTTTGACTTTGAAGTGCTAATTTTGGAAGTTTAGCCAGTTTTTATTTGCTGCTTTGAAATGTATCCCCTAAGCTGCTGCACCAGCAATGAAATATACAGACCTTTACAATGAGGGATAAGTGACCAAAATGAGAAGCGCCTGGTTTTCTTCCTAACATTATATAACTGTGAATAATCCCCCCCACCCCACCCCACATAACATTTCTCCTGTGCCATCACCGCCTCAATTTATATTCAAAAACATCATGCAGACTTTTAACTTTTTGCCTCAATCCCCACCTAATTTCGGAGCTAATTTAAGATACCTACGACACAATGCTGCAAACATGAAACCTGTATTTTTCTCATTACTGCAGTGTTTTATCAGTTTGCAAACAGAAACAACCCAGTAACTGTAGCAACAGTACTTTTATTAAATGGGGTAATATTTCTTGTTTCCTGCTGAGTGTCTGATAACACGGATATTTCATAATATTATTCATTTTTATACTTCACATTAGAATGGTTTGATCACCCAAGTTGATACAGGGACGCATTTAAAGCCTACGGATATTTTATTTGTAAAGTAAACTTAAGTTTGTCATTTTGCCTTTTTACTTATATTAACATTCTGTAGGTTAATTAATTAGACTGTGAACCTGATAGACAAATGAATCTCAAACCACTCATTCTTTGGTGACCTTCTTGATCCAACTACTTAAGGTCAAGGTTCAAAAATACTGATAAAGTTGATAAACTGCTGATATGATATGAAAGTTCAGTCGGGAAAAACCCACCTCTGACAGATATGAGACACAATCCACAAGAAGACAGATGTCTTCTTGGATTTGAACAAAGCGGTTCAACTTTAGCGTAAAGAGAGATGGGCGGTTCCTGTGGCAAACTATACTAACTAAAATATCATAGCGACAGTGGTGCAGAGAAAGCGCATTTAACCTTGGATCTTAGTGAATCTGTGTTTGTCAGTGTCTGAACCATAGAGAAATGATATTTCACATTTGCACTTTGTAATTTCCACAGGCTGAAGCAGCAGGAAGCTGCACAGTAGAGTGTGAACCAGATGACCTCTTTTAAACACCTCTGTGATACAGTTTGTCTTGGATCTAAATGCTAAATGGTCTGCTCAGTCTGTTTGGGCCCAAGTGATTTTAATGCTCAGGAGATCTTATTCAAGCTCAGCGGGCCACATGAAATCATGGGACTTTTTTTGGTACATCGACAACGGTACAGAGCAGGGGCACATTCGGGGACAGGGCCGGGGGTGGGGCAGTGGCCCCATCTGAAATCTGAATATCCCTGAAGTTCCTCAGTCCTGTCTGTAGTCTGAAAAAACTTGTCACTTACTAACAACATGTGCTCCTAAAAGAGTCCACTTCGCACACAGATACTTTTAGTCAGAATAAAGCACTTCACACTGACATTCAAACCCAGATGATGAACCCCAGTTTGAACCCTATGACCCCAAGTTTCAGTGATGAGGGGGGTCTCTCCTTGGGAACATACGCTGCAGTGTTTGCCACCACAATGGATGCAAGGATGACCTCAATCACAATCCTTTTGATCTGCCTTCAGTGGGAGCTGGACAGTTATAGGGTAAAATAAGTTGATCAGATTGGCCAAGCACCAAGCAGCTCAGCTAATAACATGGCGAGCACAGCGCTCGAGGGAGAGAAGATTTGGAATGTGGGGCCCTTCCCTCTCCAGCACTGCTTTAACACGGTCCTGGACTTGGCAATAAATTGCTTTGGTAATCAGCTTTTTGAAAAGCTTATTTACTGCTTGTTTTGTGTTTATTGTAGTTCTCCGAATGAAATATAAAATTGGATTTTATTACATGTGCAATTTTCTCTTCTCGTAAAGAATGGAGACAGAGCGAAAGCAAAAGCGCATCACCTTGTTGAGTATGGATGATCCAGCGAGGATGTATACTGTATATTACTTTTGATGATCTCTTTGTTTTGATGCAGTCTCCTTATGCTCCAAAGTATACACACCATGGCGTTGGGTGGAAACATTTCATGTATAAAATTTAAAAAGAAGATGAGAAATCAAAAAGTCTGCCAGCTGCTCTGGCGTATGTCTCTGTATACATTCGAGAGCCTGAATGAGCGAGAGAGGAAACTATAAGTGTGGAGTAGTTTGCTTTGTTTTGGGTGTTTGCAAGTCAACAAAGTAAGAACTCACTCACTATTCAGATGAAATATAATAGGTTGATTCATTTATCCGCAGCAACTTTCAATGTTATGAGACACTCAAGCGCTAAGCACATGTAAATGTCCCTTATTAAAGCAAGTACATACAACTACTAACAAAATATGCCCTGCACCCAAAATAAATTACACTTCTAATATACCTGCAGGTTGACATCAAGTGTTTGAGCCCATTTCAATCATATTTGATTTGCGACAACATATTTTTACTGTTTATCTGAATGGATGAATTCATGAGAATTCTTGACAATGTGTAATCATTGGGAGGCAGCTGGATTTCTTTGTTCATGAGAATCCATCTTGCCAGATTCTAAGTTTCTGGCCTGTCGTCAAACCACATGCACCATTCATGGCTTTATGTTGAAAGAACCACTGCAGCAACAGGAGTGTCTAGGGCGTGACGACCGGTGAGAAGCTAATGTGCTAATGGCGGCTTGAAGGGGGTTAGCTTAAATGCTGCTATAGCATCAGTTACAGCAGGACGTCAGCGTATTATTCGCTAGATGAAACGCGAAGAGATGCAACAAAGGAGGAGGTATTTTCACTCTTCGCCTGATTGCGCAACAGTGATAGACAGTGATAGACAGATGGTTCATCCAATCATCTGCCAAGTATTTTTTACAAAAGGCCAGCCCTTTTGAAACAAAGCCCTCCCAGATGGTTCTGTGTAACAAACCATCTGGCTTCATGATATCAGGTTCAGTTCATGGTCGCTGGTTTCCTGATGAGGACTATTTTCTTGTGTTTTGCAATTTCCTTCATTTCAGACTTGTTTTTAAATCATTTGACACATTTTAGCAGGGTGGCTCATTAGCTATGTAGAGCTATAAATTCTGCCCACAAAGATCTGCTTGGTCAATTGTTTTGCTAAGTTGAAAATAACATACATCAATTTCATTAGAATTGTTTTTTTAAATATCAAATAAATTAAAGCAGCATCACAGGAAACAGGACATACGCCTAAAATCACTGACCTTTCCCCTCCTACACAGAAGCAGTGGTGAAAACAGAGGACAGTCTTTAAGATTCAGTACATTACTTCCTAAGCTAAACCTATTCATATTCAGCAATTATTCTGGTGACACATAGTTACAATGAAATCCAAATGAGATCTCTGTAGCACTGACATACTTTCTGCAGGCAGGTACAGGATGCCTCATATATGATTAATTAATTGCGGCAGCCTGCCATCTGTGTTTTAACTGATTAAATAGCTCACAAAGTGGGATGCACCTTTTGATGTGAACCTTTGGGGAACCGGCTCTGTCTTTGTATTTCTACCTTGATTAAGCACAATACCCCGGCACTTCCTCCAGCCCTCAATTTCAAAGTCTCTTTAATTTGGGAGGAAAGGACACAAAGGCATTTGAGGTGCTTTAAAATGTTGCCCATTTCCAGTAGTCAAGGGTCTCTCTCTGTCTCGCTCTCTTTCTGTCTTTTGTTTTTTTATAAAGTGAATGTTTCACACAGGGCAGGGCCGGTGAGCAAGCGTCGAGCTTCCAGATAAAAATTGATTCCAGTAAATTCTCACCTGAGATCCATCACGGTGAAAGGCTTTAAAAGGTCACACATGTAATAAGTTCCTATGGTCTCAGTCCCTCCAATAATAGGCCTTTAGTCTGCCATGGACGGCTGGTATATAGAAATAATTGAGTAATCTGTGGACCATTCAATTCAATCGGGGGACTCAGTGACAGTGCGAGGCCTGCTGAGCTGAGAAGAGGTTGTTCTGGAGAGTCTTTTTCCTGGCAGGGAAATGGTTTGTCCCCTAAAGCCATGCACCTCCACATTTTCAACGGCACAGTGGATCACTGACATTTCAGAGGCTCTTCCAGGCCTAAATTGTAAAAGATCCTGTCAGCGTTTCATCCCTGAAAGAAGAAAGAACATGACAAGACAGAAATGTATGCCCGAGAGGACAAATTAAATTAAAGGCACTTTCCGTATCCTAAATTTAGCATCTATCCACTCCATATAGTAAAATGCATCTGACATAAAGAGCAGCAATAAAGCCCCCACAAGGACTTTTTTTAAATCAGGGGAAAAAGATGGCTCTTTCTGTGAACTCCTGGAGTGCATTACCCACGAGGTCAGAGCAACGATTTACAGTAAGGCTGGACAGCAAGCTGTAGGCGCTAGGGTAAAGGCTATGCTAAAGGCCAGGCTAAAGGCTAACCCCGAGACTGCCTGAATTACATTGTGAGTCCAAACCAACCGGCTCAAATGTAAACACTGTAACAGTGACCCAGGTCCAGACTGTCAGGTGTGAAAACCACGGTATCCACAGTATCCTCCTAACTGGAATAAACCTCTTCAACGTGTCGAGCTGCATCGCTGTGACAGAGCGCTAGCATGTTGACAGTTGTCGGGTGAAAATGCTGAGAGGCTTATTTAAACATACAAAGCGATCCTCATGAGTTGAGAAAATTAGTCTTAGACTACGATGCAGATCTCTGCGCTCGTTCTGACACCGCCTGGAATTTGAATAATCTTTTCATATTGAAATTCAATATGAGGCTTCTAACTCAACGGCCTTAAAGTGAACCACATCAGTCAGCACCACATCTTTTTTTTTTTTTTTTATCACGCAGCAGTCTCTTTCTTTCTGTCTTTATACAGTCTGTATCCTTCTGAGTCTTACATGGGCAAATTCATTTAATGTGTTCTGTACTCAACTCCCTGCAGGAGATTCATGTGTTGACTACACGTGCTTGTCAATACAGACATAAAACAAAGCAGCTAATGTTCGTAACCTCTGTCCTGAAAAGTTTGCAAACCAAGACAGCATTTCTACACAAGTCACAGATGTCACAACAGGCTTTACACGTCATTTTATTTTCAGCAACAACAAAAAAAAAAATGTTCCCACCCTTCAAAGATGCGGTCACACACACACACACACACACACACACACACACACAACATGACAGATTTAGAAATATGACTTAAACCAGAACAGATGGCCCTTAAAAGTAAAACACAGTAATTCAATCTGGCTAATGGGAGGAAAGCCACAAACGGCTCCATTCTCATTTCTTTGACTAAGAAACTCAGCTGAATAGCTTCTCCAGCTTTGATGCTCAACCCCTCTATCATAGTGTGTTTCTGTGTTCCCCATGCATATTATAAGACATTTAAAAGGAAAACAGTGTATATTTACGAGACATGCATCACCATGAGTGCAGACAGAAGCTATTAGTGCCTAGACAGAGGAGGGAAATGTATTGTAATTGATTGTTACAAAAGATTACCCTCTCAAAAAGCATCAGGCTCTTTCAGAACCACATTTGACGCCTTAAAGAGCAGCGCAAAGAGGGTTCCTTCAGCGCCGCACATTCACACTGACAGGCAGGTCGCAAAACAATTACTGCGGACCGTCATTTGATCTTTGTCCCCACTCTGCTTCTTCAGTGAGAGTGCAACTCACCCGCCAACCACATGGACAATCATGGTTTCAATTATAGCTTCTATCCAAACTCAAATTATGGAGTTAAAACAATAACGAAGGTCGCAAAATTTGACGCTGCATATGTAGCATCCGACTGCGCGATACAAGGAGTTTTGGAGGCTGAGCAAACTGAAGGCTTTATCTCACGACAACAAAGCATTGCTGCGTTTCAAACTGATTTAATTTCTATGTATGTTTATGAAAAAAGGCCTCCAGTCACGGGGGTGGGAGGGGGAATCACCTCAAATTGCACAGAGTCTGAATGCAGATTTGGACTCCACAAAAAAAGAAGGGGGAGCGGGGGGTTGCATTAAAAGCTTGGAAGCTTCTAGTGAGTGTTTGGAGGAAATTAACCTGCTGGGCCACGTGCACAAACTTTCCAACCCTACTGTTGACAGGTTTTATGAGCCGAATGCACTTTGTGATGTATAGCATAATAACCAGGACCATGTCTGTAGGGCCTTTCTCTTAATATCAGCCGCCGAGTGGATCAGGCAAAAATTATTGTAATGAGACAAAATTTCCATACAACAGCAAAATGAGTTCATTACTCTAAGTTATATTGGTGAAGTAACCAAAAGAAATTGATGGTTTTATTAAGCTGGAATTGAATTTCAGTCATAAACAGAATTAGGCAAACATGCAGACAGCGAAATGTAATAATAATTGCGTTGGTGTTATCTAAAATGTTATCGCAGTGGCCCCTGCTGCGTCGTATTCATCGCTCTCAAACGCAGGTACTGGTCTCAGCCCTGGGATGCTTCCAATGTCTTGATTGAAAAATTGTGCAGTGTCCTTTGCTCAACAAAAACCCAGGTGACTCCTCAGCTCTAAGTGTCAATAAGAGAGATGTGACCCATCAGTGGACTTGTTTTCAGAGATGAGCTCCATGCAAAGGGGGTCAGACTTTCACCTAATTTTGCCTTTCACACATGAGCAGCACAGTTGGAGATTCTGTCCCAGACACGTTCACAACAACACAAACATCCCCGGAGGATTCAGGCAACGCAAAAAATTCCTCTGTGGATATTCTTGTTTTGTTGCTTACAGCACGTCCACACCAGTGTCGGCCTGTATCACCAAATCCCCTCTTTGTTTCCTGCTCAGCACCGAGGTCCTTGTGTTCTTTTCGTTTTTTCAGTTATGGGTCTGTCGCGCGTCACAAGCGTCATCAACATGCACACTCATGAGCGGTGAATCCTCCAGGGGCTCACACACACATTATCTGTGGTTTGTGGGGGCTGGCAGGAGGAATGTAGGGAGATGTCCCAAGCCCCTCACTCAGACAGCTGTGTTCTCACATACAGCCCTTCCACATAATGTCAGGAGATTATCCAAAGTTCATTGTACGTCCGGAACCAGAGCACCCCCCCCCATCATTACTTGTGAATGGACCCCTGTGCAGTCCCCACAGGACATCTGGGTCCCTCTTTCTCTGGGGACAATATCCTGACTGATCGTTTCCGGGTCACATTCACTGGGAGAATTTTACAAATTGGGATTATTTCACATTCAAAGCTTCAAAGTTAATGTTTCAGAAAAATTCAATAACACATCACTGGGACACTTTTCAAACTCAAACCACACAATTAAGAACACAATCTAGTTTTAAGTGGATTCTGGAGCCGCTGATGTCCATATGTTATTTATCCATTAAACAAAGTGTCGTCATTCCTCCCAAGGTTACCATTTCAGCTGGCTGTACTCTCCAGCTGTCCACCGAGGACTGCTTCAGTGCATCCTCTAAATCAGCTGATTATGCTATCTATCAAGCCCAGCTGTCACTGCCCATTTAAACCTTTGTCAAGTCCTCCATCCCATGCAGCCTGCAGTAAACCAAGTAATTGCACTTTTGTAATCCAACACCTGAACATCACTTGCCCTGTACATTTCTGAAACAGATAAGCCGGATGCTGCATTTAAAGAGTAACATTTTAGAGCCTGAGTTGTGTTGATGGAAGCACCGGGGAACAGTCCCGATGACAAATACACCGGGGTCGTAAAAGGAACATTGTTTTGTTTTCGTCGCGGTTACAGGAAGCTAAAAGAAGGAAAATCAGATGCCAGACGTTTTTTTTATTTTTTTTTTTTCTTGTTGCCAAGGCACAAACAGGATGCTGGCAGCTACAAAGATTCAATTATAAAAAGTACAGAAAATAATTAGAAAAAATAATAGCACTTGAAAAAAAATCGCCCCTCCAGAAATTGCGCATAACAATAAATCCGTTAATTAGCTCATTAATATTCAATTGGGGTCAGTGGACTTAATGGAACCTTTTTCATGGGCCAAGGAAATGTTTAACACTCAGTTTTTCCTCTGCCTGTTCTCATTATCAACTATGCACAGGCAGCCCTTATCAGTCCTCCAGATGGTGAGGAACAATGCAGCACCATTATCGTCTTACAGCAGCATGTGTGCCTTGTAACTGGTGTGTGCCTGGGACAGTGAAGTATAGATACTGAGGCATTTAGTGTAATTGATATGTGGTATATATCGTATTGTTTAGGCCTGTTTGTTTGCTCTGCTGGTATTTAAGGCGAGAGGAGAGGCGAAGATTGATTTTCACCGCAGCCATTCTCGCTCTCAACACAGGTCACAGATAACTTGTCAACGCAGGTTTTTGGGCTGGTGTAGAATGCATCAAGGCTAAACTCTCCCAAACACAGTGGAGAATGAAGGGGGGGGGGGGCGGCTCATCTCTGCAAACGCTCGCTCGTCACCGTTACCTTGTGCACAACACGTATGTTTTATTCAACAAGTACATGGAGGGATGGAGAGTTGTCCGAGCAAAGCCTCGAAGCAGCTCTGCTGTTAGTGTTCCATTGTAGGTCAGGTCTCAGCACTGAACACAGAAATAAATATTCATTTACAACCTGCACAATGTAGGTGTTTATGGAACAAACATAAGGGATCATTACTGAAAACATTTACACATTTATTTTAAATTACTGGTTCAGGAATCAAACACAAAAAAGGGATTTTCCAAAATAATAAATAAATAAATCCTAGTAAATATATATCTATATGATTGCTCTTATGCCTTCATTATTCAGTGCATCTTTAATCCATTCAATCTCAGGCTCCTCACTACATCATGACACTATGTGCGGCGCCACAGACGATATGTAACTCACTCTGTCGCTGCTCCTTCTCTCAAAACACTCAGATTACTTCAAGCTATTTGTCACCAGCCTATCACCAGGAAGCAGACCAACACAAACCCACTCATGCATGCACAATTGGCCGGGAAATTACTGTGTCAAAATCTGTGTTTAAGCCAAGTTTAATTAATGCAGGTATGATTAGAAAAAAAAAGCTAAATTGTCAGTATGGGGGCATTTTAAACCTGTGACATTTACACTGCTTTTGTTTGGAATCTCTGCCTAAAACTCAAGAAGACGAAGAAACATAAAATGCGAGCGAGGATTTTACAGTTCTGTGATTCTCTGAGCTGAGTAAATAATGTAATCTACTCAGAAATCTTCCCTCACTGACAGTCAAAGGGGAAATTGATGCCACTTGTTACAAATATTCAGCGCATTCATTTTTTTTTATCAGCGTTTTCCATAACACTGCGGATTAATGCGCCTCAGTTCGGAAGATGAACCATGACATGGTTGTTTTCCATTAACATGCTCCATCTCTTGTATCCATCATTACATCTACAGTAGCTAAATGTCAACCTCCTGGAAGCCAACGATTTTAGTCCCAGTTTAAAAAAGTGAAAAACGCAGGTTGTTTTTTGTCTCCATCTTAAGCAGATGCTGTGGATTCTTCAGAGATAACAGCTGTTCCATTTGTTCTTAACATGTCAGTGTATTGACACTGTTCTCTGAGCAAAGGGAGATTGTTAGAAACGATATATTATCACTTGAAAGAACATTTTTGGATCAATTCAGTGGTGCGGAAAAACACAGGAATGGGCCGAATGACTTGGAGACAATTTCCCCACATCTTCTTGACAACTTAGTGAGACTAAAGAAGGTGCAGAATAAAGATTGAATTTGCCTGGCTGAATGGGTGTGGGCAGAAGGACTCAACAATGAAAGCATTTCTAAACAAATAGCTGGCAATGATTTGGAGAAACACTCTGTGCAAACAGAGCACGATGGCTGCGGCTGAATGTGCTGAATGTGCTCAGGCTATCCCACAAATAGAGGTGATCCTAAATCATGTGCTTAAAGGTTGCAGCTCGAGAGCCCAGGTGTCATGGATAATTCCTACTCAGATATCTATAGCCCTCACTATCTCACCCCATTCTCTCTCTCCTGGCTTAGCTTCACCTCTGTCATACAGGCGAGCTGCCATCCTATTGATCCCAACCCCGCTCCCCAGGCCCGGGCGTTAAGGGGGCCGTCTCTAAACCTGGAGGGAGAGAGAGAGAGAGAGAGAGGACACTCCCCACTGAGTGCAATCTGGATTTGAGAAAGTTAAACACTTCTCAAGCACAAAATTCCAGCCTGGGCAGCAGAGAGGGGATTCTGTCCTCAGGCCTCCTCGTGCTCCCCCGATCAGAAGGTCAGTCCCATCATCATCGTCCTTCTTGCCCGTCTTGCACTCTCACCGCTTTTTCAGAAGATGTGGAAGAGCTCAGCTTTCTCATATTCTTCAAACACTGCTGTCGACAGTTTTTGTTGCCGTCCTTTGCTCTAAAACCACGCAGGGTTCGTTTTTTTTTGCGACCCGCACACTGCAGGAGGTGAAGGGCAAGCATGCAAACGGGAGGAAGGAGAGCAGCAGATGAGGTCGCACAGTTCACCAAGGTTGATGGGCACGACACAAAACCACAAGTACAAAGAATGAAACTTACTCAAGGCTAATATGCCAGCACTCATATACTAACAGTATCACAGATACTGAATGATTGATTATTTCCAAATGAAAGAATAGTTGATTGTAGATCATATATCGTGATCTCACAGCAACTGCTCATTGGTGCGGATAATATAATAATAATTCTCCATTTTGCTATATTATGCTATGCCACCTCAGACTGTATAGAAAGGATTCCACTAATGGTCTTTTAGCATTAAGCATTAATTGACTGAGGCTATAGTAGGAGATTCCAATTAAATCACAGATTAAAAAAAAAAGATGATGCGATAAATTGTTTGTTCTAGTAAAACATTCATGTAATGCTGTGAAACCCCCTTTAATAATATCTGGATTGGCGTTGTGTCTTTCATTATCAGACACAAGCCCTCCTCTCTGTGTGATGTGTGTCATTCTGTGGCTATTCTCATGCAAAACCTTTGTGTGCATTAACACACTCACAAAACAATTTCACTGACACAATAATTTACATGTTTATGTCTGCATTGTATTTTGCAGCAAGGAAACGCTGCTTCTAAACAGAGGTGACATCAAACACAACAAAGGCAGCACATGGAAAAAAAAACAACAAGAACAGCAGAAACCTTCGCTGTGGCCCAACACTAATTCAATCAAGCTGCACCACAGACCACAGTACTCGTACGCAGTCATAAGTATCACTTCTCTAAATGTGTCTCACATCCTTTTATCAAGATCTATGAATTCTAACCTGGGATCCATGGTGACAATCGTGAAAAATATCCCACTTTACCAAAAACTGATTTTATATTAAAGTAATTTCATTTAGTTTCTCTGACCACCACATTCTTCCCTCTGCTAGTTTTGGTGTAACTCTGCTGTTGCTAACTAACAAACAAACAAATTAATGTCAACGAAAACAAAACCTCCTCAGCAGAAGTAATTAATGAGATTAAAATGAACTCCATTTCATTTATAATCCTAAATCAATATTAAACTAAGATTGACCAGATGCTCCGTCCCCTCACTTCAGTGAACCAGTGCAGCATCAAGGTATTACAATCAAGTTTAAATCTTGGACAGTTATTACACACTGATTTCTTTACGTGTAAATAATGTCAGCGTTGAATTAATTTTAGGACTCTGAAGAATAATAAATGGTGGATGGGGCCTCTCAAGGAACATGGTATTGAACAAGACACAAAGAACAGAGGGCAGGAAAGGACACAGCAGGCATTCAGTACTAAACCTCCTTTACACAGGATAAGACAGAAATACCCCGGACAAAGAACAGGACAGGACACAAATTGGTCTAAAAACCTCCTGGCTGAGCTGCAGTGAGAGTCTTTCCACGTGTACACGTGTTGGTAACAAAACTGTTTAAAAGATGAGAGCAGACAGGTCAACAGCAGGCTCTGTGGATGTAAACACTAAATGACGACAAGTGATTCCAATCTCCAGTTTAAACGTTCCCATTGGACTTGATGTTTCTTTCTTTCTTCTTCTTTTTTTTTTTTTTTTTAGCTGGCACCCACGTTGCCTCTTTTCATCTATGCAGACCTGTGGGTCTCCCGTAACACAACCTGCAGGAGTGACGGAGGGGTATTTAAGGCCATATCAACACTACAAAAAGAGCCGCGTGTTTACAAGAACAGGACAAGCACATTACCTTCAGACAATGCAGCACTGCCTCCAATCCCGTGCTCCCTTTCACTCACTACATCCCACCCCCTCGGGGTTAGCAGACCTTCCTTCATGTTCAAAGATTATCTGTTAATCCAAAATGTGCAGGAGCATGAGACGACAGGAAAGGGACCAATACTCAGGGGGGAGGGAGGGAGGGAGGGAGAGCAGGAGGGATGCATGGCTTTATTTGTTTGTTGGCTTTCATATTAATCCATTGGAACACAGTACCCCAATCCCCCCCCCCCCCCCATTAATCCATTGGAACACAGTACCCCAATCCCCCCCACCCACCCACACCCCTTTTTTTTCGGGCATGTGTAAATGTTTTAGAGCCATTAAATGGAAGATGAAATTTTCAATGGATAGCATGTAAAAGTATTAATTGTAAAGACCATTATTTGGTGTCCATGAGGCTGAATCAGCTTAGCCACTCCATTCCCACATTTGCATACAAAATGCTTTATTTTGGCAATCAATGAAAGTGCTCCACTGTATGTGTGGCTTATCACATGCTTGCAGGAAATGGATTCCTTAGCCATCTCGTTAAATTCTGTTGATGCAGAACAATTTGAAACATGGCACAGGCAGCAATGACATTTAAAGATGCCTCGGCTTAATTATATTTTGCAAACATTTGGGCTGTTTGTCGTCGGGGATAAAGTGCCTCCACTACAAAGTTAACTTGTTAATAATTCAAAACGAATCTCTCTTTTTGTTGAGCACCAATCATTATCTCCTATTAGTGCTGGTTAAGGGCATTCAAGGTGCCTCAGACACACAGGGGACACACGCCTCTGTTTAATAGTTAAAATGAAGCACACATCATGCAGCACAATGAACTTTGTTTGCTTCAGCAGAAAAATCCAAACGCTAAACTTCCTGCAACCTACCGACAGAGCAGAGATGCTGACGTGCAAAAAAATGCCAAATTGCAGTAACATTAATGTAAATAAATATATGCACCCACACACACACACATTCATAGAAAAATACAACCAGAAAACTGGAAATTTTAGGGGTTTTTAAGGTTTTAATGTGATTTTCATGCTCGGGACGAGCTAATTTGTACGAAAAGTCGTCCGAATGAACACAACAGAAACTAGCCTTTACTATGAATTATTCAAACAAGGATAACAAATAATTTGTCGATTGAGGGAGATTAAAAAAGATAAAGTAAAGCATTACCTTTTATACATTTGCTGTGTTAAAGTAAAGTTAAAGGACCAGTGTGCAGGATATAGTGCCATCTACTGGTGAAGTTTGCCACAGCAGAAATCTGATTACTGCGTGGCCTTCAGCACGCTGCGCATGCTTCAACACAGACACTGAGACAGGTAACAGAGAAATTTATTGCAGTGCATCTATAGATCAGTAATGTACTCTTGAAAATAATATCCAAGCTCAAAAAGCTGTCCATTCATGAGCAAGGGATCGTGTTCAGGCTCTCTACAGCCTGGGCTCCTCTGTTTGTGAAATTCAAATTGCATCCATGGTGATGGTGTCTGTCCTTCTGACACTAATAAACTAAAGTGTGCAGACTGGCAGCCATACAACTAAAACACTGTCAAGGTCTAGCCTATATTACAAAGCCTGTTTCAACTCCATTAATCCCCCTCATTCACTTTTCACAACTGTCTGTCTTCCATGAATATAGGATTGCAATTTGTGACAGTGTGTCCTTCGTGACACTCAAAGCCAGCTGCATCCCCCATCAATATCAGCAGAAAGAGGGAAAAAATTAAACCTTCTCAAAACATATACTGTAGCGGTGCATTGATTTAATATACTGCCATAAGCCCTTGCTCCTACACTCGACATGCAATTTGGAAATAAATTGACTGATTTAGAGGCATAGGGAGAAGTGGAGGGGGAAAAAAAGGGAACCTGACGTAAACCCGGCCCGCTACTATTGAGTAAGGTGACATTGCGCAACAAATCACTTGCATGAATAGAGAAAGAAAACGATTTCTATTTCTAAAAAGTAATTTTGTTTGGGGAAGGTGCTTTGATTGCCATGTATGTGAATCTATTCCTTACTCCACTCGAGGAGCATGAACATTTTTATGAAAGTCAATGTTATATTTTGCTGTTAGCATAATAATCACAGAGGCCAGACTTTCATCCAAAGAATAACAGAATCTCATTTATTCCAAGTACATAATAGAAGGCCAACCCCAACAGCCTATCTCTCCCGTGCCGTGTATACGGCTGTGCAGGAGCAGGCAGAGTTGACTTTTCCAGCAGAGTCCATTGTGTTTTAATTGAAGAATAATTAAGTAATTAAAGGCCTGATAAGCGAGCGCCACTGTAAACAGATAAAAGACAAGTGCTGGCGCAGAGAGAACGGGACGTATACCTGCACTATGGCTTCAGTCAAAACAAGACAAAGCATTAAAAAGCACCAGTGAAAATGGGCCATCAGTCTGAATGTCACTTCTTAAAAGAGCTCGTGGCTGCGAATATGCACATGGTCAGATTTAAAATTTAATACTTCCCAGCTGGATTTTGGGAATGGGGAGTGCACTCTGATATTTTCACCACTCTGACATTAGCGGGTTTTATTTTTTGAGTAATTGCACAGCTTGATGTGTACTCAGGGGTTTCCATGAGAACGATGAAAGTCTTATTTCAACAATGCTGCAATTATGGGGGAATATGGAAATACATTTTGAGCCAGTTCACAGTTGACTTGACTGGAATAATAGGAAGAGAAAACAGAAACAGGGAGAAAACGGTGGGAAATGGCCGTTTCAAAACTGTCTCTAAAACATCAGCCCATTGTGGAAAAGAATCCTTACAACTAAATGTCTAATACCGTCTACGTGTGAAACGCTGCAGCATATCCATATTACTTTGAAACAGGTTATGGTGCCAGAATTTCCCAAATAGTGGTATCAGCTCTCTGCGACATACAGCAGCCATAATCTGTGTTGGCATCATATGCTGGTTGGCAGTGATAATCTATAATCCATTCATCCAGAGAAGGTACACAAATGCATATTTGTTTCCCAGGATTAAAAGCTTATAGCGGGAGTATGGCATGGCCAATAATGTTCACCCATGCCAGCTATGACAGAATATTCCTGCTTTGTGGGCGCAGGTTTGTTTTATTTAAGTCTCGAGCCGGTGTCCAAAGCGAAGACTTCAATACAAGGACAGCTTTTGATTGAAAACCTAAATGAAATATGTCCCGACGTGATGTCTTTTCTCGGAATGTTATAGAAACAAAAAGAATGCGCCTGCCAGTTCTGACCCCTGATCCAGATCTGCACAGGAATGATTCTTCCCTGGCCGGTACAACAAAAAGCATTCCATTCAAGAATTAGGATTCTTCACTGAGCCTCTGTCTCCACGTGTCCACAAGACTGAGATTGGGATAAGACTGTCCCACAGGTTACTGCAGACAAGGCCTTGGAGGTGGTTGAGGATTTGAGGCTCAGGAACATTTTTTTTTTTTTTTTTTTACCAATTCCAGTTCGCTGTTGTACAGTAAATCACAAATGATTGTCTTGTTTAATTTTTATTGCCTCTCTCCTGTCATATTTTATGGTGTTTTAACTTTGTAAAGCGCTTTGTAAATGTCTTCTGAAAAGGGCTGTATAAATAAAGTGTATTAGCAGTAGCACTGTGTCATATTGTAAGAAACCCAGTAATCCTGAAGTGATCGACTCATCCCACGTTAAAACAGCCCAGTGTTTTATGAGCACCTTGTTATCCTCTGTGAGGAGAACAATATTCTTTACAGATGATAATTACACCGGGTCTGAGTGTTGCTGTGTACAGTCGATCGCAGCCAGCGAGTGAAGGGTTGTTATGTGAGCTGCAGACTAGAAAAGTACAAATAGTGGAACAGCCGTAAACACACCGGTGGATTTGTACCACAATGAATTAACTTGTTGTGCCCACCATCCACTCAGTTATAGTGGATTGACCCACATAAGAGCTGCACTTGACTTGTAGAGTTGAGGAGAACAGAGCAGTTTGGAACACTGGAGGACTACATCTCAGAGCAATACTGTTTTATACGGGCACAGACCAAAGGCTGCGAGGAAAGCCTACTGTAAAACTGAGCCTCACAATGCAACCACAAATCCCAGCCCAAATTCATGAGTGATTATATTTAGCAGTATCGGAGCAGCCAACAGGATTTTACAAGCCACGGCATCTTAAAATAAAAAATCGTCAGAGGTGGCCCAGTTAGCCCCTCTCTGACCTCGCAGCAGGCCGCACGGCGCTCAACTCTCTCCAGCGCCAACCACTGCAAAACAAAAGACCCCAAGGTCAGAGTCGTCGGATATGACTTTACAAAAGTCCTATCCACACGGGTTATCCGGGGCAGCCAACGCTAGAAGTTCAGAGGTACCAATTCCACAGGGACGCCGCGCACTAGACAGCAGGCCTCGGCCTCCGAAGCAGCACTTAATAACCATTTAATTAGCACATGGCTCCTCACTGTGCGTTCGTGGGCTTTGCGGCCGTCTGCAAATGCTGCCACAAACACACGTCACATAGGGCAACTCACCCTTTCTGAAGCACTTCCAGGAGCGGCGCGCCCGCTATATGGACTCTCTAATGCACTAAGAGCTTAAAATCAATTCCAAAGGTAGCTCGCGAAGGGATGCGAGAATATGAGTGTTCCCTTCGTACCAAGTAAATGTTAAGCTGATGCATCTGAACACGCAAGTGGCAATAATGGATTTTTTTTTTCCAATTTTAGAGAGCAAAGCTTTATGGCAGGAAATATGATAAAAGCTTCTGTGTTCAGGCAAAGAGGTGAAATGTTCATCCATATGTGGGCTACGGTGAAAAGGCCTGAGCAGGTGACATGAGTTGGTCGAGTTAGGATGCGTTAGGATGTAAGGCAAATTTGAAAACGTTGTTGAATTTGCATTGAGGTGCAGCCATTATTTAATCATCCTCTCCTGGATGATTAAGATACACTCTACAGACCTCCTCACAACAGTAGCTAGACTCTCCTGACTGTAAACCTGTTTTTCAGTTTAAAACCATGGAAGAAATCTAACATATTATACATTCCACAGAAATGTGACAGTTGGGTCTTTGCCTGTTTAAGACATATCAGTGGGGGGGAATGGACAATAGGGACATGGACATTGGAGTTGAATCATATTCTAAAGACAACAGCCATGACACCTAAATAACCTTTGATCACATGTGTGGCATCAATTACTTAGCTGACCCGTGTAGGCTTTAACACATTGATCCCGTTTAAAAAAAAAAAAACAACAACTCGAGTCTCCTGACAATTCAGTGAAAGCTACATCTGCTGGCTCCCGTCCCCAGAATGGCCTTCGCTAATAAGCCCCCAATGTCCCACCTGCATGACCTTTGCGTGTGTTGGTGTGAGCTAATGAGCTGAATTGGAGAGTACCTTCAAATCTATGTGAAATAAACATCTTATAGTTCATTGCAGCTCAGTGAGTCAGCCTGTGCCATGTCTAGCCCATTGCATGAAAGACTGATTCACACACAACGATCGACATAGAAATATGGGACAACAATATCACAGAGATCCCACTGTATGATTATAAAATATAACAGCCTCCCAATTAGAAAAATAGCCTTTTTCCGCTGGTGTCATTGGGTTCATTCACGTTCTGATTCAACATTTGGTTTTAAATTGATTAAATCATTTACATTTTTCTCAACAATCACATTCAAAACTCATTGATTCATAATGCAGCCAACGTGCTCATGATGAAAGTGATTCTGTGCCTGACATGACGGCCCACATCCGGCAGCTCGGAGTGAGCATCTCTCTCTCTGGTGAGCAAACGATGATGAAAACCAAACAAACCAGAAACTATCTTCCATCACTGGATGCTGAAATCGATTTAACACCATGTTACTTGACCATTGGACTGAACACTTCATTTCCTGTCTTCTCAGCCTCTGTGTGTGAGCCTGTACTGCCCCCTGCTGCTGGTTGGTATGAAGCACACCAGAGAGCCCACAGACTCAGGGAGTCGATAGGTCGTGTGTTGTGTTCAAGTGTTCATCGTAAATACTGAACTCACACATGAAGGTTGTGAGCGCACTTTGATCATGAAAATATATTGGATCCTGGGTACTAGTCTGCTCAAGAACTCATTCCTCTCTCATAGGACACATGAAAATGAGAAATATCATCTATATTTGACAGATTCACATCACATGAGCAAGTACACCTGAGAAGCACTTCCACATTTGCTGCTTTCGTCAATATTTTTCTCCCTGTACCAATCATAGCATGAAGTAGTCGAGCCATCTGTCTGCCATTTCTATTAATCTCATTATAAAAGCTGACAGGGAGCTGTCATGAAGACGCACGCTGAGGTTCCACAGTGCCTCACGTCAATCAGCAGAGCGCTGATTATCCTGACAAACACGTCTCATTCAATCACCGTGACACAACCCAGAGTAACACAAGGAGCTGCCTTACCTTGAGCGGCGGTCTGAGCCAGAGCATCCACGGCCGATTCATTTTCCAGCTTCAGATTCTTGCCTTAAATCATGGAGATCACAAAAAAAACAAGTAAATCAAATGAGGAATAGGCCTTTTGACACTGTAATATCTCCTTGGGGGTTAACGTGAGTTCTTTTGTATTAGTGTGCACTCACTCATAATTTCCAGTCTGTGGTTTTAATTTGTTTGTGAACCTTTTTCTGAAATGCCCTTTGTAACAGACAGAAGATGAATGTGGGAGTCTGACTTTTGTGCTTGAGTAAAAACAAACACCATCTTGTTGTTATATCTGATATTCACTCACTTTTGAGGACTGATGATTGTAAACGTGACCTTGGTTGCCTCACTGCTAATATTTCAAAGAGCACTTGAACGCAGCAGCTCTAATCTGGTCTAATCTGGGCAGGAACGTCACCAGATGAGAGATGACATCTGTGGACACTAGCTTTACTGTTCAAGTGAAATCACTCTCTGAGACAACATGACTATAACAACCTGCCAGAAGGTTACTCTCATATCATGCTCTGTTCTCTGCGTTTCTCTTTTCCTGCCCAGAATGCTTTTACCCAGAGCGAGGAAGGAGATGGAGCCGCCGGAGGGTAAGGCAGTTTATCAGATCATCATCCATCTCAGCCATCTCCATCCTGCTCCATCGTTTTTTTTTTTTTGCTCCTGATGTTGTTGTTGTCTCCAGCTGTTACTCTCTGTGAGCCAGGCCTCGGCCCCGTCATCTTGCTCACATGTTCCTCATGATATTAAACGGGGTAAGAAGGATTTGTACAACAATATTTATACATGCAAATGTTCAAATACCTTGAGGCCAATTTATATATATTTTAATGACTATTATTATAGCGTTTTGTGTCATTGTCATGTGTGATCATCTGCCCACAATGGAAGGCTGATGTAGACATTATAACTTATTCATTAGAAATTATATATAAATTAAAAGAAAATGGAGAACCATTTGTAAACAAACATATGATGTAAAGCTGTGTGGTCTTAAACTGTCTCAAACAATTACAATAATATTACATTTACAATTCAAATTCAACTCCCACTTTTAACATTCGGAAAAAGATGAACACTGACACACTTTTCATTCAGGCAGCTCCAGGGTGGAGCAAGCGAGGTCAGCGCCATGATGGCACCAGTTCACATCAAACCAACATTTGATTATAGGGCCAACGCGATAGACTGACAAATACATCTTCATAAAATACTTAAAAGATCCCTCAGTTAAAAGATGAAACGCAGACACTAACCAGCTCAGTTTCTTCTCACTGTCAGAAAGAAAACAAACAGCTGAAATTAGTCACCAGGACATTTCTACAGTTCAGCCATGTTTGTTGAGTTTTGTCAAGCTTTGAACTCACCTCTGTCGACAGGTGAGCTGTCTCTGTTTCCTGCCCCACTCTACATTGTTGGATTCAAGTTTAAAGTGTTGTCTTCCCTCAGTGAGCTCAACAGTTGGTCCGTGCTTCAACCCAGTACATGAAGGACACTTTTAAAAATAATGATCCTTCAGCGGAGCACGGGCTATTTATATACAGATGTGAATGACTCTTGATGTTATTGTTCGATTTCTGATGTTGTCTGAACGCTGTCAGCGTGTATTTGTTTGATTTATCAGGTTATCTTAAATCCACAGCCGCAACACGGCGTAGCTAACAATCAGAAACTTTTATTTTGTAGGACAGCTTTTTCCGTCTCGGGACTTCCTTTAATTTTCAGTCTAAAGTACCAAATTGAGTTTGAGTCTTCAAAAGCGTTTAGACATCATTACAACCATAGACATTCATATACAACGAGAAAATAACCGGATAAAAATGGATTGTACATGAATCGAGATTTTAATGAGAACTCAGTTTTCTTTTGCCATTTTATTCTGTGATAAAACATAAAATATAAATCCCATATCAGTTTCTGTAAACTGGCTGTTCTTGCAAGAAAAGTTGATAAATCCATCAACAAAAATTCTATATGTTCTCACTGTGTACACTCCCAGTATTTACATGCTTGATTTCTGAAGAGAAACTACAGAAATAAATTATATCATACGTGTTTTTGCTTTGATTTTTGATCACCAGTGCCTGATTTGTTTTTGTGACTTGCAGTTGGGCCTGGATATTACCCTCCTGCGATGCATCGTCTGTCTCTGCCAGACGACTCGGAGCAGTGGGGGGTGGACCCCTCGTATTCCATGACACACAGTGCAGAGGCCATGGCCAAAGTTAAGGGCATCGGCCAAGGCAAGAAATACAACCTGATAGCTCAAGTGATACCAATATACGGCTTCGGGATCCTTCTCTACATCATCTTTATAATCCACAAGGTGAATACTGTGAGGGGAAAACGTTTCACTGCATTAAAAGAGACATCATCCTATAGAGAGAAATACCATTGTGAGCTCTGTGGCAGTTATTACTTGTTTCTGTGAGTTTGGAGTTTTGTTTCAGAGGGATTATTTACATCACCAATGAGTTTCATGTTTACAGCTGACTTGTAAGAATCAGACAAAAGACTCAGGAATGAACTCGACAGTTCCCAGGATGCACATGGAGAAGAAGACAAGTAAGTACCTCATCACACATCACTCAGCTCATCAGGTGTGATTTGGCCCCTAAACCCTCAAAGGTCCAAAGGAAAAGACAAAAAAAAAATGAGTATGTGACACATTTGCCTACACCCGTTAACCCCCGTGTGCATATTCATTTCCATGCATCCATATCACTTCCAAATCTATTTATTTGCACATTGTATTTTGACATTTTCTGTGTGTAGCTCTTGTGGCGACAGATTATGAGCTCGCCAGGCTTCAGCAGAGGCTGCTGCAGACGCACAGCATGATGGAGAGGATTGCCTCCCGAAAGAGCTCTGCTTCTGGGAGGTAAATACTTTCTATGTTTCTATAGAGAACACATCTCTTTGCCCGAAGGTCAGAGAACCATAGAACTGTTCCACACGGAGCTAAGTGAGTGTTGACCTCTAATCCGTTGGTCATCATATGGCATTAGTTTGGAATTAAGTGAGTTGATAACTAAATGGCAAAGCACTTAAAGGTGAATGTGTTTGTTTTTATAGTTTTTATAGTTGTCCCAGTTACTTTATATAGACGAAATAAACCTCAGTTCACACAGCGAGGGCTTTTAATAAATCCACTACGAAAGAGTAGAATAATTTATCTTATATAAGGCCAACTTCATGACCTCACTACCATACCTCTGCTGCCTCCTAGTGGCAGAAGGAGGAAAAGTAAAACTACAACATCAAAGAAGGAGGAGAAATTACTTCGACAACTTCGACAGATCTCACAGCTGATGCAAGAAGGCCGCCTGGAGGGAGCCTCCCCGGAGATGGAGGCGGAGGAGGTCCCCTATGGTGCAGACTGGGAAGGTGCATCCCCAGTCTCCTTACATAATGTCTCCAATTGAGATCAGATCCTGGCCTAAAAGCAGTCAAACACATTTGACTGCAGAACTCACAGAGCATTTAAATGTGTGTGTGTGTGTGTGTTTGTGCACCGGTGCAGGCTACCCAGAGGAGACCTACCCAGAATACAGCGACAATCCCAGCGTCAGAGTTCGATTCAATGCCGTGACAGTGGAGGAACCCCCCAACCAGCTCACCGCCGAGGCCCTGGCCGAGAGGATGGAGCAGGAGGAGGAAGAGGCAATGGCAAGGAAGCTGTCCATAGTGCACGAGGAGGATGAAGAGCAGGAGGAGGTGGCGGGAGAGGAAGAAGAAGAGGAGGAGGAGGAGGAGGAGGAGGAGGAAGAGGAGAATGAAGAAGAAGAAGTGGAGGAAGCTGTGGAGGATATAGAGGTGGGGGAACAAGTAAAGGAAGAAGAGGAAGAAGAGGAAGAAGAGGAGGAGGAGGAAGAGGAGGAGGAGGTAGAGGAGAGAAGGCAGCTGCTCAGTCCTCGCTTATCGAGGCCCGCTGCAGACAGGAAGCAGGAGAGACTCGGCTTGGAGGTGAGCAAAGAGCTGCAGTGTCACAGCGGTGGGAAGAAGCAAATAAGCTTCAGCGACCACAAGGATGTGTTCCACTACCCTAAAGAATATGCCTGTGAGGGAGAGGAGGAAGAGGAAGAGGAAGAGGAGGAGGAGGAGGAAGAGGAGGAGGAAGACGACGAGGGGACAGAGGTAGAAGAGGAGGCTGATGAAGATGATCCAGTGATGGAGGCAGAGAGTTTGCAGTTTAGTTGCGAAGGTTGCCCGAACCCAGAGGAAGAAGCCGAAGAGGATAAAGAGGAGTATTCACTCACGTCCGCTCCTGAAGAGGGGGAGGGCTGTAAACAAGCAGAGGTGCCCAGAGAAGTGAGCGGCCTGAGGATGAGGAACAGGAGAGAGACGTGAAGGACTTGACCTTCACCTACAGCTGATTTTTAAAGCATGAGTCTCCCTCATGCCGTGGAATGTTTCTTATCCTTTGTGTGTAAAATGTAGAACCCAAGTTCAAGAACAACCTGCTTTCCCAGCATTCATGAAACGTTTCTTAAGCTCATTTACCTCCTGTTCTGATAACACTGTGGTTTTAATAAAGCAATTAAGCTCAAGCCAAAGCAGCAGTTTGACCTGTTTCCTTAAAGCATGTATATTCGTTATATTGCATTTATTTTATTAAAGGACAGAATACATGTGAATAGACTCATAGCCAGAACCTAAATGGCCGTACATCAGTGTCTGAGGAGTTGTGTCTTCCATGAAGTCTATGGAGGAAGGACAGTTAATGGTTCAGTCATATTCAAGACTGACAGCATTTTGTTTTCTCTTAGTTTGTCTTTGAAAGAACGGAACACCTGATTTGACGTACAGAAGTTTAATTTTATTTTTTTTTTTTAACCATGATCAAATAACTGTGTCTATACCACCACAGCAGATGCACACCATTTACTGTACATTACAATGGAAACACTAAAAACAGAAAATGAGCGAACGTTTGTATGAAAAGCAAACTTTACAGCAAAAGTATTAACGATTTTAAAATAGAAATTTAAAATAGTTAGAACACAGCTGAATACAAGAATAGCACATTTGATAAAGATTTCCTCATAAACCACAGTAATAACAGCGGTATCAGAGATTGTTCTTTGCCTTCATTCAGCATCCCACCCCCCACCCACCCCCCCAACGGTCATAAAATACAAAATACCATCATATATTTGAGAAAGAATACTGCCCCCAAGAGGAGCAAACAGGAATAATATCTGAAGTATAAATGTGAACAGCGATAAACGCGTGGTTGCAACTTACTGCCAGGAATGATCCACACTCAGGAGCGAGTAACACAAAAATGAGTTGGGTGTGTGTGTGTGTGTGTGTGTGTGTGTGTGCACAATGAAAATGATTATTCACTTCTTCAATGTGTGTGTGTGTGTGTTGGGCTGAAAATATCATTTGAATATTCAAGGTCAATCACAAATGTGACGTGCACTTTGGATCATCATCCCACAGAGGCTCTGCCACCACCAGATATTTAACCAGTCGGAATGGATTTTCACAATAGGCATCTTGTTTCAAAGTAGCTACAGAGAAATATTTTCCAATGCATGTTTTCCGAGAAGCAAGAGGACCAGATCGCGCTCAGCTGATTTTACGGCCGCAGCTTAACACTGGAATTAGTCTTCAAAGGCACAATAACGTATGTACAGTTATAGCTCATCCACGACAGACCTCAAATTAAAGTGCACCGTCGCCCTAGACACACGTGACACTGGCACGATCTCGTGTATATGCTTCACAGCACGGTGTCACGTTTGCCATTTGCCATGTCTCAAGTGATAATACCTGGCGGGACGCTAATTTATGTGCTTGCAGCTCGATGGAGTCAATACTGCGGGTGCAAAGGACAACACAACTTAAGAGGAACATGTAATAAATACATAAATAACAAAATAAATATCGTGGCACGCATGCTTCTTTTTAAGTCAGTAACTATATGACCAGTATTCATGCTTGAGGAAGGTTGTTTTTTTTTTTGCATGGTGAATAAAAGTTAAGTTTTAAAACTGTAACTGTTAGTGATCATTTACAGATGACGCAATGTTAAGTTTCCCTCTCTACTACATGAAGAACACTGGGTTTTTTTTCTTTCAATGCCGATACAGTAGAAAATGACTATAGTTATCAAAACAACTCCATTTGAATTTGAAAGTGGCTTTCCCTTTGTGCTTGTTTTCTTCCACTGACTAAAACCCTTCTGTACCCCCCCACCCCCAAACACACACACACACACACACACACACATACACACACACACACACACACAGACATACGTAACTTGAGGCCTGTGGAGCATTTTGGGAAATGCAGGACTTCCAACATGCTGGGCTGGTCCGAAGATCTTGAGGATCTGCCCCCACGCCCAGGGAGACATTAACAGCCCTTGTTGAGAGCACAGATGGAGAAGTTCAGGCCGGGATCTATTCACAAGCTAATTTGCTGTCGAAGCTGGAGAGAGCGATGGCGAAGGCTTGCAGGGCACACATGGGGTAGTTAAAGTCCATGGTGAAGACATCCTCTGCCACGCGGCCAAACTGCATCACAATATAGTCGGCTGCAGAGAACAAGGTCACACATGTCCTCATGCATCATGGAACAACAGGGAAGATACGAAGAAAATGAAGTTTCTAATAAGCTTTTTCTAATTCTTCAATGGATTGTATCTCGTGTTAAATCAGTGAATAAAGTGTAAGGGTGGAACTCACGGTCATTGTCATGAATGATTTGGAAATTCTTGACAGAGGCCTGAGTGACTCTGCCATGGAAGTTGAGCACGTAGGATTGCGTGTCGTCGTTCCACACGGGCGTCTTGTTGTGAAGCTCGATCACAGTCTCTGTGTTCTTGTTCTGCCACCTGGCCAGCAGGGACTCGTGGTCCTGTGACGGATGCACAGAGGAGAGAGAACTTAAAACGAGCGCCTCGTTCATGTCTGATCAACGGCGGCGGGATTGGGAATCACATACATTTCGTGGGCGAATGGAGACTCTCTCATGGTCCATGTTCATTCCAGGAATGATGACGCTCATTTTGCGAGGTCCTTTGAAGCCAAGGACATTGGTCTCCTAGATCAAAGAAATCACGTGCAAACGTATTTTTTGTATATTATTATAGTCACTAGGATTGGTTGGTGTCGGTGCATCACGTGAAATAAATGAGATGATGTTTATATTGATCTTTCTGATTCAACAGTTCGCTTCAATGTGTAGTTTCAACAAACATTAAACACTAAAGTGGGACAGCTCTTTCTCTTTCTAGCGGTAGAGCTTGAGGAGGAGAGAATGATTTTCTAGTTGTTGCATCTCTGTCTATCCAGATTCATATGATCTTTATAGTTAGGACAACATGAGATATATTACATTTTATTTTTAGTCAAAATAGTGAATGTTTTGTGAGGTACTTTTAACTTGAGTTCAGTTTTATGAAAAGAAGCTATTGGTCTAATCCAGTGAAAGATATAGAAACATGTTTCCAGTTTTAAAATGATATATATATTCTAATATTAGTGATATCTCTAAGGTCGATTCTCATGGGTTCAGACGTTCTTTGACCAACTCACATAGCAAATGGCTGCGAGTTCTTGGCGCAGATTACTGGCTTCCAGGCTGGTGGTGCTCTTCATGGGGTTCAGACCGCTGTCATAGACGGTGAACTTGGTTCCCATGAGGTTAGACCTTCAGAGAAAGCAGAGAAAATACTTGACACAATTAAAACGTCCTGTTACCTTGAGTAACATTCATTCAAGTTGAGAACCACTGGCTGAAAGGTCAGTGCTGATTTAAATTTAGATCCCCATCATTCAACTGGGATTTTGATTGCAAAGGTTCGAGCGACGCGTCGACCGACTGTCAGGCCGGCTCTGAAGATTAAAGGCTGCACAGAGCATATTTGATTAAACTCCAAGGAGTTTCCATGGAGCCACTAACACAGCCCCGAAGCTGTTTCCAAGGATTATGTGGCCACTCACTTCCTCCCAATCTTAAACATTACAGCTAATATATATTTATGAGGGAGATATGAAAGGTTCATACAATCAGGAAAATTATACATTTTCACTCCTGAAGATAAAGAAGTGTGCAACATTGCGCTCCTCCACCAAATCATGTCTTACACATGTGGATTATAATGCACAACTTCTGCTTGTTGATGAGATGCTGATTTGTTCAGCAGCTACAGTCACAGTCACTGGAAAATGACAATGATGCATTTTTTTCAAAAGGTTTCATATTAAGGAATAGATGTAGTAGACCAGTTAGGTACAAATAGAGGTATATTGAAATCAAATAAAATTCCATTAGATTTTAACAACAGCAAATCATTTTAAGATGTTTATGTATATAAATAAAAAAAACAGTGTTGCCAGATTGGAAACACTGAAGCATCGTAAGTTACCTTATTGTATGTATTGCATTTTAAAGAATTAAATTAAATTAAAGTACACAGGAAAACAATGACAATACAGCAAACACATTGTTTGAAATGAAATACATCTGGAATAACGTGTATGCTGCTGCCACATGAAAAAAAAAAAGGTTCAAGCTCCACCACCTTTAAATACTTGGCCAAGTGTGAGCGGTGAGAGTTGTAGCAGTACTGATGTACAGAGGCTGAAATGATCAAACCAACGCTATCATTATTTTTTCCCTGGTCTCTCTGTGCACATAATTCCTCGTGATACGACCACGGCCTTGGAGGACTTACCTCAGCTTACCGATGAAGCTCTCTCCACCTCTGGACAGATCCGTGGGGTCGATGGAGATGAGGTAATTAGACGTCTTACTCTTTTTCCTCTTCCGGCCAGCTAAAAGAAACACCTGCGACAAGCCAGAAATCAATCAATCAATCTCTTAAAAACAACGTTGAGCAGATGATAAAGTTGTGGTTTAAAGGAGGAGCAGTATTCCCTCTCATCTCACCTTCTTGCCGTCCTCCCTCTCCAGGTGCAGGTAGTAGGTGGGATACATGCCTCTGTCCATGCCCTTCTTGTCTCTGGTGATCCTGCACTTCACTCGGACCCCCTGGGGTGCAGGCCGCAGAGAAAACTCCTCAAGGTCGTCCACATCGATGGCAGGCTCGTTGGCGGGAGGAGTGGGCGCTGAGGCCACCTCCTGCAGGAGAACGTCAGACGCGCAACTCAAGACCTCTGGTGGCGAGTGATGCATCAGAGCTGACTTTTATTAGAGCAGAGTAATGAGTCTAAGGATCAACTTGTCCGCCGGGAGAGAGCGAATTAGCGCACATTGTCTAAAATAAGGAGTTGAGCAGAGTGGAAGTGGGAGGAAAAATGATTGTTATCTGCAGTGTTTCAGACGACATTTAGTTCTAGGGCGCGCTGCTGAGAGGTTGGGGTTTTATAGAGAGGTACACTTCATCTTTCTGGCCTGAATCAAATGGATCCCACCCAAAGTGGAGAAAGACTACTTCAAGCCGTTAAAGGTAAAAACATGCTACTTTTAATCATCTGCGTGGAAAAATAATCGACAGGCCAGCAAAAGCCCAAAAACACTTCCAGACTTGTCTGCAGAGTAACAACAGCAGGCTATTTGCATTACAGCAGCAGAGGGTGCCGCTGCGTGACTAAGTGGACCCTCAATCATCTCTCTCTGGTTGTTATTCAGATCTAAAAGGAAACAGAGCAACAGCAGACAGGGGGCTTCACCTTGCATGACTTCCTGCTGGTGGCGGAGCCTGGTCTCGTGTTGCTGTTCAGCTGCGAGGAGCTGGAGCTGATTTCATCTTCATCGTCCTCCTCTTCATCGAAATTCATACTGCTGGATATACCTTCCAGAGAAAAGAAAGGATTCATCCATTGCTGCAGCTGGTTACATCACATGGTGCAATACATGAGTGCAGCTTTTAACAGGAACTGCTCATCCACTGTGACACATCATTGATTTTTTTTTTTTTTTAGAACAAAAGCATCTTCCCACTTTGAGGTTTGAATCAAATAAGTTTTGTCTCATGTTTGTGTGAGAAGCTGGTCCCCATGTTTCTATTCAACAATAAGTCAAACCAGGTTTCTTAACTCCCCCAGAGAGAATCTCTTTCTTGGGACATTTTTTTCTGGTGTCACAAAAAACTTTGCATGAAGACATAATGAATGGGACTTCCCATGGATACTGACGAAAAATGCTGCCGAGACAAAACTAAACATAAGCGGGAGCAGTCTAAGTGAATCAATAAAGGGACAGCTTCCCAGTGGAGAGTGATCCTGGCTGTTTGTTTGAAGTACTGAGGGTACACGATGACCTCGAACACTTTCACAATGGAACAAAAGAAGCGGCGTTGATAGCATGTGCGCAGTTTATGTTGAGTCACCATCCTGCCAACACAACCTCACGCACGGACTCAGAATGTTGTGGGTTTAAATTCAGAATCATGGTGCTCCATCACCGGCGACGTCCTGACAGACAGCGGCGGTACCTTTCTTGAGCATCGTGACGCGCAGGTCCTGCTTGCTCTGCGACTGGGCGCAGCTCATGACAGGCTCTCCGTCAGTCTCCTCTGCGGCCGAGTGGCCCACCGTCAGGATCTGGACCTGGCCGTCGTCCATCTGGGAGGCCAGGCCATCGATTGCTGCAGGGCCACGACAGCACACTGGGTCAGGATTAAATCTGCACAACTGTTCAACGATCAGGATCTTCACGTTTATATGCACTCAGGGCTCACCATAATTCCCAGTAAGGTCAAACAGAGGCAGTCGTGTGCCATCAAGATAGGACAGCAAATCAAATAAATAGTGTGCATGTTCTGTGCTCTTACATTTCAAGTACTTGTATCTTTCTGTATTTTTCCATTCAATTAACCTCTAATGTATAAGAGGAGAGAACATAATGTCCCTGCTGCTCCAGAATTACCTCCTATTTTTGCAAAACAATAAAGACGGCGGAGGAGTAAAAATACTGCTAAATAACATTCTACAGCCACTGGAGGCTAGAAGAGGCCAGTCTGTCTTTTTTTTAGATGAACACGTGGGTTTTTATTTTTGAATCAAATAAATGAATGAGCCAGTCAGATGTTGGATTTTTAATTTCAGAAGGGGCCGCTCGAATTACTCCCTGACTCGTCTATGCTGTAGCTGTAATGCAGCTGATTTTTTTGTTTGTCACTGTAGCTCAGTAAAATCAATCTGTGTTCTCCTGCTTAAGTGAATCAGAGGGTGAAAGAGGCAGACAGGGAGACGGAGCCATCAGCAGTGAGTCTGACGCTATTGGCCTAATTAATCTTTTACGCCACTGGAATCCCATTTACATTAAAAAAAAATGTTTTCTGGGACAAAGGAATTAAAAAGAAGAGTGAGCGCTCTAATGTTATTGAATCACTAATATATCATATTAAAAAAAATGCACATCACAAACATTTGTAAATATACATCTCAGGTAGTGAGTAGATTTTTCTGGATCTTGATGAAAATGGCATATTTATGGGTCTGTGAGTCTGAGTGCGTGCACCTTGTTGTTGATCCAAATAAAAATCGGAAATCGGAATCCCTCATCCATCCGCAGACTGATTTATCTGTGCACTTGTGGTGTGTCAGCAGCAGCCGACAGCCCTCAGACTGTCATACTTCATTACAGACACTGCAGCTCTGACAGGAGGGACACCCCAGCGGTGGCTAAGAGGCCAGTCTCAGCAGCTGTGTTGTTGCCAGATGTGACTTGAATAGATGTATTATCTGCTGACTGCAAAGCAGGCTTGAACAGCCATTGCAGCAGCTGGATTATAGAGGGATTTGGCCTCTGCTCTTTCACACTGTGGACATCTCCGATGACTTAGTCGGCCTGTTCTGGGGTTTATCGTGAATGAAAACCAAGAATAATCTGACTGAAGACTCGTGTCTTCACTATACATCCTCTGTCCTTTGAGTTATTATTACCTTTGCTGACCTCCTCCTCCTCTCTGATTCAACCCGTCAGTCTTCTCCTCTGGCAGCTCGCCTGTCTGTTCATCTCAGCTCCATCTTTTCTCCCACTTTGTGTGACAACCCGCCCGTCAAAATACCTACAGACTGACCTTTGTGCTTTCCCTTTCTCTCCTTCTTGTCGCTGCCTGTCTGTGGAGTGGAGCTGGCCGATGCTTTGCCTTTTTTGGCCGAGCGGGGCGGCTGCACTTCTGCCATCACCTTCACCTCCTTCTGTTCAGCCTCTTGCACTGAACACAGGGATGGAGACGGCCAGCAGCACATTGCAGGATTTTCACAGAGGACGGTGACAAAAAAAGAAAGAGAAAAAAAAGGTTGAGCTCAAATACACGCACCCTACACTAACAATTTTGAATTAATATACGGTAAGAAGGGAAAAATGCTTTACTCAGCCTTGAGATAATTTCACTGCAATTTAAATAAATAAAACAAAATACAAAAATAAGACAGCTGCACTGATTTTATTTTTATATAAATACGTCAGCTCACTGAAAAAAAACTGACAAACCACTTCCTGCTTGTGTCACGGAGTGCTAAAGTTTGTCTTGTCTTTTTTGACCAAATCATTTATACATTTCTTCTTCTGTCCGTCAAAAATGTGATCTGGCTTGTCTCTGTGAGCAGAGAACATGACCTCATCAATCCCAGTAAAAAACAACCGTTACTGCAATAGACACAACAGCGGTGGATCCCGGAATCTGATTGGCCCCTGAAGTGCTCACTAGCACATTCATAGAAAGATTTAAATATAGTTTGAATGATGTGTACAGAACTAGCAGTATTGTGAACCATCGATTAAAATCCTTGATCTTCCACTGGTCCAGAACAGTCTCTGTCTCTGCGTGGGCTTATTTAAAACTATTTTGTTGTTCTTTTTTATTCCCAGTTAAATGTAAATGTGCTACTCGTAGTTTAGAGCGAAGAGGGCAAAGAAACAAAAAAAAAAGAATGCAACAGATAAGAATCTCTTATCTCTTCGGGCACAAGAACAAACAGGCTGATCAAACAAGCAGTTTGCAGTTTACATTTGCTCAATCCATAAATCCTGTCTCTGAGCTCTGTGTGATTCAACAGAGCAGCACCGGCATTTCTCACCATGGTAGATGGTGCTGCTGTTGCTGCTGAGGTAGGATTCCACCAGCGGAGCCTGCTCCTCGCTCTGCTTGGTGCGGCGAGCGCGAGACCTGCCATCCACGTTCGACTGGACCATCAGAGGCTCCTGCCTCTTCTTCTTCTGTTTCTGTTCCAGCAGCGCTCGCTGTCGCGGGGGAACGGACACATAATGATGACACAGCGTGCAAGACGTTACATCCTCTTGTTATTGCAATAAAAAACGTTTGGATGGGATCAGAACAAAGGGGGAAGGAACCCAATAACTTCCCTTCATGATTTCAGAAACAACGTAGATGCTAAAATCACTTCAATTATGTTTAATTGAGGGCTGAGAGAAGCTTCTTGTTTGATGTAACTCTAAAAAAACAAAACATTCATCTGTTTTGAGAACCTGAACCTGAAGCTGTTTGGGATCATTTCTCATGAGGCGTTAGATATTTTGCTCACAGTGCGGTCACTCGCTCTGTTGGGTTTTAAAAGCCGCGGCACTAACACAGTCCCAGGCATTGCTGTTAAGACAATCTGGAGACATTATCGGATGTGCTGTCCAAACCACTTTGTCCCGAGGCCGGATATAGCTATTCATTCAGAGTAACTGTCTAACTGTGCATGTCTTCAAACCAGAGCTCATCAAATATTGAAGGTTTCTATTAGCGGAGAAGTCGGGGCTGCAGAGTGGGTTCCTCCGAAGCTCACGTCTCTGCCAGCGGCTGCTACCAAAACACCCCGTAGGTGCATTTACTTACTTGACCTGAACTTAATGTGACATCACTGTGCTGCGGCTAAGCCTTTTATTTCTTATTCTAATGACTTACAAATGAGAAATCCCAAATAAAAGGTTTTCTGTTTTTGTATCGCAGTGTAATTTCAACTCTGTGTGAGTCCTCGTCGAGTTAAATTAGGAGGTAATAAGATTAGCATGCTTCCAGTCATTAATCCAAACGTTCACTGACTTGATTGTAATTAATAAGGAAATCCATCAATTATAGCTTGTTTCATAGAGTTTGCAAGCCTAAAGATTTTTACAGCTATAGGTCAAAAGAGTAACTTATACAAAGTATTCCTCACCCATTTAAGTGGATGGCAGTTCAATTGGGACGTCACCATATAGTGTAAATAGGAAAGTATTTCAGAAGGATTTCATTAATCCATGATGAGTGTTTTGACTACAATACTCCATCCATGTGAAGGTGAGTGTTTATTCAAGTCAGTGTGGCATTTTTTAATTTACTTTATTGATTGCTTTCTATGAAGTGGAACATTTTCTAATACGACCCACAATTTACCGGCACTGGCACATTTTCTGCTGGTAATTAAAAGCAGGTTCGGCTTGGGAGGAAAACGTGTGTACAGGCAACACAGGAAGCAAGGCAGCAACAGCAGTCAGATGATTGTCTATAAATATGAACCTACACACGTAGGCTGGTACTGATCAGCTTCACATTTTGTGCACGTCATGAGCTGATGATGATGAGCTGAGCTGATACCTGTCTGTCCAGTTTCTGCTGCCGGAGGTTGGTGCCCTCGTCGTCTAATGTACTGCAAAGAAAAAGAGCAAAGTTCTCCTCAGATGTCTATGACTTAAATTAATTTGTTTCAATATAAATTGAGATACACAGGCTCCTATATAAATTAAGTAAATACACACAGAAGAGCATATACATTTTACAGCAGGGGAACAGGCTGGACCATAAAACTGCACCAGTCCATTTACACACAGAGATAACAGCATCACAGCGTCTTGTTCCTCTTATATCTCTGGTAGCTCATCACGCAGTGAAACAGACTAATGAGAACATGAGTACTTTGATAGATAGGACTCTCCTTCTATAATAAGAACCAGGTAGACCCTTACAAAGCTGCCACTTAACTAATCAGTGACTTCACTTGAACATAATGTACACCTGATGAAATCAAAATAAAATATTTTTCAGACAGAGGAGGAGCAGCTGGAGGAAATTTCTTGGTTCTCATCTGTGAGGTCACATTCACCATCCTGGTGTTTGACCAGAAAACTTCTGTCTTTGTGTCCCCCTGTGCAAGTCAAACTGCTCCTCACATTGAGACGCCTCTTTATGTCAGTGATACCCAAAGATTTGTCTAGGTTTTCTGAGTGGTAGATTATGGGTTATGAAACGTCTGACAGGCCATTGTGAGTTCATTTGCATTTGCTTTTTTTTTTTTTTTTTTTTTTTTAAAAGAAGTCTTGCAGCTCAGAATGGGAAAGTTGACAGCCAAGAGTGGCTGGAGGTGCAAGTACAGAGATTAAGTTAAACTGCAGAGAACAACACTGTCACAGCTTTTATTTGAATTCATGGCTCACAGTTGAGAAGCCCTCAGTGAACATACGGACAGCAGCGTCTGGCACAACAAGAGCAAAGAGACAGAGGCTGTGAGGACGCTGGGTGTCAAGTGCTGCACACACTGTGCAGACACATTTAGGATTTGGGGCTGTATCAACACAAATCCACAACTCGACTGTCGGAGTATTGAGTGTTCAGCCACTGCTGCTAGAGAAACAGCCGTCTCATTGTTTACGTCCCTTCTTCGTACACTGAGAAAAGCACCTGGATTGTTTTTTAATGAAAAGAAGGAGCCACAGAAATGCTGCAAACTCAGTATCTCTCTGCTGCCCATACGCTCAGTATGGAGATGGGGTTAGATGTGTGCTGCACATCACCACAAACTGCATCATGCAGCATCTCTGTTAGCTGCAGTATTTATCTAGTGAGCTCTACAGGTGCAAGTGTTTTCCACCAGTGCTGCTGTTAGTGTTGACACATGCTGCTGCCCGTGATACATTCCTGTGTCCCAGCTGCAAATCTAATAGGACACATTGGAAAGAGACGCTGTCGACGATAACGTACACAATTTAGTACACAACATCGAGCACATGACGTCAGCCCGTCAATAGGATTCTCTGACGTCGCTCTGCTGATCAAAAGTAACTGGCGAATATCGTTCTCGACCACAGCAGAAAAGAAAAAGTATTGACTCTAACGTTATTTGATTTTGCACTGCACGCCCTGCACACAGATGCACACATAATGTCAGTGGCTCGAGCAGATGCCTCATGTTCAGTGTAGCACAAACAATGAACGTCTGAATGATTACGGCTTGACCTCCGATTCTCTCTCCAACGCAAAAATAACACGTCACGACAAAAAAAAGGGTGTGCTTTCATCTGAAGGAAACCAATTCCTTCTTCACACCAACAAACAAACAGACGGGGGTAAAAACAGCTGGTGTAAATGGAAAAAGCCATTTAACAAAAGAGAGGCTTATTATTTCTTTATCTGACAAAGTAAAAATCAAATTGTGATTTTGATAAAACATGTAAAAAGCAAAAATCAAGAATTTGTGATTTCAAAATTACTATGTGACATTTGTTTGGATTCTTTTTGTCAACTTGTCAATTTATGAGAGGAATAATATTGTTAGTTCACATTTCTTGATTTTTATTGGATGGCTATTCACAAAACAATTCAAATAGTAAAATTACTACTAGCACTTTGTTGTACTGCTTCTCCTCCAGTTTTCACAATGACCTAAGTCAAAATGCATCAGCAGTGTGCTGTTGTGGGAGTTACATCATCTTTAGTCATATTTCCTTTATTTGTGACGTAAATTCCTTAAACTCGATTTACTTCTGACAGATGCCTGTTTTCCTCAGTAACTTTGTTAAATGACGTCTCCGTGCCGCAGATAGCTATTTCTACATTTTCCTTTCTTCTTATATTTTCAGTCTAAACGTCAGGTATTGGGGAACCTCCCTGCGAGGACCAGCCATTTTCTGAACGGCATTCACTTAACATGGACAGATACTCGAGTCATTAGCAGCAGCACCATGCAGCGATTGCCTGGATGTTTTCTGCATTCCACGTTCGACCACCAGAGCTTGAAACCACTGTCGATACACTCGCAGATTGTTCTTTCAGCTCCTCTTTCCTTTCAGATGCCAAAGAGACCTCAGTGGTTCCTATTTAGAGGCCGATGAGAGCTTTCCTCCAGATGAGAGGTTTGTGCTGATGAATGACGAGTGAGAAAATGAGGTTGTTGTTTTATTCAGCACTCGAAACTATGATTATAATCTATTCGATTTGTAAGCATACAGTTTATATATATATACATATATATATATATATATATATATAGAGAGAGAGAGAGAGAGAGAGAGAGAGATTGTGAATTTTTTTCTCAGGATTGCCTTCAAAATGTAATGTTTTATTCATGGGATATATGTGCATTCTGAATGTGTTGTATTTTATGAGATTACCTTAGTTGTGTATATAAAGAGGGACAATGCATCGAAACTTCCTCCCACTATCCAGATCTGAATCCAAAATATCTTGGCTACGATCTTCGCCATCTTGCGGATTCGGATTCACAATCAGCGCAGAAGCATTCAGATGCTGGGCCGCAGCAGGCAGGTCCCTCGTAATATTTCAGCCATTTTGCATTAAACAAACAAGTAACATCAAAAGTTACCGGAAAACACTATCTTTGAGATAAATGTATCTCCTATCTGCAAACATGGAGGAGGCAGAGAGGCCTATTCTGCGGCAAGTCTATGCTCTCAACAGTTATAAACCTTTATGAATTATAAAAGATTTAAAAATATGACATACCTGAAATAAATGCAGGTTTGCCATGAATTGAAATGCACAGACAATATTAGTTCAAACTGAATTTAAGCAAAATGCAGTGTTTTTGATTTATGACATTGCTTGTCCAATTTGAACCCAGCCTCGATTACCACTGGAAACACACAGTGCGTGAAAAATAAAGCAGGTGGTCGACGGTGACAGCAGAAAGTCAGCTCTGCGGCTACAGCCTGTAAACTCAGTCAATGGCTATTAACCTGCGTCTCCGACTCTCGTTTAATGACATGTACCCACACAATGCAATAAAAAATATTTACCTCCCCCTCTCAGTCAGACCAACAGACAAACAAAGCACTCAGTGTCTGCAATCAGAGTAATGGAGTGCGTGAATAGGCATCACACAGGAAGATAATGACACAAACAGAGCTGTTTCAGTGGAGGTCAAACAGCTCATTATTGAGAGGAGTGTCTGGTCACACTGATGATAAGGTTTACAGGAAGCTCTCTTAAAGGTAAATGGTAACCTTTGCCCGGACTTTACATTATTGACTGATTTCCACAAAACCCGAGGGAAGGATGGGAAAGAGAGAAGTGACTGCAATTTGGGAGGGATCCAGACAACCAAGAGGGATAACTCATGGATCTCGATGAAAGAAAATAAACAGACATGTTTGGGAGACTGATATTAGGAGAGTATGTGGGATCTGGTTTAATTTGGGAGGATGGCTGAAGCTTGGTGAATTGAGGCACTCTACTGAGTGCCACTTCAACTGGATTGATTTAAAATGTGAGGTGGGAAATTCCATGTCTCTCATGTGACAAGAACAATGGATTCAGGCACAAGAAGTGCTTTTTTTAAATTTAGGGAAAAACAAAGTTCTGGCTAAATTAAGTAATTATTTTTTTCCAAGGACTTTTGTTGTCATGTTACAATGCACAACACTTAGCAGGTTTAGCAGATACAGATTTTTAATGGCAGCAGTCGCTCTTCATACTGTGTCACATGATGCTGTATATAAATCATAAGAGTAGTTCATAATAAGCGACTGCACATTCAGTCTTTGGAGTCTTTTGCTTGAATAGCAATTAAGGAGCTGATTTTGGGGCAGAAATTTCAGTCTGATCAGGACTGGTAATCTGCCAATCAGTCTGTATATTGATTAGGGTTAGGGTTGGGGTTAGGGATACAGGATGATAGCCACACTGAGAAGGGCCCTTCACACTTCACTTTATTCTCTGAATATGATGGAGACTGAAAACAGTGGTCCATCTGCACTAATTAGGCTATTCCAGATACTATTTCTGAGTCTCTATGACCCTGGTAAGGGGTCAGACAATGAAAACTGGAAAATTGCAGACGGGCCCTTCTTGAATACCTTTTTTTGTGAAAGTCGTAGAGACTTAGAAGTAGGCTTCATCTATACTAATTTGGGTATTCCCAATCAATCAGCAATTATTGAGTTTTTACGACCTTCAGAAAGGGGTCAAATGACCGAGTCTTAAAGAAAAAAAAAAAAAAAAACTTTAAAATAAATAACTAAATAAATAAATACCTAAAATACCTAAATAACTTTTTCTCTGAAGGATGTAGAGACTTGAGCATTTTACAGGTGACAGAGGGGAGCCTGCCACTCACCCACGCCAAATTTCAGCACATTTCAAGTAAGCCGATTTTAATGCTGTTATTAGAATGAATGGAGCTCAAATGATGAAGGGAATTAAAATGTTAAATTGGTTTCAGAAAATAATGCGTTCCATCAACTCAGCAATTCACGGGTGGATTTGGCAGAGCTGGGTGGAGCCTGTCGTCAGCCACTGACACTGCTCTTCAGAGCGTTTAAAATAGTTTCATATGCATCACAGGGTTCTAAATGTGTGACAATCAATTCAGCATCTCAGGATTTTGCAGTAGTTCCTGGCAGCGCTGGAAAACAACACAACAAACAACACTCATCCAAACACATGATGAATTCTCATTAAACGGATAAGCGGACAGACACTGACTCTACTTAAGAAAAAAATACATCTGTTACTGAGTAGAAGGAATGGAAAATAAACGTCCTGCTAGTTTACCTAACCTGTTCATCAATCTTTCACTTTTTGGGCAAAGGTATTATTTTCCCCACTGTTTGTGTCAATAGCTGACGACTTCGTCTCTGTCCTGGAAAAATACAGAACTGGAAATGCTCACCTCCTGAAATAATAATCTGAATTTGCTCCCCACAGAAAAGAGCCACTGTGCAACAGCTGCTATCTTTCTTTGCGGATCCCTGTGCTTGTGAAAAATGTTTCCTTCATTTTGATCATCTCTGTGAATGCACGCTCTGTTTATCTCTAATGAGAGAGGAGCCCTACACAGTGCAGCTGACTCTCCCAACTCTGCACAGAGCCCCATGCATTTTTCATGGCAGCTTCACAGGAGGAGAAAAACTCATTGAGAAGCCATCACTTTCTCTGCCCCCTTCACACCAACATGTCATCAAGACGTAAGATTACATACTGGCAATGAGCAATGTCCCGTTCGTGTTGTCCCGCACAGGTCATGGAATCACGGTGCTGATCACTTTGCGACTCCTGAAGATCAGTGGCTCCCGCAAGTTATATAAAATAAATTCCCGCACGGACCTGCACGCTGCTTTCTCGATGAAGCCTTACTCAGATGTAGATTGGAATGGCCACTGTAATGTATAGCAACCATGAGCCCATGGCCTCAAAGTGAGCCAGGAAACCATGGCGATGGCGTACTCAATCAGAGGTAAGAGCAGCAGCGGCGGTGAAAGGGTGAGAACTGATTGACGACGAGAGCCTGACGAAAGTGTGATTTCGGTTGCTACAAATGACTTTCTCAGCATGAATCAATACACGTCACATGGATGCAGACCTGCACATAGAAAACCCAGGTTCACCCGCAAAGTCAGGAACTTCCTCAGAGACTGAAAAGCAAAGCATAGGAAAACATGCACTCATGGCAACATGCAGCTGAACCCCTGTGATTTACTTTCACATCATCAACATTTTTGATATTTATTCATAAAAGGATTGCACGATGAATGTTTCAAGAAACAAGAAACTATGTCAAATTCCATAATTCGACATTGTTTGCTTTTATTGTTCCAATTATCAGTCTGATCTCATCGGCAGACACACAACTGAATACCCGCTCAGACAGACACACACACACACACACACTCTGCTTCAAAAGATGAACACCGTGCCCTTTCCTGTGTGTTCCCCGGAATGTGGTACAGTACCTGTAGGGAATCCAGTCGGAGGAGTGCTTGGAGCTCATTCTGTATCAGTCACTCACTGCTGCCTTAACTGCGAGGCTAATGGCCTGCAACGGCACCAGTGTGAGGAGCTATACGGGGGTCTGAGGACAGCGATCACAGCCAGAGAGCCCACATCGCCTGCTCATCCTCTGCACACAGCTCTAAATCCCCCCCAGCCTGCCTGGGATTCTTCGTGTATTTCCTCTGTAGCTGTGGGGCCGGAGATGCCCGACAATCCAGACAGTCCTCCGTCATGCACGCTGAGCACATGAAACAGCCTTTTTCCTCTCTTCCATGTGTACGCTGCGCTCTGCTCTCCTCCCATCCACCGCCTCTGCTCCTGCTCGGCACTGGCTCTGGAGGGGCTCTATCTAAATCTCCCTCCGTTTCTTGCCCTTTAAATCCCCCCCCTCCCCTTCCCTCCGTCTCCTCCGTCCAAATCTCGCTCTCTACCTATTAGTCCAATCTAGCACTCATTATCTCTCGTGCAGCATCACCTCCACGGCGGCAGAGAGCCAGGCTTTACGTGTAAAAAGGGGAGAAAGGTTACAGAGAATCCCCTTTGTTTGCTTCTTTGATATTCCTTCTATGCTATTTCTGTTCATTGCCACCCCCCCCCTTCTCTACTGCAACCTCTCTCTCGGCTGCACTCTCTCTTTCTCTCTCTCTCTCTCTCTCACTCACTCACTTTCTGCATCTTTCTTGTGCACTGTCTGTGCTGCATGAGGAATTTCAAGCAGGGACTCAGATGTGTTTTCTGGACCATAATTTATTTATTCTAAGCGTACGAGGCATTAGCATATGACTGCGCAGACTAGTGTTAACCGCCTTTAATTCAACACTCTCTCTACGGCCAGACAAAGACACCCTGTGATCGTGCCACAGCTCTGAACCTCTCTCACGCACATCTGCTTCCGCCCTCGCTCGGCCACCCCGCACTGTCACCGCACTAACACACACATCGCTCACTGTGCTCCCAGGGTTATTCAGGAGTCCGTCTTTAGACAGTTCGACCCAGAGGCCTTTACCGATCGCTGTACGAGACCCCAATTTCACGTCAATACTTTTATCGGCACACAATTATTAAAGTTTTAGGTGTCACGCAGGAGTTCAAGAAAATCAAATCATCTCAAATCCATCTGAAGGGAAAAATATATTGCTCACAAGTCCAGCCTCAGGCAAGAGCTTGCTTGATTTTAGCCACCATGTGTAGTACCAACTCCTGTTGTTTAGGACACTTAATGCACCAAACCACAAACAAACACACGGAGCCGAACATCAAGTTCATCCCCTGGGGTCACACCTCATAATGTGCCGATCAGATAAGTCCCACAGTGAAGCCAGCACTGTGCAGAATGTCGTTCAGCAAAGAAACAGTCCCATAAGGACACTCAAACATCTCCCCTCATTATTTATTGAACACCTACAACAAGCACCCCTGTTCGAAATGCCAATAACAAAACAAGAAGAATTAACAACTGCCATTGGATATCCATAGCACCAGGGTTTTATTGAAATAAAGCCACACTTCTCATTTTATCTATTGGCCTATTTTATAGTAAAATATATCATAAAGATTCATAATCGAAGATAATCGACAATGAGTCGCTTTTAAAATGTGACCCACAAATTTTGACATTTCCTGTTGAAGGATGTTGACAAATAGTTGACAGTAGCAGACCTTATCTTTAGGTATAATCAAGTAAAATATGGAGAGCTTCAGCAACACCCTCTGTTCCTCACAGCGTTACTGATGATGCGCTGTAGGAAAACACTCAGATTGTTATGACCTCGCCAAAATGTCAGGTCACAAAGGTGTTTTATCGCCAGCTTGATGCCGCGATGAATAGAGACACAAAAATATGTTGTGCTCTGTTTGGAAAGAGGAGTTCAGTCTGACTGAGGAGCGTGTTAACAATTTGTGTCTCTCCTACACACCTCTGCTGGTGCTCCTGAAAATTTCATAATCGTAATCCGTCCTCTGAGAAAACCCACGGTCTTCCCCCATCAAGCTTAAAAAAGAGGCAGTTGTTTGTGTAACACAACCTGAGAGGCTCTTTTTTTACAGTTTGGTGATGTACTGTATCAGGATTGTGATGAGTAACAAAAGCAAGCTTACTGGCTGAAGCACACGTCATCCATGCTGAAATCATCGCGGTATTTTGGAAGCAGGATGGCCCAGCGTCTTCTCAAACTAAATCCGTTTAAGGCACTTATAGACTGCGGTGAGGCGGCAGGACAGAGTGCTTCTCAGTCTTTCCAGAAGGAAGTTATTAAGCACCAGTCGTGTCAATAACAGTAACTGTTGAATCTCTGTGTTGCTGGCCTACATATCGGCTGCTGTGATGAAAGTGGATGTAAATGGAACAAGCCACTCCGCTGAGGAACAGGTGTAGGCGCAGCTTCCTGCTTAATATTTGATGCTGAAGGGAGGACTTTGAAGTTCTGGTCATGCGAGAGTTGGAAAGTGAGAAGGAGGCTGACTTTCTTCTAATGTGGTTAAGACTGAAGAGTACTCTCCCTCCTACTGGACTTAACCGAGTGTTTTCTTTCTTCTTTGTTTCCTCCCTCAGGCCTTGGGGCCATTACGGCATTAAACAGCAAACGATAACATCCTCCTGACAAATTACATTTTTTTTTTTTTCTTCCAGTCCAGAGTTTGTACCGAATTTTCCCAGAGGCCTTTCATCGTTGGTAACAGGAGGCCAGCAGTATCAGTAATTATAATAATGGTTCTGGCACACAAAATGGATCTCTGGCTTGTGTCTGCCTGCTTAAGTCTTTCCGCCTGAAACACAGCTGCAGAGCATGAAGCCTTAATAATAGAGAAGCCCGATCAGTCAGGAGGGAAGGAGCAGCAGATGACTGACATCTGCCATTTGTATGAGTGCTTTCTGGGTGGTTTTGGTCGCATTAATCAACCAAAGCCAAAGCCAGCACATGTAACAATTTCATGTGCCCCGCCTATAAACATTCCCTTTTTCAGATGAACGCAAACTCCCTTTACGCATTGTTCGCGTTCAGCATGGGTTTGCGAACCAAATTTTTTTCCTGCTGCCATTGTCTCTGCTTGGGTTCTTCCAGCTGTTATCACAGCTCCATGATTGCTGGATCGAATGGAGACGCATGAAGACATGTGGTGAGGTGAAGGCATTTTAATTCAAATAAAACAGGCAGCTGGGAAATAGCAGGCGGAAACAGTGGGGAGTAAAATACAGGAAGGAGCAGAGTGGAGTAGGAGCTCTCAGGTGGATGACCCGGGGTCCAGACAGACAGGCGGAGGCACGCTGTGACGAGGTGTCAGCTGGGATTCCCAATGAAGGAGACCAAACTTGGGGTGGGAGCCCTGAGACAGGAGCAGACAGGAACAGACATGACACCTGCTGGGACCCCTGATGCAGGAACAGACAGGAAGTCAGCGCGGAGGGCCAACTCAGGGTTCAGCTGGGGGGCCAACTGGGCGTAGGCTGTGCCACTGGGCAGCAGAGGCTCAGAGTTGCTAGGCAGCTGAGTCTCTTCAGTGCCTGGCAGCTTGGTATTGATGTCTTTGAGACTCATGCCGTCTTATGGCTCTAAACCCTAGATATCTCAGGGTGATAGCCAAATGGGTCCGCAGGAGAAAGGACAGTTCTTCCTTTGAAACCGCAGGTTCACAAAGTTGTATTAGTGCTGGTGCTGACCGAGGATAAGACTAGAAATGAGTGTGCTGGAGGCTGGTGAGCCAAAGGCCAAATATACTCTGCTAAAACACAACCAACACTCATCCATTACAAGGAGAATCTGCTGATCCATCGCAGTGAGTGTGTACTGTCACAGTTCAATGACTTCTGGACCCAAATGCAAACACTGGACGACAGGTATAGGCCATGAAGATATGGTAATTGAAGCAGAAATTCCAGGCTTCCAGACTGATTGATTGAAGAGGGCAGAATGAAACACTGAGAAAAAAACTGGAGTGTGAAGTAAATGGTGGGTCGGGGAAACCAAACATGGTTGAAAAGGGATCAGAGAGTGGGTCTGAGGGGACAGAGGAACGCACCCTGACACCACTGTTTCACTGGGCGCCCTCACATGAAGTGTTTTCATAATTTGCAGCCAGCCTCGCTTATATCACAAATACAGTGTCATCATGTGAAATCACAGACTTAACAAGTAGACGAGAGCTGCCTGAATGCACCATGATCCGCACATCACTGTGTGGTGTTTGTGACAACCGAACAGGCGGTGTCCTACCAGATTTGATATCAAAACTCTCACCACACATTCTACCTCAGAATGCTTCCAAGGAGGCAATTAGGACATGGCTAAGGAGTGAGTCACTGACTTGATCAACGTTACGTCACTTCACACGCGGGAGCGTGCTGCACTTCACAGAAACCCTGGAGGTGAGCCAGGGGATCCTGCCGGCAAGAGGTGGGCGTAAACTAAAAGAGCTGCATCAGCCCCAGGATTAAGAGGATGGCCGCACTTTAATAACACGTGTTTAATTATGCATGGGCAAAACAGCTGAAGGAATGAACGGGTGGCAACTGACACAACATCTTCTGAGTGGATGTTGGAGGCAAGATAAGGGGATTCCTGGCTCAGAACATTTTAGCTGTTAAGTATTATACTACAACACTTGCATAACAAAGATGTTCAAGTTTAACAGTAACTGCTGCCGTAAAACGCTTAATTCATATTTTGTTCAAGAAAATGTCATTTAAATTATTACATTTATCATGAATTATTCATGAATATTAGATATTTGTGATCGCAATTGATGGTTAAAAAAATCATTCGATGACAGTGAAAAGTAATAAATATAGTGTTTCATAACAGATTTCAGAAAGCAAAAGCAGGCAACTGCTGCAGCTGCACATATAAAAGCCCAACCAACACTGAAAAAAAAAAAAACACAGAAATCAGACTGATTGTTAGAAGTGCACATGCAGTGGAAAAAAAATCCACAAAATCTACAGCATTAGCGTGCACCCGAAAAGCAAAGCAAGCTATTGTCTTCCTCTGTGTGTGGCTAAAAATGCCAATTAAACAGAAGAGCGAAGCTGCGGCTGCTTTTAAGCCTTTTCCAAAACTGTGATTACAATCAATATCCAAACGTGCGCTGAGTCTACTTGAGAAATCTCATAATCAGATAACGTCTTCGACTCGCACCAGGCTAGCTCGCGGCTCCATAATTTCACAATGAATTGTCCAATGAAATGCGTCGTAGTTAGAGTTGATTACACATTTGGATTATACTGAATGAAAATTCAAATTATTCACCCAGAAACAGCCCACTGAGGCCAACAGTGATTCAGCCGACGTTCCGATACAATCCAGCATACAGCGCAATCATCGGAAGATGAAGGTCTTGAAATGATTTTAAACATTTCTAAAAAAAAAAATTCAGATAAATCTATTTGAGAGCAGTGGTAGGAGGCAGAAAACCAAAAAGCCAGTACACGAAGGCTGCTGTGAGGGATTTTGTTTGAACAGTGGCATCTTTATTTTAGGGCGAGTTGTAAATCTTAGAGGAAGAGAGAGGGACTGTGTGTGTGTGTGTGGGGTTAATCACAGCTTCAGAGGCCGACTGTGTGTGAGCTTATGCATAAAAAGAATGAAAAGTGAAAGAGCACAGTGGCTCGTGCCCAGTATTGATTGAATCTAATGTGTGCCTTCTACTGATTGGCCACAATGTGGCCGTCAGGATCTTTGCTGGTACGAAAGAAATTGTGGAGAATTTAAATGTATAATTCTGTTATTCCTCTATTACCCTCGGGGCCAGGGGCGCCTAAGCCTGTTTGTGTTCTTTTCTGTGTTCAAGGCATCAGCATAGCATGAAACTATGCTCAAGAATCAGCAGGTGGACGGACAACACACACACACACACACACACAGGCCGTGTATCAACATAAATCCATCATCTCTCAGTGGCCAACAGGGGGCATGCATAAAACATGGTTTGATCAGAAAATGTCACACTGGAATGAAACAGTGTCCCAGTGTCCCAGTGAGGCCACCAGATAGACTGCTTCTGTACACCAGAGCTCCTCTGCATCCTCCCTCTCAGACTGGAGCTGGGTCTGTTTATGTATGAGCAGTCTGCTGCTGCCACCTGCGCGTACACAGCGTGATCATTATATGAGCTGATAACACACATCTGCACATTCCGGATGCATTTCTGCACAGTTCCACCCCAGTTCTGTGTCACTCTGAAGAAAACCCCACTAGGATTCATAAACAGCAGCACTGAAGACTAAAGACAGCAATCAGATGGAATAACAGATTGAAGCTGTCATGTCCTCCATCGTTAGAGACACTGTGGCTGAAGGCGCAAGAGCTGCAAAATATACATGCACGTGTATTTGTTTTTTTTTGTTTTTTTTTTATTAAAACGCATAAATAAAACCCACCCTAACACTAACACTAGCCTGGGTTAAAACAAAATCATAAATCCAGACTGGAGGGCACAGTGTCTGCAAGCTGAAGCTCACCAACAGAAACAGCACATGAAATATGACATTTGCCAACCATATTACATAAACAATGCCTGCCCCAATGACACTCAGATCTGAATGGACCCCTCAGCGTTTCAACAACCCGAAGATTATGTCTTGAGCTAAGCTGGAGACCACTGGTATCCAAGGGCAACAGACTAAGATGCACAGTCTGGCGTAATGAGAGGCACGACATCCAGCACAATGAGTCATCTGACAGATCGTCCCTCTGTGCGTGTGATGACTGAACCAAGAACAAACACTAAGATGCAGGAATCAGACGAAACTCAAAGTTCAAGAGGGACGTTACACACGGGAAAGCAGTCAGTGGTGAAAAGGTCACAGGGAATCCACAAGCCAAAATCCCAAAATCCAAAAACAAAGACCACAAAAGAAAGGACAGGGGAGGGCAATAGGCAACAGGTCAGGGAATAAATGTTGGGAACAGAAATTACTGGTCCAGAAATTACCTGGCAGAGATGTAGTGTGACAGCAGGTATATGTTACAAATATGTATAGTGTTGGTATAGTATTGCAGTGCCATTGAATCAACGTTTCTTTGGCTGCGAACCACTCATGTAGTTTGTCTTAGCAAGCATGTTTCATCTTACATTTGAAGTTGTATATTTTTACCTGCATTATTCATCAAAAGAAGTTTTTTCTGCCCACTCCAACGCTGGCAGCTCACCAACCTTGCAATCGATGTTTCTTTCTTCAGCAAATAAAGGTGTTTGATTTTCAAAAAAATGCTTTAGAATTTTCAAGAATTGGGCTTTCATGCATTTTTTTTTTTTTTTTTTTTTACACATGACACCAGTTTATTCTAAAGAGACAATGAAGCCACATCAGATGTATGATAGATAATGATAGATAATTATCACAGCCCTTCCCGTCACAATGAATTGTCATCACATTGCATAGATTGACAGACCCTAAATAAATAACACTTTAAAAGCCTAATGTGCCTTGTTTGAAGTGAATGTCACACACACACACACACACACACACACACACACACACACACATCTCACACCCCGCTGACAAGTGGGCAGAGAGAGACAGAGATGTTGAACCAGAGTGTCGTCTTGTCTGCTGCTGCACAGTGTGAGTGCTGTGTCTATCTTTAGAGGATTATGTGCATGTGACTCACTGTTTCCAAGAGCTTTCTACCTGCGCTAATAATTTCTCTCTCTTCTTTTCTGTTTCATCTTTTTGCCCTCCAATCACTATTGGCTGAGTCAAATGTTTGCAGCCCCCACCTCCACCAGTTTGGAACCCTGACAGTGAGTTCCAGGAGGACAGTGAAACATGGGTGATGCTGTGGATGCGGGAGCAGGGCTAATGAATGTTTTAATTCGTTGGACAGGAGCAGGGCAGTGGGGAGGGGGGGGGGCGGGGGGGCTCTGCCGCATGAATACAGGCAACACTTGAATCCTAACTCAGCAGCTTTGCCAGCGGCTGATGTCCCCCTCTCTGCGTGTCACGTCGCCTCCTCTGACACACATACACATACACCCCCACCCCGGCTGCTGGTTCAGTCCTGTCGCCATGGCAACAGCGGAAACTAATGATCATTTACAAGCCGTCTGGGGAGGCCACTTAACAAAATCTGCTCCGAGAAAGAGACTCACAGGCGCTTCTTAGGCAAACGGACGAGCACCTCTGCTCGCTGTGATTAAGTGACATCTGGCAGCGGCTGTGATCCACGGTACCGTCACCGTGTTGCTGCAGGGAGCGGCTGTGCTGCTGTTTCTCCACCAGGGGGAGCACTCACGGCGCTGTGTAGGGAGCTCACGTGAACACAAGGAGGCGCTGTCAAGCTTTGCATTGCATTCGGCTTCTCGCTGTCAGCGAGGGCCCGGGAGCTCGCAGCCAGCTCCACACGGGCTGACAGGAGCTGCTGAACTGAAGGGAAATCGAGGTGTATTAATGGGTTTCTCATGCTAATGATGGCGACTACTTTGAATAATCATTTACTCAGGCTGAAACAGTGCTGTGCCTACTCACGCACCCCCATTACTGACAATGACCCCTCCATTCATTTGTTGTTGCTGCTCCTCCTTTCATTTCTACCAGACATTTTCTATGCACTAAACATTTACACACTTTACCATTATTTCGCAGACTGTACACAAATTAGTGTTGTGATGTGTTTATCTCTAGTTTTTCTTTACTGTTGTTGAAGGACAGAGACCCGATGGGATCAATTGTGATTTTTTTTTAGAATTTTGGTGAATAATGTGAAAGTGATGATAACATCACTTGGAAAATACTAAAAGAAATTTTCTGGAATGATGTGCTACAAGAAGAAGAGTGTGGAAATCTCCTGCAGGCCCTGGGAGGCCTTTACTCTCCATCTCACATGTTAGATTCAGATTTTATCATTCACAAATCTTACCTTCATTTCACAAACTTGGGGCTTTACATTTGCTCTTGTAATGACAAATGGAAAAAAACATAAAAACTTTTTGTCCTGCTGCGTAGAGGATTCGACACAATCATGCAAAATTGAAAATATAGACACCGATTTTTAAAGAAACATTAAGTATCGGAGTTTCTCTGGGTCCATGTTTTTTCCCACCCACTCGTGGCAGTGACAGACAAGAATCTTCACAGAGTTATTACAGAACAGGCTGTCCTGTCATTTCGGTTTTTAATTTACACAGTGAGAAACTCATCAAGGCCCAGGAAACACGGTCAAAAACTGTTGGAAGGGAAAAGGAGATGAACACTGTCCATCCGGGCCCTGCACAACGTTCAGTCTTTGTTTTGACTCCCTCTGCAGTCACGGTGCCGATGCAGTGGTTAGGACTGTTGTCTCACAGCACAAACTAATGGTCACGGTTTGTATCTGAGCTTAGTCTTTCCCAGTCAGCCCAACTCAACCAGTGTCTGCTGGGATTAGCTCTTGCTCCCCCCTCAACCCTCATAAGGATGAGCAGAATATGTGATGGTGGAGGGTTTTCAGTTCTAAGATTATTTGACTTTTAAAGACTTTTTATGATAAAATAAGAAAACTGCCCTGGTGATAAAACACATTTTCAGAAATCAAGTGTTTGAAGACCAGTGTGATAATCTGATGCACACCATGAGAGCCCTTTACTTTCCATCCGAGATTTTAGGGTTTAAAAATGTTAACGTCAAACTGAGGCTGTGTATTTGCTCTTTAAGACCTTAAGATGTGTCAGTGTGACGTACGGTTCGTAATTATTTCAGTGGGGTTTAGAGAATAAATGAAGTTATTGGAGACACTCGATGTGGAGCAGAGAGGACTGCTAATGAGAGAGGGAGCTGGGTTAATCAAGAGCACATGGAATAAGAAGGGGGGGGGGGTGTTATCATGATCAATTTCATGGCCTTTCTTTGCACCACCTGTCCACAGGGACTCAGAGTGTGTCAGACCTCTATCTGTTTTCACTCTTCAGTGTATCCACCCACGTTTAGATCCAATATCAGAGACTGCTCATTTACTTTAGAATATTCTTCTGTAAAATGAAATGGTACAGGACAGCTATTGAGTGTGGTACATTAATGCCCAGTTAGGGTTAAGCTGTACTTTCCTCTGCTGTTTCCATTGGTCAGTGGTGCTGGAGACTACAGGGGTCTAAATGATTTTTATAAAGTATTTGTAAAACATAAAATATATGCACAGGTTTGCCAGGACTGCAGGTCATCAACACGTGTGGCATACAAACACAAGAGAGCAGCAATTAATTCTGTTCCGTGGCTTCACACTCTGCACGTCAATGGCCTTGACCAATCGGCTTGGAGCCCTGCGGCCATTGACCTTTTTTCACTCCATGAAATACTGTCAAAAGAAAGAATAGAGAACAGAGACTTACATCAAATCTCATGGGATCACATGGGATATAAATTGTGTAGCGATGGAGCAACACTAGAGTCCCTTTGAGGCGACGTTCGTAGGCCGCATTTCATGGTGTCGCTAAACGCCATCACTACAGGCTGCCAATAACAGGTATTCTGCATTAACACTCAGCCAGTCTCAGCAAAGGACGACTCACCCATTCATAAATCATTGACGCTGCATGGACGAGACAGGACAGCGTCTGCAGCCCCCTCCCTTTGATGCCTTTGCTGTGTTATTAATACAGCAGAGGCTGTTGGGTGTCCCCACATCAAAGTGGATGTGTTGTTGAATTTTGCTTTTAGCAGCAGGTGTGCCTCCAGAGCAGGAGCCTGAAACGACACGGCATCCCAGCTGTGCCCTTCGTATAGACGGGCCGAAACAAGGGATAGAAAATACTGCAGAGTAGTGCCTCTTCATACCGCTGGTACATTACTGAGGACCATTCCCCTCACATTTAGAAAGACAGATATACTTCATTTCACACGAGGAATTTAATGTGTGGTAGTTGTGTCAGAGGGAAGGTTGTGTTTTGTGGGTGCGTGGCAAACAGGTTTAATTCACTTCAGGAGGACACGTGTTTTCACCCGTCCACGTGACTGATGGTTGGTGTTGGTTTTGAACCAGGAGAAAACAAAAACCACTCAACTGACTCACCTAATTTATATAAGTTGATGTAAATTAGCACATCACATATAGAGAATTGTTACGTCATCTGCAAAGCTTCAATCAGGATTTCTTGAATAATCAGTGAAGATGAAATTGCAGGGTTGTTGTGGTGAGATCTTTATTTTTAGAACTTCTTGAGGGGCCTTCGCCATTACTGGTCAGGAGGACTTGAAGGATCATAGACTACATTTGAGAGCCTGTTTAGAATTCTATCAGTTTTGTTCTGTTTCCTCACCCCGGCAGAGCTTTGTTTAGCGTGTCCTCCGCCTCATTCACCAGCACATTGCCTGGAATCAGCACCTGTTCTGCAAATCACACTAAGCCTCAAAAGTGCCTGCTTTCCTCTGTTTGGCGAAAGGGGCCATTACTAATCTGAGCATCTCCACTGCAGCAAACAGAGGAAGATGTCAGAGGGGAAGCTCCTCCGCCTTCTGCACACGCTCTCAGTCCCAACCTTAGAAAACAGCAGCTGCATAAAGATGCAGCTTCAGGCCCCAGAGGCAGGTCCGCTGGCACAACACAAGAGAATGGGTTGTGTGTTATGTAGAGTGCTAATATGGATAATGACCCAGATACTTGTGAATCAAAATAAATTAAATAGGATAAATGTATAATATATATGTATAGTACTATGATAACATGTGTACAATTCTATCAGACAACATTTAACCAGCATTCAATGTTAGCAGATTGCAGCACAATCTGGTATTTGGTGTGTCACTTGTTGTAACACACCAAAGCAACAGTTTGTTACCCTCATCTTTCTACAGTGGTTACTACAGAAACCACTTCAGTGGCTAAGCTATAAACTGCACTGTGACAGCAGTGCAGTATCAGGCTTTTGAGCTGAAGAGTCAGATGTGATGCATAACACTTGAGTGCATCACCATCAAAAACGTAGGTGATGTACTGCAGTATTCACCCTGGTAAGACGTTGAAACACTAACACTCTCCTGCACCGTGCCATCCAAAGTGGTTTCTAATTATTTGGTTCAGAGCAAAATGTCCCGACTAATTCTAATTCTAAGACCGTAATAGCATCAGCTGCCGACTGAGTGTTCAATTGTCTGCACTTTCTAAGTGAAGCACATGATGTGTTTTGTAAATCACCATAATGGCCCATTGAGAGATTCCACTTTAAGGAACTCACAGTACTCAGTGGAGCTGACATAATAATCATAGACAATAGTTTCATGGATATCGGAAGGTTTTAAGAAGTAACTTGTAAATCAAATAGAGACAACAACAAGCATACGAGCAGGTTGCAGCTTCAGCCAGGCAAAAGAGAGTAAATATACTGCGTTAGTACGGACTGTCCACAGATCCCGTTGTGGCTAATTCACACCTGCATCACAAGCTGGACAGACAGTGGCACAACTCAGATAAACCCATCGGATCTGACCTGAAACCGAATCCCTGCAGAGATGTTATTTAGAGGCATCAGACCATGCAATAGCATACGAAAGCCTCTCACAAACCACGATAAATGAATCTCCTTGCTACTTCTAAATCAGCTCTATGCGTCATTGTCCAGAGGTAATTTCTTCTGCGATCAGCTCCACAGACTCTGTAGGAGCACAGATGAAATTCGAGTAACAGAAGATTTTTGATTAAAAAAAATGTCTTCTTGACTCAAGAGAGTGGTCATTATGTTCAGTTTGAGAGCATTGGTTCATAACTGGCATTTCATTGGTGGTGAGAGGAAGTCAGTAATTGTGAAAAGGTCATTTTAACGAAAATTAACGAGAGAAGGACTAGCTGATGACTGCATAATTATAGCAATAACCTTTTCTTCAGTATGACTTTATGGCGATAGTTCAACTTATGCATGTCACAAGGTAAAAAACATCAATCTTCTTTAGATGAAGTGCGAGTAGAGTTTGAAACCTCAACCTTCACTCAGGAGAAACTCAATGAAATTGTGAAATTCAATGTGTAATTTGCATGCTTTGCTCATTATTATGTTGACATAATCTATACACAGTATAATAAAGCCACCCGAGGCCCAAGGACTTAAGGACTTCATCTCAATGTGAAATAAAGAAATAGTGCTTTCTAAATGAAACCCCATAAGACAGCCAGACAGTGAACAATGTCCTCCATAATTTATCAGGCCTTCTTTGGAAAGATCACCACTGACACTAAAACATCTGAACAGGCCGTCTCTCTTGCTGCAGGTAAGGATGCAGATCCTCTGATTACACCGGACTTCTGGAGGAGGATTCAATTTTATTTTCACCTTTAATATCATGGCGGTCAAATAAAAATGTCGAAATTAATTAAAAGGATATAAGGAGACAATTACTGTGGATGAGGTCCCCATTTCCTCTCTTTCTTAACTAATTTATCATGTGCATTTTAACAGAGGGATAAAACTGAACTGAAGGAAATTCAAGCTCACCTTTGGGCTGGATATGAAAAAAACATGGGAATGCTGCACTGAGCTCTGAAGGCTTTGAATTGTATCTCGTCAGCCCACCTTGCCCCTCCATCTCCAGGAGACGGTGTTTACTGAGCAGGAGCCAGAACACGGTGTGATTGTACAGTGTCGGTCAAAGTAGAAACAGGCTCCACCAGGGAAAACAATACTGCACAAGATATCCTAGCGAATGTACAGAATGTCACTTCTGCATATGAATTCACCTGTTGAATAAATAAATAAAATTTGATTCGAAGTCTAAGCCAATGATTAAAAAATAATTGGGGTCATCAGTAACATGGCAAGTATTGGAAGCAGTGGGAGGAAAAACAGCCGACCAGCTAAGTGGCTAACTGTGTGGATCAGATATTAAAGGCAATTAATAGGAAAGCTAAATGAATCGGCACGTTCGCTCAGATAGAATGCATGATTTGTCTCTGTCATGTTAAGATTGTTGGAAATATTTTGGATAGTGTTATTTTAAGCAGCTGTTTTCTTGAAATTATTATCTGCACGTCATCAAAAGAAACAAAAGTAAACTAGCTCACAGCCAACCTCTCAACCTTACAGAGGGTAAAAATTGCCTGAGCAATAGTTCTCACACTGTCTTCACAATGATCTGACACTGTAAAATCTCATGAGTGACTTTCACACAGATATATTGGAGGACTATATTTTCAACATTTCTCATTTTTTCTGTTGTGCCTGTAACCACACATGGAAATTGATACGTTGAATAAACTACTGTGGAGCTCTGGACATCCAGTGGTGTTAAAAAGCTATGGTTTTATAAATGATTGACAATCTCTGAGCAGGTCTGAGCAGCTGCTTGTCCTGGCAGTGTATAAACCCACTGTAACAGGCTGTAACATTCAGGGGACGGTTAGGGGCTCAATTAAAAACGCCCCAGCAGTACCACACATGTTCTCAGGTCCTTCTGACTAATGATGAGATCCCTGCTCTGACTGAAGCCTCCAACCTACACCAAACATCAGGGGCGAATACAAAAGGTAAAAGTCGTCTTCTTCACAGGTTCTATGATACTACGACATATGAGGCCTACGAAGGACACAGAAGCAAACAAAGCATGAAGCACCGATAAATACAATCCTTCACAGTTGTCATGGATATTGATCTGGAGCCCTGTAAGTGGTGAGACAGGCGTACGCATGTCTTTGTTTCTGCGTGTAGGCCCTCATCGTAGAACAGGACAATGCAGACATGGATTTTATTGTGTCCACTCCAATAGAAAGTGGAAATGCAACTGCAGATTCCACTTCTCGTTGACAGGAAACTGCTTCTGCTGATGTCTCATTGTCTGACCAAGGCTAGAGACAACACTTAGCAACAGCTCTCTCAGGAGAACTGCAGGTTTATTGGGTTTGTTTTCAACAATCTATCTACACCATCAGTTCTAGCTCAATCTGCTCCGGTAACTATTGAAGCAGTCCATCAGCAGAGAGGCAGAGATAGAACCACTCTGGTGATAATGGGAAAATATATTTTAACATGCAAATAACAGCCCTACTAAATCACCAGACTGCGGCACCTCTGGTAACTAGTCGTACACAATGAACACTTCACAAACCTACAACCCCTCTGCAGAGCCATTTGCTCTGACAGAAGCCTCTTGGGGTGTCCATTAACAGATGTAGAATAGCAATTATACAGCCTGAGCAGGGTTGTCATGGTAAAACTTGCGCTACTGTGCCACTGGTCAAAGAGCCACAGGATCTCCATCAACTCCAGCCCTCCACTGTATGCCAGATTGTTGAGGATGACTACTAAGAGGAAGATGAATGATGCGCTAGCAAAAAAGAGCTCATGAAGATATTTATAATAACTGGTGGCGTTGTACTGCATACACACTGTGAGTGTTATTGATGTAATAATTTTACAGTTTACTGCCTCCGTGTCAGAGCCAGTTCAGTAATCATCACTTGGATTCCTTCTAAGAAACTGGTCAGACTCTCAGCTCCTGACAGGCAGCACATCTACAGGTTGTCTACAGGTTGGATTTGATAATGTTTGATCTGTGTGCGCTGACGCTCCTCCTGTCTGTTTCAGCTCGCGCTAAAGTTTGATCATACAGGTCTCCATCACAGTCAGATGGAGCCTGCCCGCCGATGAGGATGAAGAAGATGATCGTGACGATGATGAGGACGATGGCGACGACAACAACGACGACGATGATGATGATGATGACGAAAATAATGCTGAGGGTGAGGATGAAACGGAAGACGGGCAAAATGATGATGGCGAGGATGAGTATGGTGATAAGGATGAAGAAGACAAAGATGATGATGATGATGGAGAAGAAAATGACAAAGAAGAAGCTGGTGAATATGGTAGAAGAGGTGATGACAAGGATGAAGATGAAGAACACGTCCATGTTCACTTACTTGTCCTATTCACATACCACAACAAACTTTCATGTTTCTATGGGTAGATGCTTTAACCAGTGAGAAACGTGCATGCTGCTGGTGAGCCTGGATGTTTTGGTGACGGTGGGCTGCATGTACACGTTTATGATGATCTATAATGGACACACACACACACAGGTAATGCTCAGGCTACTTGATGAACTCACATCGCATCTCTAGTGTCCACATCGGCACCTGTCAACGGTACCGCAGGGGGTTGTGGGGGTTTCGGGGGTGGGGGTTGTGGGGGTCTCAACCTTTGAAATATCGGGCTAACACACACACACACACACACACACAGTGTGGGGGGAGCAGCTCCTACCTGTCGTAGCTCCATCTGCTGTAAGACATGCTCCTGTTGCCGCTCACTCCCTCCATGTCTCCGCCGACGTGAGGACCGGACTCGGTGCGGAGACGACGCTGAGAGAGAGGAGCGATGGCTCCGCCTCGGTCCCGCTCCTGCTCCTCCTCCTCCTCCTCCTCCTCCTCCTCACTGACTCATTGACTCAACATGGACTGAAGGAATCGCCGAGAGGTGAAGGAGCAGCGGGGCCACGCGCTCTCCTATTGGCCGGAGAGCTCGAGCTCGAGCGCGAGCCGTGGAGCCGCGGTGCACGCGCAGGTGCCTCGCGGTGTCCGACGGTCACCACTGAGGACAGGTGGACTGAAGACACGCTGGTGCCTGCCACGGAGGAGCACAGCAGACGTACGGTGGCCCTGAGGCGCACGGCCACACGTGACAAACCGCAACCACGAATCACAAAATACAACTGCAAAAAAACAAACAAAACAAAACAAGGAAAAAACAAGAAAACCCAACCAAAAAGTGTCATTTGCACTTCATCGTGTGTTCATGCGCACACCGTTCTGCCCTGTCATTTCTCAGACGCTCAATAAAAGCCTGTGCGGACACGTGAGCTCTCCAGAAGTAATTTTCCATGGGTATCATTCAATGCAAATTAGAACGGGGCGGCTGCGTTCCCCGCAGATCAGGTGGAGACTCGCAGCTCATTTCTCATCACCTGCAGAGTGGAGTTTGCTTCTTCTCCATTTATCAATTTGTTAGAGCATATAAATATTCCAAGAGATTCTCCTGAGCTGCTTTTAAAAAATCCAGAATCTAATGTCTTTAATATAAGCCAGCAGGGGTGCATTATGGGGCTGTTCTGTTTCAACCTTCTTATATTTGACTCATTTCCTCTATCGTGGCATAAAGCTCGAAGATGCCTGTTCTCCACTAAATGAACCTTTTCTTAATGTGTTCATTTTTACGGTGCAAACATCATAACGAGACTGAACTTTAAAACATTACCATGGGACAACTGCAGTGACAAAATACACTGACAGTGGAAATGTCACTAGCCTGAACCCATCAGCCAAGGTCTCCCTGTTGCAGTGCTGCAGTTATTTCAATTCATGTCTGTGACCCTGAGTCCCCTGCATCTAAATAAATGAATGCTGAATGTACCCATTTGAATGCCCATCTATACAAAACATCATCCAAATGCACCTGTTCACGAAGCATACCAGAGGAACTGGCTGCTTCATTAGAAAAAAGAACACACACACACACACACACGCAGTAAAGAAGCCATATTATCTCACATAGCTGTTCAGAATGCTGTAGGATGAAACCAAAGCATGAATCACAAAGACTTACTTTTAAATTGAATATTTTAAAACATGAACAAGAATTACTAGAAACGGTTTTATATAGATATAAATGACATGAGTCTTTTGCTGCAAACCCCACACTCCCCAGATGTCAGACTTATTGAACACGAAGGGGAAACTGTGGACCAGTAACAAAAAAATTTCCCACGATGCCTCAACCCCACACAAAATATCAGTCAAGTTCTATTGGTGAAATCTCACCTGCAAACAAACAATATGAACACAAACAGCTTGCCCTCCAACTAGCTGAGGTCCCTTCTTCTGAAGCTCCTGAACGTGCTTATAAATCATCAGCAGAGGAATCATATACTTTGATGTTGTCTCTCAAATGGCAGTCGAAAACAAGCAGAACCCAAAGAGCATCTTTGGGTTTGTGTCCCACTTATAACAGAGAGGTCCTGAAACACTGAATATTTCAGAAATGTGCTTTTTGGCACCCGAGTGGTCATATTGATGAAAGAAGCTGGAGTCCCACTGTGAATAACGATGGGATAGCACATGGATTTCTTGAATCCTGTGCAGCTTTTTGAATCTCTAAAAGAAAGGTTCTCTACCCCATCTGGCTCAATGACAGATTTTATTTTAGCACCAAAAGCTCGACAAAGGGCAAAAGACACTGAAAGAGAAGAAACTGTAAATTAAAAACAGCATGATTTGGATGTACACTAGGATTTGTGACGAGACGGGAAATGGTTAGCTCTCAGAATTTATAATAATCGATTCGTATAGTATAAAGCTCTCATGTAAATACCAGAACCCTTTCTATCTCCCATCAGATCTGACATGTTCCACAGAGCTGGTGGTAATCACCCCCAGATAAATATCAATACTCCATTACGTAAGCCACGATAAGGAAAAAACATTCTTGGTCACATTTGGATTCAAAAAATCGAATTTTCTAGATTTGGGACAACAGTCATCTTCTGTGTAAAATAAAGAGAATTAAATATTCCTCTTTACATATATATATATATATATATATGTATATATATACACATCCACGCTGTGAACATGTATCACTTATAAACATATAAAAATACTTGATAACTAGTTTGATAAGAAAATAATGTATAAAAGTAGAGTAGAAACATTTAATCAAGTCCATTACTTCCATCATCTGATTTTCTTGTTTATATCACAAGGACAAGACAAGGATATGAAAAAACAAACTGCAGCACTTCAACATTATGCCCAAAGAGAAGTGCAGACGTGGTGGGGGAAGGCGGAGCAGTATTGCGGCGTCTATGGTGATGGCAGCTCCACAGGTGGCAGGTCCGCTGAGTTCATGTCCCGCTGGAGACAGATTCTTTTCTTTTCCTTTTTTTTTTTTTTTATCTCAGTACTTCCTTGTGTCCTTGTTTTCCCACTAGCAGAGCATGGAGTTCAAAAAAAAGTTGTGTGACAGAATAATTCAAGGACACAAAACAAATACATTGCCACTGTGTTATTGGAATGACAGGACAGTGAAATTGTGGACTAAATGTTTGACAGAAATGATGCGTGACACTGGAATGATCTGAACCAAAACTGAAAGCTGGTGGACTGGCAACAGATGGATTTGTCAGAGGTTGAATGAGAGGGGACACCATCAGTGTTTCAATCTGTTTCTCAGCTTCTTCTTCTTAGACATCTGAAAGTATGCAGAGTCGTCCCCTTCGTGGAAAGAATTTCTCTCACTGAGGAGAATGGCGGAGGATTAAACGTTCTATCTGTAAGACTTAAAAAAAAGAAAATCAGATAGTAGACGCTCCTTATTTTGCAACTGAGACACAAGCAGAGACCACAGACATGGTAAAGAATCCACTGCAGAGCGGTAGAAAGTTCCATCATTGTAGCTTTAAGGGCCGTCTAGGTATTATATCTATATACATCCTTATATATATATTCACTTTCATATGTGTAAAACCAAACTCAACCTCACACACTGTACTGTGGTGATTTAATAGGTCATTAGAAATACACTTTGAAAATCACAACAAATGTCACTTATGTACAGTAGCAGATTAGCACATGGGAGTAAAGGTGGATATGGCACAACATACACAAAGCTTCATACGATAATCTCTCTGCTCTGATCAGACTCTGCAAACTAAAGAAAGTCATTAACATTCTAGATATATCATTTTTCATTCAATCTCGGTAGCAAGTACAAATGTCACTACAAGGCAAGAGACGTCCTTCAGAGTACAAAAAACGTTAATTTGTCAGGCAGATTTAGAAGGCAATGTTTAGTGTTGGGACTCTCTCAAGTGGATTAGATTACAGCTGAAGGTAGAGTGGTGTTAAAATTTTGGCATTGCCAGTTGTCCATAGTGATGTCCTTGGACAGCAGTTCCTGGTCAGAGTATCTCAGAAAAGGCTGTCTGGAGTCATGCACGTGGAGAAGGCAGCGGTCAGTCATCCTCCGAGGGATGTGATGTCAGGCAGAGTGGGCGGGGTGGTCGAGAGTAGCTGCATGAGATACAGTGATAAGGCCGACTCAGACGATTACACAATGGCAGCCGCTCTTGTCTTTCTCTTTTCTCGTGGGCTCTGGCGACGGTGGACATTCCTGTTCCTGGAATTTCCTGAGTGATGAGAGAGAGAGAGAGGGAGATGTTTGTGTTTGCAACAGGGATGATCAATGGAAATCTCAAAAGTTTTGGTACCTTGTAAATCTGCCTGTGTGCAGGTGTGAAGGTTCAAATACACCACACGGATATCATGCACCAAACCAGATTGACATCTTCTTTATGCTATTTGGATTTCTGAGTCATTTCTATTTCTAACTTAGATTCTCAGACCTAAAACACAACTGATTGTATTGTTATCGTTTTTTCTTTTCTTTTGGATTTTTGAAGAAAACAACAACTGGGATTTCAGTTCAAACCCAAGACACAAATAATAACTGGATGTAATATTCAGTGCAACAGCATTCACTGGGATATGCATCTATGACCTTTTTCATGGGAGTGTCTTCTGAAAGATCCACAAGTGTAAACAATGTGTCGATTGTTCTTTTTTCCAACCACCTACCTGATTACCCTAACCAGCTCATGGAAAGCTTGGTCTACGTTCATGCGGATTTTGGCTGAAGCCTCCATATATGTGACCTTCAGTTGTCTGGCCAGCTGCTGGCCCTCCTCCTGGGTTACCTGAGGCAAAAAGAAGAGCAGGCTGAACGTCACGTGAGCTCGAGCGTGCGGCAAAGCACCGTCCATAATCTCTCACAACAAACCGGGTGTTTCATAAACACAGGAGTGAGCTGAAGAGCTACCTTGACTGTTGAGCTTGAACTTCTTAATTGTGACAAATGAAATCATTCATTAGCCAACACGGGTTTCTAAAATCTGTTTCCGATGGTTAAAAGTCATTGAGCCTGTAAGCGGTTCCATTCCACCACAAGGGGGTGGTGTTGATTCAGTGTAAGAAGGGACAAGGAACACGCCATCATTTCATCACACTCCCTTTTCTCTTCAAACATCCATCCTCCCCTCCTCCAGACACCGCGATTCCTACAGTCGCTCTTTTATTCTTTCACTCACATCCTGTTGAATCGAAGCAGCTATCTGCAGCTGCAGCGCTCGCTCCCACTTTGAAGCATGCAAATGTGAATCCTTATCTCTTCAGACGATCACGCTGGGTATGTGTTTGTCAGTCAGCGAGTTCAGATCTGTGTTGGACTCACTTGTCTCTGCGGCTCCAGATCTGCTTTGTTTCCTACGAGGATCATCGGGAACTCATCTCTGTCTTTGACTCTGAGAATTTGTCTTTGGAATTTGTAGATTTCTTCAAAACTGTAAAACATGACACAAGCGTTGAGTGATGGGGTTTTTCTTAAACAGGTGAACAGGTTTATTGAAAAGTGAATATGTGTGTCAGGCCTCGGAACCAAACCGCCCCCACACAAACAGAAGTTGGAGGGGTCGTCATCCCAGGTTAGAATGGGACTGAAGGGCTGAGCATGTCAGCAAGGAGGAAGTATCGACCTCACTATGACAGAAACGTGACATTTGTTTCTCTCAGAGCACTGACCTTATCATGGCGCGACTACAATATAAATGTCATGTGCTGTTTTTCAACCCAAAAACTAAATGCAAATGTCAGTCTGGCAGAAGAAAAAAAAAAAAAAGTGAGAGTGAGACTGCAGGCCCGGGTCAGCATTCCACACACAGCCTGGTGAGCACACAGTGAAGCTGCGAAGACTTAAAAATGGAGGAAGCAAAGACTGTTTACAATATAAACAGTGGGAGGAGTGTTTGGGTGGGTGGGGCGGGGGGCGGGGGGTGTAGCAGCTCACTGCAATGCTGGGCAGGGACACAAAAACGGAGGAAATAAGGACAAGAATATCTTTGAGGTGATTTATAGTGTCGGTACAGTGACTGAGAATCACACTTACATGAGGAAATGTCTCTTTGTGATATGTTTTTTTTTATGGTTATTTATGCTTTAGGTTATTTATCTTATCAATTACAGCTTCACGGTCTTTACTTTTTTCAAACAAGGCATATCTTGGTGGTGCGGTAAACACAAAGACCCGCCGCTCCACCGCTGTCTCTCTCACAAAGCAGTAGCTGTGGTATTAAACCACAGTGGCTGTTACCATGGTTACCAAAAATGTCGCAAAAATCCACAAGTGCCAAAATCTACAGTTTAAATCATGAAAGACCTGAGCTTTTAATATCTAACATAGCATTTGACAAGATGGTATATTTAGTATTGGCCTGCTCCACTTAATTATTATACTTTAAATGTAATTATTACAAACCATTTCTAAATTCTTGACTGTACCAAGTATGTAATTTTACAACCTGACATGCACTGAATAGATTTAAGAGAGAAATAAAACTATTTCTATGTTGGCCGGATGTTTTTCGCAGAACTAACAATGTCTCTGTTCCCGTCCACCTAGTGTGGTTTCAGTAGCTTTAATTAGAAAGTAAAGGTATGAGTGAAATCAGAAGGACAGGACTAGAGAGGAAGTGTTTAGAACAAAGGCACAAAAAAATGACCACAAGAGCAAGAGCACAGAGGGTCTGGAAGCACAGGGGGGGCAACAAGTGAGAGCATCAGAGCAGAGTGTGAGATGAGAAGCCGGGCAGACGACGAGAAAGAGAGACACAGTCAACAGAGGTGTGTTAACAGAGACAAAGACAGAGAGGTGTGTGTTTGTGTATGGTGTGAGCTCTGCTTGTGTGTGTGAGGCGAGTTTGCACATGACGAGAGCTGTCACTCACCTTCCTCTGTCAGTGACGGAGAAGACGAGCAGGAAGCCCTCCCCTGTCCTCATGTATTGTTCTCTCATGGCTCCGAACTCTTCCTGTCCAGCCGTGTCGAGGACTGGAGGGCGCACACACACGGTGACACGGACACACAGAAAGAATTGCAGCAAATTCCACTTTTGCAATCAGTTCTTCGAATACAATACAATGCAATGGAAAGAAACCAGCAACGTGTGCGTGTGTGTGTTTATGCTGTTTGTGTTTGTCCCACAAAGTGCACTTACTGTCGAGCCTGGCCGCCCTTTCATCAATCACACACTGCTTTGTGTAGGAGTCTTCGATTGTGGGATCATAGTCGGTGACGAAGTACGACTGCAGGAGAGAGAGAGAGAGAGAGAGAGAAGGACCATGAGTTTGTCTGGCGTCTGTAATTATGTCAGGTAGAGACACAGGCTGTGACCTAATTATGTATTGGCTGTATACACTGTTCACCATATGCAGTATTCCCTGTATACTGAGCTTTGCAGCAAATAAGAACAACACAAGCTTACTGGTTTTATTCCAACAATAAACTAACCAATCACACTGTTTTTATCTTCACCGGGGGAGATCGTGTTTCAGCCTGCACTTTGTTTTTTGTTCGTTTCTCAGCAGGATTATGCAAAAGCTACTCAACGCATTGACACCAAACCTGGTATGATGTCAAATGTACAGTTAACTTTCAATAGAATCGCTTGAGCGTGACGCAGTTATGTTGGAATGCTGCTTGGAATGACTCATCACAAAGGAATGGACCCAGAAAGCCACGGGCCTTGTGTTTTAGGTTAAAAGGGAGCAGACAGCCTCGCTGACCTCTGTCTTTACTGGTGTCCTGCAGACGGGAGGTAAACACGCGCGCGCCTGCAGACGGTTGAAGTAAATATTCACCCACACTGTAACGAATGCTCAAGTTTCGACAGCGGGCTGCTTTTCTTGCTAATAACACATTTACAAGAGGTTTCCTCGGCTGCAGCAGCCACTCCGCTCGCTCGCTCCTGAAGGCTTTGAATCCACGGCCAATATCTGGTCTCCTAGTAACTTCAACTGGAAGGGTGGGGCCAGGGGGCAGGGAGGAGGAGGAATCATGCATTTTTTACATTTTTCTCATGTTTTGTAGTTCTTGCTCTCCTCAGGGACTAGTTAAGTGGTGACAGCTGAGGGGAGTGCTCGGGGAATGTCAAACCAACACCCTAAAAACACAAGAGCAATCACAAGAACATAAAACCAAGACGGACTCCCTGTTGTTCCAACGACAAGCCACATTAAACTCTCCTCAGTAACAGTTGTGTTGTTGGTGTGTGAGTGTGTGTGTGTGTGTGTGTGTGTGTGTGTTGTCTCAAACAGCGACGGGGCTGATCAGTTTATTTGCTGGTATTTGGCAGCTGAGGGAGGCAAGAGATGACTTGTGTGCATGTGCAAATATCACGTCTCTGACACTTTGAGTCATACAGGATGTGGATCTTAAACAGGCAGGTGAGTCACTGGTTTAATTCTGGTTAGGGCCCAACTGATACAAGACAACTGACCAATTCAGTTAAAAATATTATTGCTATCAACCTTTACTATTTTATGTTCTTACAGCACAATTTGCAGTTTGTGGATCCAGGATATTTTCGTTTCTTTCTGCGGGATCACTGATTTTTCAATTATCTTTAGTTGATTTATTAAGGAATAATTCATGGATCTAGGTGTTTAGGGGACTGATATTTATGAGCTTGAGCCAGTTGGTGATCTCTTGAATTTAAATGTGGTTCATAAGGGGACCGTCGTACAGCGTCATCTCATCTTTTCTTTCTTCTTATAAGTATCAGTACAACTGAAGTCTTTACTTGGGATATATGAGTGTTTATAATGGTACTGTATATTCTCTTCTGTCAGTGGATTTACATTCTTTGCCCCACCTGCAGCTCGCTGCTGTTGCATGAGCTGCAGGTAATCTCTCCCTCGCACTCTCTCGCCGCTCTGCAGCGTGCGAGCGTGCCGGCCTGTGTCACATCCACTCACCACTGTTCAATAATTCATCAGTATTACTCTGTGTATCCCAGGACGTGCTTCGCCGCACTGCACAGCCTTCAGAAGACCAGAGAGAGAGAGACCATAGGGGGAGGGAGAGAAAAAATAAAAAGCTGCTTGTGTTTCTTGTCCCTCCCTCCTCCGCTGCCGCTCTCTGAGCCGTAGCCTGAGCAGGTGACCTCTGCTTCCCGTCCACTTCTTATTCCTATTCTGTCAACCCCAGCCAGCTGCACTGAGCGCCACACTCCTCCACTTTTACCTTCCCTCCCTCTACACGCAGGGGCAGCATAGCTAGCTGCTGCGCTGTCCCACAGCCATGACGGATGAGGCTGTTCCTTAGTGCCAGCGGCATCAGAGCCAGTACTAACAGGGCCTGGAAGGTTCTTCAGCTGGGCAGCGATAGAACGACGGGCTCAGTGAGGGGAGTGCATGATGACTCAGGAGGACTTCCGATAACTATGTGACATAAGCCGGCCTGAGTCACGGCCGGTAATTTGACCTATAAATCCTGATTTCGGCCAATGACTTCATCAGAACAGTACAGGCTCTTAAAACAGGATGAATCAGGCTGAATGAGCTGAGAAATGTAACCCAGAAGTTACAATTAGATCCATGCCCAGGCCTGAGAAGTATAATTTATAGTTTTTTACAACATATTTTTGATTAGATATTTCCTGATTTTACTCAAAATGTTTAATTTCACTAGTGTTGCATCTTAAACAATAATTCTGACTTTTAAATTCCTCAAATTAACCAGTGTGACAACGGTGCACTTGATGTTTTCTGCCAAACTATTTCACAGGTACGTGACAAAATTCCTCGATACATTTCCAAGAGACTGTCGTGGCGATGAAGACAGCGGAGTCAGCAACTTAAAGGAAGTTAATGAATCATTTAGTTGGGCAGCAACTTCACAAACTTGAGGCAAACTGCAATTTAACCACCGGAGTCAGTGTGCTGTATGCAGCCTGCATGGGGCGAGGAATGACGCTAAAAAAGCCAAGAACAGCTCATGCTTCCCTGAGGTAATCGTTGGGCCAGTTCTGACATGACCAGCATGGTGGGTGTGTGCATATGTGAGCTGAAAAAGCAGGATAATTATCAACCTCGTGTTTTTGCCTCAGAAGTCAGAATTTATTTTAAAGAAAATCAGTCCAGTGGGTCCAGAAGTTACGTCGACCGATCATTAACAGAAACACAACAAAAACCAAAAAAAAAAAGTGGGAGTAAAATCATGGCTGCAGGGCCAAGCTGCAGTTTAGTTTGGATGTTGGAGGCAAAGGTGGGTCGGGCCACACTCGGCCCCGGTCAGCTCTGAAGGAAGGAAACTCCACCTCTGAACCAGGCAGCCGGCCTGGGCCGAGTCCTCGGGCGGCGCTGATGTCACAGATGACATGTTCCGCTACCCTGCCCCACCCACTGAAGTCCAGACCCATCACTCAGTTCCCCCACAAGCATTCCAGCTATACGTCCCAGCCCTCCACCCACACACACACACACACACACACAGACAGCACATGCACGTTCACATCAGGAAAACATTACAAGGCCTGTCTACACAGAGCTCACAAAGAGGGTGGATGAGTCCCGGCTGCAGCTCTGCTTTAGAATGGTCTTTTTATTCTCGATAAACAAGTTAATCATTTATTCTTCAAAATGCAAAGAAGACAGCAAATACATTACATTTTAAAAGTCACACTTCCCCAAAGTCCTGACTGATCTCAAAAAACGTATACTAATTATTTTTAATAACTGAAATTTTCACAGAAAGAAATTGGGGAATGAAAAAAATAAAAACAACTTTGATGTTTAAACTAAGTTCTTGAACAACTCCTCGTAGACGGAACCACAGTCGCAGAATCAAATCAGTTTCCACGTGTTGTCCAGTTTGACTAGTTTCACCATTTCAATTTGTGTATTTTTATACGACCGTGTTTGTTTTTAAAACCTAAAGCAATGAATCCCGTCTGGCACAGCTGCCGGTTGCCAGCCTCAAGAAAAGCAAGAATGGCTGATATGCGTAGGCGTGTAATCAGCATCATGCTTGCACTATGCACCCACTTCCTCTTCACACAAACAGCCCAACAGGCGCTAAATATAGATCCTTTTCCATCTCTGTCAGTAACCCTACGGCTTTAGTTAGGGCAGCCTCTTTAGGGCCGGTATCACATCGTTATCAATGCAGAGCACAAAACCACAGCTTCAGCAACAATGCAGATAAAACTGAGATTTCTGTGGTAATTAGCAGAAACACACTGGTCCTGCTCAGCTGAGGACGTACCTGCCGACAGCACTGTCATAATGAGAGGGGGTGCTGAGCTAAAACAAATACTCATCAATGCTGTTAATTGCCTTCTGCATTTGGCCCGGGGCCCGATGAGAATTCACAGATCTCGACTCGGAAGTCATTAGCTGCAGTTATTCTTTAATTAAAGAGAAATGCAGATTCAAGGCCATTCAGTTTTGTTATTCCAGGAAAAATGATGTCAGTATCTGCAGATCTGAAACATTCCCCGACCTCATCATGCACTACCACACACACACACACACACACCGCAGTAGGACCCTCTGCCAAAGCTGATACACACTCCCGGAGATTTTGTCATTTGGAGTTTTGGACATAACAGGCATGTTCACTTAGCTTCAGTGCTCTGTGCTCATGCTCAGGAGTGGAGCCATTGTTTGCTCAAGTTTAATCAGAAAGCTTTGTTCGTGAAAACAGACGAGAAAGGGTCATTGTATTTGTCCCCGTGAGAAACATTCTGAACTGTGCAGTTCAGCCAGGGATCCAAACTGAATCCTAACAGTGAGGAGTCAAAGCTTCACCCTCACAGAAACCAAAACAAAATCAAGTAAGGAGAGGAAATGCTTCTCCAACAAACCAGGAGACGCTATGGTTCTCCTACCTGTCTTCAAGACATGTACTGGAGTCCGGAAATTTTCCTGACATGCAGAATACAGCCCAAAAACTTCCAGAAAAATCAGCGTGTGTGAGTGCACGTGTTGTTTCCATCAATTGAAAATAACAAAAAAAGACAACTATCATCAGGCAGAAATCAACAAAAGTGTCACCTAATATGTCACTGTAATTGGTTTTACCTACAGAGCAATGCAAAGTGGCTCATAGACAACATGAAGAAGCTTGAAACCTTTATGATGCTGGGGGGTGGGTAACAGGTGACCAGTGACTGATGACCGGTGAAACATGCCATTTGTAAGAATTGATCTTTGGGCCACGGCCAAGTTCGGCAATTTCAATTAAGGGCACAAGCTCCATGCCAGACGGTCGGGAGCCTGCCAGGTTACATCCTCAGTCAGCAGAAGACTGGGACCGATCCTGAGGACACAATGCTGATGAAATCAAAATATCGAGATCGACTCACAAATTCTACAACCATGTTAACACATCACAACTGTTAATAATAACAATAACATATTGCGGGTGTCTATTTCTTTGCCATACAAGGCATGAATACTACTTTATTACTTTCAGGTCCACAGGTCCAGTGCCTTGGCCAAGCTTTTAATTGACTCCAAAGCATTACTTTAGAAATCAATGCATAATCAATGCATGAGTTGATAGATTGTCAGGAAAGACTTCCTGTCCTCCTCAAACCGGCGCATGTTTAACCTTTGCAGCCACATCTGGGGCTGGCTGACGCAGCATCTGTCATTTATCAAACAGCAGCCATAAGGGTTTAATGTTAAACAGATGATGGCCAGTCCCTCTGCAGCTTTACTCTCCCTGTCCTCCTCCGTCCCCTGGCCTTCTTCTCATGCTTCACAGGATCTGACACACACGGACAGGAATCTGTGTGCGCGACATTGTTTTGTTGAGCACTTAAAGAGTTCTTGAAGTGAGAAATGGTGGAAAAAAAAAATAAGACGGGTCAAAAGATTCGAGGGGGAGGAAGAGGGAGAGGGCAGGCGACACAAGAGAGGGAGAGCAAGAGTGAGAGCAGAGGAGGGGGAGGGAAAGGCAATAACTTCCTGTGGAAACACCCACTTTTCCCATGAGCTCATGCAAACCAGAAAGGTCACTTATTCAATACCTAATACACATGGAGAGAAAGGGAGCACACAATGTGTCCGGGGCCTTAAAAGGCCAAAGGGGAGGGTTCTGCTGAAGCTGGGGGAGCTTGAGGACATGACACATCCTCGCTGCACAGTAACGTGACAGCAACAGAAAGATTCTGATTATCATTTTCTAAACTCTTTAGAAGCCTAATGCTCATGTCCTGCGTGCTCGACATGCACAGTGACAACACTATCAGTGAATATTTACAGTCGCTGAACGCAGCACTGACTCTTGGCTCGATGCCGAATTAAATGAACCCGTGCACATCACTCTTACAAGCTCTCCACCTCCTAATGCACAGCAGATCAATAGACCGACCCTTTATTCATTGCCCTGGCTTTAACTGCCAGCAAATCAGTGAAACTCTTCAAGTTAAGGGATAATACACTATCTATTATTATGAGTTCCCACGAATGAAAAGCATAGCCTTGCAAAAAAACCTTATTTCGGCGCAGGACGATTAACTAAAAATGAAATGAAACCAACATTTATAACCTCTCACTGAGCCACGTCAGTTCATTTGGTTCATTCTCTGTCTACGCTCTACTTCTAAACGCCATCACTAATCAGAGGTTCTTAGGAAATGTCAAGTTTACCTTGCGGTTATGTTGATTCAATCTAGTATTTATGAGACAGGCAATCATACACATTAACAACAGGTCTGAGGTTTTGTGCACATTCAGTTCACCTGCTGCAGACAACTTTAAAGCCAGCGTTAAAGTGGCCAGAATTATCCTGGTACTTATTACATTAGGACTATTCATAGTCTTACTGGTGTTTTTACAAAAACAAGTCGCATACAGTATGTGCTTAGTGGCCCAGCTACGGCACTTGAGGCTGTAGAGCCGAGGATGGAACTCATGCGGAGAACAAAGGAGAGGATAAATGTCCCACCAAGTGTGCCAACTCCTGGCACCCTCACCCCCCTGCTCTCCTCTAACCTCTCTGGCATTAGACTTCAATTGGCCTGCTAAATATCAACGTGTGCTGGACTCTGGACACGTTTGAACCCGCTCAAAGGCGCGGAATCAAAGTGGTGCCATTTAAAGGCCTTTTTCCACCAGATCACTCGGCTCAAAGCCGCCTGTTTGCTTTATAGGGGTCATATTAAAAAACATGTCTTTATCTTCAATTCATAAGTGCATTTTATAGAACTGTGGGTGGAGACCAGTTTTAATATTCTAGACACCCACAAAGTGATTGCTCAGAACAACACAAACATGGAGAACTGTGTGAACCGCCCTAACTGATCATGTGACATCACCTTCCCTTCATTAAATCCACTCTAAGCCCAGTCATTGATGGGTTATCGGTGACGTTTTCTCTAGGGCCCTGTTTTGTTTTCCTAGAAGAGACACTGAATAAAGACCTATTTTGAGAAGAGTTGCCCTCTAAAAAAACATGGTGATTCCCCCTGACTGCACTTCACTGTGAGTCCTCATCAATGCCTGCTTTTGTGGAAGTGGGAAAACCTATGAAACCCATGTGATGCTGCATCAAAATGACTTTGGGTACGAGACTTATCTAGTCAAGAAGTGAGGATTTTACTGTACACCAGATCCATCCATCCAGACTTTGTCTATACCGCTTATCCTTCAAAGGTTGGGGGCAGTTGGAGAGATAAGAGATAAGAGATAAGAAATACCAAACCAAAATACCTCAACCAAAATGCTCACCATACATTATGATCGTACACGCCATATTAAAATGGATGACTTAACAGTGCCGTAAAAGTATCTTGCAGTATGTCATAAACCCCGCCCATTGTAGTGGCTAGGACAATGAATGCAATTCATGTGCATGTGGAATAATATAATAATGATAATCTGATCACACTGTATGTGTGTCCAAGTGTTCATGGGTTAAAAGGTCATGATTGGCAGCTGGTATCGGCAGGACCTCAACATGTCCTGATTGTGATGGTTCGATGAGACGACACCAGCTGCTGCAGTGGCTGCATGGACAGAGAATCTACTGTGACTTTCAAAACCAAGTAACCACAAACAAAGCGCAGTGCAGAGGGTCTATGCTCTTCAGGAAAACCTTATGACTGAGAGTGATCGGATGCTGATCAGCGCAGCAAAGCTCAACGGTGAGGAGGTCCCAGTGGTCCGTTTGGGAGAACATTAATCTTTTATAACAGAAAACTGCCATACTGACATGTTACCTCGTAACAGAGTGTTTTCTTCTTCCACCAAAGTTAAAAATACTAATTTGTTTCTGAAACACTCAGACTAAACTGAACAGAACCTGCAGGGATATATTCATCTCATCTCACTTCATTCCCCACAACCTCCTCTCTTTCCCCTGTTACAACTGCTGAGTGTGTGTTTCTGCTCCAGCTACACTACTGCAGACTGTAATTCTTAGCGTGGGGTGATATGTCAGAGGAAATGGGGCCACTCACTGGCATCATGGCGGATACATAGCAGCATTACTGTGCTAGCACTCCCAAAAACACATGCAGTAGAAAAGCTATTAGAAAAGTCTCCCCACAATGACTGTCCCTGTTACAGTTACAATTTTGTGTCAGAAGGCAATTAAAAACAGGTGAAATATATATAAAGACATGATCTAATTATTTGTATATGCATTCTTTTTGCGTCATGCCCCACCATTACAAAAACTTTCATCAAAATCAGTTCAGCAGTTTTGGAGCGATCAAATAAAATATGACTGTAGAAAACCTCCCTGGTTAGCTTTACTTTATTGGTCCCTGGGGCAAACATTACTTTCACAGCACCGTAAACCATATGTCATAACTCAACGACGGGCACAGACACGAAGGATAATATAACAGCAGCAGTCAGAACGACATGAAATGGAGTTCCTGTAATCACACTGTAATCAGTGTCGTGCTGCACCGCCTGTAAGCACCTCAGAGACCTGTACCAGAGCGCAGTACGTTTGATGGATCATGCTTTTGTAACTGCAACTTGTCTAAAGGCCTCACAACGAAGCTCTGAGTGGCTGGGCGTGAGGAGGACACACAATCTTGGCAGCCCGTTGGTTCCACGTATTGGTTTGGTTCAGTCTGTTACTGAGGGCATGTTTATTATTTACTATGGTCTTTGAAGACATTTCCTACATGCAGTAGAGGCTTTAGACCAATCGCAACAGAGTGCAGTAGCTGACCAATCAGAGCAGACTTGGCTTTACCGAGGGGAGGGGGGTGGGGGTCTTAAAGCGACAGGTGCTAAAACGGCAGCATTTCACACAGAGGCTGAAAAGAGGAACTGCATCAAGTGGCAGTGGGTTCCGATCACTAGAGAATGTAAATCTTTTCAAGTAATCACCCAAAATAACGTTATGAATCTGAATATGGGGATTTCTCTTTGTACAGCAGAGGAATACGTAGCTACTAGCAACACGTTACTGCCTCCGGTTGACCTGTTTATAACACTTGGATATATAATGACCTCGATGACTCATGATCTCCACAGACGTAAATCCCAGTATGTCACTAAAAAAAAAAAAAAAAAAAAAAAAACTTGCCCGATCTAAGCTAGGTGTGTTGTGATTCTGGGAGTGTCTGAGCACTGCATGCTTAAACTAGCATCTAGACAGTCATGGCAGTGTTTTGGTTAGACATACCAAACACTTTTTGGCAGCTGTTGACTTGGTGTTCACTGGTGTGTGGTAATTTTAAATTCTACCCTGGGTTTGCCAACGCCAACTGGTGCGGAGGACAGAGTCGCCTACAGTTGCTGGGTGTGTGTGTCTGGGTTAGATCAACATAACAGTAACACAATAGCCGCGTCACTGACTCAACCGAGCTGACATGTTCTACACATGTGTCCGACGTTTGCTGAGCAGCCTCTCTGGTTCTGATGTTATCTGCCTGAGAGACTCAGAGGCTCATTTGTCGGGAACAGAGTAGCACTTGGCCATTGTCACCAGCACATTTGGACAGTGGGTTTTGCTGTAATGTCACCTGTTGGGGGGTTGTCTCATTCCGGGCTTCACCTCCCACTGATGGACAGCAGGTGCCCCGCAGGCCTCTGGACAGTGTCTGTGTGAGAAGTGCCAAATGTCCACCAGCTGCCTGGCAGACAGCTCGGGGCTCAGCATCAGCGACAAGCACAGACGTATCATAAGAACCGTCCGCTGTGTTCCACCAACTGAGCTCTGTGCACATCATCTCACGCCACAGAGTCAAATAATGGAGACTTACACGGATATATAATCAACACCTGCAGCACACATATTCAATTTTCCTTGACTGAAAAGCTGTACATTAATTTTGAAGGTTAAATGTTCGAGGCTGGTGGGAGCGGGTGTCAAAAATAAGCAAAATGTCAGTTTCCCATAGTCAGACTTGTTGTTATATGACTCTGAGATGTGAGACCTGATACTGTGGCCAGTTATTCTGAAACAGACACAGAATAACAATAGCCAAAAACAACGCAGAGAAAGCCGCTGCCCTCTGTGTCTGCCTAACTGAGGGGAAGTGACCGGAAAACAAGTGGGGCTACCACAGGTGAAAACAGCAAAAAATAAACCAAGGTCAATATTACAAGTTCGAGGATAAATGCCATATACTCTCTGCCTGGTGTCATTTATTATTTATTTATAATTTTATTATCAATAAAAGTGACTCATCAATTGATTCAGTTATGATTACTGTTTATTAAACTCATTAAAATAAAACCTCAAATCAGAGGTTTCCTAACAAGTTGTACTTAGCATGATCTTGTTTTCTACACTTTGTAGTAGTGATAAGTAGTGATAATACTTTGTAAGGTTAACAAGTAGCATGTGAGAATGTGTTGAGACTTGGATCTGAGGTCAGGTTGTTTCCAGAAAACAGCAACTGAATGCCTCTTTGTTTTTCATTAACACAGGAGCAAGTACTAGCAAATACATTCAAAACGTATATTGTTGTATTGAAATGAATCGTCATGTTATGATTAGGCCATCTTTGCTCATTATAAATAAGATGCCAAACACTAAAAAACTGATTTAAGATCCATTTTGTGGAGTGAGTCAGCAGAATACTGTCCTTGCTGGTTGTTGGAGGTTTTGCTGTTTATCCACATGGTGACTTGCAGGACCTCTCCATTCAAATCCCCAAGTGTTGTCTATGTTCACAATATGAGCATGTGCTGTACGCTAGGGAGACATACTGTAGCTTTGAGGTGCAATATGGAACACACACAGGAGACAGGTTGAGCAATTGTTCTTCTCTGACTGTACAGATGAATGTAAAATCAAATCCATGACGGCTCCACGTTCTTTTCTTTTTCAGTGCATTACTCTAAGAAATATTGAATACGTATTTAGTAGTAAAAGATTCCTACGTTCTCCGGTCATTATGTGTTGTTTCTAAACACAAGCATCCGTTCAAGGATAAGATGCAGTTGAAAATGTAAGTCAGAGGTGTCACATTAAAAATATTCCAGTTTTTTATAACATTTCCAGTCTGTGAATCTCAAAACTCTCTGCTCCTCACAGACATGTGAGGACATGCTATAGTATTTATCAGTATTATTCCATCCTGTGGCTGCAGCGGAGAAAGGCAGAGAGCTGGGAGTGCCTGCAATTATCATCTGATCCAAGATCAGTCACGTGTGTGAGCGACTTTCTGGATCACACCTTGGCCTCCAGCAAACAACTTCACACAGAACAGATGATGCTGCAGTTTTAAAGACCCGATGTCAGACAACGCGTCCATAATAATGACTTTTCCTTCTCCTCACCCTATGAAACAGAGCAGATTATACACCGAGGAGTGTAAGACATGCTTCTCAACTTGTGGCGGCCATGATACATTTCCACCTGCCAGATATAAAACACGCTCAATGTCAAGGATAAAGCTCCATTTACTGAAGAATGAGGAAGTACACTCGCAGAGGAAGGTAACTAAAAAACATGTCTAAAAGCATTTGGGTAACAGTTGATCTGCTCCTATCAGTTAATAGATCATATTCATTTTGGGCAATATAGCACATGTACAACATGTATAATTGATTTGAATCGACCACAACAACATACAATGATCCAGTCATGCCAAATGTTGTATTTATGTCATTATTGTACGTTTAGCTATTGCTGATAAAGCGCCGTCTTCCACCCAGGACAGTCATTAGTTTCTCATTAGCTTGGAGTGAAAAAGAATGACCTGCTCGTCTCTTGAGCTTTCCCAGATGGGTGGGAGTGTCCAACTCCCTTCTGCATCGACATTCCTATGGTGAGCTGCATGGTATTTTTCCAGATTCGCCTGAATTATCTAAGCAACAGGATATTCATCAATGCATTTGAAAGAAAATAAAAGGTAAGGCCCCAGCGCTGTGGTGTCCTGCAACTTCCACAGAGAACATGTTATAAAAGCAGTTGGCCTTTCTACCTTGCATAAACAAAATACTCAAAACTATCTTCGAGAGTATGAGCTCTGATTCCATAATATGTCAGCGTTCACACACCTCAGAAGCCTGACCACACAGTTCAGAGTTATGTAAACTCTGAAAACTATGAACTCTGTTGCCTCTGAATTCATACCTGGTTGATGACACAAACTGCTTTTAGAAAGGTATTTGCATTATTCTATCATATTATCTGGGCTCTCTCTATATCTCTCCCTGTGGTTTTTCTCCAGTTAATTCCTTCCACAGTCCAAGACCTGTAGATAGGGCTTATTTTAATTGAAGAGCCTAGATTGGCCGTGGGTGTGAATGTGGGTCTGAATGGCTGTTTTTCTCTTTTGTTTAATCCACACTGCTACGTAATATACTCCACTCTAAACTTTGGCAACATTGGCCACGTTTTTGTTCGAAAAGATGCTTGGAAACAATGAGACACGCGCCCACGTTTACTTCCTGATTGGTTCTTAATCAGTCATGACTCCACTACGAAAACATGGGAAACAGTTACTCTCAGTATCAGTTCCGCCTCATCCTCAGACTAACAAAAAAAAAAAAGTTATTTTCCTCATTCATAGATTTTCCTCTAAGTGTAAATGGTCATGTGATATATACATTGTCGTTTTTGTCTGTATGGAAATGGATTATTACTGATGCAGATGTTTTAGTTATTTTATAAAAACTGAAACATTAGTGTGAATGCAGCCAAGTAAAGGCACATAGGTAAGAATGAACACTTTCTGGCTGACATGAAAAAAGGAAGAGAAAATACTCATCTGAGGCTGAATGTGGATTTTATTTTGAAAGGTTCTCTTGAAAATGTTTTGATATGTCTGCAGTGATAAATCCCTTTAAAACAACACAGGGACGCAGAGTAAACTTCCCTTTATGGCTGATTTTAACGGTTCAGTGCATGTTATCTATTTCAGGTTTGTTTCTCTCTCACAGCAACAGTGAACACTGTCATTTCAAAATCATTGTCAGACTAATGCCACACCTCTTGGTTAGCTCTCTCTTAGCATGAATTATCGCTGTTCAATTTGAATAAGGAACTTCGATACCTCGTGCAGGGTCTGTGTGGGAAAAATGATACTCGTGCATGGAACAGTGGCCAGTGTGGCAGCACTGGGGTCAGATGAGGGTAGAAGCTGGGGGTGGGAAATTGAAAAGACGGCACAATAACTCTGACTGTGTGTTTAACTGTTATAACTATAATTTTCTCAATTTCTCAATCTTAAGAAAAAAAAGAGAGATGAAAGAAATCAAGATTACAACGGATGCTACTGTGATGCTTGCCAGCTAAAGTAAACACACAGGAGTTTGAAAAAAGTTATTCTATAAATAAAAGTTCTGCCAACAGAGCCCTCTCACCTAAATCTGTGTTTTATTGCTCAGCCATGTTTTTACATGTAGATATATGGCTGAGCGATTAAGTGCTGTTGTAAAAAAAAAAAACAGGGAGTTCCTTTTTTTTTTTTTTTTTTGCTCTTGTAGTTGTGTGAGCTGTGTGAGAAATCAACAGGTGACCCTCCAGCAGAGCTAAATAAACAATTTACTCTCGTCACCTGCTTGGGCTCGCACACACCAACGCAGACCCGCGCACGAGTGAGCGACTGCCACAGCTGTAAACCCTCGTCTAAGAAAGAGCTCACGGCCGTGTAGCTCAGTCTTCTGTTATAAAGCAGATACGATCTCCCTTAAAGGAGATGAAGAAACGCCCTTCGTAGAACAAATGGAATTGTTTCCACTCAGTCACTGTGGCATGTGACAACGTACAATAACGCCTGCATCCAAAAATGGGCCGAGAGCGCTCCGTGTTACATGCAACAAGGCTCCTACACTCTGGTCTCAAACACACACACGCACACACACTCAAGTGTAGCTGCAAACACTTTGCCTAACCACTTGTGGCTGTTTCTGAGAAACACAGATGAAACAGCGCCCACCGCATTGAGCTCCAGCACGACTATCATTACTCCACCTTGCCTCCACATGCCCGCGCTTGGCTGCCCTTAAAAACACTGTTTATTCTATTGAATTACTACTTGTGGCAGCATTCCTCCTAAATGACCTCACAGCCAAGTAATCAAAGCCCTGTTAGAACATATGCGAGCTGCAGTATGTGAAAGTAGAAGTACAGAGACAGAGACGAAGTCACTTCTCCGCTGTAGCTGCAAAACAAGCAATGGTCTACGACCATCCTCGACTAATCTGTCTGGACGTGATCAGTCGGGATGTTTTTGCTCCTGTGCACGAGTCGCCCGCTGCCACCATGCTAATATTAGCAAGCATGTGAGCAAGGACCGCCAAGTTTTTCAGCCAGCAATCAGACAACACAACATCTCATTATAGAGCCATCGCATCCCAGCAGCTTCTTTGGTTACCGAGTCGATCGGCCATGTTTTGTTTTGTTTTTTTAACCTCCACAGGAGGAGGTACAGTCATCCCACAAGGTTTTCATTTGAAACTGCATCGGCTCTGCAAAACACGCCTGGCGTCCACACTGCCCCAGAGTTTTAGAGCTGCTAAAGCCGAGTATGTACAAAAAAAAAAAAAAAACTACTGACACACACACACACCACCCCACACGCAGCTCTCTCATGGCCAACGTGAGTAATGTTTTCCCTGACTTGGGACACTTCCTCCCTCACAGACGTCACATTAAACAACTCGCTGCGCTCCACAACTTTTGTCAGATGACTCAGTTATGTCATCCCAGCGCTATTTAAGCTTTGCAGCTTTCAGTCAACTGCTTGGCATTAAGGTGGCCACTCTTCCAGTATTCATCCAGTATTGTCAGAGAACTGTCTTGAACGTCGGCATTAAGTTGTAGAATTGTCACAAACATCTTCATCTAAATCATCTGACTTATTTTCGTGGGCAGCTGCTTTACAAGATTGGTTTACTTGACTAAATTAAAAAGGAAGATGTGTATATTCGTCAAATGGTGGTATTTTAAAGAAGTACGTTGGCTTCACTGTTGAACACACACAAATGGCACAAAAGAGCATGCTTCTGAAAATGATTAATGCGTCGCGGTCACCCACAGCCGCCACACGCACACACGCACACACACACACACACAGAAAAACTTGTTGCAAAACTATGAAGAAGTCTATTCTGGTGTATCGACTGTATAACAGCAACTATTGCTTTATTTAAAGGCACAGGGTGTAAGATTAGGGTGAAAGGGCATTGTAGCAGAATCCTAATTTTATAATAATCCTGGTGAAGTTTTCACTGGTGTGTTTCATCGATATTGTGTGTGTGGGGGGGTGAGATGAGGAGTATTCAACTGCAACATGAAACTTCACCTCTAGATGTCACTTTATTTTTCACACGGAACCTTTAATGATAGAAAATATTATTTGTAATAATCAGGTGATCGTTCAGTCGAGGCAACTGGACTTCTTTCTTTGTTGAAATAATTTGTAATAATTTGCAATAATGCCAAATGGCATTTAATCACCACCTGTCATACAAGAAGCACTTTTATTTTTGACAAAACACTACACAATAAATGTAGTTCATACTGACACACACACACAAAGTTCCTGTGAATCAGGAAGCAGGTCATGTTTTTCCATACAAAACTAGGAGGCCCTAAGCGCAGCAGTGAAGGGACTTCCTTAGCCAAAGGGCCAAATTCCACATGGTCCATGACCATTAACCCACCCAGGCTGACTTAGACCTCCCCCCAACAGAGCATCAGCCACCCCACCCCCCCATCCCCACCCCAAAAAACTCACAACACTCACTCAACATAGTTGACAGTAAAGCCAAGGCCTCACAACCAGCTGTTAGGTCTTTCCGCCGTATCAAGCGTCTTCCAGAAACTGGTGAGTGGCAGGCAGGTTCTCCTCCTTAAGTCAACACCGGCACCGGATTATGCCAGTCACACATGAGACGTAAACATTTAAAGCAAAATACCATAAAACTGATGGCCCTGCAAAAGCCTGAATTGACACAAAAGGTATCGTATACATACTCTACATACTCTAACTGGGAAGTGAATAGTATAAGCAGCTTGGAAATATCGTCTAAAAAAACTGTAGCAGATGTGATGAACTGTTCTGTTTCTGTAACCAACAGCCATTAATTAACAATGAAGTATTTTAGGTATCATCACCTGCAGCATTCAGCATGAATACCATCTGTATTAGTCTTGAATTAAACAGAACATGCAGTAGGCAACGTATGCAGCGTTCATACTACTTTTTTATACTTTGAAGGCAAGTTTTACTCACGTCTACTCAAGTAGAAAAGTTAATGAGGCACGACGACTTTTGCTTGAGTACTTTATTGTCTATTTATTTGTACTTTTAATGAGTACTTCCTTCATCTCTGCTCCCTTTACTTCAGGTCAGTGCGGTCACTAGGCTATGGCAAAGAAAACTGTGCCACAGCTATCTGATCCCTTTTTAGTTGGTATGCAGTTAATGAGCTTTTTGAACCCTCATTAGACACAAGCCCCCACACTCACACACACGCACACACAAGCTTTTCACCCCCCATTCTGAATAACGTGTGCCAGGCCACCATTGTCTGACAGTGTGGAGACATGCAGCTGCCTGCAGTCTGGTATCCTGGAGGCCAGAACACACTGACTGCTGCTGCTGGTGTTGGGGTGGAGGGGTGGGGGGGTGCATAGGGCAAAAGGGCAAAGTTTGTCATCGCTTTCCTACCGAGTGTGTGTGTGTATCAGTGTGTGTCCTCTAGTAAGTGACTATTGTGAAAGCCGGGAAGGGCTTTGTGTGTGTGTGTGTGTGTCCAGGAATGTTACCAGGGGCAGTGGGAGGTAAACTGTTTACATGTCTTTTTATATGATGGGCAGGTTGCAGTAAAACCCCTGAATTATCTTGCATGAAGTACTTTTCCTTTTAAAGAATGTGAGCATTTCCCCTGCTGTTACCGGGGCTGTGGATGGAGGCGAACCAGCAGCTCCATCTGATCAGAGCCTCCAAGTTAATCATCTTTCCCCTGGACATTTTGTGCTGCTGCTTATTTTACAGCCACTCAACCCTGAAGGATTTAAATTGTCCAACTTCACAGCAGTTGCATTTGTTCCTCCTCCTCCTCCTCCTCCTCGGAGCTCGTCTCACGCGGACCTTTTCAGCAACTTCTTCTGCATTTGTTTCATTTATTTCCTGGGTGGTTCTGCAGCTTCTTCTAAGTCAACCTGAACTCAGCACGGAGTCCGAATCTGCTGCAAAACAACTTGGTGGAACTCACTTTGTTTTCTCTTTCGACTAAAGTGGAAGTAGATGCATCGGAAATGGTGGTATTAAAGTGACAGCAGTCCTCGAACTGTGAAAACCCCCCTCACCCACTAGAAACCCCCGAAATAAGTTGTAGGCCTCGGCGAAGTGGCGGAGAAGGGAGGGAGGAGGAGGAGGGGGAGGACAAGAGCCCGGTATCCGCTTACGGGGTCCCCGAGTCTGGCCTCCCTCCCCGGTCTTTCGCGCTGTGTTTTCGGATAAACACGGGGAGGGGAAATCAAAGCGGTGGCTCGGAGGAAAGGGAGGGAGGTTCGGACATGGACTGACCTGGATGAACTGGATCGTCAGCGCTGATTTCCCGACGCCACCGCCTCCGACCACGACCAGCCGATACTTCTCCTGCACGGAGCCGTCCTTCCAGCCGGCCATCGAGGACACTTCGCTGCCGCCGAAACACCCACTTTTTTTCCTCCCTTCGTCTTCTCCTCCTCCTGTAAAAAAAAAACTGAAGAGGGCCCTGCGGTGGTGGAGAAGACGCCGGAGCAGCAGAGGCAGGGGAGGGGAGAAGTCCAGGTGTAATGCGCCGAGAGACTCGTCGGCGTAGTCCGGTCAGAACACGGGGAACACCGGCGGGGAGAGACGGAAGCTACGGGCGCCTCCTGTCCGAGCGCCTCACCGCGTTACAGCCTCCGCGACCAACACTGCGATACTCACGGTGTGGAGCCTGAAGTGGGAGTCATCGTCAGCCAGGGCAGTACCCAGGTCTGACGCTAGGGGCCGCTCTACGGGCCACAGGCAGGCAGGCAGTGAGGCACGCACGCACACACACACACACACCAACCAAGTCTTAACTCAGCCCATTAGAAAAATGAGGACCAGTCAAAATGTCCTCACTGTCCAAAAGTTGTCCTCACTCACTTCCATGTCTATGTCTTCCATCCATTGTGGGTAGTCTAACCAAAGCTTTATTCCCAAACACTAACCTAATCACAACTCCACCATCTACATGGCAAAGGTCCCAAGAAAGATTTTACAGAGGCAACAAAAGCAAGTACACACACGCAAGTCTGGCTTTCTCAGTAAGGACACTCACTGGCATCACGCGTTCCTTATCCCCTAACCCCAACCATCTCATCTAAATGCCTTAGCCTAACCCTAATGTAACAGTGAACCAAAAACTAAAAAGCAAGCCTCAAACAGCGCTGTGAGGACCAGCCCAGATGTCCCAGTCCCAGTCCTTACTCAGTAATGTCTGGACTCAAAAGTGTAGAAAAGGGCGCACACACACACACACACACACTCACAGCCAACATGTCCTGGCCTTCCCAAAATAACCCCACTTTGGAAGGCCTATGCTGACAGTTTGATCACAACCTTCACTTCGAGAGAGTCCCCAAAATGTCCTAAAGAGGTATAAAGAACAAGTACACACACACACATTCAAAGCAGCCCCGTCCACAGCCTAATATCAGTCCCCCCCCCTGCAGTCACATTCCTGTCCTCAAACACAAAAGCACTGTCAGCTTACGGGTATTACAACCAGTTATGTAGTGAAAGTAAACATGGCCTACAAGAGCCTTGTTATTCTGACCATCTTTATCGTGAAGCTGTTCCACAGATTGATGATTACTGTGTTTTGTACATGTGGTGATAACGCATCACAGAGGTGGAAAAAAAAATGAAGTGATGGATTTTGTTCCACTGTCAATGAAAAAACTTTGAAGTCGGGCCAAAGAACAGATCCCAGCCCGTTTATCTAAAATGTCAAGTTCAATGCAAGTGCGTACAAGCTCGAGTTATGTTAACGCCGCGCCAGTTACATGTTGTGTTATTACCAATCCAACTCACGTGTTAGAACTCCACCTCACTCTCTGCTATGGCTTTGACATCTGTAGTGCCACCTAGTGTACAAAGAGAGGACCAGGGCCCGAGGCTGGGGATGTCTTTGACCTTTTAAGCCTCAATTAAAAGTGGTGAGATAGATAAACAGGCTTTGGACTTTTATATTTATAGAAGGCTAAATGTGTATACTGAGGGCGCTACCATTGCACAGCAAGGACTTCAGTTTTACCCACATGGGTTTGAAGTTAGTTAGAAGCTTGGGAAGCTGGAGCAATTCATTTAATGAAGTGCAGGCATCTATAAAACACTACAGTAAAACTCCATGTGTCTAAAGACATACAGAGTTACAGATACTTGAGATGATAGAAAGCAGAAGTGGCTTTGACATGGGCCTTGATACTGCATATAATAAAGCTGCTGTAAATTCTATTCCACAGACAGTGTACAAATCCATACACAAATTAGGAAATGAGGAATGTAACACTGAGGCCTCTTTCACAGGAGCTTGTCATATAAAAATGTGAACAAAAGCACAGGCTTCAAAAGGTTCATCCTCAGGGTATGGGCTTTCCCTGTCATTGTCTCCATCTACTTGTCACAGTACGGGTACTACTTGCAGCTCGCTTTGAAATCATTGCAACATAAGAGTACGTCACAGTATCAAGTCTGAGGAAATGATGTCTCTATCTAGGTTATGCATGCATTTTTGAGCACTTTCAGAAAAAGAAAAAAAAATCAACCAGTTTCCAACTTTGCAGCATATCACTTAAAGGCTCTGGATACATCTTAATTAGAGCCTGGAGCTACAAAGCTGGACGCAGCAGGAGCTCCAGATAGCATCCACCGACTTTGAGACTCAACCGCCTTTAGGAAACATTAACAAATTTGTTTGAAATCACTTAGTCCAACACCAGGACACATGTAGGGGCCAACTTTCTAAGAGAAAGCTCCCAGGGAGGAGCTGTTCAAAGCATCGTTGAGTATCATCCAAAACCCAGCCTTCAAAAAGTTCTTTAATGATTCATTTTGTGGGGATAAACAGCATTTCTGCTGAGTCAACTTAAATGCAAAGTATGATGTAAAATCCAGGTTAGAATCATGGCCCCTTCTTTCACTGAATTAGAAACATATATAAATTTTTTTTTTTCAGAACTGAAATCATATGAAATGCCACACCATCAAAAGATATGACTCAATGAATACAGTATGAAACCACTTGAGATCATTTTAATATATGTGTTTATTGAAAACAGGACAGGGACATTACTGAGATGTTTTTAGACAGGTGATGTAAAAAAAAAAAAAAAATAACAGCCTGGAAGCAACTGATCATATAGAGTTCTGAATTTGCTGTGATGAAGAGGCTGAAGAACAGGAGATAGAAGAGAACAGAGGGCGACTCTTACAAAGTCACAGGGAGCAGCTAGATCAGAGTCGACTCAGACGTTTGTCTTTTTTTGGGAGAGGTTGATCTTGTCTCCGAGGCTCAAGGCCATCCCCTGTGGAAGAGAGGTGGGATTTATATTGCAACAAATTGGATATATGCCGGTAAAATCACAACAGCAGGTAATTCCATTTATCAACTCTCCTTGTAATTTGAGTGTAATTCATGAAAAGGGGGTATCACTTTAAATTGTTATCCTTTCGTAAGACAAACCGGTCACAATGCTTGAGCAAATCAATTCAACCGAGCCTTTACTTTACAGTGCCGCAGCTGTGACCCACCTGGCTTTTGGCTCTAATGCGTATGTGTCCATTGACAGGTGCCTCAGGCCCCAGGTGGATTGGCTTCTCGATGCTGACATTAGCCAGAGCATCTTCTCCAAAGATAGAACGAGCATAAAGGTTGGCAGCCATGAAGCCACAAAAACCTGACAGTGCCTGGTTTGAAAGACAAAAAGAACAGAATGACTATTATCATCACAACCAAGTCCTTCCATCCATTCAGCTGATGTGATAGCCTTGATGATGACTGCTTGGATCAGACCATGACAAAGGCCACATGTGATATTTTTCCCAACATTACCATTCTCCAAACGTAGTTAATTTTGTATTTGTGTATTTTTACAAGGGTTGACAGCTTTAATTTGCCATTGTTACTTTGAGTAAATGTGCGATCTCACACCAACCTTCTCAGGAGTCAGACACTTCATGTTGGTGGATTTCAGGATATGCTGAAGGTATTCGTTCAGATCAGTGATATTGGTGTTCACTGTCACCTAAAAAAACAAAACAAAAACAAAGAATAATCATTAACCATCATCACTATTTTTCTACTTTCCCTAAATATTGTTGAATATTGATTTGAAAATCAAGGGTTTTCTGAGAGAATGAAATGCACAAAGTAAAAATAAAACATACCTTGTTTTCCCATTCAAACTCTGCCCACATCTGTCTGAACTCTGCATCAGTGCAGGAGGCCGGCTGGATGTAGTCCATGATGTCAATGTGGATGTCACTGAGGACAACGCAATTTCTGTCGCTAGCAGCTCCCGACACATCATAAACTGCAAAGACAGAATACAATATAAAAGAATTGGAAAACATATTCTGGCTACAAGTTCAATCATGATCTTTGGCAAACACAAAGTGTGTCTCTCACCAATGTTGCCGAATATAATGCCGTTCTCAGTAGAAGCCACTTTCACATTGGCCTTGATGTTTGCAAAATCATGGGGAGCCAGAGTTAGTGGTGAAGGTTTCTCAACCAACTTGAGATCACCTGTGGGAGGGATAAGGGATAAATAGTCATGCAGATGCATCTGACTCCAATCAGTATCACAGAGGATAAGCAGTACTTTTCAAGGCCACACACCAACACAGTAAATCAGACTAACCTAAAGTCGCCAACTCAAGGGTGCAATTCTGAAGCGTGTCACTGGTTTGGTTGACCACCAGCACGTCCAACACAATGTCATACTGGTTTACATGCACATAGGCTTCAGCATACACAGGATCTGAGAAGCCCGTCAGCTGAGTCACCTAAATTGGAAAAAACGGAAGACATTAGTCAATCATCAAAACAAAACCAAGGGAATAATTACTCTTTGACAGTTTTTCAGCAGTGTGATTCAGGTGTCTCGTATACTGAGATCTGTGCCGAGCTGGTGCTGCACCTTGTTAAGTTTTGAAGCCAGAGGATCAGCAGCCTCCTTCCTCTGAGTGTTGCCCATGGCAGCCAGCAGACTCAGTTCGAACTGGTCCTCCTTGGAAGTCATCTCGTTTTTGGCAGTGAGCTGCATGAAGGAGATGGGGTCGTCTGCCTGCACTGTCACATTACGTTTCTCAGACTCTTTCTGTGGTTAGAAAAAGAGACACAGGGTCAATTACCGCAGGATATGATGTAGAACATCAATAAACCAACAACAGAATAAGCAAATTAAACACCAACAAATGCAGTGACAAAACTCGTGCCAAGAGCAATATTTATTAAGTTTCCCGGTTTATAAAATAATGAATTGTTTTTCAACTGTGCTTGATTGTCAGGCTATATACAGAGGCCTCTAAATCATTACCTTCTGTGACAGCTTCTCTTCCTCCAGTCTGACAGTCAACATGTGTGACAGGGATTTGCGGCATTCCTTGTTGAAAATGTCATTCATGAGTGGTGAGCACTCTGAAAGGACCTTTAGGCACAGCGAGATGCGGTCCACATCATCGTCAGTTATTGGCTTCTTGGGCAGAGAAGACTTGCCGAGGTGCAGCACAGTGACCATGATCAGCATCGCCTCCGCAACAAATGACTAAGGAAGACAGCATGAGAGCAGAGGTGAGAAGAATGCTGCAGTCGAGTGAATAATTATAATGTGAAGAGGGGACATCTTACATTTTGTCTCTTTTTGTCTTGGACAATAGCAACATAGCGCAAGGCCACTTTAGTTAGTGTGGTGGCCAGGGATGCTGCCACATAGAAGTCTCCATCCATTAGGAAGCCTCTCAGTGGAGGTCTGAAACAAAAAAAAAATCCATTAATCAAATGGAATATTTTGGTTACAAAAACACACTCCTCCACAATGTTGAATGTTTACCTATCTTCCTCTTTCTTCGAAGGCCTGGATGAGCTGAGGGCACTCTGTGTCACGTAGGTGCCCATCTCTGTCACCAGCTTCTGGGCTGGAGCTGCACTCACTTCATCCTCTGCCTTCATCTCTCCCGTCTCTTTCTTTATCTCGTGCTCTACAATTGGGATCTGTCCAAGTTCAGACACACATTGTTACAATTCTAATGAAGTTTAAACTGGCTGGTTACCTTCTGTTACACAACAACAATGGGAGAACATACCTCTCCCAAGGACCTGCGGATTTCTGTCATCACACTCTGGATGTCTTCTTTTGTGCTGCAGTATTCTCCCAAGATCCACAGCGCTCCCCTGTAGATCCTGAAATAAAAAAATGGTGACAAATGTCACACATATGCTTATGATCAAATCCAAACAGGCTAACCAAAATTTGGCATGTCATTTGGGAAAAAAACAAAAATATGAACATAGGCTTAGGTTTGCCCCTGCATGTGCTCATATAGGCTTACTTGACAGTTTTGATTGCATGAAAGACTTCCAGCATCTTCTCAATGATGAGGGGTCTCAAGTTGTCAAATCTCTGAATTGCCTCCCGTACAAACTCCAGTACATCAGCCGCAGCTGCCTCATTGGTGTCACTTAAAAATTCCATCAGCTGTAAATCAAGTCATCACACAGAAAAATCAATATATGGAGAAAACCAACAAACACAAACAGAGCGTCTTATTTTCAATGTGAATAAGGAATGGGAAGCTCACCACTGGTATCACGTTGGCCGCCATGTCAGGGAAACGCACACTGCACGAGTGGAGAGTGCGCACCAACAGCTGCCTGTATTTATCAGTATCTTCATGTTCCGTCACGTTGTTCGTCTTGATCACTTCTTTCTTCAAAACAATCACCAACTGGAAAACATAGGAATTTGCAGTTTATTTCCTTTTTCCTCTGTATCCTTTCTAGGACATGAAAACAACAACAACGGATGCACACTGCATGCTGCTGACCTCTTCTACATTGCGGGAAGAAACCAGGTCCAGTGCCAGCTGCAAGGTCTTCTTTCGCACTTCCAGGTCAGGAGTGCTGAGAACACGCAGGATGTCCATCACAAGATCCTGCACAAAAGAAACAGTGTCAGAAAACAGTCAGAACTAACATAAATCCACAAAGATGACCGACTGCAGGTGCAGAGAACTGGTACTTCCAAAATAGACTATATTTGTTTTCACAACACGAGACAAAGCAGTAATTCTAAATATTCATAGTACCTGGAGTACACGCTCGTGAGTGGGATGCTCCTTGAGTTCAATCAAGCGGTCGAGAACAATCAGCTTCACGTTGTTGTCGCTCTCCTTGATAATCAGATCAATGTAGCACTGGGCAGCAGCCTGGAGTCCATCAAAAGAATGTGTAAGACGGCAACCGTAGAACAACATCAGTATACTATTAACAGTCTATGATGTGCACAGTGCTATGGACTTGAGTGATGTACCTTAATGGCTGTGGGAGCACTGGAGAGGGTTACAAGAGTGCCAGCAGCCTCATACTTCACAGCCGGGCTGGAGGACTGTAACAGGTTGTAGATGCAGCGGATGAACCGGGCCCGCTCAGAGGGGCTGGCATGGCAAACCTAAAAGTCAGAACAAAAACAGCAGGAGTTCAAGACATTGAACAGCCATTCTGCTGAGCTCAAGAATTTTAATTACACTAATAAAGGTCTTGACTCACTTTGTAAATCAGCTCCACAATGACCAGCTGGAGAATGTCACCAAAGGTGTGCACTTGGTCAATACACGTGCTGAGATAATCCAGAGCTCTGTCCTGTAAAATGGGAATATGAGCATGATGTCATTTAAGGAAGGCCTTTGAAATACACATTGTGGGTCCAGAGACACACAACAGAAAAAGTAGGAAAAGGAAAATGAGCCACAGACCTGATCCGCATGAATCAGCATCATGAAAGCGTTTCTCTTACAGCTGGCATCTTTCTCATTAACAAGGAAATCATGGATCAGCTCTGGTGCATCAGGGATGAGATTTTCAAAATTCCTGAAACAAATGAATGAATGTTACCAGTTGGTTGTAGTTCACTAATACATGAAGTACAAAACACCTTGTAGAATGGCGTACCTGTAAATGGTGTAAATGGCCAGGACCGCATTACGGCGCACGTAGCTGTGACGGTGTTCCAGACAGGCCCGGATCGCTGGCATGAGAGGCTCAAGCAGTTCAGACTCCTTCAGCTTGCAAAGGAAACGCAGAGTGGAACCGCGAATGAACTCATTGGGATGCTGCAAGTCCTGCAATTGAAAAAAAGATTTCACTCAATGACTGCTGAACCAAAATAGCAAAGTTAATAGTTCAGTAGTTGTACTATTACATTCAAGACAAAGGAAACAGGGAATTCAACTTTTGGATCATAAATCAGCAGACGCTTTTTAGATGCATTATCTGGGCTGCTGAACTTATACCCTTCTTTTAAAAGCAGTTTTAAAATCATTGTACTTGACATTATATTCTTATTTTAAGCCACAAAAAAAGAACATTATGTGCAGATAGAGTTGATTTTCTCAGTTGATCACTGGTCTCTTACCTTTCTGTAGGCGTCACAGACCAGGATCATCTCCTGAAGCAGCTTGCCATCTGGAGTTGTTTTGGGGACAATCTCCCAGAATACCAGCAGCAGCTTCTTGATGGTGTGGTCCTGCAGTGGCAGCACGAAGCGGATGATGGTCATCAGAAGCCCTGGTAACTTCTCACCATTCAGGATCATAATGATGACTTTCTTCAGGGCTTCGGTCTTTGCCTTGATTTCCCCCTTTTCTGTAGAGAGATGACAGCCATTAATATAGCAACACAGACCTATGCATGCAATATAGAATTTACAGATCATTGTTTTTGATTAGCCATCAATCATTTTTCATCAATCATGTAAAAGCAAAGGTTACAGCTTCAGTGTCATTAGTTTCCACTGAAATTATTTTCTACTTTTTAATAAAAGAGGTGTTTTGTTTCTTGCTATGAGCACATCACATTAAATTACAACCACCTCCATGATACTGAGGCAGAGTGAGATGTCATGTCAGAAAATAAGATCTCCACTTTGATTTATTGACTATAGCTTTTAGTTGAGTATAGCTCTGCATTAAAAAACACTTACCTAAATCCGCTTTGAGGCTGACCTCCGAAGGCGGCTCTGAGTCAGAGGCGACATTGATGAGAGTGTAACAAACGTTCTCTGCAGCTGTCATTTTGCTGCTGTCCTTGTATTTGTTTAGGATAATCCCAGAGAAGTTTCCTTACAGGATAATACCTATGAGAAACAGAAATAAGTACATTTAAGAAATGGTGGAATAGATGCAAAAACATAAATGCAGCAAAAAGAGATATGCAGTGAACAACATCAAGTGCATTAATCCGAATGTAGATCTGCAGGTTTCCTCGAAAGCTTTACGTCAAATTCACCCATGTTAAGTTAAATCTGTCTATTCTGCTTGGTTATGACACTATTGTGGTGACAACGTCTGACTCAGAGACATATAAACATATGCAAAAGTATTCCAAAGCAGCTCTGTTGGTGACATTAGTATAGTATGTGACCAATGATGATACACCTGCATGCCACTATATTTAATACTTTTACTATAGATTAATATTTATAAGACATGAAGAAAAAGAACCCAACGTGTTTACAATTTGAACTTGTTATATTATTATCATTAACCAACGGTAACATCTACATTTGTTATAGTCAGTAGGTAAATCATTAAATTAAGCAGTGTAAGCAGTATTGAAATTAGTGTTGTAAAAACGAATTAATGATACTGCAAGAGTGTTACTGATAATACGTGATCTTGCCTGAGAAGTGCATTGACTGGAGCATTTTTAAGTGTAGTAGCAGTAGTTCTACTTTAACAACGAATGGAAATGTCACGTTTTTTGCTTCTGATCGTGACCTGAGAACCTGAGCTGCTGTCATCCCTGTAACACGACGTCACCGTGACACCGAACTCAATGTAGGTTTACAGTTCAATGTTGTGATATTTTATCAGGTGGGCAAAGAGTGACACGCAGCGTTGAACCCACCGGACAACACGGCAGCTACTGTCAACGACAGCGCGTTAATGGCGGCAGCTGAGTTAGCAACAACAGCTGTACGGCATAAAACAGCTTTAAAACTCAAAACCCAGTCAGTCTGTCCAACATCCAAATGTTAGGTTACACAAAATTAGTACATATGATTTCGCGCTAGCTTGCTAACAGTAGCTAGCTCCGCGTTCGCCTCTGCCCGGGCTAGCACTGAAATGGAGGACAGACAACGTTAGCTAGCTTATGTATTATAGTTGACACGGCTCAGATAACAACACATCGTCCAAGTAGATTAATGCTAAGATGCAAAACCGACCTAGGAGCGCGACCTTGTCCTGTGAAGTGGCCTTCAGTGTCCAGGTTTGGATATTTACATCTGTGAAGAGTCGAGCTCTTCTCGGCGAGCTGCCTGTGCGACACTTCCTAGTGACGTGGAAGATTACTGACTGAGCCACATCACTGCTACGGTGCCCCGCGAGCGTCAAACATCCCAGGAACGACACCAAACGCGCATGATTTTTAAAAAATCTGAACAATAAAACCTTTTATTTACACAGTTCTTTTCATTTCATAGTACTTTGCAATTTAGAAATCATGGAATTATCTAAGAACACGTCTGCTATAAAACTAGTACGCAGAAATGAAAGCATAAACGTGTAAACAAAGTTTACAGAGTCAGAGGAGATGGGGTATTCAGAGATTCAAAATAAAAATTATATTAATAAAAACAATGGTCTCCATTAATTATAGGCAAGCTCTTTTTTTAGACTTACCCAATTATCACAAACAGACCACATCATTTTAGTTTAATTACGCATTGCTTCAACAAAACAGTAAAACAGGTTTGAATGGTATGCAGCACCCTCCAGTGGAAGCTTTGCCTTGGTGACAGCGTGGATGAATGAACCACAACCTAGAAGTCCATATTCCTTCACTCATGGTCTCGCTTTGAACACAAATGCACCTGTATGGACTCATTGACAAAGCCCCCTAAATAGAGTATAAATATCACTGATATCCTTGTCTTTGTCTACATACTTCACTAACAAATGGAAACGTCATTATATATGTTAAATCTAAAAACATACTCCCCCATGTTTATAAAATTTTATATTCACAAGCTGGTGGTTATAATGAGGTCTGTGCGTTACCTACAGTTTCTCACATGCTGCTTTCTGTCTTGTCTTGTATATTTATACAGTATTTGTTTTTTTTTTAAATATTTGAGATCATTCCAAACGTTCATGTTGATCTTCTAGACAAGTGGGAGGAAAACTGCGAAATTAATATCTCAGATATATCTTAAAAGTTCAAATACCTTTCCAAGACACCAAGAAGTATATTTTGTAACCAGCGCGAATGGTCCGTTGAATGATTCTTCAGACTGTGTTTTTAGAAGCAAACTCCCATCAGCCTACCTGCCCTCTCAGATCAGTCCACATCCAGCTCGTTTAAGTTATTGATGTCTCACACCCCCTTTAACAGCAAAGTGTGCTCTTTAATTCCTCTTTCCCTCAAAATAATTGAGCATGGTTTGTGAAACTTGGAAATGTGTATAGATTCACTTTAATCTTTACGATGTGGATGCCTAGGATGAAAATTTGTTACTGCAGAATTGTTTGTCTGCTGAATATAGTTTGGATCACAGACTGTATATAAAGAGGTTTGGATGCATAATATGTGCGTTATTCTGATCCGTTGCCTCGATAATCGACTCTGGTCAGGAAAACTAAACGAATCCAGAGCACCATGGTGCAGCGACACGCAATGGAAACACAACAGCCCAATTAATATTACAATGTTGAAGTATGAGCACACGTACGTAAGGTTATTTATTAATACTGTGGGAGTGAAGCTCCTAGGCAGAAATAAAACTAAGAACTCTGCTACTAGAACTCTGTGTGGCATTTATCTGGGCTCTGATCTGAGGGGCTGTGAACGTGTGATTTCTGAGGCCGGTGACTCAGATGAACTATCCTCAGCAGCAGAGGTGACTCCTGGTCTTCCTTTCCTGCAGTAGTCCTCATGTGAGCCAGTTTCACTGTAACGCTTGGCAGTTTTTGCGACTGCACTTGGGGACACAGTAAGAGTTTTAGCAGTTTTCTGGACTAAATGGCCTTCAGTTCTTAAAGTGATGATGGACTGTCATTTGTCTTTACTAAGCCGATTGGTTCTTGCCATAATATGAATTTTAACAGTTCAACAGGCTGTCAGCTATTTACCAACCTGACTTCTTCACAACACAACTAATGGTCCTAACACTATTTAAAAGGCAAGAAATTCCCCAAATTAACCTTGGCAGGGCTCCTCTGTGAAGTGGAACCCATTTCAGGTGACTACATCAATCCAGTTGAGAGATGACCAAGAGTTTGTAGCACTGTCAACAACTGTGTGGCTACTTAGAGGAATCTAAAATATAAAACATATTTGGATGTATTTAAAATGATGTATTCAGTATATGTGTCTACAATAAAGAAAATTGTAAATATTCATAAAACATTGAATAAAAAGGTGTGTCCAAAGGTTCGACTGGAAGTGTATATACAGCACGATTCTGTTACATTTATGATTGTTGTATGTATGTACAGAATATGGTCTTATTGGTCTATACCGATAAACATTGGTACATGTACTTTATATACAGCATATGCTTCTTATACTGTATGTATAAATAGTATAGTATTGGTGTATTTACACACAGTATATGCTGTGTATATGTACAAAGAGTATAGTACTGGTGTATTTACACACAGTATATACTGTGTATATGTACAAAGAGTATAGTACTGGTGTATTTACACACAGTATATGCTGTGTATATGTACAAAGAGTATAGTACTGGTGTATTTACACACAGTATATGCTGTGTATATGTACAAAGAGTATAGTACCGGTCTCTGTGGTGCAGCTCGGGGTCGGTCCCGCGCTCCTCACATCATTGCAGAGCAGGGCTGTGAGTTGTGGCCTGTAGGGGGCGCCACAGAGGCCGCTCCCGTGTAAAAACAACATCTCACCTTCTTCCTTTAGTCCAAGTGCTGGAGCACGTTAGAGTGACCGCGGAGAGCGTCGGCTGTCATGGAGTTCAGCGTTAACGCGGCGTGAATAGCGAAGAAGAGGGGGACTTTCGAGTCGGAGGAGCGGAGCCACGAGTCGAGCCATGGCCGCCCGGGAGGAAGGAGAGGTCCCGCACGGCAAAACAAGGCACCGCGACGGGGCTGGAAGTGTAAACAGCTCGGAGGGCTTCAGGAACGGCTACGTGAAGAGCTGCGTCACCCCCCTCAAACAGGACCGCGAGCGGGGCTTTTTATTCAACGTGTGCAGGTTTTGCAACGAAGACGTGCTCAACTCCTCGCTGTTAAAGGTCTCTGCCCTCTACGTGGGCGCCTTCGCGGTCGTCGCGGCGTCGCTCCTCGTCTCCCGGAGCCTGCAAAGTGACTCGCCGTGGGATTTGCGGACTTTCCTGTGGGGCTTCTCGCAGTCCGTCAGCCCGCTGTTCAGCATCGGATGTGCTTTCTTCTTCCTGACGCTGTACCTGCGGAGGAAGAAGCAGGGCAGCAGCAAGTGTTGGCTCGCCTCGCTGCCCGCGTCCTGTTACCTCGGGGATTTTCTGGTGTTGCGGTTCCTGCAATGGGGAGAGGAGCAGCACCAGATGCAAATGGTGGGCAGGTTGTTGTTCGTGCTGGGATGCGTGGGTCTGCTCACGCTCATCCCGACTCTCAAACTCAAGCACAGCGTGCTCGTGCTGGTCTTCGCCAGCGTCGTGTGGCTCGTCTCCTTCACAAGTTTGAGCGGACTGCCCGCGCTGCTCCGGCCGCTCTTCGCCTGCCTCGCCGGGGTGTGCGGCTCCCTGACGGGGCTCTGCTTCGACCGTTACTACCCGTCGAGGGAGGCGCCGAGCGGGACCTCCGGCGTGGAGGAGAAGGTCCCCGTGATCAGACCCCGGAGACGGTCCAGCTGTGTGTCGCTGGGGGAAACGTCCACCAGCTATTATGGCAGCTGTAAAATGCCCCGCAGACCCTCGTTGCCCTGTATATCCAGAGAACAGGTAGGTTCCCCCCCCCACTCCAGTCTGTTGTTTTTAAACACAGCAGGCCCACTGGTCACCCACAGACTCACATGTGCACGAGATGAGGCAAACACACAAACAGCAGCGAGCTGCAGGAAAACACTGGCCCATCAAGCCCACAGGGGAGCCCCACACAGACACAGCTGAGGGAGGCCTGAAAGACAAGTTTGTGTTTTGAGCGGATTCACTTGGTCATTCCTGCCACGCTGACGTCACATTTCACAATATGATCATGTCAACAGTTGCTTTCTATTAGTTTCACGTGATTCAGTCATTCACTTTTCCTGCAATAACATGCTGATATGACACTAGACCGATGATCATACTCTCAACAGAACGAGGCTATTGCACTGCATTATTTACAAGAGCTGATGTTCTATTACACGTACTTTCATGCAGCACTTCTTGCCATCACTCGTGTTCTTTTGGGAATATATTCCCTGAAAGCTTCATACAGCACCTGATCAGTGGAGTGGGCTATATTATAAAAACTCCACCAGCAGCAAACCAGTGATGTGGCCTATACAGTCCCACATGACTGTAGTCCACAGTCAACAAAACATGATGATGGTGAGCACAAGCAGCAAAGAGTCACTGCCTCGTTTCTTTATCCTTTTTCTTTGCTTGTACACATGAGCCCGTACGAGCTTGTATGAAACCAGTGTTTTTACATACAGAGGCTGGCAGGGTCCACCGCAGAGAGATGCACCTTTCACCTCAGCGTGAGTTTTTGTAAACCAATACACCTATATCCCATGATATGTGTGTGGGACAAAAAAAAAAAAAAAAGGAGCTGAAGCAAGCCGCTGTCTTCATTTGTGTGCAGACAAAGTGGACAAGTGACAGTAGTTAGTATTTCAAACAATATATTTTAAAACACAAAGCATGCAGCTCCTCAGTGGATGCCAGTCAGCTCACACACATTGTTCGTGTGTCCTTCAAGCGTAGTAACAAGAATGATAAGGGTCTAAAAATGTAAATCCAGCTTGTCTCAGTTTCCAGCAGTTGTTTTTCCACCTCATTGTGTTAAAGGCTGTCAGCAGATTAGCAGTCACTCTGAGTCAGGCATTAAACATGGCATTAAAACAAAAAATAAGAATTTAATGTCTATTCTTTTGTGATCCTAAATAGGTTTCCCAGTTTATTTGCCAAGTAGTTATGTACAACACACAGTCTTCACTCAACAAACCATGCGTTTTTATTAATTGCTAATCGGTTTTTAATTGATTTGTTCAGACACCTAATTATTTTCTTGCCCCAGGTCCCTGAGCTGATCACTAAACCACTTTTATCCTCTTTGAAATCGACAGAAACATGCAAAACGTATGAAAAGAACAACCAACACTTCGCTAAAGTGGTGGATAAGATGTTCTTGACTGTGTGAAGTCACGAACATCTTATCAGCGAAATATCGTGACATGCATTGTAGTGCATATTGTGTCCAGAGATAAGCGACGTGTATTGTCATTGCCCTTGTCGTCATCACAGTGTCCTTAAAAAAACCCGTGGCAGTCCCGCAGTAAACATTTGAAAGTTTTTGTTTGTGACTTACAACACAAGTACACTTTCCAAAATCCCTGTGCGTCATATGAGAAATGCCAGACAGGTGTTTTGGAGAAGGTGAATTGGTTGTGAATTTGTGGAGTGACCATTAGCCCTATTTTTCAGCTTACGAGCAAAATGACTGGTGTGTTGTGGCCACTGCATGCTGGGGAGAGACCTCACTCATCAGGACACACAATAGCCCATAACGATGAGAAAAGCTTTGTTAGCTTTTTTATTCTTGTTTTTCTTAGAGATGTTGGAAATGATGAAAATTGTAGCTGCTAGTGCAAAACCCTGCTTATCAAAGGATTTTGTGCGTGAATGAAAAACTATAAACCAAGAATAAGACACAATTTAATGTGATATTGCACCTTCACGTATTAATGTTTAATTATATACAAAAAACGTCAGTTCCTGCGTCAGAGAACGACACAAAGAGACACAAAGGGAGGACTTAGAAAGGAGTCGCTCAGGGTTCACTGGTGATGTCACACATGTTCTTTCACCTGCAGTGATGACGGAGGTTGTGTTTTCGGTCACAGCAACGCATGGATTCATATAAAACAAGTTTGTCATCAGTGTAGACGCATAGTCTGGCACATGATGATGATGAGAGAAAGAAAGTAGAAGAACATTTTGAAAAACAATTGAAACGCTTCATCCTTTAATCTTTATAACTGGCAGGTGCTTGTTTAAGTCACATGAAAGGACATGGCTGTAGAAGACAACAGTTTTACCATCCGTCTTTAATTCGGTGGATTATATGTTCAAATGCAGACATGGCATTTTCCCTGAGCTGAAAGTCTAACAGATAGTTCTCACTGCTGAGGAGAAACTTACCGAGACTCTGAATGTGTAGTGACGTAAACACAGCTTTTCTTTTCATCCATGGTAAATGACCAAGGTCTAAGTATGAGGTGTCGCTATGCAGAGAGTCCACTTCATCTGTTCACTTGCATGTCGTTGCACGTGTGTATCAACACTAGTTAAACTGTGTAATGATCGTATCATAACTTTTTACAATCACTGGTAACTGGAAATAAGCACATTTAAAATATCAGGAGTTGCTAAACATTTTAGCCGACACATACTTTTTTCTATGATCCACCCTTTTAAACCATTGTGAGGATCATTTTGACATTTCATGTTTGAACCATCTGATGTTTTCAAAACCACCCGGCTAATGTGGATACAGGCTTACTGCAAGTTGACGGGTTCATGAATATGCAAGCTAAAAGTGCTGCTTCTGATAAACGTGCCCCACTGCAGGAAACACTCCAGGGTGAGAGGTGTGCCACTGGTGTACACTTGTATGTTCAGAATTTTGGCATTTAGATTAGGTGCCTTGTTAGTCTAATACTTGCTTGTTTTTGGTCCATTAGGTTAATTGTTTGTCATGTATATGATGGACTTTAAGAGCGTTTATTACCTAAAATAGTCTCTCCAGTTATTCTCATTTGAAGTTCAACTCAAAAACACGAGCGTGAACATATATTTTTTCACATCAAAACATTTAGATATTAAAGTCTTGACAGACACAGAGACCTATATTAAACATAGTTAATTTTATATAATAACAGGCAATGTGACTAAAACAAAGACCATGGCTCTCCCATGATAGGAGGGTCCTGCTTTTGTTCTTAAACTACACTGAAGTGATGTAGCCACTAGTGGTGCCAGAGAGTAACATTTTGTCGTGTGTACTCACCTTTGTTATGTTCAGTCTATGGTTCTAACATCACGCACATGGGACTGCACATGCGTGGCCAGAATATTTATTGAGGAGGCTAATTACCTTTTCACTGTTAAATCCTCTTCTGTGGTCAAGAGCTATGTAGCTGCTACTTTCAAAAGGTTTTAGGACATCACTGTTGGTAGTTGGCTCTTGTCAAACTGCCATAAAAATAGATATGTTGCTGATTTACCAGCCACACTCCTAACATGGAAGTTTAAAAGCAGTGATTTATGGCACTATATAACACAATTTTACCAGTTCATGATTGGACAAGTTGAATGAGTCTTTAAATCTGGGCAGCAGCTTTGGGGAATGGGACGCAAACAGTTTGACTACACACACACACACACACACACACACACACACACACACACACACATACATATATTGATTGTATGGATGTTAACATTCAATCAGTGTTTGATAAACAAGTATAAAGGACAGATGCAAAAGTTGATATAAGAAAAGGAAGGCATCAGTTTATAACCCTTAATTATGAGAGTGCCTTCTGATACTAAAAGCATTTCCAAATTAAAAGAGTGAAAAATGGAAGCATTAAATAGAAACTTGGCCTACGTGTGTACTGAGAACCAGTTTAGTTTAGCAGACCATTATTGTCTCCAAGTGCCCAAATGATACCTCAGATAAGGTTGTCAAGTGTCTAAATTTGAACTGACTCTGAACTCTCAATGAGCTCTACATGTTAGAACAAATACTAACACACCATATAGCTCCATAGAGCCTACAGATTTAGAACTAATTCAGATTCAGTCATGTGATGGGACACATTTCAACAGATACTTGTCTTTCCAGTTTCAACATGTTGATGTCAATCTCGAAGGAGTATTTTTAACACCAAGAGGATGTAAGTGTGATATAAGAGTCAAGCAAATGTTGCTCATTGCTGGTTAGTTTTTTAAAACCTAAAAGTGGTTTTAACTGAAGGCTGGTGTGAAATAGTGTTGTCCTAAATTGAATCGCACATTGTCACATGAGTGATCTATACCGCTAATGTCTGTTCACGACCTTAAAGCAACACTCAAACAATCTACGAGCATCATTTTAATGTCATGTTATGGTCACGCTGAGTCAAATTGAGCCACTTTGAAGGAGTGTGTTTTTCCCCTTATGATGGGGCTGTCTCTTAATGACTTTTACCCCTGAAGAAAAAAATCAGTGACTGTCACAAGTTCTCTTAAATGACTTGTATGTTCCGCTTAAGAAGTAAACTGTTGGTCCAATGAGTAAAAGGCTTCGTGTATTAACACACCATTGAGTCACTTTGATTTCCAAATCTTGAAATGAGATGGAGGTTTCTGTGTGAATGTGGTTAAACAGAAACCTACCAACAGAAACTCACCAAAAGCTAAAAGCACAAAGTCTTTTATCTCATGTTGGAGACAAAATCATTACCATGCTCCTGTTTCAGGATTTTTTTTATTTTTTTTGTCCAAAAGTTCTTGTACAGCAAAAAAGCTGATGGATTGAATAGGTACTAGAGTCAGGTTAACTGAATACTGGATTATTCCATAAACTGTGTTCAGCTGAGTTAAATCTTCTTCAGTTAAATGTCTGAATTAATAAATACCTAAATAGGTAAATAAATCATGCAGTTGCGATGCAGTGTAGGAGCCTTGTACTATCTGCTATTTTTATTATGAAATTTCTGTTGCCCATTGAGAGGGTCACAAATTGAGACTTGAGTATTTGTAAGTGAGGAACATATACAAAATAAATTCAGCATATTTTGGTTGAGGGCCCCTTGAGTCATGTATTTCAAACAGCTGTTTTATTGTCAAACCTTAGTGATACTCTGTTCTCACTCAATTGCGTCAACATGCATCTCTGAGACCTTGTTAGTTTTTTTTTCAGATGGAGAGAATAAAGTGGAAATAAGATCCTTTTAAAGTAGGATTGCTGCATTTTGAAAAAAATATCTAAAAGCTTTACATCATCAGAAACACCCAAGAGGCAGCGCTGGCTGTGAAATCAGGGAGAAACTCCTTCTTTTTGTCTGGTTACCACTCCATGGGGGCAGGCGGGGGTAAATAATACACTTAACTAGCGCCCCCCCCGCCCATCCAGACAAGAACAAGAGGAGCAGGCTGCAGAGAGAAAGGTTGGAAAGGAGAGCAGTGAAAACGCAGAGCAGCTCTCAGCTGTCACGTTCGCTTGCTGTAAAGCCATGTGGAATGATATAACATTGACGTCACAACCCAGTGACGTACCACAGGGTGATTGCATAGAAGGGGAAAAAATGCCAAGTCTTATTAATCGCCCTGTAGAATATAGTGTCTGCCTCCAGCGGTAATGAGAAAGGAAGAAATTGTCCGTCTTCAGACAGTGTGCAATAGAAACAGCGTTTAGGTGGAAAAAGGTGCCGTGGACAGCTGTGCTTTATGGCCCACTTAGGGTATTTATCCAGAAAATAATTACAATAATTTAGATATTAAACATTCTAATGTATAATATAAATAAATACATATTGACAGTGGTGTAATAAGACTGTTTGCAGCCTCGGCCTCTATATGATTCGAGAGTGGAAAAAACTCACTACATTCTGCTTTTTGCCTTTGGGCTCTTTATTACCAAATGCAGAGTCTGAACTACAAATATTCAAGAAGAGTTTAATGTCTCGTGTGTCTTTGTGCAGGTTTTAGTTTTATTTCCCAGCATCCAGTAAATACACACTTACTAAATTGCTTTAAACAATTAAATGTATGATGATGATCAAATTAAAGCTTATTGTGCTCCTGTTACACACTGGGCCACTGTCATGCTCATGCTCCTATTCTTTTTTGGAGTGTTTGTACTATGTATTTGTTCATATTTACCCATTTACTTTTGGAAAACGATAACTTGTTTGTATAACACCATACATATTTTAATGTCTATTTTTATGGAACATTTTGTGGAAGATATTTTTTAAAAAGTACATTTTCAAATTTTTGTTTAAATTAAATTGCAATTGTGGCCATCTTTGGTGAAAGAGATGTTCATGTGACTATTATTATAATATGTAATTCTACCAGGTTAAATGAAATCTCATCTGTGCTGTTGTTTCGCTGAAGGAGCATGGCGTGTGGCGCTCAGTGTTGCGGAGCTTGTGTAACAGCTGCAATATCGAGACCACGATGTCCTAATTCATTGCTTAGCAACTACTTATCAATGCCACAGGTAGCTTTCATAGTAAAGGTAAATATATTTTGTCAAATGCCGAACCAGGAGCTGAATTTTTAAGAATTTAAGAATGCTGTGTTTTAGTACAAATGTACAAGAGCATTTGATTCTATTATTTTGGAAACTGCACTGGTCAAAATGTGGCTTATTGTTATTGAACCCAGATGTCTTGCTGGTGACAGCTTCTGTTGAATTGCTCTCTCATCCCACTTCCTTTAAGAACTAGTTTGGAAAGCTGCTTTTAATTTTTCATAGTCGGCAGCAGCAGGGCCGGCAGAAAGGGTTAAGTTGAGCGGGGTGCTGTGTGTTTGGCTGACTGCGGAGTGAAACAGGATGCAGCGACTGCATTGTCAGCCTGCTGGTGTGAGTGCAAACAGATGAGGAAATGCTGGAGCGGGTACTCCAAAACTTGGGTTACCCTGGAAACAGTTTGCGTCATGATCACCAGCAATTAGCTTGCAGCTCTTTAGTTTTCATGATAGGACTATCAGAGCTTAGCCTGATGACTCTGGTGTCTGGTGTCGCCATCAAAAGAGGACTCACTGAACATGCAGTGCCTTTTTATTTTTTGCTTTTTCCCTTTAAATTAAATGAATGGAGCAGTCAATTAATTCTGATTATTTGAGAAAAGAGTTTGAGTTATGAGTTTTTGTTGCTCTTGTTTTGAACTGTACAGCATGACCTCTCTCTCTCTCTCTCTCTCTCTCTCTCTCTCTCTTTTTCTCTAATTGGTCTTGATCCGTCCTGATTTTGTCTATCTTCTTGTGCTGTTATCAGTATACAAAGCGTGTTTGAGTTTGTGTACTGTTGAGGCCCAGGCTGCAGAGAGGGGGATACCAAACCGTTGCCATCAACTAAGTTTGGGCTAATTAGACTTTTTTTTTTCTTCTTCTCCTTTTCTCCTGCAACAGTGGTATCACTTTCCCATACTTTGCCTGTTTTCACTACATGAAAAATTGGCAAATGTGAAGTGGCTAGATAAGATAAGTAATGACAAAATGTTCCCCCAAGCCTCCCGCTCCATTTGCAACACAATTGAGTGTTTTAGTTTAAGGAAGCGGTTTTAGATTTCGTACGCAGCTCGTCGCCTTAAAGCCTTCTGATTACGCCATGTGGTTTCCAACAATGCAAACATTTCAGGTGGCTTAGCTTTTAAGTTCAGGATGAGGTTGTTGAACCTTGCATGTGTTGACTGTTTGTTCAGTCCAATGACAGGGTGAGAGTGGAGGGAGAGAGCAGGGTTAGGTTTTGACGAGGGGCGGTGTGGTTAAATTACACCGCTATGACATAGATAGTGGGAGCGCTTGTTTGAAATTCTGCTGGAGAAAATAGGTGAGGGTTTAGTAGTATTTTTTTTATTGAGCTGAATATGTACTGTCAGTAAAACACAGGCTCCAGACTCTTAACAGTTACCACATGACTTCACTGATGTAAAATCACCTTATTTCTCCTTTCACTGTTTGTAAGATTTTGCATGTAAGGGATGTTGGGACTAGAGTGAGATTTATAACATATAACATTTTCACTAAAACATTCAACTGCAATTCCATGAAATGTTTTTCACTTTCTTCCTCTACTTTTCTGTCCTTTTTATTTTGTTCACCCTTGCTCGGTTTCTCATTTTCTCAGAATTTCTTTCTGTCTTTCTCTGGGCGCCTCTTTTGAAAATGGTGTCAGCACTGCTGCTTTTACACCAAAAGGCTGTTGCTAAGTGACGGTTGACGTCAGCCGCAGCTACAGAGGAGGGCTTGTGTGTGTTTAGCAGCTGAGGGCAGATCCCACTGAAAAGGGCAAAACTGTGAAGCACTATTAGTCACTGCAATGAAAACCCAAACTTCAAGCAACGCGATCAGCGTTTCCAATAACTGTGCACAATTTATTCAGAGTACGTATTGTTAAAAGAGTCAATCTGTGAGAGTGGAACGATGAGGTTTTAGATAAATTGTTTTTGGAGAAACTGCACCCGGCCAATCCCCACCCCCTTTTCTTCACTTTTTCTTTAGTCTGTCGCTGTCTCCCTTTCTTTCTCACTTTTACCATCATCCGCCCCTCCCCCAACACACGCACAGGCTCAAATGCCAGACACCCCCCCCCCATTCCCCTCACATAATGTTAGTGAGATTTTGTAGATAGACTTTGTGTCGGACGAAGGTCCCTGACTCCGAGCTTCAGTGTGATATCTCCCCCATCTGGCCAAGGCTGCTCTCGATCTGCTCACCATTGTTCGGTGTAATCAATTCCCAGGGACTTGTATCAGCCTCTCTCTCCCCTCCCCACTCGTGCCCCCACCCTTTCCACCCCCTTGCCTCTCTCGTCTGTGACTGCACACGAAATTTGACCTGTCAGAGTGGAATAAACTTCCTCCGTTCACCTCTCCTGAGCAGTTATTGGTTATTATCTTGTAAGAATTCAGAGCATTTCGGTTGCGAGGTTCAGAACAGAACATGATTTACTTGTGCTTGGCTCACACACACAAGGAAGTATCCTTGTGTTTTCTTCAAAAGTTGCAAAGCTGTGACACAGAAATTCAGTCCATATACACAGCAGAGAACAAGGGCAGAGTCATATGGAGCTTGCTGATGGCAGACTGAGTGGTGAGCTCAGAGTTTAATCACACACCCCCATTGCTGCTAATGCACACTGTGCTGCTCAGATACAGTCTGAGCTGTGGCCCGCCCCAAACTGTCAGCGATCCACGTGAACGCCTTGAAATGATGTGCTCATACGAGTATTAGAAAAGTGATATTCAGGGGATCAAGGTCCCATCTGCAGTGGTGCCGTGGCCTAAGAGACTTAAGGAGAATTTAACGCTGAGGGTCTTGGGATTGAAGCAAAGATTCTACAGGCAAACTGCGGTTTTAAAACACATCTCTGCTGCTACATTTATACCTGAGCACCTAAAACAAAGAAGAATGGAAACAACAGTCGCCTGCATATATTTTTAATTCAGTCTCACGGTGGATGGAGATCATTTTAGTAGTCATGTAACCCAAATCCCTGTCACCCTCCTGGGCAAACCAGACTCTGGAGAGTTAGGGGAGCAAAAGATGTAGTAATTCATTTAGTAACAGACGCCATATTAATGTATTTAAATACTATACAACCTTATGTCTGGCTATTTATATGCACAGTACAATACATGAGGATTGCAGCAGTGTGATCCTCCTTTGTCCCGACCCTTTTCCTAGGATCAACTTGATCAACGGTGGAATTGTTTTTATGCCCAACATGGCACAGTGGACATTGGGCATTGGGTACTCAGCTACGGATGGCAGTTGTTTGCTAAGTTTAGGTTAATATCAAAGATGTTCTTTTAACAAATATAATATAGAACATTTTGGTTGTGAAAGATTTTGTTCAACTCTTAACGTGTGTACTAAATGGTACTTAAATCACCATTACAATGCCTCAATTTTCTCAAAAGTTCAAGTGCTTTAACACACAGCCATTACACTAAAAGACACATGGATGCACGTACATGTGAAGAAGCTCTGGAAATTATGCAACAGATCAGACGCAGGTCATAGCATCAGTCAGCTAACTAGATACTGTTTTCCTTTGCTCTTAAGTCTATAGTCAACATGCAACATTGAGAATGTTGTTGAAAACTGTTGTGGAACTACAGTGCACTAATTACTGTAATGCTAATGTCATTGTATCGTATTTGCTTTATATCTTGTGTCAGCTGCATCTATTTGCACATTGACTTAATCAGCCATAACAAACTTTGTACAAGGGAGCGAGCAGGATAAAGTCTGTCTAATGTCCGGTTCAGCTAATTCGGACGATTGGTTTCTGGTACGCTGCTCCTCTGAGTGTCATCTAGATAAATTCAGCATTGTAGTGAACATATGAAAGCAGCTCTTGTCACACACACAGCCTCTGTGCCACTATCTCCTACAGTTTGTCCACGTCACGCCAAATATGGGAGGTACTTTTTTAAAAAAGTTCACCAAATGGCTCCAGTAAGTTCCCCAAAGATTTGTTGAAGACTGAGATATGTCCATGTTGGAGTTGATTGTTCTTTCCTTTCATTCCAGCATTGAGCCGTTCTAAATTTTGAAAGCGCAATAGCCAATTGGGGAAATTCCTAAAACTAACCACCTGGCTAACTTTAGTCACATATATGTCACTTAGCCCAAAAGTGGTGCAACTCAAACTGCTTTCAGACATGCACTGAGCTCCAGAGATCCCCTGGACTTTCTGTGGACTTTCTCCAGCCAGTCCCCTTGTTAAAAACATGCAACAACTCAAACGTGCGTGTGTAAATTTAAATCTCAGAATAAAGTGTCGACCCAATTGCCCTGACATCCCTGGAGGTTATCTCTCAAAATGGCTTCACTCATTTGCTGACATTCGGAGACGAAGCAAAGGCCGGTCCACTCAAAACTAATTTGAGTTGCTCTACCAAAGACTAAAAGTATCACAGAGGTGACGATCATTTATCATGTTTTTGGCACATGATAAGCTGTCCATGCAGATAATGTGTTGGAGTGAACTGTTAGCATGTCTTAGAGCCACAGAGCGGTGACAGTTGTGATGCAGTGAAACTAGAGGTCACACTGAGGCGACATGAGTCTCCATAACAAACCTTTATTTAGTTGTGTCCCTAAGTTGGCATTTATACATTGTGATATTGTAGTTGATTGATTTGACGACCTACAGTGATGTGAGGCACATTTGTCTCACATTTCTTGACTTGAAAATCATGATTTCTACCATCTAAACAAATTAACACGTACTTTACTTTATTCCTCCTCTCTGCAATCAGTGTTTTGCAGAATTGTTGATAATTGTTTTGAAAGTTTTGTCTGCTCTTAATTTTTTATTTTTTTTCCCTGTATGTATGACCGGCAGTGCCCTTTCACACCAGCGCCACAGTGTCTTAATACCAAGAAATGTAAAGGTCCTCCCACGAAAAAAGAGGGATTGTATACTACACAAATCCTGGTAAATGTAGGGCCTCACCTCAGCTCTGTTTAGTAAACCTTCCTCTGGTCTGTGGGACTCCGACTCAGTCAGCGCATGTTTCCAGTATTTATGCCATGTGGCATCTGTCTCAGGTGATGCAGGCAGAGTTTGTCGAGCTCTGGAGTTATTACTTACAGATGTAAAACACTGATCTCTGGTGGTTCCAGCATTGTGTTGTGATCCAGCCTCTGTCAGCGATACCTGCTGAGTTTGCTCGTTCTGTTACTAAAAGGAAAGTCGCTCAGAAAACAACTTTCCTGTCTGATGAAACTGTGCTCAAACTGCAGGATGGACGTACAGCCTAAGGAAGTTTATTAAACTGTGTAGGCTCAGGGATTTGTGTTTGTTGAATGCATCAATAGCAGGAGATAATTTGATACAAATACATTGGATATCTGGTGCTCAGTGGTTGTTGGAGAAGAAAAAAGAGTGACTGATGTATCCTGTAATGAAGGTCACCCCGAAATAGCCCCCTGTCATATTTAAATTGAAAATTGTTGATGCATCATTTTTAAAGGCAGGAAGGAAAGTGTGGTGAATTTTTTGCCTAAGCTAGCAGTATAATTTTAGTGTTGAATCTCAACGGGGGGATTATGACGTATACATATACATTGCGACAAACGTTGTGCCAACACACATTATAATTTCATTCAAATGACTTCTTGCATTGAGGACAGTTCTGTTGCTCTTTATCCCAGCCTACGTTCCTCACTTTTCCTCTTTGATTCTTTGAATATGTGGACTCAGTCTTTGAAGTCATTTTCAGACACAAACCCTGGCGAATTTCTGGAGTTTGCAGAGGTGTGCTACCAGATGAGAGCATGCAAGAGACAGGACATAAAGATAAATCTCATTGGGTTTCCAGGTTGACCATCTTTCTCTACACCTCCTAAATGTATAACCCCTCTTTCACTCTGTATTTAAATGCATTTTGTTTTTCTAATTTCAGTTCAGCTTGAGTCACGTTTAAGAAATGTCATCAACACACTACTACCTTAAACATTTTCTTATTCACACATGGTCTCAATGTGACATTTTCCAGACATTTTCCTCGGGGTCTGGTTGGAAAAGTTCTGGTTAATGTCCGAAGCGTTCTCTCTCTCTCTCTCTCTCTCTCACACACACACACACACACACACACACACACACACACACACACACACACCTAACATGTACGGAGTGCAGCCCATGTTTTAAAAGAAGTTCTAGTCAGTATTGCTGTGGCAGTCAGCTACTGTACAGCAACCTCTTGGCAGGTTAACCGTCTTAATTATGTGTGCACTAAATACCGGGGACTACACAATGCGAAATACCCCACCTTTGTACCAAGCCAGGTTGGATTATTCACATGAGACATCAAGTTATTTCGCTTGGGCATTGCAACAAAATCCCATTTTTTTTAGCCTGATGGAGGGTTTGCCCCTGCCCTGTGGTACCTAGTAGCTAGTGCTGAAAAAGTTTTGCCGTGAAAGTGTGCCCAAAAAGAGGGCAAAGGGGAGAACACAATTGTCCATTATATCCATGTCAGGAGCCTGCAGCAAGCTCTCTGTTGCTATGAGGTGCAGAAACAAACTTACTTAATTTTCCTCAAATAATGTTTTGAATTTGTATACTTATGTACATACACATGCTTTATTTCAGTGTGTTCATTTATTACTTTTATTGTTATTACTGAGGCACTTCTTTAATACATGTACTATATTGATTATGACCTTGAACTCGGCACGTGTACGAGTGCTTCTTACATTTTTCAGTTTTTATTGAGAAGCTGCGTACAGCCAGCATTGGTCAGTTGCTTGTAAATGATTTACTCAACACACAATTTCTGTTGTGGTCTCTTCTTCTCTCACTGTTCTTTGTGTCTGTCTCACTCGCTCTACTTCCCTGTGAACTCCTCCCCCTTTGCTCAGCTCTGATGGATGGCGTTTGTGTTCACATGCTTTTTATTGGCCAGAGTTCCAGGGCTCAGGCGTTAGGTTGTGTTTATGAGAGGAGCCTGTACTGATTCCATGATAAAACCAGATGTTCCCTTACAAGGCATTGAGCCTCCCTCATGTAGCTCTCATGTCCATATCAGGTATAACCTTCCTGTTGTACGCAGGCCTTCCAGCTGCCAGGCTATAGCATTGCTCCGGGCTCCACACTGGTCAAAAAAGGTTGCGTGTGAAGGACATATATCATGTTTGCACTTTGATAGAGGAAAATGTGGACTAAGTGTTATCAGATTGTTGCAGTCTCTGCCGAGAACTGAACTAATTGCAGTCTAGAAAAGTGTTATTATTGTTGATTATACTTTTAAAAGTAAAATTTTTACAGTAAGCAATTAGTTAGTTAGTCAGAACAGTTTCATTTATGTTCTTATAAACATATCCTAATGACCACATTTGTTTGTAGAGTTAAACAGTTGGGATTGACCACTGTCACAGAATTGGGAGGCTGCAGTTTTCAGTATTTTGTGGTTCAATAAGGTTAATTTCTGGATGATAAAATTTTGAAGTTCCCAGGCTGCCGAGTCACAGTTTCAGCAAAAATATTTGCACTGAGATCACCTTTGTCCTCTGGCATATACATAGCCTTTGATAACTTCACTCAGCTTGTTAGAAACCAAACACTGGGCTGATATAAGAAGAGGAAATACAGCTGTAAGAAAAGGAAAGCAAATCACAGGCAGATCTGAAAAAGTGTTGTACCTTTTTAAAAATAGCTGCTTTAATTTTTGTGATGACACACAAAGGTCTCATCAGGTACTGATTGTACAGTCTGTGCGTCACAAGGTCAATAATCCTTCTAGTAATTACTGGCAGAAAGACAGGGTAAACCATGTGAACGTGCAGATCAGCAAATCAATGTCAGCATAAAGGACTTTGAGAAGTACTATTCAAACTATTTACACTTGGGCTCGCTGCCACTCTCCAAAGGTCATACACGCCGATATTCTTGCCTGGCTCCTGTGATAAGATGAATGGCCATCATTGTTTATTTTTTTCATAAATTTAAGTCCACAAAAGAGTGCATTTTAAAACGTGCACATTGTGCAGTAGGTACATTGATTGTAGGCAGTAGGTAAAGGTAGGCTAGGTGGGTGGAGTTTTCTGTTACATTTGGAATTATTTAAGGGTGGAGAGCACCACTTCCTACCATTATCTTGAAATATCTGGAATACGTATTTGTGGGGAGACACTTTGCAATACTTCTAGCAGGGATAGAGCTGCAGTAGTGAAGAACAGCCATTGCAGACACTTGGACACTCTTGAGTCAGTCTCAGCTGTCGATCACCACACTTCAGCTCATTTTCATAGCATCAAATATCCTGCCTGGAGTCTGGATACATAAGCAAATAAACTTGTGATAATGTGTGATAAGATCTCTGTAAAATGACACAAACCATTGTTGTGAGAACAATGACGTCCACTTTGACTTTTTAGTTTGGCTGAAATCCATCCACTAACATGGAGGAGGTGGGGCCTAAGAAGTAAACTTCAGCCAGATAGCCGGTGGTAACTGAGACAGTTTGGCCTCAGTCTTTGTCATTTTTAGCCGAATTCTTTTTGAAGGTTCTTTGGTAATGTTCATCATCACTTACCTATATGCCACTTAATTGCCTATGGCTGTTAAATTCTGATATATTTTAAATGCACTGGTTCTCTATATCAGACAATAAGCTTGAGAAAGGGAAAAGGGTTCACAATATTTCTAGGGTTTGGGATGTTTCTTTGACCAAATTTGTGCCAAGTAGGACACACCACACCACACCAGGTACCAAGAAACAAATCTTGTTTTAGACACACTTAAAAATACTCCAAAGGACATGAACAGATGCTGGCTCTTTGCAGGGCAGACGCTGAACAACACCAGGCCAGTGAAGTGGTAGATGAGTGTGAAAGAGAGGGATGACATTTTGCACGAGCTCCTTCCCCTCGTCAAAGAATTTTCCATGGTCCTGTCAGGTTGCCCCGTCGATACTGGTGACAGCCGTACAGGCGGACCAGCCATCTGGGGTACTGTGAGTTTTCCAGTTTGGGCCTGCTGACCTGTGGGCTGGTGGTGAGCCAAGCAACTCAGATGCAAAAGGTTTTTGGATTCAGTAGATTGTCCGGCCGGTTACACTGGTGGGACAATCTGCATCTCCTCTTTTTTTTCTCACACAGCTGCTCAGTCAGTTCATGCTTTGACGGTCTGCCGTACCAAGTTGAATTCATCAGCGTAACCTCACAATTATGTTGTTGTTGTTGTTGTTGTGCATTAATTTATACATTGTAAAGCATGTGAAATAATATATTATGCCCCATTGATGCTGCCGAACGTCATATTAGAAGCTGCCTGTCCGATGACAAATAAACACTGGCCTATAACTCTCTGTGCATTCCCTGGTTTCTTATCTGTGCTTCCTCTTTTCATGTTTCTCTTTCTTTGTCAAAGCTATTAACCAATTAACCAGATAACTTCAACCCTCTTTCTTTTATTTACAACCATGTCGTTTCTGTCATTATTTTATATCAGGTACAACCTAGAAGAAAAAGCATTTTCAGATTCATTGAATGAAGAAGCACACACATCAAAAGCCATCCTTCCTAATTACAACTTCATCTTCAGCTTGTTGAGGTATCGTTTAATTGCAGATGCTGAGTTCCTAAGTTGCACAAACCCTTGATCAAAGACAACATTTGTACAACCTTTAATGATTTCTGCTTTAAACACTTCATCGAAGTTGTAGAATTTACTTTTGATAATCAACCCAAAAATGAATTTTGTGGATAGAATTAAAATGCACCGCAAGGATAGGGTATATATTGTAATACAAGTCAGGCTTTTGTAGGGGACTGAAAACAGGACGCATCCTTTTTAGTGAGCCATTTTGGGTCAAAAGTTCAGAGATAGTTTTTTAATACCCGCTCCTTCCTTCAGCTGCTGACCTACACTCAGCTCCACTGTCTGAGCTGTGCCACTGAGATACAGGCCCAGCCTTATCCGAGGAGTTGAAGCTGTGTCAGAGTAACAGGACACACACACACACACACACACACACACACACACACACACACTCTGCAGACCTCTCATCGGGTTAACTCTCTGTCCTGAATAGGGGTTTTAAAAGAATCAGGCCAGCCTGTGCTCTTTTCCTCTCTCTGTCCATGTCATCTTTTCCCTTCCTTGTGCTCGTCTCGACAGCCAGAGCCCATTCATTATCGGCGTGTGCCTGTGCGGAGGGGCTGCTGACGCTGTGTGTGTGTGTGTGTGTCGCTGCACACTGACGTCAGCAGTGCCCTGCTCCTCTCCATACATGTGCACCGCCTGTCTGCCATTGATACCTTACTCCGTGCACCCCCCCCCCACACACACACACTCTTATTAGCGTCTTTTTATCAGTTCCAGCACCTCTCACAGCACAGTGTCAAAGCCGCGCTCATATGACACGCAGGTGTGACCAACCAGCCGTCTAATAGATCGCACAGGTTTATTGACTCCTCTGAGGAAATATTTACGACTTGTCTCTTGCTGAATAATTGTATGTGTGTGAAGAGTTATTTTGATGTGTTTTTTTTTTTTTTTGGCCTGTATATTTAAGTGTGTACACTTTTTGTCTGTACAAACATTTTGTGTCCCCCATGGAAATACTTGCATCATAAATAGATGGAATTTATTTGTCTCCATATTCTCAGTTGTAAATTCCAACTTGGGATATTCATGTGCACCAATATCAACAGCTACACTTACACTTACACTTTACATGGTTAACCTTCCTCTGTGTCCTAGAAGAGGATAAAGAACCACGGCAGGATGATAGTGTGGAAATAAATTACATCCAAGTCCTGCATGAAAGAATAAAAAGCCATAGTAATTGTAGCTGAAATGTTACTTAGAATACAACATTCTAAGTGATTATTAATGGCATTATTGTTCTTCTTCTCCACAAATCTAATATTATTAGTAGAAATAGATATATGTGATATATCAATCCAGCATGTTTTTATAGGTTGGCCTCTTACGTAAATGAGCTGGATGAATAGTGGGTAAGGACGTCATTCTGTTCCAGAAATAGTGATAAAGACTCTGGAGAAGGCTTACAGAATTAGTTGATGAAATGAAAATAGCATTCTGCAAAGTGAAGAGAATCTGTAGCTCTCTGACATGCATGACTTAAAGCACTATTAAATAAGTAAATGCCCCAAATCAACGTCAGACTCAGTCGACTCTAAAAATCATATTGTGAACAACTTTAACGTGGTAGAGGTGAGAAGCAATGTGTCTTGTTCTGTGACATGCTTGGAGTCTGTGTGTGGCCATGCGTGTACAAGTGTCTGAGAGTCACCTGCTGAGTTGTGTGTCTCCGTCTGTGTGTCTGCCCTCATGTCTTGTTTTCATAACACTGATAAAGAAAATATCTCTCCTGTTCATTGAAATATTTTAATCTGTTCTCATGCAGAAGGCCCTCACTGTAAATAAGTTGATGCTTGGCACATGCGTTAATGGTGACGGCGATGGTGGTGGTGGTGGTGGTGTCGTCCCCACGTCATCCAGCTTTTCCTGTTCACAAGCTGAGCGAGCTGTCAGTGGTTATGTGTGTCGATAATTAGAGGTAAAGAGGAGCGTGCAGAGTGTCAGGGTGAGGTGTTGACAGCATGTACACATACTAGGCTATGCATTGTGTATTGTGTGACACGCCGCAGACATTTGAGCGCATTGGGGGGGTGTGCTGCGTATGTGATCACGAGGGTAGGTAGAAAATGGAACTGCCAACAGAACACGATTAAATAAAAGGCCAAGTGCACATCGTGTATCTCCGAGTGTCCTTTTACTTTCCATCCTTTCCTTCACACTGTCTTCTCTTTCTCAGCGCCTCTTGTGTGTCTGCGTAAATAGATTCAAGATTCAAGAGTTGTTATCTTCATTACACAAGATAAATCAATAAAGAGACTCACGGCTTAAAAATGGCACACATTTCTCATATATGAGAAATATAAACATTAAATATGAGTGGGGTGGGGGGGAAGTAAAAAGTAGAGGCAGAATGAGATAAGCAGAAAATAAGCAGAACGCCAACAACTGTCCTCCAGCCGTCTCCCGCCATCCTGTTGCCATGGTGTATGGAGCATTGTTTGCTGGCCTCTATGTCACGTTGCCATGGCAGGGCCTATTTGCCGTATTAAATGTTTGGCAGCATTGTACAGATGCTGATGACAAACACCCAACATCCCACTTTGATCAATGAAACGGTTACTGATTAGAGGAGATGGGAGGGAGCCGCCGATCTATGTGGCAACCACAGTTATACATTTCATGCACTGCTGTTGCCCATGCTTACGTACCACACACAAATGTATCCAACCATTACAGGTTAAATGTGGAGTGTTTTTTATTTTTTATAATTTTAGATGTGCTAGATTATTGACAGATTCTTCCCGTCTGGCTGAGATAGACAGTAATAGGCATATTGGTAGGTGTGTGTTTACAGGTAGGTTGAGGTTAGTGGAGCTCCTTCTTACACAAAGCCTCTGAGCCCGCCCCCCTTGTGGCAAGAAGTGAGACTGCAGGTTGGCCTTGATTTGTTTCCTGTGTTCATCTTTTTTACATGACAAACTGCTTCATCTCCCCCTTTAAGTTATATATTTATATGCTATTACTATAACACTATACCTACATCCCAATAGCATGTGATGTGTCAGATGATTTCAGGGCTTTCTGTCAAGTGTGCATGGCTGAAAAAACTAAAAATCATTTAAAGAATCTGAAAAAGTGCAAAAATCAGACCATATCACAAATAAGATCTTTGATTTCTAGATTCATTTTTTAAGGACTTTATATCTTTTTTTTTTTTTTGGGAACCCACATCAGGTTATTTCAGGTCCAGCCTGCACCAGTTTCGGCTGCACACTGCTGTAATGTGTGAGAGCTGTTTGTTTACCAACAGATAGCATAAAAATGCTGCCAATTGACGTAGCTGCAGCCTGATAAGATCTTGTTGCTCCATTATAGACGCACTGTGGTGGTTTTGGTGGTTTGCTTTTCTTCTGCGCTCGGTGGAAGGCTGCGGTGTGCTGTTGCTGAACGTGCATTAGCATACCTGTAGTCTCGCAGTGCATCGTGTGGCGCAGGAAGTCCTTAATGTAAACTGTTACTGCACCGTGTGTTTAGATAGCAGGCAGAATAGAAGCTCTGTGGCTCTCCCGCCGACCCGCCAGTGCCCTCAGTGGGAAAAACGTGCTCGCAGGTCAACGCCTGTGCTCTTGCGACATGAATACATGTCATCGTCTTTGTTGTGCAGCGCGACTCACGCGGTGATGATGACTGCACCGACTGTGTCTGTGTCTCGCTTGTGTTTTTCAGATGATCCTGTGGGACTGGGATCTGAAACACTGGTACAAACCACAGTATCAGGTCAGTATTTCAGCTCATGGGTCTGTTTGCATGCAGCTGATAAAGAACCTCTCAGACAGACCAGTCTCTGTCGTGCAGCTGTCCATAAGTCATCTTTAGGACATTCAGTTCTCTCCTTGACATTTGGCGTGGCAAAATGCACGTTTTGTAAAACTGGCATACGGCGACCTTGACATTGTTGTCATGCCACGTTTATTTTATCTTTCTCTGACATTCTTTTGCTTGTTTGAACAATTTGTGTATCTTTCAAAGAATTTAGCTCATACAGACAGCAGGTCAGTGTTCTCTAACAGTGGACAGAGCTGGATTGTCCTTAAATAACTGATAGTAAACGTTTATGGGATATCATTTAAATCTTAGCACTACACCTCGATTTGGTGTATTTTTGCCACAAACATACAGCAGTCATGTTAAATGAATTGGGCAGACAACAGGGGAGGACTGAGGTGAGAGTCTGTACTGGGAAATTAGATTTGTAGATTTGTTGAGTAAGGTTGAGAGAAAGGGGGGAGTTCATCAACAGCACATTTTAGACATGCATAACTGTCTGGATAATGGTGCATTTGCTTCCCTCTTCACCTAACCTCGGTGACGTACATGTGGCAGGGTGCGGTGAGCGGCAACGGCGTGGATCTGTCCGTCATCAACGAGGCTCGGAACTTGGTGTCGGACCTGCTGATGGACTCGTCTCTGTCGGCCCACACCGTCTCGGCTCTGCGCAGCATCTCCAGCCTCATGGGGACGTTCTCAGGCTCGTGCCGTCCCAGGGTCAACCCCTTCACCCCCTTCCCAGGTTTCTACCCCTGCGACGAGGTGGAGGACGCTGTAGAGAGGACAGACAGGAAAAGTATTAAGGTGGGCAAGCCTTACACCTGCACCAGCACCGGCCTGCATCAAGATTCACATTTTTTGTAGCCCATCTGAGTTCATCACTTCCTTTTATCGTCGTCGGCATGTTCATCAGCTATTTATCAGTTGTACATTCCAAAACAATGATCGCACATGACGTGTGTCCACACTGCTGTCAATCAGGAGCCATGGCAGAGATGAACAGATAAACAGACAAAAGTATGGCGTCATTATACAGAGATGTTTTTTTATTAAAAGGAGGGCTGAATTTTAAAAATGCACTGGTAGCACAAGAGTGGAGACGCTGGCCATTTCCTAAAACAATGTTCTTCACAACGTATATATTGCACAGTTTTGAATCTGGACATGTGTTTTGAAAAACGCTCACAGCTTTTTGGAGCAATAATGTTCAAGCGCCTTCAATCTGGGTATAAAGATGTGATTTTTCTCGAGCAGGGTTTGAGCAGCAGAAACAGCCTCCCAACCCCTCAGCCAAGGCGGAGTTCCACCTCCTCCTCCTCCTCCTCCCCTGCACTCACTCCTCTGGAATCCACCTCCTCACGCTGGGAGCGCAACAATGGCAAGAGGCCTCATCCTGACCTCAACCTGGCCAGGTACTGATACAGAAACACTTTTTTCACTTTTCAGTTTTTTTATTTAATGTTCAGGTTATTTGTACTTAATATCCAACCCTGAACTCTGCCAAATTTTGTTTCTGATCAATTCGTTCGGATCGGATGGATGTTTCTTTCATCAGCCTGAGGAAAGTTTTGAAAGAATTATCGCCATCAGAAAAATGTGGATGGACTTTGTGCTTCACTGGAAATGTTGTATATCCATGTTTCCTGAGGGGATTTTTCAGAGAAGAAATCAAAATCTCAATCATAAAGTTTTGAAACTTGAACATAGAATCTTTAAATGTGAGATGGAAGAAACCAAAGACGCTTCTGGGACAAATTTTCGCACTATGTGTTTCCACTGACCTGCAAGAGACGAAGGTGCTGTAGTCGTGTCATCATGTTGTCTCTACTCTGAATGGAAAAGAAGAACCAGATCCAACTGAATTATAAAAATGAATGTACTGATGTAAAATGCAGTTTTTAGACTATAAACAACTCCTCTACATGACTTGATTTATTTGGACACTGAGGTGCAGTATACATGCATGTCCACAGGATGGCAGCACAAGACTGGGAATGTTGTCTCATGAGCTTCTTTTAACATTATCATCGTACACGTTTTGCTGAGCAGTCTGTGGAGGACTGCTTTGTTCAGCAACAGTAAAGCCATGGACTAATGTGTTAACGTCGGCTTTGAAAGAATAGAAACTGCATAACGTTAAAAGTGATTTGAATATGTGTGTTTTGTGCTCCAGCTCAGGTCTGTGCAATGGACCCAGCGGAAACCTGCTTACCATTCCCAAGCAGAGGTCTTCCTCTGTCACCCTCACATACCACGCAGGGTCGAGGAGAGCCGGTGAGACATAACCACAAAATGCTGCATGATGGTCTGTTCATATTTTGGCTGCAAATGTTCCTTTATCTTTTCCTAAACTCTGTCCTTCCCGTCCAGGCACATCTCCAAGCCTCAGCCCAGTCACCTCACCAAGCCACAGCCCCCCTGCCGTCGGTACGGGCTCTTCGTCATCCCTCGTCACGCGGTCGCCCGTGGAGTTCCCCGACACTGCCGACTTCCTGACAAAGCCGAGCCTCAATCTGAACCTACACAAACCCCTGAGCTACACCCTCAGCTCCCCTGATTTCCAGCAGACTTTCCGTAGCTCCACCCTTCCCCTCTGCACCAGGCAAGAGCTTAAAGTGTCATTTTACTGATTCTTATTTTATCAGCCGCTTCACTTACTGGCTGTTTCACACGGAGGGATGCGGCGGCTGATCTTGTCTGTGAATGTCGTACCTGTCTGTTGCAGCTGTGGTCGTCAGATGCTCAAGGGAGTTCCCAGCAGCGATGCAGGGGAATCTCATCAATCATTCAGCAGTGAGGCTCAGCGCCGACGCTCAGGTACATTTAATGCACGTTATGCTGCGGAGGAGAGTGGTGGCTATGGTTCGCTATAGGCAGTCAATGGGGTTAATGCTGGAATCCAAATACAAATAAATGAGCCACATGAACAGAAGTTTGATAGAACATGGCTGCAAGTATATGAACAGAATATAATATCCTGATTAAACATGTGCAGGATGTGATCTGGAGTTCGGTGGGGAGCCCCTGATCAGGGAGGAGAGCCTGGAGGTGGACACGTCTGGAGACAGGAGGCGAGATGCTGCAGGGAACCAGGGGCAGACGGAGGAGAAGAGCTCAAGCACAGACCAGCAGACTCAGGAATCAGAGGTCAGACCGCAGCAAAGCACATGGGGCAGTTATTCTCTGTGTCATTATTATTGTATATTGTATTATTTCTTCTTTGACCAAATCAAATACAGCAGCAGTTAAATATTGAATTTGTGAACAGTGTGAATTGTGGTCGCTTTGAGAGTTGAACCAACAATCCTTTGATCAATTAATAACATCAAGATTTCTATAGTCATCTGACAGTTTATCCCCTAATCCCATTTTATTTAATAGACCAACTTTCTACCTGAGCCACATGTTTTATTTAAAGCTTAACATGTTCTATAATTATTCTTCAGGCAGTGCAGTCCCTGCTAGACTCTTTGAATAATTCTCTCATTTTATTCAAATTGATCTCCACAACACGTGCATGTTCTGATCATCTTCAGGGGGAGCAGGAGTTCAGATTAGATCCAATGCTGGAGGACCACGAGGCTCTAATGGAGAGGATGAACACCTGGAACTTCCAGATCTTTGACCTGGTGGACAGAACGGGAGGGAAGGCCGGAAGCATACTTAGCTATGTTAGTATGAAACCACCATCACTGTAAACACTATAAAAAGCAATTGTTTGAACAAGTCCAGGAAGTGAAGATGAGGATATTTCTCTGGTTGGTGTCAGCATCATGGTGACCTGCAGAGTCATTCCAATGTTCTGCTGAACATCAGTGAGGGAGCCGTCCTCTGTTCTGAGTGGTGTGTCTCTCCTGTGTCTCCTCAGGTGACGTACACTCTTTTCCAGGATACATGTCTGTTTGAAATTTTCAAGATCCCGGTGAGGGAGTTCATGTCGTACTTCTGTGCTCTGGAGAATGGCTACAGGGACATCCCCTGTGAGTGCTTGTGTGTATTATTGGGCGGTAATGCAGGATTCTGAAGCGTTGCCGGTGCGATGAACTTATTCAAACGTATTGTTGTTGCAAAACACACAGATCATAACCGGGTTCATGCTACTGACGTGCTACATGCTGTCTGGTACCTGACCACTCGACCAATCCCTGGGTTCCAGCAGATCCACAGTGAGCATGTGACAGGAAGCGACACAGGTAAACAATGGTGATACCAAACTGTTCCTTCAATTTGTGAAGCTGTTGTCTGTGAATTGTTCTGACCATCATACAGAAAGTTCTGATGAGGGCGAAGAATGAGACAATAGCATTTCCCTGTTATTATTTTCACTTAGATAGGACTTGCATTAAAGTTGCACAAATGTTTCATGGAATAGCTCCTGTTTAAACGTGCATAAACTCCACTGTGTGCCCTTTTCCTAATGTCAGAAATCTCCTAATTCTAACTGATAGTGTTTGTGACGTATACCATTATCGCCGTTTTACGGGGCCAGGGGTTTTCTCTGCAGAACACAGATGGCTTGGTTTAAAAAGCAGACGTCCTCTGGCTTGTCTCTGCTGATATTTCATCTCTATTAGAAATGATCTGAGGCTTATCCAGTGACGTCTCCCACTGAAGCTGCCACAGCAGCTGTCATTCGATAAGGGACCATAGAGAGAAGGAGATGAAAACATGGCAGTGATATGAGAAATTGACTGTGACAGTGAGTAAGTGAGAATAGCGTGTGTGTGTGTGTGTGTGTGTGCGCGCGCGCCCTTGACTATGGAAAAAAAGTGATCTTCTAACCTTCTTCTTCACTATAGATCTACACTTAATTTTCCGTCAGAGAGACATTCAGTGACGTCCATCTTGTTTGCTGTCACGTTCCAGATTCAGACAGTGGCATCTCTCCTGGCAGGATATCCTATGCCTCCTCCAAGAGCTCCACCATTTCAGACGACAGCTATGGCTGCCTGGCCTGGAACATACCTGCCCTGGAGCTCATGGCCCTTTATGTAGCAGCTGCAATGCACGACTATGACCACCCTGGTCGCACCAATGCCTTTCTAGTAGCCACTAATGCACCTCAGGTAACCCACAGCACTTAACTGTGTTTGAACGTCTTGTTATCTTGAGTCAACAAACTCTGTGCAGCTCACAGGGCCCAGGGCCCCCGTCTTAAATAGCATCCAGGGGTGGACAGCTGTGGTCAGGTCACACCTCGCCTTAGAATGTGTCTCCGCACGGCTTGTAATGGGATCTCACTTCTTCTCTGCTCCACAAGAAAATTAGTGTGTGGTTACCCACAGGGATATTTTGGAATAATAATAATAACCAGGTTTGAGTCGGGTTTCAGTGGCCACAAATGAAAGGATAGAAAAAATATGTTCCTAATAAGACTGTAGCGGGTCACTGCAGGTCAAAGCGCGCCAGGGACAGGCGATCGTTCACTGTGAGTTTAAAACCAAAACATTTTATAATATCACTGAAAATATTTATATTGGAGTCATTATCAGACATTCGTCCTCAAAGGACCTTGGGTGTTTTCACATCTTCACAACTGGTCAAATTGCTCAGGACAGACGTTAATTCCACTATTACTGATGCTTTCAGAAACAAAGGCTCACGTTCTAAAAGAAAGCTTACATGCTTTATTATGATAAGCCAGGCCGTATGCAGTGTAATAAAAAAAAAAAAAAGAGTTAGCCTTCAGGACGAAGCACCAAGGTCTCTCCCTCCCTCCTCATTGTGATCAGGGGTCTAAATAGGGGTGAAAGGGTGAACTGGGAGCCTCTGTTTAAATATTGTGTTTTCACAACATGTCCACTGATAGCACTCACACTGTCTGGGTTTTGTAAGTCCCAGGAAAGACGGTTAAGAGAAAGGATCGGGAACCCTGAACCTATTGATTGCTAATGAAGTTGACAACCACCATGTGTCTGCTGCAAGGATTGTTGAAGTCTGTCTTGTCTCTATCTCTGTCACCAGCCCTGGAGCCTGCTCTACTTTCATAATTCAACACCCTCGTGCCCCCTTTTATCTCATTTGCTTAGTGCGTGCTATTTCTGAATCCATCACAAGTTGTGTAACACGTACGCAGTCACATTACGTAAGCAAATGATTATTACTGGAATATTAGTGGAAACTGAAGGAATCTCCTCCGTGTGCCATGTTTCCCTCTGTCACCGCTTGGCTCCTCTACCTCTCGTGCGCTGCAGGCAGTGCTGTACAACGACCGCTCGGTGCTGGAGAACCACCACGCCGCTTCCGCCTGGAGCCTCTACCTCTCCCAGCCCGAGTTCAACTTCTTGGTCAACCTGGATCACGTGGAGTTCAAGCGTTTCCGCTTCCTCGTCATCGAGGCCATACTGGCCACAGACCTCAAGAAGCACTTTGACTTCCTGGCTGAGTTCAATGCCAAGGTCTGAGATGAGCACGCTCTTTACTATTTACTACTATTGCTTTACGGCGCATGAAAAACATTTGAGCTGTTGTGAAACGACGCCATCTCTGTTTGTTCACAGGTGAACGACGTGAACAGTCCAGGAATCGACTGGACCAATGAGAATGACCGACTGCTGGTGTGCCAAGTGTGTATTAAGCTGGCAGACATCAACGGGCCCGCCAAAGTCCGTGACCTGCATCTCAAGTGGACAGAGGGAATTGTCAACGAGTTTTATGAGCAGGTAGAGACTGCACGCACACAAGGATCCTCAATAGTAACGCAATAAAATAATCCAGTCCAACCTCAGACACCTTCAGACTGAACACATTCACAGCACAGTGGTGATTGTTCTGAATCACTTGGGATTTGTGTCTCTGTAGAGAAAGCGCTCACCCCTTGTTTTTGATCCACAGGGCGACGAGGAGGCGCAGTTGGGATTACCCATCAGCCCCTTCATGGACCGCTCCTCCCCGCAGCTGGCCAAGCTGCAGGAGTCCTTCATCACCCATATTGTTGGACCACTTTGTAACTCCTACGACGCTGCTGGCCTTCTCCCCGGCCACTGGATCAATGAAGAGGGATCCGATGAAGACGACGACGAGGGGCACGTGGACACGGACACCGATGAAGATGAGGAAGAGGAGCTAGAAGATGAGCTTGCACCAAGTAATATCTAGAGCCTTATTTTGAAGGAAGTGTTTACAAATCATTTTCTAAATCGTTTTTTCCCTCCCTCTCACAACAGAAAGGAAGAAGAGCCACCGCAGGTTGTTCTGCAGCATCATGCAGCACTTGACGGAGAACCACAAGGTCTGGAAGAAGATCATTGAGGAGGAGGACAAGAGCAAAGAGCTTGGCAAACAGCAGCCGCCGGAGAGCCTGCCCGTCTCCCCGTCAGACGACATCCAGGTCATCCAGGAGGAGGAGGAGGGAGACGAGCGTCAGTAGCAGGAAGACAAAGTCAAGAAGAGAGATGCGTGAAAAGAGAAGATGACGGGAGGCACAGGTCCCTCATGAGGAGGAACACACGCAGTCAGCTGACAAATGCACATTAAACACACTTTCCTCTCTCTCTCTCTCTCTCACACACACAGACACATTTAAACATTCACTGTGCAGACTTAAGCAGTCACATTGATCTTGGAGAAACAAAAAGGCCTTACTACTGTGAGCGGATCCTTGCTGCAACAGTGGGAGCCCAACTCCTATGCACTTTCACCTCGAGTCCTTCTCGAGCGTACCCGGGAAGGAAGCACCAGAACTAAGGAGGACGGTGCAGAGGAAGAGAGCGGACGGGGTCCGGCGTCGACTCCCTCCGCCGTGACCTGGCTGTGATGCTGCCTTGAATGCGAAGCGCTTACACCTCCCTTAGGTACAAAAGAATCCCCGTCTATTTAAGAAAGGAAAGACAGAGGAGAAATAATCAATTGAGCGACATCATCGAGCGATGGATGCCCTTTACCAAAGTGAACAGTTCAAACGCGGCGAAAGACGAGAGACTGTTTCAGCCTCAGTGTCAGGTTTATTTTTGAATTATATACATATATATGTATACGTACATGAAGATATATATGTATATATATACATGTGCACATATACACATATATGTGTGTGTGGATATATATATATCAAATGTGCCTGTCTGAACCTTTACTGAGTCCATTTTGGCCCAGAGCCTCGGCTTGTGTAGTTCTCTCTTATTGCTGGTGACACGAAACACTGTATAAGACTCAGTCACAGAGACATTATTGAAATGCTGACTGATTATTAGCATTATATCTGCATCATTTTTGATGCTTTTACTCATGTGTACCACCTGTCTTTTATTTTATTTTATTTTTTTGTTCCTCTTTTGACCCTTTAATTCCCCTTGCTTCATTCTGTTTGTTTGTGTGTGTGTGTGTTTCAGTGGGAATGTGATGGAGTGAATGAATTGGCAGAAAGAGAGCACATTTTTAATTATTTCAGTATGTGATTTGTGTGTGTGTGTGTGTGTGTCTGTGTCTGTTTGTCCTTTCAATAATGGTTGGATTCTAACCAGTGAGATGTCCTCTGGTGTTCTAACATGTTGCATTCAGATCAGGAGTGCTGTCTCAATGAATGGATTCTTCACTTTCCTCTTTTTGATTCTAAGTATTTTTTTAAAAGTTACTCAGGATTCATGCAAAGTTGAATAATTATTTTGCAAGAATTTGTGTCATTAATATGAAAAATTCACAAAGATAATTAAAAAAAAAAATCTGGGTGACTAAAGTAGTTTGTAATATCTCCATGAGCAACTTGATCACGAATCAATCCAAGCAATTAAAATCCTCTGTGACGGAGGAGCATGCAGTCTGCGCTGTCTCCTGGCCGTTCGTACACTGTTTGCGTAAGAAGAAAAAAAAAAAAGCTTATCCGACCGTCTCTCCTGCAGCCACACGACACATCTGCACAACGCTGCTCTGCAACACCGCAGAGCAAGTTAGGTCTTCTTAGTTCAACGTTCTCCGCGTTGCTTTAAAACAAACAGTACAACGTCTGGATGTCCGTCCCGCTCAGCCAGCAGATGCTGACGTTTAGACGCACTGAACTCACCCATCTCCCATTCCTCTTTTGCTTTTTATTTTGAGTTTTGTTACCGAACCCATAACTCGGCCAGTGTGTAAAGAAGGGATCCAGGGTTTCATTTCACTTTGGTTTTGTTTATACATATCTATATTTTATGACAAAGGTTTTAAAAAACTACTAGTTCTCTATTGTATTCTCTCAGAACTCTTGGCATTCCACTAGAAAAAGACGTTTTTATGAAAGGGAAGGCGGAATTGTCGCCTTTTATTTTCCACCTTAGAAATCACAATCTGTGGAGAGAATGTGACGCAGTGTAAATCAAGATATTTAAAGACGACAACCTAGATGACAGTGTGCACATTTTAATACCAAACAAGTGTTTAGCCGCTGTACAAAGAGTATGTGCATATAAATTATATATATTTTTTAAAAAATTATCAAATGAGTGCATCTGTTTTCTACATGCAGCTGACATATTGTACATGGACACCCTGTAATTACCGTTGTGTTTCCGGAGTTTAGAATCTGCGTCTCTTCGCAGGTGTAGAGTTCTGAGTTTTTGAGTTTTGCTCATCGCTCGCTCTCAGCCTCTCCCTGTTCTGCATCATAACCACTCTTGTGTTCTCCATCAGTTCCCTCCCTCTATCACTGTCGACCCGACTAGTGCCAAACTTAACCTACATGCAGTAGTTTCCTGGGCTGTGATTCGCTGGTTTGGCAAAAGTCTCTCTCGGGGCTCCGGTGCCGCTCACACAAGAGACCTTGAGTGAAATGGTCCACTGGGTTTAAAGGGACAGTGGCGTGAGTCAGAGTTCGACTCAGGTCAGAGTCGTGCACATTCAGTTTGTTCAGACGGACCCTCGCTGGATCATAAAGCCTGGGTCGCCCCCGACCCGACATGTTTCAGGCTCATTAAGTTGTAAAATTCTGTCGGCTTCTCACTGTGCAGTCTGTCAAACCATGGTGTCCTCTAATGATTGTGCCATACACACATCTATGAATGGTTGTTTCCCTTATGTAGCATCGATATATGTAAGTTTGTCTAATGTAACCATTCACCTTTATCTACATTGTGGGGGCAACTGATTTTTGTTGTTATTTATAGCTGTCATAAAACACCATCCCTAAAGCACCAGCAGCTCTCATTGTTTTTTTATTGGTCTGTGTGTGTGTGTGTGTGTGTGTGTGTGCTTTATTTAACGCCACTTTGTGTTTTTCCTTCATTCCGCTCCACGTACGCAGAAGAAGAACCACACCTGTAGCACACACACACACACACACACACGCACAAGGCGTCGCACGTCTTCCTCACTCCTCGTCGTGTTGCTGCAGACACTTTAAAGCTGCTGTTTCTGTACCAGCACGATCAAATCTTTACATCCGATGTGAACTCTGCACTTTCCCTTCAGCAGAAGCCATTTTAGAGTCTTTGAGCACTGTGTTTTAGTTTTCTGCAGTGTTGAGTGTGCAGTGTGTTAGGGAGCTGTCAAACAGAATTAGGTTGTATAGCCACCATTATATTTGGTTCCAATCAGTTATTCAATGATATAAAAAGAGGATGAGTGACTGGTGATGGGCTGAATACATGTGTTGATGGCAGAGAGATGGCAGCCTTTGTCTCAGGGCCATTTTGATATCATTTTTCTGGATCCTGGAAGGACGTGGAGACATGTTGTTTATGGTTTTGTTGTAGTATAAGAGAGTTTCAGCTGTAGCTAGAAAAAAGACGTGTGTTCTCAGAATCGTAACCAAGACTTTATGAATTCACACAAATAATAAACACCAGCATAACAAAAAATACAAGTGGACTTAAACAAATGCAGTACTGTGTCAGTACTGTGAAGCACCATTTAGCAGAAATCAATATTGCATTGTCAGTTTCTAGAAATCCACCAGGGTTGCATTTGTTGCATTTCTAAGAGAAAGAGTTTCCACCGTGTCTCTCCCTGGAGACGGGGTCAGAGTCAGTCCAGGTGACAGAAATCTTGGCTGGTGCCTAGCGCCAAGTACAGTGTCCAGAACTTTCCTGGAAAGTGTGTTCGTCCCGTTTCGCCCCACACGTATGAATTTGTGGTGTCATCTGTCTGCCCTGACACTGTCCCAAGAAGGCAGGGCTTTGAACCACAGTGGGTGTACTTACTGCCAATCATTGACATGCGCCTAACCCATCGCAGCTGCACCAAAGTTCATGGACGTTGCCTTTTCCCAGCTCTAGAGGTCGGGATCGATAGCACACTTGTGTCACTCGGATGTCCTCTCAGCACACTCGTTAACTTCCCCTGCTGCTGCAAAGGCATTGTGCAAACATGCATTCTGCTCAGTATTAGAATTCAACAGTACCTGAATGAACTGGATCACGTGCTCGGCTGTAGAGCCACGCTGGTCGCTTTGGAAAGATGCAGCAGATCTGGATATTTACACTCCAGCAATGCAGTTGAATGCATCGCACGGTTGCAGTGCTGTGCAAAATAGTAAACGCTTGACTTGAAACAGCAGAACAAGCTGCTACGGACGCCTGCCTACTTGTGGTACGGAGTGTCTCCAGAGGACGGGACTCTCTGCTGTCGGCGGACGGCGCAGATGGCGTAGGGTTTGGGCTGTAGGGTCATGCCCAGCTTGGGAGTGAGCGTGGGGACGGTCCCCGGAGGGAACTGCAGGTGGAACCTCTGCAGCAAGGTGGTGAAAAAGAGGAACATCTCCATCCGGGCCAGTTGTTCACCTAAGCAATGACGCCTCCCTGAAATCAAGAGAGAGAGGGACTTTTATATAGACCCGTAAACGCTGCACAGTCACACAGCATCAGGCTCACGTGGAGTGTGGGCAAACACTCAAAAAACTACTGAAGTGCCATTTCCATTAGACACGTTGAATGTTTTCATTTAATCCTCAGAATAATTTGATTGGAAACAGGAGGTCTGATTCCAGTGATAAAATGTAAACGACTTGAATTCACATCTGATGTGGAAACATGTTTTACAGAAGAAAAGAGGAGGAAACCTCTTTTTAAAAACGACTCATTCTCCCTCCTATTGCAAGTGATGGTATTCAAGTTTGGTGAGTGTGGTACTGGTACTGCACGTCACTTCACACCATGCTGAGTTCTGGTTCTGCTGACAGCATCCTTTTCTTTTGTGGGCAACGGAACTAGCTGCTGATTAGCGTCTTGTTAAAAGCTGCAGCTCGCTAACAGATGAGGAGTTTAGCACTTTGAGAGCAACACGAAGAGGCTCACCCAAGGAGAAAGGAAGGAAGGCCTCACGCCTCACAAAGTTGCCATTGGTGTCCAGAAACCTCTGCGGCAAGAAAACGCCGGGGTCGTTCCAGTACTTCTCGTCAAAGTGCACCGAGTAGAGGTTCGTTATCACCATGGTGCCTTTAGGGATGGAGTACCCTTTGACTTTTGCATCCTGGGAGGTGGCACGGAAAATACCAAGCGGCACGATGTTGCAGAAGCGAAGGACCTCGTGCAGCACGGCCTCCACGTAGGGCATCCTGTTCTTGTCCTCCAGCGTGGGCGCCCTCCCGTTGGACAGGACGCCGTCGATCTCTTTGTGCACCCTCTCTTATCGGACAAAAACAGGCACCATCAGACATTGATTCACGCGGCGTTGCCGTCAAACAGACACATCTGTTTTGTGCTAGATGAAATATTCTCGTGCTACAACTGACCTTGAATGTGGGGGTAGAGGGCCATGAACAGCATGGCCCAGCGCAGGGTGTTGGTTGTGGTCTCTGTTCCGGCAATTATGAGCTCGCCGACTGAATAGATGAGGTTCTCGTAGGAAAAAGACGAACTAGGGTCTCCTGCGTTCTGTTCCAGCTCATCCAGATAGGCGTCGACGTAGTGGCGAGGCGCGTGCGGCACCCTGCCCTGAGAGAAGGTCTGTATCACCTGCAGCAAGAAATCATACACCTCCGCCGCGTTGCGGAACAGCTTCTGGTGCTTTCCGAACGGCACGTATTCAATCCACGGGAAGGCGTTGTAGAGGAGGGCCCAGCCGCTCACTGCTAGCTCCACGTTCTCGCTGAAGATCTCGATCATGTGCTGGAAGTTGTGGTCGTCGTAGGTGAAGCGCTGCCCGAAGATGATCAGGTTGGTGATGTTGGACACGGCGTTGGTCACGAGGTGTTTGGGGTTGAAGGGCTTCCCCTTGTGCTTGTCGATGGCGTCGACAAAGAACATGCACTCCTCGGAGATCTTCCTCTCGAACAGCCTCTGCCCACTGCCGAAGTAACGGAAAGAGTTGCACGCCAGCTTGCGGTGTTCGATCCAGCCTTTGCCATATTTACAGTTCAGGAGGCCTGGGAATGGCGGACAGGAATGGACACTTCAGCTACAGACGCAACTGACAATTCCATATTTTAAGGGGCAAGTTATTGCTCCGTCTTACCGCCCATTTTGGTCATTTTCTTGAATAAAGGCAGCGACGGGCGATCAGCAAACACCTCACTCTGATGGTAGAGACATTCCCTCACACAGTCATAGCCGTTCAACACCACGGTCAGGATGCCTCCCAGGTCAAGACTGAAAATCTGGAAAGAACACAGTAATGTGAGCACTGCTACTTGTGTGATTTTGTCACTCTCTCTCTCTCACACACACACACACACACAGAGACATTTCAGAACACTCAACAGGACAGTCTCCATCTTTACATCATGTGAAACTTAAAGAAGCAGTGCTACCAAACTGAACTCTTTGTCCTCAGACGTGCTTATTTGAGGAGGAGGGGGAGACTTCACTTTTTTTGGGAGCCAAATATTCTCCTTCAAGTAAAGGCAAGAGAGATTCCGCCTCTATTGTTCCTCCCCTGCGGCGGGTCTGTGTGTGTCTGTGTGTGTGTGTGTGTGTGTGTGTGAGAGAGAGAGAGAGAGGGGGGGAGAAGTAAGAGTGCGTTAGTTACCTGTCCATAAACTTCACTCTGCTTCTTGAGGAAGACGTGCGGCTCGGTGGCCAGGGAGAGGATGTTCCCTATGACAGGGATGGGAGAGGGTCCGGGGGGGAAGCCCGGGGGTCTCCTCTGCTTGAAGAGCTGCCGGACCAGCAGGAAGGCGAGCAGGGCGACGGCCAGGCAGAGCCCCCCGAGCAGAGCCTGAGCCCCGGACACCGGCACCAGAGACGCAGACTTGATCGAAACCATCTTTGCCCTCAGAGAACCGAGCAGCGCGCGCACCCCTGCCGACTACAGCCCGGCTGACTGCCGCTGCCCCTCAGGCCGAGCGCTGCACATATGTATCATCTTGCACATTTTCTATCCCCCGCCTCTAAAGCGAAGATTGGCCAGAAACACGGAGTTAACTGTTGCTGAACTTTGTTCCGCGCCCGATCAATGATGGGGATCACGTTTGGGCGCTGCTTTACTTTTGGGTTGCTTTAACCCGCAAAAGAGAGAGAGAGAGAGAAAAAAAAAAGCCTCGCGCACACGCACGCTAAACGCGAAGCTTTTGTGAAAGGTGCAAAAGGCAGATGAAACTAGAAAAAAAAAAATAGACTCTGAGTCAACGCGACTAGTCTGAGACTCCCAGACTCACTAATTGGCCTCACAGACTTGGTGCAGAGTGATTTAAATATATCACATTACACCAGTGGGGGGGAGGGGTGGGGTGACTGCTGCTGAACTGCACACGCAGTCAGGAACAGGGTTTCCCATAAGAGCAGTACATGGAAAGTCCTGCAACACTGCCGGAGTTCAAATGTGCTCCGGTGGGTTTCAGGTGGATTTTAACGCTTGGCGTGCTGCTGAGAACGGGGACCAACAAAGAGGAATTTCACTTTGCACAGAAAAGCATGCACACACACACACACACACACACACACACACAATGTGGAATTGATTGTATCATTGGATAAATGTTAAATGGAGATTCCGTGCACAATTTCTGATCACGTGATTCTGTGTTTCCAGGAAACTTTGATTTAAAGCAATGTTTCTTTTCAACGTTTGCCAAGTTAACTTTTTTAACCTTTTACATATTTGACTACACATTTAATCGAATGTACTTGCTGGCCTGTGCACTTAAATGTTACATATGCTGCATAAAACATAATCTTTGAGTTGAACAAGTGTTTCTGGGAAACAGGGTTCAGGGTAATGCCCGAGACTAAGTCAAATCTTAGTTGACCAAACCTAATCAGATTAGTTATAAATAGGGAAAACAGAGCATAGATTCATTTAACAGTTACAGAGCTGACAAGATCAACACGGCCATTTTGCAACAAGTTAAATAGCCACTGAGATCCTCTGATACAACACACATGGACTTCGAAATATCATGAACCTTCTCAATGCCCCAAATATAATTTTGATTTGTGTCCAGTCTGTGCTGGCAGGAGGAGAGAGGATGTCTCACAGTATGCATAACCAAACAATTCCCGGCTGGGAGGGGACTCATCTTACAGATTAAACCACGAAGAAAATAAGCAGGTGAACAGAGCCTTTCTGGTAACATGACTGCTGATGCTGGAAACGCTTGTCACACGCTTATGAAAAACTGAGATTTCAACAGAGCTTATATCGTGATTGTAATTTGAAATTTTCACAAATAATCCAACAACCATCTGAAAAGATTCTCATGGATAAGTTGTCTGAACAGAGTGGGTTACATGTAATATATGTGTACGTATGTTGACTGTGTACTTGTTTTTCTCTGCAGGAAATAAACAAATAACAACAAAATTACAAAAACTCCCAGAGCGGTTCTTGTGCAAATTGAGATTGGATGTCACTGAGGTGTATTTACCTGAGGAGACCCCATAAAGCACATTTGCGTGTTCTCCTGTTTTTAAAGCAAATAAACTTTGCCCCAGTAAGCGGCTGCAGGTTCCTTCACCTCTATACATTAAAGCACTGCATTCACAGGTCAGAGGTTAAGGTGAGAGGTTAAGGCATGCGCCACATTCCAGACGTGCATGGCTGTGGGAGACGTTTTGGTCCCGTGTGCCAAAAAGCTGCTCTTATCCAGACGCCGCAGGACTGAGGGGTGTCGGCTGTGAATGGTGTCAAGCTTTAATAATCTGACGACTCAACTGTCTCACTGAGGTGCTTTTTAAACTTTTTGCTCTTTTCCAAAACCGTGCTCTCCACTTTTCTGTGTCACCAGTCGGTCATGACTGGCTCCTCATCAGACGTGAAGTTGTTTGTCCAGCTATTACTTCCTGCTGAGGCAGCTGGAAGATTTTTTTTTCCTCTCCCCACAGCCTCAAATGGCCTTGACAAACCGCCCCCCCCAGTCATTCAGATTTGTCAGGGCTACCTAATGAGGACATTCTTGCAAATTACTTTCTCCGCTTCCTGCCGGCTCCCCAGACTCATCAGCTGTTCTGGAAGCATTAAAACAATCTGTTAATTTTAATCAAATGAACACCATCTTGTGGATGGGTTACTCAAAATATCAGCAACGGGACTGTTTGCTCTCTGTGTCTGTGCCACTGCATGGATTCAGAAACCTTCCAAAATATCACGCATATTTTGTGACGTCTGCTAGTATTGAAAGACAAACCTAAAAATGTAAAACGCTTTATCTGGGTTCTCCGCCAGGAGTTCACCTTGTTGCTGCAACTTGTTTCTATGGTTTCCCAGAAAGAACCAACTAAGCACTCCAGAGAGGAACTTTTGTCTTTTTGAGTTTCATGAGTCGAGCATGAGTCGGGGGTATCTGTTCATGATTTGTCCACTAGATGCCACAAAATCCTCCAAAAAGAGGCACTACAGCAATTTTCCAGATGAAATTCAGTTGACTTCTCAACCGATGAAATCAGTTGTTGTTTGTGTACCTCTGGATTCTCCCGTGTTACTCTTTCCTGATTGGTTCTGCTGTGTTGTTTGTCCCCTGTGGGTGTGTTTGTTCACAAGGGGTTTGGAGCTGCGGTATTGAGGTTCTGATGATAGCTATCCTGTTATGCTTTCAGTTAGTTTTAAGGTCCTGTTTTATTTTGTAGCATCTGCCCCCTCGTGTGTTATTGCCCATTGACTTCCTTGTTGCCCATCAGTGTCTCATTCCCTCGTTAGTCCGTTTAGTATTTAGTCTTGGTGTTTCCTTTGTTCCTTGTCAGTTGGTCACTGTGTGTTTGCTCACCACCCATGTTCCACGTCATTGATTCATGTTTCATGCCATGCCTCGTCCGTGAGTTTTGCCAAGTCTTTTGTTTGCCTTCTTGGAGGTTTTGATCCAGAGCTTTTGTTTGTCACTTTTGTATTTTTGGTTAAGCACTATGGCGTCATTATAAAAATACTCTGTTTTTACCTTCACCTACAGATGCGCTTGACATATCCTCAAGGAATCGATATCTAGTTTAGCTGTCTATCTTGAATTTTCTGGAAGTTTCTTTTCTCTTTGAAGGTGACCTGCTCACTAGCAGTCAACCACTAGGGGGCAATGAAGAGGATTTGGCTACACATTTGGATCGCTGTCATGAAGTCCATCTTTATTTGGTGATATTTTGTTTAATAGGAAACAGGAAAAGGCAGAACCTGTATTTTCATATTCTCTAATAAAGTCCCTCCAAAAATACTGGAGGACTATTTTATTAAAAGTGTACCCAGACCAGTTCAGGAGATTGTTCAACAATACCGTCATTCCCGAGTTCTTTAAAGGTTTTTTTTTTCTTTTTATTACATTACATTGATTTAATTTTAAAACACCAGAAGAATAGCCACCACCATGTAGAAATGATTTGGCAACACAAATGACTCCTGTCTCACAGGATCTGTCTCACATCAGCATATTGTAAAACTCTGGGTTAATTTTATTTGGTCCTGATCAGCGTATGGGGTTTAATGCTGTTACTGTGCTAGGACAGCATCAGTCTGTACATTATGAAGCGTGCTCTTCCGGTCTGTCTATACCGTGGAGCATGTGCATACAGTATTTGTTTTGGGTGGGTCCCTTGACAACCATGGATCTACAGTAAATTATTTACCATCTGAATAAGCGGAATCATCAAGTGCATGTGGAAAATCGAATAAGCGTCCATCCCTAAAACTGTCCAGAACCTCTGTTTTTCCAACGGCATAATGACACTAAAAGGCGCTGCAAGAAGTCCTGTAATCCCTGTGCAACCACTGGCCAGCTGTCTAAATGTTAGGTCAGGTTTAGTTGGCTTCCTAATGGAGAGCTGGAGGATTTAATGTGTATAAATCCACAAGCCTGAATGTAATGTTCTGTTTGAAGATGCACAAACATCCTCATCAGACTGGAAGCGTAACTAGACTAGGAACTTTTTCCATTGCTTCAGCTGGTACTAGATTCCTGCTGCCTGTCCGAATAACGCAAAGTGACAATATAAATTTGAAGGAAGTTCTCTTTCTGGGTTTTTCTTTTAGCAGAATTCTGCAGAAAGATGCTGGAACTCTGACAAGACAGACGAGGTCACACTGACTCAGCGGAGGCTGTCACTGATGAGCGCCGCACTGAGCATAGCGCTGCCCTCTCTGTCATGAATGCTCTCCTGTGTTGTAATTATTTTTCCAGACCAATTCATGCCTAACATTTGGGGATGCGATCAGCGTGAGCTAATTGCATTCTTGACAATAAGCTCTCCCCCTTGGAATGTCATTTCTCTGCTTCAAACTCATGTCGCCGGTCAGAGCATTGGTGATCTGAGGCGTGGGAGCAGCTCAGAGCCTAAAACTTTTAACTTTTGATTCAAAATAAGGTGCTCACTTGACAGACTTCTGTTTTGTGTCTGAAACCTCTCGCTCCAGATACACACATATGCATCTGTCTCGGACCTGCAACTCTAATGAGTTTCCTTGTGATGCGAAGAAAATGGAGGCAGGATGCTTTATGATGCATCATCCAATAATGTTGCATAAGGGGAATTAGAAGATGGCCAGAGACCAGTGGTCCAGTAATTAGCTCACAAACACCGGATAAACACCAGTGAATCCATGTAGCGTTCACAATGATGTCATCCACACATAAAACTAGAGTGGCACTCCATAATCTCTTTTATTCAACCAGCTGCACACACTCATAGATATCAGTTACTTGAATGATTCAATTATCAAGAACCAGGAACGCTACCCTGGGAAACAAGTGAAAATATCAGGAATGCTCCATTTCACAATGTTAAGAGGAAATGAATTAAAGTCTTCAAAATGAAGACTCGTTGATTGCTTTTATTACCCATAATGCATCCTTCCACCAAGTTGATGTGTGGGTTTCTTTTTGTGAAATCCTGTTTACAAAACAACAGGAGTGAAAATAGAAGCAACTTTTAAAAAAATCCAAAATGCAAAAAATAGGACTGGACCCTAAACTCTTCCAGTGTGTCGAAACCTAACTCAGATATTATCATAAATAAATTAATAAGTTAAATATACAACAATGTTGCTGCACTCTGTCAGATAGGGCAGACATGCACAGGAATGACCGAGGGAGCAGATGCTGTCTGAAGTGTCTCCCAGTGGAACAACTGTTCTCCATTTCATAATGAACCTGAACAAGGAGAATCCAGCTGTTCCTGAAATAAAAAGGCATCTAGAACGATGGTCTTCACAAATTTCTGCACACTCTGTATGTATATATGTTGTCTATCACTATCTCTGGCTCTGTTCATCTTAAACATGTAATGATGAAGTGAGGCCACCAATCAGTGACCACTGATTCACTTTAAGAATAGATGATGAATGGTCTCCATGTTTTCTGAGCAGCTGCAGGTGTATCAAACACTCTCAGCTACTGTGTCAAAGTGTCTGTGATGCTTTTCTGTCTCACTGTGTTGCAACAGATTCTCTATCTGACTCTACAGGTTTTTGTGAATGGATAGTATTTACACGTAATTAACACTGCAAGCTCTTTTATTGGCCCGCTGTGATTGACTTAGGTCTTGTGATTGGCTCCTGGTTTGTGGTGAAGTATCTGACCGGCCAATAGACTGTCATCAAGTGCTCACTGGGTTAAAACGGAAACCCATGGGGAACATATATAAAACCCTGCACTGTGGGAGTTCTCCGCAGATACACTCTCATCATTTAATTCTTGATCATCAGAAGATTTGTTATCTTATGGTGAGTACTGATAAGATGCTGCTTGTTCAGATTGCTGTTGGACTATTGCTGTTGCAAATGTTACACATGATGATCTGTAAAAATGGCAAATGACATTGTGGACAAATGACTGTTTTCCACAGGGAGTCATGATAATGCTGAAACTGTGGACTCTCCTTCTCGGCAACGCGCTGATCATTTGTCAGATTTATATCTCACAGGCAGCTCCATCCAGGTAAGACCTTATAAAACTCATAAAGAGAAATTCACGCTCTTAAAGTGAACAATTGTTCTTAGTACATTTTTTCAAACCAGTCGAACTGAACGTTGTTTTCCCCCAGATCGAGCAATGAGTTGATGTCAGATGGAGTCACACTCACAAACGATAATGCTCAAAGTTTTCTCAGAGCCTTCAAGGAGCTGATGCAGATAACTTCAGATGAGCAAGACCCTCGAGCAGCCGATAGGTATGCCTCTTACTATATATATACATATCCTACTATATTCCTTCTATATACTATCTTTACCTTAATAAACACACTTCTGTTTAAGTCCAACAGCTTCAACTTTGGTGTGTATTGATTGGTACACAGTGCAATTCATGTAAATCTATTATCTGCCACAAAACCATAACACTTGGACCTCATTCATTCATTCATTCAGTCATGTGTATAGCAGTGTCCTATGAATGGCATGACATCAGAAAAACATGAGAGAATGTGCATGATAGACAGACATTAGTACTGTACAGCATGAAAACAAATCTGTTGGATCTGTTAGCATGACAGTGAAATGTAAAAGCATGACATTTTCAGTGGAAAGACATCATACATCTGCATCATCATACTATCTGCATGCTACATCTACTGTAAGTCTGTCTCTGCATGTTTGTCTCTTACAGCCTGGACAGAGCCGTCTCTAAGCGCTGCACTGGCCTGAGCACTTGCGTGCTGGGCAAACTCTCCCAGGATATTCACAAACTGCAAACATATCCCCGCACCGACGTGGGGGCGGGGACACCGGGCAAGAAGAGAAGTCTGTCTGAACAATATGAAAACCACGGCAGCTCATACAACTGAAGCTGTCCCTCATCTGCTCCTCATCTGTCTGAGCTGACTTCTGCTTGTCATCCAGCTCCATCCATCCTCAGAGACTGTTGATGCATGCGGGTCGTGTTTGTCAGACTAACTTACATCATTGCTTGACTTCACACGGGCAGACCTCAGGTTTCGACAGAGAACTGAGAGTGTAATTGGCATTTCTGTAAAATACAATAAAGAAAATAAATGCATCTTTACATGAAACATGGATATATTTCATTCAACATTTTAAAATATCTATGAATAGGAAAACTAGTTAAATGGTAAGTATGCCTGTCTGGAATGAACACACAATTAAATGAAGTAACTGTTTCATTCTTTATTGACAGGTCAACAGAAAAAAAAAGATAAAGATATCCGCCCTGATGTTTAACAAGCTGTGTTTTACTATCTTTCTGATAAGCAATGTCACAGCACAGAAGCGAGGATGCAACACGTCCACCTGTGTGACCCATCGTCTGGCCGACTTGCTGAGTCGGTCGGGGGGACTTGGATACAACAACTTTGTTCCCACCAACGTGGGCGCCCAAGCCTTTGGCAGAAGGAAGCGTCATGGCCCCGTGTGAGCACAGTGGTAAGTTAGTTCTAAGTCGCTATACCTGCCACATGTTTTAAAGCCAAGCTTAGATTTATTGTTCTTTCAAATCCAAAGTAACGATTTTTATATATACATCAACGGGAATCTCTCAGTTTATGTGGTCCTGTGAAAGTTATTGTGTGCTCTGAACCATGTAAAGTAACCCATTGTTAATGTCTGGACCATATATTGTACGTGTTGTATATTTCAACTTAAAGTTTATTCTGGGCTTGCTTGCACTGTTGAATTGTAGAAAAGAAACCTCAATGACCCGCACACATCTCACACTATTCTCAATCGTATTTGATTTTATTGCTGCCTATGAGACAGTGTTTGACAGCCATATTTTTTTTTCTCTCTTGTTTACTCTCTAGGACTGAGATCTTCCACTGAGTGAAACAACAGCATCATCATCCACCATTCAACTCAAGAAATGTAGAAAAAAAGCCCTTCGCAAACATGGACTGATGGATGCTCTGAGATGACCACGTAGATAACCCAACCCTAATCCAGTTTTAATTTGTATTGTGCTTAAAACAGAGAAATGACTAATATGTGTGTCATTGTCATTAACTGAAACTTGGAATATATTCTCATCTGTTCATTGAGATGATCATTTATTTAATTGTCTTTTCTTGTGCACTTCTGAACTGTCTCTGCTGTACAGTGTGTCTTTGTCAAATGTGAACTGAAACCAGGAATAAATTGTATTTTAGCTACATGAGGTTTTTAATGTCTGTGTTTTTGTTTAAGATGAAACAATATATATATATTTCCACAATCTCATTCAGTAAATGTACAGATAATATGATATGCTTTTAAAAATCAAACCATGTTGTGTATGATTTTCACTTCAGACTCACTGAAAAATTATAGCCCAATACATCATAAGATCATCTCCAAACTGGTTGAAAGTATATACATTTCATAAAGGTGCAAAGGTGAATATGAGACTAACATAATATGAACTAATTGAGGATGATTTCTTGTCTAAGGATGTTTTCAAAGCTGGAGACAGGTTTGACCGAGGGTCCCCACAGTGTCACTGAAGACTATGTGCATGGAAGCGACACTAATTTCAATCGTTTTTACATTAGTTACCAAAAGGAGTTTCACTTTTTAAAATTTTTGGCTGAACTATCCCTTTAAGGTTCCGTTAAAGTGACTGTTGCAAGTCGGGGGCTGGTTTTTCCGATTATTCCGAGATCACATGAACGCGCTGACAATGACACCTGCTGCTCCCGGCAGGAGGAGGCCAGCCCGGAGCCGTTAGCTAGCAGCTCATATGCTAGCCAGCATTCATGAGACCTGTAACTGTTCCCCCCGAGAAACGAATCGTCGCTGGACAAGAAGATGGAGACTTACCGCGTCTTTCAAATGTGGGAAGCTCGGACATTTTGAACGGCCCTGCAGAGGAATGGCGCGTTTTAAGGGTTACAGGGCGGAGCTAATGGGCTAATATGCTAACGTGACACTAGAAGGATGTTGAAGAAAGAGCGCCATAAAACCACAACCAAAGAATTCATCGGACACCGAGTCGGGGAGGAAAGACTCAGGTGAGTGAAGGATGACTTTTCTTCACTTTCAACTCCTGTGGGGTGAATATGAACACAACAGCGGTCATTGACCTATTCTATCGAGGAAACTGTGTGTGTATCTTGGCTGATGCTAATCAGGAGTATTGTTTTGGTAAAACCATGTATTGGAGGGGCTTGTGTGCCACCCTGCTCCCCTTATTTGTATACTTAATAATCTGATTAAATATGCACTTTAATCACCTCCCGTCAGTATCCTTTGGCACCATCAAGATGCAGGCATCTTAAGACTTGGCCGAAACAAAATGGCTGGAACACGTCTTCAAGAGGCCAAATTATGCCAATAGGATATTAAATGTTGATGGTTTGCTGGTGTTTGTGTACTTTACTACATGCATTGATTGGGTTATATGACAGTTACACATGCAGCTAAAAACTAATAGTCACAGTCAAAGAAAGTCTGAAGGAGTCAGTATATTGTGGGTTGGTTTGGGATCACCTTTGGCTTATGACTATGAAGTTGCACTGCCCCTACAAGAACATGAGCCTTGAGGTGGAGCCCAGGACTTATGCCCCTTTCTATGGTTGATGGTGTCTTTCTTGGCAAACACCAAGACACCAGATTTTTTTTTTTCTCCATTTTACACATAATCCTTTATAGTAGCACTTAGTGTTGATTTCCTTTGTAGATTGAAGGCTGTCCCCAGAAACCACTTGTTATAGTAACTCCCCCTTGAGTATTGTCACTTTTTCTCTGGAGTTCTTGTTCAACAGACCCTGAGCTTCACGGCTGCTGGTCCTCCCTAATTGACATGCTTATGCTACCAGTTGTCTGACTCATCCATTCTGGTGTCTCTTCTGAAACTTCGAGTATCAGCAACAAGGGATGACTCAAAGTATTCATTGGCGCACAGATCAAGCAGTTGTGTCTTACAAATATATAGTAATTATAATTGAATGTTGTTAAGAATATTATGTGATGGTATTTTAAGGAAGGGTACACACCTCCAGCTCCATGTGCTCTGTGTCCATTCCATTTGTGGGGCTGAATAATATTTATTTGTAAGTGTCATTTATGTGATCATCTGAAACTGGGCCCTGTGAGTATCATTCAATTGTGGACACATCTGAATTTTGTTTCTGTGGCAAATTCTGTAGGAAAGGTATCCAAGGATAGTTTCTGCCATTTTTGTGGTCTTCTTGGCTGTTTTAATTTTTCTTCTTGTTTAGCAAATTCTGCTCTGCAAAAGTCTATGCGTGACAATGCTTCAAACACAATTTTGAGGTAGGGAATTTACAAATTATTAATTTTCACATAGTATACTACTTCAAGTTATCATGTTAATCATATCATTTTTGAAGTTTAACAATGACAAATTGCATAATAATTACAGATCTTGGAAAATAGACTTGAACATGACTTTAATGGATGCTTGGAAGAAGGCTGTTTGCAACTCTCCTGAGTGTTGACCGTCATCACAGATCTCAGTTGATGAGACAATGGAGAATGGGGTGACTGTTGGATGTGAGTAGCCATGTGCAAACTCCCAAACACAGCTAATGAAGGAAACAGGGGCTGGTGTTCCTCAGAGGAACTGTTCGGGTTGCCAGATCTCTTGAGTGTTTAGGGACGAGCATCTGTCACTTTTCACCATCACACCATTACCACTCTTCACCATCTGGAGGACTAACTGGGAGTCACTGAGAGCTGTATTATCCTACTTCTCTTTTATATGTTCAACAAAAGATCAATGACTTTAGGTGGGTGACAGATGGTTGCCTCAAGTTTTCTGTATATATGAGACAATATCCAACACTGTGGAGAAGGTGACAATGTTTTCTGTGGCATGGAATCCTGATTCTGATATTTTCTTATCTTTTTATTCTACATTTCTCTAAAGCAACACTTGCCCCATTCTTGTTTATATTGGAATGGTATTTACAGCAATTATATTTTTGTCTGTATAAATTGTGCAATATTATCTTGAAGATTTTGTGAGTTAGACACACAAATCTTAGTGATGGGATTTTTGATAGGCCTTCTTAGTGGTTGAACTTGAAGGGAAAATGTTCTGTTGTCATTTTTGGAGGAGATATGACTTCAAATTAGTTTTATTTTCCAGTCAGTGAAAATTATGTATCATTTATTCCTAGTCGCTATTCACTATAACTGAAGTCTGATCTGTCTCTGTGCAACTCTTCTTAGTAGAATATTAGTAGTGTGAATAACTTTTCCTTGGGATCAATTCTGTCATTATCGAGGTACACAGGTACCTTTATCACTTAAAATCACCTTATTTCTATGTTACCCCTTTGGTAATAGTGCATTTGTTTGAATTTCCATTATTATTGGATTTATTTTTTAAGATCTCATAAAGTGTTTAACAATGGTTATGATCTGCTTTTTCATTAAATGCAATACGAGGTTCCCTTGTCATGGCATTGAAGCAAATTGTGAATAGCTTCAAGTGTATATGGCATACACTTGAGTTCCCAACCTGTTTTTTTCCTGCGCTGCAATGCCACCATGTGGGGAATCATGTGTATTGTTCCTATGGCACTGTTGCATTTACTGGCAGATTTTTTTTATAGATCAGTAAACAGAGATAATTGAGTGTAAAGTGTTTCCATACAGGATTCCAAACAATCGAGTTGTTTAGTGTCTTTATAATGTGAGTGCAAGTATTTTATTTATTGGTATCCAATTTAGGAAATAAATTCACATTTTCAGTATCAACTTTTCCCAAAATATCAAGTCATGCCCTCACTGATTACCGGACATCCAATATTGTTAAGTATTTTTGGGGACCTGCCATACTTTTATGTAATGTAAGTGACGTTTCTATAATTTTGACATCAATTTGGACCTAAATATTGTTTCTTGTGACATCCATAATAAGTAAATGAAATCATTATATTTCCACTTACATATTTTCAACCTGTATATTGGTTTTATCTTACTTCGAGACTAATGCTGATTTGATATGTGTCAAATATGTCAAATATCTGTTAAACCGTTGCCTTTAGAAGGAAGGTAGCATTGTCAGCAGACAAGTATATACAACTCCAAACCTCCGAAATTTTTGTCCATTAAGTCCACAGATATTATGTAATGGGAAATTAGTGTCCTGTCCCCAAGGCTGCCTATATACTAATGTGGTCTCGATGTTTGTCCCACACAATTCCAAGTATTCCCATGTCCAAAACCCATTCTGCTGGCTTGTAGAGCCTTTTTTAATAATACAAGACTTTCATACTATATTCATAATGTGCTACGGTGAACACTGCAGCCAATACTGCTGGGTTTAATTTGATGTAATGTCTGGGTCTAATTTGGCTTCTTACATGTCTGTGGTAATGAAACTTTTGTATGTGATCTAGATCCCCTCCAGCTGAATTCCAGGATGAACTTTGTGCATAACATTAAATTCAAAGAAGCTTTTAATTGTGTGATGTATAAATTAGGATTTTAATATCAAAGAGAAAAAAGGAATATAGAATTTCCAAGATCTTTCATGATTTATAATAGCCTATTGCTATTATTTTTCTTGACTTACTAGTTTCTACCACTACTTTTCCTATGTAAATGTTGATCTAATAATGCCTGCTTATTATATGTCCTACTGACTGTTGGAGTGCGATCCAAAGCAATTTTTTAAGAGTACTTACAATGTAATAAAAACTGATAATCTGATGTCTTATTGTTGAAGGAGCCAACTTTAGAAAACCTAGCATATATGTTTTTTTCAATATAAGCCCCTTCTACATGTCCACAGAGGATAGAGCTCGACAAAGGTTTCTTGTGTGGTGACAGTGCCTGACCTCCCTGGATGGAATCCTCTCCCAGTCTCTGATATATCTACCAGCAGCCAGCCACTTGTATAGCATGCTGTAATAAGGTTCTCTCTCCCCTTGTATCATCCTTGTTGGGTGATAAACCAGAAGTTGTGGATGACTGCAAGGAGGCCGATGTTGACTATTTTATTAAACATTTATGACTTGCAATTTTCAATGATCCAGATGTTATTAAGTTCAAACTTTCTGCAAAATCATTCAAGGAGTTCACCTACATGTGCATATACTGAGAACTGTTAAACTCATCTCCTGCCTCATCCCTGCCTTATCCATCACCCTTTGTACCTAAAATATGTAATGCCAATCCAGATACTCAAGATGGCAGCAAAGAGCTGTAGAACGCAGCTTCTCAGTTCATCAATTTTTTTATTTATGAAGTATATTAATACTCGGCTGTTTTTGAGATGATGATGGAAAGTCATAGCACCTTTAGTCATACTGAAGACTTTAGTCATTCCTCAGCCATACATTGATTCTGGCATGGATACTTCCAAAAACAACATAAACAGACTTTGCATTTCCTGTATTGTTTTGTCAATGACTCATGTATTGACAATGACAATGTAGCTTTCTTTCCTTTCGCTCGTTCTCTCTGAAGGCCCCTTTGTAGGTGTAGGAATGGCCTGTATGCACTCTGAAATGTAAAGCAGGCCTGTGTTCAGATAAGTGCCAATCTTTTTAATTGTAAATGACAGAGGGATTTATAAAATACTATGTTTGATAATGATCCCTATCTGATATTCTCTTATAGGAGGCACACACAACATGTTGTCCTAATTGTCAGACTTCTCATTAGACCAGCATCAAGGGACGTTGCTGGATAATTAAAGGGCTGTAATGTTGTGGTCCTCATCTTGTCTTGCGTCTTCTTATCATGCACGCATATATAGAAGCAGCAGTCTTAATCATATAGCATTGAACTGTTCAGTATTGCTTGCAGCCGATGTTGATTTATAACCCATTTTTTTAGACCAAAATTGTGGACATTGTGTGTTTTTAAAATCTAATGTTTTAAAGTGTCAAAGACTAAGGATAAAGAATGGTGTTATTTCAAATGGAATTGCAAAATGCTTGGAAAATTATTAGGTTAAATTAATATTTAAGCCATATATTACATGCAGCTGTAGATTATATTACTTTTTATCAGTCCTCCTTATTCTTGTTGATGTATCTCTGCTAGTTGTGGACACAAACTTAAATATTTCTTTTACTACAGGCTTGCAGTTAGGGGTCTGAAGTTTACAGTCCATATGACAGACCATTGCTTTGTCAGAGCTTTCTCTGGTATCAGGATGCCTAAACCTGAACAGCTTAATACAATTTTAATCAGTTTGAGGAATCTCATTAATTAGTTTCACCTTTAGACACAAACATTAATACACAAGTGGAATCAATTTGTAGACAGGCCAACACATGATAGGCAATTAATTTCCTATCATGTGGGTGTATACTTAAACTTATAATAGTCACCTTTCACAAACTTTTTGTGCAACAACTATTGTACAGTTAGGACACCAGCACGCATCCCACCTTTCCCCTTGTACCACGCAGCACAGATAGATGCACACATGCTGCTCATATTGTCTCCCAGCCACACTTTTAACTTCAAAGCCCTGCTCACCCTTGTGTCTCAGGAGGAATGTAGGCACCATAGCAGCCAGCCTTCACTGCAATGCCGTGGTTAACTATGACCGCAGGCTGGAGCACCTCCCCATGTCTCCTGATACTTAAAGCAGGGGTGGTAGAGGAGGGGGGGGCGTCCTGTACAGCCACAACTTACCACCTTGTTCCTTGCCACCACGTAACCTGTCCCAGGGAAACAGAATGCACTGTGTTACAAGGCTACAGTTGTGTATACATAATCATAACCTATGTAGGAAGGTTGGCTCAGTATGGATTTTTTCTGGGATGACTTGCACAGCTTTATAGGTAATACCAATCAAGCAATCTAAAATAGATGTAAATTGGAGTTTTCACAAGATTTTTAAATAATTTCCATTGGTGTCATATGGTTTTAGTCACATTGATTCTTGGTCTGAGTCTTGAAAGTGTCCTCCCTGTTGTAGTGTTGGTGCTCAGCTCAAAGGAACAATGTGGTGGATTTACTTTATTATGAACAAAGCCTTTGTCTGAGGTGCACGCATACTGAACGGGGGTCCAGGGTCCACAGTCTGGCTTTGAACTATCAGGTCAAAGACATCACAGAACTGACTTGCTGTTTCACATTCATCTTGTACCTCACACAGGAGGCCCGTCACATTTGTCCTTTTGATTGTCCTCAATTCCTTCTTTAAAGGTCTGGCTGGAACCATAGGTCATCTGGAGGCTTTTATGTGGAGAAAAACAAACGTTCTTATTCTTGCTCTTCACTTCAGGGAAAGCACTACACAGGGGCAAAGGCTTCCACTTGTTAGCATGACTCCCTGCTCCAGTAAAGAAAAACAATTTTAAATTGTACTACAAAACAACAAATGTGATTTGTGAAAAAGTACATTTTAATTCAAAGACAGAAAAGGCATTGCACATATCAATAGAAAGGTGGGCATAGAAATGAAATTCACTGCCATGAAATATGCAAAGCAAGCCCACCACAGAGAATAGCTGAAAACACAGGTTCTTTTGATGTTAAGTCCTTTGGTTGTGCATGTCTTCATTCAACTAGCCCGTGGATGTTTTAACCTTCTGTAAAACTTGCTCCAGCACTGCACTCGCCCTCTCTACATCAGAGTAATGTGGATCTGCAGTTCTGCCCAGGATTTTTATTTCTTGAATGCTCTTTCTCTTTACTAATTTTACAACTGGCCACCATTGCATTTTACTGTTGTGACTGGTCACCATCATTCTGTAATCATTAGAGTTCAGCTCATCTTTCAGTGTGTAGCCTGCTAATGTCCATGAGTAGATATGGTTAAGATCTGAGTGACGTCTAAGTTAATTAGTCATCACTCAGTCGTTAAGGGTTAATTTGTGAACAAAAATAAAAAATAGATGAATAGTTAATTAATCTTGATGAAAATAAACAGTCAAATGCTCTGTCTGTCTGTCTCTATTTTTCAAACACACTAAAACAAATGGGACTAATAATCAATCATCCGTAGAACACGTATCCTTTGACTCGAGGCTATTATTGCTTGGGTGAGCCTATGTGTGTTGTGCAGTATTGACTGAGTTTTGACAACCCATTCTCAGATGAGAGAAAGCATGTCAGCACAGCGAGCATCACAAAGAGGAGACGAAATACAATGCTGCTCATGCAAGAGCAGATAATTACTTTTTCCTTCTGATATATCGAAGTCTCCTGTTGGAGGTGGAGGTCTAAAGACCAGGCAGGGTCCCAGCAGTGAATGAGACACTGCTGGTCTTACAGGCTTCAGATGCTCCTGAAGAGAAGCTCAAGCTTAGTTAGTATTCACTGGACATAACAAGGCCTTTGATGTAGCCAGTATTCTCTTTACTCACCAGGAGCATCAACATTTAATGAGACCTGATATCAGTCTTTTTAGGAGCTGTGAATATTTAAGATAAAAGCAAATTGTATTCACCAATACCAACAAACCACAAGGTGGTCAGAGCTGCATTGTCACCTGTGTGTTCTGAATGATACACTGGAGCTATGCCTTTGTGTAATGGGATATGTTCATTAAAACAGGCCCATTTCACTCTCTCTTAATCAGCAGCACATATGTCATGGGAGGATACTGCCTGGAGCTAAAAACTAGTGCATAATTTATAACTCCAGGTCAGGCTGTGAGTGCATATTATCTCAACAAAGATGCATTACTCTCCCATCATTCCATATTTGCAAGTTATGTCTTGATGTGCACCTCATTTAGCACACTATACAGCAATAATACTTTCAACATGTAAAAAAATGATAATATTGGTTATTAGTCTATTAGTACACATTTAAATTAGACCTTGATACAGGCACGTTCTCTTCTTAGTCTTCAGCATCTGTCTAACACAATCTGTCTCCATGTGTGTCTGTGTGAGACAGTGTGAGAGTGTGCAAGAAAGTGTCACAGTGAGCTGTGACACTGCAGGTGTTTAAACTGTGGTGATGTAATTGGTCACAAGGGGAATAGAAACAAGAGCTTCCCAGTCCTTGATTTGATCCCTTGGTTATTGATTTCTCAGTCTGCTTCTAACAGAAATAATTGCCACATGTAATGTATTATTCAATTACAAGACACTGCTCTCAAGTTTGGGTTTGATGGTCCTTTTTGAATCACTGAGACCTATAGATAATTTAACACTGTCAGCCCATTAAGCAGCGCGAATATTAAAAGGTATGCGTTAATCCTGCCTATTTATTAGCAACCATGACATTCACCAGTGCTCAAAGTTTCCCATTTTAAGCCTTTGTATAGTTGGAGGAAGTGAGCTTAACTTTGGCTCAGCCTGAGGCATGTTCTATTATTGTCACTTTCAGATGTTGTGTACAGTTAATACAACTGTTTCAAGTGCTCTGTGAAGCCAAATCAAAAATAATGGAGACCACTCTTTTGTATATGTGACTCAGTGAGAGCAAGATTATTTTGTTTTTAAAGTTTTTGAGATTAAAGTGAATCTCTGGCTGCTCTAGATCTATGGAATTCCATAGTATTGTTCACCTAACAGTGTGAAGTTTTGTAACCTTATTCAGGTTTAGTGGTTACAGTCACAGAGGTTGCCACAATTTCATGATAACTGGGTGTTTTTTTTTTTGTAAGAACAGTTGACAACAATAATGCATGCATTATAAGTGATACTTCATTTTGTGAAAAATCCCCAAACACTAATTTATTTGGATGATCTATCTGAATACATGATAACTTGTTTTTATGACTTAAAAGGTAAACACTGCATGCACTATTGAGCAGTTCTATTCTATTCTGAATATTAGATATGTGCAGTGTTTCATTTAGCTAGGAACGAAAGTTCAGTTCTTGTGTTGAAATCTCTATCTGGCCATTGATGTTCAGCTCTGTGTGACACAATTTTAATGATCAGCCATCCAGCACTTGTTTACAGCTTGGTTTCCCAGTCATGTTCTGTTAATACCCACTCCTGTTAATATTTATCGTCAGTCTTAATTGGTTTGATGTCACTACACTGGTGGTGCTGTTGGCTCGCTTGTTGAACTGACCTCGTGTTGTTTCAAAGTCTTTATTACTGTGACAGTGAATTCCTGTTCATTGAAGTTTCACTTTACATTTTCATCAGTATGAAACTTATTCTGTTAAATGCAAGGCAGCTGTTCTAGAGTCAAACCCTGCCAGCGATCACAGGGGAGGTGCATAGTCTGTATAAATTATCAGGAATATGAACTCGATCGAAGATGTTAATTGCACCAATGGTTAGTTATGTTGGGAATTGCCATGCATTTCATGCAGTGATAATAAAAATGAATTTTTGAACAAAGGGATCTTAAAATAATATCTAATCTACAGAGAATACCCACATCAAACGAATAATTTAAAGCTTTGAAATATATCTTTGTGGTCCGAAATATTAAGCCTGTGAATATTGTACTCAGTTCAAGTTTGTCAAAGAAAAAAACAAACCCAGAGTTAATTAACAGTTATTACAGGCCTTTTCAACTTTAATTTGACTTTCAAATATTAGCTCTTATATATTAACTATGCTTCTGGCATCTGCAAATTAGCTTAGTGTATCTCCTCTAATTAGGCCTCATTGAGCCCACGGTAACCCACACACAATAATATTAATAATTCAACAGCATAAGATGTGTTTAAGAGTAGTCATTAGAGTTCATTTTATTTGCATTGAATTGATTTTATATACATCACCTATACAGTTTGCTAAAACTGTATGAAAAATCTTTGGTCAGAGCAATATTCAATGATGAGGTGATCATGAATATTAAAACTGGAGTATTTTAATACCTTTCACTGGGGTTTCCAGAAGTTCTCATTATGAAACAAGAGAGTTGGTTTGCGTTATAAATCCTAGTTCGTTTTAGGTCAGACATTATCCAAGCCCTATGTTTTGAGTGCCAAATGTGGCCTCATTAGTCTCGTTAGAGCAACATTTTAATATAGATTTCTTTGTGGTCTCAATATACAATATTACAGTATAAATAGATTCTACTTTAATTTATAATTTCTCGGATACATGATAAAAACTTGCACTACCTTCTTTTAGTGTTGTCTTGGTAAACAGAACAACATAAAAGTGTGGTGTAATGAAACCTTCCCCTCAGCCCTCACATGTCTCTATCCTCCACCCACTTGCCCGCCTATTTCCATCTTCCTGCCATTTCGCTCTCTGTCAACAATGATATTGCCTCTTGCCACTGATCAAACACACCTGCCAAGCCCTGCTAACATTCCCAAGCATGTTCGCTAATTACCCACAAAGCCTTGTAGACTCGTACTACTAATAGGGGTTTTGCCTCAAATCGGGGGCAGGGATGTGCTGCATTACAATGGTATTTATTTACTCATTTGGGAAAGAATCCCATGGGATAATGTGGATTACAAATATTTCATAGCAGAGAAGCTTTTTCACAACTACAACACCAGTATAAATTACTGCCCCCCCTTTGTATTCTGATTTTTATAAAATGAAATGTAATGAATGTACGTAAACAAGAATGGTAAAAATGGACATTGTTATAATCATCTCTATTTAAATCAAAGACAAAATGCTCTACACCCTACAAAGGCGTGGCATTATCATTAGTGAGAGCAACAACAAAGCTTAGTTGTGATAATAATCCCATTCCCAGTATAATTACACAAAGGAATGCCTTTAACTGTGCAGTTACATGGGAAAAATTGCTGAGCAAAGTGCCAATTGCTCATTTCTAAGAACAATGGATACCCCTGAGAAGAGTATTTAAACCATTCTTGGTGGGCAGATTAATAGTGATTGAAGATTCAAATTCAAAGAAGCTGTTTTTCATAAATGTTATAAAACAACTCAGGAAACAGGAAACGAATACATTATGCAGAGAATTTAAAGTCCTGCAATCTGAGTTGTTGACTTTGTCACAATAGTTATCAGCATCTAATTTTTTTGCCAGTCTCTGCTTATTTTATCTGAGTAAGTTCACTTGATATAGTTTAAATTAATTCTGTGGTTGCATATATAAGAATCACAGGTTAGTTAAGCATAGCTCCCAAAAAGCCTTTTCATAGTGATACCTGGTGCTGTGCGATGGCATGTGACTAAACATCTCTGTGTACAGGTGCAAATTTGGCTTGACCTGTTTCAAAGATGTCCGTGTGCGCGTGTATATGAAGGTCTCTTCCTGTTTATATTGAAGGGGTTATGGAGCTAGTTGAACTGTTTTATATGTAATATATTTCTAGACAATTATGTATCTTGGATAAAAGGTCTCAACTCTGCCAGAGTCTGACAGGGACCCAACTACTGAGGTTATGAGTTGGTGTATAAGCATCAAATATCATTTTTGTCAGGAGAAAGCAATCACTAGGGAGTGATTACTGCCTATCCATTTAAAAGAGAAAGTTTGCTTTAAGCCTGCTGCTTTCTGCATGGTTAGTTCCCCAATATTGCTGTAATGGAGGGCAAACCACTCTGCCAGTTGCCACCAGTGGTAACAGCAGCGTGGTGGCAGAAACTGTTGTGCAAGAAGTTGTTGAATACTCCTCGACAAACAAGCCTGACTTTTAGCTGAGGAAATACTTGGTCACCATGCCATCGTTAGAGGAGGAGGAAGGAAAGTAAGAGGATGTCAGATAAACATACTTTTAGAGCAAGTTTCGTGCATAGGCCGACACAATTAAACTCAATGACCTCACGATTTAGCTGCTATGTTTTCTCAGACAAATTAAAAATTGCCTTTACTGATAAAATGAAGATATAAATGGGCACAGTCTTACAGAGCAAAATCTTTAGCTAGGAGATTTATGAAGACTATGAATATTTTCTAGGCCCACCCTCTGAGGCTGAAATTCCAATGAAATTCAAATTTCAATGGTCGTTGTGTTGAGCACTCTATCATGTTACCCTGCTTTGTGTAAAAAGGGGTTATTTGTATAAAATGTAGTATTTGTTATAATTGGTGTATTCTCCTTTGAATATCCCTAAAATAGATTGATGTATTTATAGCACATTGGCTTACAACAGATAAAACACTTGCCGTGTTAATTACTTAAATAGGCTGCAGGGGGCCGATGCACATGCAAAAAACTACACATAGACACCCACCTGTACATCACACACACAGAGCCAGAAGAACTGATGCTTTTCAAAGGATGTTGTCAGTAGGAGAATAAGCAATGGAGACGCCACACGTCTGTAACCTGCCAGGACTGATCCCCCCAGCCTGTCTTCAAAAGAAAATGAAGAGTGTTAATAAAGGCTGCCATAACATGAGATCTTTTTAAGTGAGACACCCCCTTCCTTTACCAGTCTACCCCCTGGTGAGCAAAAACCTCTCTCCACCATTCCAATTTCCACCAATCAATAAACTTAGTCTTCTGATGACAGCCATGCCTCCGCTCCTTTTCTTCTCCTCATTACAAATTAGAAACAAACATCACACTCTTATTTTAATGACGGACTCATGAGATGTTTTTTGAATTTAGCATTTAACATTTCCATTACATTTTCTTGTTCTTCTGAGATCAATAAATATTCAGGTTATGACTTGCAAAGTCTTGATAGAATTTTGAGTGTCTCAAGGCCAAATTGTCGTCATTTCTCAGGTAGTTAATTATTGAAATTAATAAATCATTCATTTTCAATTAGCAGAACTGAAGTCTTAGGCATTGTGAGTTTTCTGTAGTGTATAAGCTGTAATGTTTGTCTGAGACTGTCAGTGAAGACCAGATGGTGGAGCCAAAAACTCAGAGGAGAGCAAGTCTGATTTCTAATTTATTCTGCCGCTCAAGTTTCTTGTATGCCTCTGTAGTTCTGTGGTGTCTTTCTGTGTGTAGGTATGTGTAAGTGCATTTGTGTATAAAGGCATGTGTGTGTACTCTAGACTTGAAAACACTCACTTGAGAAACAGAGCAGGGCTCATTTTCTAACCAACCCCATCGGCTGCTTCTGGGCTATGGATGAATAATGGCTGAATTCAACTGTGCCGAAACAGAAACACATTCCACACACTCTGCAAAGCTAATAGCTAGTGCAAAACAACCACATTTGAACATTTACAATTAAGAAAGCTCAGTGATTGAATATCCGGGTGACTGGTAAGTCACGCCTTGGAGTGAGATAAAATGCTGCTCCTGGATATTGCTGAATGCTTCACAAAACCCTAACTATGTTTTAGATGTGCCTCAACAACACTGGGAAATGAGTCAATTTGACAGGGAAGCAACATTTTGTTTGCGATGAGCGAGTTAACGGAATATAGGCATTGGCATTTCTAGAAAGAAACTCTCTATGATGGCAGTTTTAAAAATGAGTCAACCAGTATATTGCAGCTACAAATTTTGGTAACTACAGTCTTGTCCATATTTATTGGAAGCATTAAAAAGATGAAGAAAATATTTTTCCTTTATGTCTTTAGGTATATATTGTCATAATTGTACAAAAATTACTATACCTAATTTATGGTCATCAGGCATTTGGCAGCAGTGGACAATATCACATATTATTGCACATGCCTTTTTTGGTAGGTGTATTTTTCCAGGATTTTTCTTCCATTAAAGTGAACCCCAATGATTCTTTTTTTCTAAAATTCCCCAGATTCCTTTCTGATTCTGGAACAGTTTGGTCTACATAGCAGACATGAAATATTTGAAAATTTATATAATATATTTGAAAATATTGAGGTGGTCAGGGAGCAAATCAGAATTGGAATTCCTTTATCATCCAAAGATTGGGAAATTTAACAGACCAAAAGCCTCATGAATTCTCCCCGCTCTGGCTAGGCATAAAATAGACAGTCACCTGATCACCTGAAGAGTTTGAATTTAAGGGTCAAATAAGCCTCCTCTATTCTGCAATAGGATAGAAGCAGACAAACACATGGACTTTTATGTTTGTCATTAGTCAGCTGTGTTACTTGCAAATAAGCACAATTTTTCTTAATCCAATAGTGTAAACTGAAACAAACTGTAATCTAACTTTAATCTAATCAAACATGATTAGAAACATTTTATAGTTTTAACTAGAAGACATAGAAAATCTGTACTTTGTCAAAAATCGGAAATTTGCTATCTACTACATAAGTGCATTAAAAATTCCCACCTTAACAACAGGCTCAGGAGGATGTTCAGGGAAACGAAGGCTCACAAACAATCAACTTTGTGAAGAATGTTGAGAGAAGCATCTGTGAATTCATTCACCCATGGCCACTCAGATTGCTCTGGCCATCACAAGCCCTAATGGCTTTACCTGGTGGCCCCTCATTCACAGGACTGACATCTCATGTAGTTAGATTTGGCAGGTGTTCATTCCACAGAGCATCGGTAGCTGACTTCTCCATTTTATCAGTCCCTAGTTAGAGAACTGGCCAGAAAATAATTCTGCAGCAATTACCATATGTTGTGATTGTGGTTTTGGAGCAACACTACAACATCTGTGTTATACTGGCATCTGGGGCACCCTGAAAGAAACTTCCCCCAGTCTACATTCCTTCCCTGCATCTACTGAACAGGTGCTGTCTGCAGCACTGCTCGCCTACAGTGGGGCTTTGGGCGGACCTCACGTTTCCTCCCTGTTAAAGCTTTTATATACACACAGCATGTTTGTAAAAAAAAAAAAAGTAATTACTGACTGGTAGAGTGTAAGAGCATTCCACAAACAGAACAGCCATCTCTGTGTGGTCAATGTTTTCAGTGAAATTACATCAGCTTACACTTGAACTTTGACCAAAGAGAAACCAGCAATTAAGGAAACCAGCATTTCCTAACATTTCTGAATATCTGTTAATTGAATCTCATCTTGAACATCATGTGATATGTGTGTGTGTATATATATATATATACACGTATATATGATGACACTTTCTTTGAAAAGTTTTGTTAGTGGGTCTCTTGCACTCAGGGTTTCAACTTACAACTGAATAACCCGTGAGAAATCTTCAGGTGTGCCGCGGAAGATCATTCACTTTCACCCTTTGTTCCGTGTTAGATCCGTGGCTGATGCTTCAACTCAAGTCAGAGTGCTTCTGAAACGTCTGAAGCCGGCGTGGCGTTCCGCTTCCCTAAAATAGCGGCCGTTTATTTTTGGTGAATCCATCCACAGCGCACCTCTGCTCTGCTCCGTGTCTGGTTGGACAGGGAACCAGGTGGACACCCCGGCTCAGTCGCTTCATGGCTGACAGTGGAACAGAGGGGTAGTGAATGCCATGTAGTGACAGGCTGAGCAGCAGCCTTGTCATTTGTGTCGCTACAATACTTTTTGTAACAGCACACCACCAAACTTTTGTTTAGTGCTGTGCTCACCAATTTTTTTATGCAAAACATGCCATTGCTCAAAAAGGTTGGGAAACACTGTTCTAGGCCATAGTGCCCAATTTAAAAAGGATAATAAAGAAATATTTTTTCTGAATACTATGTATTTTTTCTGCTAATTCATCTCCATAAATTCAACACAATGCACGTTTATTTATCACAGCAATAAGACTGGCCATTTACATTACCATGTATGTATAAATGAATGAGATAACAATTTATTTTATCCTCAAAGTTTAGGTTTAGGCCAGCGTTATCCACTTTTGCTTAGTTTTGTATTAGGTGAGATTTTTTGTGCACACACAAGTGTTGGCCACAATAAATGACGTCAAATTTGGGAATGAAAAACAGGCTGCCAGTAAATTAGTTCTGCATGTGGGGATTACCTGACTAAACAATCAATTATCTCTATAAACTTGTAACATCTATCAATATTTGTCACAAACCAATAAGCAGAGCAGGTGGTAAGTTAACACACCGTCCACAGGGGATCAGGAGAGCAGCCAGCGGGCTTCTAGTCAGGGTGGTGTGTATTTCTGTGCTAAGTGATGTCTCCCACTGCAGGGCTGTGCTGGTCTGTCATACAGACATTCAGGCCCTCAATGTGCATTATAGTGTGTTAGGATGGCAACTTTTATAGAACCTGGCCATCTCTCCCGAACCGCTTCTGTGCTGTGGCAGTTTGGAAATACACACTTTCTCTTTTCCCCTTAAGTGAACGTTTCTCTGTGCTGTTCTCTCTGTCCTCCCCCATGGACATTGCGGTGGTCAATAAATTCAATCAAAAAGCTTTACAGGGCAGCACCTGAACATGGACCTCTTTCATATCCAGCATTAGTTTCTGATTTATTAGATATGACATGTACACACAAGCAGTGTTAAAGTCAATCATTCCAGCAGTGTCACCTCACTAATTAAACAGAGCAGCAGCAATTAATATTTTAATCAACTCAATTCATGAAACAACAGACTCCATAAAGCCCCCAAATCCTGCTCTGGGTTCCTCATAAAACCGTAAATCAATGGCAGTCATCGGAATGATAGGACAAATTACAACACTCATTATGCACTATTTAAAATAGCTGTTATAGTGAATATAAAATGGAGAAGCTGTAGTGTATTTTCATGAAGTATTAACTTTCTTGAAGGTTTCTGGTTTGCTCCCTGTAGAATATAATGCAGATGACGATAATGCTGCATGTGCACAATGCAGAAACAAAAAAGCCATAAAGTATTTAGTGAAACACTGCCAAGATGACAATCTGTTTTCAAGAAGCGTATAATTAGGAGACCAACACATTTTAACATCAATAGAAGAGCACTTGGAGAGAAAGGAAACGGAAAAAAATTAAAGACTTGGCATGGCCACAGCCTTGCGTTGGAATAAATGGGAAGAACAAGTCAATTAAAAGAGCTATTTCAGTTCTTAAAGATGGTGAAACACAGGGTTTGCTGCAAAAGAATAATTACACACAGATTTTTTGGTGCTATAAATTTGTCAAGGGACTGTGGAGAGAACAAAGACCTAGAAATGATCTCAAAGTCGAGTTCAAGAATAATTACATTTTCATGGTTTTTGAAATAATTGAATTATCCATAGAAACGCAGTGTTTATTGCTGTATTTTTTACCACAGCAACATTCATTACTAACACATGCTCACATTTGTGCTCACTTCAGAATATGATCATTTATCTATTCTCAGTTCAGTTTATAAGGTTGAACAAAATCATTAATGTTTCTTTAGAAAAAAAAAAAATCAAGAACCTATAAGTTCAGTTCTGATCGAGTGAGATCAGTTCTTGAAATAATTATTGAAAAGAAAAAGATACGTTTTTGGTTTGATCTGGATGAGAATGAGCTAGTTCAACAAAAGTAAAATGGATTATCTTATCTTTCTTTCGGCTTTATGAACCTGCCACTAATGCTGGTTGAAAGCAAACTTAAAAATCAAACAATTGTCTAAAACAAATACCTTATCTTAATCTCATAATGATGAATACAGTTTTTGTTAAAGATGCATTTTTCTTCATATTGAAAGCGAACAGTGTTGAGCTTTTCTTCCTGGCAAGCAATGCCATCATATGCCAAATTCCCTTGATTGTGGAATGTAAAAAGCCAACTGAGCATAGACAAGCTGGATAATGTTCCCATTCATATTCAATATTCAAATTCCTGTCTTGTGTGTCTGTGTATGTGCATGAGTGGTCGTGATCGCAGCGTACCGATTGCTGCTTGAAGTATTGTAGATTGCTGGCTTTGACATTTTCCCATTGTGCATGGTGGTGCAGCAGGCAATAATTAAATATCAGGTGCATAAGCTGCTCTTTAATTTGACATGTGTGCTTGAGGCAATAAACACATGTGGTGCAGTGGGGGCTGCATAATTGCAGAGGAATAAAATATCATATCAAGAGTGAGAGGATCATTGTATCAGGTACCCGATGACAGCTCGTTTGATCATAACGCCAAGGCTAAAGAGGTTGGCTAATTAGTTGTCATTAAAACTCACCCTCTAATCAGGGCTCACTCTTGCATAAAAAATACCTCTATCACATGATCAGCAGTGAACAATGCTGTTAACACACTCAGTCTTAGTACCTACAGCTATTAGAAATGGGAATACTGAAAGACTGAGACATAAATGTGACTTTGTGTATTTTTGCAGTAAGATAAGCTTGTTGTTGGTCTTGTTATATGTTTACTCACAGTGCTTATAAAAGAAAATACCTGATATACAATGTTGAAGAAGGCTGTGTCTGAAATGGTTTTACTTTAACTTGCGCAATCCCCCATATCTCGAAATGATCAGCTGGACAGTAACCTACAGGCTAATGCACTAAGCAGAATTGAACCAAGACGGGGACTGAAGTAAATCAGTGAAGGGGGGTTAGAGAAGATGACTCTTCACTTATAGCAGCACAGATGCATTATATCAGTATAAGTGGGAGTGACTTGTTCAGACAACACCCTGGTGAGCCCCCTGAAGTCTGAAAAACCATGGGTGCCTCTTGCCATGACTTTCAAAGATGGCAGAAAGTGCTCCAGTGAGAGTCCCATGCATTATTAGCTGACAGCCCCATATAAATAATAAGGTACATAATGCCAAGTGTGAGTGCCTGGGTCTCCACAAGGACGCTCAACAGGTGAACCCCTCGTTGCTGCATTTCCATTTTGTTCAACAAAGAGCCCGCTTGTGCGAACGACTTCTGTCTGAAAGCTTTGCCTGATCATTCTTTTATGTGCCTCTTCCCAGAATGCACAACATTCACAGGACCTCATGATAATAGGCTCGTCGGGACACAGAGAAAGGAGCGAGACGCTTGTCAGAGTGGATACATCCGTGCCTGACCCGAGGGAGATAGCTCAGTGCACGACACATCAGTTACAGGACACAGAGAGAACCTCTCCCCCATCATCCTCTCTGGCAGGCTAATGGTTGTCAAGTTAGCTGGGGCCTGTGCTCTTGTCTCAGCCAAGCCTGTTGTCATGTGAAATCCATTAGAGGTCGCAAGCACACAGGATGGGCGGTCGATTGATAAGGCAGGAGGAGAGGTGAGGCAGAAGCAGGGGAAGAGAAGAAGCATTTTATCTCCAGACCTTACTGTACTCTCCAGAAGGACTTGTTAAAGCAAATTGAAGTAAAGTGGAAAATTGATGGAGATGTTTTACATTATGATTGTACTTCTGAGCCATGAGTTTTTATTCTGAAATGGCAAGAACATTGAAAATAGGCTTGTGTGTAATCCATAACTTGTCAAATGGTTGAAAAAGATATAAAATAGATAAAGGTTGAGTTTGACTATGGTTAAAAACTCCACTAGTACAATACATTGTGGAATTAAAAACTATTTATCCCCTTAATTTACTGATCGTTTCAATTTGTTTATCCTCCTTTTCTGCTGTTGCTTTAATCACTGCCTGTCTTCCAACATTTTCCAACTTCTTATACTGATTTGTCAAGACTTCACACAGCTACAAACTATGGAAGATGCATTAGCTCCAGTGACAGCGCACTGAGTCATACTGTGGGTTTCTTAATTAGATTAATTCACAGGCAGTTTACTTGGGAGCCACTGGATGGTTGAAAACCAGCCCATGTGATAATCATTTTCTGCTTCTTTTTTAATTTATTATTTCTTCACATGAGGGACCCTGTGAACGGCATTCATCCTTCTGACAAATCAGTCAAAATAGCTGCAATATTTCCTCCTTTCTTTTCACCGTACGGTACATTAAGTGGATTTTTTTTGTTTTAACTGTCAAACATGTCATTAATAATGAATCTTGCATTCTATTTTTCATACCTATTTCATATATGAATGATAATCACTATCTTTTACTGTGACACAAGGCGGTACAGTGCTTGAAAAAGATATGCAGTTGATCTTTTGTCTTAGACAACTCTACTTAGAATTAATTATTATATTGTGAAAGCAAGACGTAGAGCACATAATAGTCTAGTGCCAAGACTTTAAGAGATAATTCTATGTTAAAATATTGTTTTTAATAGTTGATATATTTGTTAATGATGTTTTGATGTTTAAGAATATTTTATCTGCCCCAGAAGTTGGGTTTAACCATCATTGAAAACATTTTGTGTGATGTAAGAAAAGTCAAGGGAAAAAAAAAAAATATATATATATACGTATATCTATATATATATTAATCAAAGCAAACATCTTTATCATCTTTGTTGTAATCTGTAGATGAATTGGAACTGTGAGGTCACTCATTCTAAAACATTTTGATTAGGGGTGTGTGTGGCGATTTGTGTGTATCTGTGAGTGACAAACGAACTGTGTAAAGTAAAGGTGCATGCATAATTTATGGTTCATGCATGCTTTAATAAGTAATTGTGTTTGTTGATGTCCATGTTTGCTTACATATGTGACTGAGAACAGTTGTATGAGACAGTATTGTCTGAAGCTGGGGCCTTCGTTTGCTCTTTTGAAGGATGATACTGAGCTGCCCATGATAATTAGAGAGCTATGACCTTCTCATTAGAGGCAGGAGGCTGCTCGTTCTCTCTCGCCCTCCCTTTCACCATCATGCCAGCCTGCCACAGGACAATCAGTATATCAAAGCAAAAATATTTATTAAAGCTAAAATTACAAAAACACATAGCCCAACCTTTGAATTAAAGCCTGTAATATATGCAGAGTCAAATGAATCGTCGCGCTTAACCCCCCACCCCCCCAAAACCCTTCTCATCCTGTTCGCTTGTAGCTTAAATTTTTCATTACAAATTTCCAAAGCTTCAAAGTAGGATCTCAGAGCTAATCCGTTTCTTCTTTTCTGACAAGGACACAGAGCTGGTTAAAACTGTTGATTTGTTTAGACCTATACTCCTTCCTGTCCTTTAAATCTAAATGTCAAACATTTTTGATTCAATAGAGCAGCACTCCTCAGGCAAAGCTGACAGGATGGAATAAGAGGGGATACAAGTAGACCGTAATGCAGAGGGTGTTGAGGGAAAAAAAGGCCTTTAATTTATCTTCCTGGTGGACGTTTTACGTTTGCTGCACTGTCTGAGTCATTTGCTTCTTTGTATTTACCAGACAAAAAAGGTATTTAAATATTTACAAATTAAATGCCAAATGAAAAAGAATAAGAATAAAATTACACATTGAAATTTGAATTATATATTAGGCAGTGGGACTGCATAATACCAGTCTCTTTTGAAGTCCTGAGACAAATTCAGATATGTTCAAATCGCAATGATATTCACCTTGTGTAGAATCCAGTGAATTGTAAAGATCAGATTAAGCACATTGTGTAGCTAAACTGTAAAGATGTGACAATCTGCCAGTACTAATATGGAATGATGACACAATTTCAATTTTTTCATCTTAATAGAGCATTGTCATTGTGGATACCTATGCGGATAGTAAATTACATGAGGTTAAAATCACTTATTGAATCTAATTGGGGCATAGCTGATTGTCATTACGGAAATATATATATATATAGATTCGTTGTTGTTTTATGCACTGTTAGTTGAGCGGTGCGTGCATGCGTGCGTGCGTGTGTGTGTAATCCTAATGCTACGAAACAGAGTTAGTGTGAAAGACACATGCCAGAGCTGACATACGACTTAGTGTAAGAATTCAGCATCGCTGCGCCACCCAGCCTTCTCAACACCTGCATGCTTTCCTCCTACGTAAAGAGCTGTATAAATTAATCACACACAGCCATGCACTTTGATGCAATTTATAATGCACATTAATGAGGGCTGACAGCTGTAACTAAAAGGCAGAATGATCACTTACAATTCACATAAAAATCACGGTGCAATAACAAAAATCATTTGCATGACTTTTTTTCCCCCTGTCATGCTCTATTTTCATCTTTATCCAGCTTTGATTCATGCTGTTTTATCAGAGGCCAAATCCGTGTGAAAAGACTAAATGATCTGCAAATTGATGCAACACTTAGCCTGTGCCTCTGTCTGAGTACGAGCTCTAATTGTACATTGTGTGAAGGTATGGCATTGGATGATAAAAAGGCTTTTCTCCACACCTCATTTCAATCTCAATGTCTTATCAGTTGCCTTTGTTAAGTCACTGCTTGTTGATGGGCACTCAGTGGTTATACTGTTAACACTTTATCACTAATTATAAACCATTACCATACTTTTCTACACACAGGCAACTTTTCTTTTGTTGGTCTATATCCCTCACACAAAATCAAAGTGGAAATACATTTACAATCAAACATTGTGCTCACATGAAAACATCATGAGGAAGCCATTTAAGCTGACCTTCAGAGGTGCTAATTAAATTTTGGGCATGTGGCGATGGTATAACTGATTTCATTCTTCATTATGGCCTGTAATGACATTTCTCAGCTGTCAGAAGCATTGCAGGGGGTTTGCTTGTGAGGTTTGGGATGAATTAACCATTATACCATCACAGAGACAGCATAACCACAAAGGAGGGCTGGGGAGACGGCTTAGAGTTGAGGATTCAGCCACTGAACGTTTACAGCAAAATCACATTTAGCAAAGCTTGCTTAAAATGAGTATGTATGCCATTTGCCATCCAGCCACTCATAACAACAGGACATAAATGGCCTTCCTGAATGCAGCGTAAACCCATATGTATCTACCTCAATAAAATGCTTTAATGGGATCCTAAAGATTTAATTAAGATGTCTGTATGCATGGGTCAGTTCAGTTGCACTGCAGAAAGTAGAGTGGAAGATATACAGTAACACTACGAAAAAGCCTGGCTGGATCTGTGAGGACAGGCACGAAAAGGCTCTGATTTACACACATAGTCCTGTTGTTAAAGTAATGGCATTTTAAACACTGGTTCATTTGCACACAGCAAACCTTGCATTTGTGATGGAGTGGAGGATCAGGGACAAACCCCAAGTCACACTTGTCAAATGTGCAACTAAAAGCACACGTTGAGGTAGCACAGTAACAGATATTTATCGTGTACTGAAATGTTTACAAAAATATAGGTGTGCAGTGTCTAAGTAAAATGTACTAACATTGTGATCTCTGTTTCAGTTGTTTTGCTTTTTACATCATCCTCCTGTTTGGGACACTTAGTTCTTTTCGCAATAGTTAGGACCTGAAGGCCCACTGATGTGCAGTCAGAGTGGAGGATAAGAAGATGGGATGTGGGCTGAGGAAAGGAAAAGGTGACTGACACAGTTAAATGGTTCATTCCCTGGAGGGTGGTTGTAGATCTTGTTTCTTGTAGATTTCCTGCCACTCCTCTATATCTAGTCTGTCTGCTGGTGTGTCTTCTTTTTGGTTACAGAGGGGATGTGAACCCACAATGTCCAGGAAAACAGCAGCCTTTCTCTTACACATAGGAATTTCAGTTAAAAGGCAAGAGTTCACAAGACCCATCCATTAGATAGTGTGGTAGCCAAGGAAAACAAACTGTCTGACATCAAACCTCAAACCACATTGATTTAGATGAAAATTGCGCTGTGGTTGAGGGACATTCTTGCATTCTGAATTAAAAAAGAAAGTACTCTTCTGGGATATAGAGCATAACGTCAAATACAGTTAAACATAAACCCCATAATAAATTTGCAGTGAACTCCTATATTCATCTGTATATCATTTAGGGCCTGACTGATAGGGATTTTTGGGAGCTGTTGCCTGAATTGTTATTAAGGGAGTATAAGATAAAAGATCTCTCTCTCACTATTAATGCGATTTGCCTAACATATACTGCAGCAAGAAAAAGGTCCTTCAAAAATCAGTAAATTTTATACTGTTGTACTGATATGCATTACTTTTGACAAAAGTAGTAAGTAAGTAATACAGGAGCAAGTCGTGACATGAGAGTGACGTATGAATGTGCAACAACCTTTTACCTTAAACTTCCCCATTATGTAAAAAATGTATTGCCTTAAATGTCTTATCAGCTGATGGAGAAGTTTCTTTACAGCATCAATTCTGACATTTTCTACATGGTTATAAATATATGCAAGATAACCTAAAGGTATTCTTTGCTAATGCACACTAGGAGCAATCAAAGATCTGCACTTCTGCATAGATGAACCTGCACTGTACCCTAACATGCTTACCAGACTCTTACAGCAGTGGTGAGAATGGGGGTGGGTTTCTGGGTCACGGGGACCTCACGTCCTCCTTAATACTACTCCATATGAGGCCAACCAAGTGAACCACCGCTGTCTTTGTTAAATATTCATCCCCTGTCAATAATTAAATGCTCATTATTTGAACCTGAAGAGTGCTGTGATTCCAAATTTAATGTGCTTCTAATGCATGGGGTGATAAGACACGCCTAATAGCCAGGCTGCATGATGAAAGGTAGTTGCGTACAGTCATACCCATTCTTTTTCAGTTGAACAGGTAAAAATAATCCATGTTTGAAATGAAAAATTTACAACCGTTGTCCAGACTTTTTTGATGAACATCTGAGGTTTTGTATTCTCTGACTGTACAAGATTTTGAACAAATGTCATAGAAGAAGAAGCTTGTTATCTCAGGCCCCTTAAACTGAATTTGAAAGCAAGAGACTTTTTTTGTCAGGAGATCTGTTTCTGGAACTGCCATAGCACAATCAACCGCCCACACAGAAAATAATGACACATGAGCCAATTTAGGTGATGCGATACAAACACGGCATGAATGCACAAATATACAATAAATATGCAAACCAAAAGATCTATTACCCAAGGGCAAGGGGCTCACATGATAATACAAGTATTGTCCTGCAGCTATGCAGTGGTGCTATCAATTAACTCTAGGAGGAAGTCAGTGCATCGATAGTGTTTTGCCTCTTTCTTAAAACTTTAAAGAATTTTTAAATACATAATAATTTCTTGCTTTGATGTCAGGCATTTCTCATTGTTTGTTGTTATTATGATCTGCTCAACGAACAACTGAGAATTACCCAAGTGTTTAAAAAAAATACTTTTTTTTAATACAAATATCTGTGTTTGTGCACGTGCACGCATGTGTGCTCGTATGGCTCAAGGACCTCTCTGTGATGTAAACACAGGGAGGGTAAACACACAGGCAGCTTGTAAGTCTACATTGTTATTATCCTGTTTGTATAATTAGCCTAATAATTTGCTCACATCAAAGGCATTGTCCCTAGAAATACTTCCCTGACTGTTCAGAAAGAGGGGAGGGCAGCTTTCGTTGCCTTCTCATTGAATTGCATTGCGATTCTACAAAGCATCAGAGGTTTTAGCAGAGAAATGTGACTCTTGGGTCCAATGGCAATTCTTTCCTGTTTCTCTTTGTGATGCTCTCCTCTGAATATAAAAGCTCCAAGTATAGAAGTTAAAGTGTTATCTACACTCTCTCCTTTTGCTCGGCTGGCCAAAGGAGAGAGTGTAGATAACATTTTACCAATGCCACAGGTTACATTTTCATTGCTGTTTTTGTGTATTGATTAGCAGAGAAGAACTTTGAAGATATTAATGAAAATCAAGCATTTGTAGAGTGCTAATATCTGTTTACAGGTGAAATTGCAGATCAACATAATGACCCATGTTTTGTCAATGAAATATAATTCCAGGGTTTATCTACAGTTAAGGGTATGTGATTTTTTTTTTTTTTTTGTTTGGAGGAAGTTACAAGAAGTTTTGGAACAACCTTCTCATTTCAGAAGGTGCCCAGTAGTGTGTATAGCTCCTCCAGGGCAGGACAGTCCTCTCATGAAACTGCATTTAAATCCAAAACTAAAAGAAAATGATAAAACTTCCTGGGTCTTCCCATTTCCAGATTTGAGCCAAAATATAATGGCCTCCTCCTGGGTTAATACCACACCCTTCCACCCAGTATGATGGGTTCTGGTGTGTAATCCTGCTAAAATTATGAGAAAATAATTTGCTTTCAATGTTTACATTTTTTAAAATCTCTCCTTGCTACTCAAAACTTAGCCTATCGCCACAGTAAGGAACATTCTCCCTGTCGTCTTCTAACCCTGTCCACAGAGTGACAACATGGTAAATATTGCAGCAATTTTAGATTCCACTCTCTTGGTTGAAAAAAAATATCTATAGTACATTTAATGACCTTCATAACCCGTATTAAGTATCGGGATAGGAAAGTGCAGCAGTGTACAGTATGTGCTGATTCTGCTGCACTCTGAGACGCTGGCGTGAACAATGATGGCTTGGCAGCTGGAAGTGAAGTGAGACAGAAAGTGTCAGAGGGGGTTTGCACAAATTTGATTGACAGTACCAAAGCTGCCTCTGCCATCAATTTAATGGTAATTATTATTTAATGCATATTACTTAAAAGCATATGCAAAATTAAGATTTAGCCACAAAAAACACATTTTATATGGTATTTAAAGAATAATATGCATAATATATTGCTTGTTAATATTTATGGCAAAGAAGTTCAAGCATTTCTTGTCTTGAGCCAGTCCTCGGCTGAAAGCGTTGACTCTCATGATCTCAATTAATAACTAAGAAAGTAAGAAGAGGAAGAGGATGCAGAAAACTAGAAGCTTTTTACACTGAGGAGAAAAACCTGCCAAAGCAAATTTATCTCAGATTCAGATTCACTTATGTGTAAGAACAAGAGACTGGTGTCGTTCAGGGTGCAATTCAAGAAAGCACATTGGGGGAAAAATCTATTCAGAGTAGATTTGACAAGAGAAAAATTTGTTGAATGAATGTTAAATGTAATGTAGAAAATCTATAATCTGATTTTTTTTTTGGTGGTAATGAGATTCCAAAAAATCCTCAAAATTGTTTTTATGTGTACATAATAAACACATTATATTATCTGTAGAGTAATTTATTTTTGCAATTAAAGCTAAAGGTGAAAATATGTAGAAATCTGGATATGACCTGCATTAAATACCATGATATCCATATGAAGTAGCATACAGTTTTACTTCATCTACAATGTGAGATTTGTGTGCAGTCTTGCTTCTGGTAGTTATCTTGTCTTGCTTAAGTCGACAAGCCTTTTCTGGGAACTTTCACTGACCAGTGATAGGCATTGCTGCATTACTTCAGCAAGTGTCAGCTTTTCTCATCTTTTGACATCCTGTGGGATTCCTGTTGGATTTCATCATAATTATCCAAGATGACAAAGCCAATGTTTAATTTGTATTACCTTAATAATAGACACCTGAATCAACAGTACACCTGCAGTGCAGTCTGTTGGGCAGTGGAGGCACTGTTGCCTCTGTCAGATTGTTGATCTTGTATCGCAGTCTTAGTTAATGAATGATTAAATGAGCAGTTGTGGTCATGTTAGCAATCAAGATTAGATATCTGTTCTACTAAAAAAACTGCTGATTTTTGGAGACTCATTGTATCATGTGACAGATATATATGCCCCCCAAACCCACATACACAATTGCACCAGTTTCACCAGGTGTTCTATGTTTCTACAGACAGAAAAACTTAGTCTCTTATTAAATATAGAATAGGGAGCAAGACAATAAAAAGGATCTGAGTTTGTAAATATTTTCTACTCTCTGCCTGTTATCTCTTTGTTCTATTGCGACCAAGATTAGGATTCAGCAGGAGAGCATGATTGACACTTAGAAGAGGGTTTGACGGTCTGTCATCACTCACACTGAAACCCTGTGTTAATCTGATTAAATTATAAATGAGTGCATGAATATTAAATCAGTATGGGATAGTTATCAGGGAATTCAGTGTTACTTTCCAACATCAACAATTCCACCATTTTAGTTGCCCCCTTCGATGCCATCAGCAGCTGAAACACAATGCAAGGGAATTGTAGTAATGTGACTGAGTTGATCACCACGTCCTCATATTGCCCCACTAAGGATGGACACTGTGAAAGCCACAAAGACTAAGGAGAAATCAGGTTTAGAGGAGGACAAGGACTAAGGTTATAAGATAAAATAAATCTGCTTGGCTTATTTTCTGGAAACCCCCTGAGGGAGGGAGACCATGAACTGACAGGCCCTATGTAATTCTTGACAGAGGAAAACTTTGTATACAGACAGTCTCAGCAACATGTTATTAAAAAGATGAGCATGGCCGTGGAAAATAAATAAATAAAGAAAAAATACTGATTAAATTTTAAGCAGCCGGCGGGCCGATAGTTTGCCTGAGGCATATTTGTCAGTTTCAAAGGGTGTTTTTATTAATTTTGTATTTTGCATTTTGTTAGTGGAAAGAGCTTACTCCACCGGGAGCGCCACAAGCTATAGCCAGCAGAGCCTATAGCAGGGAGAAAAGAGACGCAGAGCATGCCAAGCAGATCCTGCACACTTGGAGAATGAAATCAGGTCTAGATCACCAACACAACCCACAGACCCCCCACCCTTCACCGAAACACAGGCATGCCCACATAGATATATTAACACAATGTACACAAATACAGATCTTTTATCCAAAATGCATTGCATTACTATCATACAGAACAAACCTGGCTGTTCGCATCAGACTAAAATTTTCTAGTCTGTATCCCATTGTATGATTCACGTCCTCCACTGACCTAGGCTATCAGTGCTGCTGCTTGATTATTTTATATGCGTCAGCAATCACTGCCGATTTTTTTGCTTTGGACTTTTAGGTTTTAACAGCATTTCTTTTTTCACTCAGCTTGGCACGATATCATGTATAGTTCAATGTCACCTCAAGGGCCAAGCTCATGGGGAAGTCTGTTAATTAATATTATCACCACTAATCAGTTTCTCTCTATTAATTACACAGGCTACATGAATAAACATGTGTGGCTGTGTTTAATTCAGTGCTCATCCCACTTTCATAGAAATGGGATTTTAGCAGGGTCTTACCCTCGTTCCTCAGAGGGATTCAATGGGTTGTCGGTTTGCCTTAACCTAACCTGGTTCTCCGTCTAGCATGCTCTCTCTACGTGTGTGCATGCGCATGCGTGTGACGACGCAGAAACTGGCTTGACCATAAATGACAGAAAAACATGGCAATTAACTCTCAGCGTAGGGGTTCACTTTTAGCTCTATAGGCCACTGAAAACAACTTCTGTAAAACTACCATGGTTATTGACACTGATTATCTTAACAGTGTGAGGTATCATAGATCTATTTATCAAGATAGATACACAGTTTGAGTGCACTGCTCCAATGTATTGACAATGACCTCTGATAGATCAGCTTGAAAGGGGGTGTCAGAAATTCATTGCTCAGGGGTGCTGAATTATTAATCACAATAATTAAATTAAATTGAACATTTTCTTGGTAATTGGTGTACTCCTTGCATGTCACTCTTCCACATTTCTTTCTATTTTTTGATCACTTGTGTGTATGTGACTAATCCAACACAAAAAAAAAAAAAAAAAAAAAAAAATCTTTTTGGGTGAATCTCACACCAGGTTATTTACAATTCCATCAACATGTTCTTGTTCTGCCCTGTGGAGACCATTCTTAAATTAATAAATGTATTAATATTTGTAAGTGTTACAGTATAACAACACAACAGAAAATTGACATGTATGCATCTGAATGCAGCACTTAAAAATTCTGCAAACTACTGAGCAAAGGTAGCATGTTTGTAGCATGTAAATTGTCAGAAAGAGTCATTGTTTAATGTATAATGCTTGCAGAAAGAAGGCTGTACCAAATAATTAAGGAAAAAAATGCTACACAAGAAAAACCTAGAATTTCACAAACGGCAGGCAGACCGCGCAGCAAAGGCTGGCCTCAGGCTATAATTTGCAGAAGTTTTACCTGCTGCTGGACTGACGCAAGTGTGAAGACAAAGCTTAACAAGTTTGTGTCTGTGTGTGTCTGTGTGTATCTATGCCTAATTTCGCAACCCTGCACCACCCTTTTTTTTTAAAGAAAATTGCCAGCATTTGGGTCAGGTAAACCTCCCAAATCCACCAACAGCTTTAATCATCTTAAAGAAGAAATAGCCGTTGAGGCATTTGATGGCTATTAGGAATGTGTGTTGCATCTTCAAAATCATCTTTCATTCCAAAATACTCATAAAGCATTTGTGTCAGATCAGTCAGTTAGAGCAGTTTGAAGTAGATCCTACTTTGTTGTGTGAAGGTGAAGGAGTTAATTAGGTGATGAGGAGGTGACTGATGCTATGTATATACAGCACACATGACAGGGAGAGAAGCCAAGTGGGCTGCTAATCATGCCCTCCACCTCCTTACTCCTGCATTCATCTCCAACCATATGCGTTTGAAGTCATGGCTGTCAGGAGCTCTGTGACATGCACTCAGTTTTATTGGATTTCATGGAGAAAGTAAGCTTTGTTTATTATAGTTGATTTTGAATATATCTCATATAAAACACTAAATTACATTGAAGTGATGTGTTCAAAGAAGCTCATTTTAAATTAGACCAAGGTAGAGGCTTCTTTTCTTCTTTCTTCTTTTTTGTTGTATGTCCCATATAGAAATGAAGCCTATTGAACGGAATATGATGATGTGAATGCATAAGAATGAGAAAGCGACTGGCTAAAATAACAAATATTCACACATGCTTGAAAATGGCTGGATCTACACAGTCAATTCAGTTATTAGGATTTTACGGAACTGTAAGTCAGCTGCAGAAACTGAAATGGTTAAAGGACAGGACAGTATTACACAATGAGAAATAAAAAAAAAAAAGTCAATACAGTCGAATAATTGCATGTTACTGTGTTTTTTTCTGACTTTCTTAGTATGGAAGTAAAAATGTCACATGTATCTTCCACAAAACTGAAATAATGTAGGTGTTACCTGGACGCAGAGGCCCGAAATTAAATGTTCATTTCATAAATAAAAACTCTACAACACATATTTATATCACTTTCTGCTTTAGATTAGTTGCTGTGGGTCTAACCGAGATATTTCTACCAACAGTATATTGTGACACTATAGGTGCTGCATTAAACGCATTTAAATGACTAAAGCAAAAATTTTAAATATTTTGTGTTTGGTAATTTGCCCAGTTTTACTTGTATAAGTCAGTATTAAAGTTGCATTCAGTAGTTTTGTTTACAAATGGCTGGAATGCTGATACTGCAAGAAAATTCAAAAGCATTACAACAGCATGTGTAGGCCTTGGTAGATCAACACTGGCTGAAATCCCCATATAATCAAATTTTTACTTAATTATTTACAGTGGAGTGCTTGTTTGTTTTCTCATCACTGCAAAGATTCTGCTCCACCACAACATGTTGTTGACTGCTACAGGTAAATGCAATCCTTTAGGTGCTATGTTTGCATGGCCTGAGAAAATGCATGGTTATACGAAAGGAGACGCTTAAAGCGACAGTACTATACCAAATCATGGAATATAGGAACATGCAGCTCAACAAATATTAATTATTAGTTAGCTAGTTGTCATCAGTTGTGTAGGGCAGTATTTCTGATCTAAAAAAATAGTTGTATGACTGTGTCAGAAGAAAGTGGCATATATCAACTCAACCGGAGAAACATCCAGCACGGCCATGTGAAACCTTCTAATGTCAGCCACACTCTGCAATTCTTGAACTTTGACAACCCATCTTACATGTTGATAGTAGTACTTTGTGTGTTTGCTTTGCACAGCCTTTCGTTGCACTGGCATTCTCGTTCCATGTCTGTCTCACAAAATATGCAACTGACTTATAATATGTTATAGTATGACTTATCACCTGGAGCACTGGGAGAAATGTGGCGACAGTAGTGGACCTTTAACTGCTATCGTTATACCAGAATACTATTACCATGGCTAAAACTTGTTCTACCATTTTTAGTTAGGGGGTTTTTGTCAATGGAACGCATATATGAATGAATGGACCCTAGTTTCTCTGCAGAACTTTGCCTGATACATCAGAATCAGAAACAAGTTTATTGCCACATGTTTACACATACAAGAATTTAATTAAATTTAACTTCATATTGCATCTGCTGGCTTGTCTTTTTCCCATCATAGATCTTGCTACCCAGGTGAATGACGCACATGAAAATACCTGCTGCTGTGCAAGTTGTGAGGGACTGTTCTGACAGCTTTCTATCACAGGCATTATTGAGGTTGTCAAAAATCTGCACTAAAGTTTCTCTTCTGTGAGACTGGACCAAAACGCCAGCCCGCCTTCCACAAGTGCATCAAAGAGCCTTGGAAGCCATCGACTTAATTGCCAGTTCACAGATTGTCCTTCCTTCTGAGTTGTTCTGGTTGGTATCACCTGCTGCACAGTAAGGGCAGTCATTGTTAAAATGCTGTGACCAAGTCATCTAGTTCTATAATCATAATTGGGCCCTAGTCAAAATCACTCGGATCCTTGTATCTGCCGTCTGTCCTCATTCCAAAAAACATCAACTTCACATGCTGATAAATACTGTATATGCCACCCCATGACAGTTGTCATTGCAATTACATAATCAATGTTAGTCAATTACTGCCTGTCAGTGTTTGTAATGTTGGAGCTGTTTGGTGCATATCAGCGTTAATATTCAGTGCATTGTAGAACAAGCCCTCATTGTCTACCATTAAAAGTGTTGTCCGTAAATATAATAGCAACTGGTCCCTTGCAGAAAGTTAATTGATCGCAGGCTGTGATCCAATTCAACATCATAGCACACAATTAGGATCAAACCTCAAAAACGATTATGAATAAATGAAAAAGACATTCATGAATTATTAATGAAAAAAGATTTACAGACCTGACACAGTGTGTGTTGCTGATAAATAGGTGTGCAATTCAACCTTAGGTTATTAGCTTGTATCTTGCAGTGTTTGAGGGATAAACCTTATTGGTGAAATATTTCCTAGTTAAAGTACACCACTTTACATGTAATGGTGACTCCCTGAAATCAATATGTAACATTTAGTTTTAATATGATGCAAACATACTTTCAATTAAAATCTATTGAGTAATATATGCTGTATTCCTTGAAAACTAGTGTGAACCCAAACTGTCTAGAGCAGTTTTGTTGAGTGTTGTTCACTCCAGAAGTAAACTGCTGTGGTAAAATGAAAGCCCACACTGACCTTCCATTTAGTGTTGACTTGTGCTTGTTTAGGATCCCTGGTGAAAATGCGGCAGATTTTGAGCATGTTACATAGAGGTACAAGACCTTGTTTCTCTACTGTGTCACCCAAAGCCCTGTCCAGCTCCCCTACCACCTCTCTTTCCCAGAAATGTAATAATCCACAGATGCAGTGCAAGATGCAGCATAACAGCAAGTGTCAATACTTACTGGTGGTAGGTTTACACCTAACTTAGCAATTAGTTTGATATTGTAATTTTCTCTCCACTTATTTAGACAACAATGTGCCATACAGATAATTAATAGAAACTGATGTTGTAGAGTAAATGCAAAACAATATATTTCTTTGCTTGTCCTACTACCCATAAAATTCATAAATTGCTTCCTGTGTTTTATCATTTATTTCGAAGCTGAGGCTTATTTAAGTGTTGTTTAAATGTCTCTTTTTTCTTCTTGTCTCTTGGTGAATGAGGGAATTCTTTGCTTAATTCCTTTAACTCTGTATTGCTGCTCAATCTTTGGAACCCTGAGCGTCAGCACTGTGGCTTGGTTGTCTTTTAGCTGTTCTGCTTCAGTGCTCTTCGATAGAACATGACAGTTACATTAATGTATCCATGTAAATTGCTGTCTACATGTAGGAAACAAGCAAGAGGAAAAAAGGAAAAAGAAAACATGGAACATTCATTGCCTTCATGACAGTAGGGATTACTACATTCATTGTGCAGATTCCCAAATGGCCAAGTCTATTACACTCTACAGCATTTTTATTGATAATCAAACCAGGACGTTGGACAGCAAGAAAAGAAAAAGCAAGAATTAAAATGTGACAAAGTGCCTTTTAATAAAGCAATTGTAAAGGGGAGAAAAACATATATACATTTCTGAAGTGTACGGTGTATGCGGGGTACTGACCCATTCAACATGTTTTGATCACAGTTGCAAGTCCAGTTTACCTTTTAAAACTACAACAGAAGAGTGAGTGTTTGGCAAGTTCCCTTCAATACTACAGAAAAGGCAGAATGGCTGAGTGGAGAGGATTGTGCTCTCCATTATAAATGCCACATCAAATGTTTATGTTATGATATAAATTTCCTTTGACCTACTTAGGAGAAAAACAGATTAAATTATCCAAGTCAACACAATGTCTTAATCATGGTGTCTGTTGATTGCTCTGAGGACATTACTTATCCTTACCTCCACTGGCCAAGTAAAAATTATAGACACACATAAAACAGGCATTATAGAAAAAGCAATCTCTGCATTGGGCTCACTTAAACTGCAACAAATTAATATACTAGCCTCATGTGCTTGATTTTTGAGCACTACCACCATTGGTGGGAATGCATAAAATTATGTTGTTCAGTTGCCAGGAAAACAGTACAACTTTGTACAATTGACAGGAACAAATGGAAGAAAATAGTGTTTAAAAATATATTAAACATTATCTTTATCATTCTTTATCATATCCACAATAATTGTACATTCTGTGCAACTGAACTGGTCCCAATTTGTTGTGTGTGTACATCTAGACAAACCAAAACAACGCAGAATCTGTGATCTTATGTTAGGTCTTATCTTAGGTTATACGTGGATGCCAATGGGAGACCATGGGATTTTCTGAAGTGAGAAGGGCATAATGGACTTCAAAGTACATCTGACACAGACGTTGTGCTGTTAAGATGACAACAACATGCCTTGAAGGTATGTGTAAAGATGGTTCTGCTTTGCTTCTGTTGTACAGGCCTCACAGTGAGGCACAAAGTGAGGTCTAGGTACCTAGGAGCCACTCTCACTCTGTCTCTCACTCTCTTTCTTTACTTGTAAAAAAATGTGTGTGGGGGGGGGGGGGCTCAGTGAGAGGAGTTTGTTGTCTTTGATACTGTACTACATCTTAGTATCACAAATAGTGTGTGTGTGTGTGTGTGTGCGTGTGTGCGTGTATAAAGCTGGATGACAGGACTGCACCCCAAAAGTGGAGTCAAAGCGTCCCTGGTGGTTGGCTGCAGTATAGCTTATTACCAAGCCTCCTTCATGTTAGCAGATGGGACATGGATTAAAGGTAAAGGTCAAAAAACATCAAATATTTATCTTTATCACACTAATCCAAATATTACAACACAAGTGGTTGACACACAATGCTCACTTGTAGTGGGTTAAGCAGGGTATCAGTGAGACTGCACTGCTGTGGCTCCAGACCCTGGTTGCAACTGACTCCAAATCAGTCCAAGATGGCAGTGTTTGTATCCTGGATATTTTGGCTTCTTTTATGTACAATGAGAGGAATTGGAGATGTGTAAATAAATGTGGGTATAAATCTTTTTTATATATATATATACAAGCTATGAAAGTGACCAATTTAGCATGTACTGCATGACCAATTTATCAATTGAAATAAACATGCCTGAGAGCCGCTCTTTAAAATAGTTAAACTTTCAAAAAGTGATTCAGTTAGGTATCTTAACGTTTTAATTTTCATTAATTTGAATTCAGCTGCATAAGTGTAAAGTAATTTATTCTCTTTGCAAAAAAGTGCTGGCCTGGGACTGAAATATAACAGGTTCAATGTGGTGGATGGAAGCAGTGACAAGAATAAGAGAGATTTCTATTATTATGCAATTGCTACAGCTTCCCTGAAGGGACCCTAACAATATTCGTTTTACGCTGTGCTATCCATCATGATAACGAATGGCAGTAACTTATCCTGGGACATAAATCTGGCAAGCTCCAACAGCACTGTGACACAGCATTTAATTACAACGCATGTCTAATTGAAAGACCCCAGGAAAATAGTGGGGCGTCTTTCTGGCTGTGGCAGGGTTAAAAAACTTAATTAATTATGAGGCACCTCCCTCCCTCTTTATTCTGAGTCACTGGCATCCCTGCCTCAGTGAGCTGATGACATTTTCAGCCTCCCTTTCATCCTTCAGAGAAATGAATGGCGTGGCAAGAGCGTTATCAAATGAGCTGTAGAGCCAGCCAGTGAATATGTCATTGAGTGTGACTGCTCCCTGAGTGAATTGTGATTTATCTGTATGGCTCCCTCGTCATGTTAACTGACTTGCTACCCTGCACCCCTCACCCCCACCCTGCAGTTGACAGGCTCAGTAGATCATTTGTGAGATCTCTAGGTGAAGCGCTGGCTAATGTAGTCTGGCACCCCCGCCCCGAATAATTGTACCCCTGTGTTTGACCTCAGATGCCGCTCATGACATGAAACTGCTTCCTTTCATTTCTAAACAGTAGTGTGCCACAGGGCTATTGCATCTTAATGTTTTCAAGTTAAGGGGCAGAAAACAATACAGGTCTTCATTGTTGTTTTTGTTTAAATGGTACCAGAATTATTTTAAAAAGTACAGGTTGAATATTACTTTCCTATAATTTCAAAAACCCTGAGAAGAATACTTCATCATTGGTATGTTCAGTCCTGCTCTTGACATTAACTTGACTAAAGCTTTTGTCAAAACTGTGAATTTTAAAACTCCCAGAAACTTTTGGAGGAACTTGCATCAATGACAGTTTGGAGTTGTTGACAAGGCACTTTCTGATCTTTGGGTACAAAAAAGATGCACTTTAAAGTTGTTTATATCTGAATCAAGTTTGTGTGAATAAGTAATTTATTCATCAGCCTTCCAAAATGCTCCCAGTGCCTCTGTTTGGCAGAGACAGCTCTTACATGTACATCAAGCAAAGGGTTGTGGGTTGTGGGGTAAAACAGGGATGAGGAAAGGGACCATGGAAAACTGTCCTGGTGATAAAGGTAACGCGTCCTCCAAAATAATCCTTTTACCAGCTCCGTACATTTGTCATCCACACTCACACCCATGCGCTGCCCCACCTGAGCTTGATTAATAAATGCCTGAATCGAAAGCACAGTGTTGAAAGGCTGCCAGCAGACACTCAGCACCAAATCAAAAGCCTCACTGAAGAATCAAAAGACTCTTTCTCTGCATAAACATGAGAGCAATGGAGGTGGTGGGCTGCGCTGAGTGTGAGCCAGTTCTGACATCCCCCAGTGGTTCCTGCTCGCTAACTGTGTTGCTGTATATCCTTCCGCCTTTGCTGTCAAATTCAAATGTCATTTAGTGCCAAGTGAAATTCCTCTGATATACTTTATCCCTTTACATTCAAGTAAAATGGACATATTGTTGCAGTGTTCTTCAAAACTTCAATTTTGACCCCTCAATGATTGTTGCATACTCAGACTACCTTTGACCCTATCCTGACAAATACATTACTCATATTACTTTGTTACATGAGTTGCTAATGTAACTTTTGACTTGAAGAAGAAGATACATTAGATACATTTAGAGTCCCTGAAATGTTCTAATTGTATCAATTAATTCACTTCAGTAGTTCTAAAACATTACATATTGACCACCATCAAGATGAGTAAAATAATGAGCCTTTTTCAAATGGATGAGAATGGAGAAAGTAGAGGAAGTACTCTGTGTGTAACCTACTTCCACATTGAAAGTGTATTTCTGAAAAGGACGAAACGCTATTATACTTTTGAACTGGAAGATTCACAATGATAATCAGAGCAAGGTAAATACATTTCCCTCATTAGTTGGACAACACTATACCACCCTTACAACAAAAGCAATGTGATATTTGTAAAATTAAACATGGTAGTTTCACAGGGGATCTACTATCATGGGAAGACAGTGTCCACTTTATTGCATCACTTATGCATTTTGGTGGCAAGATTACACTATTGTCCTCTATGCCCTCGTGTGCCATCTCGAAGCCTGAATCACACCTCTCAAATGCGTTGGATGAAAAGGAAGGTTGGGTAAAGAGCATACAGCATGGAAGTCAACATCCCATTAGAAGGATGGCTATCAAGAGAACATGGCAGTCCCAGTGTTGCTGTTCACAATAGTGTACAGACTTTCATATTAGCTCCAGCTCTGTCGTTGGTAAATGTCATGCAAAGAGACAGGCCATTTACATTTTTGATCAAATGATCCTGCATTTTTTATTTGTCTTTGAAATTAAAGACTTCTTTAATCATTGTGGATGGAAGGGGGGCTTAGCCGATGTACTCATGTGTTTCTGATTGCATTAGAACTGATGTGGCATGGCATGATGGATATTTAATAGTTGTGCTGTCCCTCTGTATCATGTCAAGTGTCTGACACACACAGATGCTCTGGAGCTCTCCAGTCCATACAGAATTGCTTTAATTATTAGGCCTATAATCTTGGCTTTGACATGATGGAAGGGGTGAGGAGAGCAAAGCAAAGCAGAAGGAGAGACTGAAAGTATGGGCGAACAAAGCAAGGCAGTGCAAGAGTAGTCGAAGGTTGATGTCAAAGGTTCTCGATGAATATATCAGACGTTTGTGTGTGGTGATGTGGTATCAAACTGACATGTCATGTCCTGTTTGTCTGCAGTACTTTCTTCTCCACAGGACGCATAGTGGGGCCTAATTGCTGCGTATATCTACAGAGTCTGCGAAGAGCCCACGGCAGCCCTGTAGTGCCCCAGGCAGTGATCTGATCAGACCTCTCTCTCTGCTGTGCTAAACTGTCATCTTCTACAGCTATGTGTTTTTATATTGCAGCATAAAACTGATTTTACTTGATTAAAAAGATCAAATGTTAGCCCTGCCAATGTGAGTAACTCATAAGAAACACCACATTTGCGTCACCAGCAGCACAGAAACATTCATCAGTGTACAGGCGCTGGCAAGTCTATCCCTGATAATACAGAGCTATAATGAAGGAACATAAAATGGCCATACAAATTTTCCTAGAATACTTTTTTATGGAAATAAAGAGGACAGATGAGAGCAGAGGCCAGAGAGTGATTATGTGAGAGAGAACAGCCACTCTTATGTTGGCACCTCCAGCATGCGGGCCATCTGCATAGAGGGCCTGGAAATGAGGATGACAATGCTAATCACTGCCATGGAGGCCTGACTGGTGTGGATGAATGGCCATCGCAGGCTCTGAACACACTCGGTGGCGCTCATCACACAATGTTTTTGTCTGGGCATGCCAGGTCCACAAGCCTCCACCAGCCCCGCCCTTTTCCTGTACACACTCCATCACTCAGTGGCAACATGTGTATGGCTTCCTGTCAATTCAGGAAGTCTTGGTTCATGTCCCAGCCACATTAATGGACTAGGCAGAGGATACTTAGTCATTTCCTATTTCCCTATTGAAGCAATTGTTGTTGGCTATTCTCATTCATCATTGCCCCCTCTGAAAAAAATGATCATTATCTGTTTCTTGTTTCTACACTGGCTGTTTTTTTTCTTTACCCATATTCAGCTTCATCCAGTTACATATTTTAAGGTGTTTTTTTTTTTTTACAAGACTGTGAGTTGTCTTGTAATGGAGTCTTAACAGTTGTCACACAAAGGGGATGTGATGTACTGTAGCCTAAGGTCAAATCAAATAATCAAAGAGAGTGGAATTGTCTTGGGGTTAAGATCAATCTAATGACACGTGTTTTCATGACTGATCAATCAAAAAGGCTGAATTGATTAAGCGTAAGGAGCAAATGTCTTTAAATCCTTTAATTCATGGAAAATGAAAATAATAAATTGGAACGGTCACATTTTACTCAAGCATATGAAAGGGTGTGCATTGAGAGAGATGTTTGAGCTTAGGATGGAAAGCACATAGTCTCAACTTGATGATGGCTTCCAGCTGTAGTGTGTGGTACATTGTCATCTTCTTGGGGCCTGCTTTTGCGCGTGTCCCCATAAGTGAATGTGATGAGGACCAGCTGTCTGGCAGCAGGGTTCCTATTACCCCCCAGTTATTGGTAACCAGTAATGAGTAATTTGAAGGCCTGCTGTTTGGTATCAGTAGCTCACATACAACCAATTACAAATAGAACCATGTATGGAAGTACAAAAGCTGTAACAGAGCTCATTCCTAAATTCTAACAAATATTAGCAATGTAGCAGAGCTTATGCATGCAATTATATCAGTAATGATACCAATGTTATTTCATTCAATAGTGACTTGATACAAATAACTAGATAGTGACAAACCTTTCAGTGATGAAATGTTTGGCCCTGTTACCCAGCCTGAGTAGTAGTAGTACAGCATGCTATTGTGTTAATGTTGTCTGGAGAAAAGTTCCTGCGTTCATGGATGTTCTAAAATTGAAGACAGGCAAATGTCAAGAGGTTGCTAAATCTGTGAAATTTGAGTTTTAAGGTTCTGTGCTTTTAAAAAACACCCGAGCGCTATTTTGGGTACATTATGTCTCCATCATACATCATGCTATCTTGAGAAAATCTGTGGACAGATGGACAGACACCTACGAAAATATTCAAAACCACCTCCATGGTACTCCCTGCTATGGTTGGTACCTCACTGAAAAACCACATTTAGCCAAAAACTTTCTCAAAGTTGGTCCACATTGAGGTTTTTACCTGGCGATCTCTTTCAGACAGTGAAGACAGGCTTTTACTGTATGTCCTGTTGCAGCAGGTTTTGCACTGCTGCATTTCACCTTTAATATGAAGCCCACAGAAAGCACTTCATTATAGTGTGCTGTTGCTTTTCAAAATCCAATCCCAACTAAGAAATAAAAGCCCGGACAACTGCATTACTGTCCAGCCTGTCAGCTTTGTTAAATATAAGCTCCATCCTGCCTGCCAGAGCCTTAAAAGCTGAGCTGGCAGAGCGCAGGACTGGAAGTGACAAAAGCAGAAAGCTGCAGCTGCGATTTTAGGAAAGGAGAATGGACACTTAAATGCATTTTTATACGTTTACAAGGAGTTCATTCTGTTCTCTATGAATCAGTAATAAGCTGCATGCAGGAGACCTAAGATACAATTATCCACTCTGAAGTACCTCCCCTGTCACTACAATGAGAATTAAAGTCAACATGCTGTCAGGTGCAATGGCATTCACGTTTCCCCTCAGCTCCAGGAAGCCTGTCCCACAGGGCAGAACGAACCAAAGGAGCTTGGAAAGGACACATTTCCTGCAGCAAAACCATAACCCTTGTCAAGGAAAATGAAATAAAAATAAATAAACATCTGTTATCACCCTATTATGCAAAACAAACATACAACAATATAACAATTTCCTTGGGTTCTGTATTCATTAGCCTGCATTTCTCATTGGCTTCACCGTCATTTCAGTGACATTCAATTAAACATGTAAAACAGCACGGAGCACTGTTTGTAATACTCTTGGCGTTCCCCTCTGTTACACTCTGAATTCATCACCATCTGCGTGCTTTATCTTTCAAAAAGGATATAGTGACTTTTAAGTCTGATCGCTGATCAAGTGCAGCTGCTTCTCAGATTGGCTCTCAACAGATATTGGTTGCATTCTTCCGTTGGAGGGCTCAAGTCCCTCAGCTTTGTGCCTGGATATTAAGATGTTTCATGCTATTATGGAAACCTCATTGCTCACATAAAACATCTATAAATCCAATCACAGTCTGTCTTTAGGTTGTGTTGCACTACATCAATGCACTTACACATTTTTTTTCTTATTCATTGAGTTGTTTGATCGAAAAAAAAAAAAAAAAAGAATAGTCAAGAATAATATCTAAGCAGAGAAGTCTGCTGGGGATAAAGCAGACTTTGTATCTGAGCCACACTGGGACGCATAAATAAATGAGTAAATTGGCTCCACCTGTATAATTGGGATACAATGATATTCCCTTATCCAACCAATTCTCGGTAGAATTCATAGAATCCATACTCATGGATATGGACTTGTTTTGAGCCTTGGAATAAATATCCACGTTGAATGTTGTCAGTTTAACACTAGAAAATACGAGAGGCTATATAGTGTATATACACACTTATCTCAAAATCAAAGTTAGATTTTTAAATCCACAGCTGTTTTAGGAGCTGGAATTGGAGTTACATGACAGAAGAAGACAGGGTCCCCAGGGTTATACCACTGACACATCCATGGAACAGCTGATCCATGTGTTCTCCTCCCTCTCTCAAATGCTCATATACAGATAGAATAGATGATCATGGTTTTAAAGAATTTGATTTCTGCCAGCATCATTAAGAGCTACGTTTAAGGCATTATTCACATTGGCAATTTATATGGTGCAATATAATGTGTTGAATCAAAATATATTGCAAGAGTTGTAACAGCATACACTCAGGAGCAACAATCAGTCTGTAGACATGAATTCTAAAGAAACAATGTGATATGTATCGGGATATTAATTAATCATATAATATGAACATTTTATTCTTGATATGGTTCATGTTTGGCCATATTACTGTGCCCTACCTTATTCTGTACTTTGGAAAGTTCAGCATCCAGACTAGCATCCAGACAAGCTTTATTGCAATCAGCAGGAGATGTGTACCGAAGTGTTTATTTAAATAATGATGGGAGCTGGTCACATAACAAACTGGTTTGTAAGCCTCCAGTAAAACATTCTAAAGACACTGAGCCATAGTGTGACGATGTTTGCACTGTTAATTCACTCTTATTTTCCAAACTAAGAAATGTTAAATGTTGAAATAATCGCCTTGTATAAAAATACATATTTAAATTGTTTATTTCCATTTCAAGCAGATTAGAAAATCAGGAAACATTTGCGTTAAGGAGGTGGTTTTGGTGACAAATTATGATATGCATAGATTACTACATGAATGAAGATCAAAAACTTGATCAATAATTATCTTTACAACTCTTTGTAATCTTTTAATTGTAGAAGAAAATAAGTGGTGGCTATATAAGATATTTCATTGTAGTGACTGTAACAGAAAATATGAAACAACTGAAATGGTAATGTGTACTTTTCATAATTATAATATTATCAACATTAGGTTAAGATTGTGTTCATAACAGTTGACTCTGCAGTTTATATATATATATATGTATTCCCTGTCCTTTTTTTGTGTGTTGATCATACGGAATTGATTTCAGGACAGCAGCACAAAAAGCCTGCGCAGAATGGTCCAGTTACAGACACGGTTGAGAGATGAGGAACTCGCTCCTTTCCAGCCATTTGCTGCAAACCTTTTCTACAAAGTGCTCCAAACGGAGCCATTACACGATTGAGGTGAAAATATTTGCTTTTATCACCCATCTATTTGAACACTGGCCACATCCCCAGCCAGCGAAATGCTCACTGTGTAGCAATCACATTCTCGCTCTGCATGTCATCATTTCCAAATAATTTCCCAGCTGCAATTAGCTGATTCCAGTTGTCATCACAGTACTTTGTTCAGTCTCTCGGAGAGGAGTTAATGTATTAAAGAGACTAAAATAAAAGACTGCATTAAGAGATGTATATGTACAGTGTATGTATACATCACTGATGATTGCATACACCAGTTGAAAATAAAAATGACCTGCCTGACAAATTAGAAATAAACCTATTTGACAGGCCCCGTTTGGTTAGAACAAATGTGAGGCATGAAAAATTGTTTGACACACTTTCATAAAAGCAAGTGGCGACAACCCATCCTTTAGCATGTGGTAATGGCCTCTCGTTGTTAGATTCAATGGAAAAAGCTATTCATACTGTTATGTGATTGAAAAGAAAATTGAATCCTTTTGATGTTATAAATGTGTCTATTACCGCATTTGCACACAAAATTTCTATGGAAATTATAGAGAAAGGAGTGATTCTCTGGAGGAAATGTTTGGGAATGACATATTGAATTCTATTCCCGTCTGAATATCAATATAGTGTATACATACTGGGGAAAACTCCACAACTATATGATTTTTCACTGGGCTGAAAGGCTAAAATTACTGTACCACACACAGATACATATTTTTTCCATGTGTTTGTATGTGTGTGTGTGTGTGTGTGCAAGGAAAAGGTTAATGGTCAGATATTTCTTGTGTTCTAATGAATAGCATCTTCAGTTTACTGCTAAACTTATGAGAAAGTTTCTGTCTCTTTACATGATGAGGTATATCTGCAGCTGTGGCTGGAGGTCAGAGAAGGTTCACAGGCAGGGTGGGTCACCTCCACATTTTGTTGCTGAGAAGTCATTTGTAAAGGAAATAATCCTTGATGGTGAGAGGCTCTGTGAGGATGTGCCGGCGTCATTTCTTTCTTTCTCTATTTTTCTCCTGAAAGACAGTAAGATTGGAGGGGCTATTTTGAAAATATCAGTCATTCACAGCCTTTTACAGATATACACTGGGTATTAAGATGTAAACAGGATATTTTATTATTCAGTGACAGATTATTTACTGAGGGTAGGTTCAGGGAAGTGCCCTGTACAGCCCCAGTCTTCTACTCCAGACCACTGAGCAACATTATGAGATCAGTGGGGTTATCTTGCTGAAGAAGCTCCCAGTGTTTCTGAAGTGAGCGGTGACTGTTACTCACGCACGACTCTGCACTATTTTCTTCTGTGTCGGGGAGCTTTACAATAGACAAGCGTTCTGACGCCTGATGTGTATATATTTTGAACTGAATTATTCTAATGAGTGATTCATCTGTTAAAGTTTCCTGATTAGAGGATTTGTTTTTTATTCAGTCTTTGATGTTTTATTTTGGCCTGGCCTGATAAAAGATCCAAGCTGAGCTGAGTCTTAAAATTAACTGCAAATAATTAGTTAAAATGGTTATAAAAAGTACCTTTAATTTATGATTCCAGTAAAAGTCAAATTGTGCCACCACCTAGAAATATTCTAATATGCTCACTTTTTCAAAAAAAAAAAAAATGTAAATAGTTTGACATTCAGAATATTATAATGAAAACCATGACCGTCTTTAAGGATCAACATTTGTACTGTTATAAATAATTCCCTTGCTTTTAACTATTTACTTGAATATTATAGTTATGCATTAATTGTTATTGTTCCTGTGTGCTGAGCTGTCTTAATTTGTACGGCATGAACAAAAACCTCTGAATAACATTCACAGATTAATTGTATGTTTGAGTCATAAATTAAGCATTACACATTAAATAAATATTTGCATAAAAATACAAGTTGACATAATTTGTTTAATATTACTAAATTATAAGTGTATTTTCCAAATTAAAGGGCTGCAATAAAACAAATGGAGTCATGAAAATCACCTTTGCTGCACTCACAGGATTGTCAAGAATGAGAAATCTGATTTAAATCTGAGTATTTATCAGCTTACATTTGAACAAAACCTATAAGGTTGTTGATTTTCTTGGATATGAATACAATTCTGAGTCTCCCATGATAAAGCATGCTGCCTTTACCACTGTCAATAACCCTCAGATGGCCTTCTGCAAAAAAAAAGTTCCTTAAGAAACCTTTTCCAAGTGTTTTTAATAATGTGGTACATGTGGCAAAACAAAACACACAAGAAACTAAACAGGAATCTGTATTCAAGGTAGCACACCTCATAATTTAACCCGTCGTTGAACACAAGCTGCTTTCTGATCACTACACCACAACATTATTCAATTGCCTTAATGAGTGCATTTAAAGACTATTCAGCTATACTCGCATTTGATGTTTCAGGCCTGTTGTAAAACATTTTGAAGTCTCAGCAAATGGTTGTAATAGCTTCCTTTCAAAGTGGCGATAATGATTATGGATGTATTCAAATGAAATTAAATCTCAAAGACTGTGATGCAAGTCACTGTGACGAACTCGAGCGCATCAATCATTTTCCTGAAGCTTACAGGAACACTGTCAATTCACTTGGAGGTAGTTTTGATGTCAGACACAAAGGAATAATAATTGCTTCAATTCAAAGGTACACATTATGCTTTTAATTTCAATCAAATTCCAATCTGGGATCAAAAAGACATGTTTGAATTATGCTCTGGAGCGATCTAATCCCCGAGTTTTGTGGACAGATTTTATTTTCCCAGAGTGTTCAGCAAATAGAAAAGCAGATGGCAGTTCGTTTTCCTGCACTTATTACATTAAAAAAGATGCACAAAATTTCCACCTCACAGGACATAAAACCAAAACATCATGATTAAAAACGAGTATGTTATGTGAGAAGTAGGAAATATAGGCTCTGATGAATAATTTCAAATTAAAAAAAATATGCACCAATTTTGTGGAATCCGAAGTGCTGCGATGCCAAAAGTAAGCCTTTACCGGCTGGACAGGAGCAAACGGTGGATGCCACGCACGCAGCTTGAGAGCCGTTCGTTCTTCTGGATTGTGGCAGCATTAGTGAGGAAGTCAAGCAAAGTGGTGGATGTTGTTGTTAATTTGATGGATGTGACCTGAGGACAACGGGATATTAATTTGCATGTGATTAGCAAGACTGTGATTGAGTGGATACAGAAGTGGCGTGCTGTGGTGTGTTGTTGCCGTGTCACGAGGTTGTCATCCGGGGTGTGTGACAGAGAGAAGAGCGTGTGTACTGTATGTGTATGAGATCGTGTGTAAGCTCAGTGGCTCCAGGTGTGAAAGTAGCCCAAGCTGTGAACTCCACACACTCCCTCATCCTCCTCCCGTCCCCCCCCCCCCCCCCCCCCCATTTTCTCTGATTTGTTTTTTACACTGCTGCACTCTGCTCATTTGCATCTGCTCCTAACACCCTTGTTCCAGTCACAAGCAGCCCTTCCAACACACACACACACACACACTATCACCATTTGCAACTTGTCCTGTCTTTGAAGTGTGACACTCACGGTACAACATGTGCAAACTCAGAGGTTTCTCTCATGTATATAATGTACCAATGTGACTAATTCTAATAAAATAATCAGTTTTCATTCAAAAACTTAAAAAACGACCCTGAGGCCTTGTGGTTGGTGGTGTGAATACCACAAGTATGCACAATAGTTGTGGGTGTTCTTTCTCTTTTATCCCGTCTGCTTTGTGATGTGTGTGTGTGTGTGTGTGTGTGTGTGTGTGTGTGTTCATCGGGGGTAGGGAGTTAGTAACATATGTTTCTATTTATGCCAATGTGTTTACGGCAAATATTCAAGCATGGATGCACAAAGGAACTGATAATAAAATCTTTAATCCAATTAATTTATCCAAGCAGCAGAATGAGCTGAATATATCAGGCGGCTGTGGTCATGGAGCTGTGCTGTTGAGAGCGCCACGATGAAGTTCAATTAAGACACAATAAAATAATTATAAACTGACTCGAGAGATGAGGCAGGGTTCATTTCTCCAAGTGCCATTCTTCTGAGTAACACCCGGTTTTGTTAATCACAACTTATTGTATAAGTAGACAGAGAGCTTCGCCTGCAGCTTTGCCCGATGGCTTTTGATTGGTTGTGCTACTATAATAGAGGGATATACATTTTGACAGAAAATGTATAACGATGTCACCACAAAAAACCTTCCTGTATTCTACACTGGGTTTAAAGCACAGAAAGGTAGGTCTTAATTAATAGCGCTTAGATCCGAAGTTCATTCTTTGGAGGAATGATTTAGCAGCATGGTTCATTTGTAATGTCTCCCTGTGTTGTAGTTCTCCCTCAGTGATACAGATACCAGCCCAGTGTAATTAAACCACAAACAAGAGCAACACAGAACTTAGAACTGTTTCCAAACACAGAATTTATCACTGTACACAGACAGACTATGTCTCTGCCTGTAGCTCCAGAGAGAATTATTATGTACTATTTCACCCTCAGTTATGTTAAAGTATAAACATTTAACACTCTGATATTGTTTCATGTGTCCTAGTTAAGATATGTCTTATTCATTTCATCAATGTTTTTGTAGTCTAACTTGAAGAAACCTGCAGAGATGGACTTAGATGCTTCACTAGACAAAAAAATATATATATATTAATAAGTAATGATGCAGATATTTTAAAAAAGTTGTCATAAATACTTCTGACACATTTTATGCAGCTTAAGAAAATGGTTCAAGTAACAGTGCCAAACAATCCTAAGCATTTGTAAGTCACAGGTCAGGCTAATTACGTCTTCTCAAGAAGAATATGCCTGACCCTGTACAACTCATACAATTGTGCATTGATTTTCTAAAGAGAGCGTATTTAATAAATTTAGCTACAGTAGCAGAACCAGGTGGTCAATCATTGTCCCATTCTCAAAGCCCTTGATGAGCACTGAGAAAGATCACAGAAATAATACGTCATTGTTCTGTCTAATTACAGCATGTCACAGACAAGAGCGCATTTGCATTTTAAACAAGCACTCGTTCTGATTGAGGAACAATTGTTATATATTTCATCAAATGCGAGCCACACCGAGGGCAGCGCACTCCCTCCAAACAGACGCCGCAGCGAGGGGGGATCTAACCCACAAAGCCTCCCGTTCTACTCAGACATGTTCCACTGGCAATTCAACATTTTCTCTAATATCTGTTTGTTTGTTTTCATTTCTTTTACACTTATGCATACTTTAGTGATATTTTTCCTCCCGCCAACGATTAATGTAATCTCGCAGCCTTCTTCAAGGTCTTTTTTTTTATTTATTTTTTTTTATCCCCCACTCCCAGTTCAAGCAGAAATGAGAGAGGGTCTGAGGAGAAAGGGAGAGGAAGAAGAACTAAAACAAGATGCTAGAATCAAATATGCTTTAACAGTTTTTGACTGCTTTTGCGCTATTTTCTCTGAGTGGATGTGAAGCAGGGCTGGGCTGCTTCCTGAATATCTTACAGCCTCCTCAGTGTCTTTATCTACAATTCCACTTATTTACAGATCACTGGAGGAACATCTGCTCCAACACTTGCCCCAAATCTAAGAAGTGATGTTTTGCAATATACCATTTAATTTTTAATGCTGGAATTCAGTTCTCCTTCAAAACAGAAGAACTTTCATAGATGGGCTCCTTTTGATGACAACTAAACAACATCCAATAGCCTGGAAATATACTGGAATTCAAGGGATAAACAAAACTGTGGCAAACAAACAACTACATTAATGGTAAACACTGCAAAAGTTGACATTATCACAGCAACATAAAAGTAGCAGCAAGATTTTATCTTACTTAAAAACAAGTCTGAATGGAGCTAATCAAATGAGATGAGACATATTTCACAAAATGTGCAACCAATAATACTTAGTACAAATTTGAATCAGAGAGATACGGAAAAGTCTTAGGCTTTACATAAATCAAAAGGTCATGTATTCTCCAAGACTTTTACCAGTGGACATGGTACGGGTGGAACAGGTGGAATCCAAAGTTTAGATTCCACCTGCTTTAAAAGGCGAGCCATCTCCATCACTCACCCAGAAGTGAGTTTGGCTGCTGTTGTTCACTGACCCACTGGCACAGGAAGTTGTGATGCACCTGCGTGTGTTCATTTGCACACGCTGGCCTCGCGCCAACGCGTCCCTCTTTAGCTAGCGCCAAATACTACACATTTGATTTGCAGTGCAGCATAATAGGCCATCAGCTTAATTATTGCTGAGGAGTCATCGTCTTGAACCTTTCTGTGCACAACTGCAGGAACGAGGAAGAATGGCCCATAATGGCGACATTTGCCTGGTAGCTCAACAACAATCGAGTATTGTCTGCTAATTATTGAGAACATAGCCGTTCATTGTATTTTTATTTATTCTTTTCGCTCATTATGCTCTGTGAGTGCACACGAGGGAAGAGACTGGAAGAGTGCAACTGTTTATAGTTCCACACACATTTACACATCGTGATCAGAGGGACTTGTGGTAAAGAGTCCACAACAGTGTTCCTCATTAGGCATGCACACAGCACTCACAACATGCTGTAGCAATTACTGATGCTAGGATTTTACAATAGACATAAGTATCCCTTTTTATTTAGTAGATAAGAAAATGATATCGTCATGACTGTAAAGTAAAACGATATCTAGCAATAGTTTCCTGCCTCTTACTAGTCACAAAATTAGAGTTCACAAAAACACAAAAAATGAAAAAAAAGAAAACTTTTGTTGTTTCTTTGTAACAAACCATCACTTTGGCCATTGACCTCTTTTTCCCAATTTATCCCTCAGCCTTAGAATTCACAGACCTCAAACACTGTTGGTTCACTGCTGCAGTGGAGTTGAAATATGGTATTGTCAACATATAGTTAAAAAAAAATATAGTTTAAGATTAATGACTGACATATTACTGCCATAAATAACTGCAAAGTTATTTACTGGGCTGTAAAGCAGTAACTGCCACATACAGATGTTTGACTGAGATCAACAAAATGTGACATAGTGACACTGCAGCTGTAACTCAGCCACTGAGCTGCGCATAAACTCTCTGTGCTTGTTGCAATAAAGGATTGAGTTTGAATTAACCAAAAAAAAACCAAAGTGCAGATTAATTTGTGTGAAACTTGCGTGTGCTCAGAAATCTCAGTGAGGTCTCTCCCTCTTTACACACACGGCTAACATTGCTTTCCAGAGGAGGTTCAAGTTTCTCAATGAATACATATTTGCAGTGTTTCCTATTCTTACATTGTCAACTACCTCGTGTGGCTTTGACAGCTCCTCATCACACCCCCAGTGTGCTGGGTGCCAGCAATTCAGCAATGCAACAACACTGCTTCATCCATCTGTCAGTCACTGTCAGTGGGTGATACTTTAAGGGGGGTTGTGGTTGTACATCAGGACAGGCCCTGTCCCTGGTTTTCTTGTGTCCACCTCTTTGAGATTGATGCCAAACAAACCTGACTGGCCTTTCAGTCTCTATCTCTTTTCCTGGCTTGAGTTGAGCTCCACCGTAGCCAGGGAGAGGCTGCCGGCCTTGTATTGACAATGCAACAACACGTTTCAAACAAAAAACCCCAAGTCTTTCTACTTTCCCTTTTTTCTCAATGCAGGATCAATACACTGTGCAGCAGAGGTTGCTCCCACAAAGACAAGAATATGTAAACTTTTGTTTTACACTCTCTGTCTTCTTGGAAAAACTTCAAATAGAGGATACATCAAACAGACCTGAACACTTTGATCTCACTCTGAATGCAATGAAGTTACGTTGCATTAAAATTTCAGAACTGGACTTGAAAATAGAATACTGTAGAGAAACCTGTAAAGTAAAGAGACCTGTGTATTGGAAAAAAAATATTGTACAGTACGTTTGGACGAGGCAAGCTTGAATAAAACCGGTGTATCTTTAGATGATAAAGTGATGACAGATTTGCCCCAAGGCCCTGAGAGGTGAGCAGAATACAAATGTTGCTTTAGCATATCATCTGACTGACAGAGGCTCATTTTATAAAGCCATTTTAGAGGCATATACTGGGGAAAATTTCCACACAATTAGGTCCAGACTTTACTGTCATGTATGAAGAACGCAGCAGGAGATTCTCTTGATGAGATGAGTTTACAACTACAGGAAAATCTCTGGAAAATGAGGGATGCGGGACATAATGGATAGATTCCGCTGCAGAGATTGCATGTCTGTTTTGTCCTGCACATCTACACTGGCCTGTTGACCTGCTGATGACGTATTCTTCTATATTTTCCACTCGGGGGACTGGCAGGGAAAGCAGGAGAGTATCTGGAGCTACTGACTCAGGTGTTTGCGTTTTCACATCCCCCGACAGTTTGAGGAGAATAGTTCACTGCGTGTCTCAAAAGTTTGATTTATAGGGTGATAAGGGTTAAATTGGTTAAAGGTATAATGTTGGTTTTTATACAGCATTCATGAAGTGCTTGGACCTCTTCATATGAAAAATGCACAGTAGGCCATAAGCAACAATGTTCTTCCAGTAGCCATGCTGTTGTCAGCAGGCATCAATATGTGCTGACAAATGACCATGGCAGGCAGGACAGTATAATTTACCACTGATTAAACAGCAGGGCTCTTAACACAGAGCCAAGGTTCACACGGTTAACACAACTCATCTTTATGCAAGCATATATTATTACCTTACATGAGTGGCATGCCCTCTCTGCGCACGCACGCATGCACGCACGCACGCACTCGCACACAGCCCCTAGTTCTGTAAGTGAATTAAGCATGCGATGAATGAAATGATGAAAACAAAATTCAGCTAAGTAAATCAGCAGGGAGCTGACAGTGCTGTGGATAAAATAAAACTAGATCCAATCACTTTTGAGGGACGTTAGACACAATAAATGTGACTAAATGCAAAATACAAAAAAAGTTTCAAAGCGAGAAAATGAATAAACCAAATTTCATAGTATGTATTGTATATTTAACACTGTCCTAGTCATATTGACCGATGTGCAGACTAAGGATTAATGTAAATTTGATTGTACACAATGAAAATATTAACATTTTCTGAAGTGCAATTAAATAATTTAACTGAAATGTTTATTAATTCGATACCTTTTTAAATGTATCAAAGAGCTTGATATGTGTTCTTATCTACAATTTTTGCTTAACAAAGGATTTCTCTGTTGCTCTTAACATGTGCAGCATTATATTCATGAATACTGCCACTGAGGTGAGAGGCAGGGCAGCTACATGAAGTTTACGGTTACAGCTTGTTAACATATATGAAAACTATTAAGTTTGGAGGTGGGTCTATATTTGGGGTGGGGATCTTTTCCATTAGGGGATGATTAAATAATGATAAGCTTGTGAATATTTACTGTGATATTACAGTTAAAGTAGCGTGTGACCCACTTTAGACTTTCACATCTGAAAAGGATAAACCCTTTGATAATTCTTTGACTGCAGACTCTTCTTGACAGTCAGTTTTGGATAATAAAATATGCCTCTCCTCTGTCCCCCCCCCCCCCCCGTGTTTTAGCTCTGTTGAAGATGTGTTTGTGTGAGACCACAAGATGTGCAAGCTGAGGTTTACTGTGACTGAGTGATGTGTCATATAATCTCTTGGACATAGCTAGAGGACGTTATTCCAGGAGAGGATATGGGGACTGTCTCATGAAACATTTATCTGGTAAGAGTAGCGCAATGATGGCACAGAGACGGAGTGACAGAATGCAATGAGGTAGAGAGGAGAGAATAACAAGGGGAGTGTTTGTATGAGCATCTGTCCATGTCTCTGTCATTCCTGCCCAAGGTACAGGAAGTGATCAAAGTATGAAAAACATACATTTTGTCACTGGAAACCTGATTTACATTGAAGATTAATAATCCTATAACCTGTGGGCAAGTATAAACATCAACAAACAACACGCATAGTTTTAAACATCCTCTGAGAGCTTAGAGAGGCTTTACATGTGATAATTCTGAACAAAAACCCCGAGGCAGAGCTCTGACACAAAGCTTATAATCTGCCCAACTGTTCCAGTGGTCAAAGTCGGACCCCGTTCATACCTGCCATGAACATGCATCTTGGGTGATGGACAAGGTGGACAGATTTAGGTACATCAGTTAAAATTGATATTAGAATCTCTACCTGTGTTGCTGTTGTTGTTTTTTAACCGGTGGTGCTGCGTTTCCTAAGCCTAGTCTAGTGATGCGTGATGTGTCTCAATGACAGTATAAGACATGAGATGAACTTCTGTGGGCAAAGGATCATGGGAAACACATCCCATCATACCCTTGGCTCCCAGCAACTCTTTGGTTGTGTTTGGCTGGCCTGTTGTGGCGCTTCAGAGATGGACCCTCAGATGCTGACACACACCAGAGCCTGGTGAGAGTCTGGTGGAGTGGCCTCTCTCAGGAGGAGGAAAGCTGCTCCTGCCCTGACAAGGTCACGCTGGCCTCTTGTCATTTCCCTCCAAATAGACACAGGGAAAAGCATTCCTACCCACTGGCCATTAGTGCCAGGCAGAGACCAATTACCTCCAAGCAAAAGGCAAACAGTAAGCAGACATGAATGAAGCCTGGCAGGTCACAGTGGTCATGCGTAGCAAAGGTCATTGTTGTCATAATTTCAGACAAGCTGATATTGTAAATAGCTCCCCAGACAAATACACAAGGAAGAAGGGTTAAATTAAGTGCAATCAAGCAATAAATGCTGTCCATTAGGGTTCTTTCATGCCATGAGAAGCATTATCGACATTATCTGAAATGTCGTTCTCTAATCTATTTACAAAATAACTTACCAGCAATTTAGCATATGCTACAAAGTCAGAGATCGGCGAGGGCTTTTAGTATCTCGAGAAGGTTGAGATTCTCATTGAATTTAAAACAGACGTAGGTAAACATTCTGAATCACTCAAAAAGATCCTTTACCCAGCAAAGTGATACCACTATTCACCACTGGTAACACAGTTAGATATTGCACATGCATAGTTAGAAACAGGAGGTTCTTTTCAGACCATCTGCACTTCATATAAGGCATTCTCTTAAAAGGTCTGTGTCATGCATGTGGATGTGTTGTTGTCTTAAACAAGCTTTAAACAGTAAAATCAAACCGATTCCATTTGACATTCACTGCGACAGCCAATATAAGTTTTGATTTCATTTTTGCTCCTGGCTGTGAAGAGCCACAGAGAAATGATAGGTCTTATCGCAACACCTCCCCTTCCTAACTGTCTTGATGTGAGAAAAAAAAAAAAAAAAAAAAAACTCATTCACATCTACAGGAAACATTCCGGTTAATCCCCTGCTGTTTCACAACTCTAGCCCTTGCAACAGTGACATCTTGTCACTGACAGGTTGTTGGGTTTGTAGGTAACTCCCCCGGCTACTGTTCTGTCACAGTGAAAATGACGAGGCGCAATTATTTTGTCTTTTGTCCATGTTCTGCTGACACAACAGCTACATTCCTTAGGAGACTAGAGACCAGGGGGCGGTAAAGGTCTGTGTACTTTAAAGAAGAAAACGTTATTGTTATTAAGCAATGGACCATCACATGCATTTAGTAATGTAACAAAACAATCAGCTTTAAAGGCTCATTCATATAGGCACTTGTGTTAATTCACATAAACATATCACACGCTATCTTGAAGTTTAGAAGTGAGTCTCTCTGAAGGAGTTCACTATTGTTCATATACAGACATATTTGTTATGAAGCTGGACCAGGGAATATATATATCGTGGGAAACGCTCCAGAGAATGAAGGATATTTCCCATCAGCCTGGACAGAGGGAGAAAAGGTCTGGCTGATTTTCATCCCATCCTTAGTGTTAGATAACTTGAAATGTTCACACACCTCCTCCATCGCTGCACTTTCCTGCCACACAGGGGTGATCAGCTGGAGGAAATCAAGCCCCTCTCTAAATTTCCTCTCAACTGATTAAGATAAACTGCTTTTCAGCCATGGTTACCCCCCCAACCAATCAATTAAAGTAATCAATTAAAGGCCTGCCGGCTGAGCCTTTGGTAATTGAGGGTTGAATAAACACAGGCTGCTGATACTGATGATAAAGCCGTAACAAAACCATGGGCATGAGAAGGGGCTTGAAATATGTAATTCCTGGGGTTTGTGTAAGTCTCAATTGTGAAATATCTCAGGAAAGCGACGTTAACTCATTTATTTCATTTCTTATCCAGAGCCGTGCTGGCTGTTTATCCTGCCCTGCTGGAGATTCTGCCCTAGGATGTTAAATATTGAATAAAATCATCAGCCAGGCCTTTCCAGTTGGCTGTGGTTAGTATTTGAAAAAAGTGCCAGTAGAATTCAAACATGGCACTGTGTTCCAGCATGTCCTCCAGTGAAAACAAATCCTCAGAGGAGGGTGAAAGAGACTCTTTGGCCAGGCTTGGCCTCTCTACTCCTGGCTGCAGGTCCAAGAGGTGAGGAAGCTGTTTGTACTTCAGGGATCTTAAAATGTAGTCACACAGGACTCCCTGGCTGAGTCACATTCACTTTAATATGCGTTTGCATCTGTTTTCTGATTAATGATGCACAGAAGTAGCTGAGCTGGCAGGTCAAGATAAAGGAATATTTTGATATTGAACAGAAGCATCAACAAAAAACAGAAACAGAAACATTTTCTCTTGACACATTAGGAAAGCTAACATTCTAACACATAACATTCACTTGACTTTTAAGGATTTTTCTTTTATTTTTTAACTGTGAGGATTTTGTGCAATTGGGTTGAATCAGTTTGCTTTTATTGAGGTGAGGTGGCTGCAGGTTTTAAAGTTATGAGCTCCTCTTCCAAGGTTTTACTGGAGAGCAGAGACATTACAGATAGGTTCTTGTTTAAGGTTAGTGTAACCCTGCATTTTTAAGGGGTCAACATTTACATGTGTGCCCTGTTGGAAGCACGGCTCTAATAAATGGCTGTGAGGTCAGCTCCCACGTTTTGAAAAGTGGAGTACAGACTCCTCAGTGTATTTTGTATTACTGCGATTACTAAGTCTGTGGTGAAAAATCAAACCAGTCCAAATACAAACTCATGATTCGTTTAAAAAGATGTAAATATGATTTGAAACATGCTGAGAAATGTAATGAGAAATGTCCTCTGTTGTAAGGCGCTAAAAACAGTGTATGTATGTACTACACTCAAAGAATAGAGGAAGTCTTATGGCTGCTCCAGCTCATTATCTAACAGCCACATATCATAATTTAACATTTCCTTTGTGTTCAGGGACACCACGGCAATTAGCTAACAAGTGGGTCATCCATTAACCAGGCCTATGGCCCTGGGAGAGAGATAAGCCTCCAGGGCAACACTCAACAATTCTCTGTAATAGAATGGCTAAGAGAGCGAGTCCATTAGTAAACATTTAGGAAATCAGTGAGCAGCCAGGTCTCCACGGGTAATTCTATTGCTGATTATTTACAACACATTCTTGGCTTTATTGTTTTTGGCTCTTTTATCTTTTTTTTATGAAACTTTAGCATTTTTCCCCATTAATGAACCTGAAGGTCATAAATGCAAGTTTGTTGCCTGGAGACTACTGGTGTCTGAGCCCTGCAGCATACAGACGATTTTGCCTGAAATACAGAATTCTCGCCTCAGCTTTTTGAATGACATAAATAATGAAAGCCTGTTGATTTTCCAGAGATTGCAATTATATGATCACGCAGGCTGAGGACCGAGCCTGCTCCATTGAAGAGCCCACCTCAGAGCCGAATAGACCGGGAGACGCTTCCTGTTATTGATGCCCTCCTTAACTGTGATCCTCTCTCTCAGCCCCAGACAGGAGCTATACACAAAGAATAGGCAGCACTGTTGGACCCTGATCTCAACTGGGATGATATGGTATGGACAACCCTTTGAAATAGTTTACTTCAAAATAAATACTTAATGCAGCGTGCTTTTTCTGATGAAATAATTCATTGAACACACTAACATTTGTAATAGCTAACCAGCCCCTCACAACAGTGTAAGAGTAAGACTCAAGGTTGATCAATAGAGGCCTTAGGGGTTTTATTTTCTGTTCCTTGATCAAGGCTGTCAGATTAGTATAGGTACAGTGCAAATAGGACTGCTCCTTGAGCATAGGTAACGGCTCTGCAGCACAGGTTGGAGCATCGCACCCTCATTAATATGATTAGGAAAACAGCCTTCGGGCAGTGAGGATGCAGAGCAGCCCGCACCGAGGCTCAGTGGATACCAACAACAGTACAGCGGCACAATGGCAGAGTGTCAGTGCATTTTTCATGGCCCTCCTTCGGTAAATCAACAAATGTGAACAGAATGTATAAACAGTGCACAAAAAAAGATCTGTGATCATCACCCAGAGTGAAGTTTTATTCCTTCAAAGGCATAATTGGCTGATGTTTGCTGGAATTTACTTTTACTGCAAGAAGTGTACAAGAATTTTGAATACTGAAAACCTCTCGTACTTTAGTGGGGTTTTTGATTTTGCACCTCCTTTTATTTTGTGAACAGCATTGTTTAATTAATTTTGTCCTTTGTGTCTTACTGCCAAATACTTCTCAGCCTGACAACCTCTCCACCAGTTCACTTATAAGACTCTTCTTTTCACAAGATGCACTAAACTCTTAACATGTTGAGAAGTCAGTGTCATATCAGTGTTGAGGCGTCAGAGGTGGAAATTAGAGGCATTTCTTCTGAGGTACAGACTTTTTTTTTTTTTCTTTGCTTCATTGCATTTTAAAAATCAGCAAATTGGTCTGGCATGTTTTTTAAAGGCAAATGTGTGAAATAAGGTGAAATATGAGTGAAAGTATAATTAATTAGTGGCAGTAATGCTTCATTTCTTATCTGATTTTAAATCCATTTAGTCCTGAAACTGCCAGACAAGGTTTTAGCTCTCCTCATAGTGGCTGTCATCGTGTGAGTAATTATCATTGGTCTGTATGTCATAAGCTAGGAAAGATAGTGACACTTCTACTGATCTATTCGTCTTTTAGTGCCGATGACATCTTCCTCCCGGCTTTGGAAACAGGTTGTCACCTCCTCAATCCAACAACAGACAACACAAGTGTTATTAGTATGTGTTCCATATTCAGCAAAATAGGTGAAAGTGAAAATAAGCTTTATAGCTTCTCATGGCACAGTCACCTCTTGATGGCAGTAATTATTGAGGACATTCTTCTTAATAATAAACAGCGTTGACTTGTTTGTCAGGACGAACATTTAAATTACTTATAATCACTTTAATGGACACACCGGTTCACTGTAAGTTCATTTGAGTTTCCCAGCAATGAAGCATATAACAATAATTTTATTTGTTTGTTTGTTTTTTATCTTGAACATTGTTAACATGGGCTTCATAAAAGTTGTTGGATAATCTCCCTTTAGATTTAAGTTAGCTGATTTCATTATTTTTGAGACATTGATGCTGTATTTTCCTTGTGCCAGATTATTCAAGTGAGCCTAAATTTTTTATCCAACAATAGTGACAGTGATTATAAATAATAAAGTACAATTTGTACACACTTGTCACTCTTCTGAAAGACATGTGTATGTTTTTAATTACTTTTTCTAAATATTTCAGAACAAAACAGTACTTTTTCAGGATTCAGTGTCTTAATTATTTAAATTTGGTTACATATTTGAAGATACGCAACCTTTGCGTTGTATGCAAGCCTAAGTTTTACATTTCTAAACAATGCTGTGGTCATTTTCCTCATGTTTGCTTTAAGCAAAAGCCTTCAGAGGGAGAACATTCTCGTTTTACGTTTCCAAGTGCTGTATACCGGCTGTGTATCCAGTACCATAGATCACCAGTAGATGGTACTCTACTGTGGGGCATAGCAATGGATGGAAGTGTACACTGTTGGTGTCAAAAATGAATAAGAGAGTCAGAGTTGCATGAACTATTACAAGGTCATTGGGTAAATAATACTTAACCTAACTGAACTGCTCTATTCCTCACAGTGCATCATTTGTGATTGCCATAGAATATGGCCTCATGACAAAAAGTCTTGCAAACGACATAGTGTGTCATGTCAGTGTAATGAGTGTAATGCCTCATGCCTGTCCTGTATTGTGGAAGGCATGTGGCTGTTTCCCTGGTGTGGCCCTGCCAACGAGATGGAGGTTAGTTTTAGTGGGTGATGCAAAAGCCAGATTATTCCTGTCAAAAACAAAACAGACAACAACACAGCCTGGTTCTTTGTTACACTGTTTTCAAAGGCATTTGTTCTTTGATAAGGTAGTGGAAACAGTTCGCAACAGCGACATGCTGCTGGGAACCTATGGAAAAGAATACACATTCTATCAATTGTGTTTTCCTTATCCTCTGGTGGCGTTTGCTGGGTGTGGGAATAGGCAGCATTTTGGGCACTGCTGCTCTGAGATAGCATTCACAGACCGGAGCACAAGAAGGGGTTGCATTCAGCCCCGTTGAACCAGAGGCCCGACACTCCAGAATTGTACACAGGGATGGACAATGTACACTATCTTTGGTGTGGACACAAAGAACTAAGGGGAGATTTTATTGTAGGGTTTGGCAGGTCCAGTCTGCAGAGGTGTGCTCACCCCCCCCCACACACACACACACACACTTTGCTGTGTACCTGCAATTTCTGTTCATAGCTTTTTCAAATTTTCAACTAGCCACTCGTTAGAGTGACAAGGCCCAACAGTTCCCTTATGAAACCATATACACTAGAACCAGATCTCTGCCTGGAGCATCACCAAATGGCACAACCATTATTTATTCTGTGAGAATCCAAGGCAAATGTGGAAAAATCCTGCATGTATTGGGTCCTTCCCTACTCCATTCTGAATTGTTTCGTTAATGTTTGTGCTAATGTTTCACAAAAACTACGAAAGGGGTGAAAATATTAGGTAATTGCATACAGGTACTAATCGCCCCCTCTTTGTCACTCTGTCACCATCTTTCTCTGTTTCTCTCTCTGTCTCTCACCCACTGTATGTGTGTACATGTATTCCGTCACTTTGCTGAATCTTTGTCGCTGAATTTGTTAAACTCTCACTTTGTTTTTCTTAAAAAGGAAAAGTGATAGCCGCCTAATTTTTGAAATTCTGTTGAGCGATAAAAGTAAGCATTTTGGCTGCACATGCTCAGAAACAAGCAGGGACACATTGTTCTTGATATTGATATATAATTGCTTCTTCGTTAATAATTGGCATTCCTGTGCCCTGACCCTCTGCTGATTTGCGATCCATTCAGTGTCGCAGCTCATCAGATGATGTGAAGGCTAAGCGTTTTTAATAGAAGTTGGACCCACAGCTGCCACCCACAGAGACACCACATTGCATTGGGTAAATTAGTATTATGATTTTAAGGGATAAATACCAGTTCCACCTAATTAATCCAGCACATCACAGGGGGATATGACACCATGAGCCCAGCAGATCAAGCACCACAGATCAAAGGCACAGCCACTGTTAGAATCCTACACAGGCAAGAGGAAGGTTTCTTGTTTATTTCCATGTACAGATGGCCTGTGAACTAATGACTTAAGAATACAGCAATATATAAAAATTTGTTTATTGGTTGTTGACTGAATGATGCTGCAGTGTTGGTCCACCAATAAGCATGGCTAATTAGGTGGTGGGGTTTCAAACCTCTAAACTGAAATTTGAAGGCTTGTTGAAATTCCTTGTTTCGCATAACATCATTTTGTTATTAGCATAATGCATGATTTAATGTGTGTGCCTTAAATTAAACTACCATTTATACTTAAGTGGGTTATGATCAATATATGAACTGGGATCCGATCAATAAGTTAACTAGAAAGCTCAGCATTTAAATTTGTTTCTCAATGATTCAGTCTTCAAGCCGGTGGAAAATTGATTGTTTGGGGCACCCTATAGCTCGGGAAATATAAAATGAAAAGATCAGTAAAGAGGACAATTAAAAGTTGCCTGCGCTTTGAATAGGAGTTATACCATAGAGACAGATGAATTTATTTACAATGATGAATAGGACTGAAGGCCATGACCACAGCATTCATACTCATATTCTTCAGAGGTGAACATTTAACACACTGAAGTAAATAAGATAATTCACAACTGATCCTGTAAAGGCCCTAAACCAGCACTGTGAAGTGTCTCTGACATCTTGTTATGGCTCATAATATTCAGAGCACTGCACACACTCTGTTGGCCCGTCCTCAGCCTGACATAAGAAGGGAGCTAGCTGGGCTCTCTCTTTATTTAACACACTGGCTGTGCTCTAAAAAAATGTCAGTGTTCTGCCAAGTTTACCACATATTCACTGTTTACTGATGGCTGTTACACATGTGGTTTTTGCATATGCTCTCCTCTCCCACTTAAATCATCTGCGGTCCCTGGGCTTTCTTTTGACATGTGCTGCGTTGGTGCTGCCATTGCAGCTTAAATTTTTCAAGCAAAGAAAAGGCATTTATATAAAATAATAATGACCGTTTGAGACATTTGTATTTTCTGCATCTGACTGTCATCTCTCCCTTGTCTTTTTTGTGTCCTGCACAATACCCCAAAACCTCCTCTTGGACTCTTCCTGCACCAATTGATTTGTTATTGTTTTGAGGGAAAATGTTTTTCTTGGTTTTGGCAAATATTGACGCATGTGGTGGAGTGCAGAATTGGGAAATTAGGGTCAGAGCTTCGCTCGGAATACCACACTTCTCAACATTATTCTGCTTCATAATTACTTGCTAACTAAAAGCTATAACTGCAGCCTCTAACAAAGCTGGGCCCTGGACTTCCTCTCTTGGGACATACTCCCTGATGTCAGAAATCCTGGGTTCACTGGACTGACTGACTGACGTGGGACTACAGTCTTATCTTCAATAATTCATATAACAGTATCAAGTGCTTCATCAATAAACTATTGCATGCTCTGCAGAAAAACAAGATGTTAGATCGTATAAAGGCAGTATTTTAGACTTTTTAAAAAACATATAATTTTATATTTTATTGTAAAACATTCCGCATGATCCTGCCTTGATCCTGAGTTCCAAGCATATTTATTAAGTGCCTTTTTTTTTTTTTTTTTTTTTTTTAGAGGAACACTCTTAATGCCACTCAAAACATTCTCCATAATTTATTGAAGGTAGCATTGTGGAAATTCCCACTTCTGTCAGACTACATCAGTGCAAATAATGTACACATGTCTTGTGGCATAGTCTCTTTCAAGGAGGCACTATTTGTTTTGTCGCTGTTCCTTTGTGTAGGGACGCCTACAGTCTCAGCAGAGTGTGGATGTCACAAAGCATTAGGAAGTATGAGATTCAAGATGTTCCATTTAATCTCCTTGACTTCCCCAGTTAGCAGAGGAGCCAAGCAGCAGCTGAGGGAGCCGAGGCATCCTGTAGAACAAAGCTAGCTGACATGATGTTTGCCTGAGGGGCCTGCACTCACCCTCTCGCAGGCATAGTCTGCAAGCATGTAAAACAATGAGACACCAGTCAGCTGACAGATACACTAAGCTGCAGTCACTTTGAATGACAGCAGTGCGGCCGACCCCAGTCTGGGACTCGGTGCTTACAGCTCTGTGAGTAGACAGAAGGCTCTATCAGCGCAATCAGTCGGGGCTTCTTGGCTCATGCTGCTGTAGGTTGTTGGAGTGTGTTGGAGTACTATGAGCTGTAATAATCTGCTCTAAACAACAACCGTCTGTGGAGGGAATAGCTACCCGCATGTGTGACTGTGATGTGTTCTCCTTCATCGAGAAGGCAATAAGTAAAGCACAGTGGTCACTCTGATTACCCAGAGTGCTGTTGTGGCCTGGGGTTAAATAGGAGCAGATGCCTCCTTAGACTGAAGAGTTGGTGACACTCCTCGACTCGATTCCCTCCTCAAGCTTCCCAGTTCATTTTTTCTTCTGTGTAATAACGATCTGTGGCAAGATGACACGTTTAACCCCCACGACCCCAGAGGCTATAGAAATTATAATCAAGGGAGTTATTTAGATAGACTTGATTTGATGCCCAGCTGATGGAAGTCGTCCACTGCTCTGTGTCAGTGTCGAGTTGACCTTTTCCTGTTTATCGTAGGCTGTGGAATCCAGTTACTGTCAGGGACCAGGGCCACCCGCTGATTGTCTTGTGAATATTCATACTACCTATAAAGAGAGACATTTCAGGGATGAATGTAGCTTCATTTTTTATTTTTTTATTTTTTTGCCAAAAGAAAGACAAAAAAAAGTATGGAGAAATGAAGCGCCACTTTTCAAGAATGCAAAATTTCACTAAATCAGGACTTACTCTGCTATAACCACAGTCAGTTGACACACACACACACACACACACACACACACACTGTTTCCCATGGGTGCACGCAGGCAGCACCACCACCAGGTAAAGAGGCCCACTCCAAAGGGTCATGTGGCTCAGCCTTTGGCTTTTCTGCCCGTCCTCATGTGCATCTCTGCGGTACATGAGACTCTTCGGCTTCCACCACTCCTCTCATTAGCACATGCCAGGCTGCTAGTTGCTGTGGCTGAATCTGGGGCATGTCATGAGCCATGTCTAGGAGCCACTTGAAATGACAAGATGAGAATGAGGGCCAGAGGCCGACATATGGTGCTGATTAGCAGTCAGGTTTACAGGGGTTCTCCATACACAGAACATAATCAGACCTGCTCGCAGCATCCTGCCCACTGAACATCAGCTCACTCACATGCATCCCTTAAGATGTTACTGATCCCACTGAAAAATGAATTGTAATCCATTATTTCCAACTTCAGACTCCTGTGAAAGGAAGTTAGTTTTATTCAACTGTGTCTTTCTTGACTGATACAAAAAATGTGTTTGATGATTTTTGTCGTAAACAGGTCTTTTGGAATTAATGAAAATGAAAAGCAAGTTCTCAGGCTCACCCGGAGGGACTTTGTCAAATGTTGATGGATTTCTGTGTGCAGTGACAAGTAAAAACTAATATCTAGAAAATAAGAAATCACAAAACTATTCTACATATTAATGAGTGATTTCAAACAGTCTACGCCTGCACTGGAGGCACCACCCAGCCCACCGGGCACAGAGCACAGCTCCCCTCAAACAAAACTTTCAGTGCCACAGTCGGAGCAGCAACATCTGGCTCCTCGTGTAGGCACTTATTAGGATCAAATTAAGTAGAAATGAATGGGATGATACATGACAGGGTGCAGATGTTCAAAGCCGTGGTGTGAAAATCCGAGGGCAGAAAAACTGCCTAATGAATTCTGCGTCTGAGTGCAGCAGAGGTGATGCTCTGGGTTCACAGGTTTAAAAAAGAAGAAGAAGAAGAAAAAAAAAAGAAAAAGTAATTGAATTCTGCAGCAGAGACACAGCAAAGATAAATGTCTGTATCACTCCCCTTATTTAACTCATGTAACTGATCAGGGACAATGTTATGATTTGCACTTCACCAAACGATAGAGGAAAGTGTGAAGTGTTGCACATCTGCTGACCAGGTTAGGGTCAGAGAATATTGATGTCAAATACTAAAGGCATTTATCATCCCCCCTCAGATTTACTTCTAAATAATTTGACTTTGTGAAAATATCTACACCAACGTCCGAGAATGGAAAGGTCCATTTTGTACCCTTGTAGCTTTGACCATTCTTGGTTTTTTACGAAGTTTCTGGGTTTTATGTATGGGTCTCACTTTTTTATGTCACCTTTCCTGCATCCACACAAACATAGTATAATATAGTAACGTTATATTAACTACCTCTGCCTGGAAGACGGGCACAGACACGTAACAGCTCTCACTTTAGGGCAGGTTTCTTTAGAGCCTTCAGAATTGAAGCCAAAGAGGGTAAAACGCAATTTAACATGGATGATGTCATCACACAATGTGACTTTTAGCTGGCTGTCGGGGCTGAACTACTCAATAGTTACCTCATTGTTGAATCACAATTCTCTTAATTACGTCCTTGAGATCTATTATTTTAGTTTATTTTCCTTCTGCGGTGTGGGGCTACGTCTCTTTTAAATCACAGAGTCTCCCTTTTCTTGTTAATGTCTCCCCAGCCTGCGCCCTGAGCTCCAGGGCTGCACAGGGCCAAGTCTAATTTACACATTCTCACTGGCATAATGTTTAAGGGTGTTTTCCCTCTACTGACTACACTGCAGTTTTTGCATGATATTGTCGGAAAGTCATGACGTAGTAGATGACATTTAGCAAAGGGTTAAAGATGGACAAGAGTAGGGTTCTGCAATGGGTTTATTGTTCGGTATGTTTTGCAGAGAAAGTATAAACACACCATTCTTGATTTGGATTGATTGTTTGGATCGAGTGATTCCCTATTTCTTCAAACTTCTCCTATATGTAATAGTAAACATAATCCCTTTGAACAGTACCAGAAAATATATATATTAGTAGCATTTTAGTATTATGTAAAATGAACAGTCCTAGAGTATTTGACCAACAACTTCTGAAACTACTGTTGTACATGCATGTGCAATATTTCCTTCATAACTTAAAAAAGGGAGTAGGAAGCATCAGGTCGAATAAGGAATTTGAATAGACTACTCAACGATGAGAAAATCCAGTGTAATATACTGTACAATATATTTATAGTCAGTTGGAAAAACGGGAATTGATCATTAATCTACAACAAAAATATGAATGTGTTTTCATGACCTGTATACATATTTCATTTTTTATTTTGGCACCATTCGTCTTCCCTGCTTATAGTTCTCTGTTAACCCAAACATAAAGCAAAACAAATAGTATAAGCTGTGTCCCAAGCCTTTTTCTATTGTTGGCGTCCAGAGGGAGCAATTCTTTTTACGACTCCAAGCAGAGGGCAGGTGAGTTATTTCTTTGGCTGAGTTTTACACGTGACTGTGTTCATGCATATTATAGAGCACCCCATAAAAATATTTTAAGGCCAGACCTACTTCCCTGCACAGGAGATGTATCATACTTTGTTCCAAATGTTCTGACACATAAACAGACATTTCTGGTAATTCACAGCTGAGGAAAATTCTTTCTCACTCTCGCTGTTTCTATAGCTCTGTACATACAGGACAAGCAGATGAGACATGCAGTTCTTCTGAAGTCGATGCCAGATAAATGCACGTATACCACATAGAGTGTGTGGACAGACACACACACCCGCATACACTTCTCCCGACTTTGCAAGCACACTCAATCTTTCGGGGCTGGCACTTTCAACAGGAAACTGACAGTATTATGTGACACCATGGAATGTTCTAGGGAGCAGCAGCCGAGCAGCACTGACCTACACCCAACAACAATACCTCTTTTTGTCCTGCCTTTCTCTCAATATCTCAGCTCTGCTCTCAAATGCAGGTGTGGTGCTCTGGAATACAAGCTTCCTTCAACGGGCATAGTTAAAAACAACAAAAATGAAGTCAGTGTTCCACAGAAAACATTTAGCACCAAGCCACAGTTCTCTTCACAGTTTACAGGAACATCTTGGCTTTACTTTTGTCCTCATCAACAGTGGGGACACAACCTCCTTGAACAACATACTACATATTAACTTGTACCATTAATCTAAGTTTTAATTGTTTCATTGTAATTGTTGAAATGTAGTTTTCTGTGAATAATTTGAATTACCATACTGGGTTTTAAACTCATATTTAACCAAGCCTCGCTCTGTCAGGGTTTTCATTACGGAGGTTTAGATCGGAGGTCAGTACGTGTGAGTCATATTGGTTTGCTCCAGCAACTTGAGCATCGCTGTCTGAACAGAACTTAGTGCGGGTTTAACAAAGCTGTCAGATCAAATCAGAGAATATATATTCAGTGAATTGTGATGCAATTTGAAAGCTTGTTTTGACATGATAATGCATTGTCTTGTCAAAACCAATACAATGTTTGGCTTGAAAGTCTTGATAAACAGCTTGTATATTTCTCTAGTGAGCTCAACAATCAGAAGGATTTTAAACAGCTCTTGTTAAACTCTGAAAAACAATAGTTTTCTTCATCATCTCCGTTGTTTTAATGATTTCATTGAGCTGCCTTTTCCTGCTTGTCCTGATGTGGGGGATTTGAGGCTTGCCGTGGCTTCAGTGGGGTTTCAGCCACGCAGCAGGAAGAAGATGAAAAGGGGGGCTTTGGAGGAAGGGGGAAAAAAAAAAATCACAGCGCATTAAAAACAAATCTACTGGGGGATCCACCGGCAGCTTAAGTAAGCCAAGATGATTAAAGGGTCAGTGGTCATTCACTGCAGGTTTAACGTACCTGATGCCACTTACCTCGGCCTGCAAGAGGTGTTGCCAAAACCAATCTCTCAAAATCACAAACATGCACAAGACACACGGTGAAGGTCAATGCAAAGTTTCAGTGGTTGAAGACGACTATCAGCAGATCTCTGGGCTTATTCACTTCTTCTTATTATACAATTGTTTCCCCCCCCCAACATTAGAACAGCCATTATTCTCAATTAACTGTGAAAATAAACACAGATGCCTGAAGCTTAGTGGAGCCTGTCACCCCATAAGAAACATACCTTATTTGTATTCCATTGTGTAACTCATTTGTTGCAGAGATTGAGTTCAAATGCATGGCAGCAGCATGTACCCTCTACTGTGACCGTGTTTTACTGTAAAGTTGAAAATGTCTAGAATCCAGCAGCACATTTTTTTTCCCCCTCTGACTTTTCTTTTTAGTAGACTGCAGTGACTCAACATTTCGCTCTATCAATAAGGGCTTCTCTCTTTTCTATGTCTGGTGTCACTAGTGGTGACTCTGAGTGGTTCCCCAGCCAAAGACCTGCTTTATCAAGCAGCCAATTTAACAAGACAGCTCCTTTCATGCTTGTTGGCTTCTCTACTGGTAATGGATTTCCTCAATGAGTGTTTCTCTTTCTCCAGGTTTCACACTTTTCTCTCTGTACCGCTGGGCCCCGCTCCAGATCAGATCTTTCGCCACTGACTTTGATATCTTAAGGTAAGTGATCCATCGCTCCGGGCCTGACCAGCATCGCCTGAAATCCGGCCTCACTTTGGCTCATCATGCCTGATATTGTACACTCTAATGCAAAGTGAAGTAGCATGTCTAAATAGCCTGTCACTCCAGCCCTCCCATCCTAGCCACCTATGCCCATCCCAGCTCAACATCTCTCTCATTACCCCGCTTTCTTCCTAAGCTGCCCAGCTGGAACCCGTGTGTGTGTGTGTGTGGGCTGCGTGGGGATGTAAACGATATAGTGATATTAAACAAGTTGATGACATTTGGTTGCATTAATGAAGACTGGCACTTTAGACAGGGAGGAGGGAGAATGAGTGACTGAACTGGCAGCTCATACTGTACAGTCAGTGCATGATGTCATTCACTCAAGTTTAACAACCAACTTGGAAATAACCTCTCGCCATTCATTTGAATCCTGCAACTTGAAGGCACGATTGTAGGCTTTCCTTGATGAATCCCATTTGCTCTTTGTTCCCAGCTCTCTAGACTAATATCCTACATCAGACTGTGGTTTCCTGCCCACTTTTGGATTGTTTTCAGAGCCGCCTGCTCCTCCTGTTAGGAAATGCAACCCAAGATGTGTGAAAACAGTGTGCATATTGTTTGTTTAATTGGACGTCACTATTGCTTACCCTACGCCTAACAGACGTGCTGCTTGGGTGCGTGTTTCTCGACAGGAAAGAATAAGCTCAGATCTACCAAAAACACAGATGATCCACAGAGTCCAGGTTGATAGAAATAGAATATAAAATAATCCCAGTGATGTTTTTGCAGCTCTACAATGTAAGAAAAGTGGAAAACACTCGAGTCTGCCACAGTCTAGGTAATTAATGGGAAACACTGGGCTTCAAGCCACTGGTTAAAATATGTGGATAACACATGAATGATAATCAAGCCTCTGAGAGGTTAGGTGCTCTTTACACATTCACTCACAGGAAGATAGCATGAGCTTAAGGGAATATGTACTGCAGCAAATGTTACAATCCTGTACTGACACACACACACATACACAAGCATTTACTTTTTGATTATCACCATCTGCTTGATCATAAAGTGGCTGTTGTTTGAACTTTGCACCAAATATCAAACATTGAAGGCAAGACTGGGTTTACTCTGACTGGACCTTAGTCAGAATCCGAACTGGGTCAGTAGAAAAAAACTCTAGTATTTCGCAAATCTGGAAAGACTATGGCAACACATACTTAACTCCGAAGACCACATAGTGAAACACCGACAAATAATGTTGTCCATTCAGATGAAAAAAGGTCTGGGAGCAGCAATTTCCATTTGTTGATTCTAGAGCTACCTGTGTAGAAAACTAGACAAAATCCGTTCACTCAAATGCACCTTAGTGACACATGATGGAGAAACGTGGTCTAAAGACGCCATAAACTGGCATTTATCTAGAACTCCAACTCTTATGGCCCTCTAAAAGCACTTTACGTGACAGGTCACATTCAGTAGTTAACACAAGCACATTCATGCGCAACACACTCATCACACACATTAGGGATGACTTGATGATCTGTCCTGATCCTGAAGCTGTGCTGGTTATAATTGTGCAGCGGTGGGACATCACTAATAAATGAACACGCAACACAACACAAAGCAGGAATCAATTTATGATCCATCGCTGCATCCACGCAGAGTTGTCCACATGCCCATCACGAGGGATTAAAAGAACTATTCATTTCCCCACCTTCACACTGGGTCTCTACAGGAAAGAACTAGCAACAATGGCTGGTTCAAAGAAAAGACTTTGCAATTGGAAGGAAACTATGGGCATCTGGATGATATGACTTCACCCGGGCAAAACAGCAACATTTGGACAGTGACTGTTTCAATAGCCTTAAGAGTACAATATGTATATAAATGTCAGCATGACTATCCAATGATACAAAGGTTTGACCCAAACTTTTTTCTTTTATGCTTTTTAAATCTGTAGCTAACAATGTCTGTTTCCCCTCCACATCTCCACATGTTCACTTTTAATCAAACCTATATTTAAGGCCAAGGATGGGAGAGCAAGTCACAAGAAACCAGATGACAACTGTTCCAGGGAGCCAACGTTATATTTCAAACCACACACCATTACATCCTTAGCTGTAGGAGTCAACGTTGAGAACACAGGCTCTGGAAAAATTGCATTACAATTTAGTGGACTAGTTGAAAGCTTTTAAAACCAGAGTCTTAATATGTAACAGATGTCAAAGTTTGATTTTTGTTGCAGTGATTCCAGAAGTGAACATGTGTCTCAACAAGGTGCCAAATTTCTGACAACTTAGATATTCAGGCTTCCAACACCATTTATCCTCTGAATTAGCAACATAAATGGACTGCTATAATTCATTCAAACTTTTTTTTTTTCCCAGAGCACAGTAACTTTTAAAAAAAAAAGCAAGTCAGATGATTTTTACAGACAAGGGCTTTTACATCTTTTGAGCACAAAACCACAGTGGAGATAACTGCCAAATCCTCAAATGAAATACACTGTATTTAACTGCAAAACCAATAAACTGATAAATTAATACTTTTCAATATGATCTCAAGTCCCTCTTTCTCTTTTCATGTGTAATGCACATTATATGAGAGAATGCCAGCAGCTTAAATAAATCTGAAACTTTACTCTGATGTTCATTATTAAGATGTTTTCCAGGCCCATTTAATTGGCACAGCATGTCCTTCTCCATTTTTTCTCCTCCACTTCCCTTTTCCGCTCATTCATCTTCTTATTTTGCAGTGTGTTACTCTGTCACTGTAAACATCTGATAACATAGAATCCAGAGTCCTCTGTGGCTTCTCTTCAAACCGCTCCTCCCATGTATCAAATCTTTGCATAAAATCCACAATTATTTATAGTTTTGTATGAATTTTTATCTTTATTGTAATTCTGTGGTGATGATGCACAGAATCTGATATTTAATTAAGGTTTCTTTATCACGAGGGGAAAAAAAAATTGCATGCTGGATTCTGGATTTAATTTTGGGTTTCAGGGCACATATATTTGAATTGATTGTGATCGCACGTAGACCATTAAGGCTGAGTATTCTGGACATTTCTGTGATCTTTCTCACTGTTCATGCTTTGCTGGGCAGTACTGGAACACTGGTCATTAATGAGATAAAGCTATTAGTATTACAGTAGATATTTAAAAGGCAGGGCAAATCAAAAGGCTGTGCCACCTCTGGGTGGAGGGTAATTGAGCTTGTATTCTGTAGCTCTGTGGCTCAAAACCATGCTAATCAGACCCTATATTTCATACCAAGGCCACTGGTTCATGCCACAGGCACCACTGAAACCTTAACAATAGCATAACTCATAACTCCTCTTGCCTCACATTGACACTGGTTCAATGCATATTGAGTTTGTATTATATAACAAAGACCACATATTGCATTAACAGTTGTTAGAGACTTGAACACTTTTCTAAGAAACAAATCATATTTTCCACATGATAATCTGCATTTGAATAGTCTGTGTGGTGCATGTGCGTTTAAGTTTTTCACTGATTGAATAGTGGCAGGAATGTTCCTGAACCAGAGAGGTTGTTGATGAGTAGACAATCTGTGTGTGTGTGTAACAACTGTGCATTTCTTACTAATATAATAGCAATACAATTCTTCACCACCAACCTCATACTGGTATGTTTGCAATGTCCTTCCACTGCCTCAAAATGGCAATGTACCAACAAAGTACCAGACCTCACGTCATTGTAAGACCATCACGACCACGAGTGCTCAGTTGCCATTGAGTCAATGTGGCTGCTGAACTGGAAAATGACCAATAAAACTGAACAGGACACTGACGTTGTGCTTGGCACAGCTTTGCACCACTGTTCTACCTTCCTGTCCTATCTTTTCATTTAGGGTAAATTTGTTATGGTGTCACTTTATATCATTTGATTCACGCAGGTCTGGCTTCATCTCTAGGTTAAAGTGTTGGCTGCTCGCCACGTGCTGTGTTGATGGACAAGACAGTGAGTTTAGAGTATGTACGTTGGGTTTTGATTGATTGCGTTTAAGGACTTCACTTTATTGCATCATCAAATATAAGGCTAATTCCTATTGTTAGTTCTTTTTAATCTCAGGCAACCACTCACCTCTGTGTTGAGGAAGAGATTCCTAAACATACTCTTGTCTGTAAAGAAGGGTAGAAGCTTGGGAGCTATAGATACCATTTCTTTTTTCAAGTACTTTATAGAAAACGTGATTATGCCGACTTCAGTGTGCTAATGAATGGATATGTGCCAATGTAACAGTCATCAGTGTGAACATCTCCTTTGATGCTTCATTGAGCAGAAAGCTCTTAAACAAAATGTTTGAAGTGTCTGCCTGTGTAATAATGATTTATAATTCTCTTGAACTAATGCAAAATTTGCTGGTAAATTTTTTTTGAAATAAAAATAAATTGTGCCCGGAGGGTCAGGCCAAGATTCAAAAGACGATCACCCAAGAGCAGCAAATGATTTAATAAGCCACCAGCTCCACTAGGGCATGGAGAGGAGCTGAATGGAGAATTTTAAAGTGTGTCTAATTAACATCAGTTTATTATTATGTCAATCTCTTCAGAAAGAGCACGAGGGGAGGGTTAAGAAATGTGGAACTGCTTTGCTTGAATATATGGACTTACGCTTTACTCCTTAGGTTAATACCAAAGTATCTTCACTTACACGTTTCCATCTTGTCACAGTGAGCCAAAATATCAATCTCATCACAGCCTGGCTTTGTTAAAAAAATCATTAAAAATAGAAAACAACCTCCAAGATTTTTCCATCACCATTATTCCTCAAGGAACGACTAAATGAATATTTAATATCACTTGCATCTATATGATTGCATAGTCATTATCAGAAGCCAAATGCTTGACAAGCTTGGTGTAATATAATTTGTAATATGTTAAATTTGCAGAGGAGACAATGTTGAATTCCTCAGATGCCATGTTTTAATCTTATGTTGGTTTTTCATCACCCTCACTGTGTCTTCAGAGAGGAGACATGTCCCCAACAGAAGAGAGCAAATCCTGAATAATCACAAGAAAAAAATCATTGAGCAACAGGAGCAATTAACAGGTCTCTTCAAACCTAGCTGCGAAAAACAGAATGGTGTCTTGTGAATGCATGTTAAGGTTTTTAATACCCACAAACTCCTCTCCTCACAGCTGCAACATGCAAATAGGGATTAAAAATGTATTAGTCAGTCATTTTGTATGAATTTACAGTGATTGCGATATTCCAGATCACAAGACAGCGAGTGGTGTAATGTAAAATGTGCATAAACGACTCTCATATCACAAGGTGTTGGTGTGGACATGAGGTCATTTGTAGAGTCAGTCACGTTTCATAACATACTTGAACTGTAGATAATCCATGCGTGAAATCATAATTGAAATAACACTGAGTTGCAGAAGTGGTGTTCAGAGCTTGAGTGGCAATCAAACAACTGCAACAATGTGGAAACGTCAACAGAAAATGCTTCTTTCAGTTTCCTGCTGCTGTTGTAATCATTCTCCAGTCAAGTCGTTATACATTCATTACTCATTTTTAAAATGATTGCTCTACTTATTACAGGGTGAGCGCTACTCTGTGACATGATTTGATATATTTTGTAGGCCCACCATTATTGCATCAAGTCTTTACCTTAAATTCTAATGGTACACCATTCACACCAGTGAATTTGAAGCGATTCATCATGACCATTGATCATCTAACTGTAACCCTAAATTATTAATAGTTACATTTTAGCTATTATTTGAGGTAATCCCAAAAGACTAAAAAGATGTGCGACTATTACAATTATTTCATTGTTTAACTTGATTGCAAAATATGAAGTGAAAAAGCCATTGGCACTGTCCAGTCCTGCTAATTCACTATCTTACTTTGTTCTGTGGGAACAAAGAAAGTACATCAGTAACCCCTCCCACCGCTCAAGCCATTATTCAAAACTAATACAATTAAAACAATCTAGATGAATGATTTAATGTTACACTTCGGAATTGTAAAGTGGTATACATTATTATGATGACACATTTGTTTGTTTCTTTTAACCTCCCCACCGTCACATATTTATTGCTTGAGCGTCCCCTGGCACCCTTTCCTCAGAGTACACTCATGTTTATAGCAAAAGCACCACCCCCCTTGTCCATTTACATAAAAATACTCCTGCACCAATAGGAGGGCAGGAACAAAGTGGCTGCATCCGTAAGGTAGCAGACTTTAATCCCCAACTGAAAAGGCAAAATCCACGAGTGCCTCTGCCTCTTGGCTCATGGCTTCATGTTAAATTTATGGTCCAGCAATGTGCAATGGCGACTACGCATGGACATACTGTATTTGTACTCGCTCGAGACTCTCCTGAATGTGGTAATGATTAAACAGGAAGCCTCATTTCAAAGTCATATGTCCAGGAAAGCATTGAATATTTAATTCAGTTGAATCAAGATGAAACAAGAAGAACACGGCTTGGCAATATGCCACAATCCGTACCAAGGTTAAAGCATTATAGGTCAATATCAGCAATTCTCACAATAAATGTCACATTATTTCTTTCAGGTTTAAAGACAGCTTTTTGCTTCTGATGGAAAGTTGTGACCTTAAACTCTTTGTAATTTACAGAGATTTAATAAACATCTCATGTAATATATTCAGACCAATAATGTTCTATCTCCTCACTTTGATTGCACAGTGTTAAAGCATTTTACCAATATGCAGTGAACTTTTGTTACATAGCTATTGATGAAATAGCAATAATGACAAGCTCTTGACACAAGATTGACTGCTGGTTAATTTGGTTGATTCATTTTAGCTTGTGTCAGTGGGGTCTAGCTATGAGTCGGAAATTAACTTTTATAGTTATATAATTGCACATAAAGTAACAATCACTATTTCAAAGTCGAAAAAAAGGAGACTCATAACTCTGAAGCTTTCTGTTAATTTGTTTATGCTTAAATTGTTCATGCTTAAATGTTATGCTTTCTAATTAGAAATGTTACCAAAATGCTATGAATAATTTCAATGAGGAAGAAAAATATCCAAAACATAAACAAGGTGCATCTTTGAGGGTTTGTTGAAGTTGACAGCAGTATGGGTTGCTGTAGTTGTTGATTTGACCTCTGGTCTACTCCAAAATAATCAAAATCAAGTGATTGTATCGTAAGGAACACTGAAGAAAAATCGTTGAGACGCATGCAGTTTCATTTTTAAATGCAGACTATAAGAATACAAGCAAACATCAACATAGTGAAATATCCCTTTCAATATTAAAAGTGCACTTGGAGTTTAGAAGTAGAAATCCATAGATCATGCCGCAAGACAGCTGCAACCATATCGCAATAAAAAGCTTTGCAAATCATATTCATTGAATTACACAAATTACAGATGTAGCTCAAAACCTCTGAAAATGTGATGATGATGAACCCCCCCCCCCCCCCCTTTTAACTTCTGGCTGATAATTCATCAGACTACACGGGCAAAGTATTGGGGTTGTGAAAAATGCATGAATTACTAATTAATGAGGCATTCTCATAACATTTACATATTCATAAAGGTGTGTAATTCACATATGCATGAGAGAGCTGAGTGATAGCTTTTTTCATGAATTTAACAAAATAAAGGTTTCTTTCTTGCAATATGTGTTATTCTCTCAAAGCTGAGGGAGCAGAGACGCTTTTAAAAAACATTACGCATTTATTCCTCCCCACAGAAATGCAGTCAAATGCTTTGGGAGACAAATGCACTGAGGAGAAGCAATGATGTGAAACAGTATGCAAAATTACATTTTCTGAAATATTGTCCCATGTGGATTTTCAAAAGTTCATTTAGAAACCCAGTGTTCCTAACAACTGTGCTCAGAAAATCTGATTGATTTACATAGATAGAAATGTGTTTTCAGGATCATCTTAGTTCAGCAAGAAGATATGCAAATCACTCAAGACAAAATAACACATATATCTTCCAAAAATTCTAGATTTAATACTTAACATTATTATATTATATCTCTCTTTGGCTTTAATTTGAATTGTAAAATATTTGATCGGCAAATTAAGAATAAAACTATTGAAATTAGACATTATTGTTTACTTTGAGTGAAAATCGTCCGGTAGCTGTGCCATGATGTGAGCTTTTTGGGGACAAACCATTTCAGTGAAACAGGTCCAAGATGATTTGGCTGGAGTTGAGGCCTGTCCCTCTTCTGAAAGCCCTCTACATTGTTTCAAGGGGCTTTGTGAAAGCTGTCCCAAATATGGGTCAAAAAAAGCACAAATAACATTCACATGGTTCCTAGGCTGTCCTCACAGCTATGCACCAAAGAATGACAAGTCCAACAAAACCATGTTGAGTTTTTCACCCTCTGCCATTGTCTCTGCACATTAACTCCAAGCTGGGCCTTTTCAGCCTGGCCAGAGTTGTGTCAGGCCTACTCGGACACAGCCCAGCACAATCAGCAGGCTTGGCCTATTTAAAATGCCACGCAGAGTCTGATTCACTCCTTTATTCAATTACAAAAAAATAGCTCTTGGGTGTATTGTACAAAATGCCCAATGAGAGGGAACACAAAGAAGCAAGTGAGAGTGGTGTCCGTGGCCAAGTGGACACATTGATGTCAAAGTGAAATCCTTTGTCCACCAGGTTATTGTTTAAGCTGAGACTGGATACTAAGAAAGGCCACAGTTAAATATAAGATGGAAAATAGGGAGAGAGCAATGATGCTTTAGCAACCCACCAACCAAGATGGCGGCCAAAATGTGAAAAAAAAAAAAATATTCACTGAACATTGATGAAGTCCCTTGAAGATGCATTAAAGCTAACAGGAATTGCGTTTCAGGATGCTTAAGTTTGAGTTTAACCTTGCAGGACTTTTGGAAGGCACTTCTGAGCATCAGGCGCGGGGTTTTGGCAGCTGCACAGGGAGCCTGGTGGGTCAGCCCTTCTCCGGGAGCTGCTACCCCACACTAATCTATTTTAAACCATCTGTGAAATTAGCAAGATTTCCTAAGTCCTTCACCTCCAAGGATTAAAGCATTGCTAAGGGTCTGGGCTGTTCTTACATACTGTTCTTGTATACATGTTTGATGACTCTTGGGATCTCTCCCAGCTTCCTTTCTTTCACCTGTGCTGGACATAGATAGGCATAGGCTGAAAGTTCCATGCATGTTGGGAATGGCAAACATCTGGCTGAGTGTTTCTGCAAGTCTGGAAACATATCAATGAAAACAATTAAGAATCATTTTAAGTGAGGATAAATTGAAACATAGGATTTAGACAAGGGTTTCATGTTTTTACATTCAGTTACATTGGCTGTTTAAAAAGAGCCATACCTAGGCACGGTAGCGCCTCTGCCAAAGCCAGCACAATAAAGCCATGAGTCAACTCTAATGAGAAAATCAGATAAATAGCAGCTGTTCTTGGGGAAATGGTGTTGTCTGACAGATTCACTGTGTGCAACGACTGTAGCATTGAGCAGATCCAAATGAGTAAAATATTGTTCCAGAAGCCCCTCGCTGCTCCCCTTCCCTCCGGTGTTTAGTCATCAGGATTGTGAAATAGCATTCCCGCCGCTACATGACAGCATTGCAGTATTAATTATTATGAGCCGCTCAAATATACACATCTTTGTACAACGTTGATACTTCATCCAAACAGAGCACTTAGAAACTGCAGGCTTACTCCCCACAGCTCACCGGGTCCCCAATTATTCCCCCCCAACCTCTAATTCGGTTCACTTAAAACTCTACGGGTACAATGCAAAGCAAAAACAGCTCAAAGATTTAAAAAAAAAAAAAAGGTCCCACGATCAGGATTAAAATATCACCAACTCAGCAGCGCTGTAATGTGGCACACTCACCCGCACAGTAATGTAAAGACAAATACACAAAACACAGAGCTTTTCTCCATGCTATTAGTTGTCATGCATGCTTGGAAAATTACTATGAGATTTATTGTGCAGAGGTGTACGTCTAGTTTTCCATCTACTGCTGGAGAGTGCTTACACAGACATCTATTACAGACGCTGCAGTTAAACTGTGGCTTTCATATGCTCTGGGGAAGGCAGCAAACAGTACAATGATAAAAGACAAAGTGATTGATTGAAACAACAAATGAAACGGTTTCCCCAAATGGTCAGAATGACTTAAGTTCCAGAGAGGTCTTTTTTTTCCCCTCTGCTGTTGCAAATGTAGAGTTAGATGAACTTTAAATCAGCAATGTGTGTGTTAAGTTGTAATAACACCGACCCAGAATATATTTGAAATGTTTTACCGCTTGCATCAAGGAGGACATTATTTAAAAAGGAAGCAGGGTGTAGAACACATTATAATTATGATGATAATGAGCAATAGATGGCAGAGATCCAGAGAAGAGTGATGGACATAGTCTGGGCTTACAACTCTCAAGATGACCTCTGGCTCTGGCACACACATGCAGACACATGCACATACGTGCATTAACACACACAGCGCCTTTATCCCTTAATGTGTCTTTCAGGAGGTCAAGGATCTGCAGGGTATGCGTTTGTGTAGAGTATTCCTGAAACAAAACCATGGTTAACATTTGCAGAGTAGTCAGGTTAGTCGTATTTGAAGGCAAAACCATAATTTCCACTTTCAATGGACTAAAAACCTTTGAGGCTGTGACAGCAGTACAACGTGTCTTCTTTGTGTTTGAGCATGTGTGTCTCATATTTATCCAAGTGTGTAAATATAGGCTCTCTCAGGCGCTTCCTGTACCGTCACACCTGACACCCACAACAAGTTGTTGTTATTAAGCCTTAAGAATTTGTGTTTTCAATATAATCTTAAAGTATGCAGCTTTGTCTATAACATAAAGCTCTCAAAGTAGCTTTGGCTGTATGGCGTTAAAATAAAATGCTGTTTATTCTGTGGCTTTGCTGAATATTTGATAGCTATATATACTGAGGGGTAAAAAACCTTCCAAGTATGCCCCAGCGAATAAACGTTTTTTCAATATTAAATTCAATATTAAATCAATAGTCAATGTCAACCTATTGCTTTTCAGTTGGAATTAATCTGTGAATAGTGTATTGGTTAATCAGTGTCTCGTTTTGAAGTTTGTTGGGCCTATGAGCAGTGCCATCGAGCCAGTGTATGGACTGGTTTACACAGAGGTTGCTACTGGTGCGTGTGCAGATGGACAGGGTTAGGGTTAGCATGTGTGCTGCAGCTATCCTTTCTCTGCTGCATTGTGCACAGATCATTGCTGCAGTAAATCCTTGTGAATGACTTTCATTTTTGTCTGGCACAAAGTCACACAACAGGACCGGGCGTGGATTAAGTTCACAGACCAGAAGATGTACTGTGATGTACAAAGACAGAGATACACTGTAACCCAAGTCAACTTAACTATGCTGTGATTTGCTGTCTTCAAACTGCCACTTGCCTCAATACGTGCTGCTGGAAACATGCAACAGAAAGGATTCATTAGGAACAGACAGTCCAAAGTGTGACTTCATATCAGGGGCGCAGGTAGATTTAGTTTGAGTAAGACCCGCCTGGGTAAATGATAACACTGCGCATCAAGTTGGGTAAATGTTTCCTTGAAATACATTGTATTCCTTTTATTCTAACGCCTGTCTTGGCTGCGTGTGCGTGCACAATTTGCACTAAAGTGTTTGGACAAACTATATTAAACACAAAACCCTTAAACAGCTTATTAATGCGCAGTAATTATTTTCATTACCTATGAATTTAACTTTACACAGTGAAACTTATCTGCTACCAACTGACACAATACAGTATTTCTCTTTTTGTTTGCTTAAAGACAACTACAAACCTTAATAATTTAAATATATCAAAAATCTTTAATATAATCAACTATTTATTAATTACAAGTTTTCACAATGAATGGTAGCTCTATTATATTTGAGTGATATTGACAGATGAAGAAAGTAGTAATATATCAAGATTTTAATTGCTTAAGTTAATTATTTTTGATTCCTTGACACTCATTTGCAAATAAATAATTCAAAATTGTATATAAAAACAATCCATTGATAGTGTATATTCATAATGTGTGTTCTCAGCTGTATCTTTTATAATTTTAATTTGATCTCAGTGGCAATAATTACAATGATTCATGTCAGCACCAACTGATCGTAAGCCATGAAAATGAATATGGTTGAAAGAGTCGAGGTCATGGAAGGGAGTATAACAAATTCAATTTAATCATGCGAGTGTTGCTCTTTGTCTTTGTGTGTGATTGGTAAACATTTCTGAATAGACTTAAATAAGTCAGTACAATTTAATTTGTACCTTCCAAACCTAGTTAACAGGTAGAAAACCTTGACAAATGCCTCCGCTTGAAGAAGAACTACTCAAAGCTTAAAACAAAATGTCTCTTTAATTTGTAAGTGTCAACAGCAGTACAAAAGATGGAGTGATGTGAGAAGCTTTATGTAACACAATTTCTGTCTCTTTTACAGAAAAGGAGGAAATTCTTGAGGTAAATGAGCTTTTAACAGGCAGTTCCTCAGCCCAGTGTTTCAACGTTACAATGGACCGAACCACACAGAAAACGGTGTTACATTATAATATGCCTGAATCGGTCCTGTGGGGATTATTGACTCATGTACAGTGTCCACATTCCTGTGGTGCCCAGATGTACCCAAATGTGTCACCCATTGGTTTGTGTTTGTTCTTTATATAGAGTATTAATACTACCAAAGCTGAGGAGAACACTCTCCACACACACCACTGTAAAATTATTCACCTTAAGTTTACCTCACGTCAATACTGCACATGGAAACCAAAGACTTGCTGGTGTACACTTTGAAGCCAAGCAAAACAAACATTAAAAAAAAAAAAGTCTTTTTTTTTTTCATTTTCGCAATAATACCCCGAGCAAATATTTGATCTTTTGTACTGTATAAAGAAGAATGTGAACACAAATGTGATGGCAACATTATTTTTAAGTTGAATTAAAAACTTTACATTGGACTGTACAAGATATTATGATAAACTATTTACATATTCAGACATAAACTTTTTTAAAGCAGCAACAGACACTATGTATTTCATTTTCTCTAATAACACCCAAACAATACTTGCCATGGGCCTAGGTACCTGCCAGGAAGGGAACAAAAAAAGATTTCTATGCAGAAATTGTAATTGTATCAGGCTGCCAGCAATTTCAGTAGCTCCAGTGATTGAAGAGCCACACACAGTGTTGCTTGAGACAACTCTAAAAAGCAAAGTACCAGAGACAACCATAAATATTGCCCAGAACAACAAATTTTACACTTCTGAACAGCAGCTAGCATGTCAGTCCAGCATGTCAGTGAATTGTGCTGATTAAATTAACACAGAACATTCCCACCATATACATCACAAAGTTCAGACAGAAAAAAAAAATCAAATTACAGTAAGTAATGTTGAAACAGTATACAAGCTTTTGTCTTCAGACATCCATTCAAACATTTTCATTTGTCTAAAAAGAGGATTAAGAGAAACAATTGTGAGGGCTACATTTGCAGATAGCTGGATAGTCGTGAACATGTTCTTTAAAAAAAGATGGCAAGGAGGGTATTAACCAAGAAAACTGCTCTGTCTGACACAATAAAACTAAATAAATATTTGCACGCTCCCACCTTTTCAAATAATAAGAAAACATTTGAACAAAGTTTGTGTTTAAATCAGCCACAAACCGTTTTGTTGTGATAATGCAAATGCAACATGCACAGGATTTTAAGATGCAGCCACTCATAAGAACTTTGAGTGTTGTAATAAAGAAAACACAAGACCGACCAGCATAGCACTGAATCTGAATGATTGAAGGAAAATATGAGATTAGTATTTTTACGTCAAGTGCTTGTTGTTTAAATGAGTACCTAACTTGTAATGACTCCTCTATTATAAAAGTCTAATAGCTATAGTGTTTTATTTCAATTGGCTTTTTAAATATTCAAGGGAAGAAACTAATTAAATATAGAGCAAATGAGGTTATTCTTTCTGTCAAAGGTCCAATGCTGCTCTGTTTCAATTAGCACAAAGAAATCTTCAGCATCTACATGAGGTACAGTGACTTGTCGATTTGAAAATCATGAGACAATGTACAAAAATAAAACTTAAAAAAAAGAAAAGAAAACAAGAACAGCCAAATGCATAACTTATACTTCACTAATGAACAAAAATATATTTTTCTATGTTATATTTACAATAAAATCTAAATGAGATGGCAAATTCACTGAAAACCATTTAGCCCCAATTCATCAAGCACATTTTTTTCCTTTCTCTGACTATGATTGTCCATGTTGTTCTTTTTAATTGACAATTTAAGAGCCAGCAGCGGCGAATAATAAATACAATATGTTGATGCTCTACAGTTTCAAATACAATATACAATGCATTGAAGTCTGGTGTTTCGCAGCTGACCGAGCCTGCTGTTGAATTTTCTGCTCCCTTCCTTGTGCTGAGTGTCTCCCCTTGGCAGCCATGAAGCTTAGAGAAAGTGTTCATTCATCATACGTGTCTTTGCATAAATAAACAAAATATGTCAGAAAAAAAGACTCAAATCTGGCAACTGTGAGAGCAAACCCACTTGAGTCAAACTGGGGGATTTTGTTCTTTCATGGTGTTGTTTTTTTTTTTCCTCCAACAGCTTCACATTAATCAGAATTGATAAAAATACAATTTCTATCCAGTGCTTATAACACTTATGAAACATTGTCTCCTTGTGAGTTCTTGTTGTCATTTTTTCTTTCATTTTTTTGTCTTTTTTTGCCTTATAAGCACAGTCAAGTTTCAGTTCCGTGAAGAGTCCTTTATAACTATCAGCCAACTAAAGCAATGTGGCATGGTCATTAAAATATTTACAATCACATACAAATCAATCTAACCAACAGCAAACAGGAGCAAACAGCTTGAAAATACTAAACAGGTTGACTTGGAGGGAAATCCACTTGGGTTTGTTTGTTTGTAGGTGAGCATTCTTCAAATGTTTTGTACCTTTAAAATGAGAATAATGTAGAAAACATGGGATGTGGAAAAAATGGAATTGTTAATTTTTTGGGGTGTTTCAAAGAAAAATAAAGTACAAGACTTAAAAATATAAATGCTTCCAAAAAGTAGGAACAATGCAAGCCAGGTCTGAACGGGTTTTGACGAGAAGAGTACAGAAGATAACAGTGCGTAAGTGATATAAAGAACCATCTGTACCAATTATAGCTACAGGAGAAAAATGCAGTGACCAGCAGTGGGGATCTCAGCCAGTTAGATACACTGACCAGCCATTCAGATCCTTCAAAAAGCTCTGCTTTCCTGCTGAAATGGACGGGTTCAAGGGCAAGGGAGGGGAATAGCTGGACTCATGCATTAATAATGCTGTATTTCAGATGATACCCAGTCGTCAGTCATTTTAATAATCCCCCACAGCTTGATGTACTTGTTCCATCTGCTCGCCAGTGCCTGGTGATTGGACTGGGGCGTGAGCCCTGTTGAAGCCTGACTTCCAGCACTTTGATGGAGAGCACAATGAGTGACACACACACCATTTTTATTGTTTCCCTGCCCTCCCTGGTGTTTTCTTCTTTTCTGAGCCAGATGGCGCCCCCTGGGTGCTGAGGTTGCCACAGGCAGGGGTCAGAGCAGGGCATGGCAGGGAGGGGAGCCACTTAGGCCTTATGCCCTGTAAAGAGGATCTGAGTGGCAACATCAAGGCCCTGACCGCTAGAGGAGCTTTATCTAACGGCAGGCTCCAGAAGGTCAACGCTTGTCATCTTTTTGCTGAAATTAGGAGAGACTTTGTTCTTGTCGTCTCACGATAAGTGCATTACAAAAGCTGATGAGATTATTAGCAATGAAAAAATAAGGCTAAAAGGTGACAGAGTGAGAATTGATTGTAATTGCTCGTGTGAAGTTACCTGTCCTGTGACGAAGGCATTTTAGGAAACATGATTTTTTGGGTGATCCTCATAAACTGTCACTTATTTTAAGACTGCTTCAGTAATCAACTCACTGCATCAACCTAATGCCTGTGCTCTACTTTAAGACTTCTTAGTGTCAGTTTAAGATTTACAATGTTTAAAAAGAATTAAGATTGAAAATAAAATTGAAGTTCTCAGACCTAAGACTTTAAACTTGCTGTCCAAATGGGGCTAAAGCGTTTATCAGAACATACTGTAGCTACACATTGTACAACATCAATTTGAGATTGTAATGCCCCCAAAGCTGCCTTTCACTGCTGTTCCAATCCCACAGATTGGAGGCCTTTGGCCCTTTAGCATCCTGGCCTGATTACAATTGCTTTGATTAAGAAGTTGGTAAGTCAGACTGGGCTGCAGAGCTGGAAATGAGTGAAGGATGCCACAGTGCTCTCTGTGTGTGGACTGGGATGAGGAAATGAAAGGGCTGGCCGGTTTCATTGATGATCACTGCATTGGGCTCCCTGGAGGACAGCTAGCGTCACAAGTTACCAACCAGAGATGTCACATACTGTAACCTCCCGCAGAGCCTTTTGCTTCCAAGTTCCTGAGTTTGATTTGTTTGTTCTGTTTGGGTAAATTAAAGAAAGACTGGATAATGAAGCTGCATTAAGAGATCAAGAGATTGTCTAAGACCCTCAAAAGACTTTGCCGATTTTAGAAACAACTTGAAATGTTTGGCACCTCAGCACTAAATTTTGTGTAATAACAATCAACAAAAACATTAATAATATTAATACTACTAATAAATTGCATCTGTAATAATCACCCAATATGAATTTTGAGATATTTTGTTCTGGTGATATTTTTTCTCTTGATTTAAAACATTCACAAGCTGTTGGCTGGCACACTATACCTGAGTGAGTATATTATTCCCATTTTGAACAGTTACACCATAATATCAAAATCATCTAATTGAAGAGACAAACAAGGTAAGTGACTGTTAAGAGTTCAGATCTTACACCAAATATTGATATTTGATGTATCTATTTGTCAAATATCAAATTTTCAATTTCAAGTTCTGTATTTTTGTTCTAGACAATAACCTAATTGCGTAAATGTCTATGATCACAATGAAAACAAACAATGACAGAAAAAAATAAAAATAAAAATCTACCACAACCAAACTGCTTCACACACTTTAAGAAACACTTAAGACCAAATAGCTTTTGATTCTGATGAAGCCACATCTGCATGCTGGCTCCTAAATGATACATCATTGTTATTTTTTTTTAAAACATCCTTGTGTGGTGTTTTTTTTTTTTTTTTTTTTTTTTTTTTTGTTGTTTTCCTTATGCTCTTTCCCTCCCTCGGATCAGACCAGCCCTCGGGGCGTCCTCCTGTGTAAGTGTTGTGTCTGCATTGGCCTCCTCCATCAAATAGGTCTTAGTTGGCGTTGACTGGCTCTTGAGTGTCATTTTCACTGCTATAGTCTGATTTGGGCTCATCCTCGAAATCCTCGTACATGTCCATCTCGTCCTCACCGTTGACCGGTGCGCTGTTGTTCGCCATGGTGTTGGGCTCTAGCTTCATGTTGTAGGTGGTCTGGATGACAGGAATGGTTGGCTCGGGACTCGCCGAGGCACTAGAGCACTCCGATGTCATCTGAGGTGAGGGCGTGGTGGTTGCCATGGTGATGGCGCCAGGATAGACCATACTGGCACTGGTTGTGATGGGAAGCTGAGGTGGCTGCCTGGATGGAAGAGAAAGATGAAAATAATATTAATAACTGGATTGTTAGGCCTTTTTGCGATTAAAAAAAAAAAAAAAATGAGGGGACCAAATTCACAGACTCAAATCTCTGAATTTATTCAAACTTGACTTTTAAATTTGATAAAAGAACAGATGGAAAGGATACCAAAATTGTTGCTGAAAAAGCCACAAAATAAGCGATGTGTATTTTTTTTTGGATTGCAGCTCTTAAACCAAGATGTTGGATTAGGGGTTTCCTGCAGCAGTCTGCACGAGGCCCGCGGCTCTGTGAAAATGATTTGGAAAAAAGAGTTTCTCTTGACAGCTCCCGTTTTGAGCTGTTCAGAAACACTACCCAGTTTATTGGTGACATAAAACCAATACGTGGTTAGTGCTGCTCTTGTCTGCTGTTGCACAGGATGATTGATAGTCCAGCCGCTGACGCTTATGACTGACATGGGAACACCTGGAGAAGGGTTCTCCTGCTAACCACACACAGTAAATTAAAGTGTTAAGCTTCAGACTGCTGCCCTCCAGGCTTCTGTAAGACTATACTTACCGCTTATATCCTGTAATAATATCTGCACTTCACGCTCCATTTGCAGAATGCTATTGTCTAAAATTAAAAATGAGAACTGTTGAAAAGCCGATTTTAATGGGCATGTCAAACCCTTGTCTTTTGATCCAGCACAGATAAACACCAGCTTTTGGAAATTGTATTTATATTGTATGAGAAAAAGGGAGGGGGAAAAAAGGGAGGAAAAACACTGCTGTCCATATAGGTATGTTTTAAGATTGTTTGCATGTTAGTGTGGTTGCACGGTGGGTTGTGTGACTGCATGCCTACCCCACAGTGAAGAACTGCCTCATTTCTTGTCGCCTTGACCGCATCATCTGCTTGTACTCTCCAATGCGGAGCTTTTTCCCGTCAATAATGCAGGTTCTCTTGGGCCGCGGCTTGTACTTGTAGTTTGGGTACTTCTCTAGGTGGAGCTTGCTCAGACGGGCTTGCTCCTCGTAGTATGGCTGCTTGTCCTGATTAGTCATTGACTTCCACCTAGAACCTACATAGCACGGCAGATGAACACATGCAGGAGAAAACAATTTCAGTAACATATTGTAACACAGTCAGAGTCTTGCTCTGTCGAAAAAAGGTTTTAAAATCCACAACCCAGTCACATTTACAACACTAGGTGAACTGAATTAAAATCAGAATTGTCCTTAATAAAATGCAACAAGATTTATAGTCCATTCCACACCAACCATTTGATAGCCCCCCTCTGTGCACATCAGAGACGTAAGACAAGCCTCGATGTCAGAAACAACAAGCCCGAGTGGTAAATACTACAGCTCTGTAAAGTGTCCTACCAGGTAGTGGATGACAGCACTTTTAACAGCTCTGATGAATGGACTCCAGGGCTGAAGGGACAAGACCCATTTAGCCTCTGTCATTTTTCATGACAAACACTTATGGTAGCGCTGGGCTATAAATCCATCTGTGTGCTGAGATGAACTGGCTCTCTGTGGCCTATGAGATAACACACCTCCCTTTAGATACCAGCTGCTTTGTCAGATCGGCTTTACTCATCAGTGCTAAATGGACCCATATCTGTGTGTGAACACTGTCTCAATTTCGAGGTAAAACTACAATTCAGGGCACAAAGGGATCTTCATCGCTACAGTGCTTTTCAAAGTAGTTTCAAACACTGCATGTATATCACTTTAGTCAGTCCCATTTTTGATACGGAGTAAGTCTTACCCAAAATTTTGCTAATGTTGGAGTTGTGCATGTCGGGGAAGGCCTGGAGGATCTTGCGCCGCTCGTCTTTGGCCCATACCATGAACGCGTTCATCGGCCTTTTGATGTGAGGTTCGTTGCTGTTCCTTCCTCGAGATTCCCTAAAGACTCGTGCCTCAGTGGATCCAGTGCCTCCTGTTGGACAAGGATAATAGATTTTAGGTTTATCGCTTGAGTCCTAAACGTTGGACGCAGCAACCAGAGCAGGAGTAAGAAGACGGAAACAAGGCGAGACAATGATTGAGTGACAAGCCCTTTCAATCTCTCCATTGTCTGTTAAGGTAATAGTTGCTGTCATGATCATGAACGTTATTTCAGATATATATATATACACACACACACACACACACACACACACACACACACACTCAAATAAATTCAGATTTATGTCCTCATCTGCTTTACTCTGTTTCTTCTTTCTCACTCTTTTTTCTCTCTTTCACACAAACAAGCAAACAAAACCAGGCAACATTTACGAGAGCGTGCCATTTCTCCAAAGTGCTGGTTCTCAATCAGGGCATTCATAATCAGCATAAGAGAGTTTCTCTCAGTATTAAACTGTACATCAGACTGATAATGATTTCTGTTTGCATGCGCATTTGCTTGCTTTTATATGTAAGATGTGAAAGAATTAAATAAAAGTAGTATGAATATTTAAACAAACAAAAACATGTTGATAAACAAGGCTTGAAAAATAAGACAAAAAAAGCCTTCCATATGCTACGATACATCTTTAATGATCTCAAATCTGGAAAAGAAAGCTCGGGATGACTCATGCATATTTCATCATCCACATGTGAAGCCTTCTCATTAGACCATTCCACTAGCAGCCTTGGCACATGTTACCTGGGGTTTGATTTCTATTATTATTTCAGTTGATAAACAAAATCAAACTCTTAATGAGAAATGGAGGACTGTGCGGAGACATTAATTCACAGAGAACTCGTTCTGCTCTAATCACTGAGGACGCAGAGGAGTTTGAGTGTCTTTGCTTTGGAGAAGCATGTCATCTTTTCAAAGCTATTACAAGACAAGTGCTGAAAAGGATATATATAAATAATCACACACCCACTACCTATGTTACAAACGGAGGTGTTGTGGAAGGTGGATCACTTGTGTTTATGGTCCCGCTACCTACTAGGAAATCTGTGTCTAAATATTAAATATAACAGTGAAGAGTGTATACAAAAAACAAACGACAAACCCCAATTAACTAATTACACTATAATCTTTATAACATTGGCAATATAATCTTCTCTGCCATTTCTTAGTCTAATACACAGATATAATTATCATACACTTTGCTAAACACATAGTCAAACTCTGAGTGCTTGTGTCATATTCTCTCTCGGTCTGTTTGCCCTCACCTACCAGAATGCTTCAGGCCCTGAAGGCATCATGAATTTAAAAATAATACACTACCTTTGCTGCCACCGAAACCCCACAGTACGTTAATTTCATTTAGCATGCACTCACTGTACAGGATGAATTGATTTCACTTTGTTTGGTTTTGACAACCATGTTTATTGTGCAATGAAATGTGGTGTGGCGGAGGGCTGACAGTATCCATCAACGCGGGGCAATCTGCTGACTGTCGGGGCCAGATGAAGGTATTCATTAGCTCAGGAGCGCAACGCTCACTCAGACACGACAGCCAGTGTCTGCACCCCGGGATCGCTTGCTGTAATTTACGATGCTTCCCGTGCCATTACTCTATCACTGACACTGATTCAGCAATTTATATACTGGTTTGCATGCATACGGGCAGAGGTGAGCTTCTTATGGGGAGGGGGGGCGACAAAACAACTGCCTGCCATCAACTAGTGCCACATCCATAGTTAGCCAGGAAACCAGCCACGTGACTTGGTTCATTGGAGGGAAGCCAGATGAGACATGGCACATAGAAAAGTGGTTGTCTGCTGCAGGAAGACACAGCAGTAGTCTTACATCATTTGCTATCATCTGTACTGAGGCAGGTGCTTTGGTCCTGGTTGTGGGAAAAATAAACACCGTGAAGCTTCACTTTGACCTAACCCTGCCTTTTGACCTTTGACCTGAAATAATAAGTCCTTACAGCAATTATGATTGTAATTATGGTCCAAAGAACATTTATGGACATCCAAAACTTCACATGTGGATTTATAAAGCCCCCTCATCTAGACCCTGCATTATAACAACCAGCCTTAAAAAAATCCCTACAAACAGTGCCTGACTTTTCAGTGAATATCATCAACACTGCTCATGACATTTCTGCAAATGAGCATTAACAATATGTTTCCAGGAGGGGCAGGGCATTCAGGCATCAGTTAGTTAGGTGTGTGATTGTGTAAATAAACACAGATGTTTAGCAGTGACAGGGGCAGGCCCCCTGTGCGGTAGCAGCGGCGGGAGCGAAGCAGAGGGAGTGTCGCTTAATAGAATTTATTGTGATTCATGAGGCCTGCAGCTCAAGTGTGACAGAGTGATATGAGAATCCCCTTTTAATTTGTCTCTCCTGGAAATGCTGCAGATGAGCAGCATGAATTACAGTGAGAGGGAATGATAGTGTGTATCTATTAGGGAAAGGGGGAGAGGGGGGTAGAACAACTAAAGAGGAGGCAGGAAAAGAGGAGACAACGAGAGAGAGAGAGAGAGAGAGAGAGAGAGAGAGAGAATTTAGTGAGGCCTAAATGACTATCACACCTGTGAGCTGCAGGCTCAGACTCGACCGCGCACCGAGCCAGAGGGTAGCGCTGCCCCGGCCGTCCCCTCTCCTCCTCCTTTTCTTCTCCCTACTCATCTTTGTTCTGCGGGCAGACACATAATGTCACCCAGGAATCCGCTCAAGAGGATGAGCCTCAGTGAGCAGGCAACAATCACGCAAACCTGCCAAGCCCTCGCTTTTGGGATCAACACATCACCTCTGACTGAAGGCATTTGCCGCTAACAATAGAGCCTCTCCCTCTGAGCACGATCAGGCTCGATTCATGTGTATGCACGGACAGGAGGAAGCGCTCAGTGGCCCTCGCTCCAGCTTGATCTCACAGCATGCTAATTAAACCATTACAAATTACAAGTGACATAAACCCTGTCATAATATGCCAGTCCATTATATTCGCTTTGTGTTTGGATGATTTGAGTTTTCCGGAGGATGTGTGTGCCTGTACTATGTTCTTTTTTGGAAAGTGAAGACATTTTGATTACCCTTCACTTTTTCAGTGGGCTGTTTGACGGTTAACACTTGGTTTTAGGGTCAGGGTAAGGCTATGTTGTTTAGTTTGGATGGTAAAGGTTAGGCGAATTGTTGATGAGTATCCTCACTAAGTCAGGAGTACAAGTGTGTGTGTGTGTGTGTGTGTGCGTGCACTTGTTAACTTTGAAACAAATGGGCAACCTGTTTAAACATGCAGACTGTGGCTTTTCTCTTTTCTCTTTTCTCCGCTCGATCCCCTCTCTGGTGCATTTAGCCTAAAAGTGGAGTCTAATCTTTCACAATATCCCAGCTTTGCATTCACAAAAGAGGATGCGTGCACACAGAGAAGAAACAGAAGACACACAGAAATGCGTTCTATGGGGTTTCCGTTTAAATTTGCCGACTTCAAAACGAAGCTTTCTCATTGATTGTGTTGACCTATTCAACTATTGTTGTTGTGACTTGATAAATCATTAGAGCCTCCTCATCTAATCTTTCTTCAAGGAAAAGTCCTCGACAATAAAAAGCCTGAGCTTGATTCCCACAGCCTCAGCGCAGAAAAACCTCTTCAAACAATCAGCTCATATGAAAGTTCGGAACAGCTCAGAGCTACTGAAGCAAAGACACCCAACATGATCTGTAACAACAATGCAACACTACTGTTCTTCTCATCCTATTCCACGAGGACTTGGTTAAAGACACTGTTTGGCTGAAGTTCATCTTTTCTCACTCTCTGGTTGATGTTATCACACTGGGCGTTTAGATTAATTCTGTTTCCTGTCTCCACACATCTCTCAACAAGCTCTTTGTTCTCTGCGGACCCTCTGCAATGGGGGGTGGTTTAGACAAACACGTCCTGGCTACACAGCAACTCTTTACTTCCATATGTGAATGAACAAAGAGCTGACTGGGGTTAGGCCTTGGTGGTATTCTGCAATATTTTCATCAGAGCTTAAAAAGACCTAATGAATTTGCGGTGGGACCGTGCGTTTGGCTCGTGGCTTTGTATAATGGAGGAAATTTTTACCCATTTCCATTCCTTTGCTGCTTTTTTCCAGTCTCATTCGTTAGGACTTAGGGTGCTGCATGCTTTGCAAATATTAGCTTTAGCCACCTAAAGCTTTCTGTGAACTGCTGTGATGACAGAGGGCCGCTGTACGCCGGGCCCGGCACAGTGTGGCTGCTCTGTTCTGGAGGGAAAGCCGCTGCACACCAAGGGGCTTTCACACCCTATGTAAGGGTTGGGAGGTACACCCAGTAATTTTCCTTTTCAGGAAACACCAAAGTATATACAGTGTGTTCTGAATTACTGGGGGAAAGTGTTGTTGGAATACTGAGGAGACTCCAAATTAATATTCCCCCTGCTTTGCCAAAATGCTTGGAAAATAATTATATTTATGATTTAAATTATGAATTTGAAAAGTATTCCCTGAAAACTGTGTTTTGTAGGTCAGACAAATTCCAGATACTTTGGTTAAAAATGTGCTAAGTTTGGTTGAAAAGTAGAAACTTTTATGATGTGTTAGTCTTATATAACCATTGCTTTGGTAGAATGAAAATGACTGTGGCATTTAAATAACTGCACTTTGGCAAAAAAAAAAAAAAAGTTGCACACCAAATGTATGCTGGTCTTAACCCTGCCATCTGCTTGACCTCTGACTTGCAAATCGTCAAATCTTGCTGACTAGATTAGACAAGAAACAGTGATAAAACTGTGAGCGTCTGTATGTCAAGGTATGTCGGAGTGACGCCTTTTTACAGTAAACGTGTTCTCAGAGGAGCAAACGCTTCGTGGTTCACATCATTCGACAGTACGTGTTTTCCTGTTGGTTGAGCTCAGAGGCCGGCAGATATATTTGTGGCGTAAAAAGAGAAGAAACGGCAACTCTGTGTTCTGAGTTATGTACGCTGCTGTGGCTCCCAGCCTTATCCCCCTGGGAAGAGGACCTCCCCTCTCCTCTAACCTCTGCCTGCTCCTAATCCATAGCCCACTGGTAACACTGATGTGAGGCGTCTGACGTGATCCGTTCCCTCTGCTCTGAGCCAGGACTTAAAAGGACACAACTGCCCTGATGTGAGCTCTGTTTCGGCCCTGACTCCACGGCAGCCGCAGACAGAGGGTTCCCACTGGGAGAGTGCGCACTGGAAGCGTATCTGTCCGAGCAGCGAGATGGGTGGGATGGGATCGAGCGCTGTGGCTCACGTGGGAAACCATGTCAGTGGGTCCGCTAAGTGCACCCCTAATTCTGATCTTCAGGATTGGGTGTGATGCGAAACAAGATGAGTAAAAGACAACTTTGGCTTTGGAGTTTGTAAACATTTTTATGGAACATAAAAATATATTTCTAAATGTCTGAAAATCATGTGGCTGGTCTTTTATATGTGTAAACCAATTATGCAGTAGCATTTCTCTGTAAAACTGGTGGGAAATGTGTCCGAGATGCTATTTAAAGTTGTCGATGGGTTACATTGTCCTGAGAAATATCTTTTCCCTCTGCCTTCAAACTCTTTGAGGCATCAAAAATGAGTCAGACACATTTCCCTCTTTGCTCTGTCTCTGAAGTGCCATGGAAACTGACGCAAATATTTATGCTGGGCAAACACTGGTGCACGGAGGTTATGCTCGCTCCTGTGCAGGAGTCAGTGCCACAAAAGGAGATGACGCTTTGTCACACCAGTGCAAGCCCAACTTTACACCCCTTCCCCTGGACCTCAAACAAGCACAACAGCAACAGGAGCCGAGCTTGGAAAGAAGCCAGCTTTGTCCTGAGGCGCCCTTGTCCCCCGCTCACATACCTGTGAAAACCTCGGAGCCACGGTTCGTTTCAACCGGCCCTCACCCCAATTTTGTGCAATGAAAATGAAGAAGAGAGAAAACTCAAATTGGTTCTTACCATCTAGATCCTCTGGCCTGGTGAGGTCAATAACTCTGTGGCCGATCTTCCCGTCCTCACCCAGTTTCCCGAGGTGGTGGCCAATGCTGTCAAAATGTGTCCTCTCCTACACAGGAAATACAAACAGTCAGGTACACTAACAAGCACATACATTCATGGTTTTACAGTGATACAATTGTAAAAGTAACCCCAACAGGAATCCTAAATTTTGAAAGGGAAAAAACAGCTCTTTGATAAATGGAGCTTCTTTGAAGAGCTACTCTTTTGACATGAGCTAGATGTAGCTTTTTCCTCTCTCATCTCTCTATTCAGCAGCTGCTATAATGGATGACAAGAGCAGGAGAGACAGTGAGGGCCAGGGGTGCTGTAAATAGATTTACAGAAGGATACTTTGTGATCCCGAGCACACAATGGGGCCGTGGCCCTCTTTGCAGCGCTCAGATTTTCCTCTGTAATCTTCTCCTTACATCCTCCCTTCCAGTCTACAGCCCAGAGCTCAGCGCCCATCATTTATTCAGAATTCATGCTTTGGAGAACACACCGTGTTTTCCCGTATGTCATGTCGCTTTGTGTTCAGATTAAACTTGGCATCATGTTGTACTTGACGCACAATGAAACCCTGTCATTCAGCGCTCCGTGACAATATTAAATGTCATGTCCGTGTGCATTTACAGAATAAAATAACAGCTTTCGGGGGGCCTCTGAATAGTTGCTGCACATTACACTTAATGTATTATGCAAGGAGAGAGTGCCGACTGCTGCTGGCTCCATTGTTGAATGACCTACTTCCTCAGTGAATACACAGGGCATTAGCAAAGGGCTGTCTTCCTCTCTAAAGACTCAACTAGGAGATGGACACTTTGACTCTGCATGATACAAATAATCTCCCCCCTTTGCCTGGATGACACTAAAAGCAGGCATGTTGCCACCATTCAGAGAGAAAAGCATTTGTTTTACTCTCAGGGTGAGCGTTCAGTGTCTGCCAAAGATTTACTCTGCACTGACCTGACCTGTGCCTCTTTCTTTTCTACACGTCTATCACATGCTGTCTGAACAGATACCCAGGTAGAGTCCTGACACAATGCTAACAGCTCCCCTGCCACACACCGACACCAACACGCATTAATCTTTCAGCCCTTTCTTTGTATCTCGTTGCACAATCGTGTTGTTTTTTTTTTCACTTTTCTCCCACAGGGAAGTTTTTTTTTTTTTTTTTGCTCTTAAAATAATAAACAAAGGTGCTAAAAAATTGAACAGCCCTAACCATTGTAAGTTAAAATATTTATTTTTACAGTTGCATTTATTTTGTTGACATCACTTGTCAAAAGAAATCCTGTCCTTAACAACAGACATCAGTAATCACAGCACATTACCGAAAACAAAATTAAGAAATCTGTCTAAAATGTGTGTGCTTTTGTGTGAGCTTTATTTCAAGAGCTACAAAAAGATGACAGGGTGAGGGATGGAGACAGATCAAGTCCATTTGAGGCCTTTCACGGTATTTTGATTTTCCTCGTGCTTTTATTTATTCAAGAACTATTCTCCAAAAGAAAGGGGAGACAGAAAGAGCTCTGCAATTTACCATCATATTTGAAGGAGTAGTCATTATTTATAGCCAGCTGAGTGATTCTGATATACAATTAACCACTACCTGCTTATGATCTGTGATTAGAGCCTGTCTGTCTGATGGCCCTTTGCTTACTTAAGTGTTTTCTAATTATGACATATGTGGTGGTCCCTGCTGGGAGAGAGGATGCTTTGTAAAGACAAGATGAAGTACAGCGCCTTTCTTGGTGTCACATTCTGTGTGGCGCAACACACGCATGGGCATGCACGCACACAGGGCCATATTTATCACCCAGCCACATTATTGCTCTTAATGAAAGAAGCTAGCAGCCCGATGACAAAGTGACGGATGTGTGATTAGCTGGATGGGCAATGGTGCTGCTTCCGATGCTACTTGGACAGTCCACTCGGAACACACAGCGTTCACGGGGACTCTATGTCTGTAATAAAGTAGTCATCTCGTCCCTCTTCCGTGCTTCGGCGCTCCCCCCTGATCAATCAAGTCCTTTTATAAGCTCATGATCATTAAGCATCATGTTGGGCTGAGAAGGAGAGAGAAGCGGGGTCATCAATCGATGAATTTCATTAATAACTAGCTCGCTGTCATGTGTGTCATGTGATTAGTGAACACCAGCACATCAGACAACTGGGACAAAGACCGAATGAGGCTCTTGTTTGAGGTAGCTTCACTTGACATAACGTGCACGGGCGGGGGGCTTCCTGTGCTTATATACAGAAGAAGTGCACATACTTTATACGAGGCAGCTTTTATCTACTGTAATATAAAGGTGTGGTTATGATAAGTACGCCTGCTCTCTTGTGTTATCTATGCTAATTAATATCTGAGCAATATGGTGCCGCACATTTTCATAAAATTTAATATACTGAGTTTAATATACTTATTGGTTATAGGTTTGGTAATTTATACGTGCAAATTAGAATTATAGTTGAAATTAGGGCCATAAATTATCTGCACGGTTTCAGGGTTTTGTTTTAAGGCTGGAAAATCTTGAGCGAACTAATGCTGCTTTACTGCCCACGCATCAAGTGCTGTGATAAATTAATGGCACTTTTATTATTTTATAGTGTCATTAAATTTTTACTGATCACTCTGACAAAGAGAAGTAGCAAAGGACATGCAGTATTTAGGGAAGTTGGTCTTCCTGCCAGGAAAAGAGCGAGAGAGTTAAAGGGAGGGATCCCATCAGTATATGGCTGATATAAAAAGGTATTTATAATGTGCAGTGCAAGGGAATAATAAAAGACACAAAAAGCACAGAAAATTAATGTTGCTTAATGCTGAGAGGCCTCTGCAGAGTAACACATAAACAAAGTGGGATGAAAGAACACATCAAGGATGACGAGAGGAGGTAAAGATGAAGAGACAGGAAACAAAAGATGTAGCTGTGCACATAATTCCTCTCCCACTCTGACCGCGACTGCTGGCAAGCAACCCGTCCCTCCTTCAAATGACTTCAGCATGCAGCTCTCCACCCCACAACTAAAATTACAGCGGCGCACTCTGAGCTGTAGTGGAAAACTGCCACCCACTATAATCTCATCTGCCCTGCCTGCGTGCGTGCGTGCGTAGTCTTTTGTCTTTTAAGTTCTGTAGCACATTCACTTTGTTCAGAAGTCACCAGCCAGTCCCTGAGTCACTGAGGAAAAGAGAGGTAGAAAGAGGTTAGATAGCTGAAGTCTGCGGAACTTCTTGGGTGAGGGAACCTAAAAGAGCCCTTGTCAGTGCTGCAAAGAGAGCTTTAATCTGCTCGGCCGCAGACCATGTGCCGGAGGCCTGCTGCTCTGCCCACAGGGTGTATTCTGGGCAGAGGCGGGTGGCGGACGGCCCTGTGTATTGTGCATACTCCTGCTCTGTATTTAGGCAACACACTACCAATCCCGATACTCCTTCGTGCTCTCCTTTGTAAATAGCTCCAGGCTATAGGCAGAGCCATATGGCCCGAGATTGTTCAAATACAGATGAAAGAAAAAAAACACACTCTGTAGTAAGGAAGGCCGCGGTGCAGATCAGCGTGTGGCCGTTTTGGAGTCAGCTCGGTTCGTTGGGTGTCCGTTTGTCTAAATGCTTTATAGCAGGGGTGCCCATTACGTCGATCGCGATCGACTGGTCGATCGCAAAGGCATTGCGGGTAGATCGCATGGCATTGAAAAAAAAAGTTGCCGTCAGCCTATCATCATCAGTCCTCACAGTGACATGTGACTTGACCTTTCTCTGACCCGCGCGTCACTGCGCATGCGCATACAATGATGCTAAGTGCAGCAAAACTCTAACAAGCTAGCGAGTAAGAAAGGGGATAAAATGAGTGGAAAAGCTGGACCAAGTAAAAAGCCGAAGACCTACCACTACCATACGGAGTGGGAGGAGGACTTCTTTTTCACAATGTCCTTTTCGAAGTGCGTTTGCCTCATCTGTCAGTCTACAATTGCTTTACCGAAGAAGGGAAATGTGGAGCGCCACTTTCGGACTGTTCATAAAAACTATGACACCGAGTTCCCTCCGAAAAGCGAGCTGAGAAGGAGAAAGGTGAAGGAACTAAAATCCCAGCTGTCCGGACAGCAGTCATGTTTCGCACAGCTAACTTCAAAGGCAAGGGCAGCCACTGAAGCATCGTTCCGGGTGAGTCACTGGAAGTGTGCTTGAGGCTGGCTATCAGCAGTTACTGTCCGGACTATGCATCCCTGGCTAATTCCATTCAGTGTAAGGTAATGACAAAAAAAATGTACAGAGTTGTATTGTGCAATATAGGTTGATGCAGTAATGCAAGGTACACCAGCATATACTGTACATATATAAATAATTCTCAATATATTTATAAATAATGTGTTTTGCATTTTTAGTGGGCGGTAGATCATTTTGACTCGGTCATGTCATAAGTAGCTCTCAGGTTGAAAAAGTGTGTGCACCCCTGCTTTATAGTTTTCATTTAACATAAGCATCAGAAATCAATGGGAAATTAAACCACAGGTGTGCTGCTGCTCCAATGAAAGAGTTTGGCCGAGGTGAAGATCTGCTTTGCTGTAGCAGGCAGGAGTCAAAGCACAGAGGTTTGGGCACTTAACTTTAATCAGGCCCGTGTCTCTTCTCCCAGTTAAAAATCATACTGTACTTCATTTTGCTATATAGCATTTATTTTTTTAAAATCAAGTATTGTTCTTCTCATCATTATTGATATTAATTAACGAAACTTTTTCTCCCTAAATTATTGAGAATCGAAAAGTGAACGCGGCGATACGGCTGTCATTAAGCTGACATTAAGCTGTTTGCTCACCAAAACATCCCAGTGATTATTTACGGAGAAAACGGCTTCATTTCTTTCATGCAGCTGGCAGCAAGTTCTTCCAAATATAACCAGTTGCCAACTTAAAGTCACATCATAGTCTGGTTATTTTTCTGGCCATGAATGTATACAGTAAATTATATGTTTAGCCCTCTCTGTGAAATCTGACAGCAATAACTACTGTCATCTTTGAGATCTCTGAACTATCGGTAAAAAGCTCATCCAGCGTTTCGTACACGTTGGAAAGTATATGATCGCATGTGTTTAACATTTTCACAATTGGAAACCTTCAGCAGCTGCAGCAGGACCCTAAACAGCCACTTACAGTATGTTTGATAATGTGCTGAACTGGCTCTGGTTATATCACACACCTGGTATGTGGCGGGCTGAAGTCAGTGGCTCTCTGACCACAATATAGGCTTTGTGTATCAAGTGTCAGTCATCACTGTGGTCTGCGGCCCTCTGAGTCTCCTCTCCGAGGGTCTCGGGCTAAGTCCCTCAGCAATCTGTCCCAGCCGTGATGGAGACAAAGAGTGCACTTTAACATGGCCTCAGCTCCTCACAGCTCACTGCCTCATCTGTTTTGTGTTTTTATTGTAACCAGTTGCAACGTTATTTATAAGTCTGCAGCTTTTCCAGTAGTTTTTTTTTTTTTGCTAGTTTTGAACCGTTTAAATGTTAAGTACATCCAGCCATGCGGTAAACCCACAGTTTCTTTCATTCAGGCTGCTGCTCTCTTTTTTACCCTGAGCTCTCCGTTTGCTAAAGCCTAATGCAGGCAGCAGCAGAATCAACAGTAGCAGCCACAAAAGGCTGGCATCTGTTCTATAGTCGTCGTCCTCAACATCACATAGAGCAGAGATGGCCAGCTAAACCAGTCCCACTCGAACTGCCAGGCCATCACCTCATTTGTTTAAAACAGAGCTAAGAAAGGCCTAATTAAATTAGGGACTTCTAACAAGAAAATGGCGGGCTAACCCCACACTTGGCTATGTGCCACTGTCATGTTTTTTTTGTTTTGTTTTAATTTTACATTTATTTTCTAACTATCATCATTATGGCTGAGTTATATTTTGTCAAATCCTCAAAATTTCATATTTCATTTGTGCCTCGTCTTTAATTGAATTAAGACTCAACCACCTCAGCCCTCTGACACATGTTCAGTTTTTATGTTCTTCTCTACCCTGCTGAGTTCATTTGTGTTGACCTCATGCACTTTTACGGGTTTCCAGCCCTCAATGATCCAGAACTGTACTGTGGCTTCCCCGGGGGGAATGTGAAGTTAAGCTGAAATCTCCGCCCTTATCAAACACTCCAGGTTGCACACAGCAGGATATTAAGCGTCTGCAGCTTTTACCAAAAACCTCTTTCACATATGGACAAGACCTCAGGACTTGTTGGACACTAGAGCCTTATGTTTCTACCGCAACAACACCATAGACTATAAATGGCCCTTTGTGGCCCATTCTTCTCCTGGCTCTTTGTCGTATGTGCCTTGTGGTGAGCGCTGCATCACAGGTCTTCGCCCCTGAAGCCAGCAGCTTCTCTGAATGACTGCAATAGGCCAGAAATTCACCATGTAAAATGACAGCACTGGAGAATAATGGAGCCACCACCACCAAGCGACCCTAGCAAGATGCTGCCTTGATGTCTTTCTGGGGAAGAGCAAAAGACCTGACCTGGAACAGAAGCCCGCAGGAACACACACCCACGCAGGCACATATTATACAGAGTCATACATTATTTTTTATTCTTTTGGCAAGTGTTAACAATTGGACAAAGCATTAATGTAAGCAATCTTCACAATAGCACTTGCTGGCTACAGCCAGTGTCTGGGAGCTGAGCATAATCTAATTTGGATGGGCAAACCCTTGTATGCCAAGGATTTACATTGCAGCCAAAACGCCTTGGTTTGCAATTTCCAAGACAGCAGTCGAAAAGGAGCAGAAAATTGCTTCCAGGGCTGCGGACCAGACAAGATTATATTCAAAGTCTTTGTGAGGGCTTTGCCTGAATGGGGCCCTGGCATTACACACACGCACAGACACACACTCACGTGCATGCGTACACACATTTGCACATACACACACACTCGCACACATACTGTATGCAGGAGCGAGCGGTATTACCACTATAACCAATAGGTTAGCCGTCTGGATTTTGAGGAGCACCAGTGTAAGCTACATTTGAATATTTACAGGCTGAGCTTTGGGGATCTAAGAAATGGACAATTGCACTCATCAATACGGAGGAGGGAAGGTGCTGCAGGGCAGAAAAGGGCAGTTCAATAGGTTAATACACTGGCCTTTCACCTTTTGATTCTAGTTAGGGACATGTCAGCAGAGGAATATATTTTATCTCACACCACCTCCAGTACATCACATATGCAACGTCTCCCTGAAGTGAAGTGAGGGAAATAGATGCGGCAGTGTAGAGATCAGCCATACCTGACTCCACAGGGTTCAACAACAAGGGTTGGCCATTGCCCCGGGGCTAATATAGTGCAGATTGGCTGATCTGTCATTTTTCAAAAAGTGATAAATGTGACCTCTTTTTTTTCCTGTTTGGTCAGAGGCTTTTTATTAACAGTCCCTTAACTAGAGGACTCGCCAGAGGTCTGCAGTTAGATGTGTGGTTATGAAGTCAATTATGATTTGTTTTCTTTTACTACAGTGAAAACCTTTATGATCACTATATTTCACTGACTTGTCTAGTTTTGAGATGGTATTGATTTCGATGATAAGTTCATCAGTAGACTTTAGACTTTGGCTTTTGTTGCTCCCTTTTCCATAAAGAGACAACTTACATTAATTGTTAAATTAACTTCATTTAATTATTTAAACTGTGTGGGGTTGTTTTTGTTTGTGTACAATGAGGGCCACGTGGGACAACTTTTTTAGAATTCACCATCAGCCTGAAAAACAGCCCGGCCAGTTATAGCTACAGTGCATAATAGAGGGAAACAATTCAACTGTTTACAAATGGATTAAGATGCACTGTATTTGACTGTAGGCGCACTGGTGCATGCAAGGTAAAAGCTTCCATCGGGTAAGGAGGAGATGGTAAATAATGGAACAAAGTAATTGCCCGCTCCAGACAATAATATCTCTAGATAAATATTTCAAAAAGGTAAATTGCAGAAGGGTTGTAAAAGGATTTATTGTACTGAAAGAGATATAGTAAAAAGAGACAAATAAAAAGACAGGCAAGAAAGTCTGCTCCTGTAAAGCATGAATATTTTACATGTCCTCAGGTTAAAGGCTTGTATAGTGTGGAACAGAGACTCTGATCTACACCATGCTCTCCTAGGTCAATGGCCAGGGAGGGAGAGAGGAAGAGAGAAAGGGAGAGAACTAGAGCCGTGGTATTAACGGTAGGAGAGGAATGCATTGTACTGTTCAGACACACTTTGTATGAAAAGATGAATTGATCCATCTGTAAGCAGCACTTAGACCCACTCCTCTGCCCGGTCATTACAGTGGGATAAATCAATATTTAATATCCCCCTCTAACAGCCACACTGGATGATCTTAACCTCTCCTTAATCCCATTTATGTTACCTCTCCAGAATCTTCTTCGTGTAAGCTCTCACTATGATAAACTTCCAAACAACAGACTGGGAGGGGAGCTATTAAAGACCACACCATATTTATGTCAGGTGAGGCACCTTCTTGAAATATTAATATTCTGAAACTGACCAAAGTGAAAGCTTTTATCTGGGCGTTCAAACCTTTCTAGTCTGTTGGCTTGTATCAGCAAAAGACTCTCTCTCCTTCTCTGCTCCCATTCCGCCTCTGAATTACAGCCTGCTGTTCTTTATTGCAGCTAAAGGATGAAGATGATGGGGCAATTCTTTTAGCTGACTTGATAAAGCGTGCCTCTAATTTCACACCATCCTAATAGTGCCCGTGTCACAGAAACTAAGGTGACAATATGTCACTGTGATTTGCATGAGCTGGCATGGCAAGCACAAGCTCTGTTCAGGTGTCATACAGCAAAGATTGAAAACAGAGATGTATTATTACTGGAGATGTTGCTTCCAGTTGTTGATATTTGTACATTTTTGAAATTTTAGTAAACAGGTTGTAGAGCCCAAACGTCACGGGGGACCTATAATGATATCAGGGAGTCGGTTACCATTCTAAATTCCTCCCCAACCTTTTTAAAATTGAAATACTAAAGTGGAAATCTTTACTTTGTGAACATTTGAGGAGGTCATCTCTGGGTTTGTGAAATGTGTCACTTGGACCAAACAACTAATCAATTAATTTATCAAGAACGCTCTGTTGGCTTGTATCAGCAAAAGACTCTCTCTCCTTCTCTGCTCCCATTCCGCCTCTGAATTACAGCCTGCTGTTCTTTATTGCAGCTAAAGGATGAAGATGATGGGGCAATTCTTTTAGCTGACTTGATAAAGCGTGCCTCTAATTTCACACCATCCTAATAGTGCCCGTGTCACAGAAACTAAGGTGACAATATGTCACTGTGATTTGCATGAGCTGGCATGGCAAGCACAAGCTCTGTTCAGGTGTCATACAGCAAAGATTGAAAACAGAGATGTATTATTACTGGAGATGTTGCTTCCAGTTGTTGATATTTGTACATTTTTGAAATTTTAGTAAACAGGTTGTAGAGCCCAAACGTCACGGGGGACCTATAATGTTGCTATATTGATTGAAAAAAAAAAAAAAATGCTGATGATTCCTCGTTATCATTTTAGGATTCAAATTAAACTTTATTACAAATACCTATCATATTAAACAGATGTATTCAAATATATTGAGTTCACATAAAATCTGAATAATCCTGCATTGCTGTTATAGATACTGTATATCTGAATAGAAGGCTCATATTGGCATTTGGTGTCCCTCAGGCTTTGCAGTGGTTGCAGGTTTTTGTTGTTGTTTCATCCTACCAGTGCATTTACAGCCTACCTTTCACTTCACATATACGCACCCCACCCCATTACACACACACACACACACACACACACACATTCCTTCTCGTTCTGTCCTTCCGCCCTTTCTAACAGACAAAAGGTAGCTTACAGGTGTTGAGTGACTGACTATCTCAAGCAGAACATCCCTTTAAACAGCATCCATTTTCTCTACTTCCAGACAGGTTGAACAGATAAGTCCAACATTCTGAGGAAACTAAAGTAAATCCCCCCGAAAAACAAAGCAGGGAGTAAAGCGGTGTAAGGTCTACCTCAAAGAACAATGAAGCAGCTTCCTGTTTCCTGTAAATAGATTTTTGCAGCCACACGTAAGCCATACATGGGAGGCAGCAGCACCAGTTTCCATGAGTTGGACTGAAAATTCTATTTTTAATTTTTCTCTTGAAAATAGGAGGAGAACAACTTGAAGTGTAGTTTTGTATCAGGTAATGTGACTGATGAATTATTGTAAAGATTATTTCTGCGCTGGTTAGTTTGGGCTAAGTGCAGGGGGAGCCTCCGTCTCTGTCCTCTCGGTGGGCTCCACTAATTTATGTGCTTCCCTTCAGTGAGAGCATAGTTGATTGCCACCTGCATCGACAGTGATCTCTTCCAAACACCAAATTAGGGGAAAATCAAAATAGATATTCATTGACTTTTTTACATATACATTGACCTAGTTGAGGCTGTTGGTTGAAAGTGTAAGGTGCTGAAATATTAATGAGCATCGCTCCCAGTTCCTGCCTGCTCCTCACAGCCAACTGGCAACATGGCATCAAGCTGAAGAGAGGAGGACAGCTTTTTTCTCTCCTTGATTGACTCATCGATTGAAGATATTTTTAAAGGGAATCCCTGGGAGTGTGTGCTCCTGGTACAAAGCAGCCCCATCCCGTGTCAGGGGACGGAGAGGGCTGCGAGTCTGCTTTAATTGGGCAGAGACTTCAGAGTCTTCTTAACCCGCACAGGGCACTGCCATGGCCTGTCACGGCCCTCACACCAACATCAACAACACCGGGCCCTCTAAATACGCACACACAAACATATTCATACTAATTAAACAGATACGTACACACTGAGCTATGCCAGCTCTTATCAATATGACCACCCTGGACAAGGATTAAAGAAAATATTAGTCTTAAAGAATGACTGCTGTGTTAAATCACCATGTTCCACTTTCTTTAGTAGTTTCAGTACTTGCAGGGAGAGCTGAGCACTCCTGGTGGTCAGCTGCTTGCCTTTTGCATTACGGAAAACGCTTGCAACGGAACGGGAGCGAAGGAGCTATATGATAGGAGTCCTAACCTTGTCGACTCTGCAGTTGTTGAGGCCCACTGAACTGAGGGCGGACAGCTTCGCCTCCATGCCCTGCTGGTGATGTTGCAACTGTTCCCTCTGGATCTGCTCCCTCATTTTCCGAGCCTCCTGGATGGCCTTCATCACCGTGTCCTGGTCCCCGAACAGCGCAGTAGAGTTTAGGCTGGACAGAATATCTACACACATTGGAAGTTGGACAGCAAAATTAGTTCGCTATAAAAAAATGACGTCACAAAACATCTGGAGGGTGGCATTTATTTCTAAAATGGAAAAAAAAAAAAAAAAAAAACACAGGACTGAGACCTTGCAATGTGGTTTTCCCAGCTGTGAGTGTGTACTGTAATTGAGCAGATCTGTGTGTGTTTGCAAAGAGGAGGCACTCTGAGGTCTTACCCAGAGATGAGCCCCGTCCCAGGCCTCCGCTGAGTGGGTTGGGGATGCCGCCCTTGCCGATGAAACTGTTGGGGCTGTTTTTACTGCCAGAGAACAGGTTTTGTGTCGGGGATGAGGGGGATTTCACCAGTTCTGTCGTCTTTGGCCGAGCAGACAAGTTGAGCGGCTGTGTTCCTTCCTCCTGTGGCAGCAGAGATACGAGTATGAGAAAAGACAGATGTTAATAGGTGGCCTCCCTCCCCTTCCTCTTTTGGAGGAGCTCTGGATTCCCAGACAGCACGGTTCTCCTCTGCTCCTGGTTAATTACAGGATCCCTACCTATCCTGACCCACACCTCCTCACTGATTCTTACATCTCTGTCCTTCTTTTTCGTTTCCTTCTCCTCTCACACATCCTTCCTCAGGAGCACTGCCACTGCAATGTGTCCTCACAGTTGCCCAGCGCCTTTGTTCACACTAATTAAAGCAGATTCTGTCTCTCTGTACATCTTCATCTGCTCTCCCTCTCCGCCTCTCTGCTCACTGTCTGCACTCTAGTTCGAAGAATAAATAATGACCAGATAACGGCGGTGCCAGTGATCAAAGACAGCTGTTCCATTCATCAGATGTCGACTTACATTATCTACTTCATTAACTTGTTTTCTAATTCCATTCCTCATTTGTGCATACTTGGTCTTATAATATGCTTTGATATGGGCTATTCCTGAAAAAAAAAAATATTATATTGCAACCAGCCTTTTAGAGATGTGAGATGAAGAGCACTGTTCTCCAAGGTGGCATCTATTATTATCTGCCTATGTGTAAATGAAACGCACCCGAAACAAAAATGATCTGAATTAACCCTGTTATTTCCCCTGTGAATATTGTACATATTGTTGAGTCAATGGGAGGCATTAATTAAAAAAAAAGGTTTTAATTAGACCTATTTGTAATAATGTAAAAAATGCTGAAATTAGTAATTGACATCTCTGTTCTATTGAATATCATTTAATTCTAATTTAACAAAATAAATAACCAGTGCCTTATTACAGTTTTAATTATCTTGAATAAAATTGAATACAATTCCTACATTACATCCTTGAAGAGAAAAATGTCACTTTGCCCAGAACATCATGCGGCAGTCGTTTTAAATCAGATTAGGGCTCATGCTGCCATTAACAGTATTTTTCAAAGCCCAAGTGTCTCTTGTCCAAACATATGGCTCAAGCATAGACTGCCCCAAGGCCTTGTTATTGCTGTGCCAATATCAGTTTGTCATGCAGTGAAGCTGAAAGCAGACAAACAAAACTAAAGGCAAGCTGATTCCACTGCACTGTGGACACATATGGGAGGATGCCAGAGTATGTTTGCATTCTATTTAGATTTCATCATCTTCCTTTAAATCCAGCATTTTGTGATTTGTGTCTATATTTTCACTATTTGCCAAGAACTACTATTGCATTAATGTTAACCTAATAATCATCGACAAACACAAACGTTGCAAAAACAAATTCAGGCATTTTGGTTCTTTACCGACAAATGAGGAATTGTACTGAAATGATGGAATGTTGAAGTGTTGAGTCAGTCTAAGGGGAATCTTTCATTTTAAATCCCCGGAGGTTTGAGACCTTAAAGGATTTGTGTGTGTATGCAGTGTCTTGCTACCATTTCAAGGAGATGATTTATGGTCTTTCTCCATTGTAATATTATTAAACTAAACTGCTCCAAATGGGAGCATGTTTCTGATTATGGCCTCAGTGAGTGGGGATGATGTATATGCGCCATTTCCTCTGCATGGAGGTCTAGTGGAGTGGTGCCATACAGCAGCAGAAAAGGCACATTTGCTGCTTTTGGATTGTTTACAAAGCAGAAAAGAAATCAAATCAAAAAGCCATCCATCCTAATTCTTACCTCACTTCTGTCAGCATCTGAATCACACTGTAGTAATTGTTTGATGCCATTTGAGATACAAAAAACACTTTTCATTGTGAGGAAAAATTAGAAACCATGTGTTCCACAAATTACTGGCTTGGAGCAGCCATAGCCATAGCAACAATGTCCACAGAGCTCTGGGTAAGAGAGAGGGCCTTGTTAAAGCACTGCAGATTGATGGCCTGTTAGAGGTTGGGCTCAGCACTGGTCGGCTGCAAGACCCGAGCGAAGCAGCGAATAGCAGAGACACTAGTTTATTCTTTCAGCACCGACCAGCCTGTAGGCTAGGTCAAGTACCACTCACGGACTGGACTGGTGGGTTGAAGGAATTGAGGGTTCTACCTTGACTTGAGTGATGGGGCTGGAGGAACTCTTGTCATTCTTCAGAGAGGAGGGAGAAATGGGCCCACTCGCATTGAGGGGCTGGGGGAGCGGAGGCATCTTGGCTCCGGGAGAGACCTGCATGCTGGCAAGCTGGGCCGCATACAGTTGCTGTAGGGAGGTGCAGAAACCCGCAAAGGCGTTAACATCCAAATCCAGCAAACATTCAGAGTTTCATATTCTGTCTTTTCCTCTCCCTAGAACTCTTGCTTCTGTGTCTCCCTTCATTGCCTCCCCCCCTCTCTCTCTTTTACGTCTTTCCTCTCTTTCCATAAGGCTGGCAGAGAACCTCCATCAAAGGTCTTAACTGTATTTCAAAGACTGAACCCAGAGAGAGACAGCAGTCTTAAAAACCACACAGAGATGGCTTTCATTCAAAATACTTGGAGCCCCTATTTTCCACTCATCACAGAGAAAAGTTTGCCGACTGGATGCAAGTGTGTTTGCAAAGATCTCTCATTTCTCTAGATCTACACAGCTTCCCATTGAAGTCTCTAGTCTGTGATTTGTCTCCATGCTGCCACGTGAGACAGTCCTATTCTACACGGTTAGAAACCCAACCTCAGTTGGATGGCCATCACAGAATACTTTAAACACCAGCATTATTAAGGCTTAGAAACCTGCACAAAGAACGGTGATGTAATCACCATTATTTTCCTTGGCGTTAAATCAGTGAGATGTCCGACTGTTGGTGACATTACCACACAAGTGGGTGGTTGAAATACTGGCTAAGCCCTCAATAAGCAAAGCCTGTAACAGGGTTGAACTCTGAAAGCGCGATTACATTTTTACTCTGGGCTGATAATGTGGCTTACAGTACAAAAAGTGGGTAAATATGAGGGTTTTGAAGTATTTTAAAGACTGGTGAGCAACATACTTCTGCGGGATCTGATGTAATTCATCCATAATCTTGGGTTAAGGATGATTTTTTTTTTTTAACTTCATTAAATCTTGAAACAAATAAAACACAACTGATCGAATTATTTTTTGTGATTGTTATTTCTTTGCCACAGAGCCACTCCGCGGAGTCTTCTGTCCACCTGAGGTCTGCATTGATTGGCCAGGTAAGTGATGAAATTGGCTTTTGTCTCCTGCTGTGAATGACAGCGGCCTGTCATATAAGGGTGGCTAGGAAAAGTGTGTGGAACGAGTGTTACTCAACGTGGCTTGAGACCTCTCTTCATCTGAGACATAGCACCCCCTAACTCCCCCACTGGCCTGCTTTCTTTAGACTAGGTAAACCTCAGGGGTTGTTGTGCTATTCACTCAGACGGTGCTGTCAGGGACAATCTAACTTCTAGTCCTCGGCCAATCAGCAACCCTTTCTCATTTCCCGGGTAGACTCGCCACATACAGCATGCATTTGTGTGGATGGAAAAAATCCACCTGGCCCCGCTGGCCTCACCTTCAGTGGTATAGATGCCAGACAAAGCACTTTATGTCCATGCACATATCTCCAGATATAAACACACATGTGCTCCTGTAAGAAACTTTATCACTGCCATATAAGCGGCAGTACAAAAGGTCCATTCTTTCAGGGGACCTGGGGATAACAACAGCACATGGGCAACGGAAATGACAGACTGATTATGTTCCCACAATGATAGCGCTGCCCCCACCTCCCTCACAAACAGCCTTTTGTCTACGACAGGAATGGACACAGGACCGGACCCAACTCTATTTTCTCCTCATCTGAGTTCAACTTGGTTAATGTCAGAGAGAGAGAGAGAGAGATTACTCCATTCACTGTCTGTCATTCCAGGCTACACAGTCACAGACTTAGTATAACAGTGGAAGCTGAGTCTGTTGGACAGATGTTGCTTAAAGGCTTGTTGCTCGGGCATGCCCCTGACCTTGAGTGGGAAGAACTTTATTGTTCCGGAAAAAGAGCATAATTAGAGTTTGCCTCAAATTAGACGCAGTCAGGATGCCCCTTCTCAGCACTGATTAGCAGGTCAGTGCCATGGGGTGAGAAGCAATGGTTAAGCAGGAACAGTCTGTCTCCAGGAGCTAAAGCACAATAAATACAATCAGAGGTGGAGGCAGATGAAACGGTGTGTTAAACCACCAGACTCTGCTCAAGGACAAATATGAAAAATGTCAGCGTTTAGTCTGTGGAATCAAGATGTTTTTGCTCCAGCTTTATGGTGTGGCTTTGTGCGAATCAAAAGACAATATGTGCATAGCAAATTATAATACTGGCCGACTCCCATCATGTCATGTAGATAAAAACATAACAGAGTTTGATGTCAGAGGCTGAAGGATGATAAGTCCTCCCTTGGCTGGTGTCCCTAAGCAGGAGACATCTGTCTGCTTCCTCCTGGTCTCAGTTGACTCCCTCACATCTAATAGCCCCTTCTCATATCTACTTGCCAGGTGGGGGCAGCAAAAGGTTCATGGTAATGAGGGTCAAGCTGAAAGTCAATGCTTCAACTCTGGGGTATTGGAGGAGTAGTTTGAAAGCCTGAGCAGAGCCTTGGACCTGTTTCCATTTTTTCCTTAAAACTGTTTTTCAACAACAGGAAACATCTTCGAGGATTCATACAATGCTAGCGTTGATGAAAGTTCATAAAAACCCACGGGCACAGCTTGAATTATGGCAGAAACCAGCGAAATAAAATTATACCTAATGAGTTTGCAATGTGGGTGTTAAAAGAAATCTGAAAAAAACTGTCGGTATGTGTTTTCTCAGCATGAAGGCAACTTAATGTATTTTGTTATTATTGCACGGCGTGTATTCACAACCCATTTTCAAATAAAGCATGTTCTTATTTTATTTAATTTTATTCTTTTGAAAGGAAATGTCTTCATGAAAACAGCATCTTCTTATGATAGAAAAACCAAACTTAATTGAGAAAATCTTAGGTTTTTCTCCTGACCCCATGGTTTCGTTTCCCAGTTGAGTGGAACAGATCTCGGCAAGGATTTAAAGTGAGCAGCTCAGCCAAGGTCAGCCTGTTAGCCTCTGGTAATTAAAAACAAGCCCTCTGGAGGCAGCAGAGGTTAAACAGGGAGGTTCACTTTTTTGCCCGCGACATTAATCAGATATTACACACTCTGCTGATGATGTTAGACATCTCACAGGTTTAATTTACTCTCAAGATGATCAGCTTTTACTTATTTTGCAAAACAACAAAGCTGATTTGATCTCTTGATATTCTATATTATCAATTAGTAGAACAGTATATTAATTATCTATCTATCTTTTTTTTTTTGTTTCTGTGGAATGTGCCTTGCAGACTGAAGATAAATTAAAGGGTTCTCAGTTATTATTCAGATTATGATATGATATTCATTTATATAATATAGTCTTCATTTATTTGTCACTGCTAGCAATTACAGTGCGTTTCACCTTTATAACCGCAACATGCAAATATATGAAAATGAAGACAGAAAAGTATTTGTCTAACAACCAATCAATTACTAATACTAATTATTCCCCCTCAGTATTTTCAAACTGACACTCTCTTAATTGCACACTCATCTCTTTGTTTTGCGTCAGTTCATCTGTCTGTCAATGTCTCATTCACCTCTGTCTGGCCTGGGTGCTGAGCACTGGGCTGGATATGAGGGCATTAACTGTGCTTCAGTGCACCACACCATTTAAAAGGCAGCGCAGCGCCAGCCCCGTTTGCCACAAGGCTTGTACAGGCTCATTGCCCATGGCGACCAGGCAGGCTGACCCAGGCTAGGCCCAGATGTCAGGAGTGGAGGAAAGCGTCCTGGTGCACTGTGCCGAAGCTTTCCAGTATGGCCCAACATCTGTTTCATCTGCTGGCACCCAACCTGCTCTGCTCTTACCCCCCCCCCTCTTGCCTTTCTCTATCTCTCTCTATCTCACATCTACAGTATATACATATTCTCTATCAGTTTCTCTCTGGCACACACACAAAGTCTTGTGCAAGTGTGTGTGTGGATTTCTCAAGGCCCAGGGGCCCCAGCGCCAGCCTTCTCATTCAGTGTTGCTCACTGCATTATCCACTCTATCTGTCCATCTGTCCCTCTGTTCACCACTGCCTCCATCCAGCTGCTCACCTAGCCGTCCTATTAGCCAGCCTTCCACACACAGCTAGCATTGCTGCACTGCTCTGGGTTACCTTCAAAGACCAAGCGCCTCTGCTCATAAACACAGAAACAGCTGCTCGCTACAGTATGTCCGTTCTCTCTTCTCTCCCCTCCTCCTCTTTCTCTCTCTCTTTCTCTTTCAAAGTCAAAAGTGCTGCACTCGTGAATGATAGAAGCCATTGCTTCTCATCTGTACTACACAGACCTTTACGTCCAAACAAAAGATAATATATATCGCCTACTTCCTTCCTGTGTGTCCCTGAATGCCCGACACTCTTTTCTTATCACTCCAGTTGTCTAGGTCCCTGAAGACTCCTTCAGATGTATGTCTGCTTGAGATCTGGTCAAAGTTGTCACAGAGTATGAGGGCTGCTTTTCGTTTATACGAAGGGAGAGCAAGCTGAGGCTGGGCCCTCGCTCATAGCGGGCCTTGAGAGGCAATAGGAAATGTGGCAGAAGATAAATAAAAAAATAAAATACAAACCAGGACACTTAGATATGGTCCACGGTGGAAAAACTTGAAAATTAAGACAAGCAAGAGGCAGAAAACACCGCTTTGAGTGAAAGCAGAGCATTTTTTATCTAGTGCGTGATCCTACACACAGAAACTCAGATGTTCTGTTTTATCTAATAAGGCTTTCAACTGAAAAGCAGGGCCCTCTCAAGGGTTATGTACAAAGGCAGGGTGATAGATATCAAGTTGATGTTGGCGTTAAGCAGATTGTTTTTCACTCGGTGACTGATGCAATGTCTTGTGTACAAACAGCAAGTTAAGTGTTCTTAAATAAATCGAACATTCTTTTGTGGAATTAGGGAAATTCCCTCCTTGTCCCTCCGCTCAATTGAATATAGTAGGTGTCCAGACAGATTGGGATACAATCTGAGCACAATTTCCTCTGTTAGATGAGAGGTGTCAGTTGTAATCAGAGAAGGACAGGAGAGGATGGAGCCATTGTTTCCTGCTGGTCCTGGGCTCATCCCGGCTCTGTGTGGGCACTAATGAAGAGGGGCATGTCGCGCAGGGATAGTTTACCCGCCTTCCTCTCCTGTGAGTTGAGAACGAGAGCCAATCTGTCAGGAAAACATTGAGTGAAATTGCCCCGTGTTACAGCAACGCCTGGTGACAGCCACTTGCAGTCTGCCAGCCGCCAGAGTGATGCTACCATCCTGTATTGACAAGCAAATTACAGTCTCCTACACTCAAACGCTCCCTAGAAGATTCATTTACATCCATCAGCTTTAAGCCTTTGTTACCTTGTTGGGTTTTCTTCTCCTTAAGGGCAGGGGACGGGGGGGATCCCAGACTGTTATGACAGAGGAGATTGTGAAGAGGCTGCGCAGCCAACATTAAGACTGACGGAGCGGCTGGCCTCTCTGACTGGATGGCTGATCACATTACCTCTGCAGCATTGTGGGAATTAATTCCTCCAATAAGATCATTTTTAAGGTTCATATATTGCACAATCTATTGGTGGAAATTATACCTTTCAATTCAGCTGACGGGGAGATATTTTAATGGGGGGGTGTGTGCATGTGATTTGGTATCGCTGTGTATGTGTGATGTGGAGAGGGTAGAGAATGGGAGAAGGTAGGAATTAGAAAAGTTAAGGACAGTTAAAGTTACTGCAGTTGTGTGTGTTTGTAGACGCAGGTGAATATTGGCAGGGACAGCTTATTTTACAGCAGCTTCTATTTTATTTTGTTTTGGTTATTGAAATTAAGCACAAAGAATCTACCCAGTATAGTTTGAATAGAACATGAAGTGTCTCTTCACCTCAATTCAAATAACAATTTTTTTCGCTTTGATTTTTACATTGTTGAGGAGGTTCTTTACACTCAGACTTGCACCCACACTGAAGTACACTGCATTACTTTAATTTTGAAGAGGACGGAGAGTGCTGCTGCCTTTGAGACAACTGCAGCTTAATTCTGTCTGGGCTGATATGATGTTTTTAATCACAGCAGCCTCTCTGTGCTTTGTAGAGGAAGTGCTGGCAGTCGCACAGTTTGTTGATCCCGGCTATGTAGAAAAGGGCATGTTTGACTTGCCTTGCTGTTTTAAGGGGAGTCTCTATGCCGGGCAAATAGCAGCCAGCAGGCAGAATACGTGACAGGCAGACAGACTTCAATTAATGGAAAATGCACCTCTTTTTTGTTTACTGTGTTCTCTAAAGGTCGACCAAGTCATGGTCTTGGAGGCACTGTTTTTGCCCATTCCCAGGGTTAGATACATAATCAGAATTAATGACTCTAGACCTGTCTCCCCTCCTCACCCCAACCTTAACCAGATATATGTCTCATGTGACCTCATCCAGCACTATAAATACACTAAGCTTCTGAATACCAGCTCCTTCCCAGTGGATTTTATTATACACAAACTAAGTTTCACATGCGAACGTGTTCACTTAAGATTTCTAGTTTCAACTATGAAATTTCAACTTGAAATATGGCAGATCAATTTCAAAAACTATAGGTGAAAGAATCAGTATCAGCAAGCTCAGGCACAGATGAAGACAACTGTGGTAACAATATTATTCCTAATAGTAATGAACCATGCAATGCAGATAATTATCCACATTGAACATGATGTCCTCAGGTTAAGCTGTGACCCGAGTTCAGCTCTTTTAAATGCTGTTAGAAAAGCCTGCAGGGCTTGGAGCCTGTCCCAACATTTCTGTTGCTCAAAACCCTTCGTCAGCTTCACTTTGTGTCACATACCAGGAGTCTGCTTTCACTGCCAACATCCTTTGTTTCTTCTCATTTGTTATCCTCACAGTGATAAAAGAAATGCTCCAGTTAAGCGGTTAAGAAGGAGATTTTTTGCTCGCTTAGTCAATTGTCTTCTGATAAATTCACCGGCAGGCGATTAAGACAACCAAAGTGATTCTCATTCCCTCTAATAACCATTATCTCCCTTCCTCCTCTGCCGGGCAGAGCTGGTGGGGATAAATCCTCTATAAAACGGGATAAATTACATATGTAAGATGATAAGCACGTGTGAGCTGGGGGCCTCCAGGATTATTTAGTGCGCAGCTCATTACTTGGCGTACAGCTGCTTAGCCGTTCTTTCTGCCCTGGGCTTGGCGGGCGTCCCTAGCATTCTTTGTCATGGTACTGTACATACCTGAAGCTGGAGGGGGCTGAGTCCTGACGCTGCTGCAGCTGCCATTGTGGATGGAATGAACTGCACCGGGTAGTTATCACCTGTCAGAGAGGGAGAGATAGACAACAATGCGTACAGGTTCAGACAATGAGCCGCCAGGCAAGTGCCAACACGGATCCCGGGCCCTCCGCTACTTCGCCACAGCGATGTGGCACATTGCAGCGAGCCCTCGGCTTCACGCCCAAACATCTGCATTAACAAAAGGCTAATCTGGTTTGACTGGAGAAGGATTACTAAGGAACGCTCCGCACCATTCTCTCCCTTCTCCACCTGCGCTCTACTCCTGGAAAATACCATGACAGCGATAGCTCCTAAATATTTTAACAACCAAGGAGTTCTTTTGAGATGTTTGTGTGCGTGCTCTCCTGCATGTTGAGAATAAATGTTAAATATCTTCTTGGTACTCAATTAGCGATTATGTAGAAGGCCCAGCATGTTCTATCAGGCACCTCTTACAGCTGTAGACTTGTCTGGCCATTGTTCAGCGCTACATTGTTTGGGTCTGAGTGATAGTTTTGGCAGCGGAGTAAAAACACTTGTATGTGAACTGGTTAGAACAAGTGTGCAGTCACAATAACAAGAAGAAAAAAGGACCCACACATTCTTATCTCACATGTCCCTATGATCAAGCGAGGAAGAATTGGTCTCCAAATAGCAGCACTATTCATTACTACTCACTACTGTTCGCCTGCCATCAGCACGTTTGTCAGACAGCGATATAAAAACGGCTGCAGTATGAGTGATATCCACGGGGGTACAGATGCTTTTATACATCAGCCCCGTGTGTCGAGACACGCGGAACAGCCCCAGTGAGACGGGGCAGCGCAGCGTTCGTGGAGGGGAGGGTGGTTTGAGGCATGTGTCTGGAGGAGGGGGAGGTGGGGGAACACAGTGGGAGCGGGGAGGGGTAGTTGGCCTTCGCTCAGACCCCACTTCTGCCTGTCACTTCTCCTCACAAACATATGGACCCATTAAGCCACAGACAAGGTAAATGTATATACCTTCTCTTTCACTTTGCCCTCGGCCGCTCGCCTCACTTTGCAATCTTGTACAGCACAGCACAATGTGATACAGGCCATGGAAATTCAATCCCCATTTAGTAGCAAATAAAATCACACAGCAGAAGTGGTTTCAAATAGTGCTGGGTTGGATGTGTGGCTGTGCACTGTGGTTATTTCTACCCCTCCTCTTTTTTGTGGGTATCGCTCTCTTTCTTTCTCTCGCTCCGTGCTGTCTGTGACGTCGGATTTGGGAATAATAAATGGCTGGATGTCTTAAGATGTCATGTGAAACCTGAGGGGGGTCATGTGCTAAGTGAGCGCCCCTCCACTGCTTGGGGGTCTTGGGCTCCAAGGTCTCGGATGTAGAGTCTGTGTTGAGGCTCCAGCAGAATGGGAACTGTGCCAGTTTAGCATCAGCGGTGAAAGAGAATAACTCTTAAACCTGTGTTTGACTTTGTTTTTCTTTACTCGACATGGCCGATCCCATGCCCGGAGCTTGGACTCTGACTCCTAAAGGAGGAGGGGGCTAGTTCAGGTCACAACACGCTATAATTCCCTGCTCATACGCTATGCTATGAAATACAAGTTCTGAGATCTACTGAGAGTTGACTAATGGAACTGAAACCTTTCTTAGGCCAGATCAAATGATGATGAACGATGATATGACTAGATCACACTGATCTTTTTCAGTACCTTTTACAGAATACAGAAAAAAACAGGTTGAATTATTTAAGTCACTATATATGCGGAGGATAGCCAACCTGGCCTATCTACTGGATTTTTCGCACTGAATGTGCTTGTAATCAGAGAAAACTTTGAGCTTGGGGCAGGTTCGGGTTCAGATATACAAAAACAGAATGTCAGTTGGGCCTCGTTAATTTTCTCCGGTTTGGACAGAACATTGCACCCTGAGCCAGACTCTGCTGCACATTAAGAAGAAAACCATGTGCTCCAAACACCACGGTATCAAATTTGTTTGAAAGTGACATATTAAGTGATAAGGAAAAAAAAATCAGATTTAAAATAAAAATAGCACACAGAGACTTTCAATTGTCAGCAGGGCGCTTATGAGGAAGGCTTTCAGAGGAAGCTAAAGGCTATGAGGTCAATGTCCATTAGAGACACATCAGGCTGAATGTCTGTGTAAACAGTGCGAACAGACTGGGAAGTCCCACTCGTATCTATTTGTTTAAAAGATGAGCTGGTGCCTCTATGACTGTGCTTGTCTACCATGCAAGACCAGGCCATTGAGCACAGCCAGTGGATTGGGTGATGGCTCACCGCTATGGTGCTAGAATGACTCTGTTGCAGATGTGAGCACCACAGGGCTGGGGGTCATAAGCAGTGGTCCCTGGGGGCTGTCTCATAATGATAACATCAGATTAGTGTGCCTTAGTCTTGGAAGTGAATGCTTGGCCACTCACTTCATGGAGAAAGGACACGGCAGCATCCTGTATACCCTGCAGGTGGTGGTGATAACATTGTACTCTCCAGAAATATTGTGTATATTGTGTTGGATCAGGGGGAAATAGTAGCTGTTTTGAAAATACCTCTCCTGACTGCAAGAGTTATTTTCAGACCCCCTTTGCTTTTTTTCTTCATGAACTCATGAATTATGCAGGAACCATACACATGGCGACCCCTCACCATGATTCCATAATAGCTCCTGTTATTTGAACTAAAACATTTTCCCTGTCAAATCTATTGCAGAAAGCACACAGTAAAAGACTCGCCCTCAGGCACTTTGTTTAAGCTGTCATGGCTCCATAGTTCCAAAATAGCTGACTTTCTTTTTTTCATCCTGTGGTTTTCTAGTTAATTCATTAACTGCACTACCACACCTTTCTAATGTTCTGCTGCGGTCCTGCTGACTTCCCAGTGTTTCTTTTCTTTTCCTGTCCTCTTCACTGTTCTGGTTCTGTCCGATCAGATGACTGGACTCTGACTCAAATTCCTTTTCTTTTTGACAGTTATCAACAAAACTGCCAACTTATATTTACATGTGTCAGAGTAAATTGGAAAATGCCTTGAAGTCCTTTTGGAACTTGATTAGAACTCAATGAGAAGAGACTTGTCTGTAATTGCTTAACACAATGTTTTAACCGTAGTATGTGGAAACACATCTTTTAACTTTCACAATAACATGAGGGTGTATGGGGTTACTGTTTTGGCAGCGCCTCAGTCAACATGTCCCAACACTTCTTTTTATCTTAACTTTTAATTCTAATGCTGTGGATCTTGTCTTTGCTCAATTTGAAAAACAAAGAAAGAGCATGAGACATGCCGTTACAGGCAGTGCAAACCTGTTCGTCATCTCACCCAATGCAAATCACAGTTGTCCTTTAATCACTTTATTTCTCTGTCAAAGGGCATAGTAACTGCGTGCCAATGGTAAAATGGGAGCTACTAACAATAAGAGGACCTTTCACGCAGAGTTTATCCCCTTTGTTATTGGATCTCAAACAGTGGATACTAAGAGATTAGAGCCAGCAAACTACTGACAGATAATTTCATGTTGAAGACGTGTTTACATTCCTGTGCTTCTTGGCCCACATCTATTGTTCCACTTGGACTAGAGCATTCCCAGGCATTTGGTCCCAAGTGCATGTTCAGACGGAGCAGATCATGTCAGTGGCCTCACATGTTAAATCAAGCATTGGTTTGTTATTTATCAAATGTTTAAAGTCATTATTATTAAAAGAAGATGTAGCAAAGAGAGAGAGAGAGAGCGAGAGAGAGAGAAGGACAAAATGAGGACTGTAGCTGCAAGCATACCTGGCTTGTAAGACAATCCCGGGGGGAAGAGAAAGCCTTGCTGGGCGGCGGCGGCTGCTGCCAGAGTGCGCTGGTCGTGTGGAAAAATGGGGATCATGAGCGGAGGCATGTGACCCTGGACCTGCTGAACAGATAGGAAGCGGAGATCAGAGAGAGGCCTAAGCATAGGCATGGCTCACAGACACACACGGCCCACTCAGGGGGGGAGGCCAGATCACAGCTCTTCCTAACGCGTGCTGACAGGGGGCTCTGCGGCAGTGACGGCCCTCGTGTGCTCGTACAATACCTTGCCGAGCTACGCCTGCTCCTAATCCCAACCACAATTTAACTTGGGTGCTTCAAAGAGCCCCACATACACACATTGTTCCTCGATCGGTCAGAGGGAGCGATGTGTAGGACGGAGAGCGGTGGGGCTCGGCAGCACATACAACATGTCAGCAAGGGGATTGTTGAATGTATTACACAGGTGCAGAGATGAAGACTGATCGGCGTGTACACGCACAGGCACACACACACACACACACACACAGACACACACACCCTCACCTCAAGGAAAGCTCAACTCTGCACACAATCCTGGGTGATCATTTATTAAGATGACAAAAGCCTGAAGACAATCCAGTAATTTACTACGTCTGTTTTCAGCGGAGGAAAAATCGCAAGCAGTCGAATCGTCGTTGCCACTTGCTGTATTTCATTTTAATGTCATTCTCTGGCTGTCTGCTCCACTCGCATATTAACCTTCACCGTCCAGCCTGTTGCTGACTGGCCCGCTGCGAATATCCACACAAACTCCCTGCATGTGTGTGTCGAGGGCGGGTGAGTAGCTGATGTCTCAAAAGTGGTGTGTGGGGGGTTTTCTACACGTTGCAAGTTTCAATCTCACTGTCATTCTTGGCTTCCTGAAACGCTATGATGGGGAGCAGCGCCACTGCCACGGGCCTGCGAGAGTTAATCTCGCAGCGAGCCAGGCCACCTCAGGGGAACCTGCCTGGAAAATGGGTTAATAAAGGTCATCCCCCAAAATAAACACTTTACAGAATGTTTCTCCATTCATCCCCCCTTAAAATCAACTTGCAATAAAACGGGTCTGGGTGCAATTACCGCCGCTGCATTGGGGCATGAAATCAACCTGCTCTGAGCAGTGACTCTCCCCCCCATGTTCTGGCTGAGGTCTGCTATGATCTCCACTTTTTTTCAGCCTGCGCCAGTCCCCCTGTAGACCCTGACTACCAGAGTAGTCGCACGCAGTTTCTCTTGCAGCTAGCACGCTAAACCTACTTTAAACCGCTTTATTGATCTGTCCAGAGGTGCAGAGCTCAACTGAAAACTAAATAAATAGAAACATTTTTTTTGTCTACTGTGCTTTTCCGGTAGTGCGAGTGCAAAAAGTGCATTATAAGAAGAATAGAAAAGTATGTAATTCTTCTAGAAGTAATTCTGTAAAATGTGCTTTTACTGCAGAAAACATAAATGTCCAAGGAGACTGCGACAAATGACCTTAAATAAAACATTGCTTTATAAGGATTTGTGTTCCAAGTTTCCAGTCTGAATGGATGAAAGATGGATCTTGGCCTTGCATGTATGGAACATATGGAAAAACACAATAATTAATGTCACAACATGAGGCAGGGCCAGTGACAGGCGGGGGGGGGGGGCACTGGGGAACACAGCTTCGCTCTGTCTGTGTATTTGGACTGTAAAACCAGATGGAGTCTGTTTCTGAACGTGTGGCAGTCAGGGGACAGAGAAGGGCTCCCTCAAGTCCACATCCCTGCATGTGTGTTACAAATGTGCTGCAGACATGTTCATGAATTAACAAACACACGTCGGCAGTAAATTAAATGTTATGTCATTTTTTTTTTTTTTATCGACTGTGAAATATTTTAGCAGAGAAAACGAATCCACGACACATTCTGTTTCCAGAAGTGATCATTCTTGACTTTTAAATAAATGAGTAATTCATTCAGAGCAGTCTGTCCACATTTCATCTTGCCTGGAAAAAAAGAGCCCCCCAAACACTCTCCTAAGTGAAAACCTCTGAGCAGGTCGACTGTATATGCAACCTTAAAGTGCATTGAGTGTTGAGTGTGCTCTTAGACTTAATTATGATCATACAATTTTAAATTCCATCACAGCAATAGCCAGTAGAAAAGCTCCATCAAATGAGGAAACAATAGAAAGATATTCAGAGAACTCCATAATTGAATTATTTTTAAATTGTGACTATTACAAATGTGACCACATTTATAATAGTCAGTCTGTGGACGTCAGCAAAAAGGCATCAGTTGTTGGACATATTTATCAAGATATGATTTCATCAGCAACATCAGCTTTTATTACTATTATTATTTTAATATATGGAGCAGAATGTACAAGATTCGTTGAGGCGGGACAGAGTGTAAATATGTGGTGAAGGGGAAATAAATGCATTGGGTTTGAATTGCTGTGATTTGCAGTAATGAGCTCCGCACATTAAAGTTTAATTTATGGCGAGTAATGTCACAGAAAGGCGAGCGAAATTTTGAGGAGCTTCTCGGTGGCGACGAAAAGTGGAGCATTGTTGAGCTGACAATGATCAGCTGAGCAGGTTTGATACAAGTGTTAGGAATGTGATTGTTGAGGTAAATTATGTAAAAAATGTATTATGAAGCAGAGACAGAAAAAAGTACATACAGCGCGCGCCTTCCACTTTCGCTCAAGTTCATCGCTGTGTGGGCGGCGTGCCCAGGATGTTTCTATTGCCAAGATGATCTTGAGGAGTCAGAGAATAAAGTGGAGCAGATGTGAGCGGGGCACTTGGGCAGCGTCCTCCCTTCTCCTCGTAAATACAGCGCCATTGTTGTGCTGGCACTGCTCTTCCTTTGTCTTAGCACTGCTAAGTACTGGATAATGTCATTTCACACCATCTGCCCCCAGGCTTCATTAAAGATACATGAATGGGCTATCTTATGAGGAACAGGTGCTATTGTTTGTCCCTCAAGACCCAGCACTAAGGATCTGACTCAGAATACTTGAAGAGGAGCATCTGTAGTGATCAGTCAGACAGACTTGGCTGAGGCCCCCGTCTCTGCCAGCACGCGCTCCAACAGAGGTTTCTGGGGGAACTCAGCCGCCTTGCAACATGTATCATCAATTCACATGACCTGATGAAGTCTGTAGCAGGCCAGCACACAATCTGTTTCCCTCTCAAGGAGATGCTGGTGTTTGATAAATAGAACCAACCAGCAAGGACCGTATAGATAAGATGTAAGTGTTAATCAGGTTTACTTTCCAGCTATTTTTGCTAAATTTACTTCAGTCGCGTCTTGCATATTTTTCTTAATGCCAAATTTGGTTATTTTATATTTAGCTTCATTGTGCATGCAAGACACACATTTATGTTTAACTGAATTTCTGATTAAGTTGTTCATTTCAAAGAAGTTACTGGTTAAACAAATGAGTAATGTTTTTTTATTAACACTTTAGCCTCCACCTATGACATATGAGCAGGCAGCTCCAAAACACTTGAGCACAAATGGAGTCGTACAGCACAGTACAGCTCTCACTCGGGCCCCTGTCAACACCCATGTTCCTCACTGTCTGTTACAGCCTCCACAAAGCACCAAGGAGGCCTGTAGACCCCCTGCCGACTATCCCTCTAAACCCCCATTTCCCCTGCCTGCACTGAGCCACGCTCCAGCCTGCTGCTCGACATGGGCCACAAGTTTCCGTGTGTTTATATGCAGATTCAGGCGGTATTAACAAAAGGCGCTAAAAGACAAAGCCCTACCTTATTCTCACCTTGTTTCATGGTTATAAGCTTGTTAGATCCTGTGTCTAATATCCTGATTATCTGCTACTTGACACCCTTTAACACACCTCTAATCTTGGATATAATCTGTACTTATTTGCCTTGAAGATAAAAGTAAAACCACTCGTGTTGCACGATAAAAAGAGAAAACAATACGCCACAATTAGCCATAGATGTTGAAGGAGCTCGTGGAGATGATGTCCTTAATCCTGTACAATCACTTGGATTATAATGGGTGCCTTTTTTCATTAGGAAAAGATCACAATCACCAGTAATCAGTAATTAGCAGAGGACTCATGTTGCACTGACATCTCATTTTAATAAAAATTACCTCCACACTTCAGTAGCTGTCAGATCAGCGGCTCACGCTTACCTTCTTTTTCACATGTTCTATAGGAGGCTGTGTAATTTCGCCCAGGGAGGATATACTCCAGCTGTTGCTGTAAGAACTGATAGTTCACACTTCATTCCCCCCCTGCCCTCCACTGCGCTGCGCTCCAAACGCCTGCGAGTAGAAATCACCTTTTGTGATCTGTTTAAACGGAAAGTGATCTCAATGAAACTGGCAAGTCTGGCTCCATCCCAACAGCAGCAGCACACAGTAAAACTGACACTAGACAGCAGGATATTGTTTAACACCCGCCACTGTGTACACAGCCCGCTGGGTGTACACTGTACTGGAGCCTAACCAGGAGGAAAATCACTCAGCGGAGGCGCTTCTCGGCTGCTGAATCCTCTCGTGTTGCTTCAGGATATTCCCCCCAATAACAATCAGCAGCTCTTTAAACAAATATTACGCCGTTAATGCAGGTCACTTATCTGCCAGTCATGGTGCCCCAGCGCAGTGAGCGGCTGCAACACGTGGCAGACTCACACATTGATTGAACTTAGGTGTGGTGCTGTTTGGATTTGTCTGCAGCTAATGGTAATCAGACAAATAGATCAATAGATTTGAGCCAGACTTTGATGCCCCAGACTTCTGCCTTTGAATGAAGGTCTTCATATTACCACCCAGTGGACCGAAGCACATTATTCCTGCTTGTCTGCGCTGGAAATGAGCGCACTGGAACGGGAGGGCGAGTAGACTGGGGAGGTTCAGGTCACTAACAAAGGGCCCTTGTCCTTGTCAAGTCTGTGACCTTTTCCTCATCACTTCCTTCCTGCTCGTGAAATGAGTGTCCCGCACCCTTCTCTGCAAAATTAAACGGACAGATGTCTGAAGCAATGATCAATAGTGTACAAGGGCTCGCTTGGAAACAAAAAAAAAAAAGAGAAGTCCTGTGATATTTTCTGTGAATTGTTGGTATACAGCACCGCCACTGACAGCAGGCACTGTTTGCTCAGGTTGGAGTGTGACGCTGCACATCAGTCATGCCTGTGTGTGTTACGCAGAGCTGTTCAGGATTAGGTGCAGCAAATCCAGACACTTGAGTGAGGTCAGGCTCTGCAGAGGGAATAACCAATAGATGACTTCTTGTTCCACTAATTCCTTACACAGTCAAACAAGCGTTCTTGGAAAACAGCCATTTCAATATGTCTATATTAAGACGGGAGCTTGAACACAGGGTAGTACAACTCTCTGAACCTCCGAGCACACCCCACCCCACCCCACCCCACCCCAAATCCCTCCACTCTGGCCCTCCCCCCATCTCAATGCTCTCCTGACTTTGCTTGAACTGAGAAACAAAACTGCACATGGAAACTGGAGAAGTAGACAAAAATATGTAAAATAAATAAAAAGAAGTACTGTAGTAGTGCATGTGCAAGAATATTCAAAATCGAGCATTGACACAAATTAAAAATGCCAAAAAAAAAAGTCAAATTGTGCTTTAAAGTTCATGTCTAAATATTGTTTTTATACACACATTGTCAGTGTTTCATTCCAGGCAGGCTTAAAGCAAACCTTACATCCAGTAAAAAAAAACAAAAAACTAAACAAATAAACAAACATCTCTTCTGCTGACACAATATTTGCACCCAGCGACACAACAACCTTTAAAAACAGAATCCTAGAGTCTTATACTTCTGCGGGATATTGGCTCTTTTTCGCGTGGGGGCAGGGGCAGACATGGAAGTAAGAATTAATTATTTTTTTTTTCAAGGTCTGGCCGTAGAATTAAGGTTTCTCAGTAAACTTGCCAAATCCATGGAGACTCCCTCAAACAGCATATGTAATGACGGGAAAGAAGAGAACAGACATAAACAAACCCACAAGTGGGTTTGGGGCGGCGGCATCATTATCCTGCATATACATCCTCGCTGTATGGAAATAGGAATGAGTGAAATGCCTCTGACCCTCATCGCAGGGGGGCGAGTGAATTTCTAAAGAACATTGGACACGGGCTACTCAGATAGCCGGCTACATCCATGTGATGCGAACAGAGCAGGGAAAGGAATAGGCAGATTTAAGTGTGTGAGGCTTAAGAAATAATATGGCTGTAAAGGTTTGGAAATATCGCAAGCTCCAACACCCAGTGTATGAAGGCTGTGTTTGTCCTCTGTTCACGGTTCTGTGTTTTATGAGGAACGTTCCCTTGAGGCTGGACTATGCCCGTTTTCAATATTAAATTCCCTGATTAAACATGTATTTAAAATCTGTGCAGTTCCAGAGAAGTATTTTGTCTGGCGGTGAAACTGTAGACCACCCCGAATTGTCCACACTATGGCCGGGTTTCCCCCCCTCTGTCCCAATCCTCCAATCATAGACAGGCTCTGTCTTGACTGTTACTTCCCAGCTGCTGCTGGGGCCACTGAAAACAACAGAGGCCATTCTGTTGTTCAGTGGAGAACAGGCCTGTCAGCAGGGGCAAGTATTATCAGAGACACAAGTGTGTTGTTGAGACTTCAAATGCACAAATATCATCCCCCTGATTATTTACTTTAAATTTTTTCAAAAATATTTGGAAAAATATTAAAGAAAAACAAAAAAAATTAACGATCTTTTTGTCGACCAGAATTGAAAAATAATTCTATAATTTGATATTTTGAAAAAACCGCACAGGACAAGCTGGCTCATTGTGTTATGCTAAGGAATGCTTGGACTCTACTCGCCCCAAAAACAAAAAGCTCCTTTTTACACTGACCATGGGCTGAATGCTTTGCTTTGCCACCCCGGCCCTAAGAAAACACGCGCCCCTTTCTCCCCGCCGGCTGCCCGTACACAGTAGAGCCCATTAATGCGGCTCTCTCTCCCCTGTGAGTGTGCCCGCTGCTGTGGACGATGGCCACGCAACGCCAACGCAAAGACAAAACAGTTTGCACAACATTAGCAGAGAAAACACAGCCCATGCAGAGAGCGGGAGGAAACTACATCAACATCACACTGGAGGATGTGTTCTCCCTCAACTGATATTTTCCTTTCGAGGGTTGGGCTACAATGGGTGTTAAGTGTGTGTGCTGTGCCTTCATCCAGGGGAAGCTCTGCACAGCCCCGAACAGGTGTTTTATTGTGGTGCCCACATGAAAAAGTACTTTTCATTTATCGCGTGTTTGCGCAGAGAGTAGACGTTCACTTATCAGGACTATTTAGCGCCGCAATTCATTTCAGCGGCTTCGTGTGGCCTATGCTTGACGATCTTCTGCCCCGCGCCGATCGTCGCCATCGTCTGTGAAGACTGACAGACGACTGGAAGTTTGCGTAATAAATTAACCCGTCCCAGGGCTGATTAATAAAACCCTCAGGTGACCAATTTTAAGTGGACCCTCAGGTGCGATTTCACACATCACAGCCGCTCACGTGGCACTGCTCATATGGAGCCTCTTAATTATTGCTGCTTAAACAGCTGAGGTGTCGGAACACAAAGGCCAATTACACAAAGCCACGGCCTTATTGTGTAATTTACAGCAATAATTGATCGATGTTTGTCTGCATTCCCACCTCACTGGCGGAGGCGGCGAGCGAGCAAGCGCGTTTGACAGTAAAGCAAATGTTCAGTTACAGGTTAATAGAAGCGGGTCTGTCTGTTTAGCTTTCACATCCTTAAATGTCTTTATTTACACATCCTGCAGCAGCACGGTTCAGTAACCCTGCCTGTGTAGCACTGTAGCTTCAATCTGCACTCTTGTGTAAAGTCAATTGATGCTAATAGGCACATTTCATCCAGAGGAAAAAGCCACAGACCCCAAACAGCTTCTGCTGTTTATATTCCTAAAGCAAGGATTTGTTTTAACAGACCAGTGGCATTACATGCCAACTGCTCAGCCACTTAGCTTCATTTGCAGCCCATCACTGCCATCGCCGAGCCGGGGTTGTATCTATTACACCTTTTTGTGCATCATTAAGTTTTAACTGGGCCGCGGTGGCTTTATTGTTTAAATTGCACACGACTTTGTTTAACGTCAGCGTTTCTTCTGCTTCCTGACAAGAAGTCACATTTCATAACTAATTGAATTGATCCCTCCCTCCCCACCGATGGAGTCCACTAAATGGAATTATTTGTATCAAAGTGTCAATATATTAAATCACAGGGGCTAATGAGTCGGGTCACCGCTTTCTTTTATCTTCAGTCTTGCATGTGCACATCTTCATCAGCTAACAGTCTCCTTAAATGGAGGATGAACATGCTGGACTGAGCCTCCCTGGGAGAGAGCCAGGCCCGTCTGACGAGGCTGTTAATGCCCCCACATAATCCTACTAGCAGGCTAACACAGGGCTGTACAACACAAGGGAAGAACTGGCAGCACAGCATTTACACCCACCCACACGCACGCACACACACACACACACACACACACACACTTATACATATATTATCATTTCCCTGCTCTATTATTCTCTTATTATCGTGCTAACAGTTCCAATCTAGCTGTGCTAATTGGGGGACTTGCACATTCTCTTTAACAATGTCTATTTTTGTGTGTGTGTGTGTGTGTGTGTTTTGCCAGTGCATAAATAAGAGTCTCACACTGAGAAAATCATTTGTGCTGCAGAGACAACAAAAGCTTCTGGAAATCCACAAATTAGCGCTATTATCTTTGTGCAATTACCACACAGCCATGTGTTTATTTAAAGTCATCTCATCGATTTAAAATATTCACTACAATGCTGCCGTCTTTTTTTTTTTCTCTGGCATGGTAACTAAACATGATCAGTGGTTTAAATTATTGTGGTCGCTGGAGAGCATGCATATTCTTTTTTATGATAATAGTCGAGTGATTATAAACCTGCATTAAAAGATAATATATCCACGGACAAAACAGCAGCTCAGTACAATCTGTTTTTGTTCATGCTGGGAGTTCTTGTTAGATAACTATTTGTGCATAAAGTATAACGATAGAAGCATGAGGCTGAGTGAAAACAGCCAACGCAGTCTGATCCAAGCCAATTATTAGAGAAAAACTGCTCCCAGTGTCAAAGAGCTTACAATGACTTGATGATTTGTGTTGTTTTGGGTTTGTGACCCCAAACATCCTAAGAATACAACTGAAACCCTCTGGAATAGCATCACAATAGGAATGTGAAAGTACTTGAGTGCAGCTAAAGCCCAGCCGGGACTAGAATTTTATTAAAAATCTGTGAAATCAGTCTAACTGGGGAGAGCTACTGAATACAGAAGACACTTTTACAGAGCTTCCCCTGTGAATTCTCTGGTTTCTCTGTAACAGAGGGGAATGGGAAATCCATGAGCGACTGTATAAAACACTCTGCCTGCCAAATTTTTTCCCCCTGCTGAATATGTATTAACTGAAAGTATAGGTAGGATAAAAGAAAGGGATAAGTGCCTGTGCTTGATTTTGTTCAAACTCTTGAAAATAGCAAATCAACAAATCTTAAAATAAGACTTTTTCAAATCACCAAAACACTATATAGTGTCTTTGCAAAAATATATACTCCATTCACCCACTAGCTGGCAGCTAAATGCTGTTTATGTGTGTTTCATCTTTAATCTTTACCTTCAGCATGAAACCCCGAAATGTCAACACACATTTGAGAAGGCCTCTGAGTATACATGTGTTTGTGTATCTTTGTGGTCGCAGGTTTAACGGTTTGCTGCAAACACAGGTTATGTCTGTGCACACAGCTGGAGTTTAAAGCGAAGCCACGTATAGGGCTAGATGACAAGTGAAAGGGAACCGAACACAAACAGACATCTTGGATGACCATTTGAAATAAAATAAATAAACTGGTGTGGAAAAAAAAAAAAGCTCTTGCAGACAATGGCTTCCACAGATGTGTGTTATCTTTTACTCAGTGTTGGCACATCAAGGCCAAAGCCAATGACACAGGACAATGTCACGATATTGTGATATTCTTTTTTATTTTTTGATGGATAAATATAAATTAAATGATTTGGATTAAAGTGTCCCTCTTTTTCATCTGGGGAGCCGTGCTCCCTCCAGCCTGTTTGTGAAGATAAAGTTCACCCTGACCTTTCAGCCAATATTTATTCTCTTGATGTGCGTATCAATGCGTCGGGTCCCTGCGAGCCTCTCTACTGCACACCATCACCTCCGTGCATGTGTGCCTGAGGAGTCAAACAGTCTGTCTATTTCTTTGCTTGAGGAATGCATGAACGGGCATCATTAGCATGTGAGGGGATGTGTGCTTGCGGCCCCGGCTATGGACAGTACTGTCACTTGTGGTTGATACAGCTCAGTGTCTCATTACAGCATTTTATTTCATTTGATAACCAAGAAGACGTCGATATACAAGTCTGCCATTAGCACTTTAATGCTGCTCACTGCCTACCAACATGCATCTTTTTTATTCAATCTCATGTCCTCTAACTAGAAAATGTATATGGGGGGGCGACGGGGGGGTGGGGGGGGGGGGGGGGGGGGGGGGGGGGAGTCTGATGTTCAACACGATGCTCAATCGCTGCTCATCCATTAGGAGTAGGAGAAAGTGGACAAGTTCATAAAACAGAAAAGACACGGAGAGGAGAAGCACATAATGCTCTGTGTGCGCGAGGGATGCAGAGCGGAGACAAATAAGAAATACAGAATCATGGTGCTCATTATTTCTTTTTGTAATCTCCTGCTGCCTACACAGTCTCAGAGATAAGCAACTTATGGGACAGAGCATCTCTCTGCTAATATATATGTGTCTAATTGTCATATGTGTCTATAAAATCCTGTTGCCCCCCCAACCCTAACCCCACCCGCAAATTTCTAACTAAATCAACTGAAGAGTTAATCTCTGGGATTGAATTAGTGCCAAGACGATTTCAGCGGCGAGGATGGACTGAAGGAATACAAACAAGCCGAGGGAAAAACACACAAAGCCTTGAGCTTTAACTTTTGATAAGCCCCTAACACTGCAATCAAAACATCTGCTATCTTAAAACAAGTGACATTGTAATCCCGAAGGACAAAGACCAAATCTCTCTCCCTCTCTTGTTGGAGGGATGAGAAAGGATAAAAAAAAAAAAAAAAAAAAAAAAAGAGAGACGGCTATTCAAAAGGAAAACTTGATTAAACTGCCCCAACCTCCTGATGGGTTCCCATCAATCCACATGGAAGCGCACACATAGCATGGCATCAACCGTCTCCGGTTGCTAACCCTGTGGTTTTATTGTTTGGATGGTTTACAATGTCCACTGATGTGATCAGTTGCATCATCAATACAAGGTCTTAAAAAGAGGCTTTCTCCTGTTTTCCTCCCTGAGGCCAAAACAGAAGGACTTTGATGGCCAGCAGGGTCTCCAATAAAGTTTAGTGCTCTCCATGCTAATAGCAGAGTAACTCAATCCCCGAACACTGCTCACCACTTTGCTAAATATCTGTGACGAACAGGCAGGGAGCTTGTTTACGAAACAAATTAAGTCAAAGCTGTTATATATTAAAATGGCTGGGGCATTTTTAAGAGGCAGCAGTAATGAAAACAGAGTGGCGACAAAAAAGGAGCTTCACCAACTTGACCGGCACTCATTTATGTACTGTGCTTCTCCTAGAGGAGTGGTCATCAGACTGCTGGATCTAGGTGTGGGAGTTGTAACACGGTAAACAGCAAAGAATAATCGTGATACGTTATGAGTGACCAATGTAAACAGTGGAAGGAGAAAATAGCTATTTTACTTCCGTCTCATGTTGTTTGCTCTGTAAATTATCGCAGAAATTATACTAATTTTACATGTGATCAAACTTTTCTGAAGCGTGGTGGTGTTTTGTGTGAAAAGTGCAGGAACAGATGGGCACAACACGAGAGTCTTTTCTTTAATTGTGGATGTGGCTTTTCTTTCTTTCTTTCTTTTTTTTTTTTTTTTTTTTTTTTTAATCAGGGAAGCTCTGTGGCTCATTTGGGCCCAGGGAGACGAAGTCAGCTATCTGGGCTCTACAAGAAAGGACTTTACTTGTATCTCTGTTCAAGTGTTTGAAATTGATATTTAGAAGCATGTTCCCATGCACACTCGACTCGCCACCCTCTCTCAAAACTATGCATCAAGGGGAATTTTCAGGTATCATCTGCCTTTAACTCTGTGATGAAAGCAAGGGCCACTAAAAATGAGATGCATTAGGGCTGTGCCCTTATGCTCAATGAGCATAACTAAAGGACCCTCCATGATGTGAGTAATACGAGCCCCTTGGTAATGTATAAGGTACTTCATTTTAGAGTGTTTTCTAGACAGAGTGTTGTGCTCTGTGCTTCTTTTTGGTGGAGTGTTATAATGAATAATTTTACCGTTAGTCTGTCCACAGTTGAAGTGAAAGGTCCAGACTAGTGGCCTCTCAAGAACATGTTGACAGTATGGCTTTCTCCTGCAGAGAGCCCTTGAAAGAGTCATTTTGATGTCATAGCACTAAATCTGCTTGTTGTGCTAACTGCTCTAAACTAGAAGTTTGCTTTGCCTGTTTATAATGAAGGGCTCTGGTGCAGGAATACGGAGGAATCTGCTCTTTAGTCTAAAACTCAACTGCTCAGAGGTGATGGTGGAACAATTTATTGCAAGTGTTTTGAAGAGGTAAAATGAAAGGAGAGAAAATAGGGAGTTGTCTGTTGGAGGAACAAGCGGAGGAGGAGGAGGAGGAGGAGGAGAACGGAGAAGGATGTGCCTGACACTAAGAACACCCAGCAGGATAACGTTAGCTCCACACAGGCATCCAGGCTCACAGCCTTGACCACTGCCCGTTACCATCCCTGGATTACCCTGTACCGTCTCACTGTGTTCTGCAACATGCAGCCTGGGTGGTCTTTCAGCCCTGCTTTGTAATGTATTGAACACACACACTAGTGATGGTGATGATATCTGGCATGAGGTGCAAAGGTTAAAAACACATAACACGGAACAAATAAGTAAGAAGGAGGAAAAAGAAACAATGCCACCCACAGCTGCTGTTGCGCTGTGTGAAATCATGCCACGTTGCCCTTCTGTGCCCGACTCGTTTCAGAGGCGTTTACCATCCTCTTTCATCTCTTTCACCTCCGGGCTCTTCTCCATCAGCAGGACTCATTAGCTGTTGTTACGTTTTTTTTCTTTTTTTTGTTCAGTAAGATGTGCTAATTATTCTCCTCCATATTTTAAAACCCTCGCGATTACCAACAGGCAATTAACATTTGATGAGAATGTTGCATGTTAGTTTGACACCGCAGAAACGTAAGATTAAAAAAGATGAGGGATATTTTTTAAGACACTGAGAAGGAGAGGCCGGCAGAAGTAACCAATGATGTGAATACTGTTGGATTAAATCCCGACGTTTGGCTCACGGTGACAGCACTGACACTGACAAGGGAGACATGTTGTATCTGTGTGGAGACAGTGAGAGGTGTGGGTTGCGAGTGTAAGACCAACAGGAACAGAGTCACTGACCTGTATCTGCTGCTGGAGGAGGTTGATTTTGTGCTGCTGCTGCAGAAGCTGCTGCTGTTGTCTTGCGATCTGGGTGGAAAAAGAAGTGTAATGTGTGTCAAGATAGATGACACACAAGGACATAACAAAAGCTGAATATGCATTGATATTTTGTTTATACATTGAGGCCAGCCTGGTGAAATAATAATGATAATATAATAATGATATTATTTATAATGTCATTATTATATATGTCATAATGTAATACAATAACATACTTTGTGATAAAAGATGGCAGTTCCAATAAAAATATAGGAAAGGAAGGAGTAGATTAATCACAATAACTATTTGTAGTATTAAAAAAGCATTAATCCAAATACAGTGCTACAAAATGGTGTTTAATATCCAAATGAACAGAAAAGCACAGTTGATAACCAGTTGTTAAAAAAAGGTCCACTGATTAACAGGACTGATGATAACCTCCACAGGCGATGGAGGGGTGGCAGAGGTCCCTGACGCCCCTGAGTGACGAGCAGCCACACCGCAATCCCTCTCATCCCAGCAGTCCCTCTTTCTACAGGCCCACTTCATTGAGCATGACAAGCTAGTTTTAAGTGTCATTTAATTTTCATTTTTAAATATAATTACAAAGTGTTCACTGTACGATATCGGTCGTCTGCAAATGTGTCAAGATTAATTTGTGCTGGCTTCCTCACGAGTGTCAACAGTTAATTACTGTGTTGTATCTTGATGGTTTGATGACATTCTGGCTCTCAGCGGGCTCTCTCGCTCCCCCTCTCCCCCCATCTCTCCCTCCCCCCTCTTTATCTCTTCATTTTATTAATATTCCTCTCTTTCAAAATAAGATCAAATGATAAAATATCTTATATCACTGTTCATTTATGCCGCGTCGCCTACAAAGCTCACAGAGCCGAGTGTAGTTTGCAAATGAACATCATTGATTAGTGAAAAAAAATCAATACTGTTAATGTATTATTAGTGCACTATGACCAAATGCATCACTCTAAGGTATATGGTCTATCTGTTCATTTACCACAGGAAGGCTTGAGCGCATGCTGAGAAAACTCTGAGTGAACTCCGTGCTGATAATTGACTCATGGCCATTAGAGTGGCTGGTGATAATAAAAGTGTCGCCCGTGTGGATAGTTTGTGTCCTTATTTCTTCCCAGACATTAACACACTTCATGGCCTCTGCTAATTTGCTGATTTGTACAATATGGCTCATTGGCCTGATTTGTGCTGCAAATCTAATGCCAAGCTTGTTCTAATAGGAGTCGATTTATAAGATATAGAGGACTTCCGTGTTTAATATAACGTTTAATTCACACATTCCGCCGCATTTGTTAGTACAAGTCATAATAACCTTTTTCCTACACACCCAGCATAAACGTGGGCGGGAGAGCATGACCAAAATAACTGAGGCAATGGCATCTCTTAAATCTAATATTATTTCGAAGTCCTACGGAGGGGCAGGATTTTATTGGCACATTTCAGGCATGAAATTTAAAATGAAATAGTCAGTTGACAATTTGTTGAAATGTATTTAAAGGGGTTTATTATAGTGATAAAAGGGGGAAACAAATATAATGGAGTAATGGAAATAGATGTTAAGTAGGAAGAAAAGAAGGATGGAAAAAAGGAGTAAGGCACTACGAATGTGGGGGGGGGTGTTACCTGCTCCTGCTGCTGACGAGCTAACTCCATTTGCTGCCTCTGTTTCTCCATCTGTGAGGCGGCAAGCTTCTTCTGTTCGTCGTGGGCAGCCAGGAGCTGTTCGCGCAGGCTGATGAGCTGGGTGATCATCGTGGAGAGCTGGTGTTCCTTCTCTGCCAGACTCTCTGGAGTACCTAGCGGAGGGGCGGGGAACAGACATTGGACAATATGAGTCATAACGTACTGTGCACACCTGAGAAGAAAAAAACCTGGTACGTGTTTTTTAAGACACCCTGCAGAAGTCATTGTATCGCGCTAAATATAGGAAAGTGACCATGCTGCACACAACATTCATCGTTTCATGCTACTGTTCCGTACACAATATATAGTAAAAAGAAATCCACTTAGGAAGCAACCAACTGCAGTGAATTCACTGGAAAGTGTTGAGGTCGCACACAGCCTGGAGTTGTGTTTTCTACTGGAGCTTTTGTTCAGCGCTTTCAAAGGGAGAAGGGGAAGGAATTGTTCCCAGGCACTGAGACCAAATGCTGCAGGGAGCTGTCAAACTGAGGTGGCAGATTATATCCGATGAACAGGGGTGAGCTCAAATAAGGTGTTGAGAGTCACTGTTTGTACTGGCCTCTGAACGACAGAACTTTTTATTATATGGCTGCTCCAATAACACATTAGACACACAGATTTAACTTTAAAGGAGTGAGTCGTCAAAAAGAAATGCACCAAGAACCTTGATGTTTAAATGCAAAATGTCGGATTACAATCACCAGTGAATAGGTTTGATTTTATCATCAATGGATTGGATGCATGCATACTTGACAGTGACAGAGGGATAAGGTTATTTCTGTCCACAGTCTCATGTCCACACTGTGCCATAGACAGAGCAGCTGCACTACTCTCTCTCTCTCTCTCTCTCTCTCTTCTCTCTCTCTCTCTCCTTCGCCTAATCAATGCTAAGTGATCCTACCATTGACTTACACAGCCAACATAATTGCCAGTGAGAGGCCAGACAGTAACTCACTCTCCTCCCACTACACTCGTGTGACAAGCTGATCTGGAGGGAACATGCAAGGAAGAGATGGGAAAACAGAGGAGATGGAGAGAAGAAGAGAGGGGGAGAAGGATAAAAGCACAGAGATGTAGATAACAGTACGGTGAAGTCTGGCCTGGGGCCAGCAGGAGCTGAATTCTTTCCTGGGTGTCTTCCTCTAGTCTCTGGCCACATCTGTCTTGAGTTTCTCCGAGAGCTCCCAGGGGCCCTCTCGACTCAAACTATTTTAATTTGACTAAACACCTGATTTATTTTATCTCTCCGATGAGGAAAGCCGTTTGTCTTAATAGGGCCTGTCAGCCTCCAGAACCCATTCAGGGCAATTTACTGGCACGCTCGTCTGAACCTCGGTTCGCTTCACTCTGCCTCCGCTGCCTGCTGCAATAGAAGAGAGCTGCAATTCTCCATTTATCCTCCTAACGAAAAAAAGCACCTAAAAGCAGCTATTCATTGGGCCTGCGTGCACTTTCCAAGGCCTGAATTGACTTCTTATTCACCCGACTACACTTGTTGTGAATGGCTTATCTGTAAAATTGATACAATCAGAACCAATTTTATTAACCTTTGGCTGTGTCCATGAAGGAGCTGCCTTTGCAGATACATCAGTCGTTGTCGCAATAAACCACAGCTATCAATACTGCAGTGAGAAGGAGGGAGCGCCTGAAGAAATAAATAACGACAGAAAGAGAGAAATGAAGAACGGGGGGGGAAAAAAGGAAGGAAATAATCATCCAGGTGAAGATCAGGGCCATTGCGCCTCAAGGCCAGCGTAGGTGACCTTGAGTTGGGAACCAAACATCTGGACTCTCTGATGCCCTCTCAACCAATCACGCGTTCCGGGGGGGTCACTCGCAAGTTTAGGAGTGTCACCACTGCGATGTTCAGCGTGTATATTTTTTTGAGCATGACTGCGCAGGGTGACTGGGCCCGCAGAAGGACTTGATGGGTTAGTCTGAGTGTGAAGAGCTCAGTTCTGCTCGGACACCAGAAGAATACTAACAGAGGGCCAATTGTTGTGATGTTGAGCTGAATTGTGGGAAGCAAGAAGTGCCCTCTGGGATCTGGGTCTGCCCTCTTTGCTAATTTTAATTGTAATGAATTAACGTTTATTCAGGCGATGCTGAGATATCAGCGAGAAGTGTTCATCTGTGATGATGACAAACATTTCACTGCTACTTTCGGCATCTAAATACCTCAATGTGGTAAGACAGAGGAGGAATTTTACTTTAAAGACACTTTTCCTGGTACAAAACTCATCAGACACAGATGTTTCTTGTTGACCGGTTAGTGTAAAAATCTCTTTCTTCCTGCCTTAAATTATGGATCAGCTTTAAAATCCAGATAAAACTTTTATTGGGTGGTGCAGAAGAGGAGCGTCGTGGTCTGTGTCTCACCAACCTGCTGACAAAAGAGGCCGTTTCCTGCATATTGCATGGCTTTTAACAGCGGTGGGGCTGGGGTCTGCCCGTTAACATGTCTCCTCACATTGCGCTTCCGATGGCAGACAGACAGCCCGGAGATGCCTTGGCGCTGCATAAACTGGCCCAGACCTAACATGTTGTGACATCCTCCTGTTAGAGGACTGAGGCTCAGTAGGACAATACCCGCCCAACAGGCAGAGGAGGATCCCCCAAGAGTGAGCGGTCAAGCTGTGTTGGCACTTTGCTCGGTTTTTTTCCCCTCAGGCCGATGTGTTTAATTTTGACAGAGATGTGAGATTGACAAATAGGGGGAGGATGAGGATGAGGAGGAGGAGAAGGAGAAGGTAAAGCAGCGTTGTTCAGTTTCAGCCCATTCAGCATTCACCTTTTGAGATTCTTGCCTCTTTTAAACGTCACAAAGTAGGGCAGAAAACATCAACGGGTGACTAAATAAATGATAAGAGGAAAACAAGCAGTGCCATGGTTGCTTGGGGAGGGATGGGGGTATTTGAGCCTTGGGGTCTTTGGATAAAAGGCACTTTGTAGGGGTGCGATTTGTTCTGTCCAATACCCACATCTCCCTCTCTCTTGGCTCCCTCCTCTCTGCTCTAATCAAGCAGTCTCTAATTTGGGTTCCAAGTCCAGTACCGGGGAAAAAGAAGGAGGCTTGTTACTTTGAAGAGTCCCGAGTGAATAACACAGATAAAAGATTCAAGCACAAAAAAAAGAAGAAAAGCGAGGGAGGGTGAGGGTGAAAAGGGGGAAAATCACAAGGCACCCTATTCTCTCCCTTCCTTTGGTTAGGACAGCTGAGCCATTATGACCAGATCTGAATTGAGTTTTTTAACGCCAGAAGACTGGAATTTCTTTGTCTCTCTGTCAGTCGGCCATTGTGGATGCCTCCATATGCTGTGAGCCCATCCTAAGTAAATTAGGACTTGTCTAAATGCTACGATTGTACCTAGCTGTGTCCACACACAGACCGCACATAGCTTGAATGCCTTGCGTGCTGAGGCTCTCTCCCCCTCTGCTCTCTCCTAAAGTGTGTGTGAATGCAGACATGAGTGTGTACAGATGTGTGTTGCATGCTGCTGCGATCGATAATAGGTACATGCCTCAGAGTAAATGCACATGTGTGTGAACTCGGTGTGGTCATCTGACCCTTAGTCTATTCTTTCTATGGAGAGCACAAAGAGCCAATTGAGTAGCAGCTAATGGCGTCTATTGGTACCTTCTTTAGTGTTTGAAAATAGAACTTCTGCTCAGACCTCTCACCATTAAACTGCTTCTACAAAAGCTTGAAACTAAAGCCAGTCTTTGTGCTTCATTTAGTTTGGTGATATTTATTTGGACTGATCAGAAAGTGCGTCATATTAGAGATCTACATTTGAAAACTTTGTAAACTAGAACAACAGGGGCTAGTTTTACCATATCTTTTTTTTTTTTAACTCCCGTACACACTTGTTCGGCTGCGCTACAAAGCCATAATGTGTTTCCAGTAATATGGTGTTAACATGTCTCCGTGCCCTGCAACCAAGACAATATGAACAACAGCTGTTTTACCTGGCGTGCTGCCTTTGCCATGATATAAAAGCTGTTAATCTCGCCAATAAAACCGCTTTAACAAGCATGAGCAGTGACTCACAAGCACATCATGCGCTGGCAGCAGCGACTCTCAGCCAGCGTTCCTACACGGTATGGTTTGTTCGCACTGAGATGGCTCATCGTCTGGAGAAAGTCACTTTGCCTCAGATGTTTAAAACTCATGTGCTTGAGATGGAAATTTAGTAATAGTATTATAAGCCTCTTATGGTAAATCTATATGTCTGTCTGTGTCTGCATGTGCATATACAAGTACCAACTGATGTGATTATCATCATTTTAATAGCTTAGCAAATTATTTTCTTTAATAAATACCCTGATTGGCATGTGGAGAGGTTATTAATAAAAGCACACTTCATCTGCTGTGGCGCCACTGCTGTCCATGCCCAACACAGATGGAGACTAATATTTTGATGAGAGAGGAAGCTTCACTCCTCAGTATAATTATGCCAATGTAAAAGCTCCAGCACTTCACTGGCTGTCCATGACATAGAACGAGGTACTTCATCAAAGCCAGGATAGAGGCTCGACCTGAAAAGATTACTTCACAGGGAATGGCAGTGACCCTTGAAATTCACACTGTAAAAAAAAAACACTCAACATGGAAACTTAACTTCTGTTCTTTCAATAACCGAACACATTATTCTTTGACAGTGTTGCACAGTGCGACAAACCGGAGATCCTGACACCATGGTAAATACATGCACGGCAGCATATAGTGAGGATCTTTACATGAAAAAAAGGTTGTCTCCAGTCCTTTGATTCATCTCTCATGGCCTTTATGATGATGAGTCTGACCCCTGCGCCCTGAAATAATGAAAACCATACACAGTTTTCAAGGTCCCCCGCATACAAAGGGTGCAAAGCTTGTGAGACAGTGATCAAGGCAAAAGCTTACTGTCTGCAAAACCTTGGAAGTGAATTAGGAGTTAGATGTTATCTCATTCTTTTCACTGAACATTTATTCATTGGTCTTATCTATACAGCTGATAATCAAAGCAGAGCCTACTTGTTTTCTTAGACTGTGCAAAAGTGATCTTTCAAAAGACTGGAGACTGTTGTCTTTGATGGATAAAAGTATCAACAATGCCTGTGTTTTTGTGTGGATTTAATCCAGATCCCGGTGATAGACTGAAATAGCTGAATGTGAGGGCGGCCGAGCCCAGCACAGGTTCTCACAAAGGGGAGCTGGAGAACACCTGCTTAGTCCTCGAGCTGTCAAGACACTGGCACACACAGAGATCTATTGAACTAACTAGAGGTGTAACACAAAGCTTCCCCCCCTTTGTAACAGAAGCTACAAGAACGCTGCCATGCTTCATTATCCGTGAAATTGCTTTTAAATCTATATTTTTTATGTCTTGTAGCTGAAGCCTTACAAGCTTCAACACACTGTCAATATTGTATCAGGTTATGCACTCAAATGATAAAGCATAGTTTGAGTATGAACGCCACCTTGAAAATAAGTACCAACAATATGTATCAGTAATCTGAACTCAAAGGCACTGGTCAGTGGATGGCTTTTCTCACAAATGAAATGAAACATATGGCAGAAGGTCCAGCTGGAAGTAGGTATGTTGGTATGAAGTGTGTATGAAAAGGAGGTATTGAAACCTTTTGAAAAGTCTCTAAAATTCAGAGTTTTGGATCTGTTAAGAGTCTATTAGGTCTCTATGTGAATAATACAAGTGTATTCATTTGCCTGCTAAGTTCTCACGGGTCACACATTCAGACGCTTTTCAATGGCCTGAAAATGCAGTTTTCTTTGCTGAGGCGAGATAATAAATATTTTTGAAACGCGTCCGTATGTAAGTGGAAAAGGTCTGTTTGTGACAACACCACATTCATTATTACGTGTGTTGAGGTAAAAATGGCTTATACAACTTTTAAACAACCAATGACAGTCCGCTGAGATATAATCCACAACATAAACAGACAGGTCTCCTCCTATCTCTCTCACGCACTCGCACACGCGAGCCCTTCCCTCTTTACCTCCACTGCCACAAGCTAAATTCCTCAATTCATTAGAGGAGAAAAACACACAGTCCAACACTCTCATACATTCATCTGGTAAATGTGGCCTGAGGAATAATGATTTACTGTGGCTCATATTTCACCTGAGTGCACAGGGCAAACAGTTGACTGAAGTGTTGTGGAGAAAATGCTAACAGGGGCATTTTCGACTGGAGCAACTGGACAGACACCGTTTTGTGCGAGTGTTTTGTATGTTTGGGTAAATGTAATATTCAAGATCCAAAGTGTTTATTGTCATACGTACATGTACATAATATTCGAGTACAGTGTGCAGTAAAAAAAATATAAAAGCCATTTGAAATGTGCCAGCACAGAATTCCTGTTTGTTTCTTAAGGTGCATAAGTCGGTGTGTGCGCAGATATTGTGCAGTGTATCTCCAGTGGCGTAAAAGCCCTGGCTTTATGGAAGCCATTAAGAATAAAGTTACATTTTAAAGTGAATAATCATGTTTTGAGGCTCACCCATATGGCTGAACAATATGGGCTCTGTGTTCCCACAGTGGACTCCTTTCTGTCTGTGCAGGAGTGAAGCCAGCACAGGTAGGGCCAGCATCAAATCAGTCTCAGCTGCCGCCCTGCCTCGCCCTGTGTTCTCCTCCTAAAGAGCTTCCACTTATCTGCCTGCCACAGGACCGTCTGTGTGCACCCCATCCACTGTCACGTGGACACCGTTCTCAAATCGATTGTGACAGTGCACAAGAGTCCTGATTTTTCCCGCTTCGGGACTCGAGCAGCCATTTTGACGCTCGACAGTGTAATGTTGAACAGTTTTTTTTTTTCAGTTTTTTTTCTCCCTTCCCTTCTCACTTATTTTTACTTATTTATTTATTATTTTCTTTAGCAAATTCCAATTCCTATGAATACAGCATGTGTTCCAATTTAGTAACTACATATTTTCCTTGAGTTTGAGCAAATGCTTGAGCCTCCCCCCCCCCCAACAGGGGGCTGAGAGACTGGCACTCAGCAGGGAAACTTAAACAGCTCTGTTAAGAATGAAGCTCACAGAGCAAGCATGCAAAAGAGAGCAACTCTATCGGAAACTATGTTCTATATTTGCTTATATGTTTGGCACAATGTAGAGTTTATATGTGCATTTTAATGCCTACATAGTTATATCTAAGCTTATGCTGGGCAATAATACGGATCACAAGTATTCAGGTTTCTTTCTTTTTTCCAGGAGAAACATTTCTTTGAGCTATATAATTATAACTGTCGGCTCAAGTATCCACGTCGAAAATCGTTTTCTCTTTCTCACCCTTTTTTCCGCATCTCTCCCTCCCTCCCTTGCGCACTCCTCCTTGCACCTTGCCTCCTATTATCTGCTACTTTCCTGCGGTTTGGAGCCCTTCCAGCTGGCCTCCCTTTCTTGCGCTGTGGTTTTGTTCAGGAGATTTCATCTCTCTCCTCATCATTCCTGCAGATTGACAGCTAGGCTCAGGTATGAAAACAAACAGCTCTGGAATTGACTGGTGAAAAGAAATCCGCTGCTAATGCTCCTTCACAAACTCTCTTTTTTTTTTTTTTTGCCTGCCCCCGTTGATGCTAAGCCGTGGCAGCATACGGGGAGAGGTGATAGAGATTTGAAATCATTAACTACTAACAACACCATTCTACATGTCTGGCTTAAGACCCCTGCCTCCACTGGATTATTGCTCTTGTTTCTACTGACTCTTAAACCCTCAAAACATGTCTTCACCTCGGAAACAGCATGTTTTTTAGCCAAACACACACGCACACGACAATGAGCTATAATTATGGATGTACCATCTGTAGTGGGTAAATGGTTGGTTGGGCTAGCAGACCTTGAACAGCCAATCTCTGATGTTGCTGATACTATTGTTTTGTTTTGTTTGTTTACTGTACGTGCCTGTTCACTTCAGCAGGATATAGTATCGAGGGCATGTTTCAACACAGCGGCACCAAAAGAATGTCTTCCCTTTCATGGGTAGAGCCTCGGGTCAAACTCTGTCACACCTATTGTTTTGCACTTTTATAAGCAAAAGACAAAAATGACTTTCTCACCAGTCAGATCCCAGCACTCCCTCCGCAGTGGCACATTTACTCGTATTTCAAGGTTTTGAGAAAGCAGTGTCAAAAAGGTAGCCGACAAGGTGCTTGGTATAATTGGTGAAGGAATCAGTGAGGGATCAGGACACAAACTACAAGGCCGCTCTGTCAGTAGGCACTGTGATCTCTATCTGAATGTTAGTCTTTATACTCTACTTTCTTTTATTGGTCTAGAACCAACAGGCACGTTTGCCCTTTGTGCCTATTTTAACAATTAATAGGACCTCTGATTCATCATGACACTTTAGATCGTAATCATCAGGTGTTTTCTGCTGGGTACCTTTGTTTGTGCTTTAATTAAGTGGACCTTGTGCATTTCCAACCCTGGGCATCTTTTTAATTGCCCGTATTTACATCAGGCAGACATCAAACGCGGAGAGAGAGACATTTGTAAGGGGGTGCACAAAGAAGCCCTTTGAAATGTCTACAGTCATATGGAATGGCATGCTAATTAAAACTCTAGGCTGCCACTATGATCGGAGAAGGAGGTGACTGTTGTGCAGAGACTGTCTCCATAACTCATCCACACACAGAGGCCATAGTGTTTATTATCAGACTCCCTACCTGTTTACAAACTACCTAGTAACCTTCCCTTCCCCATTCATCAGAAGAAATGCCCTGCCTGTAATTTAACAGACCAGCTTTCAAAAGGCTAAATCATTTTCCACATTTTACCCAGTGCACTTTGATCTACTGTGGCATACTGTACACCAGGGCAGGTACAATGAATCTAGTCTACCGAGCAGTGATTTATCCTTGGGTTCATTAAGGTTATTGCCAATGAATATACTTATTAGAACATTCAACTGCCTTTTTTCCCCCGCTCCTCTGCAAGTGGAGAAAGCGTAATTCAATAATTAAAACCAAACTCTAGTTTTATTTATGCACGTTTTTGAAAAAGAGAAGCAGTTAAGTAAATGATCAGAATCATCTGCACGGCCGCAGAAGTTCACTCCATTTACATCTTTGTGCATGAAATGTGTTCTTTATGGCGAATTCAACCGAATTCTTTGAGTATTTTTAAGAAATCTGAAAACCTTGTGGACGACTCAAGATGTTATCTGATGAGGAGAATGTGCAAGGAGAGCGTGCAGGGCCCAGTGAAAGCCTGGTGTTATCAGCCAGCTGGTATTGTGCTTCCCTGTGCTGTATAAACACAGCAGCTCTCAGTAACAGTCAGTGCTAAGGACTGAGCAGCAGCCCTGCCCATCCTCGGCCCACCTCAGGAACACAGATTTTTGGGGGAGTGCTGAGTAGCTGCACTTGATGTGCCACGCAGGGCGTTCACTGTCAGAGTCGAGACATTTCACTCAAACACAGGCTCAGCGGCTGTGAGTCTGCGTCCCTGCTCCGTCTCAGAGAGGCTTTTCTCCTCTGAGCTCATCCATGTGCTCTGTTTACATCGACACTTTGGCTACAACAATTACCAGAGCGGCATGAGCGCTCCGCATGCGCCTGGGCAGAGTCGCCGGGCTCAGGGCTGTCCGGAGGGACAACAACAATAAACTGCTGACAAGCACAGACCACCTCCGAATGGGTCTAAAAGGCTGGAATTTTGAAGACAGCACTTTGGACAGAGTTTGGCATTCCAACAAAAGATAAGGAGGGGGAGAAATGAATGAGGAGGGCAGCCAAAGGCCTTTGTTCTATTTCAGAGTACAAGGCTGTTTCTGAGATTATACAGTACATAGCTTATGTATGTCAGATAGGAATGAGGGGCTTGTTAACATGGCTTGAAAGTAGTGTTTGCATGGTAAATCTGCTCTATCTGATGCAGTGGTTAAGAGTACTACCTTTTACATCTGCTAAAAGTTCACTGGTGTTGAGCCGCTCCATCTTCTCTTTCCATTCTTTAGAAAGGAGTGTCTCCATGCATGAAGATTCTAAAAAAAAAAAAAAACACAACATACATTTTATTATTTGAGATGCCTTAAAAATTGTTGAATATTGTGCATTGAATTAGATTTTTTTTTTTTTTTGAATCGCTTTATGAAAATGAATCATTAAATATGAAAGCGAGGTCATTTATTTGAAGGCGTTGCATGGCGAACATTAAAAGAGACTGTCTGGCTGCTGAGAGATGAGCTGAGGGTGGAGTGAGGAGGGGAGCGAAAATTGCGAATAAGGGCAGGGACACACATTAAGTGGGAGGCAAACAGTGAGACTGGGTATGTCCAAGCGTTCACATAGCTGCCAATGATGAAAACAATTAACATTTGTCCAGGAGACAATGAATCAGGGGAGGAATGGCTGCAATTTGCCATGCTGTCGCTGAGGTAGCTGATAAAGAACGTGCTGGGCCAGCCGACCCAGGCCTCCGCCATCCCTGCACTGCTTAGGGGTCAGTATGTTCCCATCAAACACCAGCCCCAGCAGAAAACCTCCACTCCTCCACCTTGAGCCACTGTCTCCACAAGCTACTTCCAATCTGGACCAGATCAAGACATGAACTGTCCGGCCATGCTGTGGGTGAACATTTATCATACTGTCTATTTGATGAATACAAAACGCCTGTTGTCAGTTTCCTATATTAATCACCCTCGGGCTTTGTTTATTGCCTGAGGATGATTTCATTTGTGAAACTGTGTTTCTCTCGATTCAGCGAAAATGCAAAACAGACAATAATTATCACCACAAGGCCACGGGGCACCATCATGATTATTTCAATAGGGAATCATTGGTGAGCATAGTCCTGAAAACAAAAGGAGACATTTCATAAGCATCGTATGATTTTCACATTCCCCCTCCTTTTCTCAGCTGCTGTGTGTTTTTGACATAAACGCCGAGAAACATGGAGAAGGATCTGTTGCTTGATGTGATTCTCTAGACTTTTCCATCTCCCTATCATCATTTCCGACAGCTAACACAGAGGAGATGTACACAGTGCAGGATGTATACAATTGTTGACTCCTTTTTATCCTGCTGTAACATCTCTTGCCTTCTGCATTCACAAACCAAACACTGTTGCTCTTGCTGACAAACACGCTGACTTCAGAGGAACTGGGAGTAACTTGGGGTCAGTGGTTCTTGTGGCCTTGTTTAAGGATGGCTTTCAGAGGGATCAAGCAGAGGGACCGTTTTGTTTGATTGTCCACTTCCTCCAATGTGATGGGGGTCGACAGGACATCTTCAGCTCAGGGTCATTATAACATTACTTCTGCTTTATTGACTTTCCAATTCCCAACTCACAGTTTGTCCCCTTGACCCTAAGCAAGGGAGAGAGAAATGCGTGTGTGTGTGTGTGTGTGTGTTAACTCCCTTCATGACACAAACATCACAGATCTCAAAACTGGGGGTTTAGAATAAGGGGGAGTAGCAGATCTCCGCTCTTCTTCCCTGCGCCTCACCCCTGGGTGAGACAGCTTCCTCTCCCGGAACAACAAACTCCTTTCACATCATAATCCTCAGAGAGACACAGCCACATTAGTGCATGACATTTTCTCCCCTAAAGCACAGAAAAAAGGGCTTATTTTTAAAGCGGTGTAAAGGGGAATTAAACAAACACAGTTAACATATGTTGATATGTACACATATGCTCCCCCCCACACACACACACACACGCTCACTTTCATCACAGATGCTGCTCCAGCACTTGATCATTAAGGAATGCACCAACTGTTGGAGATAATATGGTGCCAGCTTCCATTCTACTCCAGTCCTCCCCCTCCCTTCCACCTCCCTCCCTGGAGAGCCGCCGCTCCCTCCATTCTCCATCCCCTCGGCTGGGCCAGACACGACCTGCCAAGTCCTCCAACAGGAGAGACTACAGCTGGAATGCACCGCTGTCCTCCCTGCCTTCCACCTGGGAGAGGTGAGTAATGACCTGGATTAGTCTATAAAATAACTCGCAAACACCTATCAGTGCTCAAACATCGTGGACAAACCAGGCAACCAAAAATGGATTTGGTGAAAGCGGAGCAACTTGGACGCAGGCGCATTTGAAGCGAGCAGTAAATGAGTCAGATGTCTGGCTTTTTTCAAAGCGCCCTTCCACAGCTTCTTTCCTGAAGAATTTAGATTAATAGGAAGAATGCTATTTCAGTTTCTAAAATGTCTGCCTGTTTTCTCTGGAGAAATTATAGATGCCAACGGAAACACTGGTTAGTATCAACATCATAATTACTGTCGGGTTATGACACGCAGAATATCAGGTTGATGCACACTGTGTTCACCCTGGAATAACAAATTATTTATTATCTTAAAAAAAAATGTTCACACTTCACTGAGTCCACTGAATGTCAAGTGTTGGTTCATGTGAAAGTGAGCGGGAAAAGTTACACACACTCTAAGTAGGACATCACATATACTGGGGAATTAGCTTAAACAAGAGAAGAGTCCAGTGAGTTTATTTTTATGTTCCTATGGGGGCTCTTAAATCTCTCGCACCCCTACCCCTCCCATTGCGTTCCCTCCCCCTCTCGAGATAAAATGCTGTGTGGCTGGGGAGCAGGCCATTCAGCTGGGATGAGAATGGAATGAAAACAATAGCCCTTATCAGGCTCTTATTTACATTTTCCCAGCGTCCCTGCAGTAGACAGCTTGGCTTGTCACCAAGCCCAGATCGCCCCACTGGACCTGGACCAACTTCCTCCAGCCTCAGCGATTCCAATGGTCCCTATGGACCCTAGCCTGGCACAGACCCCCTCCGCTCTGCAGCTAGCACAGATAGCAACATACAAGACAAAACTACTGGAGTGTGTGTCCAAGATGTGTTCCCATTGAGACAGGAATGGTCTCTGGACTACTAAGCCTGTCTGGGCCTCATTGTCTCTTCTCTGGGGCTGCGGCTATACAGCTGCACAAATGCGCTGAACCCCGTCCCGAATTTTTTTTTTTTTTTTTTTCACAGTTTTAACGTGGCACTCGTTACAAAACTGAATAATCTTCCTGGATTCAGCACTACCAGATTTAATGTGTTTATCCTATCAGTGCTGTCATCTGTGGTACACAGTTCTCCTATGCAGGTATTCTGTGATCATATTAATGTGGGCGAGCAGGCAGAGGGATTGAGACACCTGAAGCAGAGATTAGTTTGCTAGATTAGGCTACAGCTGTTTTTTTTTTGTTTTTTTTAACCGTATTAAAAACAAAGCTAACGATCCTCATAAATCTCAACAAAAGAATGTTTCTAGCTTGATGTGTGACATAAACAAAGCTTTCAGCACCTGGCAGTCATGGCTGCCAGAATATCATGTTCACTATAAACCACAGTAGTGAAGCTTAGAGGCAGGTTGCCACAAACTATCTGTCCTATCTGCACCGAATGACTCGCTGACAGATCTGAGGTAAAATATGGAATTGTTATGATTTCTGCTCTTTGTCTGTTTCTCATACGCAGTTCACTTCCAAAACCTGTATATCGTTGACGTTTTTAAAAACCAACCGTCCAAATGTATTCGTCAGTCCTCAAGCTGTTAGAAACACCTTGTTTAAAATAGTGCCTGTTGGCCGTCAGCGCCTGTGGTCAAGAAGCAAAGGTAGAGAAGGCAGAGAAGTCGTTTGCGAATTTCTGTTTTCGGGATCATTGCAAACTGTGGAAAAGCTCAAATAAACACACAAACAAATCAAATCCTGTCACTTTGCAATTGGAACTTGCAGCAAGAAAGCAGATCTTAAAATTTCCTGATCCTGATTTTCAAATGGCTTTCCACAGATTTATATGTATATTAGAGATCACAAATAACAGCAGCCATCTTCACGTTTACAGATCACTGTTTTCAATCTCTAAAAGTTTTCAACTGTCTGAAAACTGGCTAGAAAACACTCATCACGTTTCAAAGGGCCGCGGCTGCTGCAACGCACAAGAATGGTTTGTTCCAATGTGCAGCCATGGGTGATTTATTACCCCTGTGTTGTCAGCAATGAAAATGTTTCAACTGTCTGCCACCACACTCTGAGCCTCCCTGTGTGCACTGTTCTCCTGGGAGAAAGACGATACTTGTGTTTGAGTGTTTGTTGTGTTGAAAAGCCACTGGCAGAGAAAAGAGGGCTATCTAGAAGAATCAAATCAGCTATCAGTCATGGATAACACAGTAAAAGACCTCCCCTTTAGCATTGGCCTTGTATATCAGTTATCTCAGCCTCAAGGGGAAACATGTAATTACCAAATCAATGAGCAACTGACACCGACCATATACATAACATCCTCCTCAAAACACACATGTCTACATAGTGAAACAATGCAATGTTCAGTGAAGAGCTGAGACATAGAATAGGCAAAACATATACAGAGGATTGAAGGAATTCTGAGAAAACTACAGAATGCAGAATGGATTCATAAATGAATAGTGGCTCTAAGTCAGTCTAAGTTGTTTTATTAACCCTAATCTAATAAGGTCAGTGTATGAAAGCCAATAGTACTACATACACAATCTGTTGGAAAATCCTGGGTAGCATAAATGTTTTTACAATATGATTTCCTTTCATATATAACAATGATTATCTTCTTCAAAACATGTGAGACCCAAAATAAAAAAATAAAAAGTTGTATAATTGCAATACATTGATGATTGTTGCCTAGTGATGATAACTGTAATCTGGACATAGTGTTCAACAATAAAAGCAACTTGATGAAATAACCTGTTATTTAGTTGGAAGATTAGGCAAATCACTATTATTTTGATGCTTCCCTGTCACAAATTATACCTTAATGACTTCTTACTCTTAATATTAGTGGTTTTAATTGAAAAGATGTGATTACACATGTAAAATATAAATTCTAAAACATAAAGAAAACTAGAATGTATTTAATAGCTTAAAAAAAAGAGATAACATCTCTAGCATTCAGTGTGAGTGTAGATTTCTTTGATTCAGGCGTGAATGTCTTTCTTGAAGATAAAAACTCTCAGGATCTCAGGCAGACAACGACAGGCTGACGTCTAATTTCCCATCCCGTCTGCACTGCACGGGAAACAAATCAAAAGTCGAGATTGATAAAAAAGAAAATAACTGTGACACACTCCAAAGAATCCTTTGAATATCTTAATCACAGACACACTAAAAACAAGACCCCATCATCACAGCAAATAAAACATAATAATTACAAGAGGCAGGCAGGGAAGTGAAATGCAGAGAGAAAACATGTTTTTGTCATTCAGCCGGTAGTCCCTGAGACAACAGCTGTTAGATGCTGCAAATACCCCTGAAGTCTCCATAATCATGCCGTTATTGAAGTGAGGACAAAAAGGGCACTAATTGCAAGGGAGCAATCGGAACGCAATAGGTTACACACCCGGGTGATGCTGCACAATGCAAACGCTAAAGAGGGAGCTGAGGGGGAAAAAAGCATTCCAAGCACAACAGTGCATTGTCGCTCATTTTCAGGCAATTGCCTTTTCCCCATAGTCGACAGTTTTAATAACCTATAGCATTTCCAGACGGCTTTTTGGTACAGTTAAAGAAATTCATCTTTTTATGAATGTAATTACCAGTGCTGGCATGCCTAAAGAAAGAGGTCCAGACGGCGTATTGTGGAGCACCTGCATCTCGTGGTGGGCTGACACCTTATCATTATTCCACTTGGTGAACATCTCTAGTTAGTCACCGTTGGTATATCCTGTTTGGTCATGTAAAAAAACAGTTGCTATAAATACACTTAGGTTGCCAAGATGAGACGTGCTTGAGCTGAGGTTGCGTCAGTCTCAAGAAGAGGTCAGACGATGTTTTCCCTGAGCACTCGCAGGTCTTTTTTTATTATGAATTTCTAAAAGCTAAACCAAGAGGTTAGATTAGTAGTTTAATACAAATGAATATTCACATTGCACCCTCAATAACTTCAGTGTTCTTTCTCGTCTGTCTAAAGAGGGAGCAAAGGTTGTAGAGGTAAGTGGACTAAAGGATCCCAACCCTCTGCATTTTAAAATAGAGAAAGGGAAACTTTTCTGAGAGTTGTAGTTTTGTCCTCAGCCAGCTAAACACGCTGGCCTGTGTGGCCAGGCACCTCTCCCTTATCCTTCCCCTTTATCTGCTCTGACCAGCGTGTTAATCCCACCGCGTTGACCTGGCCATTCTGAGAAGCCGTATACACACACAGCACCCTGACCTCTCTAAATAGGACATGTGTCTATCAAGCATATATGAATTAACCATCCCCAAGAGGCTTCACCTCTTGAGCTGAGCAGCATGTGACCTCTCCCAATCCATTTTACTGCGGCACTCTGTGGCAATCAGGCTTGAATTATTAAAGTGAGCAGTGAGCAATGATCAATTCATTGCGGCCCTTGCTCACAGAGCCCATGGCCGTACTTCAGCAGAAATGACATTGAGAACACTTGAGTATGCTTCCAGACAATGCACATAAATGTGAAATATGTCAGACCCAATATGTCAATAATCATAACCGTACAGGCGTAAGCTATGTCCAGGCTAATCCTACAGAAATGCTATTAAATGACTGTCGGTTTCAGGGCTACAATATTTTGTTGAGAAAGAATTTGAAAGCTAACCTCTTTAACTGCTTTACCTTGGTTCCTGGGATATATATTACATATTCTGTGCATCTTTTCAACCTATGTTGCAGGAGCACTAAAAGACGTGGAGGGCGCATGCCCAAAACACCGAAGCTTCAAAATCAAATTCCAGCCTTTAACCATCTTTTATCTACACAAATTAGAGAGGGAGAAAAACACAAGCGAAGAAGTTAAAAGAGAGAGAAAGCTTGCCGGGGAGCATGCAACTCAAGGAACCTGGAAGTAGGAGCACGAGGAAGGAAAAAAAAAAAAGCCCTATCAAAACTTTGTGAGGAAGAGATGAGGAGCCAAGATAAACCAGTACTCAGAGCCCCCAAAACTGCAATCTCCCCTTAAGCTGGAGAGTGGCAGCTGGCAGAACAGCTGGTGAATAGGATTAATGTCAGAAGAATGAAATAAAACTCAACATATGTCCGAGCCTGAGGTGTTGGGACTGTGCGTGATTGTGCCCCCGATGGATGCCATGTGTGCAGCTGGAAGGAGCTGCTGTGCTGCTCCGCACTCTACCCCACAAGGTCACTTTTAAGAACTAGGACCATTAAATGCTTGGATAGCAAAATTAACTTTCCACTCCTGCTTTTCTCCCGTCCTTTGCTTTAAGAGGGAGGCAGAAAGAGCGTATTGAGCATTGCTATCAATACAATGGACTTTAAAATCCATCAAGGAAACAAACTATTGCTGCTTTGATTAAATTGAAGAAGGAGGCACAATTGTACATGTAAAAGAACCACACAAGGTCAAAAATAAAATCGGGTTTTTAATAAGACAACATTTTTTTTATCGGAATAAACCTAACAAAAGCCTTCAATCTAGAAAAGTATTTTGAAATATGTCAAGTGCATTTACTTTTTTTTAATCAAAAGCATGTCTTGATTGTGTACAAGCAGGTCTGCTGTTGGTTTATTAAAGAGTAGACATTACATCTGGAATCTCAGCGATGCCGGTGAGGGGATAAGCACTTGTGGAGATGAAAATTATAAAGAGAAATATGTGGACTTGATTTCAATTCATGATTTCCTTTTGATGTTGGTAATCATTAGGGTCCACACACTGTAATAAATCATAATAATTTCATACAAAAATGTAATTACTGGATACCTTGCATTGGTGAGATTTTTTTGGGGGTACCCAGCAATTTAACTGTCAGATATAAACTCCCCAGCTAATCAGTGCTCCAAAACATTCACATTTATTCATCTATGTTAAATTAATAGACGTGTGTAGAAAACGTAGAGTACCGTGATCATGGCTGTTCAATGTGATTTAGTAAATTAATGGGTGTCTGACTCCTCTTGGACAAAAAGCGACTAATAGGATCCACATGAATGCATTACAATTTGCAGTGAAGCCAAGTGTCTGGTGCAGACATCGAAACTTTATTTCATCATGAACACTGGACGATGGCGACACGCTTCAGAGACTGAACCATAAGATGAGATATTATAAAAAGTGCAAATTATGAGAAGAAGAGGCTGGGTAATATACTTTACATGTGATAATGCAGCATACTGCAAATGTGTTAGATTTCCCTGTCATGCATTTTGTTTCTCTTACTGTGACTGTTATTAGGCAGAAAAGTCCACCAGTCACCAACGGTGAAATAATTTCCGGAAAAAAAACATACTATATTTTATAGACATGTCTGATTTAAGGAGTCAAGTCGTCACTCCTTGGTAGGTTCTGAATACTTGATGTCATCGGCTTTTCACCATGACACGCTGAGGTTGATTGTTAAGCAGAGCGACTCTGCCTTGATCTGAAATGCCTTAGTGAGCATCATAGCCCTGTAATAAGACTGATGAATTTCTCCCTTTTGACGTGGTAAAGGTCCAGCTGGTTTACCATCATATATGTCAATTCTTCATAGGCTGCCACTATACCTAATTGAGAAAACCATAAACAGGATGGAGGAAGATTCACTGATTTCCATTCACTAATGAGGTGCAGCATCATGGCTGTATGGACGCACCTTGCCTTGAGTTCAGAGATGTTTGAACAGGAGAAGTCCCACAACATATCCAGTCAGGGTAGAAATGAAATGACCTGACCCATGATCAGTGTAATATTCTTGTGCATGTCTGTCCACCATCTCTTACGATAAGGACAGGACCATAACAAATGAACAAGAGCTTTCCCATCTCTCCAACGTGTCTGTCCTCTCTTGGCCTTACGCACGTATGCAGCAGTCCCATCAATCCTATTTAGGATTTTTTGTTCCGCTAACCTAGTCCTGATCTTTGCCAGAGGATCTTGGTTAGGTTTTTGCAGAATTGCTTTACCTTTCTCATCTCTGAGTGATTCAAAGTGAGTGTCTGTTTGAGAGCATTTGTCCTGCTCAACTGTCCATCAAAGCACAGTGGTATCTACATGGAAGACAGGAAGCATTCCACTAAAGGTCAAAGTCAAGTAAACATCTGCAGTATGTGGGATTTTTCTCAACAGTAGTTTATTGAATCTCACATTCAACTTTGTTAACCAAGAGGCAAGTTCTCGGCTCACTGGACAAGGTCATAAGTCAGACTTTGTGATTTTATTACTGGTGCATGCACACAACAGAACTTTTTCACAACTTTATCAATTTAAAACAAACTAAACTTGAAAACACTCTGGCTCTTTTGTTGCAACTGGGTAAAGAAATGATGACATAACCATAGCACTTCTAAAGGTTAAGAATTCCACCTCCAAAAAATCCCCATTCATTGCTCACAAGTGTCTCAATGTGCTGTTGTTCCACTTGGTTCAGCAACAATAAGGACCGTAGCTTCTATTCAGTCGGCCCTTTTCCTTTTCTTTTGGATACAAAGCCATATGGACTAAGACCTACTGGGAAAAGTTTGAAAAACTTGCTTCTTATGATTGACCAAGCTTATGGTCCAGTTCATACAGGTAAGCTATCATCAGGCATCCATTTGAATCAGAGTGCCCCCCCCCCCCCAACAGGAGGAGAAAAGAAGTACAACTGTGGTTGTAAAAATCTTTGCAAAGCCTAATTTCAAATGATATCATATCCAGTCAATGAACTTTGCGATATGAAATTGAAATGAAAACATAATCATAAAGCTAATTAACTCCTTCTCCAGATGCAGACTTTATAAGAGATGACATTTGTAGAATGATTATCATCATCATAGCCTCTCAGGATTGAAGTAAAACCCATTTCTATTTGTTCCCTCAAAAATCCCCGTCACAGCTCCCTGTGTCACGTTATTGAGAGAGAAAATGCATCGAGTGGGAGGAAACATCTGTTTCATCACGACTGATTAAAGAGTCTCTTTGTTCAAGAGGCAACACATCAAAGTTTGGGGCGTAAGATGCTCATGTTTGCTGTTTGCAAAAAAAAAAACAAAAAAAACAATGCAAATATGTTAATACGGCTGCATCAGCGCAAGCTGTCATGTTTGCCCGTGTCGAGGCGTATCTCCCTGGTTGGATGGCTGACGTACCTCTGACTTACAGAACAAGCCTGCAATGTGCTCTGAAATCATTAGCAGGCTACAGAAGTTGTCTGTGCCCAGGGTGTGAGTTACACTCCCACTATTTTGATCCTTGGTCAGATGACACCGGCTCTTTTGTCAAGTTATGTGTGGAGAATGCTTAAGAGCTAAATGCCACAGCCAGGACAGTGATACTGAGCTGGCACACAAGTCTCCCAGTGTAACCCTACTGCAGGCTTTCAAACACACACACACACACACACACACAGCAGGACACATGTGCCCTCCCTCTGCCCCCCATTCCATTGTGAAATAGCCCCACTTCTTCACATTTCTCACTGCCTCAGTCACTCCTCTTCCTCAGTGCAGATTGTCTGTACTTGACGTTCCTTTTTTCCACTAAAAACCAGCCTGATATTTTAAACAAATCTTGGCTTCATGGGCCAATGTCAAATATAGTAGCAATAGCATGTCAGCATTTCACCATCTCTGTGCCCCTCTTAATGCTGCGCAGTCACATAAAACTGTGGAGCTGCTCCAAACCACTGCTGATTTAATCACCCAGTCATTCACACAATACTTAGTCGAACAAGCTGTTGTTTTTTTTTTTCCTCTTAACAGCATAAAACACTTAGAATTTATAATTTTCCGCCATTCATTTGATGAGACGTACCTACAACCGGCATGTGGGTGTATGTGAGTTAAGACAAACAAGCCTCTGTGCAACCCTGGCTGTGATTTGTTTCTCAGAGACACCCGTTTCCTCCTATCAAGGGGTTCCTGTGCAGCCAGTAAGCCACGATCACAATGGGAGTTTTGTGCTGCATTGGTGCAGGGGGACACGCTCAACAGCTGAAACCCAGGAAGATGGCCCCTGGAATGCTCCACAGCAGTTGCTACTGTTGACTAATCGGAATATGAGAACTGGGGAAGGTGATCTTGAATGCAAAGAATTGCACATTGAAGAGGCAGCTGCTTGTTTTGTCATCTAAATGACCAAGACAGCAGAAAGGGTTCCCGTTTTGAAGGGGGGGGGGCTAAGATACAAAATCTGTATCTTAGCTGGTGTAAAGTGAGACCTGTGTTGGCCTCAGTCGTCCTACGGGGACGTGTCTGTGTTTCGTAAGTGGTCTGTTTTGGAACAGATAGTAGATAGATAATTCAGGAATGGAGGAGCCACTCTGGGTCTGATCTCAGCATTGCACAGGAACAACTTTGATACTGGCAACTATGATTGGCTGTCACAATATATCTTGATATCTAGCTTGCTAGAAATCTAGTCTGCAAAAACAATAACCATAGACTGCAGATGGACACTGATCTGGCTCCAATGTGAGTTCCATAACTCTCAAACAGCTGTAAAATTGGGCAAAAAATTGTGTGGTGTGAATTAGCCTAGAGAAGGTGGGAGAGAAAAACATCAGAGGTGAAATGTTGTACGTAACAGGTAAGGGCCTCAAGATGGTAGGAGAACACGGAAAAAGGAAAAAGAGGAAATTGAAAAAAAAAAGGAAGAGCAAAACCTGGAGAACAAGGAAAAGGGTGGGAAAGTGAGATCAGGGAGGAGTGAGGGGCAGGGTATCTTTTTGTGAAAGTTCACATGTCAGGCTGGCAGGCTGCCCGCGGCATACAGCCGAAAAATCTATTTAACGTCTGCTTCACAGGGTGACAAGAGGGTTGATTGGCAGAGAGCAGAGAGCCGCTTTTGATCATGTGTCTTAACAAGCGATTCCAGCTCATGTCTATTCAGCCTGAACAGATTTACATTACCTATTCAAACAAAAGTGACAGACCAGAGCACTGCTCCGCTGGGCTGGTGCACCACGCCACAGGCTAAGACGGAACACACACACACACACACACACACACTCTCACACTCACACAGTCCACTCACAAGGCCCCCTCTGAAACATACAGTGCACACACATAAAACTATATCGGCTATTTGATCAAATAGATTCCTTTCAAGTAGCTTGCTCAAATCATGTCGACAGAATAAACAACAGATTATTAAAGGAAATGGGAACATTGTGCACACAAGAGATTGTTCATGACTGATGTCTGGCCAGTGGTTTTCTGTGTGTGCGTGTGTGTCCTGCCAGGAGGGTCTCGGGCCTTACGCTGCCTGGTAGGATGCTGCACTCGGAGGCAGCACAGAGCTATGTGGGAGGAATGCCTCAAAATCTGCAATCAAGGCAACTGGATCTCTAGCCCTCATTGCATATGCATAGAGTCAGAGGCTCATGCTCAGATCATTATAACAAAGATTCCTATTAATTAGGTGGGATAAAGCAGAACCAGATGACATGGCAGCTGGGATGAGAGGAGAGGGGAGAAGGGAGGGAACTCAAAGAGGAGGGGAGAAAGTGCATCAGTCTGTTTGGGGGAGGGGGAGTATCTTTTTTTAAAAAATATAATCCATATGACATCTTGCAATATAATATATATGATATACATTTTAACTTTGGATTAAAATGTTTCTAATTTTACTGCTGCATTTAAACCAAAATTTTAGTCTCCAAAAAATAAATCTATTATTGCTGTTAAGCATCCGCATCCGATTCCCAGTATTTAGTCAGCAGGGGCCTGCGACACTGACGGGAGACAGTGTTACAACAGAGTCAAGAGTTCATCAGTGCTAATCAGACCAAAGGCTTAGAGCTGATCCTATTCTCTTCCAAAGCTTTCACCCATCCCTGAATCTCATTACACGGCCTGTTGTAATAGAGGATAATGACCAGGGGCCACGCACACAAAGCTGATCACTCCTCCGCACTCAACCTAGTGCACAGTCATTACACAGTGATAATACACAACCTTGCCGAGGGGGGTTACACTTACGGACGGAGGAGAGGTGACGGCCGCAGAGCTGGAGGGAGAGACACAAACAGTAGCATGCAATTCACAGGCCTTGTTTTGCTATTTAAGGTCACAAGCAATGGTTTGATTCCCTGCAACTGTAAACGACCTCTTTTCTATGTAGTCATTAAATATCCTTCCACCTGAGATGAAAAAGGGGGTTGCAGTTTGGCTGAATAGTGGCATGGCTCCCCTTTGTTAAGCTAATTAACCATGACTCTGTCGAAGGGCTCCAGGTGTTGAATATTCTGCTTGAGCAGCCACTGTATCCCCTTTGAATGGGTCTAAAAAGCCGTAAGGAAGGGCCTCATCTTTTTGTTTTTTGTATATTTGATAGTTGGTTTTGACCCTGGTTGTGTCAGACGGCCTGGGAAATACTGGGATATTATATATTTATAGATTCTACCTGGATAAGGTGTCAGTTCTCAGTCTATCAGCTGTGTCAAATGTCCTCAGACCACACCTGTTCTAAGGCTGGATGACCCCGGATCACATGCACCTCTGTTTTCTCAACAGCATCCTGGGAACTAAGCTGTGAATTACACGTAGATGACAAAAGATACATAATCCAATTTACTGCTGGTTGTCCTGGCAAAGACTCAGCAAGTGGATACTGAGCCCAGGAATATCCCTAAAAGCTAATACAGGAGGCTGAAACTCAATTACTCGTCCTTGTCTTGGGGACGATCATAAAGACTGAACACACAAAGTATTTCTGTGTTGACTTGCGTGGTATTGATTCATACTTTAGTGCATTATATAAAACTGATCTAATTGCATGTGAATCAAATCAAGGTCACCTTGGCTTTTTATAATGGTGGCTATTTTTCTTTTTCCTCCCCATACTTTATACTGACATTTTTAACTCTTGACAAGTGCTGTCTGGAGACTTATCCATAAATAATGCATTTACAATACCCAGTAAATAAACATGGGGCATAATCGTTAGCCCTCCTGGCAACTGGGCCTAATAGAGCTTTTACAGCAAAGGTGACTATTCAGCTAAATGCGGTGCTTGCTGCTGGGAGAACATTTTCATTCATTAGCACAGTCACAAGCACTTAAAGCACTTTAAGGAGCAGAAATGGAGAGGAAGGATGGAAGGATCGAGAGGGTGAAAGGGTACAAATATATGGAGATGAATGGATGGAGGAGTGATATTTAAAATACTGAGCACCGCCTCTATTGTTGTAGTATTTATAAAGCATTATGGCCAGTGGAGGAAAGTGGCTAACCATGTTCTCTGAATGGAGACGAACTAGGGGGCACTGCAACATGCGACGATAGACACCACAAAAAAAAAATTCACAAGACGTGAGTGGAGTGAAAAACCTGCATAACCAAAAACTTTTAAAGACATACTCGAATGTCGAGATTTTCAAAACAACTTCTACACTAGATGCCACCGCTCTCACCCTCGGTGCATCAGGTTAGTGAACTGTATTGACCAGACAGGGAAGCCTAGAGAAAAGAATGGCAGCAGATGGTGGAAGAGTCTCTGAGGAGCTCTGTGATCCAGACCAGGCACCAAAGCAGCAGAATTAGACACAACAGTTGTCATGCTTATATTTAGCTCATCTGTTGCTTGTGCCACATTAGCAGCGTCATTACGACAACAAATGGCTTCTCCAACCTTCTTGTGTGTTCTTTAATCAGATAATCCTGCCCTGTTCCTTTCCAACCGTGTCTCGCTCTATGAACAAAGACGAGGAGATTATGATTTATCTGATGGTTTCTCCAAGGTTTTCATTTGGCAGTTTCCAAGAGTCACACTCCCTTTACCATTTTACTGTAACCACTGTTCATCCCCACTGAAGCTTCATCGAGCACTCTCAAGAACAGAGTATCCCTCAGTTCCTGCAGCTTGGGGGATGACGCGCTGAACTTTGTGAGCCTCTTGTCTTCTGCTGTGTAGCCTGCTCCGATACTAATTTCCTGCAACAAGGGAGTTTATTTTGGTGGTGATGATACACAGTGCATGAGGCAGACCAAGCCTCTATTATTAACAGGAGATTAAAACAGCTGTATGGCACTCTAAAGCACCCTCTCCTCCCTGCGCTAACATACGGCTCTGGATTACAAGCTGTACTTGACCATTTAAATTACTGCAACAACCAGCCTTCACCAGCTGGGGCTCATTACCATAATACCCGCTGCCGCCACAAAGAACACTGACAGTCTTGCCCAGAACATCCATACTTCAAAATATCAGGCAGATATGATTTTGCTTTGCATTTTTTTAACTAAGCAGAATTGGTCTTCTTCCGTGTCGCAGTATCCAGATCTCAGCTCAAGGGCAAGAAAACGGCTCATCCCAAGTGTTCATGTCAGTTGGTGGTGTGGTGTGAAAAAGAGAGAAGAAATGTATCTTGATCATCAACTTTAGTTTTGTTTTATAATATTTGTATTTGGCAAGTTGCCAATTGCCAATAACTGCGGCCAATTCAAATATATGGCGGTATTGATTACAGTACAAAACGCCTCAGTTTGAATACAGTTTTTAAAACCGGTGGCTTGTTTCTGCTCATTTTGGTATTTGCTGATCATTTGTGATCCATTTAAATGATTTCAAATGGCTGTTTTCCTATTGATCTCCAATTGATCCCTGTGCAGATGAAGGACCGTCTTTTCTTGTCAACGTCTCAAATAAATGTAAACACATTTCAGGATATGGCTAAATGGGAGTCCAGTGCGAGGCCCGTGATGCTCTGATACAAAGATTACCAAACGAACACTTGAAAAAGAAGTGGCAAATTATTTTTAGGCTAACAGAGGTCTAATTTATTCGTCTGATGAAGTGCTTAAGCTAAGAGCTCCCCAGACACTAAATGAGACACATGCATTCCCAAGGGGGTTTAACATTTGATTGGATGTAGTTATATTACTACAGCCCTAATTAAGAAGGGGGATGTGTTTCAGCAGCACTTTCAAATATTTGTTTTTCCGCCACACTCTTGATAGACTGCAGGCTGTGGGAGGGAGAGCCGAGCAGGGTGAAACTGGGTGCAGATATGACAGAGACCCAACGCTCTTATCGTAGAATTTTTTTTTTTTCCTCTGGAAGTAACAGTGAGAAAATATCTCTGAAAACTTCACGGTATGCGCTGAATTAATCAGACACATTAAACCGGTAAAATATCACGCAAAGGGTTCTGGCTGTTTGTGTGCAGCGAACTTTGATGAACAACCGCTCAGGGTGAGAAATGTTCAGTGTAGCAAAAATAAAGAAGAGGTAATGTTCCTGGCGTCAGGTCAGCCCTGTGAGTTTTATAGTTAAAGAGTTTGCCTTGGCACGGAAGGAGACCACACTTATGCTGAGGTGCACTGCCACACAGTCTTTGTCACATTGGAGGAGGTTCAGAACAAACTGGAAACACTGCATCGTCAATATTCCCAGCTTGTGTGTTCCCGCGTGAGTGTGTGAGGCAGCGAGATACAGGAGAGAGAAAAGGGTGGATTGTCAGGAAACCAGAGAATTATAAAAAGAGAGCGGCGCACTTAGGAGGGAAAATGTATTCCTAGGCCCACGGTCTGACACACACGCACACACAAATAGGGATTCATACCGTCTTGCTCTGTCTTTGTCATCTCCTCCAGCTTCTTTTGCTTCAGCGTGTCCACTACATCTGCCAGGCTTCCTTTGCGGCGCTCTGGAGTTCCAAACGCTGATCCGCTCAGCAGGTCGCTTCGCTCCCGGGCCCCCTCCTCGGGCTTATGTGGGGAAGTAGAATTGTTCCGGAAGGAGTACAGAGAACATACTTTATTGCTGTCAGACTCCTGCAAAGACAAACAAAATTTGGGCGGGGCGGTGGGGGGGTGGCGACAAGGGATGGGATTTGTGTTAAATGACAAGTACGTTGCAGCATTCTGTCGGGGCTCCATTGAGCTTTTTGACACTTCTTCCTTCAAATGTAATGATTGCTAGGTGTTTGCAGCTCAGGGCTGATTTGGCCGAATCAAATGGCTCCTCTCTGCTTTCACACAGCGACTCCTGTATCTTCGACAGAGCTAGCTGTGCGGGCAAATGAGATATGACAAGTGAAAAATTGAGACGAAATGATGAGGTACACTTTCATCGGGCATATCCATAATGTGTTCAGGCGTCACGGTACTTTTCATCTGCATAGACTACACAGAGAAACCTCCCAACTGTAATTTCTCAAATTGCTTTTGAGTGTGCATTTGTGTTCGGGTGACTGCTGTGTAATTTGTTCATTTTCTAGTGGAGACCTATTCTCAGCTGAGTGCCTCGAGCCGTCGTAAATCTGTGTCCTGTCTCAAGCTGTTGTTGTTTTTCAGTCCCACCTGTGTATGGTTTAGTATTTAACTAAGGGTCCTGTCTCTGGCTGACTGGCTGAGTGCTCCCTGTGCACAAACAGAGACGTGAAGGAAGAGGGGAGAAGAATGGGAGAGAGAGAGGCGGGGGAGACTAAACTCTGCACATGGGAGTCAGCGCAGAGACCGTGGCGAAGGCTTGCCTTTGACAGAAGGTGGTGTTAATTATGGTTTTTGGGGTCGGAGAATGCAGGAGGTAGTTGAGCAGCCAAGGAGTTTTGTAGCCCTTAACGGAGGAACGCACGGATTCAAACTTTGGCTGTCACGGTGGAGGGAATAAACATGACACATCTGTGTAGTGCACATCAGGGAAGCATGAACTTTAATCAGCAGAGGTGTGATCATAAAAGTGCACTACAACAGGGATACATGATGCAGCCATGTCTGGAGCCACTGAAAATCCTAAATAAAAATTCAGGAATTCAGCAGGAATGTGGACAGTGCCAATTCCTCATCCCTGCGTGGCATGTCGAGCTCCGGGCGTAGTTGCAGTTTGTGTGTGTGTAGAATGGTCTGGTACCAAGCGCCAGGGTGGCACGACCGACCGACCCACTCCGCACCTCCCCGCCCTGTGTTGGATGATTATGCAGCGTGGCAGAGACGGTGGAGAGTGCTTGAGGGGAGTGTAGCAGTGCTGGGTTAATCAGCTGGCGCAGGTTCAGGGCACAGCCCACACAGACGCATGGCACAGCAGTGGAGTCAGGTAATCAGCAAAGACAACACTCTTCATTCCTTTCGCCTCCTGCCTTCCCCTTTTCTTCTGTCCTCCTCCATTTTACCTCCTCTCTCTTCCTTGTTTCAGTCATTTTGTCTATTTACTCTGTTTCTGCCTATTATTCCTTCTGGGTAACTTCTTTCTATAATTCACAGCTGGAAGATTTATACTCCCATTATCTTATATATCAGAGAAGACTCTTCTTGTGACATTAGATCAAGGCCGCAGTATAGGAGAAGATAACGCAGAGATGCTCATATATTCACCCGCTGACATGTTGAATTGCCGTCATTCATCCATTTATGTGATGTAATTAAGTCAAACTCCATTAACTGTTTTATGACTTCGGCTTGGTGTTGGCAGAGATCTCTGCTCAGTTGAGTTTTTTTGTTTTCCTAAGAGTCTCTTTTGACCTGTGCTTTCTTGGAGGGTGTAGTTAACACAGCTTCCCTGAGCTCATCTCATTGAATCTTTACTGATGATACTCTTGTTTTAAAGATGTTAAAGGATGTACACATACAGTGCATATATGAATATTCTTCAATCAAATATTTCTCAGTTTCTTCTTTGCTATTTAGAACTGATATGCTATGCTGCTATCTTCAGCTTCGTCATTCACAACTTCATCACAGTGGAGCTGTGAAGATCATAATTATTGGTGGTATTGGAGGGCATTTATAAACTTTTCAGGGTTTTGGTGGCTTAGAAAAAAACTTGCTAAAATCCCGTTCCTGATATCCTGCTGTGCCACAGATGAAGACGACACCTGAGCAATCCTTTTCTTGCCAATTACCTCCGCTGTCACACCCCAGAAACACGAGGAGCAGTCTGCTACAGCGCTCATTCATGTGTCTGCTTGCGTGTGTGTTGTGCTGCAGTGCCGAGGTGTTAAGGGTCTCAGTGGCCAACTGCAGAGCTACTTCAGAGGCCCTCTGGGTCTCTTTACCTCCGACCCGTCTGTCACAGACAACCACCTGCCTCCCGTGTCTATTGCCCACAAGTGCCTGTGCTCTTCTTTGCTCTGCTCACATCAAAGCAGTTCCGAACTTTGAATGTACAGCGTCTGGGGCCGGGCTGCAGATGTGGCTTATACACAACAATTAAATAAGGCTCCATTCCCCTCCATTTATCATGAAGCAGGTTTGGAGGGACAGTTAGAGTCATCTGCTTAGCCTAGTAACATGTGATGGGTTCGTGTTTGGCAGAAATGGAGGTTTCACGGCATAATAAAGTGTGGGATCTGAGCTCAGGATGGAGTATCGGCAGAGCATCTTTGTTAAGCTCAGGAACAATGGGCACCTGCTGAGCCTGAGTCTGAATACGTGAGGGAGGACAATGAGACATTAGTGCACACTGTCCTACTTCATGGGGTTTTCTTTCAAAATAAACTGTTCATTCATCTTTTATGCTTCCCCCAGCGCAACCCCACACAAGCGAGTTTGGAAAAGGTTTAGATTTTAAACCTCTGGCAAATGTTGTAGACTTTCATTAGAGGGCTTTCACTAACTCTCCACAGGTACCTGAGTTCTTCTCACTATGCCTGGCTGGTAAATTTGACCCAGCCCAGGGAGTCATCTCAGTCTGTTCTGCTAAATGGAACTTGACGTGATGTGTTTGGTTTGTCATATTGATTTAGTAAAGTATGGTGTGGTATTGGGGCTCAGCAGTATTATGTTCAATGGTGTACAGAAATGGCTGCCTGCAAGATAAAGAATAAAACATCTAATGCATTATAGAAAGCTGCGGTTTATACACAGCCTGTAGGAAATCAGCTAAACTGTGCAGAAACATAAATACAGTGCTTATTTTTTGTTTATACCTGGAGTGAGGGATTTTGTGAGAATGTGCGAGACTTGAAGTGTTTGGTATTAGCAGTAATCCAGTACCAGCATGGGATCATTTTTGAAGTCGTGCACTACGTAGCGCGTTGACGTGTCTCACCATGCGCTGCTGGGCTGACACCAGGGTATCCCAGTCGCTCTCTGGCGGTATGCTGCTGAGCGGCTGCACTTCATCCGGATGGGCTTTCCCATGGAGCAGACTGTGCAGGGGCAGCTGTGGCGTACCGTGGGCCTCGGCACTCTCCTCTTTCTCCCAAGACAAGTGTTCTTGATTCATGGCGTCATCCCCATCGACCACGGAGGCGAAAGGAGATGTGGCTTGCTTGGAAGACATGACTCTGCTGTGAACAGAGAAAAGAAGAATGGTATCAAGAAAACTGAATCGGATGTTGTACAGGGATCATGGACAGGAACGCTGTGTCCTTTGAGTATTTTATGAACGACTGGTGTTCCATTAAGGTGACACTGCATGGTTGTAACTGGGATTATAAATGGTGCATCTGAGTCAATAATGCTGAATGGACTGAAAGCTCCACCTGACTTGTCTATTAGTTGCTCTGGCCTGAGTTTTGAGCAGGCCGTGGGGTCCATAATCCTGTGTTTAATTCAGATGGATGGCTTGATCTAGGGCTGGAACTGTGCCTGCTTGGGTCCTGGCCCAGACCCCAAGACAGTTACTCAGGCAGTAGGTCAGCCACACAGTGGGACTACCATTCAGATAAAGTAAAAATAAATAAATAAATAATAATAATAAATGAATAATAAAAAAATTTAACCCTGTCAGACACGGATGTAAAACAAGGTTGCTTTATCCTGCGATAATATTCATTTTTATAATTATTTCAAAGCCACTACAATAAAATGTCCTTATCTTTCATGTTGGTTTAACTTGATTTTGTCCTTCAAACCTCTTTTCACTTTTCATGTTTGAGAAAAATGTGAGCTGATCACTCTCAAGCAAATCAATATATATATATATATATATACACACACACACACACACACATTAAGATGTGACAGTGCTCCCCCAGGCTAACAACATCTACTTGAAGAGGAAAAGAAATCTAAAACGAAGAGTGGAGGACAAAATTCATAAATCAGTCACATGCTTTCAGTACTGAGTGTACTTGACATATTAGGTGCAAAGAAAACCTGTGTTGAATCAATTTTTCCCTTTTACAAGCCAACTTAAAGGTGAAGACTTTATTTCAAACAATTCCACTTTTTTTAATTTTAACAAGTCCACAAATGCATTGGGTATTTCATTCAAAAAGAGATTAAAATGGCCTTCCCACCAATGTGGAGTACAGTGAAAGAGCTCCAACATATTTGAACCCTGATCAGATTTTCCCTGAGCTGTTGTTCTGTTTATTTTCCTGAACTCAGTGCACCAGCAACGTGTCTACTCGGGGCTCAATCTTTTCTTGAGGGTGACTGTGTGTCTTTTTCTTTCGCTGTCTCTTTGTGAGGGCGGAAAAGACAAATTTGGGGTGTGACGGAATGGCTCAGTTTCTATTAGACTAAACGCCCTGGGTGCTTCTCGTGGTACATTTCTGTGCCAATCACCATCTGCCCCGTTCTCCTGCGAGATCCGCAGGGGTCAATGTGACAGCACTTCATAGTTGCACCCTCAGCTTGCCTTGGAGGGTGGGGGTGGGGGGTGGCGTGCAGTGGGTTTCGTTGGCGGTTGAGAGGAGTGTGTTTTCAAGGTTCAACTGGGCTGTGGTGCGATCGTGTCCTTGCACTTCTCTGCTCAGAGCCGAGCATTGAGAGATAGGCAAAGATATCTTGTATTTAAAAAAAAAAAAAAAGGATTCGTAAACAAGGTCTTGTGGGTTGTCAAGTGCGGAGCATTGTCTCTCTGTGCACACACTGTTGAGTTGTTGGCGGTTTCTAGAAACATGTTATGACTCCTTTTGGGAACAAAGTCAACTGAGTTTTTTATAGAAAGCTACATTTCCGTAACAACTGAAATACAGCAAATTATTGGAGGATAAAAACAGAAAATGAAGGGTGAGGAAATTAAGTGCAAAAGTCACCATGGTGATATAGCGCAGAAGGGATTTTAGACTTGATGTGAAATATCTTTTAGGTGGAAAATTTGACATTTTATTCAAAAACAGCAGTAGCAGTAACACGCACGGTTACATTTAAATACAAGGAGTCTACGTATGCCCTAACACACTGCCTCTGACTGTCTTTCATGCACACTCACACTCTGGCACATGGTCACAGCTCAGTCTGGGCAGTGAAGGCTGACCTAAACAATGGCAGCAGGAGTTAATCTCATGTGTTTCAGCAGCTGTACAAACAGACCCAGTGAGTCAGGTAGATGGCAGAGCAGGACTACGAGACCTGCCGTGCCTGACTCTGTCTGTCGGTCCCTCTGTCTTCCAGCATCTGCCTCTGGATGTGTTGCCAAATGGGCCTTTAGTGGGACTCAGCCCTCAATTTTAATCAGCCATCAAAATGTTTCCTGTAATTATGTGAAATAGAAAGTGATCTCGAAATTGGGCGCTGTTAATTGAGAATCAAAAGTCAGAGCGAGAGTTCAGAGGATGCATGTAACTGTAAGGAGAGGGAACAGAAGTGAGGTTGGAGGAGGTGTGTGTGTGTGTGTGTGTGTGTGTGTGTGCGTGCGTGCATGCGACTCAAGCATGTAGATTCTGACATATTTTTTATTCATGCACCCAAAAAGCCCAACCCTCCAGTGCAACGAGACAAGCACCTTATCCTCAACGGAGTGTGAAAGTGAAACAAAGCACTTGTGTAATACAAAGCACTGCTTTTGTATTACACAGTAAGTCAAGTGGTATTATTTTACCACTAAAATATTCAGTCTCTCAGGCACTTTTACTTGGGCCTCCAGCCATCAGTCAAACTGCTGAGGCGTGAGTGAGAGAAGGGGATAGAGGGAGAGAGAAAAAGGAGCGAGGGAGCGATGGAGACTCCATCCTCCTGTAACATGTGTCTACAGCAATCTTGTTAAAGAATGCAACAGATCTGCGGCAGGCTCCATAACAGTATTTGTCAGCAGGAGTTAATAATTTATTAGCAGTGCTGGGAGGGCTGCGCTCAGGCAGCTAAAGAGTGCAGAGAGCCCCTTCTGCTCCACCCCCACCTCTGACAAGCCCCATACAATACTACCCCATATTATTGAAAGGGAAAGGGAGAAGTGCAGCAATAATTCTCTGAAAATATCTTAGGGCAACCGTACGGCATTTTAATCTTCAATATTCTAAGCAGGGATCTCGCAGCGCTGAGATCTAAAGGGGGTTGTGATCTACATAGACACAACAAAGACCTTTGATGAGGAGCATTTTTTTTTTTTTTTTAAACAGAAATCGAGTTGAGTGGGGGTGCCACCAACGCCTGTGGAATCGAGTTGTGTTTTCTTATAGAATAACTCTGTTTGCAGCCTTGGCCTCGGCGCATGCTAAACAAAATCGGCAACACAGCCCTGTTTGCGCGGCTGCAATGTATTCTAACTTCACCCACATTAATAATTGAATCGGTTTCTCAAGATGAGATGAGCCAAAAATCTGCTTTTACATACTGAACAGAGACAATATTTTGAAGTGCAGAAGAAGCTCATAAATCCCTCGCAAGACTCACTCCTTCACGCCTGATTACACAAACACAATGGACGACTACCAAAGCAGGGTAATCAATAAGTGCGCGAAACGCTGCTTCCTCTCTACTTAAAGATAAAAATCCCAGTGACTTTGAAGACCTCAGGCAAGGACCAAGGAGCGGTCGGTGAGAAAAGAGAACTGGTCTATATATAGCTGACAATATTGCACACATTTGAAGGATTAAGACTTAAGTTCTCTGGCCCGTGGGCTCATATGGCCTGGAATGCTTTGAGTCATGAATTGTTCCCTGCGATAATGTTTCATCATCGTGCAAAAGAACCTCCGCTTAATTGGTGCGTATTAAAGGGGTGTTGTGTGCACTGCTCATCTTTGGGGGTCTTGTGACTGTGGGACCATGTGTCCTCGGCTATCCTGTTTCCTCCTCCATCATAAAAAGCGTCTGACTGACTCCCGCTCACTGTATCTGCTCTGTCACTCTGTTTACCTTTTATAGACAATGGTGATGTGTAACTAAACTCCGTCCGCCCCACCAACACCACCACCCCATCCCACCCATACTTGTCTCAGTGCTGATGTCATGCAGCTTCATGTTTTGATCTGAAGTTTCACGCCCTAGTCTTCCACAGAAAAAGGTGGGGGAAAAAAATCACTAAATATAGGGACAAGCAAATATGTCTATCATTTCTTAGGGATGCAAAAATCATTAAATTCTTACAAATGAATAAAACTCAACCTTTGTCTTTAAGCAGATGGCTGGAAAAAAAAAAACAAGTTGCCAAAACACATGTGGAGCCAATTAAAAAAAAAAGTGCTAGGACTGTTCAGTTCTACTGAGCGTCTGCTTAATTAAATCAATTTCCAAACAATGCCAATAACCTTGAAAATGAATGTGTCATGGGTAATAATCTTTTATCCTGAGGTGGAAGTATAAAGAAAATAGTTTGCGGGCTTTAAACCATGTGTGCGTTTTACGATGAGAGAGGGAGAGAAAATCATCTGTGTTTCCCTTCAGGGGTTCCTCCTGTTCTAACAGGTGTCGTGGTAGGGTTCCTCTGGGTTCTTCACCTGCCATAATGAGATATTACTACCTGACAGCTCCCAGCTGGAGGAGCATTGACACGGAATCCACCGTTTAGCACAATTAAATTATCACCCTCCATTGTGATTGTGCCATGCTGAGCAGCCAGGTTTCTGGGTACATAATCAACTCGTAATACGGGCTGTATACTGCACACGGTTAGACTCTGTTACACACACAGGCACACACACTGAGGCACAGAGCGTGCGCTCTCACACACACACACACACACACACACACTCACACACACAGTGCATATTTTTCTATTGTATAATTCCTGCAGATTTCAAAACAGGTTCCTGGAGCTATTTTTCCTTTTTCCAGTCAGTTTGAATGAGGAGCAGACAAATTGATTTAAATCTCTTAAACCTCAGCCAACAAAATAATTACAGATAATGATATTAAAATATCGTAAATGGTCGAGAAAATTCAGATTCTCCAACTAGGAAGACGACTGCGCAGCGAGTGGAGAGTTGACTAAATTAATTTGTTTAAATTGTTCCTCCATTATTGTTGACCTTCCCCTGCAAAAAGTCAACTCAATTATGGCGCCACTTCATCTTCACTTCACACTCTCTCCTGGTGCCTTCTCTATTAGAAGCCACCACAGTTACCACAGCTAAAATCCACACTCAAATGGTAGCCGCCCAGAGCAAATTAAGCAAGCCACCTGAAGAGCACACTTTACATATTGAGCAGAGCATTGATAATTACTTTGCAGGGTAAATTATTTGCAATAATATGCTTCTAGAGGAAGTGTCTTGTATCTCACTTTAAACACTTGTGCAGCTGCTATGACAGCGTGGTTGGTGTCCTTGCCCCCCATGCAAGGCAAAGGCAGATGCAGGTGTGTGAGTGCTTAAGTGTCCCTGTCTGTCTACTCAGGAAGGGTCGATGAGCACTCACATGCTGAATCCCCCCTCCTCCTCCCTGATCTCCTGTGCAATTGGCCCTTTTCCTGATCCCAGGACACAAGCTGCAGAGCTGGATGGCATAACAGCCTCTCAGTTCCCCAGGACATACACAGGTTCACTCATGCGTATGCTTTCACAAATGAACGATGGACATCCCAAATAAAATAAGAAAAAGAAATGTACCACTGGCCCTTTTTTGCGGACTTGCATCATTCTTGAACAGAAATGACCCACTAGAAGAAAAGCGTACTGGATGGTGTGAGTCAAACACACACACAAGACGCTGACAGTGGGTCAACATCTTCAGCGGTTTCTTACATTGCCCAACTGTTTCCCTGCCTGTGAGGGGGAAAAACATCTGAGACAATAAAAGCTAAGTGTTGTTTTATTCGTGTTTTTTGCTTTTACTTTCTCTTTTTCTCTTGGCTTGCTGGGGATGGAGTTCCCTAAGAGCCCTCTGTTGCTGTTGCTGCTGCTGCTGCTGCTGCTGCTTAAGCAAACCTCAACCAACCATCAACCAGGCCATCAACCAACACAACCCTATTTGCTGAGCAACAGTAGAGCTTTGTGGCTCGGCTCGTAGTTGACAGTAAGTTATGAGCCCTTTGTGAACAGGAGAAGGAAAACAGAGATCGGAATTTGGCAGGAACATAATAATCCGGAATTCTCCTGTTCATGGAACCTGAAATTTTCATGGAAACAATTGAGCATTGTTGAAGGAAAGAAAAGCAACGGTGACAGATGAAATATAGAGTGCCCCCCCCCTTTTTTTTTTTTTTTTTTTTTGGAAAACGGTAAACAAAGCGCTATTCAGACCAGGTCCATTCTGTCATTTATAAAGATAACTTCTGTGCACTGGAGATTTTGCAAATAGCTGCACTTCAACAAACGGAGTGTAACATCTCTCACAGTGGCCAGAAAAGGGAGTTGAGGAGCTAGCGTTGGGGTGCCAAACAGACGTGAAGGGACACATCCCAAGTTACCAAAGAGATGTGCAATGCATCTGTAGGGAGCATAGACGTCTCAAAGAGAAGGGAATTTAAAAAGGACAAAGCAAATTCTCTGAAAAATGTTTTAAAAGCACCACAATGTCCGACTTTTGTCCCAGTGCTCGAGGGAAACAGCATTTGAAGGACCAATTTTGCAGAGAACAGCAAAAGCATGGGTAATGGTCTGAATGGTTTATGAAGGGGGTGTGGGGTGTATTGTACTGTATGGCAGGGGAACTATGGGCCTCAGTCTTTGGTCTTGCCACTATGAGGTCATCATTGGCAACTCCCGTGCCCGGCAGAACTGAAGCTCGCTACAACTGCTGTCAGTTTGGACATCTGGAATGTCGACACACAGTTGCCCACTTTCTCCGTCACTATCCTTGTTAGTTGTTTTTTTTTTCCCCCCCAGTGTAAAACGCTTCACATGTCCTGGTCACTAAATTGGCAAATTTGAAATGTCTGCCGAAAAGAGAAGTAGTTTGTTCTCCTTTCACGCTGATCTAATAAATGCTTTTCTGTAGCTCAGGGGGGGAGAAATAAGGAATTACCTTCTTCACTGTTGTAATTAAGCTGCTCTATTCTTATTCTACAGGCTGCAAGGACAACAGCTCATTAGCTACAGTTAGACCCACCTCTAATTCATTAGTGTTTTTCCTCTCTCGCGCCTATTCTTTTTGTCTTTCTGAATAAATTAATGGTATTCACTGAGCACTCTCACACAAGGGAAGGCGAACAAATGTGTCTCCCCGTGTGACAACTGGACTCCTTTTCCCTCTTTGTCTTTGGGCCCTTGTGTCTTTTTTTTTAAGACTGTGAGAAGAAGGGCTAGGGTAGAACAGAACAGGGGAGGGGGGAGAGAGTAGCCACGTTTTATGTGACACGTCAATTGGAAAATCAAAACAGGGGTAGTTCATTTGCTCCACCCAGATGAGGCCATCTAGCTGAGCCATGATGAATAGGGGTCAGGCAAGCCACACCTTGAAGATTTATGATTAAGGCTTATTATGTTGGGAAACTGACATTGATTGCTGATTTAAACCACTGAAACCAATTAATTTGCCAGTGCTTGAATAGAAAGCATGGTCAACAGTGTGTGTCATTCTGACAGGTTAGACGGGAAGAAGCCGAGCAAAAGTGAAGGACCAAATGAATGGCTGGCAGCCAGCTCTGTTTGGAGGTGGTTAAAAGTTACCATGAGTGATTGACAGCTCATACAAAAAACAGAAAGAGGCAGAGGGAAAAATGAGATCTGAAGAGCAAAACCCGAAACCCCAGGCCACTGATCTGAGTAATTGCCCAAAAATCGGATTCACGGTAGACATGTACAAGCTGCTGTTTTAGCAATGCTAAGATGGTTTCATTCATGGGCCCGGCTCTGAAAAACCTGAGTAAATGAATGTGGAACATAGCGCTAATAAAACCAGAGAGCTGACAGACACGGTTGAACAGAAAAACTTGCTGTTTTTCCACTCTGGAGGAAGCAGGCACTGTAGTGGATTAGATGCTGACTGAAACACAAAATGCTTCAGCTGTCTGCTGATAACCATGTGTCTGACCACTCACACTGCGCTCCCACTCTCCTTTGCATTAGTCCAAAGCAATGCATTACAGAAGCCACAAGTTGATATAACCACTGTCATCCAATATCCAAGCGATTTTTGTGCTCTGCTCACAACAAATGCCACATTATGCTCGGCTGTGTGTTATTTTCCTCTGTGGTTGTCTGGGGTGAGCTTGTGTTAATTCCATCTTCTCTGCGTTAGTTTCTCTTTCGCTCCTTTGCTCGCCCGCCCGCCCGCTCAGAGGACACATGCAGCATGACAGTGCTTCAAAATGAAATCATTAACTAAATTGCTTTCTTAAAAAGCCACAAGTGTGCAGCAGGATTTGTGTGTGCCTGTGTTTGTGTTTGGCTGTGGGCCATGGGCCTCTGGTTCCCAGGCAGCCTCTGCCCCAGCTCTGTTGTGGTTCCCTGCTACCGCACTCATTATGCTCTGCCTCGGCACAGCACGGCGCAGGGCTGCGGCTCGGCTCGCCTCGCTCGCTGGGCTAGTAGGAAATAATCTGGTAATCTCAAACTACTCCTCCATTTCAACCGGGGCCCCATTCACACAAAGAGAACCTTTGTCCCGCACCATTTATGACCTCCCTTTGGATCCCAATCAGAGAATCAATCAAAAACACTTTAAACAAATATGGTTTTATATTTGATAGAAACCTGAAGGGACTTTTCCGTCAAGCTAACATGGGATTTTAAACAACTATGCTTCCTGACTTTTAGGGAGGAAATGTCTATTCAATGATCTGAAAATGTCCATAAAATGTGAATTTGACATGCATTAATAAATGAATACACTCTTGAGGCCTGTATACAGACACACTCCTATATAATTGCAAACAAACAAAAGAAGAACAATTCTAAAAACAACTTTTTGGAAGCTTCATCAATCTGCCTGAGGTAGATGTCAGTAAACAAAGCAAACAGAAAGAAAGGCAAACAGGGAGTGAAGGCCAGACAAATATTTGATAAGACGATAGAGACCAAAGCTGCCTGACAGGGTAGCTGAGGACCCCACCTTCACACACACACACACACACATCACTGTACACTTAACCCTCACTGCCAACAGTCTATCTGCTCTCCTCTGAGCTGGAGGCAGCAGATGTGTCTTTCACAGCCTGTAGAGTGTGTAACCAATCTGCAAACAATAGCTGGAACTTGACAAAGGTCGATGCACTTGCAACACACTCCTTACAGTAAAGGGCAGTCAAATCCCACTGGTTACTTGGGTAAACCATGCCCTTTCGTTTTTCTTCCCTAGTTTATAAACTAATAAGACTTTGATTTGATTTAAACACAGTCCATAACTTGTGTCAAGGCCTATTAGCCAGCCGTTATAATGCCATTTGAGCTTCTGTGTAAGCCCCTTAACAAAGTTGAAGTCACCTTTTTGACCTCCTGTTAAGGGAACAGTTGGTGTAAACATGTTCAATCCTATTAACCTAATAATATACAAGGAAGCGGGTAAAGTGCCGCAGTGCCCTGTGTCAAAAGCCCGCTCTGAGCCTTAATTACACCAGACACCCATGACAGAGGGAAAGGATCCAGCACCAGTTCTGCCTCTAATACCTGCCACTGTGAGCATGTAGGAAGTAATTAAACATCACAACCACATCACTGATGCTTTACTTTTATTTATGCTTGCAGCTAATTTAAGGATTCTTACTTTAGTGGCTTTAAACACACACATATGTGTAATTAAAATAACTAGCATATGCAGTATGAAAAACATTATAAAAGCATGTTTGGTCTTGAAAGTGCTCTTCACTCTCACAAAACAAAACTCCAAACTAGGAGATTCTCCTCAGAGAAAAACACTCTTCAGTTGAAGGAAAAGGATAAAAGGAGAATAACATTCAGAATATTTAATCCTAGAGACTTAAATAGACGAATAGGAGAACAATGAAGGCCAGTCTGGAAAAAAGACGCTGCAAGTCTTTGGCATTAGATCATCAACTGCTCGGGTGTGGTCAAAAAGGCCCCAAAATATGTTCTAATGCAAACATCTGTGAAACAATATAGGTACAATAATATAATATCTATGTGTATGCAGCATTTTTTAAAGTAAAAAAATAAAAGTTGACAAAGTGAACATTACATGTGAATAGAATGATGATTAGTCTATTAGTATATTGTCTGCAGGTCTGTGTATTGGGGATCGTGTCGTGCAGAGTTTGTGCAGTCTATAAACCGGCCTCTGGTGTCAGCAGGGCAGCCGTCCAGCGTCAGCCAGGCATATCAGCTATAAATGGCAGATACATCACTACAGCGCCGGCTAAAAATACAGGTCCTGCTTTCTGCCATTTCCCTGTATTCTCAATTGTGTATGAAACCTTCGCAGAGAAACCCTGCGTGACCAGCTTTATGTGGAAAAAAAAAGAAAGTGTGTTGGTTTTGGAAGTGATGAAAAGCAAGTAAGAAATCCTCCAGCATTCTGACAGCAAAATTCAAAAAGTTTACCATGAGAGACGTTTTTTTTCTCTCTCTCTCTTTGTTTGCAAGCCAGGTTTTAAGAAAGCTCTCTAAAAGCTATCAAAAGTTTCAGAATTTCCCACATCCCCCTCCTGTGGGTGTGCCTGTAAAGTGCTTCACTCCCCTCGCTTGAAAAGCTCTAAGGGATTGCATCATGGGACGGGGGTGTAAGACGATGGTAGCAACATACTGTAACATGAGGGAAATACCTCATATTGGTTGATTCATCAACACCTTGTGTACTAGCAGGCCGGACACTCAGACCGGTCTGTGCTGCGCTGCCTGTAATGTTTGATCTGAGTTTGCCCGCTGCCAAGTCCTGTCATTAGTCACACACACACACACACACATTAGCAGGGATTACAGTGTGGCTCTGTTTTAATCAAGTCTCAGCCTTTGTGGTGTCTGTCAGTCTGTGATCTCTGACTGGTAGCATACATGGGCCCACCGTCATCAGAGTGGGTCTTTATCAGAGACCCTTGTTGGATACAGTTGGAGTTGATGCATCATGAATCGCACACCAAGAGTCAGCAGCGATCTGCATATTCAATAACTTCCGTAATTACATGCGCAATTCATCAGATGGGATGTGATTGCAGGGGAAGTGGAATAGAGAGGAGCAGAGAGGTCTGATTCCTGGAGGACTAAAGTCTAATCACAAAGCTAACATGATAATTGAAATCTAAATTGAATGGCTTAGCTTTCAGGCAGAGTGTGTCAGACGTGGAGTGTAGAGGCGCTAGAGAGAGCGAGTGAAAGAGCGGCGGGAAGAATACGAGTTTAAGAACGAACCAAAGGGGAAAAAAAAACAAGTGATTTTTCCCAGCATTGTAACATAAAACTCGAAGGGGTAGTTTAGCAAAAATTTTACAAAGTACTCATTAGCTACTCACCACAATGCCAGTGGAGTAACTGCAGCTATTGTGAATGTGAGTTATGTGAGTTATTTTCCGTCCCAGGTGTTACAGTGGAGACGGGCTATGATTTGGTTTGCACGATGTTGGAAACATTTGGTTAGAGATGTCAACAAAAAGTTGAACCTATATTTAGATTTTATGTCTTTTGCTTCGGAGTTAACCTTTCATATTGAACCAATCATCAATGAGCTCATCCGTTTTCTGTTGTTTTTAGCGTGAGGCTACCAAAAAGAGGCATTTCAAAGAATAATCCAGGGAAAATGTTCATCTTTTTTTCCGCAACACACTCATGGCCCGGTCCTGGAGCATGTGCCTCAGATGGCATTTTAATAATTGCTCAATATTCCACACCATCACCCGTCCCTGCTTAAATACACGCTGCAGCCTCTGCAGGCTTTACATTTCTGTTTTTAAACAAATACACAAACTCAAATGCAGAAACAGTCAAACGTGTTATTAGAAGGTAACATAGAAAACATTTCATTTTCACTTGCATCTAATGAGAGACGTATTGAAGCTCATTTCCCCTCAAAGGCTGTGCTGTCTTTACATTCATGTCTCACGTTTTACTCAGTGTGATCGTGAGCCAGCGGAGGAACGGGGGGTGTCGCGGACGAGTCCTCTGTCCGATCCTCCCCTCCTCCACTCCACACCTACCGACCACAGGATTCATATTCATCCCTCAATAACGTTTAATTAGTAATGCCAAATTCATTAACCTGTGCTGCTGTTACGCTGGCCTCAGCCATAAATTAGCTTAATGTGAGCAGACGTATTACAGCTGTAATAAGGGACATAAAACTCAAAGAGAAACACATACTGTTCCTCCATGGATCATAGTCATGGATCATTATAACTCAACCAGGTTTTTAGAGCGGGAGCTTTCTTTTTCAGACTCACAGCTCTTTACAGCACTTAACTATCAGCCTATCAAAGGCGCTCCGTCGTCACGCCTCGGAAACTTGTTTTAGTGCTGGTTGAAATAAAAAACAATATTATGGAAATACATTACTCATGACGGCCATTACTTTCCTCGCCTCTTGTCACCTTACAGATGTCAATGCTTCGAATAAAATACAGCTGTAATAACATCATTGAGCGTTTAATTGAAATAAAAAGAAGCTGAGAAATTATGTGAGAAAAAGAGGGAAGTGCTTAGATAATACAGCCATTTCATGTGAAAGTTTACGTAGTTGAAGTGTCAGGAAGATGAAATACTTTCAAATCTACAATGTTGCATTTGTATATTATGAATTCTAACCATTTACACTGTAGACTGGGTGTACATATGTACTTATATAAAGTGGGAAAACAAGTGCATGGAGCAGAACAAATGGTCATCGTGAAGATGTGAGTCAACTCTCTGTGTCCTATTACAACATGTTGACCTTCCTCCTCCTCTATCCCTCAGCCATCTTGCCTAACAACTCACACCAAACAGTCTATTAGGCCTGGATCCCATTTATAGTTGTTTAAAAGGCTCTTTCTTACCTTTTCAGATCACTCACTTCCTGGCTTTCTGTTTTTAAAGTATAGGTGGTGAAGCAGGTTCATTCTATCCCTGGCAAATGGAAGTTGGGGCTACCAGGGTAACAGCTCCATTCTTTTTTTTTAATCTATTTACAAACTTTTTTTTCATATTAATAGCCTATCAAGTGCTGCCTTTAAGGTCACAGGCAGGAGTGCTCATCCACTTTTAATTCGCTGTGATTCTGTTTGCCAGGAGACGGAATGATGAGCTAATCGAAATTTACAAAATAATGATGTACCGCAAGCAGCTACTGCTTTCTCCTGAGGCCTGAGAATAACAATAATGAGGCCATTATCAGGTATTGTACTTTAAAACACTGTCCTGCCACCAAAACAGAGGACATAAGTATTCTGGCTCTTTCCATACAATCAACAACCCATTGTTGATGGCTTGAGAACTAAAGCAGCAAAGAAAGGGGGCCATAAAGATCGGCCTGTGCTGCCTTAGAGATCTTGCACAAAGTGTCCACAGTAGAAGGACCTTGATTGACTACTGATTTGTTTGTAACAGCTGTAGATGAAGACAACTGTGTTGCCTTGTAGAAAAATCGTCTGTTTGCTTTTCGTCCATCTTGCCGCTCAAATTAGCAAGCAGGCGTATTAGAGCAGAAGCAGAGGGAGAGGAAGGCTGGGCGTCGCACAGGCTCGCGTGAAAGGTCTCAAACAGCCATGTACATACCTTAAAGTACAACTAATCTGAGAAGATAATGAAACATGTTTGTCCTCTATAAGAAGACAACAAAATAAAGTCATATTTGACCAGCGCTTCAGTAAATATGTACAAAAGAGTCTGTTTGTTAGACACCTTGTGTTTGTCAACATGTGCATCATCTAACATGCCGCGATGATTCGGTTAGCTAACATCTGCATCACATACACAGCAAATACGTCCCTGATCCCTGGAAGTAGAGTATGATAAATAGAGGTTGAAAATGAAATATTTCGTTTTACGTTTCACGTCTAAACTTGGTGGGTGAGAGCTCAGCGGGATTGTACAAACACCTCTTAGCTGTGCTCATTGTAAAAGAGCGAGAGAGACAGAGCTCGAGGGCAGGAGGAATGCTAAGTGGGCCCCTTAGCCTAGTCAACCTTCAGTGGGTTTCATTTATCTTCATCTTGTTAGACTAAATTAATTAACAATCTCAATGTTACACACTTTCTCCTTTCATTACATCAAATAATGGCAGAAATGGAGGGGGAGGTCCTGCCCACTGGGAGCAGACAGAGACTGAAGACATCTCTCTCTCTCTCTCTCTGCTTTTCGCTCTCTTTCTTCTGTCTCTCTTCCTTCCCCTTTCTCTCTCTCTCCTTCTTTCTTTCTCTCTCACTCGCGCGCACATTTTCTCAGTCTCCTCTGCTGCATAAACAAAAACCTGTTAAACGTCTTCCGCATAAACACATGAAAAATTGATCTAAACTTAAAACACGTCTTCTCTCCAACAAAGAGGCTCACGGCAACGTGGGCATGAATACTTTCAGAAACACTTAGAACTTTTAGAGACGTGCATTATTTTTATGAGACACAATCTTGTGCATAAAATATGAAGTTTACACTCCAATAAGAGTTTGATGTATTTTTCACGATGGCCTTGCATTAGGAAACAACTTTTACAGCTATTACGACTCACTGTATGCGTGACTCAGAACCAAACTCATGACTCATTGCAATAATGAAAAGCCCATCCTGTGTGCTACTGAGATATGACGTACAGGATAAAAAGTCAATAACATCTGCTCATCGGGGCAGAAATGTAGGAGCATGTTCAGAAATCCCCCTTTGACCTATTTCAGCTGCTTGAGAAAAGACACTGGAATTCTTCAGTGGAAGAATGTTTAACTGCCACATCCATCCATCCCGCGTTTCGATCCTTTTCTCCACTTTCACCCCTACCCCCACTCCTCAGCCCACTCCAGGACACAAGCCTTATCCAAGCAAAAGGGCTAACCCTCTACCAAAGCCTGCCTTTAATCTCAGCCTGATTGTTGAGGCCTCCAATCTCCAGCCCGTATGCGTGATATTTTTTCTACTGGCACTTCTGCTTTAATTAAAACAGACATTGACAGAAGGATGTGGATTAGTGTAGCAATAATGTGTTTACTCAGAATAATCACAGTGTTTTCTCACAGCTATGAGAACAAAAGGAAATTGTTGAAAAACTGCCAAGGTCAGAGGTCGTGTTTTTTTCTTTCCTCCTCTGCATCTTGTGCTGTAGATTGAATGTACAAATGTCCGCGGTGGAATGGGACATTTCAACACATGCAGGACCCTGATCACACATCTTCAGCACTGAGAGTTATCCACCAAACTGGTTCTGACAGGTGGTGAGAGTTAAACACTGTCATCCACTTTGCAGTCTTACTCCAAAGATTGCGGAAATAAGCTTAGGCAGTGTGCTCTAACATGTAACATGTTCTGAAGCTGGATGACTCCTGGCAAACCATAGCACACATTCCACATCAAATAAATCAGCTACTGTACATGTTTTCATTATTTTAGTGATTTTTTTTATTTCTTTTTTACTGCAGCAGCCAGTAATTATAAAAAGGATATATTAGTATATACAGTCTTGATATGTACGTAAATTCATATTTAAAAGATATCTATTTAATTATTAAATGTAAAATAAACAGACATCATTTTGTGTAAAAAAATATAATTTGATGGATAGATTCTGCAAGCTTAAGTTATCTAAATAACTGAATAAATACATTTAAATTCGTGAAACATTTTCCTATTGAATCCCACCATTACACTTGTCTGGTGAGAGAGTAATGGCATTAAATTGTCCTTTCTTTTTAAAATGCCCCCAACAGTTCTGAGAGAAGGAAAAAAAAAACGCTGTTAATTTAATCAAATAAGTGACCTTTTGAAAAAGAAATCAAAGAGGATTCATTAGCTTTAGTAAAGTTTGGCTGACAGCAGCTTTGAAAAGCAGATGCTGCTGCTGTGGCTTCTAATGAGCCAACCCCTAATTAGGGAGCAACACTGTAGCCTAGAGAAGGTGGTTGACTAGGAAAGGAGCCAATGGTAAATACGCTCTCTTATTTACTTCCTCTGTGTGTAATGACAGCACACATTTTTAATTAGAATCACAGGAAGGGTAAAGACAAAAAATGTAAATCTTTATGTTAGGGTGAATACAAACACAGAGCACAACAGGAAGCAACAGCACATCACAAGACCAGTATACCAGCAACTGCCTCACCCCGACATCCCTGATTAGGGTGGTTAGTGAGGGGAGGGCAGATGGGGGAGAGTGGTCAGACAAAAGCATGCAGCAGTGTAAAGACACAGAAAGCCTCATCTGCAGGTTCTTTAAGCTGTGTGTGTGTGTGTGTGTGTGTGTGTGTGCCAGTGAGCCAAATACTAGGTGAACACAACTACAACACACATCTTAGGCAAATACGTTAGAATCAATGTTTTGACATTGTTCAAATACGGACATAACAAACACAGGACAAAGTCTACGGCTAACAATGCATCAGTAAGTAATCCCCCCCACCAAGTTAACCCCTCATATGCCACCCCTGCCCGGCCTGCGCTTCTAAATGGCAACAACAGAAATGAAACTAACCTCAGTAAAAAGCTGCTACGTAGAAAGCCCTCCATGTCAGCGTGTGGGGTTCTGGCAGGAGAAATCACAGAGAACCATTTTCACAATGAAACGAGTGATGATCAAGAGGCAGTACAGGGAAGGAGAAGGGAGAAAGGAGGGAAAGAGAAAAGGAAAGAAAGAAAACACATAGAGCATACATCTCTATCCTATAATAAGGCATGTCTTTAATTAAAGCAAAAATATGGCTATGAACCCATCCTCTTTTTTTATGAACTGACATCATTAATTATACCTCTTTCCATCGAGGGAGTGGATTTGCATACAACATCGGTTTGCACTGAGAGCCTGATGATATGTTTGCATCAAATAAACTCTGCCTACTGATCTCTATATGGCCTTTTTTCCACGGCTGTGTGCAGATATATACATGTACATCCAGCACTATAACCACAGATCCCAGAGCAACCCCAAGTCTGTTCAGAGTAGCCAACGGTGGTCCAGCTGCAGCCCATGTGTAGCGAGGGTGCTGTGGCTTCTGGGAGCCCGGCCGCAGGGGACCCAAGCTGGGACTCAGCGCCAGTGAGGCAAAAGGATGTGGTCATGATGTCACTGCTTGCAGGGGTCGCTCAGAAGCCTTAGCCACAAAGTACTGGAGACACATGGCTAAAAATGACTTACAACAGGTTTCCATTAGCCTGTGTTATTGGTCCGTGTGCCGTACACTTTTATTGTTTTAAGACTGCTTGGAGATTGATTCGGATTTCCATGTGCTTTGTTTTAAGACGCAGAAATGAGCGGCGACTCAAAAGAACAATTTCTGAGTGCAGCTTTTGACAGTGGTTGAAATTTAAATAGCTCCGATTTCAAAACGGACCACATAATCAGCCCCTGAAATATGGATACCTTACAGAAATATTTTCAGCAATAGAAGGAATGATTCCTCTACAGCAGCTCATCACTTTACCGGATTTAATTTCAATTTCATCATTTGGAATTTCAAGGCCCATAAGGACCTTTTTAACACCAATGGAAAAAAAAAATACACTTTTTCTGAACTTTCCCTTATACACATCATCACAAAATAACACCAAACACAACAGCAAATTACATCTCAGGCCTTAAACACCTTAAGTTTTAGTGACATGGGTGTAATTTGGCATTTTCCCCCCCTTGCTCTCTTGGCTTATGGGACAAAGCCTCTGAGAGAATGGAAAGAATGAGCTGGGCCCAAGGACACTGTGCCTTTCAGTCTGGCCAGCACTTAGCGAGGCAGTGAATCCACAAGGCCCAGAGGGCTCAGCCGAGACTTTTCTCACAATAAGGTGTCTGGGGAGGCGGGAGTGGCATAGCCAGGGGCGCTGCGGCCCTGCTCTTTTCTCCACTCAGCCTGGCCCGGCGCACATAATACCATCCCCATGCCACAGCACACGGAGCCAGTGACAACGTGAGAAAACAACCGTCAAACAGTGCAGAGCAGATCAAGCGTGTCTCCTCACTTCTCTGAGTGCAAAAAGCACACACACTGTGTGTCAGGCGCACACAGACAATACCCACATTAATCCTGGTTCCTTCTGAACTTATAACACGAGCAAACACATTTCAATTCTGCATATAGAATAAGAACAGAAGCAGCATTTAGTTTGATGCAAATACAAATCTATGTGTCACTGAACAGAGATTTTTTTTTTTTTAATGTTTTAAAATCCTGACACCTGCATCCTTTAGCAGTTTTACCAACAGTTAAGCAGCAGTAGAGAAAATGACATAGATTAGGCCGTGCTCGGCATCTATCTTTGGCTTTGGTCGTATTCCACCAGCCTTGTTCTTTCGCTGTGTGTGTGCTGGTGTTTCCTCAGCTGTGCCTGCTGTCTACGGTCCCATTGTGGTCAGAAACAACTGAACTTAGCCTATGGAAGCAAAGGTGCGGTTTGGAGAGCAATTGACCAAACTCAGGAAAAAGTGACTGGGCCACATTGTATTTGCTCGTCTCCGAACACAAAAATACAAGAATGTCTTTAAATTAAGGTTTGGCCACAATTCAAGGGCAGGCGTTCAGCGAAGGAGAAGCAGCGAGGATAGACATCACCAAGTTGGCCTGGACCGGTCTGAGCAGCACGGCAGCCCTTTCGAAGAATGAGCCTCTGCCAAAAGCTGCCTCTGCCTAACCAAGTCTCCCACCATCTGCAACAAATGTGCTCTATTAAAGCAGTACCATATGGACAACAAGCTAGCTATTAACACGGCTTCAGCACATCCCCTTAACCTAGCCCAGATTTCAAACTTCCAGTCAAATTGACTGCTGATTTAATGCACCGCCAGCAGCCATGTGGGTCTTGGCACGAGACAGAGCTCTCAGCCTTCAGTCATTAACAGGCTCACATAGTGCGCAGCACACAGCGAGACACAGAAGTTAGTAACGCAGCTCCCACCAGTAACTACATCCCAGGTTACTCCGTATGCCTTAAACAAACCCATATGAGAACATAGCCATATCCACAGAGGAGGATACAGAGAGCAACAGTCTGTGCTGATCCAGGAAGTCCAACTTTCTTAGGACGAGTAAACCAGGGCTCAGAACTCTGTGTTGTACTGAGTGGAAACAAGCTTATGAAGTCGATCTACCCACAGCGTTGCTGCAGTGGCAGCCCGACTGGTGTCTCAGTTCTTCCACAGCAATGGAGAGTGCAGTTGCTCCGTTTGTGTGGATCCCAAATGGCAGTAATTAATAACCCCTCAGGGTGCGGGGGGGGGGGCGCACACTGTAATCCCTGCGGGCCGGACGGCCATGTTGACGCCTCTGCACTCTTTCTGAGTCATGGGTGGATCCACCCTCTGCTCTCTTCTCGACCATGACGCCACAGCTATGAGCCCTCTGTTATAGACCCAGAGACAACACACACACACACCAAATCAATTACAGTTCTGTGGTTTTAACCCGACTCCAAAGTTCAGTAAATTTTGTTTGTTTATTTTTTCTCCTCCTGTCTCAGCTGCTTAGATACTGTACATAATTAGAGTGGAAACACATTTCTGCTCTCTGAGGCTTGAATGTATACAGTGCTGTGGATTTATAGCATTTACAGAAACTTAGCAAAAGTCAGAATACATTTTTTTTGGATCTCTCTATTTGGATCTCACGTATATAGATATTTTTCTCCCATGATATCTAAAGAGACTAGCAACATATAATATGACAACTGACAACTATAATATGAGACTATATATTGTTGTTTTTAAGTTCATATATCAATTTTTAGAGTAATTATTGATCATGCTGGGCTGCAGATTGATTTTAACTTGATTTTATTATAAATATAAAGCTTAAATATAAAACACATGAAAGAGGATTACTGTCGCAACATCTGTGCGAGTGTAGCGTCCCCATGCAAATTGAAGCGATAAGCTAAAGACTGTCTGATGACAGGCTAATTAAATAAGCCTTTCAGTGCTCTCAGTGGAGCTGTGGGATGTGTGAAAAGGGACTGACTGTTGGTCCAAGAGAAAGGGGATCTAGGAGAAAATCCCAACATCCCAGCAGACACCTTTACGCCAACTCAACACCCAATCACATAAATACGTTGTGTGATTGGGTCCAACGTCCACACACTGAGATACATACACACACCTTCAATCTGTGCACACACTCAGAAGCACCTTATGCTACCTTTACTAATAGCAATTGTGTCCCTATGACCCCTTCCCTCATCCCTTTACAGTCACACACAAGCACGCACACCTCAGTCAGAGCTGCCAGATGAGTAGTGAATTAATTTGTGTGAGCCACTCCAACATTAGGAAGGTGTGTTGAAAGGTGTCTGCTCATGTTTCAAATTAAACGCGCTGCTGGTCAGCATTAGCACCTCGCCACCCGTCGGCAACTGACACTTAGGGGGTGGGTGGGTGGGGGGTGGTTGGGAGGGGAGGGGAGCCCATCCGCCGTTCACACTGGAATAATTAGAACATGTCAGGAAGAATTAATTTCCTCATTTTTCAAAAGGATACACAGAAATTACCATGTTATTATATGACAGGGTCCCTGGGAGGATTGGATTAAATTTGATTTCTTGCGCAGCCCACACAACAAATTAAAGTCATAAATAAGATGGAAAGAAGCAGGGCACAGAGCATATGTTTATGGCAATGAGTGAAGCCAAGGGACCAGAAACAACTATCTTCATTTCATTTTATTTAAATCAGGCCGACACCGTGTGTCTGAATGACAGCAGTTGCTAATGGGTTGAGATTAGAAGCTCCTTGATATTAACACAGGGATCCAACAACTTCAGCTAAAAAGCAAAAGAACGCATTGATGCTGCGATGAGACAATTCTGCACTGGATGAGAAACTAGTTTTCCGTCTTGGTTTTACACAGCAAACGTTCTGAACTGCCTATTTTTACTTTGCATATACATTTTTTTTCCAATACCCATTACTCTTCAGATATATTCACGTACAATAGCTTGGAGAAATCACTCACACCTCGCTAGTGTCAGAGACAGGTTAATGTCTTTGGTAAAAAATACCATATACTGCATGAGAAAAATTATGAATATATCTCCAATTGAAAAACAGTAGCATTTATAAAGAAGAATACAAGGATATACAATTCAGTCTTTTATTCTGGATGAGATAGATCCCCGTTAAATGACCCAATCCACACCATCCCTTTTCTTGGGGACGTAGATTGGACTTGTTAGCTTACCATCACAATTTAATACTTGCCAGGGAAGAATTTTTCAACTCTTTCAAAATGGCCTGTCATTTGAGCCTAGCACTCCCCTGGGCACCACAAACTTTAAATAATTTGCGAATCAATTAACTGGCTACTCTCAACGCAACAGGGATTTCACACTCCAGGGTCGTGGAGCTGGAGACGATTCATGGCGTTTTGGGAGAAAAGTTCATGGTTGAAATCATTAATTCATTTAACCGGACTTTTAGTTATGCATTACTTTCCACAGCTGGGGTAGGGGGAAGATTAATGGCGTCGTCTTTGCTGCTGTTATGTGTCGGATATATAGCTACTAGGTGTCCTACAGCACGGGGGAATATACCTTGAGAACCAGGACAGCAGCCAAATCCATATTAGGTTTTTTCTTCTTATTAGAATGAAATAATGTCCACCTAATATTCAAACACTGCTGCTGCTATTAATAATTATAATATGAATAATAATGTACTCAGAGGTTAGGTCCTTTTCATGTGGTCCACTGTAAGAGAGCTTAGACGACATCCCACCTCAACAAATTACCAACGGTTAAAGCATTTTAGTTTAAGCACTTCAAATAAGGTCATACATTCATAACCCAAAGAGTCAGCAATTAATTGAATGTAGAGTTTAGGGAAATGGATAAAGTTCAGGAGGGTACCCAACATTCTTGCCAGGTTATGAAATATTCAACAATTAGTTTTCCAAATTCACACTGGGATCCTCTGGAGGAATCGAGGCTGATGAAATTAAAATCTTTGTAAGGCGATCGAGCAGTCTCTGTTCAGAAACATATTGACCATAATCACTTCAGGGTCAGCAGACTGAAGAGGCCCCATTTGATAAATAATAGATGAAGAACAACCATCCAAAGGTTATTCATTTTCATTTAATCCTGAAGTGCCGTTTATTTAATTTCTGACAAAAAGACTCCTCCACATCCTCCCCTTCATCGGGGCCATCGATAGACGGCTGAGAGCCAGGAGACCATGTTGCTGTTACTTGTTCCATGAATGGCATGTAATGACAAAGAGTGTACAGTGTGTCGCTATTCAGATGATCTCACATATCCTCAGGTGTTTCCAAATGAGATTGCGTGAGTGTAATTAAACGTGTTCTGTGAGTGGTCCAGACACAAACTAAATTACTTTCTGTCATGTTGGAGATTAATTAAATCTGTGGGTCAATGGATCTTGAATTCAAATTGTACAAGGATCCAACTCAGTGTCTCCAAGGAGTGATGTGGCAGTGAATAGCCCACTAAGGCTTCATGTAGTTTTTTATTTTCTAACAAATACTGGCAGATGCCTGATAACATTACAGTGACTTGATAACACGGCCATTAACACTTCTATAGTGAGTCCTCACTATTAAAACTTCAGGGCTCAGGTTTATTGGCGACCAGAGGAGGCACATTGTATTTACTCATTTTAAACTAGCTTATGACAAAGTTGCTTTGTTTCTTGCATGCAGCAGTAAATACTTAAAAAGTGCCATACTGTCCATTCAGGAGCATTTTAATACATTGCTCACAGTCATCACCATTTGTTTTTAACTGGTGACTTTCGCCAAGCGTAGCAGGCGAGCGCTACTTGTCTGTGGCTGGTTTGACCATTCATCAGAGGCTGTATTCTGCCTAAGCAGTATATCCACCTAGAAAGAGTCGTGATGTCTTTTATTGATGGGTCTGCACTGCTCTTACCATGTTGGATTAATTGCAGTATGCTCTTGTGTTTGTAAAAGCACATGTCGTAGTATGGCCATTTTATCAGTTTGAGCCGTTCCCAACAAACCCACCACCTCTGACCTGTGGCGGCTGACGCAGCTCGCTGGCAGACAGGTGCGTGTTCGTCAGAGCAGAAGATGGAGCGCGATGTGAAATGGCATAAATACACAATGGTAAATGGCCATGAACTTTGGATTGCGAGAGACATTTTCCTGCTGTTATTGGAGAGCTCCTCAACCACATTAATATGACTCCCATGATACCTGCAACTGACATTTCAAAGAAAAGAATAATATCAACTAAGTTCCTCACCTTTATTTGTTTAATATCTAAGTTTCTTTATTAGATAACCTGCATGAGCAGCAGCTGAGTAAAGTTGCTTAAAGTCATATTATATTGATGCCGAGAGCACTGAAGATTTCTTTTTTTTTTTTCAAAGCAAAATGCCATATTTCCTTGCAGCTGTCTTCCTGTGTTGTCTGTATTGCTTTGAAAAGACTTTAGCTGCAACCCGTAAAGCTTGCTCTTTGACTCTTTGACCTGTGTCAGCTGTATAGTTGCATGTAGCTTCATTGAAAGGGATTCTCTCTCTCTCTCTCTCTCTCTCTCTCTCTCTCTCTCTCTCTCTCTCTCTCTCTATATATATATATATATATATATATAATAGCACTATAGGCATTACAGGATTATCTGTTGTATAAACGTATTTTTAACGACAAAAGCACCTTCATTGAAAGGGATTCTCTCTCTCTCTCTCTCTCTCTCTCTCTCTCTCTCTCTCTCTCTCTCTCTCTCTATATATATATATATATATATATATAATAGCACTATAGGCATCACAGGATTATCTGTTGTATAAACGTATTTTTAACGACAAAAGCACTCATGTGAATGTTGACACTGAACACTAGTGGGATGAAGGAAACACTGAGACAAATCAGGATTTAGCCGTATTTATCAAAAAGGATTTAACAGCCAGAGAGATTCTTAGAAATAAAATATACTTTAAACGCAAATTTAATTTAAACTATTTATTAAAAAAAGCAAAGATGTTGGAGCATCTAATGTCTGAAGGTGTGTGTAACTCTGGGCCTATGTTACTGTCTAATTGTGCATACATTGTGTGCCTATCCAATTGTCCACCTCATTTGATGCAGGTGCTCCGTGTGGGTGAAAGACAGCAGGGGTGTGTGAGACGTGAAAAGGCACAAACAGCTGAGAGGCAAAGTGATACTTACAAAAACTGAAAGACTCAATCCCCAGCTTCCAGCAATCACTGGTCAGTTGATTTTGAATTCATGTAAATAACCTGCAAAGTAAGCAAACAGGACAGATTTGAATCATCTTTGTGATTTCAACGTCATTGTTAATTAATACTGTAAAATAGCCTTCATGTCCCCCACGACATTTGAATGTCAGTCGTGAGTAGAAGTAGCTTCCATTTATTTAAAAATGAACACTAGAACATGGTTTAAAAACAACAAAGGTCTCAGAGATGTGTATTTACCTACATCAGGGCAAACAGAGACAGAACAGGAGGAAGAGAATTGGGGCCATGGTGTTGTTGGCTGTGGGTCAGAGTCTCCACAGCTGAGCAAAACAGCTTTGTTAGTGTTTGACCTCCCGTCCTCACAGCTGTCACCGACGGGAATCCGTCCGAAACAATGTTTTAAAGCGGACTTATCCTCTGCCTCATTAATCTGTCTTCCTGCCGCTGGATTCCACTAATAAACAGCTTTCAGATAAAGTGGTTGTTTTATTAAATTTTACTGTCCCCCCTCAAGCACTGGCCTGCTAATGATTTATTTAGGGGGCCATGCTCTGCTAGACTCGGCGTGTGTGTTGAAGAGCTTCAGTGCGTGAGGTTTGTTAGAGGACGCGCTAATAACCAGATATACTGTATCAGTGAACACAGGCATCATCAGAACTAAATCCACAGCACAATCTAGAGCCAATACTCTGCCGACAGGACCGTGTAGCTCTGAGGGATGAAAATGCTGTAAGATCATTCATGTTCATTTTCTCACATTATCTTGTTTTTCACAATAAGCCAGGATCTCATTACCAGCTGATTTATGCAATTAGTCCGCCTCAGCACTGCCAATTAAACAAAGCCAAGGGTTTTTTAAGGTCATGCTTAACTGATCTGCCACTAATTTGCACCGCGGCACCTCGGTCTCCCTATCGCTGGGGCAAATAAGCCACCAATAACAAGACCAGATAAATGTACCGACTCTCGCCGCATTGTTGTCGGAGCGCAGCACGGAGTCTGCTGTGTGGGAGGCTGGAGGGCTCACAGAATGAGCCAGATAAAGGCAAGAGTTGCAGACGGGTCTGAATGCAGTAGCCTTGAGGCTGGAGGTAACAATCGGGGAGAGGGGACCCAGGTGACCCCAGCTGAATGGAACAGTGTTACATGAATAGCACATCGGAGTTTAAAGTCTACTCCTGCCTCTCAAATGATGCTAAACACAGACTTCACTGTTTTGAACTGTGCTCCAGCTGCAACCGCCCACCCTCCCTGCATTCACACACACACACACCCGATTAACTTATATTAGTAGCTATTCAGTCTGCTGAACAATCCCAGCCTGCTGGATAAACCCCATGTTACATGGATGGTAATTCAATAAACCAGTCTTTGTCAAACATCCGACAATAGGCTTGATTCATGTTGCGCAAAAATAAATGAGAACTCTTGTAATTACAGAGAGTAGATATTAACAAAGCTTTGAATTTATAATCGGATGCTGATTGAGAACAATGGGGTGAAAAACACATGGGGAAATACATTTCTTATTCGTCGGTTATTTAAGTTAGTCATTTGTCTGATGGGGGAAATATAAAAGAATTTATAATTACAAATAATGAGCAGACCCACATGATATTATAATGAAGCAAAGTTAGTAATCCCTGTGGTGTAATGAGAGTCAGTGTCAGCCAGCCTATTGTAGTTGCATGTAACAGCTCTTTTCCTGCTGTGAATTAGCCCCACAGGCAGGAAACGTGAAGCAGGCGTTCCCCCCATTCCTAATTAGACGAATGGGAACTTATTAAACACAATTCCAGTCAACCCAAAATTCAAATGATTATTTCCACTTCATTTTTATTAATACATTGTCAACACACTAAACCAATATAATGAGATTCCCACTATTTTCTTTAGTGGAGAAGAATTGTTGCCAAGTGAATTTGGCTCCATTCGGCCACACGTGAATAGTCGGAACGGGGCACAAAGACTATTTTTCTGTTAAAATAAAGTAACCGCATTGGAAACACTGGAGGTCTGGCAGCTCTCACGCTGAATCCAAACAGACTGATGGAGTCGACATCAAAGCTGCAGAGACAGAGCGCTCACATCCACCTGTGGCATTTCTGTCAAAGAGTGGCCTTTTCTTTAGCGCGGGCTCGTCATCGCTAGCTCCCACACGTTCACAGAGCCTTACATTCTTATTTGACTCCTCACCCTAACCAGGAACTCAGGGATAAAGTTTGTCTTGTTTACACCAGCCTTTATTGTTTAATACCGTGACCACAAACACATGTTGTTCCGGTACCAAGTGACACTTGACTTGTTCCTGCTGGAATTTGTATCAAATCAAATTCAGAGCACCAGCTGTAACCAGAATTTGTCCTTAAATGTGTTGCAGTGTAGATACACACACACACACACACACACACACACTTAACACTCACGAACACGACCCCTTTGGACAAGGGACTAAATACAGGTTCCAGATTCCAGAATGCGATGAAACAGTAGGTTCACTCTTGCATGTAGAAACTTCACACACTTCACATACTTTATGTGACACATCAAACACACTGTGTGCTTGCTGGACTCCCTCCTCGAGCCTCATGCACCGTACGCGGAGGAAACTGCCACAGCACAGAATCACTTTCAGATCAACTGAACCGTCCAAGGCCCCACATGTGCTTACGTACTGTGAGGGCTACACTTGATTTAATTTACCCTGACCATAACAGAGGGTCGTGTTTTCCACAGTGGCTCAGGATCAATAGAAGACATCACCACAACTATAAACGACATGGAAAAGAGCGACCTCAACATAACTTGCCTGACCAAATCCAGGCTTTGCCGTATGTTCCGTGTACTCTAGTTAAGTCTACATTGCTGCATAGCATGTGAGACCTCTGAGTCTGCATGTTAATGTTTCTGCAGCGCACCTTTGTGCAGGTATGCATATGTGCATTTCATCTCTGTAGTTTAGTGGGTATGCATTAGGCAAGCCAAAACTTGCACTCCAACTTCTGCTTGGAATTCATCCAGATCTGCCACATCCTCCCAATGCTCCTCTCCAAATCCTCACTTTCTCCTGCGTCCAAACAAGCTAAAGTAGGAATTCTGCAGAGTTAGTTATTTTGACAATAGAGGTAATCTCTGCCATCAGCAGACTGCTCCCTACCTGGATACAGTGTGGTTATCTCTGCAGAAGCAGCAGCCGCACACTCAGCGTGGCTGCTGGGGACTGCGCAGGGGGAGTTTGGGATGCAGCGAGGTGGGGCTGTAACGCTGGTCTCAGGGGAAATAGGGAGATGGGAGGAAGAGGATGGCGGCGGCGGCAGTGGCGGCGGCGGTAGAGGTGGTGGGGGTGGGGTGTACAGGCGTGAAGCGCAGGGCATTCTGGCACAGAAATGTCTGACATAGTAATTGAACATGTGTGATTGTATGTTAAATATCCAGTTCCATCAAGTCAATCCTCTCAGCAGTGGCATCATCTGTGAAATATGAAACGACAGCTTCCATGCAGTGAGTAATCACCATAGCCAGGAGTGAGAAGACAGCGGCGGGCAGGAAACATCCAGAGTTCAGGTAAACTGGAGGCACTTTGTCATGGATCATTATATGGAGGCAGAAGCTCCAGAGTTTTTGTTATTACCTCATTAATTTACTCGCTTCCTACTGGAGTGATAAACGTCAGACAGCTACGGACAAGACGAAAAGTTCAGTCCTGTGATTTTGAGTCGAGCTTTATTTCTACCAGAGATCCACTATGTCATTGAGTTATTTGGTGTTGGAAACAGGTCGGTCACGTTTCAAACAGCTGTTTTATGCTCCAGCGCACCCGTAACTGTCACAGCCAGACAAATCTCTCTTTCTCCTCTTTTATCTTTTCCCCCTGTCTCCTGCAAACTGCCTTTTCTTTTCCTGTCTGGGGCCGATCCGGCAGACGAGACATTCACAAAATGTCTTGCACCAATGTGTGAGGAATGACTACCATAGCATCGCTCCAGCTAAAATATCTTTGTCGAGAGTAAAAAAGAAGAAGAAGAAGAAGAAGAAAGAAAAAAAACACTGGTCAGTGTTATGTCAAAACTGAAGACGGCAGCGTCAGATAAAGCAGAGGAGAAAAAAAAAAGATCTCCTCGGAGTGTGTTACAGGCAGCAGCCTGATATGGATACAGGGCTGTGGCTCAGTGAGGCTTTCATGTGCTGCTTGGCAAATACATTATCTGTCATTTCCTCTGCGTCCAATAACAAGAATAAAAAGAGACAGTGGAGCAGCAAATAGAATGTTTTCCTCCGCGATGGACGGCGTTCAGTCCCCAGCTCTCCTAACAGGCGGCCGTGCAACCTATCAATTCTCTTTGATTTCCCCTCATATAGTCTTCACTTCAAAGACTGTCAAGACAGAGAACACAGAATGGGCTTGTCTTTTCACACACTGACGAGACCTCTTCTCTTATAACTTCCAAAACATGCTCTTTCTTTCTTCTCTCCTTATTTCTTATTTTCCTTTCTCTCTGTGCATGGGCGGGGGGGTCTCTCCCACTCTCTCCTAGGTAATGTGTTTATTTTTCCACGACCCATCTTCTAGTTTACTGCGTGGTGGCGTTTCTGCCCTCTTATCGCCTGGTCCTCGCGGGGCACTTTAGCCCTTCAAATCCTGTTCACCATATACTCGTTTCAGAATCTGTGAAATGAGTGCTAGAGAAGCATGGCCACAATGTCTGCCTGTGTTGCTACTGGACTCAAATGGGCTCTGTGCTTTTTTTTTTGTCCAGGGAGATGCATAAATGGAAGTTTTTAACACCTCAAAGGAGGCTGGGCCTTTGTGGAGCCACACTAGAGAAGCCTGTCAGTCTCCCGAGGAGGCAGACACACTGAGTGCTGCAGGACAAAGAGCTTAGAGCAGGACAATCAGCAGGGGCATCACTCTGCTTTGGGCACGGGGCGGACACACACACGTACACCCACCTTTAAAGCTGCACCTTCACACAGTGAACAGACAAATACACGCACGTACAAACAAACATCACAAAGCTTCGACGAGCCTAGCTCCAATACCTGGAAACACAATGATATTAAAAAAGGAGATTTTTCAGTTAACTAATTCTTCTCGTGCGTGTGGTGCAAACCAGTTACAAAGCATCCGAGGGCATGAATACCAACAGTGCATTTCCACCAGTTACAACATACAATGCAAACTGTAAATAGATTCATGCGTGATTACAAACACGCTCAGCAAAAATGAGAAACGCAAGCAGCACAACAACATGCGCTGTTTTCCACTTATTGTTTTCATCGCCACTGTTTGAAAATAATTCCCTCATTTCCATCCCAATTTTCCTTATTGAAATTATTTTTTTATTCCCGAGTGCAGTGCAACAGCTGGCATTTACAATCAGTCTTTATGCTGTTTATGCTGTCTACAATAAGCATTTAGATGCAAATATGTCTGCCTGCTACAAAGGACTTGCAACTTCTGTCAGAGGCAACATAATCAACCTGCAATTGTCTCCTGCCTCCAAGTGGTTTCCAGTGACAAGGCTTTAGCTGTAAGCATCTGTATTCAAATGATTCCCCATTTCAGGCACGGTTTAGTGTGGATATTTTCCAACAGTACGCCACTGAAAATCAATCACATGGTGAATTAAACCAGAAAGGAAACAACTGATCCATAAATGATCAGGTTACAACAAGGCATTGGTGTCCGCAAATTATTCAGTGTTTTCCTTGTTTGGGGGAAGAAGCGGAGACGCACTATTTGATAGTGGCTTTTTCCACAAATGACTTGTATTACTGTTGCACATTTTGCAAAGGCAGGCTTAAGTTGACGGATAATTATTTTAGCGGCCGGCACAATGCAGGGAGACAACTTAAACTGTGGACATGGGAAATATTTGTTGCATGTCACGGAGTAAAGGAAGTCCTAAATGGGCTCCAGTGTTCAGAGAAAAAATGAACGTTCATATTCCATGTTGGAAAATAAGCCTTCATCTTCTATTCACATAACACAACACTGCATTGACTACAGCAGTGTCTCAATGTGTTTCTCTGCATCCTGCCTAAAGCCAGAGGACAGGGCCATTAACATGGGAATAAAGGAACAACTGAATCTTGTTGGTAATGCAGTGTATGTATGTGACGTGGGTGTAAATCTGATAGTGATGAGACATAGCCCCTGTGCAGCCAATTTAACAATTAACATTATAACTTCTGTTTTCCATTTTATTTACAGTTGCAGAGGTCATTTGTCTTTCTTTTTGAAACCCCCAATTAATAGCAGCGTATGCAAATGCAAATGAGTCTGTTCGGGGGGGGAGGGAAAATGATCAGTTTGAGAATATTTCTGCCTTCTTAATCTGCTAAAGAGGGAAATGATTTAAAAGGAGAACACAAATCTCAAGTGACATGGCAGGAACTGTGGGGCACTTTCCTCTTTGCCTCCATCTCTCTCCCTCTCTTTCTCTCTCTCTCTTTCTCTCTCTCTCTCTCTCTCTCTCTCCATTCTTCCTTTCTCATCTCACTCATGTCTGCCTCCCTCCCACTGACCCCCCCCCCGCCCCAACCTCCATCTCCTTCCTCCTGATTTACCCCCTCCTCCCCACTCTCTCGCTCTTGTTACCCTTTAGAGTTGGAGGGACCAGGAGCTGAGAGCATGGAGGGCTCCAGTTGGCTTGTCCCCCTCACAGGAAACAAATGTAGTGTTTGAGCCACTGATCACTGGTATAATTGAGTTTAACACTCCTTTTCTGGATTAAAAAAAGAGCCTTTGAAATGAAAGGTCAAATTACCTCTGCAGCCAGGCAATAAATAAGTCAAACAAGGTAAGAGGTTCCTGCCAGTGTATGTAAGTGGCAAATTTAATTAGTGGAAAAAACAGGAGGCTCTATATCGGCGATCTTCCATTCCATACTGCGCCGAACAAAAGGAAAGCAAAGGAATTTAAAATAAACAACATCAATTAATTTATTTCAAATGAACGAACAAGCCATTGTATTATGATCTCACCAAAGTATCCACAGAAGTTAAACACATAATCAGCTCGCATTGGGGGAAAAAAAAAATCTGTGTAAGATTCTTGGCAGTCAGTCTGGACACTTTTTGTATTCATTCACGTTTTTTTCCCCGTTATGCAGTGTATCCTATAGGCCCATTGTCCATTGATTGCGGCACAAGGAAAGGAAATAGGCATAAAGTCGGGCTGCAGTCTGGACTGGAAGCACAGAAGGTGGCCCGAGCAATGCATAGAACAAGAGAAAGAGAGAGAGAGAGAGGAAGAGAGACAACGCTGCTCTACACCCAACCAGCTACAATGTGGCCTTTGTGACATAATGCACTCCGCACAGCAGCTTGTGGAAAATAATCCAAAATTTACTGGTTCACATGTCCAGCAATAACAACTGACATCACAACCTGTACCATATATGCCATGTTTCTTGGCACATTTTACATTTAGTGGAGAATGAGAGGGGGGCAAGAAAAACATTGTCAAGCAGTTATTATATTCCCATCATGTCCTGAGAGCCCATTACAGCATGGCAAACTGTAAAACTGGGAAACCCAGCGGGCCGAGGCTACGGAGCAAAGGCTGTGGAGCTCTGAGGCTCCGGGCAAACCCACGGCACACTGTTAACTGCTGGAGAAAGATGCCGTTCAAAACAAACACTTTGCACCTACAGATTATGTGTATTTAAATTCTTGTAGTCATTAATGTTTAGTTTTCCTTGCTTCAGTGTTTGCTTCTGTGCGCTACCATTTGTGTTAGGCCAAGCACCGTCACGAGTCCTTGCGGAGCCCGTCGAAAAATAATTAGAATGAGAACGCAACAGAATGGGCAGGAGAAAGAGGCTCCTGTGAGATAAAGGTAACATGAGGTTGCTGTTAACTATATTTAAAGCACAACAGGTGGGTCACATGAAAGATCACCAAGTTTTCTTCTTTTTTTTTTCACTTGCCAAACACATGCTTCTCATTATTCTACAAGAAAAACTGACATTGCTCCAACCAAAAGAGACAGGGCCCTCCATGGCCACTACTGCTCACCACAAACTAGTTTTCAAGTATATCTTACGTTACATGTGAGCATACATTGTGAAGCTGAGTGTGCTTTGAACGCTCCACAGGGACAAAATGAAAATGTAAATAGATTAAATTGCATGTCCAAATATGTAATAAGTGCTGCAAGGTAAGCATGATCGATGTAATAAAAGAAAAACATTTTTCAGGGCTCTTTTTCTTTGAATATAACCGATGTGGATTTCAGCTGAGGGAGCCGAGCAGACTTTTCAATAACACTTTCTGACTGGCTCCCACAACCTTCGCAAATTTGAGTAAAAATGTAAATGGAATAAAATAAATATATATATATATATATATATATATATATATATATATAAAATAAAGTCCAAAGCTGTACCATTTCAATTTTTAAATTAAAGAAGAGCCATGGACAATGTGTGTGTTTGTGTGTTAAGTGCATGGTCTTGTGTCCACTGGTGGACACGCGGTGTGTATGTGTCTGTGTATCACATGTTCCTTGCTCGCGACAACAGACCTTAGGAACGTTATGGGCCGAGTGTGGCCTAACAGTAAAATGTTGAAATTGGAAAAAATATTACCCTTCTTTCTCTTGAATAGCCAAGAGATAAGCACCCTATAGCAATGAAGCCAGTGGAGTTTAAGCTTATTATGAATACCTCTCAGAGCGCAGAAGCATGTACTGTAGAAATCAAAGGGAGTAATAGGCAGGTAAGCCAGTGTCATTTTAAGGAGGAAGTCAGTTGTGAAATTGTAAAATCGCAAGGCCCCTTCTGACAATCTCCTGCCTTCAGAACACTCCCATAAATGATTTCTAATGGCAGCTGCTATCACATACCTGAAAACGTTCAAAGTTTGTGCAGTAAAGAGAAAGAACATCCAATGCCAACCTGTCCATTGATGGGGACAAATAATAATAATACAACCATTCGTCACTTTGCTTAAACAGCACATACTCTGACGTTAACAAGAATGTGCGACTCAATTGGCCTAAGCTTCCCAATGTATACCTGGCTTTGCAGAGCATTCCTCCCAGTTTCATGTTCAATTGGCTGAGGTCATCATAATTTTTCTAATGAAGGGAAAAGAGGTGCTCGTCACACTTCAGAATTCCTGCATGAAGCAACTGCACATCCCCAGACACAGAATCATCGGCTTACGCGACCATGCTCTGTGCATTTTGTGCCAAATTGTTGCACGAGTTATAAAGGTCTCCTGCAGAGATCAGCTGTTAAGATGATATTATAACACGGCTGCTCCGAGGCATCTTGGACTCACAGATTGTACAAAAGCCCCACTCTTGCAGGCAGGCTAATGCATACTGTGCTTTTCTCCTCTGAATATTCATCCATGTTTCCACATCATCTGCAGGTCTCCTAATCACAGTCACTTCCCCTTTAATCACAGGGCTCTAATTAGGTCCTAATAAACCATTTTGCCATCCTCTTGGAGCGCCCCTGTGTCACTCACACATCAAACCATGAAATACTATATTAAGGGGCTGTCATCCTCAAAGGAACACTCCTCCAGCAGCAGTGATACAGATACTGCAGGCACACCCTCTTACACTAATTGAAATTATCGAAAGCTCCGCTTACATGTGACACTTGGCCATGTCTGAAACCATGCACTGAAGTACAGCAGTCAAAAGCACGACGGTCGTGCCAGCGCTGAGGCTCTGCTGGTTTCTCTGATGTTGGGTAATTGTTTAAACCTGAGTGGATATGGCACCGGGCCTCATGCTGCCTGTTCTGCCAAGAGAGGAAAAAACTGTTCTCACTCGCTCGCACTTTTCTCCTCCGCTTCTTCTCTTCTAATTCAGTCCAACATGGGGCTTGATGCAAAGCCTCAATGATTCCATGTTCATCTCGGGGAACCAGTGTTGGGGATGATGATCACTGACCGCAAGTTGATAATGATGACTGTTTAATTAGAAGCCTTTCTTTGGCCTGGCCACAACCCAAACTCCTCCACCCTGCAGATGGTAACCAATAAATTTAGCTTTGCTGAGGATAAGGAGGAACATTGTACCTCCCCAGTTTACCCTCAACCCCACCCCTGACCGAAGCCTTTCTACTCGCTGACACAAAGCAAAACCTTAGCCCTCCTGCATGCGCGTGTAGGAGCAAGCGTCTGACTGATGGACGGGTCCAACAGGGTCTTCTCCAGCTACACAACTCATTTGCAGTTATTAAAATATATAATGACATCACATGCATCTTTAATTAGTCTCTTTGGCTTGCATCCCTCTGGAAGTTATTTCTGTATTAGAATCTGTACTTTGAACGATGCAGCGAAAATACAAAATAGTCTCCTCGCAACTAAAGCATGATTCAGTTTTTCAGGGTTGCGTTTAGTCAACTCACTGCATTTGGTTAGAGTTATGGAGACACTGTGGTTATGCTAAGCACATTATGGTTTAGGTTTGGAAACTAAAACAATTTGTTAAGGTTACAAAAAAACATGGTGAGCATGGTACATACTAAAAAAGAAGAAAACTTTGACAGGATGCATAAACGTCATGTGCGTGACGAGCCAGCCTTGACTTCACTCCGCAGCTTAAGAACATGAAACTGCAGCAAATTAGCTGCATAGGAAGATGCATAGGAAGGAAAGCTTGAAGTCATCTGTATATATTTGTTTGCAGTCTGTTGCGTCATTAATTGCGGTCATGTCCCACCCACAACAAAAGATTCATCTTTTTCTACAAATGCGCTAAATGTTTTTCCTCTAATACTTGTTCCACACTCTTTCCACTCTCTGAAGCAAACGTTTTGTAATTTTAAAGGCCATTCTCTTAAACGGAAAAAAGAGCGTTACTGTACTTTAAACAGGACAGCCCCTCCCATCACCTTCAACTAGCTCTCCTCTCCCACCCCCTGTCAATCATCCTCCTTCAGACCAGCCCTCTCCTGGAGGTTTCTACACCGTGCTTGTGTGTGTGGGCGGCGGGCGGCGTGTGCCAGAGTGGCTATCCTCGCGGATTGTCAAAGAGGCTCATGGGAAATTTACTACAATGGCCAAACCACAGGCTTTCTCTATCATTTCAGCAAATTTCTCTTTTTTAGTCCCATTCAAGAAAGTGATTATTGCAGTTGGTTCCTTCTTTGACTTTATTCTTCGAGCTGTGAGTCCGTTTCCCTCTCTGTAGCAGCTACCACCTAATACAAAAAGTCTCTTCGACCACCTAGAAAACAGTGAAGCTTTCCCTCGTGATATATTCACCATGCACATGAAGAAAAACTCTATACTAAACTAAAGGCTGAGTGTCAGCTACTTACTCATCATCTGAGGCAACAGCAACACTAACATCATTATTTGTGTGCAGCCTCAGAAAGAGGCTGAAAATCTGCTCTTAGCCCGTCTTTTCACCAACAGGGCGAGAGAGAGATCGAGGATAACAAAGCCAGACAGAACGAGAGAAAGACAGAAACCAAGAGAAAGCTTGTGGTCGGGTCTGCTGAAGCCATTTACTCATAATGCACATTAAGGGCAAAGCCTTGTAACACGTCCAAGTCAGTGTAAAAAGGAATTATTGAGAAAGGAAACAAAAGACCTGGGTAAGGAGAGATGCTATGGTTAACTTCATCAGAACTTTAGCCACAAGACCCTTTCCATCTATTCCCCCACCCTCCCTCTTTGTCACTTTGATTTATTTTTGGCACCGTGCATTAGCATTTTCCACAGGAGAAACTGTTGGGAATCTGATTTTTGGCCCAATATGTCCTTTCTTTTCCATAACTCCCCTGCCTGTTTTAGATGTCACAGTAGCTGCTGCGTGAGGCAAATGGTCTATTGATGTTTGTTTCCATCCACTATCGGTGAGAACTCTAATTTCAGCGGCAACAACAGATCAATTGTGTTTTTATTATGAGCGTCAACAAACTATTGGTTAATCCACACTTTAAAGAAGAATTAATAAGCAAGATATGGTCTCTGATCATTTTAGCATTTACTCACTTCTACAGGGGGGGATTTTCTTGATGAGGTCATAATAAACCAAATATCTGGACCAGCCTTTTGCATCATGGATCCCTGTCCTACACTGTGGTAAATGTGGTCATCTAGGCCAACCCTCCACGGCTGATACCTACCACACCGAATCACAGCACAGATTTCATTTAGTGCCTGATCTATATACTGAAACGGGTCTCTACCTGGCTCAGTGTCAGAAAAAAACCCAAACTATACCGAACCTTAGTTACATATTCAGATCGCACATGGCTCAATGTGCGCACTCCACACTGTGTATTAGCACAAACACTAATATGCCAGTCTGATCTTAAAACAGTTGCGTGCCAACTAAACCAGTTCCCAGCATAGAGGCTGGACGTCAGAGTGATGGGGCCAGATTGGTCGGCTGAACCATAACTACAGAGCATATTCTGCATCTCATGGCAGCTCAAGCCGGCAGAGAGCAAGCCGCCTGCCAGCCTCCACCGACTGGTTAATGTCTAATTGTTCGGCTTCATACTGACAGACGAGACCTTCTAACAACATGAAGTGCGTCAACTTTGACAAGCTGGAGATCATTTGAATATTTGAATCACAAAGGGCAAACGAGTGAGTCACAACCTTGTGACTGGAGCTCAACCCTAAGTGTTGAAATAATAAATCCGCGTAATTCATTACCAAAAAGACATTCAAACGATGCTAACGTGAAAACTTTCAGTGCCACAGCTGCCTATGCTGGCTTGAGTCATATTTAAATAGAGTCCTCTAACACTTCCTCCAAGGCAGCAGCGAGCCCAGGGGACGGCACACACACACACACACACACACACACACACACACACACACACACACACACACACACACAATATTGCGGATCACAAGGAAGGCTTGTTGCGATGCTTTTGTGCAGCAGCAGCACAAAACCCCACATTACACTAATCTCTTTTCCCTTGTTCATTCACAAGACACAATCTTGTGTCTTCAGAGCCTCTCTATGTCGAGGAGGGCAGAAATCACTAGGGGCTTCTTTTTCTTAATAATCCCACTATTATGCAGCAAGGTCACACATAAGAGCTGCGTGTCGACCGTTTATATATCTGTGCGTGCATGTAGATGTATACAGTTTACATAAAATGCCACCGATAAATAAGAATCATGTATGCACTGTGTAAACTGCAAGACTAGTTGGCAAGTGAAAGCTCTGTTACTGAGTCAAAGCGAAAAAAAATTATAATTAATGTATGACTCTCTGAAACAAAATGGTTGCCAGAAGAAAGGGTGAGAAAACTAACTTGTGTGTGTGTGTGTGTGTGTGTGTGTGTCTGTGAATGTGAATGTGAATGTGTGTTTGTGTGTTTTTCTTAAACTGGCTTTGGATTCTGTATCCAAATGTCTGCAAAAGGAACATGAAGCGAGTGTTTGTTTAAAATTCAGTTTCAAACACCTGCACTCTTTTCACACAACCTGATGTTCTCAGCCTTGGTCCATATGCTGTGAGTGTGAGAGAGAAAGAGAGTTTGTGTGTGTGTGTGTGTGTGTGTGTGTGTGTGTGTGTGTGTGTGTGTGTGTGTGTGTGTGCACGTCTCGCTGTGCTTGCGTGTGTGCGTGTGTGTGTGAGTGTGTGCTTCTGTGTATATGCGCGGGGGGACTCCAAACTCCACCACATTTTAATTACTGCCCGGCTGCACTGTGTGGCTCTTTGATATGGAAATAAAGGCGACCGTCTTCACACAGCCACTGTACAAATCTTCATTTGATTCACAAAAAACAATGAGCTCCGCTAATTCCTCCACCTGATTACAGTCCCAGACCTGTGTCACAAACACGTGGCCACCAAGGCTATTCCAATTATATCTACATATTAATGTGCGATTAAAAAACAACAACACAGGCTTCCCACCGCAGCCGTTGCATTTTGAAGTGAAAGTAAATTATGCACAACTATGCTATGGACTAAAAAAAATGTCCAATTATTTTGACGAAAACATATTTGGTGGGAGAGTGAATGATACAGATCAAAATGAGCCACTTAGGTTACTTGTACAATTACACAGTTCCAGTGAAGAAACACATATTTAGATTTTTTTTTCATCTGTAATCCTTTAATGTTAGCAATACTGTTCACTTACAGCAGCCAGAGGGACACGGGAGCTGATAGAGGAGGGAGAGAGAAAACAGCCCCTGCCCTCGTCGATGTTCAGTAAGTGTTGGAACACGTAGGATTTGTTCCTGAATAAAATCCTACACGTACTCAAGTTTAATCTTTGACATCGGACAAACCGGTGTCGGCTTTATAAAAAAACTCAAAATCAGATGCTGGCAAATGAAATTCAAAATGTAAAAGCTTGAGAGGTTTTTTTTTTTTTTTTTTTTTTTTTCTCTCAAGCAGTTGGTGTGTCACATCAGTGTTTTCCACTGGCTCACGTTAATCTGCCTGGCTCCTGCATCCACACAGCTTTTTCATTCAGGACGGGGACCTGGTGGAGGTGATGCCCCACTGTCTGCTCCAGATGACTCAGCTGAGCACCGATTTTCACTATTTCTCCTCTGAGAGACGGAGAAAGGCCACAAGTATTTTTTTTTTTTTTTCCTCCCTCCATGAGCACAAATCCATTTCATTCAAATCCAGGAGCAATGCACTGAGCTACGTGAATCCCAGCCGTCGTCAAAAACCCAGTCCACCTCGCCGAACGTTGCACCGGCGTACAGAGGACGCTCTGTCGCTGCCTGCATGCATTATACATGACACTGTGCAAAGCCAAACCACAGGGCCCTGTGACAGAGCCAAGCATCACGACATGTCACCAACTTATCAGAAAACTTCTCAATGAAGCAACAAACACAAAGAAGCCCCTCTCATATGGCAGATCCCTGTTAGGTTTCATCAGTGTTGAAATATTCCACAGCAAATTAGATAACACTTAGAAAGACAGATGTCACAACATGTGCTGCCACATTTATTATCTCCTGCCGTCCTCAGCCCTTCTGTCGCCCCCCTCCTCTACCTTTACCAGGCCTGCTGTTGTTTACCTCCTCTCATCTTGTTTATCATCGGGTCTCACACACACTCCACCGCCACCTCTAACACCACTCAGATACAGATGGAGACTTGTACTCGGGCACCCCACTGCCACCGCCGCCACCCCCTATCCGTAGATTTCGGCCGAGAGCATCCTGTCGCTTGGAGCAAAATAGCTCTTTTTTTCTTTCTCTATAAACCCACGTGTTGAAGAATCAGCTTGTAAAGTCACAGTTATGATACGTGGTCTCAATGACATTGGGTCGGCGGGCGCCACACTGCAGTGGCGTTTTTGTTTTTTGACGTTTCCAATCACATTTTTTATAGAATGATTCTGCGTGTCAAGACTGAAGGCATTCTGGGAGAGGGGAGATACATCTCACACACACACACACACACACACACACAGGAACAGGAGTTAGCCGTCTACACCTAACAACTTGAGGAATGAATGGCCGGCGACAGACTGGTGCATGCTCTTAACAACTTTATATCCCTGAAGTTTTTTTCCCTCCCCTAAAATCAGTCTTCACGAATTGAGATTGGTTGTAATATAATTTAAGAGTTAATCTTTTCCCCTGCAGAGGGAAGCAGTCCAGATGAAGCAGAGGAGCAAGGTTGAAATGAAAGCTGCACTTCATTTGCGTCCCTGTTTGTCTTCAACATTAATATCATCTGGTTTTCGTAGCAACACGTTAGGCAAACAAATGTATAGATCAGCATCATGCAGGTATTTATTTTTCAATGAGTTGAGATTAAACTAAACAATAAAATCTCCAGAAAGCAGCAGGTGCTCTTAACCTCATGTTGAGGGAGCCATGGAAAAATATTCAAACGCCACATAAGGCACATTTCTGTCTGCAACCCTTCCCCTTCTCTCCCTTCCTCCCTCCCTCTCTCTTCCCTTTTTCTCCATCTCTCCCTCTTTGATCCCACTAATTGCTGGCACGGGAGCTCAGTATAATCACATCCTACCTGTGGATGAGGAGGACCGATACAAAATTTAGAAATCTCATTCAGCCTTTCGCTGTTAGTCTAAACACAATTTAAAGATGGGTTCATTCCTCTCCTGCTCAACAATGTGCAATAATGGCCAAAAAATAAATTTGTCCCGCAGCAGGGTTGCTGTTTAACACGGGAGACATTGAACTCGGGACAGACTGCACCAGGATCTGTTTGGACAAGTGGGCCGGGTGGCTTCTCTGGACCCTGCGTGTCAAAATAAAAGTCCTAAAAAAAAAAAAAAATCGTCGAACTTACTGATACATCTAAACGTTTCACGCTGAGTCCAGGTGGAGGGAGACACGCTGCCTTTTCTCAGTCTTGCGATTAAAAACGCTTAAATTCAGCCCGAGATCCACCCGCAGATTAAGCATTGAAAATACAGAGGCCAAGTCAGTAAACATGATGAATGTGATATGAGTGCTCGGCCCTGCATCACGCACCTCACAGACTGCCACTCTTTTATTTCACTTAGTGTTTTAATTGTGCTATTATCGATGGAAAAACACGTGTCCCAAAACTTAAAAGAGCAAAGGTGAGGTGAGGGGATTGGGCAAAAATCATATTCACACACACACACACACACACACACACACACACACACTCTCTCTTTTTACACACACTTACATACGAGGTTTCCTCGGTTATTATTATACCCGCATTGTGCGCAAAAATTGCCAAGAAGTGCACAAAGAACCAAGGTGGTTCATTACGCTTGTTCACCCTGTGCGCGAAATAATTAGTGAAGGGTGTTGAATGGGAGCGGAGTGCGGGCTCTGTGCGCCAGAGGAGCAGTGATGCCGCTTCTCACTCTCTCCCCTCCTCAGCTCTGTGTGCGCCGAGCGACACGCTGAGCCGCAGCAGCCGTCACACACCGACTCGTATAGAGACACGCACAGAGCCGAGTGTCCCTGTATAGCAATCAGGACAATGTGCTGAATGGGCAGTCTAATTATAAACGTGCCATTTAGGCTCGCATTTGGTCTCCACTACCGCCTTACCTTATGAGGAGACCTGCGCCCAGAGACACAGAGAAAGGGGGACTCCTCCATAGGATCCAAACTTTACCTCTGCACAAACAACTCCAGGGTTTTCATCTATTTCTAAGCGACCCCTGAAAATGTGCTTTTATATTAGAGGACTATTAGAAGAGCGGAATGTGTATTTACAGGCCATTACACACGGGTGTGTTTTCATGGTTAAAACGCAGGTACGCAGTTTTTAATAAGTGCAACAAATACGCGTGAAAACGACAGTAATTTAAACCGTTTACGGTGCTGTCATTTTTCCATTCGAATTTAAATAATAGCAAAACTTTTGCATTTGTTTTAGGAAAACGTCTTAAAATCAGTATCACCCCCCCCCTCGTCGGTCATATTTAACTGGCATTCCCTTTATAATAAACGCAATTAATCACTAACTTTGTGCAGCATGAAAATTGTATCAAAAATATTTCACGCGATTTCCAAATATCCCAAACATAATTTGAGTTTAGTTCTGATCGAGAAAATATCAAAAACAACGATGACACTATTTATAGAGCTGCCGATTAATTGTTTTTTAATTGTCCCCAAACAGCGGCGGAATAAAAGGCGAGGGAAGCAGCTGTGTGACGCTTCCTTGGCACTTCTCACTCTGAACTTTGAGTCCGCCGAGCTCCGCAGCCCTGTGCGTCAATGGAAGAAAAAGTGTCCGTTCAAGTGCGTCTCCTCTAAATGGACATCGCTGAATTAAATTTATGGCTTGTGCATTCTTTACGGGTCAGTTCCCCTTGACCTGCCGAGAAAGTTGCAGGAACGAGTGGATTCCCAGCAGCAGCCTGAGCCGGGGCCGCGCGCACAGTCCGGGTTTCTGGCTATTAGAAAATGTGCGGGCGACAGAAGCAGTTTGGAGGTTAAGAGCAGGGGATTGCGGGGGGAGAAAAAGGTAGAAACAAGACCGAGGGTTTCACGTGAAACTTCAGAGACGAGCAGAGCTGCCGGGACGCGCGTCACTGTCAATGAATGGTACCGCGTCGTGGACACACAGTGAAACTGCCACCAGCTCCAGAGGAAAGTTACGGGACATGTAAACAACACGCACCAAACCACTGTCAACATTTATACGGCGAACACAACAGAGGGAACCGCTGGCTTTATGGTGTTTGGTTAAAGTGCGAGCGACAGCCTCAACTCTGCCGCCTGAGCTGCGCCTGTCGCTTCGCTCGGCCGCTGGAACAAACAGAGCAACACACAAGAAATGTGGATCCAAACCTGGCCGCAGGGATTCGGGATGTGTCAGGGCTCACTGGAGACCGAGTTAGACGTCGGTTATCACTCGGATTCGCTGATTTCCGCGGTGGCTCCAGCTCTCCGCTTCCTCCTCCTCCTCCTCTTTACTTCGCCGTGTTTTGGTGAGCGCGCAGCATCGGACAGTCGCGGTGGGTAAAGTTTGGACGGCCCCGCACACGCTCGCGCACTCCCTAGCGCGTCTACTTTACTTTCTGGAAGTGGTTTTCCAGCTCGAACCGCGCGCACCGTGTCTGCGCCGCTCCGCTGACAGACAGCGCGCTCCGCTCCACTTTTTTTGTTTTTTTGAAGGGGGTGGGTGGGGGTCGGCAACAAAAACACACAGGAGATGAAAGCGTCGGCGCACCACCGCGGTGTTGCGTGTTGACAAAGTCGAGTGGGACGTGTTGTTTACCTTGAGGATCCGGGCCGTGGAGTCGACAACCGTGCGTCCTTCCCCCCTGGTGTCCGTGCGCGGGGACGGTCTCTGAGCTATAGCTGCTGCACTGGAAACTTAGTGACACGCGGCCGTGCGCAGGAGGGATCCCCGTGTCTGCTCTGTCTGCGAACTTCAGCTGTCCCGCTCACACAGAAAACAAGTGGCTGTTGTAGTTCGACTACCTGTTCTCTCTCTCTCTCTCTCTCTCTCTTTCTTTCTACCTCCCCCCTTCTCTCTCTCTCCCTCACCCAGACAAGAGGAGACGGAGCTGATGCTGTCAATCTTGGCAATCAATGCGCGCAGCCATGTCGCAAGTATTCAAAGCATTTCCCGTCGTGCAACATCAGAAAGTGAGTGGCCAGGGCATTGATCTGAGGAAGGCAAAGAGGCAGGACTACCCCCCACCCCCACCACCACACCCCTCCTCCTCCCAGACAAGAGATGCGAGAGAGAGAGAGAGAGAGAGAGAGAGAGAGAGAGAGAGGGATGTGTGGTGGAGGAAAAGTGGAGTCAGGGAGGATGGTTACTGGCCGCACTTTATTCACTTTAATAAGCTTTACTTAAATGATCATCACTGTACGGGCTACACACACACACACACACACACACACAGAGTGCGACTCCTCTCCTTGGTTGACTTTTTTTTTTTCTTGAAGCGACACGTTCCAGATAAAATAAATATTCTAGGAGAAATTTCGCGCTGACCTCTCCAGAGTGAAAGGGGAAGAGTTTCGCAACGAGACGCGTGTTGAAGGAGCAGAGAAAATATCTGATGTGAGCTGAGGAGACGAGCGCGATGAGAGGAGGAAGAGTTCAGGGACCAGTTGAGACTTGTGTCATATTTGCATAAAAATCAATCGGCAACTAAAAGAACAACCAACGTGACGCTTCTTGCTCTGAATAACTGACTAAAACGTGAATCCCGAGGACAGCTCGGTCCGTTCTGATCCAAGCACACGTTCCACCTCAGCTTTGCTGATAGATAATTATTTTTACACAGCATCCTGTCCAACAGAGTCTCCTCGTCGTGGCGAGCGGTTTGTTATTATTCTGCTGTATTAACACTGCGCTGCTGTTGTTAATTATATCATTAGAAAACGCAATTACAAGATTTAAAGAATACGCTAAAAAAAAATACAAGACTCATCTGACAGACGTTAATAATTTGAATAACCACGCGGTTTGAATTAAGACTTTAGTAATAAAAAACATTCTCGTGGAATAGTTTTTGTTGGCAATGATACCAGATAAATTAAAATTTCACACATTCATAGGCTACATTTATTTTTTTCATTTGCACGTACTGATTTTGAACTAATCAGAATCTTGAACTGGAAATTATCAACATTATGCATCAGTATGTATATGTATATTTATGAAATATTTTACAGTAAATTGATTTAAAAAAAAATCAGGAACCTCGGATCACTGATCCAAACAGAAGCTTTCTTTCTTTTCTTTTTCTTTTTAAAACAATGAAATACTTGTCTTGTTTGACATGATCCAAATGTTTGAAATGATCAGCTGAGCTAAGAGGAAGCCACACACACACACACACACGCACAGAAATAAGAATTGAAAGCATCGAACAGAGAAGTTAAAAAAAAGGAAAAGTTGTAATCTAAAAGTCAATGGCAGCATTTAGGTGTCAAAGACATAAACCTGATATATAAAGACGTTACACACCCTCATCCTCCAGCAGCCATCATTCTACATCACTACATGTCACAAGTGTCAGCAGCAGATTATCATGCAGCACATAATGGAAAGAGGAAAGTTACTCACAGAGAGCTTCAGACAGCAGGAAAATCTGATTGTTAACTGCACAGTCACATAGGGCTGAAAGAGGAAGGAGAGGCACAGAGAGGGGGAGAGATAGAGAGAGAGAGGGAGGGAGAGAGAGAGACAGACTCATCCACAGCATCACACCATCACACTCGGGAGCAACGCAATGTTCCAATTTAGGCGCAGCAACAACTTATTATTTCCTCTGAGTTTGAAGTTTCCCTGACTCCTGTTGTTCAGGATGTCTGCAGTGTGTGTGTGTGTGTGTGTGTGTGTGGAGTAAAGTAAGAAATAACTTACCTTTGGAATCAGAAACTTTCTTTCTCCTGGACTTGGGCTCCTGCTGACGTTAGACGACCTGAAAGGACGAGACTCTAATCCTGCTCTCATACTAATGTAAGCTAATTGTAAGTCATTAGAAATAATCCCTCCTGAGTCTAACTCTGCATTTACCCGGATCCAAGCATGCTGCTTCACATGTGATATGTGCCGTGAGTCTGGAGCTGCGGACCTTTCCTTCACCGGCGGACTGAAGCCTGGGTTTGACGTGTCTCATACGCCACCTTTTGGTCACTGCTGGAAACACACGCATGAGGGTGTGAATCACAGACTTCTGCTTTTTTTTTTTACAGGGGATTTTTATCCTGCTTTGAATTGTTCTAACATTTACTCAGCAATGGTGAATTCTAATGACGTGAAACGGAGCCCCACTCTTTCCTGTTTTTAGGCCACATTTCAAAATGACAATCTGATCTGAGAGAAAGAGTTCTGACCCATTCTGTGTAAAGTGTCAGCCGAGCAGGAGCCAACATCATTTCTCAAAACTCAAATACATGCTCCCTTTTTTTTTTTTAAACCGAGGTGACTGTAACGGATGGCAGAGCTGGCAGCCTGTGTGAGGAGTAGAAGAAAAGACAGTCCAACTTGTTGGGGGGTATAAGGCAGACACATTTGCATACCCTGTGAGTCTTTGATGCATCTCGAAAATTCAAGTCTAGCCCATAAATATTTGAAAAGGAGAGTGCATGAAAATCAACATTTTTGTTACATTAAATTAACATGTGTTCTTCTCCTGTTCTGCATGGTTAATTAGAGAACACCATTCAGTCAGTCAGTCGGTGAGGTGGAGGGGGGGTCTTTGATTACAGTGCACACAGAGCAGGTTTCAGAGGTGTGCAGCTGATTCATGCTCAGCACCACCACAGTGATTAGTGTTCACAATGAGGATTCATAATTACCTGCATTATGAAAGAAGATTATTTTTCACCCCCACCCCCCATTTAACAGTCATCGTTTAGCTCAACCCCCCATTTAACTTTTAGAAGCACATATAAACAATGAATCCATGTTTATCACACACTATGAGGCAGTTATCAATAGATGTAAGTGCATGTTTTAGATGACTGTTACAACTGTGTTTTCAGTGGAGGAGAGAAACGACGTAAACTCTGAGTGAGTGAGACGTTCTCCGGCACCGCCGTGGTCCCGTTGTAAAAACACCAACTTCCACAACAACAAAAAGAAAACAACAACACAACTTAGTCATTACCGGATATGGAGTTATACAATTAATTCCAGCTCCATTTGCATACATGCAAATCATCTCTCTCCCGCAATTGGACTTGCAAAGTGGGACGCTCTGTTCTCATTAGTTGACCCAAATCTCTTACTTGTAACTCTGGATTTCATCAAAGTTTAGTCAGGATCTAATATTTCCTTTCAAGTTAACAGAGAACCACTGATTAATCATGTTGAAATAAGGAGTGCAACATGCCATTTCTAATTATATAGCTATCAGGGACCCGTCACACAGTCCGGGCCAACAATACTGCAGAGCTCAGGGATGCACTTTGACCAGCGTGAGTCTGGATGATGTCTGTGACGTAGACATTTTATAACAGAGTCTTCACTGTGCTCAATATTGATATATATTGGACTTCCATTAAATTGCTCTTGAGAAAATTCCTACTGGGATATTTATTGTAATGGTTTTACTGCACAGCTCTATGGAGCCTGCATTCACTTTAGACAATACATAAAAAAAAGACCAAATCGGGTATCACTATTATAATTATTTATTTTACTGTGGACCTTATATTCAGCATTTTCAATGGCGTCATTGCTGACTGTATGTAAATTTCCCTTAGCTCAGTGTGCGTGTGTGTGTGTGCGTGCAGCAACTAGATTAAAGAGGAGGCCCAGAGGCATTTGCTTCATTTACAAAGCAATTGCTTTTATGTACAAAAAGCCCAATTCACTGTAGGTATTGTAAAAGCCGAGCGTTTAAGGAACATGAGATGAATTCATTGTTTAATGTAACACAGCACATTCTCAACACGCGCTTAATCATTTATGTCGGAGGAATTGTGTTCTCTTTCTGTTCTATTATGCCAGTAAACGCATTATTCAATATTTATTATTCCTACATTTGCTCCCAAATGATGCCACGGCAGAGATTCCACAGAAGCTATTGTTTTAATTTCTGCTCATAGAGCCACTGTGGTGCAGCAGGACTTTATTCAGCTTTTCCTCTGTTCTTTTTATAGCACACGCACACGTTGGGAAAAATATTCAGTGATTCTTAACTCTTCAATTATTCAGCAAATCTCCATTCTATTTCTTACTTATTAAAAAATGGAGCGTATGTGGAGCTGGAGAATGATAAAACAGCATAAAATACTATTTTGAAATCAAAGCACCTATTGCATTTGGCTTCCTTGCTTTTGTATTTGTACAATTGCACTACAATCCCGATCTCCACTGCGTGCAGGGGAAGCGCCGGCTGTGTTCCCCACTGTAGTCTAATCCTCAGGCCCAGTCGGCGGGTAACAATCATATTTATGTGATGGAAATAGGTATCGCTGGGAATCAGTGTAGGATTTCTCCTTTCTCTGCTGCCGCCAGGGGAGACGTGGGAATACGTTACAAATGCAGGGCGCAGTGTAGTGAACAATATAGACCTGAGAACAAGGTCAGACTCCTCAGCAGGGTCTCAGTAGGTTTCCTCCTTTCAACCACCGGCCTGCCAAAAGAAATGAAGCAACACAAGTCAAAGCCTCAGCCTGATCTGTGCCCGTAGCTCACTATAAACCCAGCGCTTCATTCAACACGAGATATTTTATTTACTGCTTGTTTATTAGCTTTTATTTACATGTGGAAAACTGACACAAACAAACACCCCCGTCAGGAAACTGAGCCGCATGTGTCTTAGTCTCGTGAAGAAGCGTTTCTGAAGCCAGCAAGTATTTAGTAAAGGATTAATGCAGGAGGCCGTGATTGCGTTTAACAGAACAGGACCCAATTAGCATAATAGGCCCTCTCTCATTCTCTTTGAAGTCCAGAGCATAGAATAACAAATGTATATGAACCAGCAGCCAGACGTCAATACATGGAAATGCCACAATTCTCAGTGGAGGGTCTTGGGTGAATTTTTTTGCAGGAGGAGGAAAAACATCCCATTTTCTTGCAGAATAAGCAGAACAGAGATGCGATGGGTCTTCTAGCCACCAGGGCCAGCAGGTGCTGGGGGCCACTGCTCCTGGAGGAGAGATGGAGGCAGAGAGGCTGTGGGAGGTGCCTCCTCTCTCCCTCTCAGGTGTTTTCAAAGCACGACCGTGGTGCAGATGAGTGAAAGTAATTACTCTCCAATCAGAGATAAAGATGTCACTTGGGAGGGGGCCCCAATACAACAGCTATCTGCCAGATAGGCAAACGGAGGCGAGGGTGCCGCATCCACTAAGATCCTGGTTATGCATATTGGGCACAGTGATTTGTGATAAATATAATAAATATTCATATTGAAAACTGCAAGAATTGGGAATAAAGGCAACGTCTCACTTTTATATTTAAAACATATTCTCAATATTCCTTTCTTTTTGAATCACATGTTCTTAGTGGATTTCTTTTTACAATTGCAAAGGAGGTAGGGTTCATAATTTAAAGATATGATTCCTGTACTTCAGAATCCAGAGTTATTAGTATCCACCTTCTTGGGTGAAAATACACGGAATTAAAAATGCTCTTTCGAGATGGAAAAAGCTTTGAACTGAAGAAACACTTCAAGAAGCCTCTCGTTTTTTGTATTGAAACTTCACCTCCTCTGAGCACGCCGTAGTTTGGTTCCTTTATCAAATAATAGAATGAAGTTTAATAGGTCATGGCAATCAATGTGGAGGTTCAAACAGAATCCTGGGGCTGTGATGAGAGCACGTTTTGTATGTTTCCTTTGTACATGACGGGAATAAAGATTCTTTCAATAAATGCATCAGTGAATTATGATAAAGAACAAAGGCTCTTTTTGGTTAAATGTTAATGATTACATAGAATTTTTTCATCTAATTTCTTAATCAGACTGAAGAATAATAAAAACTTTTGGATTCAACACTGTCCTGCTCCTGCAATCCCACGTTGCGTGTCACTGTTGAACTTCATGACTCTGGAGACCCTGCGGGATTATTTATTCCACTATTGGTTCCAAGGTCGATCATTATTTTTGAAATAATGCTTTAAAGCAGCTTTAAAGCTGTTTCTCAAAAAGCTCAATTTGACACCAAAGGCAAAGTAAACATTTAGCTTGTTCCTCTTGCAGTTACTGGATTGAATAAAACCATGAAATAAAAACACATTTGTTTGTGATGAAACAGATGCTGTGTTAATATCTTTAATATTCACATGTTTATAAATTTCCATTGTGCAACCTCCCCCCCCCCAGTCACACAGAAAATACGTGTAAGGTTATTTTCGTCCTGATGTAAGCAAAAATAAAATTCATTTTGGCAAGCTACAAGGAGACTGGCAGTGCTACGATACATACGTATGATATCTCAAGGGGTTTGGTAAGAAAATTATCTGAGTCTTGATAAAAATAGTCACTGTCGTCATGACACATTTACTTACAGCTTGTTCATAACTTTTTGTACCTGAAAAAACAAAAATAAACTTGTAAATGTTCCCAGTTGAGATCACACTGCAAGTAAAAGCCGGTCAGTCATACCTTGAAAACGCTATACAGTGTACAATTCAAAGTGCAATAACATGTAGAAAATAGTTCTTTTTATTATTATGAGATTAACATTTGTTAGACACTCATAGTTAATAAGCAGCTCCCACAGTCTTCTGAAGGAAACCTTCTCTCGGTGCTGAGAAGTATTTCAGGGCGTGGATGTTGTGTGAGCCTCGGACAGAAATGTTTTGTCTTGTCAATCTTTACTACAGTTCCTCTGCTGCTGTATGAAAACGTGTCAAACAGGACCCTCTTTTCTTGCAGGATCCCGTAAGTTGTCGATGTGGACAAGCACCTCAGTGTCCAGAGATGGCTTGAGCTGAGGAGGACGGAGGAAGAAACACAAAGTAAGTTCACAAACATTCGTACTGATCTGATACAGAAGCCAGGCTCCCTCTGTCCTCAGATTGAAGTCCATTTTTTATCAAAGAGTAGCGCATTAGGGCGAGGCGCATGTTCCTTAAACTAACACTTGACGTCAAAAAACAAAAACCCAGCACAGCACAGCAGAACATGAGGCGAGGGCACCTCAGGTAAAACAGTTTGGGGGAGAAAAAAGAATGACGCAACAACAAGAAACATGCGGCCGCAGGTTCCTAATGCATAAAACCTCCTTCATGCCACACTGACATCCAGTCACTCATGCCTCTACCCCCTTGTGACATGCAAAGAGGTCAAAGGTTACATGCAGCTGGATGGACACTCTCCCACTGTGTGTGAATGATTCCACATTGTTTAATCTCCCCCCAGCTTTTCATTTGTTCGTGCGGAGCTATTTGCCTCATAGATGAGCCTGTGCAAGCTAAATGGAGTAATCAGGCATTTGTCAGGCCTGTCTGATGGATGGAAGTTTATTTTTTAATAAGCCAGGAAGATGACACTTCCTCCTGCATTTACGGTAACAGTGATACCAGTTCTTCTGTTCTGGCTCCTCGCTGCCAGGCTACAGATGGGGAGCTAATTGGTGCGGAGGAATGCAGCTGCGCTGACTCGTGAACTGTCAAGGCGCTAAATCAAAAGGTGTCTCTTTTGTTAATTACACACAATGCTACAAACAGGCCTGCTCGTCTCTGCCTTTTCTTTCCTCAATCATCCATAAATATTTTGGCAGTGGTACAAAAAAGAGAGAAAAAAAAACAATTTACACACAGTTATCACAGTGGGATGAGCAGACTGCCTGCAGATGTTTGTTTTGATTGTAATGGGAGCGGAGGCAGGGCTTCCCCATCCCAGCCGAGATGTGTTTCCCACAATCACAGCAGAGCTGCGCAGGCATCCAGCGAGGTGCCAGGCAGACAGCAGCCCGTTCTGAGAGCGGATGAGCGCGGCCTCGGGAACATGCAAGTCAGGCCTTACTTTATTCCTCAGGTTTAGACAAACGTGTAGTGGATTCCGTTGCTTAGAGGAGACGAAGGAGCCAGAGACGCGGGCGGGAGGGGAGGAGGTGGAGGTGGAGGAGGGAGAGGGGGCGGGGGAGGAGGAGTGGGGAGGTTAGCCTGTGGCGGAACTATGAGGAAGAGGAGAGGAAGAGAAGAGGAAAAGACAGAGGGAGGAAAAACGGCATGTGATGTTAGTCATGGGTCCAGTTCTGGGACAGTTTTATGGCTGAACTAGAAGTGGTCGAGAACATAGCAATCAAAGGACCGACGTCTGTGACAGGGATGATGCTGTATCATAAATTCATATTTTGCTTAAATAATAATAATTTGACAAAAGGGGTTGCTGGTGAATTCTTTATAGTTCAATGCAGGTTTTATGCTGATGATTCCAGGTAACGGCAGCATTGGATTTACAGCAATATGGCATGATGAAGTACTTTATTTTTTGATGTATTCATTTCTAACATTTACAGAAAGCACAGAGGTTTTCATTTGGTTAATTCAACTGTAAAAATAATTCCGGTGACTTTGACACATCAGCACATCAACACCACCGTGAAGAGTTTGAGGCCTATTATGATCTGTTCAGTTTAAACATTTCATCGAAGAAATCTATGCAAACTATACAAAATATGAATGACTTGCAAAGTACATTTCTTTTGTTGAGACTCTCTTCAATATTTCTGACAACTAATTACAAATATAACCCATCAGAATAAGTCCTGTTTAAATATATGGGCCAACAGTATTTAACTGTACTGCTGAATATTCCTGCTTTCATGCTGGATGTATAATACAGACTCTTCGTGATTTGAAAGTGCACCTCCTCCACCTCCACCACACCTGCCTTTAACACCAAAGGGAGCGAACGGCACTGATTCAGTCTCCACTGACAAGATGCCACCAGTTATATGCTCTGACATTTCTCTATGCTGGAAATAATGTCATAATTGTTGACTTTGCCTCGCTGTGCATATTAAGCTTCCACACATGCTGACAGCTTGAGTGTTACTGTGTGTGACAGATATACTGTGTGTGTGTGTGTGTGGCAGACTGACAATCTGCTGCAGCGCCAGTGAAAATGCCTGCCTGCTGTAGAGTATGAAAGAGATGAAAAGTGAGTGCAGTGTCTTTTATGCAGGTTCAGAGCTGCGTTCAAAGCAGCAGCGATGGTATGCAGAAGGAGAGTTTGACTGGGTCATTGATCCGCTCACAAAATGGCCTCATCAAGCGATTCCTCCCCCGTCTGAAAGATTCTACATGGATCGCAATTAGAAACCATCTGAGGCGCTAACAAGGAATAATGTTTGGTTATTAAGAAATGAACAGCCTTTTTGCCCGACTCTGCACCTTATGCCCTTCTCATCTCCACTTCATCAATCCAGCGTTCTTGAAAGGCTGCGTCCTCCTCTCGCTATCCCTCTTCCACCAAAAGATGTTAATTTGTTGCTGGAAGAAATTCCACCGAATCTGTCAGCACTTCTTCTTTATTCTTTTTTTTTTTCCGCAGACAGTCATTATTCAGTTGAGTGTTCGTGTAAAATACAGATAATAACGCTCCCTTTAGAAAGCACAGAAACCATGAAAGGGTCTGAATGACCAACCTGCGACTAGTTTGCTCTTGAGAGAAGCCTCCGAAGCCAGCGCGTAGGACATGGTGATGATCCTCTCCTGCTCCTGCAGAGCTGAGTCCAGGGCCACCAGCCCCACCTCCGGCTTGTCCACAGACACTGCAGCTGCCAGGTTCTGCACACTAGCACATGTGCACACACACGATCGATATTTATATGATACTGCAGTGAGGGCATCAGCTTTCCACAGGCCCCTGTTGTGTATTAGTGCACTAACTCTGATTTACCTCGACTTTGCCAAGATGCTCTTGATGCGCTCCACCTTGCGATGGCGCTCCTCCTCCTCCTGAGGACTCAGCGGCTCCTCGGGCTCTGAATCCACGTAGCGCTCTGGGATCAGCACTTTCTGAGGCTTGGAGAGCTACAACATAGATATGACGAGTGTTAAGACTTCCACCTCCACTGTACTTTCAAACCGATTAGTGCAGATGAAAGAGCTTCACAATTAACCAAAGAGCCAAAAAAACACCGCAAAACAAAATGCATATTAGAAGCTTTAACAATTAAAAAAAGATCAAATAAATAGAAGACATAGCCGATAAAAGGAGAAAAAACATATGATGATAATATTAACTAGATTCCAGTTTTAATCATAAAATCAAAATGTAAAATCCCTGAGAAAATATATGATATGATAAGCAGAGGGAGAGGTAAGCTCAGCGATGAGCCCCTGCAACAAGCGGGTAATTTAGCTGTTTGTTCATAACTGAAAGCACATGCTGTCAGGGCTGCAACTAATTGGACAGTTACACATTTCTGTACGGCAGCCTCTTAGCTGCAGCTCTTTCAATTTGAAATAAAAATATTGGACACAACAAAAGTAAAGCGCCAAGTCTCAGCTTTAATTTGAGGTTTACATGAATGCAGAAAGAGCTGTGTGGGAGATGTCGCCCTCTAAACACAGCAGAGTTCAAAAGTTTAATTTTAATTTTAGGAGTTGAGAAGTAATTACACTCTTGACTACTAAATGTTTCTTGCTGCATGGTGTCGTTTAATGTTAGTTCATGCATGAAAAACAACCTCACACGTGGCTCGGAGGAGGACGAACACAGCTGCACATAAAGACTGTAACTGTGAGACACAGGCAGATAAATGAGCTGGAAGAAAAGCGATATAATCTCACATTAGTGGGGTAGTGCTGGTGATTTATGGCCACTATATTACAGATGTATTTCTTCTACCTCATTTGTCAGCTTCATACAATCAGCATTCAAAGTGACTTTTGCTGTGTCAACATTTTGTTTTATATTTTAACACAGAACGAGGGCGCTCATGTGACAATATCATTATCCAGCGTAGAACAAAAAAAAGCAGTCTCATCAATTTATTTAAAAATCATATTAGCGAGAGATGATAGCGGGAGTCTGTGCAGATGGGGTGAGGTGTGTATAAATGCTGTTTTCAGTTAAGCTGACGAATCCAAGAAACAAAACAGAGATCTTTGTAAAATAAAATCGGGCATGGACTGATGTTTACCAGTGAGTGCACATTGGTGCAGATCCAAATAAAAGTCTGGATCAATCAGATGCATGTGGTCTCATGGGGAGACTGTTGGGCCTCGGCAGACATTTGCTCTTGTGTGTGATTCTAATTCTAATTGAGGTACAGACATTGAACTCAGCAGCTTTATTTCTTCACTGAGACCAAGACTGCCCTTACCTCTTTGTTAAGGTCCACATCATAATCTAGCGGCTCCAGGTCCACTTCCTGTGCAGCAGGGGTCGTGGCCATGGAGTGATAGGTCAGCCACTCGTCCGACTGCGACCGGGGTCTCTCCTTGTGCTCGGGAGGCCTTTCCTCCCCCTGGACGCTCCTAACGCCCTGTGCCTCCTCCCCCTGAACAGCCCTCTCGAGCAGCTGCAGGTCAAACTCTTGCTCTCTCTTCCACTGGATAATGCACACAGGGGAAACAAAATATAGACATATATAGATAAATATAAATAAATATATACACTGTGAAACCAACGACAGGATGCTGCCATCAAGATGTTTTGATTATCGAGTCAAAGGGAAACAGATGCTCTTCATTTGCTCAACTTCATGAAACTCGGCCTGTGCAGCACACCTGTTATCACGGGTGATAGAAGAGAGGGTGTGTGTGTGTGTGTGTACAGGTGTGAAACAGATAGCATGCATAGATGAGTATGCATGTGTGAATTAAATGAAAGGCTCTCACATAAGATATTTCTTAACTCCATCCATAACAGAAATAAGGAAGATGCCACAACTCCAGTGAATGAACAGGACACATCACTTCACTCACACTGATGAGGTCCATTCACATAAACACCACTCCAATAATGAATAACAAACATGGCAATTTATATTCATCAGAAAATAACGTTTATTTATTTGCAAACATTCACATGCAAAATGAATGATTCTTGTAACTAATGATTAATTAGCAGATAAACGCTCTGATCAAACAGGGAAATGGTTTTACCTTTGTTTTCATACACATTAGTATTTTCCAAATTAAAGACAGTAGGTCCAAAACCCATAAACACTCATCTCTGTCTTTGTTTAAAACCAAGTCGGGAACATCCTATGATGAGGCTGAGTTGAGTTGGTTTCAATAGACATTGCTTAGTGCATGTCAGTGTTTTGGTCAGTAGAAAAATAAGAAGGCACTTTATTTCACTTTCTCTCTCTCTCTCTCTCTCACACACACACACACACGACAAACAGAAGAACATGAATATCTAGATGAAGAGACACAGGACACACACCAGGTGGACGACAGGGTAGTAGAATGTTAAACATATACAGAGTGAATTCAGCCACAGCCAAGAAATGAAAAGATCAGTGAACAGAGGAGAGATGGGATGGAAACAAGAGACGGAAATCTGGGACTACTCATAAGTCAGTGAATGTGAGGAGTAGATGGTACTATGGTCTGATGTCTGGGGTAATTAGTATGTTACATGTTTGAAAGGCAAGACACTTGCTGGTTTTCAGCAGTTTCCTAAGGAGTTCTACATTTCTACACACTTTGTGCTCAAGTTCAGAAAGCAGAGAGCATTTAACTCAACTAACTAATCTTTTTCACGGAAGACGTTTTGACATGTCAGAGCATGAGAGGCACAGAAATAATACAAAATATTGACGGCTGGATTTTAAGTGACAACTGGAAAATCTCTAAAGGTAGATGTCAAGTACAGCAGGCCACAGTGATGGTGACCTCTGACCTTTGGCCATCCAAAACAAATCATTTGCACCAAATCTGAATGGATTCTCTCGAGGCATTTCTGAGATGTTGTGTTGACAGGAACACAGTTTGGTAAGGTCACAGAGACCTTTACCTTTGACCACCAAATTCAGACCCTGAAGCGGAATGCCTCTGGACATAAGCTGACTAAGATGCGGGGGCTTAAAACCTGGGCGTTCCCTCATCAATAAGTCAAAATGTCTGCTGGGAAAAAGATCAATTCAATCCTGAACCAACATGCATGTAATAAGCGCGGTTAGACTGGCGTAGTAAATTTCCATACTGCACTAATTGAATGTATTACCAGCTCCTCTAAAGTCAGACATGCACAACTACCGGCGATCTCCACTCTCGGTTTGTTTGTGCTCATGCGTGAGTGTTATGTGTGATAATGTTCTAGTAACATACTGATCCAAAGTCTGCTGAGAGCGGACGCGAGGATGCGGCGCGGCGGTCTCCGTGACTCAGGGTGCGTTTGCGCTGGCGGACGAGGGCCTTCTGGTGCCTCTTCATCCTCTCCAGCTGCTCATCGGCACTCATCTTCCCCCTCTGCTGCTGCTGCGCCGGCTCCCCAGAGTACAGACGCTCCAAGGCACTTTTTGGTCTCTCCTGAGACGAGTGGGAGGAAGAAGAGAGTTGATAACAAGAGCAAAAGGTGCAGCTGAGGGTAAAGAAGTCGAATGAAAAAAAACAAACAAACAAGCTAAACAAGAAGGTAAAATGAGACAGCGGCTGACAGAAATCGGAAATACAGCAGGAACACAAATGTAGAGCGAACAGACAGAATCTGATGCAGAGCACTTAGAAGAGCAGATACTTAAATCTGAGATCTTTTGATCTTCAGAAATGTTGGTGAAACGTTTCAAATTCTGACTTTCACCCTGGTTTTCTGCCTGGTGATTTTAAATACTGGAATACTAAACACTGCATCTGACGCTGGTGATTATTATTATTATTATTATTTTCAAACCATTGTATTCATTGATATGACCCAGAAGTGAGAGTTTTATGCTGCCTCGTGTATATCTGTGCTGGCTCTCTGTTTGATTTGATCCTTCCTACCTAATTCTGAGGCTCACCTTCATGCCAGCAGCTGAGGCTGCTCTTCGGAGGGTCACATATGACGAGATGCTCGAAGACTGATTTAGTCTGAGTGAGGAACCAGCAACTCCTAAGGCAAAGCCAATATCAAGACACTTGACAACGTGTATATGGCAACATTAAATACATATACACACACACACACACAGATCTTGGTTCACTGACCACGTACCTCTGCTAGGTAATGTCTGGTAACCTCCTTCATGTCCAGATGTTACTGCACTGATGTGACTGGAGCCATCTCCAGCTCCCATGAGCTCTGGGTCGCTCAGAAAAGGCCTGAGTTCCACCTGGAAACGGATGAGACGCTTCCATTTAGAAATGGAATCAACACACACACACACACACACACACACACACAGGCATAGTTTATGTACCTTACTGTCTCCATTAGTGAACTGGCAAATCTCTCTGTCACGCTTCCGTTCATCTGACTGGCGCTTGAGGCCCCGTACCGACGTGTGTCTGATGACCGTTGTCTCCCGGGGCAGAGGGGGAACAGTAGGGGGGTGCTCATCTGGACTGTACACTTGAGGTAGAGGAGGTCTCGGAGGCACATCTTCCTCACCCTGCCCACAAAGCAAATGAGAAACAGTGAGCAAACACAGTGAAGAGACTTGCTGTGCTTGCGCTTTACGTCTTTGAACAGTAACAGCCAGCTGAAGTGACTTCTGCAGCAGAGGTCCCTCACCCATTTGAGCCCACTGGTGAAAGTGGAGGAGTGGTGCAAGAGCTGCTGGATGGGGCTGGAGGAGAGGGTGGGGGTGTGGCCACTGGGGCTGAGGTGGGGGCTGTGCTGCTGATGCTGGGACAGTCTCATCTCCATAGCAGACGGGCTCCCAGACACAGAAGGCACTGATGATGCCGACACTGAAGGCACAAATTTCCTCTCTGGGGAATTAGACGTGTATGAACATGGAGCATGAACGCGCGCTGTAAAGACTGAGCTTGCCTCTCCCACGGTAAATGTTCCAGGCATCAGTACAGAGAACAGAATTAAACAGCTTAATGATAAGACACAGAAGCATGAGCACAGGGCACAATTAGCTTTGTTCACACTTAAGTGGAATGATCTGGGCCCAATGTTTATCAATGTGGGGGGTGTAAATGAAGGTGCTCACAAAAACGGCACTGGCTCCGATGCAATCCTATGGGGCTGTATGGAATGTCTTCTAAAGGCACTGGTTGTCCTTCAAAGACAAGTCTTACTCTTGGGTTGTTGCCACAAGAAACAAGAGCAAGAGTTTTGGAGAGAGGACTTTGGATTTTAGTCAGAGAAACTGTGATGGCAGAATCTGTCTTTTTAGCTGCTACACAGTTGAGAGTGAAACCTCGACTGAGTGCAGTGTTGCCAGATTGCAGAACATTAATAACATGAACTAATCAATCAGTGATCATTGTGAAATGTTGTTGTCTGCTGGGCTGATAACAGAAGTACTGTTAATGTCCACATTTAAAAACATCAGGCCCAGGCTGACAACCCCCCAGCATCTTTCTCCCACTCCTCCGGGTGGCCCTCGTCTTACCTGGGTTGGTGACAGAGGAGATAGTGACTTTGTAGTTGGCTTTACTGCTGCTGAGACCTGCGATCACATCCTCAATCCTCCACAGCTCCTTTCTGATCTGGACTTTCTCCTGCTGCTCATTCAGAAACATGAACATCGACATGAAGAGTTTCTACAACCGACCCAGTAAATGAAGTAATTCATTAATGATCTCACACACACACACACACACACTCTTGTGCTTGTTGAGTGAGCTCACTGAGCCACAGACCTGGGAGAGATCACTGCGGTTCATGTGCCCCTGCAGGGCTGACTTGAGCCAGTCCACGTCTCTCTCCAGCCGACTGTATTCGTTCCACGCGTTCTCCATCTCCTGCAGAACAAAGGCAGAACGCACTTGAAGCTTTAATGAGACGAGAAACGGCCCCGAGAGAGAGGAGTCATTACACGAGCTGCTTTAAAATGTTTAACACAGAGATTTACGGTCACACTTTACACATAAGCCCACGCCTGGTGAGAAGCATTGTGGCCGCAGGTAGCTCGTTACTGCTGTTTTATGCTTTCTCGCTTTGTCAAGGGTCGTAAATATTTGACGTCAGCTAGCGAGGCTGGTAAATTCCTCTTAACCGTTTTCTTTTTAGTTAAGCTATTGAAATTCACATTTTCACAGACACAGGTGTGTCTGTAGTGGAGGAGACAGTCCGAGTTGTTGGACCCGCGTTAACGTGAGGGAGCTTCACTTTATTTTTAAACTGAAACAAAGACTCTGTATCTGCCACTACTGAGTGCTGCCTGGATCTCACCGTGGAAACCTGGGATATTTCAGCCCTGATGTGCACCACGTCCTCCTGTAGCAACTTCTGCTGGAAGGCGATCTTCTCAGCGTGGGACGGCTGATCTCTGTATTGCTCCATCTGCTGGTGGGAAACATCTAGCACAGACTCTAACTTGTCCTAGATAAGGGACATGAAAGACACCGTCATGATGCAAGAAGCATTTATGAGCCACACGAATGTACAGACACAGGCTGACACACAAACTACTGAACACAGAGAGAAAATATAACACGTGCAGAGCAACAACCTTGTCTTCCTTCAGGGTGCGTATCGTGGCCTCGAGCTCCTGGAGAATCTTGTCTTGTTCACACAGTCGACTTAATTTCACCTGAAGGACAAATGTACAGAAAGATGAAAACTACACATGCTTCGTATCAGTCTCTGTTGACCTGTTATGACAGTGAGGCGATAACGCAACAGAAAAAGAGGACAGAAATAAAACAATGCAGTGCAGCATCTGTGTACAACAGATGATTAAGGTCTTGTCTTTGTTAAGTTTTATTTCCACAACGCAGTGTGATACGATGGATTGATCGTCTCCTGCTGCCTCCGCTGTCTGGGAATATGTCAATAAAGCCTCATGTGTCTGAAAACCCCAGAGGAATTCCTCTCATCAGCGCAGTGAGAAATATCAAAAGGCTCCAGACTGTCTAGTTTGGGGGTGAGAACTGGTAATACCCATTATGAGTAATCATAATCAAAAATCCATATTTTCACATTCACTTTTGGCAAAAACCGCCTTAATCGAGAGTGACAGATTTGTTTTCCCAGAAATGGGTTATGTGTTTATGAAAACAGCGTAAGACTGCCTACTTCACAGTCTTTCTCACACAGTGCATTTTTCCTCAGATCTATTTATCATTCTGTTCAATTAATAATTAAGCTGTTTTTATTTTCGCTGCCGTATATTGTTGTTTTTAATTGCATGAAATATTCATTGTTCAGACAAATTTACTGGCAATTTCTTATAAATTGTTAAAATGGAACAATGCTAATGATGAAAAGCCAGGACATCCATCTTATTTACCTCCATTCAGCAGAAAACAAAGAAGGAGAAAAGCCGGATCAGGCAAATCAAACTGAAAAATTTAACAGCTCAACATCTTAAACTCCCATTACATGTATTTTTCTCTTTAAATTGCAGGGAGGAAAATAAAAGCTGTGGTCGATACTTTCAGGCCCTCACTGTGCAGCGTGCGTGTGGATGTCCCCACAGTGTTGCAATGCACATACGTTCCCTTCCCTTCACCGCCTCTGTTTACCACAACTTAGAAACACATGCACACACAAAACCACACTAAAACACTCAGTAAAGTCAGGCGAAAGTCAGATGCTTCTCTGTAGTGGATTACAAGAAGTTGAGGAAAAAAAAAATAGATCTTACAGAAAAGAAAGAGACGGATAAACAACGTGCTTATCTTCAAATCCTGAGACCGTAACGATTCACTTACATCAGCATCACTTTCTGCTATTTTCACAGGCCTGGAAGGTCTTTCTTTTTTTAAACTCTCTCGTCCAGTAACCTGAAATTCCCAACAGCCACAAGTAAAATGTTTAACATCAGTAATCGAAAGGCATTATTCAAGATAGCTCAATGCCAATGCTGCCAGGTCACGGATAACGACAACCACAAGAATGTTCATCATACGATGAGACTTTTGGACAAGTCAAAAGGATGGAACTACAATAAATAATGACAAAATAAATCACACCTAAGAAACCAAAAGCACAGGATGGAAGAATCTGAAGACAGGGCTGCTCTTCCTTAGCGGCTTCTTTTGAAGGTTAAACAACCAGGTCTATTAGTTAGGAAGAAACTCCTTTAAATAGTGATTTTATATTTCAGTAACATTATTTTTTACTTTGGTAAAAGGTTGAAATAGTCTTTAATGTCATTTGGGTAAATATTGAGCTGTAAGTTCACATGGCCTCTAGCTTCATGCTGTGGTAAAGCTGTATGTTCTGTAAATGCTAATGAGAATAATGAGCAAAAGAGAATCATTAAATATACCAAGATGAGTCCAGCTATTGAATTATGGTAATAATACACATCATGGTTGTTATCTTAATATAAAATACAGCTTACACTGACTGAATGTGCTACCTGTTTGTTGCTGTGATAATAAACAGACTTTCTTCTTTTATGCCATTTATAACAGCATTAATTTAAAATGTGTTTTTTTCTGTAATCAGCTCTAATGTAGTTAGAGGTTGGTTTTTTTTAAGCGTCAGTATGAATTAAATCGTTCCAGGACCATAACGATGATGTGAGGACACCACCGGATGAAACTAGAGGCCCAGACAGTTGCGATATGATGATGATGGCATTGAGAGCCATTTTTCTAAAGAGCACCATAGGGTTGTCTTCTCTGCTCCCACAAGCAAAACAAAAGCAAAGTGAAAATACAAAGACGCATTCAACAGCACATTCAGAAATGCATTCTAGCATGCAAGGAACCATGACAACTCCCTCTTCATCGCGTCTCAATGCAGGGCTGGAGAGTCACACAGCGAACAGTCAGATTAACGGATTCATGTGCAAAATTCAGGGGATGCATCACATTCCATTCGAGGAGGGGAGGAATGGACTGTTTCAACTTTGTATGCACACCATCCTTACATTGTAACAGTACCCACAACTCGGAGGGGAGTTTGCAAGCACATTGTGAACTGAAACCATCATCGGGTCAATACTTTGGATCTGTTTTGAAACAGGAAATGGAGAGGCGTTACAGGACGCACGGTCCGTCACATGACCTCCCGCTGTTCCAAAACACAACCCACATTTCCAATGAATGCACAGTGGTGTTAAACATACAAATCAATTAGCAACAAATGCTTTGTACAGGACTTAATAGAATCTACGTCAGCAGAAAACTATATGAGGCATCTGGTTAAAATACAGCAGAACTGGGGCTTTGCATTTGAGTCACACTGAAATGGGAATGGGAGTTTACACGACTTAGACATTTTAGAAATGCAACCATGTGCTTATATAAACTACAATTCCCATTAGGATGACACGTGTTACTACATAACCACACGGCATCGTCCAGTAGAGTCGCCCACTGGAAAACATTGTGACCAACATGAGATCTTTCACATGAAATGGCGAGAAGCCACACGGTTCTGGAACTTTAAGATGCTAACATTTCATCACTTGTTGGTCTTAGTCCCTTATTAATCAGAAAATTACCCTTAATCCACAAGTGTATAACTTACATTGTAAGAAGACAAGACATGTACATTCCATTGTAAGTAGACAGGAGAGAACAGTGCAGAACAGAGGAGAGAGATTGAGGGGGGAAACAGGGAGGCAGATGTTGGAGGCAGCAGCAAGAAAACAGCACTGCAGTCCAGAGACAGGGAGATGAAGTAGAGGATGAAAAGGATAAAGTGGCATTTACTTTGTTGGGGCCCACCTTCAGATCTAGATACTCCAGGTCCTTCTTCAGTTGTATGTAAGTATCATCAGCCTTTAAATGAGCAGCGGAGAGATAAATCATTTGAAATGAAGCTGCAACAGGATAATGGGTGTCCAGATGACTCCTGAGGCCTTCATGAGCGGTTCAGGCTTGTAAACAGAACTCTAATTAACTTGAATCTAATTACAGTTTACGTCTACCTCTGCCTTTTATCCACAGGGAGTAAAAGCCAGGCTCAAACTAATGGTGGAATTTTTTGAACTGGTTTCATGTCTCATGACTGACCTAGTACACAAATGAGCAACGCAGGTCTTGTGCATGCCATGAGGTCAAAGTGTGTGTTTACACTCCTTCATAATCACAAAGACTGACCGGAGAAGGGTCGGATGTTGGAAACTGGCTGGCGCTGCCATTACAGAGCGCCACTGCAGCTTCACTGTGCTCTGCACGCAAACGAGAAACTGTGGCCTGATGGCTGCTTTAGACGCCAAGAGCAAAAGGTTTACAGAAATGGAGATGGAAAGGTTTAAAACGCAGGCACCGTCATCACGCAACATGCATATTACTTATTATAAACAAGCCTTTAACAGCTCTTTTGGATCAAGGTGGGCGAGCGACACTCATTATTAAGACTAATGTGACGCTGAAAGGCAAACTGGACAGTCTGAAGAGCCCATGCCAGAATGAATGACTGAATGAGCAAGACAACCAAGCAGTGCAGATGAGCTCACAGTCATTAAAGCATGACAGGGAAGTAATGTATGGGATTGGCTGGGGTGATGGGCACCACGATGCACTGCCAGTGGTTGCAGTTAAGAAGGGTAGGGAACGTGCGAGGGCCCCTGACCTGCATGCCGGAGCCTAGGAGGCCGTTGTGCTGGTGGTGCTGCAGGTGAGCGAACGCATAGTTGGGGCTATGCACACCAGCCATCTTGGCCTGGTGCCTCCGAAGCTGAATGAGCAGCAGCGTCAACTCCTCTGGCTGTGGCCAAACCCCGGGTTTACGGGCCAGTGAAAGCACAGAGGAATGAGGAAAAAACGTATTTGAGAACCATCTGTGGGAGTACAGTGGCTGAGCTACAGCAGCAGAGAGAGGTGGTGCAGGATCCATCTACTAATGTCTTCATAAGGATGGACAAGTAAAAGCTACAGCTGCTGTGGGGAGGTGTGATTTACTGCACTAGCAGGGCTTTGAGGACACAGGTTATCAGGACTGATAACACCAAACAAATGTGTGACAGATTAGATTATACAAGCTTTACAATGGTTTTCTCTGCTCTAGATTGTGATACATTTGTTACTGTCACAGAGGTGAGCATAGGAAATACAACTTTGGATGTTGTGTTCTTGCAGTACTACAGTACTACTAATGAAACAAAGTTCTGTGGTGCACGTACTGGAGAGGATCGTACCGTTTTTCCATGTAAGCTCGGTGCACTGACAGTGTGCGTGATGTAGCCCATGGCTGGCATGGACCGTCTCTCTATTTGAGAAGTCTGTGGACAAACAAATTGAATCGACTTGTTATGACAGATCTTGTGCAGTCAAATCAAACGGAATGTCTAATCTACTCAGTAATCATGTTGGAAGTAAGATACAAAACACTCCATCACACTGAAGCGTTGAAGTTAAACCATTGCCTCCAAGTCTGCAAACAAATTTGTCTACACTGCAGATTTATTTTTTCCATCCATCCCTTTCTCCCCCTTTCATCGCTCCTCATCTCTTTTTTCGAAACAAGGTGTGCCCTGAGTTTGAGACGCTACAGGGCTTGGGAAATTTGACGTTTTTGCTTAACACACAGAATAAGCGAAAACCAGGCCCACTATATCGAACCTTAAAAGGACACAAACAACAAGAGATTTAATTAACTACACATAAATTATACCAAACCTGCTTTCTTAAAATAACATTTGTTTGCTACCAGCAAGAGAAGCACTGTAAGCCATTCCCTCTGAGATTCCCATGCCACTATTTTTTTGCTGTATAATAGGTTTTTTATTTAAATGCGAGATCAGAAGAAAGAGACCGCTGCTGATGTTTGAGATACAGTAGAGATGTTTATTGGGTGCTGAGGAGCCCTGGGCAAATTGTATTAGCTGCTAATAAAACATACTTCTTAAGGATATTCCACAGAGGAACACAGATCGCTATTACTTAAGTGCAGCCAGAAAGAACCATCAGCCTCAAAGATGCCGGGTGCACCAAAACTGAGTTCATTACCGCCTATATTTGGTTCCCATAAACATGGCTCACCCGGACCGTCTTGCACAGGCTGCGGCTCCCTTTGTTAAAAATGAATCTCCCTTGAAAAGGGTTTTCCATAATTGTGCGTCACTGTTTTATGCTTATAATTAGTGTCCTAACACTGGGATGAATGATGGAGGAAACACAGCATCTGCGACACTTTGTTTACTCGTGCAAGGCTAACGGGTGGTCATGAGGCTTGTGTGTGCTGGCAAATGCGGCGATGGTTTGGCGGGAGATCTTTTCACATGTGGAGGGTGTGGTGGGGAGACAGCGCAGGGTGTGGATGACGGGACATCCCCTCGCTCCGTCTCCTGCGGTGGTGGCGCTGCTGTCTGAGCGCTGCGATTGGTTTTGGGGAGCCAGCTTTTACTCACACATGCTCACACCACCTGTGGAGGGGGCCTGGGTGTGGACTGTGTGAATCTGCGGATGATTCACATGAGCATCAAAGTGTCCACGCTGAGAAATCGGAGCCTTCTCAGGCTGATCTTCCCATGGTGCCCTTCAACAGATACCCCACATCCTCCTCTGTGAGAATGAGACCTTTGTCCTTTTGTTCACTACATGCGAATTCACAAATTTTACTTCAATCGCAAGCCAATGAGAGACTAGTGACTATTTACAGCGTGCCAGCATTACGGGAAAAAGCAGAGAGTATGAGAACAAACATTTATGTGGGGTGAGACTGCGTCAAACTAGCTGCTCGTTGAATAACTCAATCAAATAATGATCTTTATGTGACTGATTCCCATAAGTGTCACTCCCCTCTGCCAGTTAAAGGGCACTGTCCAAGACATGTGTTAACTACCCAACAACTCTGGTCTACAAAACAAAAACAGGAGGTTTAAGCTACATCAGAACAAAAGACAACACTTGTGGTTGGTTTTGACCTTTTCATGATTTGTCGATATTGATTTTATATGAAATATATAACCTTTATATTTCTCTGAAAAATAACTTTTGACTAAGCTCATCAGTACAAAACCTTGTTAGTTAATTCCACTACACTAGTGAGGTATCTTACCTGGGAGAGGTGTGCACAGATGTGGCCCGGGGAGCTGGATCTTGTGTTGTCCCCGGATGTGACTTCATCCAGGGGCCTGACTGTGCGTCTGTCTGAGGGAGTGTGTGGCCTGCGAGGTGACAGCGGTTTGAATGAGGAGGGGACGGACGGTGGGACTTCACACGGGGACGGAGGGACAGAGATGGAGCGGGGCATCTCCACAGTGACTCTAAAGGAGGAAGAGTCTGTGAAGTTGGGCCCAGTGTAGACAGGAGCCGTGGGGCTGCCGTGACGGAACTGCTGCCGCTGCTGCCACTCGTACAGCTGCCACACCATTCCCTCCTTGGCGGCCATTCGCTCGTCAGTGGACATGCGGAAGTGGCTGAGTCGGTCGTGAGCGTACTTGTAGTCACTGGGCAGGTTGCACGTTGCCGGAGGAGAGTTGCTGCCGGACGGAGGACGAGGAGACTTTGGCAACGACTGATAGGTGTCCGTCGCGCTGCCTTTGGGCTTTAAGGGCGGAGTCCGCCGAGGGAGGTTGTACTCAGCAGAGGGAGCACTGCATGAGAGAGAAACACACTTAAAAAAAAACAAGCAAGATTTCCACGTGATCTGCCCACAGTTAGAATTGAAAAAAAAAAAAAAAAGATAATACCACTGGACAATTCAAATACACATAACAACCACTAGAGGGAAGCCTTTACTTGAGTTTTTGTCTTCCTGATTCATGCTGCTGTAGGGAGGAATGTTGGTGGAGCCCATGGACTGCATTGAAAGGATTTAAAGGAGTGGAGTCACACTCACCTCTTTGCTGGATCCCCTTTCTGAACTTTGACCCACTGCTCCACATGAGCCCGTGTGTTCTTCCTCTGCACATGTTTTTCGGTTCCTGTCTGTGAAACAAAGCCCCGCTGATAGATGAGATTTCCATTTTGTTCCGGCGGCAGAGCCAGTTGGATCACAGTCTGCTGTCCGTTCTTGTGGGCGGCACCATTGACAGGGTCTGGAGAGAGTCTCTCCGCTGGTTCCTCCGGGGCTGAAGCGACGGGCCTCCCTTGGATCTCTAATCCATACCTCACCTCTTCTCCAGGAGCCAGTCTGATGCCGTTATCAGCAGACTCCTCTCTGTCGCTCCTGTGCAGGCTCTCTGGCTGAGGTGAGTTCTGCTTGACGTGGACGTGGTTGGTTTGTGTGAAGGCCTGCTGTCCAGGCTTCTCTGGCTTCTCCACCTCACTGTGAAGTAGTCAGATTTAAAAAAGCACACGGTATTACCTGTCAACACTGTAGGTGTGTATGTAAGTGTTTAGTGAGGTCAGTTAGTGGGAAAACACACTTAATACTGCATATCCCGCTTTACAGTGTAGATACTGAAGACTCAAAGTACAGTGTTTAACACTTATTTACTTGGGTCTCATTTTCCATTTTCACAGGAGATTATGGTGAATTGAAAGTTGGTTCTTCACACAAGTGAAAACATGGCTACACTCATATACGACAGCCGTACCAGTCATTTCTCAATCCGTTTGTCAACATTTGCTCTGGCTCGTTGTTCAACAAGTTTCCATCTGCACTTTCTTACTGAATCCTCAGGGAGAAGTGACAGATGTTGTGTCTGTGTTTAATTGCTTTGGGTAATGTGCTGCGCTTCTCAGTTTCCTCAAATGATAAGACTCCCTTCATCAGGTTTCATTTTAAACTTCTTTAAAAAAAACTTTAAATACTATTAAAATGAATAAAACAAGTTTTTAAACGTCTAATTATACAAACTGCATAGTTTTCATAGCTCTTTCTCCTGAAAGTAATAAAGATAAAGTTGAAGTAATTAAATATGCTGTAATGTAGAGTAATATACTTTGGTTGATTCAGGAGCAAAGTGATGGTATTGTATTGTATTAATACTAATACACAGTGTATCAGTACTGCTGCTTATTATACATTAATACATTAATATATTTAGAAGATTATCATGAACATAAGCCCTTTCTAAACTCCAGATTACAGGAGTATTGACTTACATTGGCCTCTAAGTGGCATTATTGCACAGATTATTCAAACCATGCGGAGCATCCAGCTAATCTAATTACAGTTTACAGTACATTTACCACAGACACAGCTGTCACACAGTATGTAATGCAGATTATTTCTGTTAATGACTGTTAATATTTTCCTCAAACCATTCTGTTTGCAAATCCTCTTTGCACATGGTGATTAATACTGCAGGAACACGTTCTGCGGTCAGATGTCATATATGTGTGGTCAGCGGCTGCAGGGAGCCTCATTTACATCAGACCCAGATCGACAGTGCCCCATGGGAGACACGCAATACTGAATCTGCTGTTGTAACGGAGGGGCCAGGTGGCCAGGTCAACAGTCACAGAGATGACTAGGCTCTCGAGGGACATATCAAGACGTAGCCCCATCACAGAGACTGTTTCGCTTTATGGATGTAAAGATGGTGGCGCTGGTAGAGAAGCAACCAATTGCGTGAATCCTGCTCTGTAGTGCGAGACCAACCTCTTTATCGTGTGACTCTGCTGCATCAGCGCAGCCTGGTTCATGGCGCGGATCCAGCCATTCATGTCCTCCTGTGTGTCCGCACTGAAGAAATATGTCCGCATCCCGCAGTGTTCCGCCTGTGAGCCAATCACAGAGTTCTTATTGTAAATGTAGGAGCGCATTCCCGTGTGGCTCGCCTGACAAACAGAGAGAGAGAGAGAGGAGAGAGATAAAAACGTCTTATCCAAGATGAAACAACCCTGCCACTGGGGCTGATAAGTGGAAACTTTGCTGTCTCATTTACTGAAACAGACAGATGTCAACTGAGTCAGCATAAAGTTTACAGCAACATTTGACTGAAGCTAAAAGACATGGGAGGAGGCAAAGAACTGCAGCAGAAACAACACTGACACTGTGTTGTTTCTGGCAAAAAAATAAAAGCATCAGGTTAGATTTTCCACTGAGGAAAGCACTGCACTGTCTCCTCAGCTCAGAAGATTAGACAGCAGCTGAGTAAACAGCCAGACAGTAACAAAGAGAACACAGTGATGGACATCTTTCATCGCTTTACATACACACAATGCTGCATCTATCTAGGATGCCTAATAAATGAGCACCCTGGTGAAATAAACAGAGGCCAAATCTGCAAAAACTCTTTCCTCAGCCACGTGAAAGCAGCTGCCAATAATAATAGAGTTCTCCTCCTGATGTATAACATGTATCTTAACAAACAAATCCTGCTTTTTCATTGTGTCGCAGCTCATCTCACAACTGCACTCAAGAGATGTGGCTTTGACCTTTGACCTCTTGACTGGGTTGGTACATGAGAAATAAAAAAGCCTGTACAGTAAAGAATGCTATCGCATTTACAATTATTCTGCTCAGAAGGCCAAACATTGCAAAGAAAAATACTCCTGTTTCAAAACAAATGCTGTGAAACAAGTAGGCATCTTGTGTGGTTCATATACTATATGTACATGCAGTATATGTACAGCAGACGGACAATCTTTAAAGACACAGAAGCCGTAAGTCAGAGATTTTTAGGATGTGTGAAAGTAATATCAAGACAAATACCAGAGCCATAGATGTGCATGATGCTATACCTGTTGGCCATATTTCTAAAAGCACAAATGAGGTATTATTCAAGTTGAGTACAAAGTATTACTGCCTTCAGTGGTGAATAAAAAATATAACTTTAATAACAAAATCTGCATTGTATATTATTCCAAATAAATTCACAAGGCTCTGGCATTGTCCGTAAATTGCCGCAGTCGTCATGTCAGCATGTGATACAACTTTGATGCACACTGATAGAAATGTGTATTCAGAGGCTGACAGCATGATATTGAATAAAATGAGCTGAGGGCGGCGGACAGCTGATGATACTGAAGTGAAATCAAATACCTATCCATGCAAGACAGGAAGTCAGTGTGATTCAGATGGCCCACAGAGATAACAGTACTCACTCCCACGCCCGTGCACACACACCAGGTCACAATGGAAGGCAATAGACGAGGTAATGAGAGAAACACAGTGAGATGAATAAAAATAAAGGAACAGAAAAAACAACAATAGCAGATAAGTGCTGACTCGGTGAGGAAACAACAAAGGACTGAGTTTCAGTGGCAGAAACACAGTGTAATGATAAATGACATCAGTGACGTCACAGCTCTGCAACCATAGTGTTTTCAGGAGGGTAAAGAAAGTACTCCATGTAAATATTTCAGATATTACACAGCCTGCTGCTCCTATGGCTCCACTCAACTGCCGCTAAACAAATAAACACATGGTTCTGAAGGGTAAATTGAGTCACAAACTATAGTAAAGTACTCCTGCTCATTATTTCAGGCCAGCAGACTGGAGTCTGTAATTCACTGTACATGTCAGTGGCTCTGACATTCCTAAGTTGAACAGCACCAGACATCCACTGAGCAGCTGTCACGCTTACTTAGCAGTAACTGAAATATTCCAAAGCACCTCCGATGCACGTAATGAAATCTCCTGCTCTTTAATGCATGATGGCTCGGGGAGAGAGGGGGCGAGGGAGGGAGGGGATAAGGATCTTTTAAATGCAGGGTGGGACAGCATAGCCCAGGCCCATTTCACCTAACCTTACATTTACTCCCTGGCAAGCAGTGGGAGGAGACAGAGAAGAGGCTGAATGCATAATTAATACTCCCTGCAGAGCAATTACTGTACAAATTCCATTGTGCGTAATATGATCTTTAATGCAGGGGCGGTATGTCCCACAGAAGCACCCCCCTTCACACACATGTACACACTCTGAAAGAACAAAAAGCCCCACTACAAAGGAGCTGAGGAGGATTGCAACAGAATGCCCTGCAGCTGCAGTGATGCATCAAACATTCAGGTGCCATTGTTCTCTGCAACAAGCTCCGTTTCCACAGAGGAGGAGCTGGAGAGCGTTCAGCCTTCTCGCCATAAGAAACAGACGTACAGTAATCCCTCTGCTTCCCTCTGGCACAATTCACAGGCAGAAAAGACTTGCAAGTAAAATGACATTATTACCAAACGCTTTCTGGCTGTTTAATGAGTAATAAACAATGTGCCATTCAAGGTTTGAGGGAAAACAAAGCTCCTGCACTGTGCTTACCACGGTGAAGACTGTACTGCTGCAGCCTCTGCAGAGCACTGGAGCTACTGGGAATAATGTGTTTCCTCACAGCAGGTGAATAGAACAAGACCATGCATAAGTCTGCTTTATGTGGAATGCATATGATAATATAAGCAGATCGCCTCCTTTACAGAGTGTGACCAAAATATGTAAAGCTCTGCACTGCAGCCATCCACTTTAAAACTATTTTAAAACAGGAGTTACAGAAAATATTATGTACAGAAAGTATCTGATGCATAATAATGATAATGACCTGATCCCGACTTACATAGGTGTAACATTTCTTCATATTTTCTCTTGATGCTATAGTAAGATCACTACTCAGGCAAAGAGCTGAAATTGATCCCCGGTGACTGACCTACAGTAGCGAACACATTTCACACACACATGATTATGTCTCTCGTGTGTTTCAGTGACACTTCAGTGTTACCTTGAAAGCATATTTGCGGTTTATGTGGTCATCAGGCTCAACCGGTGCAATGACATAACTGGGCAGAGGGATGCTACCGAGCACCGTCTCCTCTCGGCTGTCTGTGAACCAAGAACACACACACACACACGGGCTATTGTTACTGGTATCCAAAACAGATCTTTGAATGTGTCAGGATTCCTCATAAAATGTTAATGTCTGACTGCAGGTAAATGAACAACAGGGGGATCGACAAGGCGTCATTCAGGGGTGACTCTGTTCTGGACAGGGTTACGTTGTGGCAACATGTGGCACGAAGTGGCATGTGGCTTATCAATTATTCAGTGTGATTAATGGAGGAGAGGAGGGAGATGCTATGGCAACACAAGCAGAGATACACTCCATAATAAAACACTCAAGTTAATGAGGAAGGAGAAGTGCGAGAAGGAGAAAGCAGGGGCTAGTGTGAGCAGTGCATGTCATACGTCTAATTACAGGCTGTCATCAGTCAAGAAAGGTGAGATCTCTGAAAGTTAATACGTCTGATTTCAGTACCAGAATCACTGTTTTGAGTGTTCCTTACACCCGAGCCAAAGCACTTTCCACACACTCACCTTTGTAGTAAAACAAGCAGTAGTCTGACAAAACAAACCACTTCCTTTTCCACAGTCGCATTCCAGAGCTGTCCTGGAGGTGAAGGGGGAAACAGAGCAGAGTGTACTTAGGAACCCTCCTCCCAGAAAACACACTGAAATTCACATTTTAATTCAAAACAGTAGCTCATTCACACAGGTACGGTTGAAGAGACAATTTATTATGTCCTTCAAATAATGTCAAATATTAGAATATATATCCTCTCATTCTGACGAGCAGGGAATAGAGAATAACCAAACAAATAAAGTGTTTAAACTAAACGAGTGTTGCTAACAGTTAAGTGGCTTTTCACCAAGAGCAGAGGAACTGCAGCTCACCTGTTTGTAGAGCCAGCCTCTTACCACCACTGGGATATTGAGGTTTCTTTTAATAGCATGATCCCTCTTGCCAAAACTGTGAACTTTCCCCAAACCTCTGGAGCCCTGGAGAAAAGTGGAAAAAACCCAGAGTTGATTAAATAAATTGCGGCTATGCTGAAGAACTGTGAGCCTGTTTACTTTGTTTACCAGAGGAAACATGCAGTAAGTAATATCAAAGTGACCAGGACACTGTTGGTGCAAAGACTCCAACTAGAGTTTTAGTCTTTCTGAGGAGTAAAATGTGTTTTTCCTGGAACTTCCTTCAACATTATGAGGAAAGGAGGAAATACCAGCTGAGAGTTCCTGGGGATGCGTCCATTTATAATCGGTCATATTTTTAGACATGGTTATTTCTGACTCCAGATTATCAGAGGAAATGAAATCATACTTTTTCCTCAGGTCTTTTGCAACATAAGTAACTTAAGTTGTCAGGTTATCAAACTTAAAATTAAACAAACACACAAATGTTGAAGGGAAAAAAAATCTCTTCTTAAAACTGTTTGCCTACACATGATGTGATTATTTCTTCATATATTCTTCTTTATATATCCCTGTTCAATTCAGGGGGATGAGTCAATGAGTCTGATTAAGTTTGAAAAATGACACAATGATTGGCCTTTGTGGCCATTAATCAGAATGAGAGTGATTAAACCAATGTATCAACATGAGTATTAAAAGTTAAGAGCTCCAACAGCATGGTAAAAAAAAATCTAAAAAAAAAAAAAAAAATTGGATTCAGTTTGAGATATTAAAACATATTTCCATATTTCAGGGTTTACTTTAAAACTAACAAATACATACAAAGACATATTTAAACAAGGTTGATCTCACCTTTGACGCTGAGGTATCTGACGTTGCTGGGGTCACACCCTTGGAGGACTCTGCGACCATGCTGGGGGCTCTCTGGTTGGCCGCTGACTTGGACATACGGGCCTCTATCCTGCAGCAGAGAGAGCAGCGACAGATCACTAACGACGAGATGAGAAGCATCAGACAGCGACGCCTCCACTGACAAACTCCAGACAAGCCGTGAAAACAGTGTCGCCCTGTGCTTCAGATAGAAAGGATATGGCTATTTCCTGACACTGCCACGCCACATGTCACTTAGCCAATGACTTTGCAGGGGACGTGTTAACAGTGGAAGATTTGTAGTCCGAACATCAGTGGCTCTGGAACTCACCCGAGGGGGAGGAGAGGGGAGGCTTTTTATACACACACCAAGATAACAGACCAAAACAAAAGCCTAACACATCAACACTCACCAACACAAACACAAGATAAAACAAGTTAGAACTCACTTCATCTCCCCACAGTGCCCCTAATCCTCTTCCTTAGAAGAGTAAGTCAATCTTCTTTTTCAGTCCACTTGTGATCAGAGCTCTTAGTCTTGGTGTTGGTTCCAGGTCTAAACAGTATGTGACGTGTCCCTCTGGCAACAATTGCCTCCTGCATTGTTATGTTAGGCAAAGAGATTGAAGGCAGCACTAATCTTATTTCTTCACACTTTGTGTGATGTACAACACTGAGGCTGAGGAAAAGCAGATAAACTCAAGATCTCTGTCAGAGAGAAAAGCAGGTGGAGCAAGGTTAAAAAAGTGTCTGCACTCACAGCGTGGACCACAGATAACACTATCAAAGGGTTCTTTCTCTCACATGAAGGGGACTTTGCTGTTTTATGTGACAGTTTCTTACTGTTTACCATCTCTGTCACTGGAGCAGTCCCCAAGGAGATTTGTTGTGGCGTGTGGTTGAGAGCAGCGATATATCACATCACATCACACAGTGCAGCAACGGGGAAGGAAGCTAAGCTTCATCTATTCCCGCTTCTCCTGCTCTGATGGAAATGGGGGCATATGTGGCAGGGTTTTTTTTAATCCTTTCAGGCAGCTAGTGCTTATAAAGAGATTGAACAAATTGATCATGTGTGATAATCTATAGCAAAGTCAGCTTCGGACCAGCAGAGCATCGGCTGATCGACCTCTGTGGTGATGGGCTTCATGAGGATCCTCTTCCTGCTCTGCCCTCAATCCAATACAGGTCTCCAGGGGACAGACTAAGGTCCTCTTCACTGGGAAGTGGGTCTGTGATTCATGCAGCCTACTTCCCTTTCAGACGTCATTACACACAGAGTGGCCCCACTAGCATCACTATGTCAGTGAACTGCAATGTTTTGCAGTTGAGGTGAGGTCACCCCCCTTTGCCACCTGTCACACTCTGCACTCAAGTCTTCAGCAGTATTTTACCCATAAGGGGGGAGAGAAGGCTTGAACTTAGGTGAGGAATAAAGTAAGCAAAGACGAAAAACAGACATGGCCTTAAAGGGCAATCCCCCAATTGTAAACAGACAGATTTACTTCTCAAAAGGTGCACTCCTCAGTTGTAATGGTTGGATTTATGGGTAATGCTAATTGTAGATTCTGTGTTCTTAGAGCTTGAGCCATACTCTGGGAATAAAGTCAGCAGAACTCTGCGGCCTTACATGTCTGGAGTTAGCAGTGTGAGAGCTACAACATGTGGCTAGGAATAAATACAAGAGACAACTGATCACCAAAGTAACTGACCAAATGTCATGTTTGCACATAAAGATATTTACAGGATTATTTAATTCCATTTACCCTGGTGATTGAGATGATCAAGGCTCAAATGTCAACACTGATGTGGCATCGTTCCACAAATGACACTTTATCTGACTAACACACACTGAGTGACCCGAACACCAGTTGATGGAGTCTCTTTCAATAGCAAGAAGAGGAGGTCACCGTGGTTGTAGCCAGCTGTGAAATCACTGAGCTGCAGATCTCGATAATTTGAAGTTAAATACACCTCTATAAAAAATAAAAAGAAATCCATAAAGTTTTTATAGCCCTCTGCACACAGGCAGGATTCAGCATTAACTCACTTGATGTCTCTTTCTTTAAGCACAACTACCCCTGCTGTGCTTCTGGTGCATATGACAGAGACTATTTTAAAAATATTGGCTAAGGACCAGTCTGCATATTTTTGTGTGTAAATGTCCTGGCCAGTCAGAACTATTTATTGATTTTGTTAGGGATATTGTTGCTGCATGTTCTAAGCTTCTCTTTGATCACTGAAGATCAGACCAAGGCTAGAGTGTTCACGTGCTGTCAGAAGACACTTTAATATGCTTACTGCATGGGCTGTGTTTCTTAACCCTTGTCTCGCCTGCTCTTTGACATCCTCATGTTGTTGTGGCAGGGGCAATAAACTGAGGCTATTCTTACTACAACATGTTTAAGAGCTTAGGACCAGCATGTCAAAGTAACAGAGTCATTTTGTCATTGATGAAACGTGTGCCACAACTGTAACTTTAAAGCCACTTGATGGTTTACAAATCCCTTGCTGAGCAGCTCCAGGGATAATGTGGGGTTTGAGGGAATGATTGACAGGAGGAGGGTGAGGATGGAACACAGTCAGTTTGCATTGCCTCAACACAACAGCTTTTCATTTGTGAGAATGCAGAGGCCACTCAACACGCTTCGGCCTTTAGTGGAGTCTTTGCTCTGTGTGGTCGTCTTACAACCGGGTAGCTTAAATAAGATCAGACACCTGCTGCTTTATATTGTGCTCTAAACCTGCCAAGCAGCTTTGATGGCCCCGCACGACAAGATTCACACGACGATGTAAAAGAATGATAAATCTGATGTCACGGCAAGCACATGCTGCAGTAAAGGAAAAAAAACAACATCGCTGTTCAAGTACTCGCTTATAGATTCAGTGACATGCGAGTAGTTTAATTCACTGCATGACTGGTATGTCGATGAGGTGTCTACTACAAAAACAGAAACCTTGTGGAAGCACTGTCAGTGATAATGCCTGAAGAGCGTTCCGCTTCATCATTTAATGACTTCACCAACACTGAGAGAACCAGCTCAGATGGGCCTCGCAGCCGTGAGATAGCCAACATTAACATAAATGGAATGATTGATGAGACAGGTTCACGACTGCAGATGTGTTGATGGAAAGTCAGGATTTTCTTACTTTCTTTCTAACAGCAATTTCTGCTCCCACAACATAGCAGTGATTATACTGCTGCTCCCACTGCATGACCTTGAAGTGACCCCTCCGTTTCATTTCAGCACGTAGCAAACGTCTGACGCACATGAAGAGGAATGATCCGCTCACCTGTCTTGGAGTGTGTATTCTGTGTTTTCAGGGGAAATCTGTCCGGTGACAGGATGTCGAAACGATGTCATCCTCAGGTTGTGGCTGCAGGAGACAGAGAGATGGGAGAAATCAGCACCAGGGGAGAAAATGAATTGAGCCTTCAGTCTTGTCATTAATCATAGACCTGCTGAAACCCGCATGAAAGCGTAGAGGGCCATGTTTTCATGTTTCTGTATTTGGTTGCTGATTGAAGTTACAAACAAAACAGAGCTCCCAATGATGCCTCAGTTAATGGGAAAAAGAAATCTATGTTAGCAGTGCAGCCAGGTCAGGAAGCACAGCTCATATTCTTTGACACAAAACGTAGAGCTCAGCACTCTGTGTCAGCTGGCTCACCAGGCTCTATTGATTTCAATTAGATCCATTTATTGCTTTTAAATAGAGCATAAATGCAGGTTACTGTCAAAGCACAGAATAAGAAATGATGTTTACAGTTTAACCGGAAACGAAATAAAAAGAAAACACAAATACAACCAAATATATAGAACTTACTCTTACTCTATACTTCACTTGAATTAATTTGTATTGATAAAAAGAAAATCAATTTCTAATCACTGATTTATTTAGCCTTCTGTCATAGGAGGTGAGGATTGAGCCACTCACTATGTCTCACAAAAGCCAACTGCTGCTTCAGAGTGTCGCGTGTGTGCTGTCTCAAGAGAGCCTAGGGTAGATATACATTTACAGCAGTGAGGAGTGGAAGGACAGCTGCACCATTTCAGGACCATTGAGGCGCAGAAACATATACAAACTGAACATGTTACCTTGTTGCATCACCATGCAGCAAAGGGGGGGGACAAACTGAGCTGACAGGAAAGATTTACGATTTGACATTTCAGAAAAGTTCAGGGGAGTGTTGATGAGGAACGATGCCGAGCAATCCTGCACACACAAACTACCTGAGATCAAATGCAAACGAAACATAACATTCACTTGTGTATGAATCTTTTGATCACATTGTACACATACATCATGTTCATGTACACAGGTCTGTTCAGGATGGTTACTGCCACTGATTCATAATTTGCTGAGCTGCACTGAACGAATTCAGCACTGCACCAGCCTCCCCCTGCTAATTAGAAATGTGCATTCTTTAGGCTTTTGTTTTAGCCGCATTACTTCTGAACTATTTGTCACGGAATTTGCAGCATCCCCAGTTAGTGTAAGAACACTGCAGCACAGTGGGTCTATTGGTTTGCAGAACACTTCCATCAGCGCTTGTAACAACAGAGTCCCGGAGTGGAAAATGAACTCTAGTTCAGATGAGCTGGCACTCTGCTTTCTGGATTACATCGTGGAGAGACAGAAAGTCAGAAATCAAAAATCAGAAACACTTGCCAGAATGTAACGTCACACACCTGATTCTGTGAACTGACTCATGTAATTTATTTTATTTGTGGTCAGATGTGATCAGTACAATTGGAGTTCTAATCAAGATTCATCTTTTTTTGCACGACCATCACCCCTGCTCTTAACAATAAATTGTTTATGTTTATGTGTAAAAGGCAGATGGTGTAAAAATGTATTACCTTAGAGTTCAACCTCTAAAGCAGACAAACTCTACATATACATTTGTTAATAATTGAAATAATCCAACAGTTCAATATCTACGAATCTTCAAATTAGTGTGATAAGTGTGATTGTTTTCATAAGTTTTAAATGTGTATGGCTCCTAACAGTTCCGTGGCTCTAAAGCAGTCATATTCAGTGATTCATCAATAAGTCAATTCTACCAAGAATTCACCTCACTAATATGTCTTTGAAAAACTAAACATTAGGTCAAGTGGAGTTCCTGTTTCCATTAGGACAGATAAGACGGAGAAAAGAATGGCTGGCATCTCCGCTTGCAGAGAGCCTCAGGAGGGAATCTCTCAATGTTCACATGTGCAGAGATCAGTCCCAACTCAGTGAAGAGGCAACACTCCGACTATGAAGAAAAAGGATTTCCTATAAACAACACAGAGTGTGATGTTGAGCAGGAATATTCAGCTGTGAACAGGGATTAACCTGAGAATTAAATGGCAACATGGTTTTGATTTCAGCCAAAGCTTCTTAGAATAAATGTGTCGAAACAGCAGTACTGCAGCTCAAACGATGTGTACATGCTCCCTCTCACAATGCCGCAACATCAGAGCTGGCGTCCACTAACGCTGTTGTTTTAAATCAAACTGGGCTCGGTGTAATCCCTGACCAACACAGGGGCTAAACCTTGGCAGCGGGGACACCAGGGGCAATCAGGCTCTGTAGCTTGAACACCCATCTCACTCTCTCTTTCCACAACCATAGCAACACACCGAGGCTCTAAACTGCTGCACACTATCCATCACAGACAGGAACCCTGCCATCTGCTTGCAGTCTCAACCCTTGTATTTGTTTACACGACTGTCCCTTAGAAAAAAAAGAATCTCCCATCAGGAACAACAGAAAACTCGTGCGAGCCTGAGCACTCACTGCCAGCTCAGTTCTCCTGCTCCGTTCTATCACACACACAGTGGAGACCGCCTCACCTGCTGAGAGAAAGTGAATCATCATGAATCAGCTGTTAGGACTCACTGTGGTGCCGCAGGTCATGGAAATCCTCTCCTCTGCGTTATCGGAAGAGGTGGGAGATACAGAGAGGGTCTCTGGTAGCAGCTGGCAACCCGGGAGGAGCGGAGTAAAAAGAGGAGCCAGCGATAAGAGGAGGACAGGAGTTTCCCAGTTTTTATCCTCCGTGATGTGAGTTTCATCCCACACTAGCTGAGCGGATGGTGGAGCTCTAGCTCCCTCCCAGCAGGGGAATACCTCTATCGCTTATCAGATCCTCCTCCCTCTCCATTTTAAACTTTACCCTCTAACTCTCTTTTCCTCTGAACACAAGCACCTCTTTCCAGGAAATCAGTTCCGTCTAGCAGCTGTTCAACATAAACTGTCATTCAGTCCTCAATGCAGCCACGAGAACAATGAGGGGTCTTTTTAATTGGTTGAATAATTGGCTGTTTGTTCAGGTTTGTTGTTACAATCCCTGTAATAACCAAGCTGTGATTGTTTTTTTGGTTGGCGATTGTGACAGAGGCATGCCACTGGTATCCTCTGAGTGGCAGCATTGCAACTACAGAGATAAAGAAACAGGCATGTTGGCAGTTTAGCTTTTTCTCCATCAGTGTAATAACATCCTTTTACCACTTCGTTGCTCCATGTTCACTTTTTAACTAAACGTAAAAACAGCATGTAAGCGAGTCTCTTAAATGACTGCAGCATTTGCATCTGCTTTATCTAAATGTCAGTGGATTCCTAAAACTAAACACTTTAAAACAAGATTAATATTAAACACATGTCACACACGCTGTGTTGAGTGGGACAGATTTACAACAATTCAGGATTAAAGCACTTTTAAAAACTTTAAAAATAGATCACCTCTTCAATGGCACCTCAGGGTCATGGGTGTCTGCTGTTTGATGCACGGCTCCAAGCTAAGAGGGAATTGAAACTAATCCTGTGGAATGCAAGCAGGAGCAGGTGGTACCAACATACTGAAGGCCTGTGGTAAATATCCCAAGCTAATGGAGCAGCCTCAGGGCTTTGTGTTTTCTCTTCGGACTCTAGTTTCACTAGAGAGAAGAATATATTTGAAGTAGCACTAGTTACAGATGGATATTGTTTGTCATTGTTAACATTAATAAACTGATTATATGTCAACTTCCTCTTTCATTTCCCTGTTTACACCCAAGGTATAGTGGTAGATCTATTTTATAAGAGTTGCTAAATGATTTTCTTCCTTGATTTTCTTATTTTAAAAGAAAGGGTTGAATAATGAACAATACCTAAAGGACATTGCAGCTTTGATCAGAATAAAATACAAATCAATATTGTACATATTCCACCAACAACCAGAGAACATAACACAAAAAAACAGGTCAGTCTTCTATAGAATTCAAATGTCAGGTCCAATGGAATTCCCACAGAGCAGCACTGAGGTTCAGTGATGGCAGCCATGGCTGTGTAAGACATGTTTCTGTGTGATGGAGTGTGACAGGACATTAAGTAGAGAGAGGATGATATTACTGACTCCCAGACACACCCTGCAGCATCACGAGCCGGGCAGGCTAAATTAATCGAGCCTCAATAACGGTGGTCTGTGCACAGTACATCCAGGCACGGGGAGCCATTAAGGAGATAAGCATTCTGCAGCAGGATTTGCACATGTTGACTGACCTTTATCAGTTTCATTGCAGAGCACTGCAGCAGCCTCGCTCTGCGCCTCTCATCAGCCTCTGCATGGAGTTAGTGAGGGATTTCGCTGTCGTTCACTTCACGCTGGCCTTTCCCTGATATTGCACCCGCTTACTGCTATCTCCATCATCATTATTGTTTACAGCTGCAGGAACTCAAGGCGGATTGGAAACTATTGCACATTGATTGCAACTCCACAGCTGCCGCCACGACCGTGCATGCGCGCACGTTGCTCTGAAACAGCATCAATACAACAGGGAAACACCTGCTCTGTGCTGTGCTTACATGGAGCGCGCAGTCATCTCGCAAACTACCCGAGCAGAAGCTAAGAGGAGCACAGACAGGCTCAAACAGGCCCAGTGCGCAGCAGTGACACGTGCAAAGGTTTGCTAGTGTCTCAGCCAATCAGACAGAGGGTTTGGCAGGAAGTGAAAGAGCTGTCACATTATTAGCGTTCAGCACACACACATTTCTTACACAGCACATTTCAGTACAGTCACCATGGTCCTTTAGGCCACGCTGTTCCAAAATATAGTCAAGGCAACAGTTGAATATGTGTCAGTGAATACAGGAAAGGCCTGTGTGCGCCAATAATAAAGGATTGGGATGCAAGAAAATACTTCTAACGTTGAATCAGAAACAGAGCCACTGCTCTGAGTGAAAACACTGATTAATTATAATTTCTGGTGCGGATTTAATCATCTTCTGCCAAAAATAGTTGTTGCTTTTCAGTTACGACTCATTTCATGCCTTCTCAATTGGAGTTTTCATTTCTCTAAATCCAATGAAGGACTGACAGAGGCTCCACTGCACAAACAAGGTTTTCAAAAAGAGCCCAAAGCCTGAGCCCAAACTGTTCTGTACATAAATAGGTTTAGTCTTGGTTGATAAATTTGTTATAAACCGAAAATCTTCCAGCAACAGCCTGCAGCAGGAGAGAAAATAGCTTCAACAAGAGATACATACATGTCAGCAATTCTTTTGCTCTACTGGCACGAATATAGCTGACTGATAAATATTTATAAAGGGTGATTAGAAGTGATTCATCAAAGAAATTGTGGTTTTATAACGCCTCCAACCATGACAGTAAAATGACTTCCAAAACCACTTATCTAAGGAATCAATATACCAACAGGGATATGCTGCAACAATGAAAAAAAGTTAGGAAGTTTTGTGGCACGAGCATTACTCTGTGCAGTGAATCAATGAAGGGGCCCTGCAGCATTAATTCCCAACAGCCCACATTTCCCTGCATCTTACTCACTGAATAATGAGGATCCAGATAAACCGGTGGTCATCTTTGTTTCATCTCTTCATTTGGCAGCTGTAAAATGTTGGATAATCTTAACCTCAAACTTTATATTAGATCTAGGATATCCTACACAGGTATGAGCCTCTCTGTTGGAGCTGTACATTTAGAATAAATCAGACAAACTGGTGCATTGCAATAGAATAGAATGCTTTCACTGTCATCATACATAATGTATGGCCAAATTAAAAATCACAGACACCCTGCCTCTTTTATTTCTAAACATCACAGCAGCATAGCTGATTCCTTCCATTTTGCTAAGGAATTATCCCTCACCCAGAGAAAAACAATCAACAAAAGCATTGCAAGGTTAAGAAGATGATGGAAAGTGCACAAGGCTTCTTGCTGGTCTGAACTGCAGCCCCTCCTTTTACACGTGTGTGTTTGTCTACTGTTATTCAATAAAGAGAGCCAAAAAACAGGACAACAGCTGAGTCCTGTTTTCTCTCCAATCTCTGCTGGCATTCTGCAACACAGACACAAACACACTGACTCTCCCCCACTGTACAGAGTCAGTCTTTGCCACAGGAAACCACAGGTTAATGAGAGAGTAACATGATGACCTCTGACCTCTGTTCCCCGGAGGCTATAGGAGTGCTAGCAGTTTCGACCACTGCAGGTCAGAGAGAGGTGTAGATAAGTGACAAACACTATCAGGACGACTTCAGCCATGAGACACACACAGGTAGGTCATCACAGCGCATGCAAGGCCACAAAGTGAAACCAAGGAGTCAGCACTCAGCAGGACAACAGCATCAGCTGCACGTCCTGCTGTTCTGTCCACAATGTGTCTGCCAGGCTGCAGCATCGCACTACACTGTGAAAAGCATGAGAAGGATTTAGCCATAAATTTAGTCTGCTGCTTGATAGTGCTACTGTGTTAAAAAAAAAAAATCTAAAATATATGCTAAGTGCTCTTCAAAAACACTGCCTAATCGGAACATTTAGGAGGAGAAGGTGCGGATAAGCTTTTTTTTCTGTCTTCTTACAGTGCCTCTGCTGATTATTCTGATTGTGTCGTGCACTGAGTGTCAAGTTTCTCAAAGAAATTCAACTATGTTGTCTGATCTTTGATATATGTAGATATATAATCAGTCCTCATATAATCAGCTCATACCTCCACCAACAGTCTCTTCAAACAAGCCAGCCAAAACTGCTCTCATAGATGAGTCCCCTGCATATGCCTGACACCTTTCAGTGAGATCAACAAATCAACACAATGAATGGCTTCTTTCTTATCCTAACCCTCCACCAAGTTGCATCCAAATGTGTTGAGTAGTCTTTGTGTAATGATGCTGACAGACAGACAAACCGATGGACAGGGACTAAAACATTACCTCCTTGAGGTAATGAAGCATAGACAGCAACTGCCAGCTCACACAGCCGGCTGGATGATCAATCTGCAGTGAACCCTTATTAAAAGGAATGCAATCAAATCCATGCAATTACTTTGCAACTCGTCCAAAAACAGTTTTGGCCTCGCCATGGTAATGGGCAGGTAGACAAGCATCCAAGCTCACTGCATTGCATCTTTGCTTTATGTAAAGAGTGTATTAGTGAATATGTGAAGCTGGATCTCCTTCTTCAGTCAGTTTTTTTCTGATGTTCAGAAAGACTCTTTGTTTGGCAGTTTAATAAAGTGAGACTTCTCTGAGGCACGCAATGAATCATCAATGCTTCTTTTACACCCTGAGACGGCGCACTCTATCGCCTGTGACTAACGAAAACTGGACTAAAGCATTAGTGCATGAATGCTACTGTGCCGCGTCTATATATACTGTGTCTCAAGAGCTAAGTCCAACCCACATTGCAGAGCCAAACACAGCTAACTGCTTAGCTGTGCAATGTAGGACAGGACGGGATGTGGAATGCAGCTTTTCTAAATCTGAAAAACCCCAGGCAGTCCTGTTATCTGTATCGAAACAAATCAAAACTACTAGGAGGCTCCACTGTAATAAAATCTGAAAATGAAAAACAAGTATTATTAATAATGTTGGATTATCTGGTCAATTGGCAGAAATGTTTACCAATAGAATCGAAAATCTGGACATCTGGAAAGAAAAGTTTCATCACATCCCCCAGAAAGATGCTTCTGTAGTAATTCATTAGAATTTACTGGCTCACCCTTAAATCCCCTCAGGGAGCTCCACCCCATGTGTAGGAGGCTTAACTAGCAAAACGATCATCACACCGTAAGCTGAATAAAAATTAAGAATATTAAAGAGCTTAAGGCCCTGAACAATATCAAAGGAAGAAGATACGATCAGCAAAGATAAAGACATATCAGGTGGTGCCGCACACATCTACTGAATCATCCTCATCCACAAGCTTCCATCTGAGTAACTCACAGACCAAAACTACACTCAAGAGTGTATAATAGCAGCAGTGAGGCTGATTCTGGAAGCAGAGAGCATGTAGCACATATCACACTGAAAGATTTTAAATGATGGTTCAAGAGGTATACAAAAAAATACAACAAAATAGAAAAGTTTCAAAGGAAAATGTTACTGAGCAATTTCAAGATTGAAAATATGTGGCTGCAGGAAGCAACTACTTGAATGTTCCAGTTTTACTTGAAAGTTCTCATGTTATTCAAATATATTTGATTGATATGCGGTGATGTGATTGGTGTTAAGAATCCTCAGTTTTTCATTTTTTCACTTTTCATTCACATCATGTCAGACCTGTCACAGCATTCCTATGATAAAATGGTAATGGAGCTGCATGTGCACCCATGTGAACTGCCTACTTATGCTGCAGGTTGTAGCTTATCACAGAAAATACACTGAGGCAGCTTTTTCCGAATGCAGCACTAATAAAACAATAAGTCACTGCCAGTTGTCAACTAACATTTAAGTACAAAAAAAAAAAAATCCAGAATCTTAACATAAGCCTTTCTTTTCTTTTCTCTTAAAGACCATTGTTACTAATCACCAGGCTAAACAGGCAGGACCTAGATAAAGGCCTTCACTTCATCTCAGGTCTCAGCTCTGTGCAGCAGAGGGGCTGACGTCTGTGAGTTAGTCCTGATCCCCAGTGCATCAGTATAACACATATGACCCACTGAATGTTTTAAGAGTTTAAAAGAAACAAACACAGTCCTACCTGCAGATTCTCAACCCAAGTCCCACACAGCAGCAGTTCTCATTAGCGAAACCCACCCCAAGCATTTTCATTTGTCTTCAGTTTTAGAGGAGCTGCCTGCTCCCAGAGGTTTTACTGAGCCAAATGAATGATCTGCAGCATGACTGGGTCTGATTCTGCTAAAATAAGACAATCTGTCATACCACACACACATTCCCCTCATTACACACGCACACAAATTGCATATGTTTGTGGTCAGATTATCTGTCTGATCTCTGATCCCCGTAATCCTGAAACATCAAACATCACAAAATACAAACTGACACAGACGACCGTGGCTAAAAATAGCAGAGAATCCTTCACTCTGGTTCACCTCTTGCTGTTAATTATGAACAAAAATCTAATGAGTGACCTCTGCAATTACTTTATGACTAATGGGTTGCAGCCCTAGTGCTATTATTGCAAAGACTGGGACAGAAAACTGTTGTTTGGAATTTGTCCCATGAGGGTGATAGAGCAGCTACTTGTGATTGTAAAGTTTCATTTTTTCAATCATTGCCGTGCTTTTATGAAAACACACCTATAGGAAATGGATATTAATCAATATTCTGATGCTGACCACATGTTCTCATACATGGCCTGTTTAATTACAATAATATTACGGTTATGTAATAAATTGACCTTGTAATCCATGTATGAAATTGCACGCGGCGGTTTATTAATGAACATCAGCTTTACCATATGCTCCTCATGAAATGGGACAGGTGTGGTTGAATTTTCTCGTATCTTCAGGGATTACATTATCTGAACCAGGCTAATCCCTGTTTTCCAAAAGCCATTTCATTAAAGCTGTGTCACTTGCCAGTGCTTTTGTCCAAAAACACAGGAGCAGATCAACAGCAGTTTCAGTCTAAAGCCCTTACACAATCATGTCACAGTCGGAGGCATCAATGTCATCCCACTGCTAAACAGCCTTCTCCTCCCACACACACACACACACACACACTGCTATCAGCAAGATGACAGTGTAGTAATGTATCCAATTAGGCCAGCGGCTAAAATATCCACAATAAAGAATAATGATCTTATGGATTTTGTCCGATGGCAAATGATGCTGTCATCATATTTGGACATAAATATGGAGGGTGCTGTCCGAGACATATCTGATTAGTCTGATAGATTTTGCTGCAGAGAATCTTGGTCCTGAGGGTGTCCGAGCTTGAATAGCGCAATATGCTTTACTGCAGCAGACCCATCTTTACAGCAGTGGTTGCCTCAGTGTCAGCTAAGGTAAACAGAGACGCTTCTGACTGCCATCAAGACAGGTGAATATCTTTACATGCAGTACACTCTCTGCAGGGCGACGTAACATTGTGTGTGTGTGTGTGTGTTCTCTCCTGCAGTTCTCATTACAGAATCTGAGCAGACACACAGAGCCAAAGCTGCTGCTGTACACACTCCCATAGGGGAGTTGCGTTACTCTGATACACAGGGTTAAGACAACGCAGCATCTCCATGACTGTGCTGAACAACACGCACGCACTCCCACAGTGGCCCAGAAAACATACATAGCCCACTGAAACACAAACAGATGTTTTCCTTTGTCCTGTTACATCATGTTGGTTGATTATGGCTATCCCATCACAGGGAAATCTTGAGGGAATTCATACAAATTGGGTACAAACATTTATTCAGCCTTAAAAATGAAGATATTGGATTTTGGCAATCAAAGGTCAAAGTTTAAGGTCACCTTGAACTAATTAGTGGTTAGTGGCCAAACCTATGTTGCCTCCTGCATGAGTTATTTTAAGAATGCCTGAAATTGGACAAAAAAAAAAAAACGTCACATGTCACATCACTCAATTGCATGCTGATATATCAAGTAATTGTTTCTTTAACATGATACCAAATATTGCAAAAATTAAAGAATTAGATCAATAATTAAGTTGAATCCCGCTCCCATCTGTCCATCACGATTCATCTAGAATGCATGAATGTTATCATTTTATCATGAGGGAAATTAAACAGATGGATTCGATAAATTAGGTGAGGTTCCAGTCGGCTGGCAGGAGGTAACTGAATTTAATGGCTATTTTTAACTCTGCTTTGCTGCAAGTGGGGAGCGCTCGTATAGACATGGTAGGCTTATTAAGTCAGACATCAGTAGAAGACAGTCAGCCACATCTGGTGCTCGGCAGATTTCACCAGAACAGTCCCCTCCCAGGAATGTCTTTCCCACTCACTGTGGCTGATCTAAATCTCAAACTCGCTGAATTCAAAAGGTCACAGGGAATGTACTCCCTCTCCCTCAACCCTCTGTGAGATATCATTATGTCTCTTCTTAGAAGTATTAGCTCTCCCTGGAAATGTGCAGAATGGCTGGAGTTAAGGAGAGATCACTTCTCCTTCTGGACAGAGGTTGAGCTGGATTGGGCGTGACGGGTTTGTACTCAACATTCCTGTACATGACTTAGGGAACTGAACTTCAAATCCGATGTTATCCAGCACCCTGAGTAAAACCTTACCAAGCATCAGTCATGTTACGTAATCCACTAGAAACGGACAGAACACACAGAACTGGTCCAACTCACAAGAAGCTTATTGCCATTGGTTTAACCTGAGTTATACATGTAGCTATGTCCTGCAGTGGCTGATGAGATTGATTGTTGGCCACAATGCCATCTACTGTTCATAGGTGATCCTTCTGTGGTCTAATGTTTACGGCCCACTGCCTCTTGGCTGAGAGCACAGCAGGTGGGCTGACTGCTGAGGGAGCACATGCACGAATGACAAATAGCCTGAGTAACCTTATCGCTGCGACTGACATGGAGACCCTGACAGAATGATAATAAGCTTGATTTTCTTTGAGTATATCTGTGAACGGTTGGGTCTATGGCATGGTTTCCTCTCAAAATTTAGTAGAAATTGACAAAGTCAATCCCTGGACCCACCCCCCTACACATTTTCATTTCAATTGTGCTAAGTGCGAGTATAAAAATCATAAGAGCTCACAGCAGTGCTGCTTAGTGCTGCTCACATTCTCAGGAGACAGAGTACAGTACAAAGTAGTACACAATGAATGGAAACGTTTACTACAAGCAGATGTGGCATTGTCTGTGTGAGCCTGTCTCCGTCAGTGTGTGTGGGCTGGGCCCTCACAGCAGCTGTGAAAAAAAGAAGAGGCAAACTCATGTAAACATGTACATTCCATAAGGAGATCTATCTGTGGCTCCCAGAGAGGAGGGGATGACTGCATCAAACAGCCTATACAGGCTTAACCTATGCACATTAACCACGTATATAATAAACAGCCTGAGAGTTCACAGTTCTGCTGACATTAACAAAGCAGTGACCAATGATCATGAGGCACTGCAGTGAGTCTCTCTCTCTCTCTCTCTCCCTCCCTCTCTCTCTGTCTTTTCATTTCTAACGACTGTTCTAATAGTCAAGTTTGCACAAATCTGATCCAATATCTTTATCAATACTACAGTGCTCATATTGACATAATTTGTTTATTGGGTTGATGTCACTGATTCATGTGCTAACACATAATCTATAATCTATAATCTATAAAATGATGTTGTTAGGAATAATAAATATCTGATAATTACTACTCTTCTTGTATGTGTGAGAGTTCTACTGAACCTACAGTTCACGTGAATTGCTTCAGGATACATTTAAAAAGTATTTGTATATTTGTGACACTTCAGTTTAATACAGTCTCATGAAAGCCTCCACGTGATAAAAGCAACAATAATAATGGTCATATAATGAGCACACAATAACTATATATATAATATATATTCAGGAATTAAGAGGTGTGTCTATCAAAGTGATTTCAGATCAGAAGTGGAAAAAGGGGGACCTATGCTCTCTATGTAATAGGATGCATTGATATACAACCATAAGACAAGCCAAGGGCAAAACAGCAAACATAGAAGACAGACACAAGCATGCGCATAGATTCACCTGCCTGTCCAATTAAAACACTAACAGCATGCACCCGAATCGCTTTATGTCCTGCAGCTGCAGGAGAGCTCTGCCAGACACACCTCCTGACGAGCTACGTAGCAATAGAGCATCACATACGTGTTGAGATATGGGCTGGGATACACACCTGAGAGTCGCCCGATACACTGGCTGCCTCTTGCAAGGGACGTGTACGGTCGACTGTCCTGGTTGGCCCAGCATGTTTGCTGCAGGTCTGTGATTTGCTGTGCCGTGCTCTGCTCCTCTCAGTGGTGCCTGTGTTGGTGTGTGTGTGTGTGTGTACTCTCAGCTGGTATTGCTGCTGTTGCTGACGTCCTTCGCCGAGCACTGTGGCTTCATTCAAAACATCCTCCTTCCCGCCTCTCTGGTGCAGGGCTGCTAAGGTGGAGCTAAAAATACCTGCAATCACTGAACTGTCCTCTCTCCACTACATTAGGCTTGTGACGGGGGTCATTACAGACACAAACCTAACCACTACATCATGTAGAGGCCCCAACACACAATATCAAACCACAGCTATAGAGCATTAGCCCTAAACCTTGTCATCAAATTCTCCCTCCTCTCTTTAGTGCTGCCCTTTCTCTCCTCACCTCTCTCTTCTAATGTATGCATTCCTCAGCACAGCTCTGCCACCGGAGCTCTTCCCTGAACTGGACGCCCTCTCTGCTCCATCCCCTCTGCAGTCATGCAGCCAATACACAGCATGCACAGCAAGACGGGGGAGATGGAGAAAGAGGAGGAAGGAAGGGAGGAAGGAAGGAAGGAATGGGAATTCCAATACAGTGAGCAAGGAGAGAGGGATGAGGGAGTGATTGGAAAAATTAGAGACCTAAAGATTACAAATTATTTAATCATAGATCATTGTATTAAATATGTACAGATCCTTGTACTATATTGTTTCCAGTTAGTGTGAAATAAATGTATTACTATTTGGTCACCACTAAATTGAAGCTACATACCTGAGTGCAGAGACGACCTCTAAGGATATTATATTATTTTACACAGGGATCAATATAAATGTCTATATACACACACTCACACATATTTAGTCATCTCACAATTTTTGGTGAATGTAAACGGATTCAATAGGAAACGCTCAACAACCAGCGGAGCTGAAGAGAAGAGAGTAGGAGTTGAGGAGCCATTATGAGAAATGGAAGTGATGACTGGGCTACATCCCACCAGCTAAGGAGACAGATGACTGTGCCATGCCACAAATGCCTCCTATCAGCTAATAAAGAGAGTGGGGGTCCAGGTGAAAAATGTTTTCTGTAGCAGTGAAGGACTCCAGAAGTCAGTTTACAGATTAAACTGACACTACCTGCATACATAGACGCTCACACACAAACATGCAGGTAATGCATCCAGCTGCTGTTGCCCTCGTCCCCCGAGTATTATCCTCTGCTGCTCTTCTCATCCATCTCCACTCTCCTTCACATCTCATTAGCATACCCCAGGAGTCGCAGGGCGCTCGCACTGCAAGTAAAGACCTATTCAGTGCTGTGGAGATGATTCCACGCTGACGTGTCTCTGGGTCTAATCCCCACCAATGGTCACATGAATTGTGCATTAGCCCTGTATTAAAGTCATTCATCACACCACGTAGAAAATCTCACGTAGAAAATCTCTAACAACTGAACTGCTAGATAACAGGTCTGTGTCAAGGTTTATGAATAAAAGCAGTAATTATATTCATTAAAAATGAATACATTAAAAAGCTTTATCAACTGCAATTACCAAACTGTGATTAAATGCCTCTGCTAACTGATGTAGTCTCTGAAAACTGATCAAACCTTTAAGAAATCCCTAAAGCGCTCTTGACATATATTCCAGAAGGAAAACAAAAAAACTGAAACTGGAAAAAAAGGCCAAATTAAATCACTTCAGTGAATCAAAGTGAACTGTATCAGATGTTATGAAATTCCATAATTCCCAGTCCTAGTCCTAAGTCATATTATCAGGAATGTGAGGACACTGTGACCTTGACATTGCACCTCCAAGCACCAAATTTGGATCAGTTCAACTCTGAAAAAGTTGATGTTTGTTCCAAATCTGGAGGCAGTCCCTCAAGCTCATCTGAAGATATCAGGTTCAAGAAAAACATAAACATACTTTGGCTGCCAAAATAAAACTTCAAGTGAATGCCTGATCATGACTACACACCCAGCTACCCTTAGTGGTAGAGAGCAACCAAGACCTTGTACTCAGGTTTTACATGCAAAATATGATCAGTGACTACGCAACTCCTTCCACCAGTAGGAATCACATGAACTACTAAACTCACTTCTCTTACTCTGACTGTGCTGTGTGCAGGATAGTGATGCCAGGAGGAGCATTTATGGTTGATTTAAATACGTGATGTTCCTCTAAGATTTGTCCTCTTTGTCAAATGTAAATTATGTTATGTGGTCACTTACCAGATGTTAAAAGCTGTTGAAAAGTCTCACATGAAGACGACCAATAAGGAGGGTCCTTCTCTGTTCTCCAAACGTATATTACCAGAGCCTGTTTCAATTGAGTGCCCAGTGCATCAGATAGGAGTAGATGTGCTGTTTCAGCCTTCTCTCTCCACTCCCCATCACTCAGTTACACTCCCAGCACTTACAGGACACAGCCCTTCTTCTCCTCTCCATGGAGGGATAAAACAATAACGCTCCATAGTTTGGCCCCTACAGAGACTTTAGACAGAGGGAAAACAGCACCTTCACATGTTGAGAAGCTGTGAAGCCGTCGCTCTTTGTGGTGACCACAGACGAAGCTGTGGGATGTGTTCACACAGTCAACACAAAGTGCTGACAATGGTGTCTGACTGCAACCAGAGCTCTCAGTCTCTACCCCAAGTTATCACATCACGTCCCAGTCAGCCAGGGAGAGGGGATGCAGGACAGAGAGCAGACGGTAGCTGAGAGGCAGGCTGCTGCAGTGCCCGTTCAATAATCCACAGACAGACGTATAGATAAGAGCAGCAGTGACGGTGGTCTAGATCGATGTGAAGATGACCATGTCAGCATTCATACCTCACTCTGTGACTTACTTCAACTGCTGTTGTCCTGATTGTTGTTTATCACACTTATGTTGTGGGGTTTAAGCCTTAAGTACCACAAAGACTAGTAAATGTGAATCTGCATCAACAGACAAAGACTCAACAGCAGTATCTAGTGGCTACATTAGGAACAGCAGTAGACAACAACGCAGCCCATGCAGACGTTCCACCATGGCTCAGTGGTTCACTGACAGATACGGATGGACATCATCATGAGAAAAACCCCACAATACAAAAAAACCCCACTGTGAAAATCATCACTAAATCTTTGCTGTAGAGTCGGAGCTTTATCTCACTAAGTAAATTAGGGTCAGAGGTGCCGACTGCTCACAAGGATCTTAAATTATCACACAGATTTATAATGGTGAAAAGGAGATTAAATCAGATCATGAATAAAAAAAAAAATTAGCCTTGCCTCTCAGCACTAGAGCAAATTAAATTGGATTGCTTCATGAGAACTCACGCAGCTGTGTGGTCAATGTGTTCAATAAACGCTGCAGTGAGTGAAATTGGCCTAACCTCCTAGATGTGCTCTCGCCAGCAGTGGCCAGATGGTCCTTTTCATTCATCTTCTCACACTCAATATTCTATTAAACAAAAACAGCAATATTTAATCAAGTCATCTACAATGACAAACATTTTCAGGGCTTGTACAAAAAAAAATCTGCAGAGAAGTGTTATTCAGACGAGCAATATACGGAGAGTAAACCACAAAGGATTATTATTATTGCAAGAAAGCGTGTGATTATTCCCTTAATGTAAGATTAAGGGGACAAATGTGTATCTAGATTCAAGGTGCCAAGTTGTAAAATAGCTGTGAGTGTGAGACTTATTTCTGTTTTACTGTACAATCAGGATGTGGAACTATTTCCTGTTCTCCGGAGTGCTGTTGCGTTCAAGGTCATCTTGTACTTAAAAGTTGTTTTCTTAGATTTTCTTCCCCTCAATTCCTGTTTTAGCCTGATTTCTCACAATAGCCCAGTTTCATGTGTGCATGTATAGGCACAGTTATTGAATGAATGCACTGTCGACTAATATATCATATTATAATTATTAGTATATCTGGGCTACACAGTGGAACAACATTGACATATTATCACCTCATAGAAAACTAAATAGGAAAAATATTATTCTGAAAACTTGATGCATGTAAGTCCAATATACTTTCTTATTAGCTTCACTAGTGACTGTAATCATGTTAAACACAGTAGAGCTCAGAGGACTGCAGAGGTGTATCTCTATAGATTGTCACTGATACCTCAAACATAGTCATTTGATCCTAATCAATGAAGTAGAATTATTAAGTTATAACTAGAGTAACCAAGGCCCAGCAGTCCCTGTCAATTCAATCCAGCTGCACCAAATTACACATCTTCATAGTCATGTCCTGTATTTTCTGATGTTAACACATTGATTAGTCCCCACATATAAACAGCAATAGAGATTACAAGTTACATATGTACATATTCTGTACCTTACCCAAGCATTTTTTTTGGTAAATGCAAATTTTCTGTGCTTGCAGAAAAACAACACTAACACAATATCCTGTATTAGAAGAAGGGTGAAATGCGTTTGTCACATTCAAATTTCCTTCATATATATCATCCCTTTTAGACCAATCACTGCAATCTAGGAATGAAAAGGATGCTTCGTGTGAAAGTGCTGGATTTTATATAGGCTCACTAGAAAGACTTTCCCTTTCCATACAACATCAATCTTCCACCGGTGCAGCTTTAAACTAATACATTTTTCTCTCCCCGTCTTCCTGTGGTGCGAGCAGAACAGTGTGGGACCTGCTCCTCTCTGCAGTGGCTCCAGTCGCACTCGGGCTCTGACAGAATGCGGCAGAAAAAACTGTCATCTGAATTCAATCAGAGGGAGGGAATACAAACTCTTTCTTTCCTCCAGGGACGCTGTGCAGAATTACTCGGATTCAGAGCTTCTATCTTAAACATGAAAAGTGGAAAATGACACAAGTGTTTTAAAATGTCAGGACTTAAATCATCAATTTGTTTCATGCTCACTACATCTACTGTACATCATTTCAGTAAATCTGTTGTATAAAAACTTCAATTTCACACAAAGCAATAACTTAAATGTTGCTGTGTAATACCGTAATACCATTAAACCAGGGTTACCTTGTCTCAATCTGCTTCTCCTCCTCCAAACTGGAGGGCTCCAGCTCAGACACCAGCTCTGTTTCATGATCAGCTGAGTCAGACCCCTGACCGAGGGGCAGGCAGCTGCAGCAGCAGGTCCCCATCCCAGCCCGGGCATCTCATCTGCTCTGACTCCTGCTCCAGCTCTGACTGGACAACCTGCTCAAAGCTGCCTGGACAGTGACTGACTCATTCGAGAGAATGTATATCATCGCACAGGGCACACCTCAGGTCCGCAGCTCTTTATGTATTCATTCATTGCAGTTTAAATATTGCAAGTCCTGATGGAAAGCTTCCTTTAGAGACAGCTGTCCGCTGTACAGCTCTCTCAATCTCCTCTTTGTTTCCATCATTTTTATTCAGTCCACTTTAACCTCTGACTATTTGTAGGCCCCTGACAGGCGTAAAGAGTCTGTATTGTCTAACTGTCAGAGGCCTTGTGATAAGTTGCAGCAGACGTGATATTGACAACGCGGCTCGTTTATAAATTGTTTTGGCCTCAAGTGAACGGACAGGCCTCCCCACCGGAGGGGAGACAAGACTGATGCACGGACATAATAGCTGTACACGCTCTAAACATGATACAAGGACCTACTGATAATGACAAATGGTCAACATAAATCACCCTCCAGGTCTTGCTACCTCACCAACATCCCATTTACAACAGCATTGCCATGAATCCCTATATCACATTCAGTATTACCACACACGCTGCTAAAGATGCTGTAAGCATGTGCGCCGCTGCCATCTCCACCAGAGTAATAGTTCATGCTTCAAGGCAAGGTTGTGTCTACGTGCATCAGTTGTAAGAAAATGAAGTGTTAATAATGTCCTGTGCAGTGTGTGTGTGTGTCACAGAAACAAATCTATCACACTTAAAGCGCCACTCTTGCCATCACCTTATTTGTATTTGATAATATATTTTATTACTATGTATTACATTTATTGTTTCTTTGTTGACGCGAAAGAGCATTTTGCTCTTCACCTGACCTTGAAATGCATTCAGCCTGTTCATTCCCTGCACTGCAACATGGTGCAATGGTGGAAAGAGAACTGCAAACAGCAGCATGTGTTTGTCAAACAGCAAATATGGGACCATGCAGTAAACGTGTTTACAGCTCATGACTGCTGATGATAATTTTCTTTAACAAGAAAGAGTAGAACTCAACCACAGTGTAATGTATATAAGAATATCCCTCTGAATATAATCTGCAGCCAGCAGGTGCTTTTCAACATAAAGCCAGGAACTCTGTCCAACTTGACAAAACATTTCCCTTCGTCACAGTACAGAGGTTTGGTGTTTTCTGTTCCCCTGTAATAATCCATCTTTTTGGAAAGATAAAACAGGAGTAATCTGATCCATCCAGACTCTGCTTGTCAAGAATGACACAACCATTTTGCAGGATCTATTTTCAGCTGAAGGTCACAGTGTCTCAACCAACTGCTTGAGGGAAGGTAAAAAGAGACAGAACGGTACACAGTAAAGTGACATGATATATATTATGTCCAGACACCATGCTGGGAAAAGGTGAGAGTAATTAATGAAGTTGATAACAAGGGTCCTGGACTTAGTATAATTCAAAACCACCTGCAAGTGTTCAAATCAGATCCAAATATATTTTTGAAAAAACAGGAGGGGCCATGTAGAAAGTTCCTCTTGTAAACATATTTACTATATGCTGTAGAAAAAAACCTGTGGTTTGCGTGACCCCTTGGGGTCAGTGTTGGCTTTGTGGTGCCGCAGAATACAAGTGTCAGTGCATCTTACTCTATAGTCAGATACTTTTCAATTCATCACCCATCCTTACCACACTGTGGGTCGTGGAGGTTGAGGGTTGAACATTTCAAATCTTTGGTTAACCTAAACCTCAATCTGCATGTCTTTGGACTATAGCAGGAGAGAGAACCCAGGCAGACAAAGGGAGAGGATGTTAAAGACCCCACTTAACCACTGTGCTGGCCCCTCTTCAACTCAGAGCTACACAATGCATGTAAGTGACACTGAAAGAGTCTGAAGACATTTGGCAAATGTCGAGACTGTGTCTGACACCTGCGCTCTGTAAACATGTAATTAGTATTTGCTCCATGGAGCACGTGTACAGTAGGACACCTGCTGGTGTTCTGGGAGCTTATTAAATCAAACATCTGCGACAGCAAGTTCAAGTCAGATGAGCCACATGACATACCAAGCTACATCTGTACCTTCTTGTCTGTTACATCCAAACACTGTTCACACTCTCTCAGTAAACACAACAGCTTTGAATATATCCGTTTCTATATCAGTACCCACAGATTGCCCTTCTTCAATAGAGTCAGTGAGGAGTGAAGTGAGGCTGCTTGTAATTGGTATTCATTGATGTCTTTCTTCATTCCCATGGCACTGGACAAAGATTACCAAGCAACGTTCCTTCACATGCACAGTCCTTGTAAACAGGAGGCTACTCAGCAAACTTAGCTGCAGTCAGTCCCATCTACACCACGCAGTGGAATCTTAAACTAATATCTTTGAATGAGTGTCGACAACTTCTTAAGTGAAGAATGAGTTAGTTATATAACAGATAAGTTTCTACTGCTGCTTGTAAAAAAAGGGGCCAAGAAAAGAAGAAAGGACTGAATGCACCTTCTTCCTGCCTGAGCCCAGAGCTGGACCAGTTGGGAAAACACTGAAAACTTTTCTTGTCTGTCAAACAAAACTTGTCCTAAATGCACTGCAGTGAAGTGACGTGGCCCCAAACAAAGAAACGCAAGGAAGTTGTGCCTCACTTTAAAAGTGCAAGTCAACGTCCAGTACAAAGGAATGTGTTAGATGTTTTCATGCATGAACTGTGGAAAGCGTCAGATTTTTGCCTTTCACGTTGGAAGAATGCAGCAAGAGGCTGTCAGAGTGAGGCATGGTAACAGTCAGGCGGTGGTGCTGTGCAGGAGACACGACTTGGAATGGGAATTCTGCGGCTAAAATCATCTCTGTCATCATCGTCTACGTGCAGCTCTTTTCATCCGGAGGTGGTTGTATTCTTTCAGGTTTGCATCCACTGTGTGTTGTGGTACCAACACGCTCAGTCCCTCACTGTGATGATTCATAACATGTTCCTGCTGTTGTCTCACATGGACTCAGTTCACATCTGAAAGCAGCTTCAGGTGGAAGTTTTACTTCACTTTAAAACTAAAGGTCAGTGTCAAGGGTGCAGTTTTACGGTTGAGAAGGGGGGGGGCATAAATTGCTTTTTAAAAACTTTTTTTTCCAGACATGCAATTATTTTTCTTGACAGAGCACAAAGATCACCAACAGGTTTGTGTTTCAGTTAGGAACAGGGTTAGGACCTTGGGGCTAGTTTGTATCCTCCCTTTTTGGCAATGATGTTTTTAACTCTGTTTATTAAAAAAAATAACCTTAATTAAGCCAGCCTTGAGATAAGGGCCTGTAAGGGTACTGGACTCTTTTTTATCTATTAAAATCCCCTGCTTCAATGCTCGCAAAACATCTCACAGCTAATTAATCCACACTGTCCACTACAAATATAGTCGGCTAGTTAAAAAATGCAAGCACAACCGAAAACCATAAGCATCAGGAGAATGGATGAACAAAATCCAACAGTGAAATATCGATGGGGTCATCACATTTGCTGAGAGTTGAGACAGAAACAGAGTAAGCTCTTTTTGTGACTTTCAGTGTGGATATCAAACACTTCTTCCTGGACTGTTCCACCACTATTGTAAGCCCATTCAACAATGTGAACTGTGTCCTCAACAGGACGCCATTGTACCTCAGCGGGGACATTTTTTTCCCTTAGGGAGCTATTGAATTGCGCATTTCCTGAGTGCCACGAACCTAATTGAACTCAATTCCACAGCTTCTTAACAATAATCATATTTTTCATAATCAGAGTGAATCAATGTTCATGACAGATGAAGTTAATCAAAGTTGGAAAAGAAGCTTAATTTAATTGTGTTGCAATTTAAGAGCATGAGTTACACACATGCCACATGTTCATGTTTGTTTTCTAATAGCTTGATTATAGATGTAATCACACCTCTAGACCTCAGCACACGCCACCGACACGGAACAGTTTCAGCTGCAGCACATTATCTTCTGGGATTGAAGTCCAATGAATCTGGAAGATTATTTCCAAATTGGGTCACATCCTTGGAGATTTGCAGACACACTCCATCTCAATCTGCTGCCACAGATGACAACAGACTTCTTCCCTCGGTTTTGACAATCCCCTCCTCCAATGACCACAGTTCACTCACTCTAATCCTCATCAGTGAGAGCTATGAAACTGAAAAAAGCTTCAACTCAGCTCACTTCTTAAGAAGCAAACATTGATCAGATAGTGAAGGGTGGCTCAAAGGGCCACGTGCAAATAAATGCGAGTTTAGTCTCAGAAGCAGAGTTTGAACAATCCCTCCTTTGTATTCCAACTCAGTTCCACCATCAATACGAACCAGGTCAAATTTTCGCAAATCTGTTGTTCAGTTTAAAAATAAATAGACTAAAATTAACTATTAAATTAAGTAATAAATATTGACCAAGTTTTTCTGTCCTTTTTTTTACATTTTTAAAATAAATGTATGGAATAATACCATTGTCCCAAAGCTATCTTCAGTTATTCATTTTTAACTAGTCTGTCTTGGATCTAAGCTGTAAAAATATGTTTAAAGCCTAAATCTTACTGCATTACCCTGGCCTGTGGCCACTCTCACAGCTCCCATGCTTGGGTTAAGAGTCCTGTAAGCTCAACCCAAGCTGCACGTCCTTAAATTACCTCATAGACACAAGGGACAAATTCAGAACACCATTATCATCATGGCATTTTCTATGAGCACAGTAATTCAAATAAACCACCACAGACAAAATCACCCACAATAAGAAAATGACAGTAAATGTCCCTCACTGAGTTATGATGAAGAGTTCATGCCCATTACAAGTTGTACACCAATAAGCCATTTCTCTCCTGGCGTATACTGTACACAAAACATCCATGAAAACAGGCAATGAAAACAACTCTCTGGCAAAAATAGTGTGGAACGTTGTCAGCTGGGCTCAAGATAAACCTCCTGAAACATAGGAATAGTCTCGGTTTGTTCCTGTTCGCCGTGTGACTCCAACAATCCCTCAACAACAAAGAGTCAAGCAGAGAGTCGGAGCCAAACGGGATCCTCCTACCATCACACTGGGCAACAAGTCCCCTGATTTAAGCGCCTTGACATTTAGGCCACCATATATCACACAGCGTCACTGATGCATTGTTCTCGCTTCTTAGAGAGAAAAAGTGATTGAACAAGGCCACCTTTATTCTAAACACAATATAAGTGTCAGCAGCAACAAATTTGTTAGTCGAAGCCACTTTATGTTTATTTTACAGCACATATTTTGATGCCAGCATGTCTTTCCAAGTGGCTATGAACATCCATTTGTTGGATTAAGTGCAGCCTCTATTTATGATTTGTAATTTGTTGTCCCTAAATAGATTGATCTTTAAAATAACTATCAACTATTAGACTGTTGTTTCTGTGTAGCAGGCATTGCCAGTAAATATCAACAGCAGAGAAATGGCAGCTCTGGGGATTTGAAACCTCCCCATACAGGCCTTCTGTCTGGAACAAATGGGGCAAACTAAAAGGGCTATGACAAGACTACGGGAAACCAGCTACTGTAGGAGGAGTTCCTAATTCAGAAAGATGCAGCTCCGATGTGGAATTCGTGTTTGCACTTCGTTTTACTGCAGGCTTTCTGTTTTCACTGTAAGCCTGACTTATCCAGTTGAATTTAACATGATGTGGCCCGGTTCCTCTGACACAAGCGGCCTTATGCTCATTGATAGTGATAGGCCACACAAATACCCTCAGTCTAAAACCAGTATAACACACAGCAGATGGAAATTAAAGCCGGGGTTGGGAATTTCTTGGATCCACCGGGTTAAGACTAGTCCTGTCCTGTCTCACCCTCTCTGTCGCCATGATGAGCATTTCTTTCTTTTAATGATGTTCAAAGAGTGATTCATGCTCGTGTTACATCTCATCTTGATTACTGTGATGCAGCGTTTACACTGTTTAAATCCCAGAGCCAGAACTTTATTGTGTGGCTTCAGGATGTCCTAAACACAGCAGGTTGACTTGTAACCAAATCACCGAAGCATGATCATGTCTCCTCTGTCTGTCTGTCTGCAATGATGGACAAAAACAATGGAAATGGATATGTCCATCTTTCTGTGAACACGTTTACTTTACACAGATGCTTTTCTCTCTTCGACTCGCACGGTGCAGCATAACACTTATTCTTCTAAGTGCTTTCTTTGGCAACTGGCCGGGCTGCAAAGCCTGAAGGGTTTCTACTCTGCAGTAGACTTAGATGAACTCCTCGCTGGTCGGACAAGACATTTTGAGCTGAGCAAATTCTGAGAAAAAATAGATTTAAGGTATTTCATTGCACTTTGAGTTTGTGTTTTGCAGTGTACCTGATCTTCCCCTCTCGTCTCTGTCAGTTTCTGCGTTTCTCTTTCTCTCAGTGTCCTCATCCTGCACCATTTCAATGAAAAATATTATACTGTATCTATCCAGTTTGCTGACATAGTCGAAGAACCACTGTGTTGAGTGAAGACACAAAGTCAATGGTAATCACATGAGAAAGTTGGTCTTCTTGGTGTTGTAAAATCTTTTCACTGGAATTTGTTTTTGGAGATTAATTTTTCTTACTTATCTGTGGGGAAAAAAATACTGAGACAGGATCTTGGTTGACCTCAGTGCTGGGTGCAGCCACGACTGAGAGACACATAAAGTGAAAAGACATTTTTTGCACATGACGTTTAACTTGTCTGCTGGAGCAAGTAGATTTGCCTTACACTTGCCCTATAAAAAATCCACTTGTCCCATATAAACAGACAAATCTTAATGTTGAGCCCTGGCCTACCTCATCTTCGCCTTTCTGGCTGCCGATCCCTTTAGATTGGGTTTTAAATTGTACTCTTGACTTTTAAGACCCTGCATGGCACTGAGTTACTGAGCGTCTAAATCATTCCTCACAGCTCGTTGCTTGAGATCTTCACACAAGACCCTGACAGTCATATCCTGAGAAGGTTACCAGGAAGGTTACCAGGAGTGACAGGGCCTTTACTGTTCGGGCGCCAAGCTTCTGGAATATTTTACCTAGTAAACTTCAACTACAACATGAAATCATCAGCACATCAGCACAGTTTTAAATCATTGTTGTGTTAATTGTAGACCTAGGAATTATACTTCACTTTGTTTAACCTTGGAGATGTTTCATTTGCATTTGACAAAGCAAAGATCTGTATGACAAGAAATATACTTTGGTGTGGATCTGGATAATGATCTGAAAGTATCTCATGTCAACACGTGTGTATGCAGTATTGGTGATAAAGTGGCCCCTCTGCCATGCTCTCGGGGTGTCCCTCCGCTTGTTCATGTTGGTATCATCATCAGTTTTAAATGTGAGACAAACATGTAAATTTAACACAAAAACAAACTTCACAGAGTGGTGTGCGTGACTTTGGGAAATCTAGTCCCCTCATCTGCCTCAATAATGCAATCACACCATACATCTCTGTCACCACATGGTCACACCCCTCTCCTCCCTACCTTTGAAGTCTCTCTCTCTTCTCTCTCTCACACACACACACACACACACACACACACACATCAAGACTATGCACCTATCTAATGGAGAGAGTAGAGGTCCTGCATGGAGGATGTGAGGAGAATTCTAATCGCCCTCCTTCCCTCTGTCCTGCTCTGCACTGCCACTCTCCATTCACAGTGCGGCCAGAAAAAAATTGGTTTCACCTATCAGATGGGACCTCAGTGTTCATCTGTGTGTCGGGGTCATTTGTCATGAGACCTACATACATATTACCAGATGAAACGGCACGTTCACAGCACGGGACTGTTTAGTCTCAGTGTTGGGTGGCAGAAAATCCAGCATGGAAGCAGATGAAGAGAGTGAAACACACACACACACACACACACACACAGGCAAACAAACGCTTTGACACAATGCATTCCCTAGCCCCTTAAATGACTAACCCTAACCTAATTTTAGTGCTGACTCTAAAACCAACTTAACTCTTTAACTCTTTCAACCCTGACACACACACACACACACTATAAAACAGCTTGCACGATCAGATTTTTTTAAACAACACAGCTCGTGAGCCACTCACTTGATGAAGTAGCTGGCTCCCTCGTCCGTGAAGCCCTCCTCCCATCCTCTGGGCAAGTCTGCAGGACGAACCGCCACAGTCACCGACACAAAAAACAGACAGCAAACTGACTGAAATGAGACAGGAAGACCCCCCCCCCCACCACCCCCCATGCCGCTGCAGCACAGCCCTCCGTCCTCTCCCGGTCCTACCTGAGCGGATCATGTGTCCCGAGTTAACCGGCTCACCAGTGCGCGGATGTAGCCAAGTGGTGCTACGAGTTTTATCGCTGCAACAGAGCGCGAGAGAGAGGAAGAGAGAGACACCTGTTACTGTGCCATAAAAGAGGAAAACCAGCCGCCAAACAGCCTCCACGCCGCGTTATTAACCACTCGCTTGGTGTTCGGGGGCGACTTGCAGCCACTCACTTGATAAAGAAGACGCGGCCATCTCTGCAAACTCCGTACGACCAGTGGTCAGGTAGGGTGTCCCGTCCGAGAGGTGCCGCCATGATCCCTCGTCTCCGCCTCGGCTGGTCCCCCCTGTCGCCCCCTCTCTCCAGTCCGCAGACTTTCTTCCAGGGAGCCCGGGCAACATCCACCGCTAGGGCTGCATAGTTTGTTTTAAAGGGGAAGAAACCCTGAGCGGGCAGCGGCGGCGGACCCTCCACCGAGGCTGTGCTGTAATGTGAGCTCGAGCTAACCTGTTTCCCACGAGAGGCGGTGCTGCTGCTGCTGCTGCTGGTTAAACATCACACAGCGTCGGTAACACATGAGGCACTGATACACACATGTCTGCAGGAATCAGGGCATGTAAAAACACATAACGCGTCAGCGAAGGAGTAATATCACGCTACTACTATATTGCTGCAAAGGATGGGGGGGGGGGGTAATTAAGTACTGCATATCTGAAAGAATAGAACCTGCAGTTTTATCTCTGAGCTGCAGTGTAGTGCAGAGACTGTGTGTGTGTGTGTGAAGAATTGATTAAATAAGCATCCAAGAACAGTTTCATCACAGGCTTATGAGAGACAAGAGACAGCCATGTCCGAGGGGGACTAGGAAATTAAAAGTGAGCCTATTAGTTTTGGTCCTTGGTGTCTGAGAATGTTTGAGAGTGCAGCCTTCCAAAGACCTGACAGAGGAAATGTTATACAGACACTGGGCCAGGAGGTTTATGACAGTTTATGACTCTATCAACGCGTGAGGTGTTCGTCCACACCTCTGATCCATCGTGGAAAGCCTTTCAAATCCATGGTGAAGATTCTGTTTATCTTAAATATGTCAATTCTAAAAGCATTTTCTATACACTGTGTAGAGATTATAGGCATAGATATATACTCTCTTGTGTTATTCCCTCAAAGCAAAGTTTACAATGAAAAAGTTACAACACTCTGCCTCATAATGATGTAGTAGACCATTGCATTAGAGAATAGGTTACACTTGTCAATTACATTTACTTTTGATACTTTTTAGTACTTACTTACTATTGACTTAATTGTGCAATGTTTCAGTACGTCCTCCACCACTTGTAGACCATGATGATTATTGTAGTTATTTTATATAATACACAGTCGTTTCAAGAAAGTTACTGCTACAGTTACATTTGGGAGCCAGGGAATGGATAAAGACTTTTAGGGGAAGCCCTAAAAAAATGTGGGGCCCATTAAAGTTTTATTTGAATTGAGAAACCTCATGACGCAGAATCAAACGCAGAATAAAAACAGAATCGTCACTGTAGCAGAGCTCATCTGCAGGTGTGTGTGTCTGTGCATAAATTGTACTGGAGGCCTTGGGTGCAGTTTGTCAGGTCCGCGTCACCTTCACTGCAGTCACAGTGTGAGGACAGAGAGCCTCCCCGTCCATGACAGGTTACAATAATGCTTACACCGCATCAAGCAGACCTTCCCAATTGACCAATGCTGCCCATAAATTCTACACAGGCTGTTTGGGGATGGGAAACATTCAAAGGACACAGGAGTTGTTGTTTGGCTGAGCATCAAACAAGGATCAAGGTTTGACGTCGTCATATCACTCCCTCTTACAGAGGTTTTACAAACAGACGTGAAGTGATTCCTCATGTGTTTCCTCTGACATGCAGCTCACAGAATTACCTTGGTGAAAGTAAAAAGCTGTGTCAGTCGGCAGGGAGCAGCAAACATCTGTTATAAATATTTGATTGGTAATTTCCATTCAGTGGAGCTTCATCGAAGCAGTCCCTTGTGGTTCGGGGCACTGTTCTTCAAAGATAGTGAGGGATAAAACACTAACTCTCAAAATCCATTATAGTACAGCTGTTGTGCAGAAACCCCTCTGCGGTAAATCTTTCAACGTCTTATCTACTCGACAGAGAAGTCAAGGAATAAATGAATTTCCTCTGCTCAAGTGTATGTTTCTAACCTTATGTGTGGCTTTTCCTTCATAAAGGACACGAGCAAATATTAACCAAGTGTGCAAGGTCTATAGATGAGAGACAGATTAAGCAAAGAACAAATTAGACAGCACAAGAAATGCACGTCCTTACACAGCAGTGAGGGAATGGACAGACACATTTGCAGATGTGAATCTTCGTCTATAATGTGAAGATATGCTTCAGCCTTATGTTCTGCATATGTTCTGCATTATATTGTGTGACAAACGGTAATAATGCCTTGAGAGATGATACAGTTTGAATCTTGATTCTACACCTGACCCCATTCCATCTTAAGACCTTCCACCAGCATCTACCCTCATTAGACAGGCCAACCCAAAACCTGACACACACTTTCCCTGTAACTACATCTACATCTGTATTTTATTGTGAAGGAATAGAGAGTGAATCACATTTCAAGAATATACAGTGCTGTCTGCATTTAAAGGTCAAGCACAGATTGATCAAAGTCTGCAAGAGACACAAATAAAACCTGGGTGAATCCATTATCACACAAACACTTCAATTTCGGTGATATGTGGTGCAGGAGGAACTTGTCTTGTTCCTCAGCCAGTATCAAAATGAAGCACAGGGTAGCGGGAGCACCATAAATACTGCAGTGTAATCATCTGGTATCCCGACTCAATTGCTCGTATTTGACCTTGCTATGATTTATTATCTTACCCACAACATACCCTTCCTCTTATACATACTAATTTATATACATGAATACACACATATTTATGCGCAATCCAGTGAAGCTCTGCAGTACGCTCTCTGCTGCTGCTGCTGCTCACTCCTGCCTCTCGGCTGCCAGAGGTTCACAATGCAGCAAGGTGACTCAATGTTACTGTCTTCTCCTCAGAGAGAGACTCCTCCTGCTGAATCACAGTTTACAGTGGGGGAAGAGCAGAGAATGTAATAAAGATTATCTCATGCTCCTCTGACTTTCAGCTCTTTAGTCAGGAATAGTTCAGATCTTAATCTGTCAGGCAGATGGCCACAAAGGAAATCTATTACATCTTTATTGAAATGCTTTTAAAAAATCTCAGCAGTGTAAAGTTTAAATAAATGAGCGTGGGTTCTCGAATTAAGGTACCGCACACACATTGAATTTAGATTGCGTCTTCCTCCTCGTTTGCAGATCGTTTAATCATCTTATCGTTGTTGATTAAACAGAGGTGCAGATCTTCCCCAGCTTTCTTTCAGTTTTATGTTATGACATGAGATAATGATGAATCACGTTCCATTGAACTATTGGTCTGACATCTGCAGAGCAGCGATGTTAAATTTATCATGAGCCAATTGATCCACATAAAGATTAAATTCATTGTCTCGTTGTACCAGCTTATAAAAAAGCTCATAAAAATTATTGTTATTTTTAAATCAGCACTTACAGTACCAGTAGAAAGCCAACACTTTTACAACTAACAAGTGACACATACATGGGTCTCTTGACATGGCCCAGTATCTGATACAAAAAACACTTACAGTTTACATCTTTTCTCTGGAATTCCATTCAATTTCATTTTCACTGTTTATCACCATGAGCACTAATGTGTTTGTCATTATAATTATATGTGGTTGTGTCTGTTTAGTCTTAAACTCCTGTGCTGTGCATATTTAACCTCTTAAGAGTGTGAACTGAATGGCAGGAAATAATGAATTCGGTCAACACGTTACAGCAGCGCCACCTGCTGGAAAGATGAGAGCTTTGCATGGGATGCTTCATATGACATTGAAGCTCATGTCAGCTTAAGTGTTGCCCATTGCAGCCAGCCCAGATGTCCAGTGTTGTTGTTTGTACCAGTGGAGGAGGGCATCACTTGAATATACCTACAGTGAAAGTGGCCTTTTTACCAAATGACTTTCGGACTGTGATCTGCATAAACATAACAGCTTCATAATAGTCCTGTTTTTTTTTTTTAATCAGTGAGATGACGAGACATGTTTTCAAAAAAATCCATGCCCCATCTACTTACATGGAGGAGGTGGGCTTTACAATCAGTACTGCAGGCTGCCACCAGGAGGTGATTGAGACGCGTTGGCGTCACTTTTGGCGAATGTATGTTGTCCATCTTGACACACAGTCTGTCAGTCAAACACATGACAAGTGAGGAAGAACAGGGGCAAACACTGCGCTCTTAGGAAGCCCCACCGATCACGTAGCATCATTGTTTTCATCATGTACCAGGACCCTCTCTCTTTAAGGGCATCTTTGCACCTGACATGTGGGCGTCTCTTCGCCGCCGCTCTGTCCAATAGCAGCCGCGGATTCAACCAGAAACACCGAGGGTCCGCCCACCGGCTCTGCCGTCATGCCGCCACGTACTACACGCCGCAACGCAACTTGCTGCTCCGTTTCACTGACAGCTCAAGCGGCCAATGCGCCCGTCGCTTCCTCTTGCACAGCTAGCACGGTCGGTTGTGTCCGAGCTATCTGCCGACGAGGCTCCAGCGGAAAGGATGTCGTCCAGGACTCATAATAAAGTCAGTATTTACGTGACACCCGTTTATTCTGCCTTTCTGTGAGGGTTTCAACGTCACGCGGACGTTAGCTTCGCTGCTCAGACTGACAACGTTCCGTTGGATACGTAACAAGCTAGGTGGCAGAGCTAAAGCTTCCTCTGGATATTATTAGCCACTTGGCCAATAATGTGCACAGTAAGCAGCCTCGACGTGTTGTTCGAGAGTATCGCTGTAGAATACGTTTCCTCGATTACATTTGGGGCCATTTACCATCAATTGCTGTTTGATATGTTCACCTGACTGTGATGAACATCTGTCCTGGTGACAATTGTTTGCAGATCCTCCTCAGCAGCTGGGCTCTGCTGCTGCTCCAGCTCCTGTGTTCGGAGGCAGTGCCCATCAGTATCGATAAGACCAAAGTCAGACAGCCGGAGACAAAACCTGAAGACCTTCCAGCCCCTCCAGCCAGTGTGGTGAGAGGACATCTGCTTTTTTGTGTCCAACACTCCCATTTTCTCCAGGACACCATGTTTTTAACAGCAGTCCAGATAGGACACACTAAACACTTAACTACCACAGGTTCTCTTCCATGTTTGGAAGGGAGGGCTGTTCAGCAGCAACCTGCAATTACACCACTACATATCATTAACTCCTACACACAGTACCTTTAAAAAGCACTAATAACTAATAAGCAGAAATCCCTGCTTATTAAAGAGGTGCTGATACTCTGCATTTCTGCTGTTTTGTAAAAGCATCTCATTTGAAAAATGAATGGCCTGAAACAAAACATATCTGTCAAATCCATTTCCTCGATAGAACAAGAGCTCCAGACGTTTGAGCTGTGTGAGAGCACAGATTTGACTCTCTGAAGTCTTGGCCACGTTTGTTCACGTTAAATATTGACGCAGTGACTCAACGCCAACACCTTGTAGAGTTTAAGTGACAGAAGTGACAATGCATCTGCATCCTTTAACTGTCGAGCCACCACATGATAATCATCACTTACTCAGTATGTTTTCTCTTTCACTGGCTTTCATTTCATAGGACACAGGACTTCACTATGACCGCTACCTCAGAGAAGTCATTGATTTTCTAGAGAAAGATCAGCACTTCAGAGAAAAGCTCCACAATACAGACATGGAAGACATCAAGGTATCTGCACTTTGACTTAAATGTTCATCGCTATTCTAAACATTATAGCATCAACTTTAACATGTCCTGGGGTTCAGTTTCAAAAATTCTACCTATTTTCCTTTTGATTATCATCATAAATATAATCTCACACTTCAGGTGTAAATAACGTATTTCTTCATTCTTCTTGACAAACAGCAAGGAAAGCTTGCTAAAGAGCTGGACTTTGTCAGCCATAATGTCCGAACAAAACTGGATGAGTTGAAGAGGCAGGAGGTGAACCGACTACGAACTCTGATTAAAGCCAAGCAGGACATCGAAGGAGGGAATGGTATGTCACAAGATGTATATTACCTTTTGATTCAAATTCAAAATAAGGTGCTGTGACTTCAACTTTAAATAAATTAGAAGGAAACTGCAAAATCTCTGTTTTTTTAATGTCACCACTTTCTCCCTGAATAGACATTGCAGTGGATCATCAAGCTCTGCTCAAACAGTTTGAGTACTTGAACCACATGAACCCACATACATTTGAAGTTGATGACTTGGATCGACTCATCAAATCGGTAAATCTACTCATACTCTACGCAACAAAAAACCCCTCAAATTAATTAAGTTTTCAGAATGACTGACCGTTTTCAACCGTTCTCCAATGCATAAAGGCCACCAATGATCTGGAGAACTACGACAAAGAAAGACACGAGGAGTTCAAGCAGTATGAAATGATGAAAGAGCACGACAGGCGGGAGCACCTGAAAACACTGGACGAGGAAGAAAGAAGGAAAGAGGAGGAGCACTATGAGGACCTGAGGAAGAAGCATGCAGACCACCCCAAAGTCAACCACCCGGTACGTCTGACCGAAGCATCGTTATCTGAGGTCTATGTTGAAATGTGACACATTTCATTACTTGAATATGGGGTGTTTTTTCACATGGAGTGTATTTTGAGTACATGTAAAATTAAATCCACCATAATGTTGATATTAGTTGTGTTTTTTTAACCTACCTATTTATTTTACATTACAGGGCAGCCAGAATCAGCTGAAGGAGGTGTGGGAGGATGCTGACGGCTTGGACCCTGAAGATTTCGACCCTAAGACCTTTTTCAAACTGCATGGTAAAACATTTTTTTCACCTGTTAACTGTTAAGGACTTTGCTCCACTGCGTGTGTCCTTAGATATAAGTGAAAATCATGCCTGTGTCTTTACAATGCAGATAGCAATGGAGACGGCTTCTTCGATGAACAGGAGCTGGAAGCATTGTTCACCAAAGAGGTAAGGCCACAACATGTGATCACGTGTCGTGTTTCAGTGAGCCATCTTTGCACCAACTGTTGGTCTTTGTTATTTTAGTTGGAAAAAATCTACGACCCCACCAACGAAGAAGATGACATGGTGGAGATGGAGGAAGAGAGGCTGCGTATGAGAGAACATGTTATGAACGAGGTACAGTAAGAGAAGTTAAAAGATAAACAGCAGATATAAAAATGTAATTATGCCTAATTATGTTCCTCGGCTGGCTTTACATTGTCCTATTCATAGACCTTTGCCAGTGAATAATAATATACTAGTGTATTATATTCTAAAAAACTGTGCTCTTGTCTCCCTCTTAGGTGGATTCAAACAAAGACAGGCTGGTCTCTTTAGACGAGTTCCTAGTTGCAACAAAGAAAAAGGAATTCTTGGAGCCCGATAGCTGGGAGGTGAGATTTACACTCAATGTATTTATCCGGCTGACATGATTTCAGAGACATTTTAACCTTTGTTTGCTCTTAAAACATTAAGAGGTTTAGTAAGTGTTTCCCCCTCTGCGTTGTTGTGCTCAGACCCTGGAGCAGAACCAGGCGTACACAGACGAAGAGATGAGGGAGTTTGAGGAGCATCTCGTTCAGCAGGAGCAGGACCTCAACATAAAGGCTAACGACCTCCAGAAACAGAGAGAGGAGCTGGAGAAACAACAGGAGCAGCTCAACGCACAGAAAATAGAGCTGCAACAGGTAAACACACACATCTTTTCCTGCAGGAAAATTATGTTGTTGTTTTCTGTAGTCTGTCTGGAAACGTGTGATGTTTTCTAAAACTAAACTGTGTAAGATTTTAATTCATTGTATGGAAATGATGGAAATGTGCTGCTGCTCTGTATACACAAACCTCTCTGTATATATATGATACTTCTCTGTTACAGGCAGTAGAGCACATGGAAAGGTTGAAATCACAGAAAGTAGACCCACCTCCAGAGGTGCACGGTAAGTGTCTATTGAACACTTCATGTTTATTTGATTCTTCAGGCTGAGCTCTGACCATGTTCAACTGTGTCTTTGCTACAGTTGAAGGGAATGCTATTCCACTTGACAATCAGTTACATCCTGAACAAGAAGCTCAACCCCAAGAGCATCATCCAGCACCTGAAGATGCAGCTCAGGACCACCACGCACAACAAATCCAAGACCTGGCTCAGCACGGTCTCCCCCAGACTCACCAGGATCTGCCACCAGGCCACCATAACGTGCCATAACAGTTTGATCTAAACTTGCAACACCAGACTTTGGCAGCACCTCCTCTCTAGCGTGCAGAGGAGTACACACCTTAACCAGGATGACTTCAGAGTCTGGAGCACACTCAAGATTAAGGAAAGCAGCACAAACGGAATCCCTGTTCAATGACACCAGTGTTTAATATTGGATGACATACTGATAATGCTCAACCAAGGACATACAAACATTAGAAATGATCCAGAATCTTTGGTAAATTTTTGTTGAACTTTTTTGAACCTGCTCTCATCTGTTCAAAGGACAGAACCTCAAAACACCACTCCATGACCGTATGGTTCTGTTGCAGGGGCCTGTCAAATGTGCTCAAGATAAAACCACCTCCAGACCTTTTAGAAAGATTATTTACACACGTGGCTTGTGAAATGTTTCACTGAAAATTTTCAGACATTTTAGATATTTGAGTGACAGATTTTCATCGCATTACACCTGGAAGAAGAGAATTTTTACCAGGTTCCAGTAGTCTGTCAAGAAATAATTCTACCAATATTTTTGCTACTTTCTCAGTGTTCTTTTACTTTTGTGCTGTTGCTTTATAAGATGCCATCTATTCACCTGTCAAAATATTGAGTTTTTTTTCAACTGGAGAAATACTTTACTCCATCAGAACAGGACTTTTCAAAACAGGAGATTTTTGGGTCAGACGACAGCCACCCCACTGAAGCTAAATTAAAGATTCTAGGCTGTCATGAATGTGTAATGTTTGAGTGGATGATTTTTTCTAATTTGCTTGATAACTGTTTTAAGATCTTTAGGATATAGGCAGAGACGTTTTATTTATTTCAGCTGATTTTTGGCCAGTGTCCCATTAAAAATGCAAGATAATTTTAACCTTGTTTAGGTCAAACTCTAAAATGAAAACTGAGGAATAGACATCATTAAAAAAAGAACTTGTTTAAATGTTGTAGATGGCCAGTGCAGTTTGTTCAGTTCACATCAACTTGTGATTGACCTGATCCTAGTTTCTGAAAAATAAGCAGTTTGATGTCTTCTCGTCTAACGTGGTTCCTTCTTGCCGGCAGACTATAACCACGGCCAACAGCGTCCAGTGCATCCAGTCAAGTTACAGCTCTGCCTTACTGTGGTTTCATTTTCTACGACATTTTGACATGGAATTCTTTAGTTTTCTCCCTGTGTTGTTTGTTTTCTGCGTGCCAAGTGCTCCTTGGAAACAATACTGCGTCATGATTTGCACAAAATTTGTACAGATGGTGTTTCAGATGCTTTCTGCTGGATTCAAGTCATGTGATGGTACTGTACACCTCCGTTCAACAATAAAGGTTATTATCAGACTTTGACAGTATGATGGAATACAATTTAAATAAGAAATTGTCATTGACTGTGACAACATAATTATTTTTTTACTTGTCATTACCGTGTATATTTGAAAACTGAATGTAACACCAAGACATCGGGATTGTCTTGATGTCACAGGTTTGAAGGCCTCAGTGACCAAACAGAACCAATCCATTGTGACATGAAAGGTGTCCAGAATTAACATAGCAGAAAATAATAGAACACAACTTTATTGAAACAGTCTCAATGAATAACATCGGCATACAAAGAGGTGATGGCAGAAGAGGTGACTGGGGTTAAAAAAAAAAAAAAAAGAAGAAGAAACAACCAAAACATTAAATGCCTTCATGAGACGTATTAGATCAAAAGGAAAGAGTGACTGGCAACACTGGGCAGAAGAAAATCAACCGCATGGAATTAGATCGACAGTGGCAGGGTATTTTTTGCATTTATTTTGTACAAAAAATAAATTAATGAAATCTTTCAAGTTTACAGGAATACCTATTTGTTGTTTTACAACACACAGACATGCTGATAATCCTACATGTGGTGAAGTTCAGCAATTTGTGTTAAAACATTTAGAGGATCTAGACAGACCGAAGCAGACTGACTCAGATAGCAGTAGGCCAGGAGTTAAAAAAATAAGATTACCAATGAGAAATAAAATATTGTTAGAAAAGTGAACGGGGCGAACACATTCAAAAATCCTGAATGTTCAACGTGGCGCAACTTGATGGTCCTTAGAATCCTTTAGGATCTCATTGGTTGAGCGTTACCTCGAGACAAACCTCGAGGTCCTTGGGCCGCTCCCCTTTTGTAGCCCTGCTGATATCCATCCTTAAAAACAACATGATTCACTATAATGAGCCATCTTACCACTTCCATAATATCTAGATAACACAAGTTACTTTGCTTTTTAAGTGGTTAGTGATGAAAGAAGCCTTACCCGCTGATAGGTGCTATTAGAATAGTCCCGAGACGTGTTGAATTGAGTTTGACCATAACCACCGCTGGGAGCGTTTGAGAAAGGAGGGCGGTAACCTTCATATCCCCCTGCATGTGTCAATAAAAAATAAACTCAGACCACCCTACAGCTCTATATTTGTAAAACAGTTTGATGCTCATACCTCTGAATCCATTAGAGGAGCCCCGGTATCCATTCATCACGCCTCGAGCGTTCCTGGGGCCGGACCTGGGCACAGCCCTGCTGTTGTAGAAGGACTGACCTGACTGTCCAAAACCTGCACCTGGAGAAGATTCTTCATGAGCCCCCGCTGGAGGCATGACTGAGTCTTGGGGCTGGAACCCACCAACAACTGGACAGAAGCAAACAAGATGAGTGCTAACGTGTATGAAGCTTTGTTCAGTGACTCAATTAAAACTTTCATCCAGAGAAATCTGTCCACCGGAGAGTCATGAAAGGGATTCAGTCTTTCAGGAAGAAGGAGCAAACATAAACGACTCAAACCCCCCAAAATAGTTGACATTGTGCAAACTATTCTGTTAATGCAAACATTTTTTTTCCTTTTTCCTTTTTCCTTTAGAATCCTAAATCTAAAATGTTCATTTTCCTAGCAATACTTTTGTATCGCCTTTTGTGTGCATGCAGACAGCCGAGGCCTCACCTGACTGTAATGTGTCCTGTGTGATGTCAGACTGGGTGACAGGACTCTCTGACTGACTGCTGAAGCCCTGTCCATAGCCACCAGGGAACTGGCTGGGCTGCTTCAGAGCATCTGCTTGGCCTTCAGTGGCTGGAGGTACAGGTGCATTCATGTTAAATACCTGTGGAGGAAACAAAGGGTTTCTGTATTTCAATCTGTCAAAACAAAATGTCACAGTCCCAGGAGAGCGCCTGGACAAAGAGGAATTATTTCAGGTTGGGAAATTAGGGCAATATTCGTATTGGTGCAGGAATTATCCTCCAGTGTCTGGTGCCGCTAATGAGCCCATCTGTCTTGTACAAACATGTACGGAACCAGAATGTCTGGCTGCGGGTAAAGAGTCCAAACATTGTCACTGGATGGGGACAGAACGCGTACCGCTTGCACTGACTGGAAGGGTGTGGCGTTGACATTGATGCCTCCAGTGTGTGTGGGCTTGGAGACAGGTGGAAAGGCAGAGGACAGGGAACATGGGGCGGGGGACTGCTCGGGCGAAAGAGACATCAAGGCCTGAGGTAGGAGGAAGTAGGAAACAGGGAAGGCGAGGAAACAAGGGTTGTGGACAGGTCAGTGTGAAAGAAGGGATCTTTGATTTTTCACTAAAAGACTCCTGCTTCTAGTGTATTACCACTTTATATAACTCCCTGAGATACAGTAGATGACGTCACGGTAGTGTCACACTAAATTCCCGTAGCAGCATTTTTTTAAATCATACCAAAGCATAGCAGCATGCCAAACTCTCACTGGCTGCTTCCTTGACTTGACTTACTTGTGAGGATTCCTGTGGTCCCGGCACTACACTTGTTTGAGGAAGTCTGGACTCTGAGAGGGCTGTTTGAAAGAAAAGTAAAGATGATTCAAACTTTATAAAAAGCTCCATGTGTATTACACTTGAAGTACAATACAGTTGGGTCCACACGAATATGGACACTGTTGCAATTTTTATAATTTGAAAGAAACAATCAAAATGGATTTGAAATGACGTCAATGTGAGATGCAGATGAAACAGGTGTGCACTTTCAGTTTTAATTAATATTTGATTTTTAAATTAAGCAGTTAAAGCTATTAGCCATATTGCCACACAACAAAAACAGTGAACAGACACTTATCAACAGAGTCACAGAATAAAATGAATTGGCACTGACGTGAAGGGCAGCCCATCTGCTGCAGGTCCGCAGTCTGCACAGGCTTCATGGGCTGAGCAGAGACAATAGCTGGGTCCAGAGCCTGGCCGTCAAACTCCAACACTGACTCCTAGGATAAAAAAGAAAATATTATTGCCGAGTCATGGATCCTACAGTAAGTCCGACATCAGCAAGACCTACACAGGGCTTAGAATGAAGCAGCTAAGAAAATCAGTCAGTATCACGTTTTAAATCTCTTTTTAACTTTAACTCCAGTGTCCTCAGATGAAAAACTGGCTCCACGCTTGCGCTACACATTTATTATCTGTATCTCCCTTGGTGCTTTGACTGCATCTCCATGAGAAAGTAGATGGATTTGACTACAACGCTCAATATATGAAGAACACATCAAGTGCTGAGCTTGACCAGTTCACCTGCATGAAGTTGTAGGTTCCTTGCATCTGGGCCATGAGGTCTTGCACTACCTGCTTCCTGACCACTGGGTCAGTGGTCGGAGGGGGGGTGTCACAGTTCATAGCGACAGTTGGTTCTGGAGCCAGCTGGGCAGGGGGCTGGAGGGAATTCACCATCTATTCGACACAGATACACGTGACGGGAACGTTAGAGAAACACAGTGTTGAAACATAGCATAGTAGCATTATGTTGATGGTGTCACTGGTGTGATTACAGTTCAGCAACATACCTGAGCCTCCACTGTCCACTCCTCCACTTGTTCTTTCTCTGTACTGCTGTACGCAGTGTCTGGAATGAACTGCCTGTTTACAAACTATGAATACAAGACGAGAATGAAGCCTGGCAAAAAAGAGGAAAAAGGCTCATTTGTCTGAGTTAAAGGGAATCTCATAGAAATCTCACCTCTGTGGTTTCCACTTTAATTGGTGGTGTGAATTTTTCAGTCGCTGTTCCTTCTGGATAAAAAAGGCAATTGTGAATTCAATTTTCTTCCAAAAAAAAAAAAAAATGCACAGCCACAAATCTGTTAGTGAGTTTTAGTTACCAGGTTCTGATAGCTGCTCCCCAGCACTGGACTCAGCTACCACAGTATGCTCCTCTTGTTCCTCTTCTTGCTCACACGCCCCATTTTGATGAGTCTGAGCTCTGTCAAAGTAACCACTGAGCAGCACTTTGTCCAGAATGTCCTTCAGGGACTTATCTAGGGTAAAGAGTGACAAATATGCATAGTACAACCCACAATGACAAATTGAAAATCTGTTTGAACGAGAGGAATAACCATGGCACGGCATCAGTCTCAGTGGGAGAGAATGAGCCATTTTGAGATGAGGTGCAGCATAGCCAGAGCATTTAATGGAATCATTGACATCAAGGAACATTAGCCACTGCTCATCAACTGACACAGAAACTTCCCACTGAAATTATTTTGGAGGTGGAAGCTACATGCAGAGACGTCCTCTAGGCTGCATGTGACTCTGACGGGGGCATCAGCTCGATTACAACCCAAATCATATAGTCCAAACTGAGCTGTGATGACTACTGGACACATTTTTGAATGTCCTTGTGGGGCCAGCCAAAAGACCTCATTTAAACTCCACTGAACATGAAGGCCATTGAGGACGACTGAGCAAAAACGCAACCATTGCATCTGAAGCCTGATGATCTAAACCAAGGAGAGGATGAAAAACTGGGACTGCTCCTCAAAGGGGTTCTATATGTATAGAAATTAGATTATGGGATTTAATTTTTAAAACTTACTTAGTGTGTAGAATGAGTCATGTTCAATAAAGTAATATAACAATATACATGTGCAAAGCTCACTGAATACTTTCAGACGTGTGCATGTGTCATGGAAGATGAAAAAGCATCATAATACTCACATGTAGTCCCTGCCACAGCTTTGTCATGGCCCTCGAGCAGTTCCCACAAGTGTACTGAGGCTTCTTCATATTGATCAGTCAACCTGTACACAGGGGTGATACAGGAAATACGCTACTGAGGAGGTACAAATACGGCTATTACAACAACAACCAAACATATTTAAATAGTTATAATAAAACACCCCTTTATATTTGTGGCACTGAAAAATCGCAGCTACCCCCCCCCCCTACCTGACGTCATAGTTCCTATCAGGTCCCACCAGTTTGTAAAACTCATCAAGGGAAGTGAGGTCAGCGTCAGTGAGCAGAGGGGAACCAGTGGCATCAGGTCGTTTAAGGTCCTGTCTGATGCTGTCATCCCCCAACTGGTCCAGTAAAAACTGAAGCTCCAGAACTGTCTTCAGTCGCCTCTGTTCCATCTCCTCTCGCTGGAGCTGTTCCCGTCTTGCAGACTTTTTCACTGCCTTTTGAATCTGAAAACATGCATGTTTATGTTTTGTAAGTCCCTAACAAATCATTTACATAACCACAGTGCTGAGATCTCATTATAGATTTTACTTGACTGGAGACTGAGAAGACATTTGCAACAACTGCCTCTGTGTCTAAATGTCATCATGACATGCACAATGCTGAGAAAACCATTAAAATAAATGATGTCAAGGTTTGTATATAACTAAGGGCTCACCTCTTGGCTCAATGAGACAAAGCTTTTCTGCAATTCTCGAGCAAACTCAAGATTGTTGATGATCTCTTGGTACTTTGTCAAGGCATCCTTTGAGTATAAAGAGGAAAAAAAATTAGAAATACCATTACAGATATAGTATGAAAGGGTTCAGTAGATGAGGCTGCACTGCTTTACAGAAAATATGATAATGATAAGACTGATAACATCCTAATTAAGGAAAAATAATGTATTCATCATCAAATAAGGTTAATAAGTGTATATGATCTATTGAGTTCATATTTCAGCAGACACCGTTAAAACTAAATTGTAAGCCAACTGCAGGTTGTCTTTTCTTACCAGCTGATCTTGATTCAGTCTTTCTCCTTTATTCTTCTTCGCCTGGTAGTCATCCAGTTTGCCCTGTAAGAACATTAAGTTGAAATTAAGTACAAATCTACAGAAAGATCACATGCTTTTGGGAAACAGATTATTTTCAGGTTTGACATGCTCAAAATATCATATTCTCGCTGGCATTTAAAATGCCAAATAGTTAAACCAATGTTTGACCACACATTTAATCGTGACACAAGTACAGATACCTTTTTCTTCTCCATGTTGCGAACCTTCTTGTCCATCACACCAAGAATCTGCTTCATGGCTTCAGTGTGACTTCCATTTCCCATGTCTGGAGTGACTGACTGGACAGCACTGTTGCCAACCATTGCTGAAGGCATCTGTGGGGAGATGAAGCAGCTAAATTGTGAAGCAAACACCCTAGGGGTTGTGCAATGCAGTGCAGAAAGTTGATACTTGTAATGGAAAAACAGAAGCGTTGCACAAAACTGGGTTCCTTGGATTTTCTTCCTGGCATCTCTTCAGCTAATGTAGGAGCTTGGAGCATTTTGCACAAGGCTGCTGACTGGGGGATTATTATTGATATTGATTTAGATTAGTTATATCAGAGCATTAAATTAATGCTACTTGAGAGGCTCTCTGCTGCTACATGAAAGGTCATCTGAGGATACATGCATTACCCAGGACTATTCACTTTAAAAAATCTTTTCAAAAGAAAAAAAAAACTCCAATGGTTCTGACATGGTTTGTATTACTTTAATGTCATGTGGGGTTAACATTGGGACAATGACAGACGACGCTGGGCCAGAGAAAGCGAATCACATATGATCCAGCAAAGCAGACCGTCTATGATTTTGACCAAGAACGAATAAAAATGATTAGAGTCAACCACGGGGAATCACATGAGGAATTCTGTAAAGGGACTCAATAAGTCGGGAAGTTACGACAAGTTAAAGGGCAGGCCTGCTAATCAAAGTTTAAAACCACAGCCCAGTAGAAGACACCGGCTAATGTCGCGGTGCGAGATGCTAACGTCACACGAATAACGCCAACCCACATCGCGACCAAAACAAGACCAAATAAAGATGTTTCCGTTAGCAGCGTTAGGTTGAAGCTAGTTTACTGTTGGCTAGCTTCGCCAGATCAGTTCAGTGAGCGAGGAACACTGCTCCTAATCTCCCCATCCTATTGTTAGCTTGGGAAGCTAGCGTGCTCGGTAACGTTATGCGGCTAAAGCCCGAACCCAGCCCGCGGGTCAGCCCCAGACAAACCGTTAAAAGCGAATAAAGCCGTGTGTTTTTTCCTCTAGATCGATGTTAGAGTCGAGTCTTCACGGATCGTTTTCAGGCGTTAAAAACAAAGGGGTCGTCGGGACGCTGCGACAACTCGTGCTGTGGCAGCAAAACGTGATTAAAGACGGTTTTCTTCAGCCGCCATTTGTCTGCGCGAGGGCGTGAGGTTCCCACCTTTATACTCTTTGTCTTCAGAGAGATTGCGTGTTGTCAGAATGAAGGGGAGCTGAGGGAGCGCAGTCCGAGTCGGTTAGCTCCTCCGGGCTCTTTCTGGAAGGATGCTCAGGCTCACACCGGCCGAACTAGCTGCTGCGGCTACAAGGACCCCCCGTGTCTGCTAACCGCAGCACTGCCTGACGGAAAATCTACCCTCTCCCAGGGAAAAAATAAAACATGTGACGTCATTCTATTGTTACACGGCGACGCTGATGCTGTTTAATTTATTGTTAGCCGTTTGGTGGATTGTGTTCAGCGGCAGATGTTCAGCAGGGGCCAGGGTGTGATTCCAGATGTGATGGGTGCAATGGCAGGAGGTGTAGGCCACCTCATTGTATGGCTCTCATTTTCTTTAAAGGCTCAGTGTGTGGAAGTTAGTGGCATCTGCTGGTGAAGTTGCGTGTTGAAGCCTGTTGTCATAAAAAAATAATTTTACTTTTAAATATTAATTGATATTTGTGTGACAAAAGTGTTAGTCCAGTAATTTTAAATGCATATTCTTAATAATGGGACGCCATATCTAGAAGGATGGCATCATGTGAGTTGTAAACGTATCTGGGTTTCCACTAAGCTACTGTACATGATATGTTTGTATGTTTATTGATTATTTGCTGTTGTTGTTGAATGGGTTTTCATTGTGCTTTGACTTAGTTGCAGGTCCTTGTGTTGTACTGCCCTATATTAAGGTTGAAATGCTGTAGTCATCATGTGCTCCTTACCTCAGAATTATTATTGAATTAATTGTCACATTTAATTTTGGTGTTATTTACATTTGAAGGACAGACAATCCTCCAGTTTAAAAGCCCATGGAACTCTGAGCCAATGAAGGCCCCAAATGTGGAAATTAAAATACCAGGATGCAGTAAATCGCAGATGGTGATGTGTGACACTTAGTAATAGCAAATCTTGAACAGAAGGTGGCGGCATTGTCCCATCGGCATTTTGAGGGCAACCAAAAAAATCAAACCAAATGAGTTGCTCAGCTAGTCCTCTGATATCACTGTGATGCTGTGGCTTTCAGGCACAATGAATAAACAGTGAGGTGATGGACTGATAAAGTAGAAAAAAGAAAAAGAGTTCCTCTGGAATTTTAGTTTCTGTACCCAAAATGATGAACATAAACACCACAAAACCCCAAAAAGGTAGTACAGCATAAATGTGTTCACATAACAGAGGTAAACGCAAAACTAAAGTCAAGTGTAACACATGAATTAATTCATTTCAGTTGCAGATCTAAAAGCACTCACGTTATACCCATGTGCCGCCAACAGCAGAATGGATGTTTTTGTGTCTTCCCTATCTTCATACCTGTAATGGTGGGTTGGATTACGTTTGTTCATGTCACAGAGAATTTATATTTATACATATTTTAAGTCAAAGTTCAGATCTATCATGCTTTGCATCATATGGTAAAAATAACAGCTCAACATTATGAAACCTTGTGTGCTTCAGAACTTCTCAATGAACTTTCACGCTAACTTTTCACACCTCCTTTATGATCCCTGTGCCTGGTTTTCCTATCCATGCCAGGTATGACTCTACTGTAACTGGTGAGGTGAGGGGGTGCACGGACCTCCAGCTCCTCTCTCTGATGTGGGCTGCTGAGTAATGGGTGTACATCCCTCAGTGCGCCTCTTCTGCAGCACATCTGAACAGACTAAATATGTGCAGAGGATTTATTGGCTGAAAAACCACAAGAGCCCTACAAACACTTCGGTCCCACACCACTTGCAGTGCAGGCCAGCCAAGCACGAGGACTTTGTTTCTGCTCTCCCCTTCATACTATGCATTGGTGCACATTTTCCTAACATACATTCCTATTTATTCTTTCTCTGCCATTATCATAAATGTTGTTTTGTTTTGCGACAGTGAAAGCAGGATCTTTGTTGTTTCCAGACTTTTAGCGGTGAGGGAATTTTCCATACACAACCTCCCTACAATTAGCTGGGCAACATTAATAATTCATGGCCCACATGTGTTACAGACAGATTACGAGCATCTCCACGGAACTACCATCATTATCATTATTACTGCCGGAGAATTTTATTCACCATCATGCAGCTTGGGATTCATTGATTGTGGACTGAGGTTCAAGGGGGAGATTTGTTTACTGTGCAGTTCTCTGAGGAAACCTGTGATGACTGGTATCTCCAGTCAAGTTGCATTTGAAAACCAAATGTATTGTTTCCCTAATGGAGAACATTTACAAGACCATTTTGATGCACTTGGGGATGTTGATATTTTCTTCTACAGTTGGCCATTGTTTATTGTCCACAGCTCGTGTGTCACATGTTATGCAGAATATAAACGTATTATTAGTTTTTATTTTAAATGTAAAAAAAACAACAAGACAAATATTCGCATGTATGAAACAACATATGGAGGAGGTGTGTTTTTCAGTTATTTGTGCTTTGAACTTGTTTTTCATGTCTTAGGTTTGTTTCATCACAAGTTCTTGATTTGTATCAGAAGTCAACACAGAAGTTATTGAATTAAGGATATTATGATTTATGTAACATATAAACTGATAACAAAGAGCTTCAATACAGAACATCTGCTTTGCTTAAACGGTCATGAACAGTTAGTTTATAAGCGTTTTCAATGTCAGTCACAAATAGTATTATTCACATGTGGTAACAATGAGGGTGGTCGCACCTACAACCTCATCTTTATTTAATTTAATCAATTTTTTTTCCTGCCTTGCATTTGTGTTTGCACATAACATACAAAGCATCTCAGGTAAAACACAATAATTGATTTAAAGCTCTATTTGAGCAGTAATTGAACCAATTCAAAGAAAAATCTTGTATTTCTTCCTACCTCATTACGAATGGAAAAAAAATGAATCTTGATTTCCCATATTATTACAGAAACACTGAGTATGCACAAAGTTAAACTGCGTTCACAGTAAATGGTCCGATCTCACTGTATGGAATGGAATAAAGACAGAGTAAAGGTAAACTACGACCTGCGACTCCCTGTCCTGCATTGCGTGACTGGTGAGGGCTCTGAAACCCCAACCTTAGTGCTGGGACATCATGAACCTGGTCTGCTCAGTCACAGGAATCCAAAACACTAACTGATGTTATCTGACACAGGAAACCAAAGTAGATCTGGCCCCTGTGTCCTGGAGAGCCTGGTCCATGAAGGCATCACGAGATGTCAAATCAGGGATGAAACACCAGTAAAGGTTCAAGTTTTTTTCAACCGTGTCTGAAACTACATACTGACTAGCACCTGTCACTCAAGGACACATTTTCATTTTCACACATACTGTAATTTCTAATAGGATAAAGATTAAATAAAGATGTTATCAGAATTTATAAATGCAAATTTAACATTTTAAAAAATCCCCCAGAATCACTCAAAACAGTCAGATTTGATATTTGAGTGATTCCACCTCACAGATGACAAGAGATCATTTGGGCTGAAATATATGACTGCTTTGAAACATCCTGCGGTTTTTGTTAAAACTCAACTCATTTTACTGAAAAGCAAATGGAATGTGTCATGTTTGCTCTGCATTTGGATCCAGATCAGAAATCTAAAGCTAAGCTTAGGGCCAAATTACCTCCACTGTCTGTGTAGTTCAAAGTTATGGAAGAGTTTCAGACTTACTCAGTTACCGCTCCTAAAATCTACCCTCGCTGAAAAACCAAAACAAAGGAGATATGGAGATAATAATGCTTCATCCAAGCGAGACATCATACTCAGATGCAGCCTGACTGAAGATGGTAGGAACCACTAAGGACTAATATATCCTGTTGTTTGTGATGCAACAGCAAAAAAAAAAAAACCCACAGTAATCAAATCTTTATTTCCTCAAAGGAACAGATCCATAACTTTAGACCAAGAGCTGTAATGCACTGTCCTTAAATAGCTTCCACTTATATCCAGTGTCTGCACGTGAACCGTGGAGGAAATGCAGGACCGACGCAGAAAAAGCCCACATGACTGGCTTGGAAACACAGACCCTAAATGAGAAATGTGATACACATACATAACATGTCAAGTCAGATCTTAAACAGACAAGTGTGGACCTGGATAATGACAAATGTGCGACTGTTTTAAACGAGTGTGGACAGAGTTCTGATGTTATGCATGCTTGTTTCCTATAAGTATTCATGCAACATCGGGACACACAGGCGGCTGACGTCTGGTTTACATCCTCGACAAAACTCTATGTCATGACTAGCCCCCCCCCTCCCATATCCCAGAATTCCCTTCTGCTTCTGGTGAGACGTTTGCACAGAAGGAGAGAGTATCTGGACCCTGTCAGAGTTTCCCTCAAGACCTCAATTATACAACCTGGCTAAATTAGATCATCTTTGATTGCTATTTCAAATGATGGGAATAACATGAGGCCGTGTTTTTGTCATTCCCACCCATCCCTCGTTGTCTCATTGCTGTTGAAGCGCTGTGTACAAGTCTGTCCAGCTTCATAACTCACTCAGCGGCGTCGGAGCCCGTGAGTGAGAGGGTGAGAGGGCGTTGTGACAGTGATGAAGGGCTGATGTGGCAGGTGCTCTGTGGACAATCTGAGGTCAGACTCTAGATTGAGCCTGAAGAGTTTTTAAGAAAAGACAGGGTACTGACATTATGCACCAGGCATCTGTCACAGTCTGCGGATTCATACACAGCAACCAGTGCCTTCAGACTCCATCACAAACAAACACACACTGCCACGCAAAGGGTCACACCCCCGTGAGAGGAGTGCCAGAAGCCCGGTGAATGCACCGGCGACCGAGACTGGCTTTAGTCATCCACAGCTCCACAGCAAGCCTCCATTTCAGTCACAGGAGCACTTGTGTTTTTCATGTTGATATACCAGTACTGTACTCTGTGTCGGGTGTTGCTGCGTTGGTGAAGTTGCACGTGTGCGTTGTCATCACTATACAACCGTATGTGCATGGGCTCATTTGCATGGCAAGAAAAGAGACAACACAGTTCTACTTATTGAACGACTGTGTTCTCACAGCATCAGTTGATGCCCCAGGCATCAGGATCCAAGTGGAAAAAGATGGGGCCTAAATATTATTTGTGTGTCTGGAGAGTTGTGTAACCATAACTCAATTTGTGTGGAATCAAATGAACAAATACGCACAGAATCAATTTGGAATCAGTAAATGAGAAATGAGATCTGCAATTGAAATGAATTAATTCATGTGTTACACTTGACTTTAGTTTTGCGTTTACCTCTGTTTTGTGAATACATTTATATTGGTAAATGAATACATGAACTGGTGTTTATTTCTCAATGGTTTTTAATATAGTTTGAATTACTGTGGTATTCTTGATCAAACCTCGATCTGTTCCGCTGACTTTCCAAAGATCATTAAAAATATAAAACTATCATCATGTCCTTTAGTATTGTACTGATGATCATGATTATTTATAAAACCAAACACTTGAAGAGAGACCCCCCTGTTAAAAAAAAGACTATAATCTATTAGACCATCTTTATGATCAGTGAATTGTGAAATGAATGAAGACTTGATTTTGTTTGCATAGCAATGTATCCGCTAAAGGAGAGGGATTCAGGCAGAGAGAGGGAGACTGTGTGACTGACATCTGAGGCACAACACTTCATTATGTAGTTAGAGCTGCAGATCGAGTGGTATTGGTGGTGGTGTGACTGTGCATTCATTGTGAGGCAGACTGATGCTACACCAGGTAGACAGAGAAACAGGCCGTGGAAAATTGAGCTTGGCAACGTTCCCATCGTCAACTGAGAAATTAAGTCAGTTTATTAAGTCTGTTAAAAAAGGAGGGAGCTGAACGTTTCGTTTTAAAACTGATAACAGAGCCGAACTGTCTGAGCCCCATCACCATGGTGGTATTCATGACGTAAATACACGTACAATTACGATCCGACATGGAAAAGCTACTGTACATCCAATTTGGAGTCGGTTTGGTCTGGGGCCGGAAACTGACTTCAGACATGCACAGTGAGGAAGAGCTCAAAGGTTAAGCAGTATGGATATTAACCTGTACACACGCACCCATATAGAGACTTGAGAAAAAAGACATGAATATGAAAATGAACTGGAATGTCACTCAGCAGAGAACAACGCTCAGATGACCCGACGATCCCCTCAAAATGTCACTGAACCAAATACCACTCACTCAGCCAAATCCGTTCCCTGACTGAGCCTACTTCTAAATCCAAACAATCAACATCATTTGGATCCACCCTTGTTCTTCCCTAACCCTGTTTATTCCATATTATTGCTAACAAACAAACAAAGAATGGGACAGGAGTGAAAACATAACCACCGTGGTGGAGGTCATGAATAAAATCCTGATGTTTATTTAATAGCACAAAGTTGGCTTGTTCTTTTTTAAAGTGCTAGTCTTATTAAATAAAAGCCAACATGTTTCAGAATGATCTATTTATTTGTGCCGTCCCTTCATCCCAGCTCTGCAGGACGCTTGGGGACCCTGCTACTTTTTGACGTGCTAATCTGTCGGCTGCTTGGCTTGTTGCCTCATTCTAACCGGACTAATAAGCCTGCAGTGCTGCAGCAGCCTCCATAACAACTCACCTATGCATCTTGGTTTAACGTGACATCTGTTTGGCTTCACTTGCTCTGACCGATGTCAAGCTGGGGCTGGTCCCCCCCGTTGCTCTCTGTCTGCGGGGGGAAAGGGCAGGCTGCAGCAACGCTTGCTCTTTTGGTGTCCCATGCCCATGCCCTTAAGATTATTACTTATTAAGTGATAGTGTTTTTTGTCTGCGATAGAAATAGCTATCATGGGTCAAAGTACAAAGCTTCAATCATGCCCTTTCAGTTCATATTGGTAAACTGCGGGTCAGGGGGGACACATCTGGGTTCCTCGCTAAAGGAGCGGAGCCGTGGTTCTGGTTTTAAACACACTGTAACTGCCACAGGAGGAACCGAGGACTTCAGAGAATGTAGACTCTCCTGTCAGTGAAATAAGACCAAGCCATGCAGATAGCCAGCAGGGCTTGTTTCCTCCTGTCAGTGAGGAAAGAAGACCATGACCAGTGTAAATACAGCTCTCCCGCCTCCTCATGGTTTTCATTCTCTCCAGCACACTCCTCCCTCCACTCTGTGCACCTCATCTCCCAGATCTTACCACAACTCCAAAATGACAAGAACCAGCGTTCCGTCCCTCGTCGACAGAATCAAACAAGTTGGAATGTATTTTACATATTTGATGCAAAGTCTGTGGATGTATATGTGACCTCCGCCCCCTGCCCTTCCGCGTTAAAACTCATCTATAATCACGCTTGACATATTTCTGCTGCAGTGTACTTCAGGACAAAAGCACGCAGGACACAGTAATTACAGTGACCTTACAGATGCAATCAAGAGCTCAGTGTCCTCCAGCGGTTCTTTTCTCTTTGTTCCATGGGACCATCTTAAACGCTTGTGTTTGCTGCTCGTTCTGCAAAACAAACAAAGACAAGCGGAGCTGGAGCAGTGATTAGAGAAATCAACAAATCCTCGACAGGACATGAGCGCATTGGGCCTGTAGGCCAGATCAGGTTCTTTGGAAAAGGTGAGTCAATGAGGGTAGAGGATGAATGGAGGGGGGGGGGGGGGGGGGGGGGGGGGGGGGGGGGGAAGGGGGGTGGGGGGGGGGGGCTGTTGCTGTGGGACCAGAGGTGTGAACTTGGAGCTGACAGAGCAGCCTCTCTCAATTTGGTTTTCCATATCCGTCATGGGAACATCACTTCTATTTTCTTTTCATTACCGGACCAATCTCTCCACAATCCTTCCAAACAACAGTGGAATAACAGCTTATTTGCTCTGTGTGGCCTCAGTGGAAGGTGGGCAGGATCCTCTCAGTCGTCTGGCTCAGTGCTCGGTGAAGGTAGAAACAATCTGGTGACCCATTAAAAAAATGAGAGTGATTTTTCTGTTTGGAACATACTGTTCATATAATGGATGAATTAAGTGCAAAGACATTTAAATGCAACATAATGACAAGTCTCGTTTCCATGAATAAACCTGAGTTTGAACATTGTTGGAAATATTTTGAATAGTTTAAGTACTCAAGTCAACAATATATAAGTAGTAGTTTTTAGACATTAGAATGAAGATATGTGACATACTATATCTTTAGAAAAAGAGAAAAATTATTATGAATCCGATGAATGTGCTGAGAAGGAGGGGTCTTTGCAAAACTGTGGTAAATATATTAGGTCAGATGTTTTGACTGCACAGCTTCAAAAATCCTGGATACACCGAATGAGGCTCATGTTTTCATCCAGTTTGAAAACATGAGCAGATGTTTCCCTGTCTCGGCTTCTTTGGCCAGACAGGTGAGTGATGCATAATGCCATGGCTTGGCACTGCCGTGCACGACTCAGCCCTGTCTCCACCTAAATGTCCTTCCCACACATAGCCTGGTTCAGATCAGCTGTGACACTCTCTACATGCATGTGAAACGCTTTAGTCTCTGCGGGACTTGTTTAAAAAGTGTGTAACTGGTGAGTTGCCCCCGGCTTTGAGGCTACTAGTATATCAAAAGAAGATAAAGTCGGCGGTGGTCGGTCAAATTCCTCTGAAAATCTCCCAGAAAGGCTGAAGATCCTCCTCCAGAGTTCAGCTCAGTATAGGGGACAGCCAGTCATGTCTGTATTGATTCATCCCCACCTCATCAAAAACTAGTTTTCTCCTGTGAGTGTGGTCTGAGGAAGACAATAAATCAGCGCTGTGTATTTCAAAATAGAACAAAAGGTTATGTGGCCATGCTGTGCAGTGCATTGCTGTAGAATGCCTGTTTGCTCTGGTGTGTATGGTACATCTCTGTCAGGAGTCCTTGAGATAGTTTCCTGCCATAATAGCATGTGTGAAAAAGAAGAACACGAACCGCTCATTTTCAAAATCACGTTAACACCAGAGTGGAACTGGAAAATGTCTGTTTTGAAAAAGAAATCCAGGACTTATCTCATGAGTGAATCAAAGGGATGTTTTGAACATTATATTGGCAATTACCGTCTGCAGACTGTGGTGCTATCCAGCTATTCAGCGTGCTTTTTCAAACAGCCAGACACTCGCTAGACCTCTTTTTTCCTGTGCTCGGGCTTAGCTTTTAATGTAGCTGCAATCAACCACAACAAGATTTTTGAGGCCCAGTATTCATCCCTCAGAAATCCCACCAAACGTGAGTAGTATTGGAATTCCGGAGCACCATGCCAACCGTGAAGCCTCCCTGCGTCTCACAAGCGCTGCACGGACGGGCAATTTTCCTCCGGCTGAACTTCCCAAAGCTGCCTCACCTGGAATCAATCTGTAACACAATCGAAGGGTCCTGACTTGAAAGCCCATTCCTTCCCTTTGAAAGTCTCCTCTTGGTAGCCTGCACGGCGCTGGAAACAGGCCTTTTGTAATCTGCAGATACAAAAGAGCCAGGGATTGGGACGAGTATCCACCCATCAAAGTGCATTATGCAAACAATCGAGAAACAAAGCTCAGACACTCTGCGTCTTTTCAGCGTTTTTTTTTTTCTGCGACGATGGGGAAAAACTGGGCTTGCGTTTGGAAATGTTTAGTCTTGTTGTCATGGGTTATTTTCCCTCTGGATCATGCCGTGTTGTTTCTTTGCCTCGTTCACATTTTCACACAAGTACTTCTGAAGTAACGACAACATTTTAAGCAACAGGTGGGAGTCGAGCCCTGAGCTCCTTGGGTGTAATTTGACAGCTTTCTCTCCACAGTGGCTCTCAAAGTCCGCCCCACCGGTGTACTCGCAGCTCCTCCGATTGGCAAGAGGGGCAATTAAAGTTTAATAGCTGTCCGTCCAGGGCTCCTGGGAAATTTAGTCTTGAGTCAACATGCCAAAGGCCATTTCCTTCCTTCACGTCTTCCTCTGCAAGCTAAAGCTCCCTCAAACAAAATGGCATCAAGGGCCTCTCCCCAGCTTGGCCCTGTACAGTATGCTATACTCTCTAGTATTGATTAGAAATATAAATTAACATTAATGAGAGAAAATTAGAAAAAAAGTTAAGACCCACCGCTTCTTTCCCACATTCAAAAGAAGAAGAAGTTATTTTTGTGCACAATCCTTCAAATTGGTTACTTACTTGCTCGTACATGTGATTTCAATTGAACGATTAGATGAAATTGAATCAGCAGCGGAGGAGCGGCAGTGTGTGGAGGAGAAGCATGAAATGAAAAGGACGTTTGTTCAGGGAGTCTTCTCCCTACACATTCCCAGTCCTAAACTTTGATGGACAGTCACAAGCTGGCCCTGAATCCCAGCCAGCGCTGTGTCCTTTGCTGCTCCACAAAGAGTGAAGTCCAGCCAAATTGTACATGCCTTCATTCATTCTGCATAATTAGTTTATTATGTCTGCCTTTCATGTTCCTTATTCTCACATGAAAAGTTTTTTTTTTATTCAGTACACATGTCATTCTGTTCCAAACATACTGGTCTTTGACTCACAAAATATTTTGGACATGAGCTTGAACTTTTGCGAAACCTCAGTCTCTGTGTGAAATGTGGATTTGACACATTAAGGAGAAATGTCCTGCGGTCGGAAACCTAATCCAGCTAACGACTGAATGAATCCATATCTTAAGTTGCATATGGATAAATTAGCATGAGCAGACAACAAGTTGGAATTTAACTGTGACACTGAAATCTAAGCAGAATGGGTGAGGACATGGAGATGGAATAATGGACCTTTTCTACAGCTGACATGATGAGATGTTAGTCAGAAAACACCAGGCTTCATGAAATGAACGGGCCTGTTCAAATGTCCCAATAAATCAGCCAATACCAGGACTTTGATGTTGAAACTGAAGCATGAATTCAGCAAGTCAGAATTTCATAATATACTCTGGTGTATTTCCTACTGGGAAATAACAAGATGCACTGCAGGTATTTGTTTTTATATAGATTTATATAGTAAAATGGGTTAATACACAATTGAGCACACTTAGAGAGGACCAGTATATGAGGTGTAAATGAGCTTAGTAACTGACTCCAAAATGTTCATATTATCAGTCTTCATTTGTGTATTGGTTCTGTGTATGTTTGTAACCTTTATAGAAGCACCACTGAGATAACGTTTTATTATTATTGTATTGTTGGTAATGGCTAAGTACAATCTCTTGTCCGGTGACTTTATATTACTGTGAATTTCTGTGTAGTTGTATTTCATATCACTTCCACTGAGCGATCTGTTTTCCATTTCAGGACCACCTCTGGCTGTTTGAATTTCTTCCTCTTCTCCTTGCCATTGTTTGAAACGTTTAAACTTGTTAACCTCGGTGCAGTCTTAGAGCGACAGAGCTTCATGAGTAGTCTAAGTTGGTCTTGGAAAGAAGAGAATTATGATTTGACGTTTGCGTTGCAAGATTCTGCCGGAGCATCTGTCCACTCCTTTATTCAGAGCTGTGCAGCATTGTGGCCCCGGGGCTCTTCAGATTCTTTATCTTTTCCTTCCTCTGCCCTCTCAGACCGGTCACCTCTCTCTTTCAGCCAGCGGATGCAAAGTTATACGAAGACAAATTGATTTGTCTTGCTTTTTCCATCTGGCCTCAAGTCTGATCTAACCAATTTGCTGACAATGTTAAATTTCAGTTCAGCTGCTCAGTCTTATTTTCGGCGTTTCAGAGCATCTCATGCATACGCTGCTCATTCCATAAGCTCTAGTTTCAGTAAATGTGAAAGTAACTTGCAGATTTTACTGTACACGCTTAAAATGATTTGAGATCTTGTGCCAAACAGACTTTAGTGTTTGTGTGGTGTTTGTGTGCACAGACTCAGGGCAGAGTGAACACGGTTCTGTTCCCCACTTCTCTGATCAGATTCCTTCATGTTTGACTTGTACGACCCCAGCCTCAGTAAACAACACATGCAGCTTTAATTGGAATCACTTGGTCACCCTGAAGCTGGATGAACAGGGCTTTGTTGACGGCCTGGCAGCTCCCACAACCTGACGCACACACACACACACATGACCAAGTCTCAAGCATCCAAAAAAGCCCAAACTGTGGCTGGTGCTGTGTGCATTACTGCTACTACAATTAAAAGAAGTGTGGAAAAACAATGCAGATATGAGTAAGTTTAAGAAAAGTTTTTTTGTTTCCTAATTCATTCATAGTCATGGAAGTGTCACATTCAGCCCAAATAAGAAAGACCAATACCACCAACCTTTTTACTGTTACATTTGCGAGATCAAATGTTTATTGTAAAATGAGATCATGAGCCTGCTGGAGCTCTGAGCCGCCAGATGAGCATAACAGATGCAGCAGGTTGGCACACACACACACACACACACACACACACACACACTTAGAAGTAGGGGAATCGATGCCAGTACTACAATAGATATGCGTAATGAATTTGGCAAAAGCGAATCAACAAAAATATTTTAAAATATTCCATTCAGAGATATTTTCAATATGCTGTCATAGTAGTGCTTACACGTGTACTTATAATGACGAAAGGGAAAAATAAATGTTTATATTAAACTGGTAAATGTTCTGTTCTGTATAACGGGTCTGTGTAAATGTTTTTGTCTTTTTTTTTTTTTTTTACTTATTCTCCTTGGTTTTGATTTCACAAAGAAATGTCTTTCTCTACTCAGTGTATCTGTTGCATTGAACATGTTGACGATATTCCCTCGGGCATTAATAAAGCTCTTTCTGATTGTTTCTGATATAGTAACCATTCATTCCTGCTGCATGATTCCTTAAGTGGATAAATGACCATCTGAAGAAAGGGGCATCTGCGTCTGTGCGAATGTACTCTCAAATTAAATAAAGAACATGACTCTGATTAAGATCCCGTTTGAAAGGACTTTTTTTTCTCCTCGCAGCTTCCAGGACATTCCAGGATATTAGCCCAGTGAGTGAGCTCTCTGTTTTCTCTTGGTGCTGACCTTTGCTAAAAGAGGTCAGTGGGGTTTTTATGCTGGTCATCAATGTTGTTTCACTATCTCTGTGTCTCAGTGGCTGCACAATAGCCACCATTCTCTGGCATAGGGTCCAGTTATAGATGAACACAATATATTCACAACATTTTTACTATAATATTATATTATTTTGTTTTTTCCCTAACTCTGTTATATCTATATTATACATCTAAATTCAAGTTATTATTGCAATGGCTTACTCTCAATGATAATATTACATAGTTGTTCACGTGAAAAACTGAAAAATATTAACAACATTTAAGCCATGTTGTTTTCTCTTATTTATAATTTTGATATTTATCCGTAGTTAAGTTAAATTTCAGTTAAGTTTAAATCTAAGACACGTTCTTACTCTTATAACGCTGTAAAAAAGACGAAGACATCAACTCGATTCTGTTATTTTAATACTAAGAACATTTCTATAATTTTACCATCATATCTGTGACACCATTAACTTGGTTGCAGCACAGACACAAGTCATCTTAGTTTCAGGTTCTGTAATGGAAGTGAAAGACACAAGGATTTCCTGCAGTCACCGTGAGCAGAATATCTGAACGGACGTGTTTACGAGAGCAGTGCATTTCTGTGACTCTAACATTTAAGAAATACAAACACAATTATTTGTACATTGCCATTTGCATGTATGTGCATCTAACATGATGGCAACATGCCTGAAACAGTACCTCCCACTCATAGATATAGTAGTAAGTTATTTAGATGATATTTCCCAGCTTCAGTACCCCCCTTGTATTTTTTTCAATTAGCTGGCTTCTCTAACCCTCTTGAACAAGACTCACTAAGTCAAAGAAAATTCAGTGAAACTATTTCTTGACATCTGTGCACATGTTCAGCGGCAGCCCTGCCCTCTGACCCCATCCCACATGCTGCTGCGGCCCCGCTCTCTGGAGTCTCGGTGATGTCCGGCGGCCCCGGTTCGTAGGTCACAGTGATGACAGCGAGCACCTTGCTGCGAGACTCCCATCTGCCCACCAAAATAAACACAGGAGGGTCCGCTCCAGGCCTCCCACTGCATCCCCCTGTCCAGCTCTGACCGAGACTCAGAGATTAAACACCAAAGATGCACAGGATCCTGCCTCCTCTAATCTAAATAATGTTGGGGTCAAAGGTCGAGTTGGGAGATCACAGTCATCTTTTATCTCAGCGACACTGTTCCAAAGAACGCGGCTTTCCTCCAGCGGAGTGTTGTCCTTGGCTGAACTTCTGTTGGAAGGAGCTTTTCTATACTACCTGTTTGTGTTTCTCTGCTTACACATCACCGACTTTACTGATTCACTTTGGAAGGGCTATGTCCCATTTCTTCTCTTTTGGGAGCTGGTGTCGATATACACTCAGTAAAAGTCATAATGGAGTAAATCTAATTATTCAGAGATGGTAGGAACATCAAATCACACTTCTGCCATGTCCACATTGTCCACATTGTCCAGTTGTGACGCTTTAAGAAGGAATGCCACAGGAGAGGGCTTCCAGCAGATGTTGGAGACGGGAACATGATGGGAACATGGAAGGAGCGTGATGAGGGAAATCTGGATTTGAGGCAGCTTGGGGTTGATCAGGTTAGATGTGCGGCTCAGAGGAGCAGGTGGCTGCTAAACCAACACAGAGTTCCTTGGCACGGAAAAGACTTATTAGAAAAAGACAGAGTAATCACAAGAGCCACAGGAAACAACCACAGGGCAGCTTGAAGCAGAGTCAGGGTTCACGAGCGGTGAGCTGATGAGGGGGTCAGGAGTCAGGTGAGCGAAGCTGCACGCGTGACACAGAGAAATACACAAACGGACACATCCCGTCATTATCTCATGTCCTGTGAGGGTCTGAACTGGAGCTCAGGTATGTATGTCAGCGCCAACATATGGGGACAAACAACATCTCTCTCCAGGTAACCCAACTCCAACCTGCCTGTTCGTGGTAGCTGGAGCACCAAGAGGAAGCCAACATGGATGCAGGGGAACAGACACACAGACAGACTTGGGCTGTCACAAAGTTCTAAATACTGTTGGCAGTAATCAAATCACTGCTGAAAGTATTGTATTCAAAAAGCAAAGTATAATGTTGGTGCATCAGTTATAAATCTCCCATAGCTGGCTGACGTTCTGCTGCGCATCAAAGAGCAAGAGAGCGAGTGTGTCTACTTCGAGCCCTCAGTACCACTGTAAAGAGGAGACATTGAGGGTTTTATTGCGGATGTCAGAGAAATATGAAAAGCAGTGGTCAATCTGAACACACCACTTCATATGATTACACTGCTCTAAACCAATAAGAGGTTCTGATATATTAGGCCATTTACTATTAAAACAAGTCCGTTGGAAACCCTTATTAGACTGGGCCAGATAAATTATGGTTTGATATCAAATTTCATTTTTGAGCTTCACGATGTAGCACTGAAATTTCAGTAATAAGGTCGAGGTTTGTTTTGAGGCAGGAGAAAACCTATGAAGCTCGTAAAAAAAATTCAAGCTAACTCTTTGGCAGCCACCATCATTCGGTGGTTTAGCCGACTGTAACTGTAACTGTGCTGCGAGCAAATCAGAGTGGAACACAAGTCAAGTTTGAAAATTCCAACTTTCTTCTCTGTCTAGGAAGTCCCAAACTAACTCTATACACATGTATATGTATATTCCATAAGCTGTATGATGTATGTGCAACAAAATGAGGAAAGAGCCCATGGAGCTAAAGAAGCTTCAGCCAACACTTCAGCATCTGGACATTTAAAGCGACAGGGTGGTAGGGAGGGAGATAACAAATTGCTGGACATTTGTGTAATTTATTCCTAGTGCGGTGCCCTCTAGATTGCTGCCTGCAACCTATTTGCACAGCATTATCTCTCAGAAGTGGTCGGAGTCGGGTGAGGTGCCAGTGCGGCATCTCTGAAGCCTCTTCTTACTGGTTCACATTAGTATCACATGTCTCCGCCGCTTGTTTTTTAACTTAACATGCTGGGGGACTTAACAATGCGTCTCACTTCAGTTGTACTGGCAGCACTTCAGCTCATTTGAAACTGGAAAGTACTGAGACCATCTTCTCGTTGCAGATATCCCGCAAACAATGAGAATAGAAAACAAAGGATCGATCATTTTCAGCATCAACATGCCTCCAGATTCTTCCCCAGTTTACTCTTTCCTCTAGTCTCTGAAGGTTATTGTTGTTCACAGCCGCCTACAAGTTCTCCCGACGTTACAGTAGCACATTCGGAAACACTGCCATCACATTTGTTGCTGTCAGCTGCGCAATCACCATGTTCCAGTGCCATTATCCTCCGAGGAGCCCTGCGGACGAATTTGTGGCTGTGGTTTCCTGAGACTGTGAAGCCAATTGAAGACCTCCCTACGAGCTCTCTGCCCAGTAGAACCAGTATGGTTGCTCTTGGGATCTAAATTATAGGTAGGGGCACACACGAGGCGAGAGACGTTACCAAATACACAAAGCATTAGCCATTTGAATACCAGTGGGTGCGAAATCATGATCCCTCTCAAACTCCATACACTACTTTCAACTTGTGCACTGCAGCATAGCTATTGGTGCTGATCGAACTGAGGCAGCAATAGCTCAAGCCCTCTTATTTTCATTTTCAGGTTGGATTAGGTTGTTTAGGGTTAGGGTTTATTAGTTTCCCATCACTGAACTATCTGAATCCAAACCAGGAAACGAACTAAAGAGCCACACAACACACACACACAGTACCCATTAGACAAAAACAAACAAGGGAGTTTCCTTAACATGAAACACTGACAGAAAAGAGCTCAGCTCATCCTCTGATCTAAAAAGCATGACGTCAATAATCAAATGTCCATACTGCCAACGTCTGTCATCCACCACAGCAGCAGTGGACAGAGAAACAGCCAGTACAGTAACACACACTCTCGCTGCAGGAGCACGCTGAGTGTTGAATGAAACTACTCAGTTTGATCAGTAATATCTTCCAGATAGCAGCCTGCCAGCTCTAACTTTAACCTCTCTACTCTTACACACGCACACACACACGCATGCATATCCCCTGTATTGCGTGCTGTGTGTGTGTCAGCTGGGTGTGCTCTGAATTTGATGAAGCAGGATAATTCTCTCGACTGATCATATCAGTAAAGGAGGAATCTCAAGATCAACACCAGATTCTGGAGGGAGCCACATATGGGACACATTTTTCCAGATCCTAATAAACTTTCATCCATGGACGTTGTGTATGTTGAGGGTCTGGATGGGCTGGGCACCATCTCCAGGCCCTCTGAGAGTTCTGCACAGCCTGAAAATCAAGGAGGGTTTTAAAGAAGGCAGATGGAAAATAATAACTCTCAACTGAACCTGCACTGGGCTGCAATGGGAGGCAACTGTGGCTCAGGAACTATGGCGGGTTGTCTACGACAAAAATGCTGCGCCGCTAACCTTTTATTGCATATTTAATAGTATATGTAAATGCTAATACTATGCACACAGCACAGAGACTGAGGGAAGGAGACGGGTGACAGGTACAACGATTAAAGCAAAGATCAACTGGTGACTCCACATCACATGTGCAGGATATTTATTGAAGCTGAACCAGGAACACTGAGGTCCTGTTTACGTTGACATAGGGAACCAGATGTTTAAAAGTTTCACAGGTTTCACAGGAAGTCCAGCACACTTCACGTTTCACTGGCACCGTGTGCAATGACAGAGCAAGTTGTGATCATTAAAATTATATTAGTGGCCTAAACTCTACATCAGCAAGAACGGAACGTTTCTTACTTCTTCCTCTACTTAAGTCCTTTTTTTACATAAATAAATTCAAGATAAGTGCAACCATTTCTGCTTTTCCACTCTTTCTTCGTGTAATTTGCTCAGAAAAACTGTTGACGCAGAGCAGCCCTCCGCTCATGCGAAAGCAATTTCAGCCGCACATATGAATCCGCCGCAGAGGCTCAGCTCAGCCTCACACACAAGGATGTGTGAGGCTGCAGGTGCGTTTCCACCGTTCGCCGCAGACACAAAGACACGGAGGGAAAGAGCTTTCGCACATTTAGCGATTCGGCGGAAAGGCTGCGATGATGTGAAGGACGATATTCTAACTCTAAATATCTGCGTGCCACTGGACAAATCAATTGGCAAACAGATTCATGTGATCCATACACAGCCATCATCATTATGACCAAGTTACTGCTGCTCAGAGAGAAACTGGGCAGAAGGAAAAACCTGGAAATCTAAGACAACAGCTTCACGTCAACAGGACTTCTTCATCACTTTTCATGAGTCGACTGAACACATTCATGCAAATCATTATTTCATTTCATTTTCCATCCTGGTTTGAACTGTAAATGTACCTTAAATAATGTAATAGCTATTGGCTGATTCTATTTCCAACATTTCAGCGTAAAAGTACATTTACCATCTACACTGAAATGAACTCAAAATGAGTGCTGTGATATTTCATTTGCTTCTAATTGACCACATGAGGACGTCTGTGGAACATACCATGTTTGTTTGAGTGTATCATTAAATCTGAGATTCAGAAGTCTTCACTCCGAATCCTCAAATTAGTTCCACTGACTCAGCCGACTCCTTCCAAACTTCACCCGCTGTTCTGCTTTAGTGGTTTAGGTCAAGTCCAATCATTGGACAAATATAGTTTTTAATAAATATGACAACAGAGCTGGCAGAAGCAAAGCAAGAAATACAAGTTCTACGCGTCAGCATGAGGTCAATGCAAATTTGTGAATGTTGCAAAGAGACAAATGTAATAGATGTTAAATAACAGAAGAAATGCCATAATTACCAAAGTTAAATATACACGACCTGGGGTGAGTCAAGTGATCATCAAAGAGTCCAAGATGACTGCTGCTGCAGGACTGTTGTCCCCCACTGAAAACCCTGTGATAGGCTCTGACATGCGCTTAATCTTTGGTTCAGGCAGATACATTGCAGATATTTACATGAAACACACGAGCAGAGGTTACCTCATGTTTTTCACAGTGAAAGGCAGAACATGGGCAGAACTCGCTGCAGATGTTTTTCCCATGAGCGGGACCAGGTAGTGGCACACTGATGATGACGAGGATGATGATGATTTGAGCTGTGCCACTGAGGTGTGATTTCGGGCTGCTGCCACATTCGATGTGTCCAAAAGAACCCTGTTCGGGTTTGTGCTGGTTTCCTCAACGCTCGACAAACCTCTCCTCTGTGCGTGCACACACACACACACACACACACAGCGTATGATTGACTGAAGTACGCTGAGATGCCTCAACACACCCAGTGGAGATGGAATGTCTCTTTTATGTGAAATTAAATAAGATGGTCTTGTGGGCCTCCCTCCTTCCTGTTCCGCTTTCCGTTTTATGTTAATTTCCATTCCCAAACAAAGATGTCTCTCCACGGCGTATTAATGCCCATCAAAGGCCTCAATCAAGTTACTTTGCCACAGGCAAAAGTCAAACTGGAGAGGCTAAAGTTTAATGTTGCCAGTGCAGCGAGGATGTGGCCTCATGTCTCTTCCATGCCCTTGTGTTTTCTTTTAACCCCCACGTTCACAAATATCTCACGAGCCTGGTGAAAACAGCACACACTGAAAGAGCCATTTCAGGGTCACTGACACTGACAACAGTCTCACTCATTGTGCCGCCAGGACAATGTGTGCATATATGTCACTGAGAGAGCGGAACATTCAGAAAATATAACATAATTACGCAGGGCTTCCTAAAAAATTAGTCACGACTATTAGTCAATAAAGTCTTAGTTTAGAAGTATCCGGCGATATCTGAAATATTTGAGAAGAGGCTGATGACTGTCTGCTGACATTCTCTCTTCATGAGAGGTTTTAATGAAACGTCCGTTAAACTGATTAACCCTATCTATTATCAAAGGGTTTTTCATGTGGAGGTGGGAGGGGGGTTCGTGTTGTGCATATAATTGACCACAGAGAAGGATTTCATGGTGATAAATCCTTATTTCTTTTCCCACTAAATGGTCAAATTGTGAGCAGTAATAAGAAATGCATTACATGAAAACAATGGATAATATACAGAAATATCAATTGCTTGAAATGATTTGCTTCTGGAAAACACATTTGTTTAGAAAATCTGATTCCATTAAACTTGTAATATATTTCATCACACGAATACGTTATTATCAAGGGGCCGTCATCATGTGAATCTTATAAACTCGCAGATTTAAACCAGTTGCTGTCACACAGGGGAATACAAATAAATAAAAAAATAAAAAATACAAAATACAATTACAATATATGAATCAAAACAGGTGGTGAAATTAAATGTTCATGTTCTATCATCAGCTGTAAATGTGTAAGGCAATAAAAACAAAGGAAACTAAGTAAAATATGATGCCAGGTTTTTTTTCTGAATGTACTCGGTGTGAGCGTGTTCATATGTGGGTTCTGCTGCTCCCTTATTCGCTGCAGGTGGGTCTGCAGCTAAAGGGAAGCGTTTACTCGCCGTGCCAGAAAACTGACAAGTAAATAACTTTTCAATAGTCAGAAACACAGTCCCTCACGTTCTCACTCTGACCATCGCATGCTGCATGGTTTTCATAATAAAGCAATTACAGTGAGTAAAACTGGGGACACTTTTCCCCTGTGAGATAAAGGGGGGATCAAACCCTGCTTGTGGCCAAAGCATGAATCAGCGGCCTCTAAACATGCCAATGGAAATATAAAAGACATATATTCCGTCCATCTTTACAGCAGTAGCAGACTTCCCGGGCTGGTAAAAACACATCAGACATGTATGTCGCTTCAGAGGCCTGCAGGTAAACATGGAGGCCACAAATAAACCTGTGCATCTATGAAACGACCAAAACTCTCACTCAGCTGGTGAATCTGTAAAAAGGCTATAACATTACAGGATCATTACCTCATAAGCTGACGGCTGAGAATAGCTCAGTGTGAGGTGTATGTTCCAGCAGGTTGGAAAGTGGGCTAAGTAATCATTAAGTCTGGTTCACTGCCACGAAGCGAGCTGCTGACATATGGAGGAAGAGTTCAGAGTAATTAGATATTTGTCCCACTGTATTAGATGAAACATAAACTGTTGCAAAGTCTCTTTATCTCTCCCCCCTGAGACGGTTTACAGCTGAGTGGTGGCCAGGTTTTCAGAGCATGAACATGGCTTCAGATGTGCAGACTGAGCGCGGACACCTTTCAGCCGGATGGACTACACTTGAAATCCAATCATGTACGATGGAGTGGATTCCTGCTCCTCCGTCTCTCAGCTGCTTTCTTTTTTACCCTCACACACACACACGTACTCATGTGTCTGCCATGTGTGCGCGGCTGTATGAATGTGTTTGTATTGTTTGTAGCAGCATCTCAGCCGTGAGCCTGTCATTTTTTAAGCTCTCCACCAGTTCAGCCATTTCATCCGACATTTTTAGTTTAACAACAAACTTCTGTTACACATGAGTGACGCGTTTACTGACCAGCTGTGTGTGCTTTATTTGCTTTGGGTCAATGTGAATTATTAAAAAGTTCAGTGTATCCAAGTGGTTCTTAAACCTTGTAGATGTCAGTGCATCATTCAGGCAGAGAACTTGTGTATTTTTCAAATACATAGAGTGAATGTAAATATAAGCTGCCTGTAAAAGATAATCTTAAAAATATACATTTCAAAGAAAATTAAGGACTTTAGACTACAATGATATTTTCACTACTTCTATTAGGGCATAGAATAAATCAATACAATAATAACATGCAAGCTCAATATCATGAGGTCACATGTTAAATGAATGGTGCAACACAACTGCATTCAAGATCCAGATCCTTTTTACAATTTAACAAATTAATTATACTGTAGGAAAAAAATTGCATCATCGTGAATTACGTGGAAAATTAATTATATTTCAAAATTGGTGCCATTTTAAGAGACCATTTACGGAAGTGTCAATGACAATGACAATTTCAAAATTTGATTTCCAACCAAGACAAATACAAAGACAATACAAATTAAACTAGCATACTTATCCAGCAACATGAGCCGGACAACACACAGGCCCTCAAAAATACAGTCTTTTGTTATTGTGGACGAGTTTCCACTTATAGCCAATAATGGGCAGACCTAAAATATCTAAACTATTGTCTCCTAAGAAATGTGTAGACAGTTTGTCTACATAGAAATTACGTTGATTTGCTTTTCTTGGTGTCTTTGAACTTTTTCCGTCTGCAGAGTGTCAAGGCTCTTAATAAGGTCCTGAATGTTAAAGGTTTGCCCGCACGCAAACAGGAATTTAGCTCAGCACTGAGACACAAAGGCTCTAGAATAATTGAAAAATATTATTCAGAGTGATACAGAGGTTAAACGACATTTTAAACATCTATACAAAAAATATGAAGTCCCAATTGTTATATTTATATTAGAATATATAATTGATAATAAATAATTTGAATTAAGCTGTGATAAAATCTTTCTAGTGCAGAGAAGTCACATTTAATGAAAGTATCGACATTGAAAATGTTCAACTCCACAGTTAATAGAAGTAGAAGTCATAAAACAGCCCTACTTAAAAGAAATGATCGATTCTTCATGTTTAACTGTTGTTTAACCACAGAGCAGCAGGAACACGGAGTCTGAGCTGCCCTTGATGAACCATTGCGAATGAAGCGTAAAATTGTGCCCTCTCCGCCCCAGTGCCATCACTCATGGGTTATATTCATATCCAAATTACATTAATGTCATGTGTTAAGCCCCCCGCCCCTGTTCTGTTAAACTTTTTTTTTGTCTTCCAGCTAATAAGTGGCCTAACTCGCTCATGTCATCAGCACTAATCAGTTCAGGAGAGAGGGAGAGAGGGAAAGAGAGAGAGAGAGAGCCGGGAGCTGTGGGTCTCATCCTCTGAGCGCAGACACGTTTGTGTAACTCTCCTCAAACCTGCGGGGAGTGTTTGGTCAGCGATAGTGGTTCCTAGAAAAGATCTGAATCGTTTTATAACCAAACCCAGCTGCGCTCTCGTGCGCGCTGCAGCCTCTCTCTCTTTCCGTGCGTGTGCGTGTGTGTGCGTGTAGAGGTAGAGGAAGGGGCGTCTGTAGAGAGGGAGAGAGAGAGAGAGAGAGAGAGCTTGGTATTTTTCTTTCCTTCACTTTTTTTAGGCATGAACACCGAGACCTGCGTTTCATACAGCGACATGACATCCATGGATTCATATTATAGCCCCTCTGCAGCAGCGCAAGGCAGGGATCACCAGACGGACCACTTTAGGACATTCCCGGCCACTGACACCAAATACAGCCCCACCGCCTTCCTGCCCAACAAAGGTCAGGCGTACGGAGAGAAGTCCCGGAGCCCCTTCCAGCAGGAGTGCCAGTCATTGGATGCCGCCGCAGCTGGGCAAGGCACTTTCGGTAAATACCACCTGTTTATGCAGAGGTCGTCTTGCAAAACGTCCCCCGAGGAAGACAAGCTGCACCCGGAGAGGGGACACAACGGAGCGCTCGTCCCCTGCTATGGTGAGTGGAAATGGGGGGCTGGAGAAATGACTTTAGGATGACTGAGTTGCAGCAGCGGAGGTGAGACATACCGCTGCTGTGCCAAGCGTTCACTGCGCATCACATGGATGATGAGTCGCCGCACTAATAGTTGCGATGGGGAAGAGTTCTCTCGAGATGTGCGCTCCTGTGAAACTTTAATTACGCGTCTGATAATCTCACTCATGGGCAGAAAAAGCGTGTAACCTGCCAGTGGTCGCTCCTTGCTCAGCCTCTTCCCTCAAACGCTGCAGATGAAGCGCGAGTCCGAGGTTTGGATTCCCCGAACCAACAGAACTCAGTTGACACGTCAGTCGCTGTCCGACCGATAAAGGAACATGTCCAAAATATGATTTCTCAAGGTTCAGCTTCTGTCTTCTCCTCCGCGATGGAAAGCCTCCATGCGTAAAAAGGCGCACGATGAACCACGTGTCTCCAGCAGCAGCAGCAGCAGCAGGATACACACTTCCATCCCAGCTCGTTACGACGTGGCCCAGGCAGGACTTATGCGCGTAACACAGTCGAGGGAAGAGCCATAATCTTCCCGGCTATCAAATTGTCCCGTTGGCCATCAAAATTAAATTAGGGCGCGTTTAATGCGATAATCTGCATTACAATCCTTAACATTGGAGCTGAGTCGGACAATTTAATTAACAGGTTTTCAGATGGCACAAATAGTGGGCTCCAAACTGATAATATTTTCATTTCATTGCTCTGCCCTGATTGGCTCCAGTTAGACGTAATTGCGCGGGGACGCGGCTGTAATGGCTGAGTGATGGGGGTGTAAATAAAAGGGTGACCCTCATTAGACAGGAGGCCACTCGGAGGCAGCAGCAGCAGCACGCGTTCACATTTCCAGCCACCTGAATTATAAGGTGGAGGGTGCAAAACAGCTTCCACTCATGATATGTGCTGTGGTGGCAGCGAGGCCTCTCGATTTTGATCCAACGTGTATTCACGCGCTCAGCTCAACAAACAACTTGGAAAGAACAAATCCACAGAAATCACGAGTCAGAGAAACGAACAGATTTTCCTCACAAGGAGTCAAGCTGCTGTTGAAACGGCGCGCCTCATTATCACGCCTGGACACACAGCAAATAATTCCATCCCGAATAGAATGAATTACGACAGCAACCATGAAGTGAGGAGAGCGACATAAGAGGGAATAAAACACTTCCTCGTGGAAAAGGACCGTTTCTTTCCCCTGTGTTTTCATTTGACTGAAGCCTCAGAGCCGCTTGTCCATCACTGCTGCTCTGACATGTTTAGTGGATTTAGTTCAAAGATGTTTGGAAACTTTCTGGAAATCAGCCTTTTGGGAAAAAAAAAGAAACACTTTTACAGCTCCGACATGTCGGGGACCGAGATCAACATTTCCTACAGCTCCACAGTGTTTTTATAAAGGCTGTTAAGTTTTTATTACTTTTTAACGTTACCATTGATCCGGTCAAGATTACATCAAGTTTTATATTATGTTGTAAATAATACAGTAACAATACGTACAATAAAATGCTTAGGCCCAACGAAAAATATTTTTATATAAATAAATACTTTCTTAAGAAGGTTTTTAATTGAATTCATATTTATAATCTATACTTGCTCGATAATTTATATTGAAAGGGTATGTCTGAGATATATATTTTTTATATGTAGAGTGAAATTTGTCTCTACAGCTTTTCTGTTTTTTTGTTCTATTAAATAACTAAAAATCGTATTCACACTGTTGAAAAAAAAAAAAAAACCTGTCGGAAATCTCCGTCTATTTCTCAACTTGACTTCAGGTGTCATCGGGCCTGATTTCACATGTTTCTAAATTATCGCTAGTTATTAATTATAATAATAAACACTTTCATGTCTCTCTTGCGGAAATATAAGGTTTGGAAAATATCCGGACGAATATTCGTTGTGATGTATTTACGTGTATTTTCAACTGAGTTGAATGCAGCAGTAAAATGTGCTGAATTTACTAGAGAGGACGATAAATGATTCCTGATGTCTTTATGAGCCTATACTGCAGTATTTCTACTTCATGTATCTTTTCTTTTATGCAGTCTGTACTAGACTTTAACATATTTTCTTTCGTCGTTATAATTCGTGGTTTGACTTGTTCCTTCAGAGATGTGATGTCACAGAGCTGCACGTGTGCAGCTTCTTTATTTTACTGAGAGAAAACATAGGTATCTAATCAAGGTGTCTGATGTGTAATACAAGCAGGCATGGAAGAGCCACAGTGCAAAGTGAGAGGAAAGACTCGGAGCTGCCTTTCAACAAAACAAAACTAAATAACTAATAAAACATACCGAATAACTAATAAAACATACAGTTGTGGGAGTGCTCAAGAACACATTTCAAAAAACATTTAGAACTCGTCTAAACAACGCATTAGAGTTAAAATAAAGGAATGTTCTCACCAAAAAAAGTCAATAAATTATTTTTAAAAATGTGAATATTGTATATTATTTGCACATTCTTTCAGAAATTATTTTTTTTGTCAATAATATTCATCTTAATGAATGATTGCCTTCTTATATATGTGATAAATAATAATAGACACCAATGGATGAAAAAAATAAAATCTAAAATCTATTTAGTGGCGCTCCCTGGCTGAATAATAAACTCTGAAAGTCTTAAAGTTTCTCAGCGTCACATGTCTTTATCAACCCCCAGAGACCAAACCCTTCTTCTTTTGATGATGTCCCTGTGTCTGACGGGGCTGACCTTTAGCTCCACTTTCCTGCCCTCATCTGTTTGTAGAGGAGCACACACGCATACACACACACACACACACACACACACACACAAACACACACACAGCAGAGAAAATCCATTCGAAACAGCCATTTGTTCGTCTCTGGTGTCAGAGCAGAGCTTTCTGCAACATTTGGAGTCCAGTTCTACACAGTAAACATTTAACTGCTCCGACGAGACAGAGGATGTTGTTATGACTCGTGGGCCTGATTGAAACGGGGCCGTGCCTTTTGTCACTTTCAGTCTTGCACAGAGACAGAGATGCAGCAACAACAACACTGGGCTGAGCAGTGTGAAGACATAAAAGGCTGCAGCTCAACCATGAGTCACCTTTCAGGCAAAGCAGGAAGTAGATCCACTTCTGCCTTGTTAGTAGAAATCATTTCTTCCCAGCAGAACCAGTGGAGAACAGTTATCTACATTATCTCCACGGTGACCAACCTTCAGGTGTGACTGCGTGGCTTTGAGAGACTAACCCCCAGACTAAGACCTCCGCTTCTGCCTGTTTCTTTCTTCACCATCTTTATCCCCAACAAGTCGACCGCTTCAGCCTCGTGTAACGAACGTCCACACTGATTGCTTCTAGCAGCGAGTAATGGGAACCAGCCAAGACGGCCAGACAAGCGGGGCACACTTCAGCCAGTCAGTGACATGAGTGAAGGTGACACCGACTCAGGTCCATTTCAGCATTTGGCCTTAAGTTTGGCAGGGCAATTTACATTAGGCTCAGTTTGCATGGCCGAGTGAGAGCAGCACGGCCGAGCGGCTCACGACCTCCTTTGGTCTCTTTGTCACCGATTCATGTAAAGTGACTCCGATGCAGATTCTTTTTTTTCTTTTTTTTGTGGACTCCAGACAGTAATGGACGACAGCTTTTCAGAGAACATGGTGGAGGTTTTCTTACAGCGTTACCTCCCCGTGCAAAGTCGCAGGGCTTTAACATTCAAAGCAATGACTCGAGGAGAAACATGTTGTTACACTGAAGACAAAATGTTTTTTTTTTCCAAATTTCAGTGGCTTTAAAAACAGTTTCCAAGGCCACATAAATATGTTAACTGATAGTCTTTGGTCTTTAAATTTTAAACTATACTTCCTGGGATTAAGTTTGATGAGTACAGAGGCTTTAAGATACTGACCATTTGATTTGATTTCCGTGTCTGAGAGTTTTTTTTTTTTTTTATTTTCCTATGAGCTCTTGTGTTTCTCAGACCTACACTGGATTGTTGAAGGAGTCATTTCTCAGCTGGTGAAAATTGCATTTTGTGTCCTGACTAATGTTTGACTATTCAGATTTTCCGTCCATGAATCCTTTGCAGCTAAGCAGTGTTGTTTGGTTGGTTTGCCAGCAAAGTATTTTTCTATGCAACAAAAAAAAAAAAAAAACAGTTCTTTAGAGCGTTTCTCCACTCGGATGGAATGTTCTCCTCCGATCAGACAACAACAACACAAGATGAGGGAAACTCTGCTTTGCTCCAAGGTCTGAGGGAAACATTTGGAAGAGAGCTGGTCTGAGGGAGCGAGAGGATAAGCGAGTGTGAGAGAGCTGATTTATCTGTCTCCGACTTCATGGATTTTATTGTTTAGGTGTGGGATTTTGGCATAGACGGCTAAAATGGTTAATCACTCTGCTCAGTCAACGGTGTTACATTTCTAAGTTAATGGATGGGAATCACAAAAGAAAAAAGGAGTAGATTGCTTTGCAATGTTCTGTCTGTCAGACACATCAGCTGTTTCCAAATCAAAGCAGTAGTGTGCTAAACGCATTATTTCTAGGGGTGGTGTGCGTGTGTGTGTTTTGCCATATGCACTTGACACCATGCAAAGCAAGTTCATGGTCAAGTTATTTGAGAAGGGGTCAGATTTCTAGCAGAGACTTGTTTGTATCTTCAGCTGAGAAAGAACGACTATTAAGATCCTCAACTTGAGGTTTTATTTTATTTTAAATAAAATCAAAATTAAAACAAATATTTATCTAACAAGGTCATAATACTAAAGAGAGCAATAATCTGAATCTCCCCTTGGCTTTGTGGAGAAGTGTCTGTCATTCCTGTCGAGCTGTCTGGGTCGGACGTTCTGTTGGACTCACTGTCATTGTTGTCATGAGCCGTTTACAGATCTGCACAAATTCTGGAAAATAGGAAAAAAGAAGAATGTATCAGGAGGGAAATCTTTGGAACACACTGCGGGTGAGGGTTGGGTTGAGCACGAGGCTCACACAGAGTTTCAGTAAAAGCTCACGAGTCTCATTGTCTATCCAAGTTGGCATCGTCCTGAGCCTAGTTTCATCTGAGATATTTGTATTCTTCCAGGTATCATGTCCACTCTGAGGTTCAGTGCATGTCTGACAGCAGTTTGCAGACACCAAATGGCAGACAGAGACACAGTTACTGACGATTTGGGGAACATGGTGCAGCATTCAGAAGCTACACAGTCAGAGATTTCCCCTCAGGAATTGGTGGAGACCAAAAACAGAGCAAAAATAGTATTGCTCTTACACAGACCAGGAACCAGACTCCTAATTAATGCTGCTATTACTGCTGCACGTTACTCTAAGTTCATCAGCTTGACTCTTGACTTGATTGTTCAGCCCAGATAGAATCAGCGTCTCCGTCTGTCTGTGTGTCTGCAGCCAAGCAAGACATAAGAGGAATCCACAGCTCGAAAGCTAATCCATTTTTAAGGCAGTAAAACACAAACAAATAAATACTCTCCTCTGCTCTCTGTTTTGTTGAACACAGTCAGCTCTTTCTCTTTCTCTCCGCTTTTTTTTTTTTTTTTTTGAGTTGGAGAAACAAGTTGTTAATCTCTCTCAGTTGCCGTGTGCTCTGTAATTTATAGTGTTTCCTCTTAACACTATGAGCTGACCCCAGTCGTCCCAGTCAATAAAGAGGCACGGATGGTGCCCTGTCACTTTACAGCCAGTTAAACTGCGCTTTGATGTCGCCCCCTCATTTTCAACTCTGAATTAGAGTGAGAGTCGCCCGCGCTGAAGGTCTGACCCACGAGAACATTGTTTTGGTACCGATATCCTCACAGGACCCACCTCATGATATGAGGCCGAGGCCCGGTGGAAGCTAATCCTTATTTTGATTCTGATGTCAACGCCAACAGTGACGTACTATGACGTACTCCAGATAAATATTTGACTCTTGTGTACGCTGCATGTGGGAATCTAGACGTGTTTACAAACTCGTGTGTGGAAATTTACACGTGACATTATTCCGAGACACTTTTGTGCGGATTAAAGTTTCGCAGAACTTTCTCTGAGCTGTCGACTCTGCTCTCCTCACCGAGCAGGGGAATGTGAACAGATGCTGACAGTTAGTCAAATTAGAACATTCTGTGGTTACATCTCAAAACATTTAGCACGGCATATTAATCCGAAAAGTAAAAAAAAAAGAATTTCAGTCGCGGGTTGCTAGAATTTTTCTCGGGAAGGAGACCTACAGGTGCGAGCCGAAGTTCTCGATCAGATCGCCTTGGTCGTAAACGCAGATTATTTTTGATGCAGCGCGTGTTTTCCTCAGTCTCTCTGCACTGACGTGAAATCCTGAAATGTTGGCAGACGTTGTTTAGGTTAAGACTTTCTTCTATTCGTCGTGCACATGGTGCGTCCTCTGCAGGGGGCCCGGCGCTGTTCACCTTGGGCAGCGTCGGGGAGCCTCCCAGTTACGGCGGATCGAACGGATAACAAGCAGGAGACTGTCACAATATTCCACCCCTGCCAAGAAAACATTAGTGACATGTGATATAAACAACAGGCTTTGATCAGGGAGAGGCCTCATGGTTTTAAACAGTCTGACAGCTCTCGCCTTGTGGGGCCTGTGGGTGCCGCGCTAGGGAAATGTGATGAAACAACTAGGGAGGGTTTTTGGTGGGGTAAAGACCGTTTGCTCCATTTCAAACACGACAGCCAGGCAGTGTTGCGGGGGTTGAGACCCCGGGCAAGAGGTCTGCCACCAAAACATGGCTCCTCAGGCCAAATCCACTTCTAGCGTTGCTGAGTAAACAGCTCAGAAACCAGAGAGCCGCAGCTCGCTGGCTCTCGCAGAGATGAATAGCATCTGGTCTGGTTGCCGTTATACAATACAATACTGTGATACAATATAATATCTACGCTGTGTGCAGTATGGGGTCTCCAGCCAGGGGGGGGGTTGAGCTCCGCTCTCAAGGATGAATAAAATAAAACAGCAGCTCCTGCATATAACTTATTTCAGTAAGGGCCTCAGCTCACTGAGGTACAAGCCTCGTGTGTTAGGAAAACATCTGTCGTTTTCTCAGTGCCAACCAGAATCCAAAAACATATTTCCAATTCACTCAGTTGCTTATCCTTAAAACTGCTTGACTCTGAACATTTACGAAGAGTTAAACTTGTTGTAAAGTGAAATAAGTAAATTTCCTTAAAAGGCCAAAACTAAGATTCAACCGGGTCTTCATCAGTCCTCAATAAATGGCAGATACACTATGACATTAGTTAATGTCGAACTAACTCATGGTTCCATATGAGAGAGAGATATTCACCTCACCTTCTACACATTACCCAACATGGCTGTGGGTTTCGGGTCGCTGGGTGTATGTGTGCGTGTCTGTGCTGAGAATTGCACGCCGAGCGCAAATGAGCGCGCACACCTCCCGGTTCTAACCTGACAAATTGCACGATGGGCAGATGAGCGGAGGCGTCGGTGTCCCTGAAAATAACTTGACCTCAGATGGTACCGAGGAGCAGGAAGGTGCAGCGCTGCCGTCTTCAGATGGAAAAAAGTACGTTCACAGGCCTGACCGGGCAGGGTGGAGGCATGTCCCGTACACATGACGGGAATGTGTTTTAATCCGAAGGTGTGTGTGAGAAACTGGTGAGAACAGTGAAGGGCAGCAGCGAGGAGAGAAGAGCTGCCAACTCAGGCAAGAACACTGGCAGAGATACGGCTATGGAAATTTATGATCAGAGAGCTGCCTGAGGTTTTACTGTTAAGCCACTGCCATGAAACAAGCATGTGTGTGTGTGTGTGTGTGTGTGTGTGATAGAGTGCGCTCTCATTTTCTCATGGATGGAATTTACTCTCTGGTAAATGACTTGTGACAGTCGTGCCGCCAGGTGTCTCCGCAGTGTTTTACTGACTTGATTAACCTCAATCACATGCAAGACTGATACACAGTCTGAGTGGACGAGAGGATGGTGTGTGTGTGTGGCAGAGGTTGATGATGGTTGTCGTAATACAAAAAGGTCAGTCTCAACATTAAGGCCAGGGTCTTGTTCCACCAAATCACAGAAGGATCTACAAACTACAGCAACTGGATCCTGGAAGCAGCTGTGGATCCAGGACTTGCATCAGTTACACAGCAAATCAACACACAAACGACTCAGCACCACACACCAACATTCATTTGAAAAACTGTGACAGAATTTCACATCGCACCCAAACGCACACATTAGTCAACACTAACCCAATAAATGTGACGGGATTAAAAAAAATAAATCTAAAATTATCCTGAGAAATCAACAGAAATGTGATAATGTAAGTAAAAAAAATCCTGAATCCAATGTCATGTCATGTCTGATGACAGCAGCTCTTCAGAAAACACTTGTGTGTTCTGTTCTGGCACGTTTATCATGTGATTGGCAGAACCAGTTGGATTTGAGATTAAGATCATGATAGAACGCTGAGAAACACCTCTGCAGTGTCGGCTGTCATTTAAAATGCAGCAGCTGCTGCTTATGGGTAAAACATTCTATGAAACAATCCATTTTGAGATGGTTCCCAAAAGAAAAAAAAAAATGTCCGAAAAGTAAAGTAAAAAGCCAGTTCCTCTACGCTGAGCGATGCACTAAAAAGAGCTTTGAAGTCTGAATATTAACAGATTTCCCCTCATACTTTATTGTCGTAAAGAACGAAAGAGAGAATCCACACACATGACTCACATCAGCTCGCTGTGCCAATCCAGGAGAGTAGCAGTAGATCACGATGCACATTTGTCTTAATGTACGTTGTCCTCTCTAAGTGAGAGATTGTGTCTCTCGTAGCCAAGTCATAACACAGCTTTCTGCTCAACATCTTGTAATGACTTTCATATTTCCCTTTATTCTCACGTTCATCTTCAGTCAGGGGTAACAAATCCAGACAGATCTGGTTCGAGTCCACCGTTTCGACCCTGATGAGATTCTAACAGTTTCATGTTCTCCCTGTCTCCGCAGGTAAAGACGGCTCAGGTCTGACAGACACCGAGTTGGCCCCGGACTCCGACCCACCCGGAATGGACACCGGCTACCTGGCTTTGAAGGATCAAGGTGTCAAGTCAGGCACTGACATAGCGAGCCCTATGGACAAAGCGGACGGCGGCGAGAGCAACAAAGGCAAGAAGAGACGAAACCGCACCACCTTCACGAGCTACCAGTTGGAGGAGCTGGAGAAGGTTTTCCAGAAGACGCACTACCCTGACGTGTACGCTCGGGAGCAGCTCGCACTGAGGACGGACCTGACCGAAGCTCGTGTGCAGGTGAGCAACGGCAGCATGTGAGGGCGGCTTCACGTGCGGCTGAAGTGGTTTAAAAAGGGGCAAATTGCTCAAAGGCAAGAAAACAAACCATCAAATATCACATCTCTCGTGGCAGGAGGAGGTTCATTGAAAAACTTTACATTTACAATAACGGTCTCAGCCTCATGGAACCATATGGCCGTCACATCAATAAGTCAAAGGAAAAAAGTTATCCATCGCAGCAGAACCGTGTTTAAACAACACAAGCGCATGGATCCTTCAACATCTGCAGCTCTGCGGAGATAACGTCACTCACAGAACAACACAAGAGATTTATCTGGGAGTCGTGGGGAGAGAGTGGGGGAGTGGGAGCTAACAGAGGCCAGGGGGCCCCGGGGGGCTGGGGTTTTCAAGCTGCAGCCTGGGCCTCATATGTGCAGTTTGAGGGGAGCAGGCTTTCATCACCATGTGACAAGACTTGTTCGACTCTGATGTGTTTCCCTGGTATCGTATCAACGGCCTTTGCAGCTGAATTCAGTTCAGGTGGTGCTGGTCGGGCCCGAGGTGCACAGCACCTCTGCCTCGGCATCCCCTGCAGTGACCTCCCGGCCCTGATTTGCATCCAAAGCAGTCATGGCTGCTGTAATGCATTCCAACTCTGGCAAACCGAGAAGGAGACCTCCTCCATTTGTGCATTTGTGTGGCGTGTACATGTGTGTATACGCGTGCACCGTGGACAACTAAAGCCCCGGGATTTTCTGTGTTTTTCTTTCATTAACATCCTGTCCAGACAAGAATGTGTCCCTGCTGTGGTCTCCGGGGGGAAGGTGTGAAACATTTCCCATGGGCTTTTGAGCAAGTTGATACGACGAGGTCACGTCAGAATTTCAATATTCCTGTTTTTGATGAAGTGAATGCCAACATGGCTGCCCTGTTCTACGTTCTGTGCCAAGTGACGAGATAAGAAACCATTAAAAGTCACCTTCAACACGATGAGTTGGAACAGTGGCCAGAAGAAGTCTGGGGGGGGAACACAGGAAGTCTGCGCAGCCACAGGGTTATAACTCAAACCTCTGAAGGTATGCTGCGCCGCTCCGCTCTGCTCGGCTGCTCGTGCTATCACAGAGCTGCCGGCGTCAGATGGATGTAGCTTTACAGCCCTCAGCTCTCCCAGCGGCCCTCTCAAACACTCAAGTTGAAAAGATAAAAGACACGAGATGCCTTGTCAGTCAGAGAGCAGGGATCTGCACTCATTCACTCATTCACACGCAAACCGACTCACAGCTCATGAATTCGGCATCTGGACGGAGAGAGAAGTCAATAAAAAAAAAAACTTTACCGCTGCAAAAGTTTGCTTTAACTTTAGAAATCCACAAGCAAGAATGTAAAGAGAGTATAATGTGAGTGAGTGTGATGTTCCCCCTCATTGTCTGATGGTTCTCACACGCACAGGAAGAAAATCAGAAAAAAAACAAAAACAAAAAAAAACTGAGGGTCTCAGGGTTGTTTGCTTTTTTTATTCTCCGGGTTTCAAAGGGAGAAAGTTCAGATCTGAGTCATAGGCACAACAGATACATGTGGGGGTCAGGGGTCAGAGGTCACAGGGTTTCAAAAACATCACATCTCTCAGATTTGCTGTCGTGTTTGGCCAGAGAGCTCCGAGAGCCAAGATGGTCGTCGAAATGAGAGAAATGCGAAAATAGCTAAAGTCATTTCCACCATTCTTCAAAGAAACAACTAAGAGGAAGTGAAGCACGTCCACTTCCTCCCACCATTCCGAAATGAAACACATGATCCTGGACAAGAAGAGACTGTGCTGTAGTGATTGGGGGTGGAGCCCGACAAAGCCTCAGCTGTTCACCCTTTTTTTGTTGTTGCATGAATTAACTAATTAAATCCAAACTCACCAGACTCGGACATTTATCAGTGTGATAAGAACTGAGTGATCTGAATCTGACTTTGTTTGGCCAATATCCCATCCACTAACACGGAGGAGGGATTTATGACCCACACTGCACAGAGCCACCAGGTGGTGATTGAGATGCTTTGGCTCTACTTTTGTGGAGCCTTTGAATTCAGTCCATGTGAGAAATGATGAAACAATTTCAAAAAGGCAATAAAAATATGCTTTGATATAGTAATATTATTAGTCAGGCAGCAAAGGCAATTTATATCTGAGTCTGAATTTAGAAGATGAAATGGTCACATGTTTCACTGTTCCAACACATACTGCAAACTAAAAAAAACAAAAAACAAATTGGTACCAAATGTCTCAGTTAATAATAATGAATAATCAGAACAATGGTTGAATACTAAAAGAATTGAGACACACAACATATTTAGACTGTTGCAATACTTTTAAAAAATGAAACACATACATTTACAATACTGCATCTAAAACCTTCATATATATATATATGTATACCTTCAAATGAAACAAGTGGAAACCACATTCTCTGATATATTTCTCTGTGATTCATTTCACCAGTGTCCTGAATTTACCTTCATTTGACGCAAGAGTTGTGGAGGTCTTCGGGGAAACCAGGCTCTCAACTTATTTTTAATGAAGCACCACAGCGGGCAGAGGTGTTGCCGCGATATTAACAGTACTTTGGGGCTGTTGGAAAAGTGAAGCCAGGCTCAGCCATGGATTTCTTTTTTCCTTCAGTGTGGAAGCTGACATGAGTGACAGCAGAGGCGGGTTATCAATCCTCTGAGCCGCTCTCTCACTTCAAAGTGTTCGCAGCCCAGTACAGCTCTCCTGCTGGGGCCAGTTTGGCATTTCTCTGCTCTGTCTCTCTGGGGCTGTAACATAAATAAAGCCTCATTGAAAGTCCACCAGCTACTTAAGCTGTCAAGGTCTTTACCAATTACTGTCAGGATGCAGTGTGTGCAACACAAAAATATGTTCTCCTGGTGTAATGGCCAACAGACCTGGCAGAGAGCAGAGTGAGCAGAGGAGAGCTGGTTGTGACACTGGATGTTGAGACACTTCTACACATTATTTCCAAGTTGTACCAGCAGTACATGATGTCAGGAGTTTTCTAATGATATGATACCAGCCATGGCAGATATCTGCTTCCTGGACCCTTGACCATCAGGTAATTTGACAAAGAATCATTGAACCAGCTGCAGATCCATCAGTTGATCAAACAACCAACCGACCAACCAACCAACCTATCAATCAATCAATCAATCAACCAACCAACCAACCAACCAACCAGCCAACCTATCATTCAATCAATCAATCAACCAACCAACCAACCAGCCAGCCAACCAATTAATCAATCAGTCAATCAATCAACCAACCAACCAACCAACCAGCCAACCAATTAATCAATCAACCAACCAACCACCCACCAAAGTCAACTGATTCAAGCTAAATCCTCAACAAATGTCTCCTTGTGATTCTGAATAATCTGAGCAGCAGGATCAAGACGATTCTGGTAAATAACATCTCTGCTGAACTGCGCGTTTGAAAATGAAACACATTCCTTGGTCAGTGGTGATGGCGTTGACAGGAAACCTAATGGTGATCTGAAAAGTGAGAGTTGCTCTATAACACAGCCTGGAAGCAGTTTTGAAACATATCAAGTTGAGGTGGAAACCTGTTTTATCCCACTTCTCAAGAATCACTACACATCAGGTTTTGGGTTTGTGAATTCTGAGCAGGGCAGCTCAGCAGAAGATGTATGAAAACATCAAGGAAAGAAGGATTATGTCCTCCGCTCTGTGTGCTTCTTTAATTTAGGCAGAGACAGTGACTCAAAGCTGGAGCTTTAGGCCTCAGGAAATTAAAAAGGAAAATGCAAACAAACCCCAGTTATAATCCCGTCTCATGTTTCAATCTCCCATAATGCCTCTGGAGATCTATCGCGATGTGTGAGCAAAGAGCTGATCTGTCGATAGAGATAAATCAAATCAGAAATGTCATCGTGGTCAGGTAGAGTTAAACCTAAATTAAGTCATGGTAAATTACGTCTAAAGCGTATTAAATCCCATTGATCCAAAATGTATTTTTATTTAGATCATTAGAACTGCTTTCAACAAACAGGATCAAATTTAGATCAATAATTATTACAGAAAACTTTGGACAGAACATTGTTTTTGTCTTGACAATATTGTTTTTTTTTTTTTTTTAAATAATTATTTCACTCAAACTGCATATCTTCATATCTTCACCTTAAAGTTGTGTCGGGTGTGGTGTGGTGTTGATGTGCTGCTGAAGGTTTTTAATATTCATCCTCTCAGTCCTTGGGAAATACCACATTGTTTTCCATTTTAAAGTGAAACTTTAACTTTAACTACTTTTTCTATCTGTTCAGTATTGCTTGTTAAAAATCAAGATGGGGATTCTGTCACCCTCGACCGTGGCTACTGAGCACGATGACAGCGCAGGCCTGTTTACGCAGATAACCTGGCTGTTGCGTAACGTTGGGTCTTTGTCACTCTGCAGGTTTGGTTCCAAAACCGAAGAGCGAAGTGGAGGAAGAGGGAGCGCTTTGGCCAGATGCAGCAGGTCCGAACGCACTTCTCAACAGCCTATGAACTGCCGCTGCTGACGCGTCCAGAGAACTACGCACAGGTACACAGTCAGGCCTCCAGTACAAGTACACGTTAAAGCCGTCAGGTGTTTCTTTCTTTGACCCTTTCATAGTCAAAGGAAAATGATGATGGCCACTGTGAACGGCTCAAACCGTCTTAATTCTCTGCCTGTGTCTGATCAGACTGAGGGCAGTGTGGTTAGTGGAGCCGCTCTATCACTCTTTTACCACGTCCTTTTCCTGTCAATATTCCAGATCCAGAACCCGTCTTGGATCGGCGGCGGCAGCGCAGCGTCACCTGTGCCGGGCTGCGTCGTGCCCTGTGACACCGTGACCACCTGCATGACCCCTCACCCCCACTCTGCCAGCGGGATGTCCGATTTCCTGGGCATGCCGAGCCCCGGGGGTCACGTGGGGCAGGCTCACATGGGCAGCCTGTTCGGAGGGTCTCCTGGCATGGCCGCGGGCATCAACTCATACGATCTGAACATGGACCCGGACCGCAAGTCCTCCAGTATCGCCGCTTTGCGCATGAAGGCCAAAGAGCACAGCGCGGCCATATCTTGGGCCACATGATGTGTTGGCATTTTGCTGGACCCCGCAACAGACCCAGCTTGACGTGAGGGGCAGGAAAACAGAATATTCGAAAACAGCGACAGTGACTACCTTCATATATGTTGCAATAAAATAATTATGCAAATACAAGGATGGATGACGAATACTCCAAGAGACAAGAACAAGAGAATTGTCAGGGTTAGTGTCATGACACTAGCACAGTTCTCTCTGTGAACGCCTGGAGGAAGGTGGTGCTGTACTGTATAACAGATGTTGCAGTGTATTACTGATTATAAGCGAAGGAGAGAAAGGTTTAGAGTTTTAAAACAAATCCATGCACTTATTTGCCAAAATACAGGAAATTCTGTTTTGTACAGTGCTTTCATTGTCAGCGTAGGTCTTTGTTCAGGTGCTGTTTTATTCTGACCGTGTTATTTAAGTTTTGTCGCTTCGTTTGATTTCAGTTCAGCATCCATCCTGAAATTTGGTTTTATCGTGTGTGCATTGTTGTAGAAGACTGAAAGATCTGCCGCTGGTGCTGAGGAGAAGCCACGGGAAACTGTTTCTATCCAGAATATCTTGTCACATCCCAGCACTCGGAAACATGCCCCTCTGGGGGCGTGTTTCACTGACTAAAGAACTTGTGCTGAGTGTTTCTCCCTTCTGTGGCCTTTAGAAGTCAGTTTGTTTTAGTGTGGTCACAGTGAGAGATCCACCTGCCGCACTGACTCGGTCCGAGAGACGGAGGAAGGGATGGAGGAGGAGGAGGAGGAAGTGTGAGAGGGGCACAGCGGGCATGCTGCTCTCAGGGCTGAAGAGCCTGGGAGCGCCAGCCGCCAAAACAGAGCCAGCTCTGTTTCCAGCGAGACAAGAATCCGAAGTGGACCCGACTGTGTGCGTTTCCAGTCTCAGGAATTTCAGAGAGAGCGGTGCCTACCCGTCAGTCAGACACACCGCCAGAAATAACAGCCGGACCAGCGGCCGCCGCCTTTGAAACAGCGGCGGTTGGTGGAGATTGTGCAGTGTGTTGACACTTCGCAGCACTGAAAGGAAGTCAGTGTTCAGCAGCCTTTAACTGGACTTCAACTGTGTCCGGCTGTCAGGGCCGACAGGTAACCGCTCATGACAGCACCGGCACACGTGTCGCATGTCTTTCTCTTTCGTGAGCTGTGTCAGGGCTCGTCAATCTTCAGTGAGTTTAAATTGCATCTCAAATTTTCGTGGCACCACAGACGGTTGTGACAATATCACCTCCACTAGTTCCCAAACTTTTGTGTTGTACACACCCTGGTATCTGTACCCTGACACGTCTGGAGGATGTCGAGTTCTGGTGTTGAACCAGCGAGAGAGGCAACAGGAAGAGGCGAGGGGATTTCTACACGAATGATGTTACAGCTGAGGAACTCGAAAGCCCCGATCGCAAACCAGGCACAGTGGGCAGCTGACCTTTGACCCCAAACTCCCAGACTCACTGCACTTGAATTGTTTTTTCTGTATAAATGGCAAATTTGAGGTTCAAAGCCAGTTAGAAATCCAGCAAAGATGCACTGTGAGTTTTTCTAACACTCTGGATGGCAAACCACAAACAAGTTAATCAATCACGTTTTAAATAAGACAATGAGGCGGAGGGGCGGAGGATATAGGTATGATAGGCATTATATCTAAACAGGCGCACTGGCTTGTCAGACCCTCGGGCTCTGTGGCAGGTAGAGGTTAAATGGAGGCAGAGCTGAGCATCATCTCTCTGAGAGCAGGATTTAAATATTCAAAGAGCAAAGCTTGTTTTTCCCCGGTAACGCCCTCCTCCAGTGACAGAAATAGCAGATGAGGTGATCGCATGAGGTTACGCATGTTCCTCCTCTGTGTGCGAGGCCGGATTCAGGCTTAAAGCATAACAAAGGTCTTCGTGAACCCGATACCCTGAAGCACACCTTCAGGCAGAGCAACCGTCGCTAATTCGCTAAACTGAACCACATTCACGGTCCCGGTGTGGCAGGTACAAGAAGCGCAGGCGGGGGGCTAGAACCTGTCAGCAGAGCAGATCACCTCTGAGTGAAAATCACATCCAGTCTTGCTCTCCACTCTAAATCCGAGGCATGTGCATTAATCCGGAGTAAAGAGCACATATCTCAAAACTGCGAGGGTCTCCTTGCAAATGTGAAGGCGGGGGCCCCCTTTGCTCTGGCTGAGGGGTTGGACGGAGGGCGAGTCATGAGGGCGTCTGCTGTGTTCCGGTGTTCTGAGAAAAGGACAGTGCACACAGCTGCGCTCAAGGGGTAAATGCAAAACAAACATGCCTCACACATGCTTCCCCCTCAGCTGTCATGGCTCTGCTTTCATAGTTTTACCCCCACCCCCCGCCTCCCCATCACCCACCTCAACACACACTGCACTGTCTCTCCTTTTGCTCACTTCCACTACCACGTCCAAGGGCCCAAAGCCGCAGCCCCCATCACCGGGTCCGAGGTACAGCCAACCCAGGAAGGTTTTTTAATTAACACAGCCATGTGGAGGATGTGCACTGCAGTATTGTGTGTCAGGACAGACACGGCCGTCTGTCTTCTGCTCGGTTTAACGTTGACTGTGTGGTAGCTCAGGTTTTACACAATAGACAATCACCGTTTTCAACCATTTCTGTGTCTTTCAGCAGCTTTTCATTTTTTAAATCTCCAGTCATGTCAATCCCCCTGAACGTTACATTATCAACAACAAAATTATCTTCACACAAAAGCTGTCCTCTTCCTGAGTAACGTCCTTCTCCGTGCCACTTTTCTCATTTTCTAATACTACTGAGGTCAGACAATCAGTACAGGAGTAGATAGATAAATATGACGTGTGCCGTTGTGTGTGCATTTCTGTGCATGCTAAATTAAGTGTTGGATATATTACTAATTTGATGTTGTTTTATTTTGTGAGACAGTTTATCATGCATTCAAGTGCTATCACTTTGTTTTTGTTGATTTGGTGGTACATGGTCATTTTATTTTCTTGTGACATGTAATTCTTATGACTTTCAATTTGTTTTTTGTTTTTTTAAGTGTTTGTGGCTTCAAGATGACTTTTAAAACGAGTGTATGAATTTACTCATGCTTGTGTTTCATTTTGTGTGTGATTAAAGTACAATAAGTTATTGCACTTCTATTCCGAATCATCATTTTTCATTGAATCTGATAATAATAATAGCAATAATAAGGAAAGTAGAGGATATGGGTAACTATGACGATCAGAGCCTCCAGGTCCTCATCTGTTACCACGATGTACAGAAGAAAATCAAGAGGACTGACCTATCAGCATTTAGAGCTCACTCAAGTGGTCTCTGCTTTCAAAACCACCGTCTTAACTCACTGCTCAGAAACAACAAAAGTCTTGTCCATAGAATTAGATAAACACTGAGAATCCGTAGCGCTCCACCCTGCCAACACATTGTGTCATCCCTTCAGTCACACTGTGAAATCCCCGTGCATTTCAGGCCCTTTGAAGGGACACGAGTGCTGAAATGAGATCTCGGAACCCGCAAGAGTATCACTCTAATTGAAGCTGACAAAAATACGAACTGCGCCCTTTTGAACTGCTGACATTGAACAGGGAGGATTAGGACGTGTATATTAACAACAGGTGACGGCTGGAGGGAACAGTGGATCGGCCGTGTCACGGAGGGTCGGGAATCTGGACCCTCAGAGGAATGAGAGAAATGAAAAATAAAAAAAAAAAAAACCCCATCCGACTTCACCTTCTTCCTACAATTACACAAATGTGAAAAAAAAGGTTAGACATACAGTGGTCTTTAATTATCAAAGTTATATATACACCAACTCAGTCAAAAAAATTTAAAACAATTTCGCTGACCTCATGCAAATAATAAAAAACGCAAACAAAGGTCCACGTTTACATTTTAAGAGACTCAAATGTAACGATGGTACAGCCTGAATACTGCAGCGGGGACAACTAGAGACGAAAACATCAAAAATATAAAGACACGCAACAGTTAAAATAACAATTAAAAACCAAAGCACTGCATCAACAGTGTGTACATCTGGTTTGGGAAATGTGGATGTGGTAGTTGTCTATTATTCACATTACAGTAAGTCGTCAAATGAACAGCAGAGGACAAACTACTTCTATTCTTGTGTTGTACTCGTACACACAACACAACTCATGAAATTACTTTGTGGATGCTCAGGGTTGCTCCACTGCGTTTGTCATTTATATATATATATATATATAAATATGAGGAAAGGTTTGCTCAGGCAGTATAAAATAATTCAAGATGATCCAGCACAGCATCATATTTTTCTTTTAAATTAGCAGTTACTCTAAGAAACCTCCAGGAGAGTCATGGTGCCAACTTTGTCAGTCCAATCTTATTGTGAAAACAGAAACAATAATTGTACATCATCCATTAGCCACCATGCTGTGTTAGCACACACTATTATATAGAGCCAACATATAGATATGTGACTGAATCATTTACAATATACAAAGTATATTAAAGATGTGTTGGATTTCATTTTATACAGTAGAGCTAATATAGACTGGTCCTTGTTTGAGAAGCAAAAAAGAAGCCAAACTATCTATATATATATATATTACTAGAAGTAGCAGTAGTAGTTTCTATGACTTGAAGTGAAGTGCTGTAGTGAAATGTTTCAAATATCTTACTTTAAAGTTCAATAGACAAACAACTCATCACACCTTTCATCCAACCCAGATTTTAGCGTCTTCTGTCATTAAAGATATTAAATTCATGTCCTTCACAGTTCTGCATTTTTCGTTTCAAAGCCACTTCAACTGAGAGGTGACGAGAACACGCAGTATTGATGTTGTGATGTTAACAGATGACGATGATCTTAAAGTGTTGAGGCAGTGACCAGGTCAAAACATTTGTTGGTGGCTAGTCAGAGGCTGCCGATGTTGGGGAAGCTCTTGAGCTTCTCTGGAAAGTCGTCTTTGTAGAGCACTGGGTCTGCGCGGTGTTCCACCACCTTCAGAGGCATTGTTCCAAACACTGACGCAAACTTGTTGATACACTCAGATCTAGGGATTAAAAAAAAAAAAAAAAAGAGTTATTTCAATAGTGAGAAAAAAACCTGTATTTGAAAGCTTCTGATCAAAAATGATTTTAGATGATATGCAGCGATTCAGTCTCAGTCTCATTTCATCCTGAAGGAATCCTCCTGAGCATTATACTTGTTGTGTTCATAAATGGCAAGCAGTAGCAGCATTGCCAGAACTTAATTAAATTGCTGCATCTAAGACTTTGTTAATCAAATTTTACTGAAGGATTTTAAAAAGAGCAAACTGCTTTAACTGGATTTCAGACATATTTTTGGGTCTCGGGGTTGTTATTAAGTTATTCTGCACTGAGTGATACTGACAAAAATAGAAATAACCATTAAATAACAGTGAAACACTGAGTTTAGTGTCCGTTTTTATAATTAATTTAAATATTAAATAATATTAAACAGATATGTTTAAAATGTATAAAAATATTTTACAACAAAAATTCTGAATAATACACATTTTAAGTTATGTGGAAGTTGTACCAGAAGCACATGACAATAGTTTAGTATCAGGCAAAAGAACAAGCAGTTTCCAGTGTTCACACTAACTTGCTTCACTATCCCTGTGGAGGACACTCATTGACGTATTGCATTCCTCAACCCCTGACTCAAACCTTGACTATAAACAAATAAATGCCTCACCATGAACACGTCATCATTTACAGAAAGAAGCTGATTCGAATGCGGGCCTCCATTTTGTCCCCACGGTGACACGACTCTTTTTCTAAAAGAAACAGTGAGCACCATACCTCTCCACCATGTGTGTCTGATCCAGGGACAGTCCGTCAATGGCAGTGCACTCGGGACACTTGAACTTTTTCCTGGGTGTCACCTGAACAGGAGCAGAACGAGGTCACTCTCTAAACTGTGAAGGTTTAGCAGCCGAGGCAGACGCAAATGAAACATCGGATTAAATTAATGTGTGACGTTAAGAACTTCTGTTGAGCATCGTGCGGTGAAGAACGTCTCAATTTTCCTCAGTGAAGTTGGAGTAAAACTATAAACGGCTGGAGCTGAAGAGAAACACATGATATATGACCCTCCTCGGTCTTGCCTACATCACATGTGCAACCTGACACATTCCTGCGCCCAAACGATCTGGACCTGTGAATGCATGTCCGTATGGAGGAGAAAATAAAGTGAGGGACGCAGAGAGGAGGAGGACAGATGGGATCAGGTGGTATGTTTTCTGAAGGAACCTGTTTGAGATATGGAGGGAGGTGGGAGCACGGTTGCAGGCGGTGATTTTGATGGCAGGGTGTGCATGAGCCCCGGTGAGCTTAGGAAAACACGCTCAGAGGGGGAGTGCCCGTGAGTGACACCAAGATAAGGGAGGTTAAGGCTGGGCTTTAGCGCAGGCCCCTGCACCTGGGTACACTGATGGGGAGGGGGAGAGGCAGTGAAGTCGAAGGGTGCGAGCTGATCAGACCCAGAGATGGTGGTCCGCTGTGTCAGCCACCCCCCCCCTGCAAGCATACAGTACACAGGCCGGTCAGAGATATGAATGTACCTTTATGGGGGCTTTGCCTGTGATGTTAGCCACCAGGAAGTTCATGGCAATATCTTCACAGTTCATGTGAGCGTCCACCCAGTTCTTGATGTCTCCTGGCATCTTGTATGTGTACAAATAGTTGAAGTACTGAAATGTAAACAGATTAAAAACAACAGATTATTATGAGAGGACATAAATATATCTCACAATGATGCCAACTCTGATGACCCTGGAGTCTGGAGGAAGAACCACTGGCAACAGTTTACTTTGAACTTAAATGAGTGTGTGAGCTTTAAGTAGAAGTCAGATAACTTTGCTCTTCCTATGACACAGGGATCGTCCATCACTTGACTCTTTGTGCTCACTAAGTCTCTAATCTTTTTGTGCAAATGCTCACTAGTCCATAGAGCTGACATCTATGAGGAATCTATATCATCTGTAATGGTGTCGTTAAGGCAAAGCTAGAGTGGCTAAAGTTATGTTACTTTCCATCAGGAATTTCAAAGTTACCTTGTGATAGAAGGCAGCACCAGTCAAAACCATGGAAACCTCATTGGTCCACTCGGACTCATACTTCCACTTCCCCATTTCATGGTCCCAGAGGTGCAGCCGACCTGGGTAACCCACCAGCCTGTCTGGGAACTCCCTCCACACCTGGGAACAGCCGAGAAGACAGACTGTCAGACCTTTTCCGATGAAAACTGATGGTGAGAATTGATGTTTTACACCATTTAGAAGTCAACCAAAAATTTAAAACAAAAATATTTCACAATATTTCTTGCATCGGAGACAAAAATCGCAATAGAGACTCAAAAACGCTTGGGGGATTTAAGTAACGTTATGCTTTGCTGAATATCTCAGGCTTGACAGCAGCAGCGAGTCTGACCCTTCCACTGTCATCTAGTGAGACAGACAGCGTCTCTATCCTGCCTGTAATTCCATGTAATTATCCTTAAACTGGGCACAATTTTATTAAATGGCTTCTAAATGGATTCAGGTGAGTGTGCTGGACTAAGTGGGTCCAGGCAGGTATGCGGGCATGGAAAGCATCAGCTCTCAACCTGTCACCATTCCTCACACATCAAACACACACCCATCCGGGAGGCGGTCAGATCTCAAACAATCGCAGAGTGTGACCGTAATCTCTCTGAATGACTGTAAACTCGGGGATCAACTTGAAATGGCTGCCTGCGATACCTGCCAAAGCTGAGGGGAGTAAGGTGATGGTTAAGGGAGTAAACGGGTCTTTTTTTCACCTCGTAGCCAAACTGCAGCTCATCAGATGTCAGCATGATGATGTCATCGTCGATAGCCAGCACAGCTTCCGTCTCGATCTCGTCGTAGGGGAAGAAGCGATTACTCAGCTTGTTCTCTTTGGTTCGCACGACTTTGAGAGGAACACCGATCTTAGGCCAAAGAGACTCTGTTTCACACATAAAAACACATATTCAACTTGATAAAACGTTAAACATTGAGGAGCATGTGGTTCTTTTTCTCATGCACGACGACGCATGAGAAGGGAGGAGGGTAAAGAGTTTGACTCCTGTCGTGGCGGGATTTCTCTGGCTGCTGCCGAGAGCAAGAAAACCAAGACATTGCACAGAAGTCTGTATTGAAGTTAGAGATCTTGTTATTATGAGAGAGATGTTTTTGTCCACTACATGGACAGCAACATGATATTTACCAGCTTAAGAAAACCGACAAACAATAAACAGTATTATCTATAAACAATGTACTTTTTCTTTTCCCCGAACCTGAACAAAGTCATAAAAGCCATAATCAAGCATTCCAATATTCCAATAGTCACAGTATGTAGACATGAAACAACACCAAAAATAATTCTAATACCTTTAATTGATACAATACTTTAGAATAAAACAGAAAAAAGAAAGTTACACTGGACATCAACTTGACTCAGAATTTCCAGAGTAGTTTTCTATTTTCTGACATTTCAAGAGCCAATCAGTCACAAAATAGATCTTTAATCACGATCTGTAAAAATATAATAGCAGCAGTTACAGATATGGGCAGTATATATAAAGTAAGACACTGTAATTGTTCATTTTAAGGGATTGAAGAAAATTATGAATGTGGTCACTCTCAGTGTCTGAAGATGGCCGAGGAATTATGATGTCATTTACCACTGACAGAGATATTTGAAGTGTGTCCTGGCAGTGTTCTGGGAGTTTAACTTCACTCACTGACTTGTATCGCTATGTTAACCTCAAGCACGTGCAAATCGAACCGCACTACAATTCGTCATGAAGCAGATCAACAAAGTGTTTTTTCAGGGGAGCGTTTCAAAAGATCTTGGGCAGGATCCATGGCACGGACTATGGCACAGACGGATCACACAGAATGTGTCCGACTCATTAATGGGGTAACTTGGGCCTGGCAGCCTATGCGAAGAGCTCCAGGTCCTTCTAACCACGTCTGAAGTCTCCTGTCAAAAGCTATTGTCAGGAAAACTGCGATGTTAAAAACCAAGAGTTTCATCTTTCACTTAGTCCATGTTGCTGTCAACCCTTCTTTTATTTCCAGGGCTGGAAAGAGACAGTAGGAGTGAAACGATTATATGTCATTATCTGAATTTTAAAACCCGTAGCCCCACCATGACATGAGTCAAAATGCGCACACTTGTTAATTCCTCTGTGACTTCTTAACCTGTATTCAAGAATTTTATATTTTCCTGAACTTTCCTGAAGCTGTGGCCCTTATGCAAGTCTTCTATATTTATTGCAGCTGTGTGGGAGTTTATCTCAGCTGCTATATAGGTATAAGAGAGAACATTTATCGTTTTGATAAACGTGATGCCATTTAAGTCTGAAACCAACATGGTGTTTTGACGAAAAGAAAAATGCCCAGTCCTTCTAAAAACAAACTCAGAGCCTGTGAACACATCAGACCCAGACACTGACTTCTCATTTCAGTAACAAACGTCAATGGCCACTTGTTAGTACTAATGGGTCACAAAGCTTAAGCCAGGCGCCATCGATTCCTCTAATAACAAGGTAACTCAAAGCTGTAAGGGGGCACTTCAAAGTCATCTCACTACTTCATGATGTTAGTCAACTCTTACAGCAGCCTTGTCTGAGTTGAACAATGAAGCATGATAAGCTGTTGTATATTTAACTGCCATATTAGGGCTCATATTTACAGTGGAAGATGCGATAAATAATGACTTCTATGAGTTTACGATGACACATTGCTAAGTCTAAAACCATAAACAAGCAGTAATGAAAGTTTAGGTTACACATAGTACTGCTGGTCAGTCAGGACTTTGCATTCTAAAGAGGGCAAGATAATGAACCAAGACCAATTGAAGTTCTTTCTTCTCAGTGAAAAATTATAAAAAAGTACTTTAATGTGGCCCAACACACACTTGCATTCATGCTGCTGAAGGAATAAACCACATGCGACTCAGATGATTTCTGAATGTGCTCCAAGTGATCAAATTTCTAATGTGTCCACATGTCCGAATGCAAAAAGTTCCCTCTCTTTATATAAATAAAAAACAATTCAACAGCACCACGAACATAAGTTTGAAAATAAAAACCTTACCAAAGGATGGATATAACGTACAACTGTCAATATTCAAGGTTAATAAACGTTCTCATTTCAATGAGGATCAGTCATACTCACCCTCAGGAGGACTCTTGTTCTGGTTATTCCAAACCACCAGCAGCTTTGCCAAACTAGGCACTTTGGAGATTTCAGTGATTACCCGGAAAAGACTCTCAACGCGATCGTAGGTGAGCACCACTGCTGTGAACCCTGGTGCCCTTGGTGGGATAAGTGGCAGGAACAGAGGACTGTTCACACTGGACCACTTCTACACAAGAAGAAAAGAAAAAACCCAAACAGTTAAGGCAAGAAACACCTTTTTCCATTTCATTAAACGCTAGAGTAGAGCTAGACTCAGTAGCTTCATTTCTACTTTGGCAGATGTTTTCCAAAGTACTATAATGACGCTTCATTGGATAGTGAGGTCACCTGTAGTCATTACTAGATGTTTTTTTTTATTATTATTTTGGAGCAAGAATCATCCAATAATGTCTCTCAAGATGAATTAAAGGTACAGCAGTGAACGCCAAATACTTTCTGCCAAGAAAAGCCCCTGCGAAGCAGCAGGACAGGACAGAAGGACAAAAAGACAGAGTGGGAATCTGCAAACAAGACAGGTTGGCTACAGTGGGAGTTGAGTTTGTCAGGTTATGAATAGTGGCCGTCTATCATGAGTGTGGAACTTGGCTTCTTCATATATTCCCTTTAAAACCTGTAAATCCTTGTAGCAGCTCGTACTCTGGCTCAGATCAAGAAAAGCTTTTAAACGAAGGAAGCTACAGGACAGTTTTCTAATTATTTGAGTGTGCTGGATGCTGCACTTTAAATGTTACAGTCAGTGGGATTAAAGTGACACCTAAAGAGACAACCTAGTGCTTTTGTAACTTTTGTTTTTGTTTCCCAAGGTTCTTTTTCTCACCTTCAAAAGAAAAAACAACAACCCATTTTTCATTTACAAGCAGGTGATCCCTAAAATATATATACAGGAGCATATGGCTTGACATCATAGACTTCAAACACTATGGAAATGTTCGACCAGTCAGAGAGAAGGAAAGAGCGCATATCTAACGCAGTAAATCTGTGGGCTTCTTGAAGTCCACATAAAACCAGCTTCTCCTCTGGTCCCAGGAGGCAACACAGTGATTATGTGGCTCTTTCCACAGCATCAACATGAAAGTGTCAACAGACACACAGACACCATCTTTTGCAAAACATCAGTCACTCCTCCTCAAATAAAAATCCACTTTACTGGCTAGTGGAAACTTCCTCGTGGCTGTTGTCACATTGTCATTCATGGAGAGGGGGGAAATAATTAAACTCACACATATAAACATCACAGATGCATTAAAACGGACAGAGACCACTTAAACTATTTGTCAAACAGAGTGAATGAGATGAAAAGAAAACCACAGCTCAGTATCTCACCAACAGATCTGAGGGAGCTAAGTGTTGATCCTTTACATTTACACTTTTATTTGTTTTTTGAACTGCGTGAGTGGTTCATTAATCTCAGACATTCAAACAAAGGTAAACTGGCAAGATAAAATGAACAATTGGCTCATATCCACCCTGCTGTATTAATACTGTAGGCAGTTGTAGAGGCACAGCATTACAAGTTTCAATGTAATGAATGTTATAATAGCAGAAACTTTAGACACAGCTCTGGAACTTTTTAGAATTGATCTTGTAGTGAAATTGGTTTTAAACTCATTGCTTGATTGATTAGACACATTGACACACAATTTGCACAGCTTCCAGAACATGCACAACCTGAAACCTGCCTATTGCTGCTCACATCTTTAATATAGGTGATTTAACTGCTTCCTGCTGATAGAATCTGCAAAGAACTTTTGCTGGGGAAAAAAAGAGTCCAAAATTTTTATACAAACACTTACAGACTGTGAAACAACTTTTAAACGATGTAGTGACAAAGTGAGGCATTCATATGCCCAAGCACCAATTATCATAACAAGTTATGGCAAACATGAAAGACCAAACTCCTCAACTGAACAAGTTTGCCCTTTACCAACAGATCCCACACAAAAGCAGCCTGTCCCTTGTTCTGAAACCCCCTCTGAAGGCAGCAGCAAACCCAGGAAATGTGCTTTCAATTACCAGCCAGAAGAACTACAGGAGTAGAGGGGGAAAATGCCTGCCTGATTTATTTAGTGCTTTGTGCAAGTTCTTCTCGCCATCCATTCACTGAGGCCATTGAGAAAACACTTCATCTCGCATCTCGAGGAGGAATGGCCAAAGGTATGTAGCCGGCCATAATTAACCTCCTCCTGGTCTGGACAGACCTTAAGACCTGAGTGATACTGATTGATTGAACTCGGCGTTGGACAAAACATTTGACATAAGTGGGTAATGTCAAGTGTAACCGCTGATTAACAAGCTACCTGCTCAGAGGGAAACAGACGTGGTCACAGACTGAGCAGCTTCATGTCCAATGTCCAACAACCTCACAGCCTCTTACTCCTGGGTGACTTTTCAGTTCTGAGCAGAACAATAATGACGAACATCAGAAAACACCTTTCAGATTGCTGCTTGTCTGTGAATGCCACCTTTCTAATCCCAGGGTTTCAATGCTTATACTAGGATCAGTGGACACACACTGCGGTGTGCATTTATGCAAAACACAATTTTGTTCCATGAACGCTTAGCACAGAAGAGACTCCAGATCAGACCTGGCTGATGAACAACCCCTGAGAGATGGTCGCACAGCCAAGCTGTCTGCAGCCACAACCTCCCACAACCACAGGGATGCCAGGGACACACACCATTCTTCATATCCAGCCTACTCTCTATTAACACAATGACTCAGACATAGGGGAACTCAATCTTCACCACAGTGGAGGAATCTTCCCGGTGCAGAAGTGCTGACACGAACTCCCTGGGTGTATACCTAAACTATGAAGTGCTGCATGTGTGGCACTTCAGAAAGCGGGAAGACACTGTCACTTGGCCACAGAGGCCTCGATTTCAGAAGCTTATGTTAGCCAGTGAACATCTGTATGAACCAAGCACCATTGTGGAGGGATGTTGTTCATATGTCTGCCATAAAAACCCATCTAGGAATACAACTGGCTGGTTCACTACAGTAAAGCACATACTGTGTAGAAGATATATAGCTGTCTGTTGAAAGAGCCTACAGAAATAAAAACATTCTTCTGAGAGACAATGCTGAAATTCCATGACCCAGTAATAATAAGATATTTTTAACCAATGCTTAAAACATTCAACTATTTTCAAACTGTAGATCAAGTGTAGACAGTTACATACCACCACAGGTGGATTGTTCCACTGCTCATAAGTGCGTGCAGCATATGGGTATATGCGGTCATTGATGATCTGGAGAGTTGTCAAGCCAATATTCTTCATGGAGCTGAAGTAGGCCTCCCAGAACCAGCGAGCCTGTGGATGAATGGAAAACAAAAATGTCAAATAAATAGAAAAGGCAAAATACGCTACAAAATCGTTTTTAATATTTTGACTGCACAACTCCTTTACTTGAAAAGGAACTCGCTAAAATTACACATCCAATTCATTATACTACAACCAGCCACTAGGTGGCGATAGAAATGAAATTGGCCTTCATTGTTAGGAAGTAGTTTTGTTTTCCATTTTATAAAGAGGAGAAAAATCACTTTAAGACCTGCTGCATACAGATGGACAAAAAAAAATCCTTCTATTCTTTTCAGAACTGGGTCAGTGGTCAAATAATACAAAATGATCTGCCCTTAATGTATTAATGGTAATTGCAATGTTTATACAGTCTACATACAATAATGATGCTCATTCCATAAACATGTTTTTCCTAATATTACTAACTAACAGTTTTTGTGTTTTTATTCCCAACTTTCTAATTTTTTGGCTATTACATGGCAGAAGATAACACCAGCATGAAATCATCACTGCAAAAGCCAAACTTCCCACCCTGATCCACATCTTAAGAGAGTTTTGCAGCCCTCTTCAACATCTCCTGTGAAAACCCTTTTGACTGGGTCTGTTTTATTTCAACAGATTTCTGATGTGCAAAGCAGACAAAATGATAAGCAAACTCTTGACCCACATCTTAATGTTATCATATATGCCGCTGGAATACTCATATCTGAGTGTTCTTTCAGCCAAGATCACAAGCATGAGAACAGATGAGATCTCATGGCGGAAATCTAGAGAGGCGGCAAGGTTAAAAGACATCAAGCGAACAAACCGAATATTCAGAGTATTAAGCTATCTTTCATGATAGTTTACTTAATGAAACAGATATCATAAGCTACATTATACTGATCAATCTAGAGTAGTGTGACTGTGTAGTATATATCGAGCCTCCTTCCCCCTGCAGCCGGTACTATCAAGAAACTTCAATGGACAGTTGAGAAGTGAAAAACCCTATAAGAGTTAATGAAGCTTTAAACAACCCTGACTCCTGCCAGAAGGCACCATGCTACACTGACCGAACCCCACCAGCTCCTCAATGGCCGTAACGAGGCAGAGGATGTGAGGATTTGAGAGTTTGTTTATGGAGTTGGGAGCTGTATTTTTATCTTGTCTTTTCTCTTGCTAATGTGTGTGCTCTTTGTTTAACAAAGACTGTCGTAGGAGGCACGTGAACAACATGTGACGATTCAACAATGTCTGTGAATGTGATGAGGCATTGGAGCTGTACAACACCACTAAAACAGAGCGGCTGAGGAGAATCCAGAAAGACTCTCTAATCTCAAGGGGGAATCCCAACGGCCCATAAATCAGACAGTGATGAAAGTTTCTTTTCCGTCTGGGGGGAGGCAGAAAGCAAACTGTGCTGGCCTGAGGGCCCGTCCCAGCACCCTCCGCCTGCTCCCAACGCCTGCAGGAATTTTTATGACTGGCGAAGAAGAGACAGCGTTGCAAAAGAGGAAATTGTAACTATAGCCTTGCTGCAAATATTGAGAAATAATAAAAACTATCACATGACTTGGGTCCGAAATACATTTGTTTGTAAGTCCAACCTTCATCCCATTGAATGCTTGTTTAAAACGAAAGATTTTCTGAATTCTTTCCAGTTTAGAGAAGCTCACCGGCAGCTCTTTTCTTATTAAAATAATTAACACTAAGGTCATTCCAGTTGTCTGCATCACTTGCACTTAACTCTGTGCAAGTTGTCAAGTCCCTGACATAAGATTCAACCCGGAGACCAAAGTTGGCAGTCAGTGAGCTGTGGACAGAACCAGGCAGTCATTAGTGTTTTCAACCAAATCAAAACCAGCAGTGAAACCAAGTCTGTTTCAATCATAGGAGCTGCTCGCTGGGAATATTGTTTTGCACGAGATTTATTAGCACTTAGCTTCTGACTGTGATCAAAACATTTCCACACATGCAGACATGCATGCACGCACATATACACGCACATATAAATTACCTGGTCTCTCAGGTGTAAATCAGTCTCAAATAAAGAGTAGAAGGCCTGACAACCACAGCTTTAGCAGCAGGTTACATGTGAGGCAGTGGCTGTATGAGCGAGACTGACGGCTGCAGGAATACAGAATAGCCCTAAAAGATTATGCAGAGTAAGACAAAGGCACGCAATGGGACTGTATTGTGTATTCTACTGTTCATCCATTATACTAATACTTTTACTAGCTAATGTGTGTGCTTTTTGTTTAACCTTGGATAGGATACACAGCCTTATCTTATAGGCTGTGTAGTTTCAATAAAGCCAGAAATTTTGCATTTGCTTTAAGAAACCAACATACATTTGTGATTAAGTAGAAAACAAATGATACCTGCCATTATTCTAACTCTGTATAAGGGAGCACAAAAAAAGACTAAGTAAGGGGGGGGGCAGACAGACTTCTATAAATCAGCAGTAGCCAGCGCACTGTTCTGCATGGTGAGGAGCTAGAGAAGCAACAACAAAGCTTGGGTTAACAGTCCAAAACAAAAAACTTGATGTCAAGTTGAAGCTGAAATCAACAGCAAAACAAAAGATGACAAAAGATGAGTCAATTGAAGTAATTCTTGGTCAGATAACTCCCTCTTCCCATATTCTAATTTCATAAGTGAATTTATTTCATGTTAGATTATGCTAATTAATAAGGCTGTAATGTATGTGACCTATTTTGAGGTTGTGACCCAAACAAGGCTCATGGGAGACAAACATGAGTTCACTGGTCTCACTTAAGCACTGTTGACATTTCACAGCTGTTAGCACGTGGCCTTCAGAAACTAACTTAAATGGATGCTATTACATAATGTAATGTTTGAAATTGAGCTTTGCTGAAACAAGTCTACTGACAGAGTGGGAGCCTATCCAAATATGACCTGGTCTCACTGGTCTTTTTCAGTTACATAATGCCCTTATTAACTTGAGAACCAAATCATGGGATGACTTTCAACATCTTCCAATTATATGGACCTTTTTAATTAATATCACCTTTAATGTTTAGTTTTAAAAACTTCTTTGTTATTTCCTGTAAGTTTGCATTGGCAATATAGAAATGTCACAGAACATGGGACAGACACTGTGAAAGCAAAATCTTCTGAGCCATCTGGTGGTCAAACTCATGAAATGCATCAGTTCAACCTGCAGCTCAGGCAACACACATTTCAACCAGAGTTTTCCATCATAAGCCAGCACCAGTAAACAGCCACAAACATTTAAACGCCACACCTGTTTGATCTCAGTTCACACTGACATAATAACAGTCTGACTGGAGAGTCTTGCGGCTGAGGAGAGTGAGCTGGGGCCTCCACCACTCCACAACTGGCCCAACAATCCAGTGGGAACCATGTCAAAGGCTCTGGTGTGTAGCTCCAAATCAAATACAGCCAGACACTTTTAATTTGAATTTGAACTGTCGGTTTCACCCAGCCAGGTTACTAGACCTGAGGTTGATCAGATGAAAGGCTCTGAACCTGCCTTCATGTTAAAAACATGAAGAACGGTTCAGATCTGAGACCATCTTTAAAGTATAATAAGCCCAAATAATTATTCTTTTTTCTAACAAAAAATATTTCTTTTAAAAGGCAGACAAGATTCATGAGATTTTTCAATAACAATAAAACGTAATAATTTTGCAACACTCTTCAATCATTAGATAGCAAAATAACATCAAATCTGTGATGCTGTGAGTGCTACACAGTGGAATACCCCCAGCCAACACCACCACCACCAGCCATATTTTTCAGCTTGTCTGGTGTAATCCAACCCCCAAGTCTGTGAGCCCTTGGACTAGAATGTCTGTTTGGCCAGTATAATTGGTAAATGGACCAGAGTTGATATAAGAGAATGAAGAGCAGCTGAAATGGTGTACATCCTTCATAGCTGCTTTCACTTTTGTTTATTGTGGCTCAAGGTAAATATCAAATGGGAAGGGCGTATGAGCTGGCTTGTGAGCATTACACTCAAGCAAATATCAACATAGCTGAGTCTTCTGAAAGCTTTTGAAAATCTACACCAAGCAAGGAAGGGAAATTCAAACTGACAAAAAAGCAAGGGCGGAATCCAGATTCCTGTCTGTCCAACAACACGTTATATTTTGGCTGCCATAAACTTGCCTAGTAGGTTGGTTTAGGTACAAGCACATCTTAGACACGCCACGCCTCAACCACAGCGAGAGCAGCTTGGACCACCATGTCAATCTGAGCTCTTCAACTGCAGCTAAACATGAGCACTTTGAATATTTGCGTGAGATGTTTTCTTCAGTTAAAACATTGTAATTGTTACCTGTCTCTGCATTTCTTCAACTTGTCTATGAGGAATACTCTTGAGGATGGTGTACATCTCTGACAGCTTCTCTTCTGGAATGACCACAGATGCCCTGTACAGAGATATTAAATTAGTGAGGGAAAAATGGCCAGCTGTCAAACTACTTAACTTGAAGTGTTTCGTGACATATTCAGACCTTTTCCAGTCAAGTACTTCAGAGAATGGTAAGATGTAGGAGTCAGCAAGGATGACGGGGACACAGCCAGCCTGCAGCACGTCGCTGAGGGCAGCCTGACCCAAACGTGCCCCCCGCAACACCACACAGAATGAAGACTCCTGTAGAAACATGGGGGTGAAATGATCCATTTGATTAGGCACTGTCTGTATAAATTAACCAAAGTCATCACACTTAGCAAATGACAAAATAATTAGCAAAAATAGCACATCTTGATTGTTTTTGATGGCGCAATGCTACCTGCAGGATCTGTGGGTAGTCATACACCTGCCCCTTGTAGCAGCGTTTCTGTGCAGAGGCAGCACCTTGGGAGAGGTTGCTACATTTGTCCAGGAGGAGCAGCGCTTCACCATTCTCTTCTTTCAAGCGCTCCAGTTCACCCCGGTACTCTCGGTGGATGGCAGTTTGAGAAGATAGAATAAAGAAGCGCCGTGGACTGGAAGAATAAAGACAATTTATTTTGCACCCAGCTTATTCAACACATTCCTTAATCAGGGCCAGCAAAAAATGTTATTTAACACAATGAGGTTCATTTTGAACCACTAAATATCTTGCATGATTTGAATTCCTTGGAGCACTGTTAGTCATGAAGCTAATAGATCATGGCAACAAAACATGAGGGTCAACTTTGAGATGTGCTCACCCAGGCTGTCTTTCAGGAAGCTCGACATCTGCAGAAAGTGGGCTGTAAACTGGGATACTGACATCATAACCTTGCCTGTAGGTCCATGTAGAGAAACCACCTCCAGCCAGCAGTGCTCTGAAACAAAAGTGAGCTGATTGTAACAATGCTTCAAGTCATTGGGGATTTCAAGAGCTGCAGGAATACACTGAAATACAAATATATGAATTGTCTTTTTTGCTTCCTGGGAGCACCTTTGCTTCCAACGAGGCAGCTATGAAACATCAAGTGGCGACAAACGTGGCTCAGTGACCTGCTTAATTCATCACTCAATTAGTCCATTAGATGACTAAAAAATGTATTTTGGACTCAGGTCTACTCTCAGGCAAGGAGAATATAAAATGGAAACACACTGTTAGCCACACACCTGGTTCTGATGAGGCTCCGTCACAAATGGACTCCAGCTGGATGAGCCCAGGAAATTCCTTACAGCTAAAGATAGTGTTCATTGTCTCAAGGCTGCGTGCTCATAAACCAACTCTCTTTCACCCTCAATCACCAGCCTATAGAACATCTTGAGACATATGGGCCCTTAGCTGGTAAACACAACCACATCTGAAATCTATCCTCAAGGCCGCCAGAAAGTATTTGATTATATATGCCTATTTTGTCTTCATATCTTCAAAATAAAATTTGAAAGATCTGAAGAGTGACTGCAGGTATTGCAAATGCCATACGTTAGAAATAATAACATTTGAATGCCATAGCACTTATCTACCTTTCTTAAGTATGAATCAAGGCATCATGAAACATGAATCCTCACAATGTGCTTCACTCCTGTCTGCTGTATATTGCCATCATGATAATGTAGCCTATTAACTCCTAGCAATATTTGACATATTAACTTATGAGGACATTTTGGGATCGTACCATTATTGGTCGTTTAGATTAAATTATGACAATTGTCAGATAACGAACCATTCGTCAAATACTGAGATCATTTCAAATTGTGTTTAAATCTACCTGTCTCTGGGCACATCCAAGGCAGTATTGTAGTCTGGGGGGCCTCCTGGTAACATGTTGAAAAGCAGGTGATTCATTCCTTTGTCCCATCTACCAATACACACAAGAGTGACTGAGGTTAATTAAACAGAACAAATTAAAAATGTATATATGATTGCATGCTGATCAGGTCCTATCTAATGTAATTATTTAATAAATACAAATATTTAGCATTCCCGGGTTGGTTGTTTTGCTGCTTTTAATTAAAATCCAATACAAAAAAAAAATGCCACTCAGACAAGGGACAACTCTTTGAGCTGAACGGCAACAACACTTATGTAATAGCAGGTTTATGAAGAGAAGAGGACAAAGCAGTAAAACAGCACAATAGAAAATAAGACTGTATTTTTAATGACCGTAGCTAGTATAAATATTTACCTGGGTAGCATGGCCAGAGCCTGGGCAGTCTCTCGGATTCGTAGTGAATTCTGATTCAGCACATCAGTTGATGGGATAAAAAGACAGGCCCTGGTCACGTCGTCAGTGTAGAAATCACTATCAGAGATTGCACTAAGCAGGTCATTGTATTCTCGTGAGAGTCCAGTGCTGCTGATGGGAACTCCCAATTCATCCACAAACCGCTGCAGAGGGTAAATGTAGACCTAGGAGGAAAACCACATACACAGTGGTTTAAATCTGAACAAAAAATAATAGTTCCACAACAAAATATGGAAGGGCAAGACTAAGAGTTGATTTAAAAGGCAGTTACCTTAATTCTATTCTTGGGGTTGTAGCCACACCTGTAAACATCAAAACAAGTGTGCATGCGACAGCTGAGGTCCCCTCTCTCAGGAATGGGACTGGAGGCCGGGAGGCGGACCAGAGGAGCATCATGGACGCTGCGTTTATCCAGCGTCCAGTCAGCTGTGGATTCGATGGAGTGGGGCCAGAACTGAAACATCCCAGTGGCAATCAATCCAAGCAGCACCACGGAGAAGAGCGTGATGTAGTAGATGCGATGCTTGGTTTTCATCCGCGGGATAAGAGCTGGGCCCCGCGAGCTGTATTTCCCAGAGGCATACATGCCTGACACCTCTCTGTCCAACCAGCCACTGAGAAGACAAGCATTTGATCATTCACAGCCGTTCACTAGAGACCTGCAACCGAGAGATAACTCTATGGCAAATAATAGTTACAGGTAGGAAGCATTAGTCTGTGGTCAGAAACAAGTCACAACATTACGTAGCCGAGCACTGAAAACACACAACCACCGTGTGTGACAATCATCCAGCGTAGGGTTACACACACGTCCTCCAGGTCTCATTATTTGATTGTCAAGACAGCGGTGCAATTTCTAGATTGTTGACTATCATCCATTGACATATTTCAATACAGTTACCATCAGCGATATGCAGCTAATTATACTGACAATATACATCTCCGATATTATCCCTGAGTCAGTGACAACAGGCCAAATGTATCCAACTTTGCTCTGTTAAATAACTCTGTCATAATAAACTATCGGAAAAAAGATTACATTGATTTAACTTGAATTAATCAGGAAGCTAACCTGGCTAACGAACCCGTTAGCTTAGCCAGCTGTGTAAATATTCATGCTAGCTTAGCTCACTAACTATCGTTGTTTGCCGATGCAAAATGATAGAACACGGTTCGTTTTCTAACGTTACAGGAGCGTGTTCCCCCAGAGGGGTTAAATAAGACGGAATATGAAAACAAGCGACACTCAATAAAACATTTGTAATACCAACCCTGCTTCAGGCTAACATTAGCACCACAGGATAGGACTCAGTGATTTACGGAAGTCATTCTTCTTTGTCTCTGTCCTGTGGGTGTGTGTCTCAGAAGGGAAGACACTTTGCTTCCCTCTGGTGGCAGAGGAGGAAAACTACACATGATTTTCCACAGGCTGTGAATATCTAAACTGAAATATAATGCAATATAATATTACATAATAAATACAGTCTGCTGGAGCAAGAATATGGTTTGTAGGCCTTGAAGGATTTGACAAATAAAAAAAGTTGGGAAAAATATGTTGTCATATTGTCAGGTAAGATAATGTAATATAGATGGACAGACATATAGCAATAGTTCCATTCTATATATGATCAAGCTTTTAGAGCATGCAATGAGGCTGTAGAATGACTGTATAAAAGAGTATGTGAATGGAAACTCCTTACCAACTTAAATACCTGCAGACCCCAAACCTCATTAACTAAGATTCTGAAGGATTTTCGAGTTCCTGGAATAAATCAGCTGTTCTACAATCCAGTGACAGAGATAGACAAAGAAACCTAGGTGCACAACTGTAGCAGTTTCAGATATTCACTGTGCCAAGCTGACAGATACAGAACTTCAAATACAGTTAGATAACAATAAATAAACAATGTTTCGACATAACTATATAAGCATTTGTGTAAGACCAAAGCACGTCACTGGTGTTACTGAATATACGTTTGCCCCACGACTTGTTCATAAGGCTGAAAAGTAGATGTTGATCCCTGGCAGCGCTACTGCACACTCATAACACACTGCACCTACACTTGGGTTTAAATATAGCCGGGAACAACTTTACTCAAAATCAGTCGACACTCAGCACTTTTATATCAAACAGCAATCAGCAAACTCTTTTCAGGATGAGTACTTCTGGCCAAAGTCCCTCCATATATCAGAGGGTACTTGGCATCAAAATCCATTGGCTTAAAACAATTTGCTTTTACACCAGGGCCAAATCTAATAGAATGAATAATGTTGTGTTGAATGTGCCAGTAACATTTAGAATATTTAAAAAGTATCTCAACATAACATCAATTATGCACATTCATAAATAAGATTTGTTAAAGGGGTCAACGGAGACCTGGAAAACTTGGGAAATGAACTACAAGAAGATTAGATTATTATTAGCAGTCAATTCCAAAAGAAATGTGACGGCTTCATATTTATTTCCATAGTTTGTAGTTTATTACAGGCAGGGGGAGGGGTTAAATACATTCTCGTTGTGGGGCAGGAAAGGGAGGGAAGCAAACCAGGTTAACATGACAAGACATAGTTGACTTATTTCTCTTTCAGTATAGACCAATTTGTAAATCTGCCAATAATTTGAATAAATAACTTTCTCAAATGAAATATTTTTTTTCTCATATATATCAATACTGGTATCTTTTAACACAGTCATTATCTCCTTATTGTTATATAGTTCTTTTCTACACGACTTGGAATTCATATTTTCTTAGACATCTGCATAAATAATTACACATAGAAGATGGTGCTGTACACATTATGGTGGAAAGTATTATAGTGCTTACTTTCAGCAGTGTTTAGAGTTATATGACCGGCTTCAAGCAAAGCTACTCAAGGTAGGAGGTCTCCGACCCAGCCTGAGTGCATCTATGGAGCGACGACCTGGACTGGCTTGATGGTTAGTGTAGTGTCGGACTGTAAACTGGTTGGAGTGGTCTGCTGTGAGTAACCACAGCAAATCATTCTCTGAATAGAGACTGTGCAGAGAGTCACTGTGAGGCTGGCACTCGGCAGCAAGTCACACCCCCATTATGAAAGATTTGTAAAAAAAGAAAAGAAAAAAAAAAGACCAAAAAAAAAAAGAAAAAGAGCATATTGCCACCATGCCGTGGCAGAAGGTCACACTTTGTTCCACTCAGACAGAAAAAAAGCTGAAATATATTTACTCCTTACATTTGGGAAAGTCTTAAAAAAAGTTCCCCTCACTGTCCCAAAAATGAGATAAAAACCACTGACATCAAACCAATCTGCTGAAAGCGCAATAAGGATAATAATACCATCAAATACAGCAAGAAAAGTGATCAAAACATTAACAGTAATAAATAATGCAAACCTTGATCCACCTGTTTAAACTCAGAGTGATATGGAAGATTGTATACCACATACAGTGTTTAGATAATTGGCATATGTAACCTTTGGAGGCCGTTTATTGATTCAGTCTCACCTCAAAGATGTTCGAGATGCACCAGATTAAAGGGAAGCAAACACTTTGAAATCCAAGATGACGGAGAGCACCTTGAGAACGAGAGGAATCCTGGGACATGTGTTAAGATGCACAGTTTGGTCCCATCTGCTGAACATGGGCCGTTAAAAACGAGCCTTTGCAAAGCTTGACTTTCATTTCTGGACCACTTAAGAGCTTATTTGCTGTGACTTGATGACAAAACTTATTTTATACCAGCCATGCTACTCTGAAATGCGTTAAGCATGCAGACCCTGACATCGGTACATTGCTAAGAGAGCTTCAAAGATATAAATGTACAGTAGTTATGAGGCCAGGACCGTTAGCGAGTTCATTATTGGTTCAGACGTTGTGTTTTCAAAATCAAAGCCATGGCAGTGTTTTCAGGTCAGGATGACATCTCGTCTGTGGTGCTGCTGCGTAACAGTCTACATGGGAACCAACAGCGTGGCAATGGGAGGAGATCATTTACTTAGCTTGTGTTTAAATAAAGCAATATTCATATACATATGCAAAAGTACATCTCATAAATACATTTGGCAATATGATGGATTCATTTTTTTGGCAAAGGGGGTAAATTGAGCTATACCATGTGCGTAAGTGTACACAAATATCAGTCTAAGTGGCTTAGTGACAACTTCTCCTCCAAAAAAAAAAGGAAAAAAAAGTCATGCACTATAAAGAGTAACCAAAATACTCAAAAACATCCATAGGCGTCTGTAATAACTTTGTCACAATCACTACATTTTTTTTTTAAGACACATGAATTCTCACCAATGTAACACACTTACTTTCTCAAACTGTAAAATTCTTTACAGACCTGAGGAACATTTCATAACGTCTTTTTACCTCTATTTATTGACAATGTCCATTTTCACATTCGTGATTAAAAAAAAAAAAAAAATCAAAAATAAAACAAAAGGGAAAAAAAAAACTGGACAAATTTTCCGTAGCTGCTGACGGAGCAGGAAGTTGTACAGTACATCAATCCAGATGATGTGCCTATGCTAACCTATTCTACAGTGTTGTTGTATTTTTGAATCCCTGCTCAGGTAACTTTTTCTCCCTTTGATTTTCTTAAGTCAGGGAATTGGTGTGATGCTGACACGTCCCTACTCAGGTGAGACAGCATTGTTTTGGAATGGCATGGTGAAGCTACAGTTATTTATATTCACCCAAAAGCAGCACAGCCCCCTGGCATGCAGAGAGAGGTATCTTATTTTTTTTTTTTTTTCTTAGTCATTGCAATAGTGTGAAAATGCTATAAACAGCCTTCAAAGGGAGGGGGGGGGGGGGGGGGTCACCTGAAGAATGGAAATAGTCTGTGGGTTGATGCAGTCCAGTTCTGTCACTGAATCGCTGATAAGTGGCTGCATTCTTCTGCATGCATGTACTGTGATATGTTTTCAAATTCAGATGACGGCACAGCACACTACACCATAGATGACAGTGTGTTCTCTTCAGGGCAGTGGCAAGGGGGGGATGTTCGTAGCGAGTCCATGGCTGGCAAGGCGCCCTCGCCAGGGGAGAGGTCGTTGAGCTCCTCAGACGAAGACAGAGGGAAGGAGGGCGACAAAGAGATGCCTGAAGACGGATCGGCAGATCCGGCAAAAGTGCGTGGAGGTTTGGGGACTAGGTTCGGCTCCAGTGTTGCTCTGGCCAGGAGTTGTTTGTCATCCAACTGCTGTCCTTCTCTGAGACACTCGCCCTGCCCGAAGGAGCCTCGGCCTGACTCTGACTCCCCATCGGACAACTCCAGAGGCGGCGAGCTGCTGCCGTCCAGTCGGAACAGCGAGTCTAGGTACTGGGCAAACTCCAGCACTGCCTGACTGGGGTTTCCATTGGATAGTTGATTTGCGGGAGTAGAAGCTGCCGGCCTGGTCTCTGCACACAATTGTTTCTTTGCCGTCTCCAGCTCCCAGTCTTCCATTTCTCCATCCACTGGTCTAGAACCAATGTGAGGGCTGAGGGGAGTGTTGGGAGTGGACCCTGGGCTGTAGACACCTGGTATCTCTTGGTGATCTTCATCAGGAAGCATTGTTGGTTGAGCGTTGAGCTCTGGCTTGAAAGGCTGAGCCAAAGCACTCCGGTTTACCAGAGCTGGGGAGTGGTGTCCCCCGTAGCGAGGAGTGGCGGGAGACAGCCCCATGGGGTATTCCGAGGTGGATCTGGATTCCAGTGGGGTAAAGAAGGGTCCAACCTCGCCAAGGTGCTCTGGGGTGTCCTGGCAGAGGCAGTCTGCGGCCAGTAGCTCAGTGCGAGAGCTGAGCGATGGGTTCTCCTCTGGGATCGGAGCGTCCAAAGGGAACGGGAGGCTACTCAGCATTGGCGAACCCCTGAGCGCAGCCGAGGAGCGCCGAGAATCCAAGCTGTAGAGGGATTCGGCATCCGAGAGACTCTCCATGACGGCCAGCGGTGCTTTGCGGTCCCTCAGCTCCACCGTGAGCCGCTCCCGAGCTCCACGCAGCACTACAGGCACTGGGGGAGGCGGGCACTCAGAGAAACCATCCAGAGATATTTCAGACTGGGCACATGAACTAGAGGAGAGGAGGCAAAAAAAAAGAAGAGAGGTGGCAGGGAGAGGAGGAGGGGAAAGGGGATCCGAACACAAGACAGACATGAAAATAAGGGTCAAAACAACTTACAGGGGCTTAAAGAAGGGAACAACTGGGAAGGGTTAGTACTGAATCCACATCTAGATTCTACAGACGAGGTGAACACCAGTTAAACGTTAAAGAGATGGAAGAAAGGGAGAGACTGGGAATTTACCTGAGTGCATGTTTGCTTGTGTTAGCATCAACTACAGGTGAGAAAAGATCATAACTCAAACGCTAGCAGGAGTTCACACCGACTTCGGACAAGGACTAAACCAGAGAGGGCGAGGTGGGAACTGAATACTACCATACGTTGCAACTGCTCTGTGGTCACACAGTGTGCATGCGTGCATGAGAGAAGGGAGCACATTATGCAAAATTAGTAATGGCATGCATTGCTTACCGTAACAATGGTTTTTGTCTTGATTTTTTTTTTTTTTTAAAAACCAAACAAACAGACAGAAAACGGGTGGTTTTGAGAAGACAATAAAGTTGCAGTTAGTAGCAGTAGTATCGTTAAGTGCTGGCTAACAATTAGACATGTCCCCATCATTAGCCCTACAGAGTATGAAGAGGTTTCTTCCAATGCATTCTAAGTTCAAGGGGAAACTAAACGTACAAAGGCTCAAACAAACTGTTTCATATATTCTCTGCAGCGCCAACACACCCACAGGGTTTCCTGCTGTACTAACCGAACACTACTGTTCCTGCGGTGGTGGGTTGTAGGCGTCGGCTGCTGGGAAGTTGTCGATGCATCCATGAATATCGTCTCTGGATTCAAGTCCACTTCTGTGGGGCTCACCATGATCTTGGCTGCTGACAGCAAAGCTGTTTTCCCTTTGTTGTAGTTCTCCAGCACCTGTCGCAAGCACACAGGCACACACACAGACACGTGACTTCACAGAACAGACACGATGGGAGCAGGGCAGCTTTGCAGGAGGTATAAATGGCGTTCAGGATGGATATATATTTACATTCTGAAAGAAATGTATACTTTGGAACTTTGTGCTACACGGCAACAGCAAAAGGCAATAAGCTGTTGCCTAGTAGCTTAATTAAACAATTATATGAATCACAGTTTAGGAAAAATGTCCTGAAACATGTATCTGCTGTATAATAAGGTATAATAAGGTAACCGCATGTACAGTTAAATATTAGCTCACACCTTAGATTATGAGCATTTCCAATGACAAGAAGCAGGTTCGGGTTAGTATGTTAATATTTAACAGCAGCTATGATTACATCTATTATTATAGTGTAAAGAACGGCAGTATAGTTCAGACTAATGTAAGTGCGATCTGAAGGTGAGCCTACACCTTCTTCAGCTGACATTAAACACCCACAGTCATGGAGCCTGAGTGAGAGCTACAGAACGATACGAAGGCCCTACAAAAACCGTGGATATGCAATAAAAGAATGGTGATGTGTTAATAGTTAAAATTAGTGAACGGCAAATCACATCAGCACACAATTACATGTGTTAAATTTAGTTCACTTTAATTCGGTGGAAGCACATTGTGGCATCAAAGGAAGTGGAACAAGAATAAACAAACATGTAAATAACATCATGACAATGGAACACAAAATGGATGAAAGTGCATGTAAACAAAGTGAGTGAAAAAAATAAACATAGTTATCATGTCAGGGTTATGCTGAAGGTTAGGGCTCACAAATGAGAACATGATAATGTTACATGGGTGAGTGTAGCACAGGGATACGGCTGCTGCAGTAGATCAGCTGCAGCACATCTTTGGTGTAGCTAAATGCCATTCATATCACCTACAACTGTAGGCACGACAATCAGCAATCAGTCAGCTAAACACATCAACGATGACAGCCACATTTATGAGAGCATGATGATGAGGCACAAGGAAATTGAACAGTAGAACGTAAAAATATAATTCCACTTTTCTGAGTCTCACTAAAGAAAGGCTCTCCACTGAGCTGAGTCCAGAATAAGAGGAAATTACGAATCACAAATTTGTCAGACTCAGTGAGCAGCAATTTTACAGAGTAATGGAGCAGCGTACAGCACACTCCATATTTACACATTCGTGCCCCCGTGCTGCTCCATCTGCTGCTGGTGAGTAATTGAAAATCGCTTGAATGGATTGTAATTGAGGAAAAGCTGAATGTGTGCTTTCAAAAAGGGAAAAAAAGACATTAAGTGAGAAGAGCTGCTGCTGCTGAAGAACCCAGCCAAGACAGGAAGAGAGAAAGAGCAGTTTATGTGGAAGAAATGAGGTTACCATGGAAACTTTGCGAATACAAAGAAAACTTGTTAGCGTGAGGAACGGGGTTAGCAAGTTCACGCAACAACACTTGACCAAATGTACTGTGGCTGCAAGAGGAAAAGAATGAAGGGATGAATCGAGGAAACCTGGATGGAGAATCTGATTAATAGGAGAAAAGAAAGCAGGTGGGTCGGGGGTTGTACAAGGCTATTTTTGAATCAAATCATTTTCCATTTATGTGCAACTGATACTCCATTAATCTGTGATGTATCCCTGCAACTACTTACTGATGTCATTTAAAACCTCCCTTTCGTTGAATTTGCAATTGTTAACTACAGTCAACCATTCGATCATGGCATCACCTGACTCAGCCTCACCACTTAAACAAAGGATCAACTCAACATTTGACCGAACGGCCATGCATTGCATCGTGGTCCAACACTAGGGTGTCATGAAGGCTAAACAAGAGAATCACAGGGAGTGTGGGGCACTTGTAAACTACTGAGCTCTTCTTTTTGCACAGAGCTGTGGGGTGTAATCTTGAGAGGAGCAGAGTTGGACTCAAATGGGATTTCAGACATGGAGGCAAGAGGCACTTTGCATGGCTGTGAGCCAGAGGTGGAGTCTGACAGGGGAGGAGGAGGAAAAGGAGGAGGAGCAATGGAATCTGCATTTAAAAAAGGCAAAAGAGAAGCAGCAGTCGGAGAGACGGAGGTGGCCTCAGTCTCTATGAGGGAGGACTGGTCTTTGTGGTTGGGAGAGGAGGAGTCACAGGAAAGAGCACTAGAGTTTAATTCTGTTGGGGAGGGTATGAACACTGTGGTGCTGCAGGTAGGTTGACTGACATCCAGTTCCTCTGGTTCTGAGTTTTCCTGCTCAGACAGGGGACAAAACGGTTCCAGTACCTGCAGAAACACCAGAGGTATCACGCCACAGACCAGACACAGCAAACACAAACACACAGTGAACACAGGGAGGAACAAACTTGCAGCCACCAGAGAGTGCAGTCCCCGCACGTCACATGCTAAGACAGAAACGCCATGTTATCAGACCACACATTAAATGTCTCATAAATCCCAGAGGAGACCAAGATATGGACCAGGAGTGAACGGTTCCCATGCAGTGAAAAGAGGAACAAACAGAATGTGGTGAGTTGTAGGTTAAGGTCACATGCGTCAATCATCCAAAACGCCTCAGAAAGAACTTGTGATTCATCAACTAAGGGGCATAACACTGTTTCACAAACGTTTGTTTTGTCTTGTGATGTGTTTTTTTTCTCAGCACTATCAAATCAAGTTTTTTTTTTTATTTTAGAGAGAAGCTCCTAATCAAATCCCAAAATGATTGCACATATTGTGGTATTCAACACAACATGAAGGAACGTTACAACTTAAAATTACTTTCTCTGTTTTTCTCGAGTTGGAACAGTGTTATCCCCCTTTACAAACAACTGCTGAGAATATGTGAATGCATCTGAATTGTTTTTGGGGAAGTTCACGATCATTCAAACACCCAATCACTCGTCATCCATCATTTCAGTCTCCCAGAGTTGGAAATCAGGAATGAATTAAAAAGCCAGTTCACCGCAGCTTCAAACACCCCACCACCAAATCCATGAGCACGCACACGGGCAGAACAGACCTTGTTAAGGCCCTCCATCACCATGTGGGGCATGTGCTCATTAAGCATGGCTGGTGATATGATGACCTCATCGAAAGCCTTGTTGTCCCCCCACAGAGCAGAGTAGGTCGGCTCCTCCTGGCCACAGCTACAAAGAAGACAGGAGAGAGAGAGAGACAGTCCGTCAGTTATGGGGGGGTAATTGAACACACATGTCCACTTGGCAACAGCCTCCCTCAGTTACAACACAGAACATGTGGGTGGGAAACAATTCAAGCTGTTATCTCAATGAGTTTAAGACTTTGTGTACGATTTAGCAAATTTGCTAATTTTAGACACTAGAATTCATACCAGTCATATAATAAAAATTGTAGAAGGACTCAAAGCACAGTAAAAAAAAAAAAAAAGGAAGAAAAAGTTTTGGCTTCAAGGCAATTCTTTCTCTCGTGTGAGAACATGTCTCTCACATTTCAGTCTGTCCATCGGAATCTGTGTGAGAAACAGAATGACCTTTAAGCATGCGTACGTGCCTTCCTGTTACTGCCACAGATATATATAATTCTGCATGAAACACTGTGTAAAGTGTATATTCTCTAAAAAGAACAAGCTCCAACCACCAATTACCTGTAACCGGTCTCAGTTGCGGAATCTGCAGCTAAAGCACGAGAACAGCGAAACCACAGAACACTTTGGGAGTCAATTAATAGAAAAACTACACACAGCTTTCCAATCCATGTCCTCACCATGTCTCGGGGGGATGATTGTGCACTACATGGATGACTCTGCCAGGAGGGTAGAGGGGTGTGGAGGCTGAAAGGGCAATGCTGAGGTCACTGGGGTGGAGCCACAGGCGACTGCTGGGGGGCGCCGCAGGCTGAGACTGGGGATCATCGTCCTCCAGTGGAAGCTCTGATTTGGGGATACATTTAGTGCCTCCCGCTATGATCCTCCACTGTAGCAAAGACAGGACATAACATCATGACACTGAATCTGAATCTCATGTATCATCTACATCAAAGAGGCCCACAGTGTTGTTAGGACTTAGGAGGCTTGTTGCTTAAGTGACTGCAAAATACAACAGGAGTCTGATGAGAATGCCAATGTGTTATCAATTTCATCACTGCTTATTTTTAGGGTCTGAACTATTCCCTCATATTAGTTCATGATATCACAGATTGTGTTTGTAAAAGCACTGTTCTCTGTCTGTCATCGCATCTTCAGTTTCAAGAATTTACTTCACCTTTGGTTTGTTACTCTTCTGTAGTACTTCCAGAAGGTGGCGTCGGAAACCCTCCAGCTGAGAAAGGCCAAGCCTGCGAGAGACAACGCCAGATACTGCTAATGTGGTAAAGCTGCAGTGAGGCGAAGTTGATCGCAGAACACTGGATGAAGAAGAGGTGATACCTTGGTACCAGGTCTTTTCCTAAAACCACAGATGTTACAAACTCTTTGGAGTATTCCATGGCCTCCTCGCTGAGAAAATAACAAGAAGGAAACTGGTCAACTATGTGAACATAACGAGGAAGGGAAAGGAAATGAACAGGTGATACACATTTCCAAAGGACAGCAAATACACACTTTTTCAAGTGTTGAAAACATAAATAACCTGAAACCAATTATCACATCTAAGACATTATACAACACTATAAAAAACTGGACTTCTTATTAGATTATGTGCAACTTCACAAACAAGCAAAAATTCAATTTCTATGACGTCAGTGGATGATCCACACTGGCACCAAGTGTGATCTCACAGACTTTGAAAAGGAGAGCACCCGTTCAATGATATCTTCTTTTTGAACGGGACAAGAAAGCAGAAGGTTTCAAAGCATCTAACATTTGTTTTGCTGTTTCATTACAGTCGAAGACTAGAAAGAGATTTCCCTGGTACGATGACTTAAGGACCTACTCAGCTGTCATCGTCTGACCAGCTACAGTTTCATCCAGAATCAAATCAAATCAATATTTTTCCATTGTTAAAATTATACGTCACAGAGACTGGGTAAAATAAAAGTTAATTTGTGCTTTGAGAACATTTTTGTGTATTTGCGTATGCAGCTGGGAAATGAGATCCGATCACAAGTGGTCACAAGAGACCTGATGATAGTGGTGGAGAGTCAGTGCTGTTTGATCCTCTGACCCCCTTGTGTCCTGAACAGAAGCATGATGCATCACAATGTATTATGCTTTCTGCACTCATTGTCTCCTGTTTATCTTCTGAACAAAGTCTGAAAAATGACCCTGTCTTGATTTCAGTGAAACAGCAAAAGTGCACTGCAGCAGTTGGTAGAAGTCTCAGCATGACTTGAATAGTAAAACACAGATAACACTGCAGGCAGCTGTACTGTAGAGTATTGGATATCACTCCAGTGAAGACAGACAAAATGTTAATGAACTCAACCAGTGGACCATAAATTAACTAATCTACTGAGAGGAAAAGACAAATGAAAGTGCCAAACACAACTTAAGGGTCCAACATTCTATTTCTGGTTAATTAACAACCCTTTAATTTATTTTGACATAAATAAGCCAGCTTTAGAAATCTGTGTGTGACATCAGGGGGTATATGAATCTCCTTTTAAACTGATGAAATAAAAATGACTCACTGCTTGGCTATGTTATGAAATATTGAATGCATTTCTGAAGGTGTACATGAGTCAAACACCAGTCCATTGTAACCAGTATAACTCTATAGTGAACATCGGCTCAGACCCATGTGAAATTACACAAACAAAGGGCTGGATTTATATACACAAACACGGGACTCATCTAGCACAACACACTCAAACATTATGGCTGATCTTTTCTTTTTGTCATTTGCTCATTGCATAAACACACACAAACACAGACTCACCTAAGAAGGCCACCAGGTGGGGAGTACGAGTAACAGTGTAGTGTGGGGTACTGAGGTCTCAGCAGGAAGGAGAGGATAGCAGCAGTGCCTGCCCCAAGAGAATGCCCGACTATCACCAGCCCGTAGTGCATGGTGCCCTTGTTCTGTGAGGGACAGTCAGAGTCATTACACTCACAACGGCACACAGTCAACAGACTACTTCTATTTGTAGCGTAAGTGTGTGTATAGATCACTGAACTACAGTGGTGTCAATAAAAACCTCCCAGTACAAATCACAGAAAGTGTTTGTCATCAACCCTGCCATTCTTTATTCAGCACACTGAGTCATGTACCAGGTCTCTTCCAAAGGCTTGTGACAAGATCATTTCCTGTTCCAGTTTTTTCTTAATGTATTCTGCTGAGTAAACCATCCCCTGAGAGACGAAGGGAAAACAGAGATTCAGTGGAAGGGATGAAGGCAAGTGGCAGAAAAGCATGGACAGGAAATATGCATTATTAATTTCTTATTCAAAACTGTTGCTACGATTAATGACTGAAATTATCTTGAGAATGTAGCATACTTTTACTTGTTGAAGTTGCAAGATGAAAAAGTGAAAGAGGGAAAATGGCAGCAAACAATGTCTCACCTTGTGGCCGAGCCAAGTTCCATGCTGATCCTCTACAGGTAAACGTTCAGAATCCCCCGTCAGATCAGTCAAGGCGTCCTGGAGCACACAACACAAATTAAAATGTGGGAAAACAGCAGCTTGAAGCAGAGCACACGGACAGCGAGGTGAAAAAGGGGAAATTAAGAGAGAGATTTTCCCGACAGAATCATTTTACAGTTGGAGGGGGGTTGAAAATATGTTAACAATAAAAAGCTATAATTCACCTTTGGCGACAGTGTCCCCCTGATACTGATGACAACCTTCTTTTTTGCATGATCCACCGCCACAAAGAACGGAGTCTCATAAACCTGTGTGGATGACGCAGAGAAGACAGTCAATGGTGTTAGAGTGAGGAGAGTGCGTGTGAACGGGGAAGGCAAAGAGTGGACAAGTTTATGGTTTAATGTGCAGCCCAGCCAGGTGAGCACTTCAAGAGTCAAGGTCATCATAGACGTCTCAGCTTGGCACAGTGCACTCGAATACATAAGTCACTTTATGAGTGGAATTTAGTGGCGGAAACTCGGTCTTGGCTGACCTAAATAAAAAGTGCTCTGTTGAACAAATCATCCACACTATGTGGCTCAAGTGCGACTGTGACTGCTATGGAACTTCTATAGAATCAAAAAAGAGGAGAATGCTTTTTTGGCTTTAACTTATCATTATGAAGAAAATGTTTAGACTGGTCACGTCTATTTGCCACCAATGACGGTATCTATGGGGATATTAAGGTTTAATTAGTCAAAGAAAAGTGAAGGATATCACTTGTTTTCCCTGGTCAGCACTAGTTGCTTGACCCAGGTACTGGAAACAGCAGATGGTGGAATTACCAGAGAAACTGGGAAGAGAGTAATATTGTCAGAGAAGACCAAGAAAGTGAGGATGGAGCAACAGCATATCTGTTCGGTGATGGCTGCCACCTCCACCTAAAGATGTCTGGTAGTGGCGATCACAAACAGTCTGCCAAAGCAAAGCGTTGTCAGAGTCCAACACCCACAGACAACACGTTTGACTTTTTGCCAAGGATGTGGACGCAGCTCTCACTCAGCTTTCCCTATCTCAGAAACTAAACTGGAGAAGTCTGATGAAACCTGATTGGATTGATTGCCAAACCCATAAAGGACGCCACTTAGACTGGATCCAAGTACTGTCTAATTTGCTCAGACACTGTGATATGCAAAAGCAACACAAATGAACAACCAAACAAGAAATTAAACAAATAAAGAAAGAAATGAAATAAAGCCCTCAACCCCTCTGCACATGAGCTCGTGGTCGGATTACTCACAGCATCGTGGCAGGAAGTGTAGACAATGTGAACCTGCTTGAGGTCCCGATCCAGGAAGTGTCTACGTATGGCCAATACATTACAGCCACAGCAATTGTCCTCTTCCACTGTCACAGACTGAGACAATCGAGAGCCTGACATTGATGTGCATCTGTAATGAGACAGGGAAATAACAGGAACAAATATCTAATGTCAGTAGGTGGAACATGGAGGAGATATATAGACAGGTAAGACTGAGTAAATATCCCAGTGCAGGCAATCTCTCTAGGAGCGTGTAATTAATTCAACATTGTTGTGTCAGTGGGTGGGTCTAACTAGAGTGGAATATTCTCAGTGGATTACCACTTGGCAAATGTTGATGTATGTGAAATTTGATCCACACCGGAGAGGCTCAAGAGACACATGAGCCAAAAAAGATCAGAAGTGTGCGGGTGTGTGTTTGAGTGCTCACGGGCAGGAGCTGGCGAGGCGGCACAGCCCACAGGCAGGCTTCCTCATAAGGTACATGGGCCACCCATATGCAGCCAGAGCGAACAGCATGTAATAACACACATCCTTGTACATGTTCATCTCAGCCTGGGAAAGGAAAAACAGGAAAATCCTCACACAGGCACAAGGTTAGAGATGTTATCTTAGTTGAATGCATAAAGCATGTGTACACAAACCAAGAGTAATGAGGTGAAACTTTACACCAGTGTAGAAAACAGCTCTCATTAGGCTTATCATTGGATTTGATGCCATTCATTTCTATGGAATGTTTGACGCCTTTGTGCGATATCAAAAAGAACCACATTGTGAAACATTATGGTGGGTTGCAAATCAGAGATTGTGGATCGTATTGTCTTATCGTGATTGATTAGCAGATCCCGTATCATCTTGGAGGCTGAAGTGGATAGGGCTGGTGGACCACGATCAAGATGGCAAGTGACGGTGGATCAGTATCATTGATGGTGTCAGTGGATCGTGAAGATGGATAGCGGAACGTGGCGGCAGCTGATCGTAAACTGATAGTTCAACAAGCGTTCTGGGCGCACAAAATTCCAGTGAAACCAGTGATATAAATAAAATGACACCGTGAGATCATCACGCACAAAGAACTCACCGAGTTCTTAAGGTCCAGGTATCTTGTGTTACGAGTTACAGGCATTCCAGATAAGAAGGCTAAAATGTCATTGTTGGCCTTAGGAACAGAGAGCAGAAAGCATGAATTATTTCCTCATGACAGGACATGCATAAACAAATACATAAATAAAGACATTACCATATGTGCTACAGACAGTGATACCTGGTCCAGGATAGAAGATCTCTTAGACCTTTGTCTCTGACGGAGAAGTACCAGACCAGCAATAATGTCACTAGGCACAATGTCCAGGTCTCTGAAGAACTCTGCGAAAAGGCTTGCCACTTCTGAATAAGCATCCTGGACAGGAAATAGCAGAAAAGTGGAATAATATGTAAAGAACAGGATCTCAGATGGTTTACCTTATACTCTGACTCAGTTTAATAACATATCTAAAAATGTACATTTTCCCCATATGGATTACACTTTCATGGGAGTATATTATTATATTCTTATTTGCACAACTCCACATAGAAAGATTTTTAGTTCTTTCTTCCTGTAGGGTGATGGTGCAAATCACTGCCGGTTTAGGATAATTTCATCTGTCAGTGACGTAATAGTGACGTAATATAATTTACGTCAAATTTAAATTCAAATGAATTTGACCTAAAGAAGAAGAAGTCATTTACCATATAATTTTTACAGGAAATATCTAAAATGCATCACTCGTAAGCAGATGATAAATAAGCTCCTTTGTGTGGCAGACTAATATCAATCAGACTTAGATTAATCCTGCCACAGCTCATTTTAATGTTCTTGGTTATATTCCTTTCAGTTGTCCTCTAGACACAGTGAGAACACGGGTAAATGTGTGTTGTCGCTCACTGATTGTGTATCCTGGGCTCTTGTGCAGCACATGAAGAACTTGAGTCTCCTGCTCCAGCTGCTGGCTTGGCCTTCCTCTAGCCTGTGTCTAATAGAGAGGAAAAGTCAACAAACACTGCTTGAGACAAAAAGACAAAAATCAGAGACAATCTTGGGACCTGCGAATACCTGAGTGTATATGTTGTGAGGTTGCGCTGACGCCGTCGTGTTGCTTTCAGTTTGACAAATGTCCGACCCGTCGGATCGAAGGTGCACATCAGGGTAATGCAAACGCTGAATATCACAAGCCAGTTGCATGCAACGATTCCTGCAGAGAATATTAAAACATTGCATAGTTCGGAAAATTTATAAACTTTTGTATTTGTCCATGTCTATTTCCATCCCTCTTTTTAACCTCTCTCACTCACCCAACGCCAGGTTTTTGGCTGTGACATCAGAGCATGGTTGGTAATATTGGACAAGCCAGGCAATTCCCACTACAGCATAAACTAGCTCCACCAACAGAATAGCTGCAGGGAGACAAAGAGGGAGGGGGAGGGAGCGAGACGCTACATGATCACGATGTGCCCCATCAATGCAATCTTTATTCATATCTTACATGGACACAATTCATCTTCAAACATAAACCTAACAGGCAACAAAACATTTCCCAGGTTACATCCATGCCCACACTCACATAATACATGAGGTATAGATGTTGGAGGAATTTCATTAAATGGGCTAAGTGTATTTTTGCCATAATTACCACATGAATTATTTAGTTATGGCCAGTGACATTTTCTTTTCACCATTTTATTCTTATCAATTCATCCTTGCGTCCAAATTCCTCGCAAGATATCATGGTCGTGAAACTGGGAGAAACAGGCAGACAGACATCCTCAAAAAAGTGGTGCCTCCATCTACGGCCTTCACTGGCATGGACGTATGAAAACGTGTGCGTGCCTGCAGGTCTTACCTAATCGTATATAGAGGACGTACTGCACAGCCTCCCTGGGCTGTGTGTACAAAATGCTGCCTCTCATGCTCAGCCACATGATGGCGCTCTCACAGATAAGGCAGCTGACCAGTATGCCCAGGTACCCCCGGCCATGGTCCACCAGCGTTACAGAACAGGACTGGTCTGAGCCATAAGGGAGGCCGAACAGAACCACGGAGAGAACCACCAGCCTGAGGAAAATCAAAAACAAATATTACACATAAAATAACATATGTTCCTGCAACGACAACAGGATCTAAAATATTAACAAAAAAAACATGCTGTAAAAGACACTGACTCACCAGACGCAGTGTAATAAAAAAAGGAAGAGGGCGGGCAGCACTAGGTCATCACTGCCAACTGACCAGCGCCGCCGAAACATCACCATGCCAGGCATCACTGCCCTGTGGGAAAACCAAAGGCAGAGAGAGGCAGTCACAAATTACATTCTTTGAGACTTTGCTTCTGGTTGTCTTAAAGTGATTTATTTACTCAACCCAATGCATCATACTGGCAGAGATATCTCTGGACCAAGCAACGACGGTCAGATGCAGATTAGTATGAGATGTAAAAGATCTGAGGAGGCTGCAGGGATTGGAACAGAAATGGACTCACGCAGATGAAGGGGGGGGGGGGGGGGGGGGGGGGGTGAAAGGATGCAGAGCTACAAAGCACCACTTAACGAAGAAAAGGAACTGATCCAGCTCTGATATATGATAGAACCGAGCTGGTGAAAGAGCTTTTTTTTTTATATATAAACATCACCATGTCCATTCTTTCTTTGGTTGAAAACACATCCAGTGTTTACTCCAGTTGCCTCCGGGGCGAGATAAATGAACTGCAAGGCAGGCCTGGTAGGAAACAGTAGCATGAGAAGGAGCCACAGAGAGGCTGATGTAGGCCTTACGGTGTTGACACGGGCTGATACAGCCTTTATGGTGACCTGCTTCTGAAAATTGGCTGGAAGCTGAAGGACGTCTTTTTCAGTTATGCCAACACCATAAAATCCACTTATAGGGTAATGGCAAGTTTAGCAACACATAAAGCAACACAACAAAATGAGATTTCTCACTGGTCACTGTGCAGCACTCCTGCACACTTTTTCCACATTCTTTTAGTTATTAAGTCACTACGGATGTTCAAGTCTCGTGTCTGCAGCAAATGGTACGAAGGAAATTTGTATCATTCCCGGGTGAACGGTACATCTGGGACTCTAAAAGAAATTGTGCGTGGAGTGTCAACACTGCGCCGGTTGTGCAATGCCATTAATACCTAAGGGTTATATCAGGTTTAAACATTTTCAGACCCCGTTCCATTTTTCTTCAGTTTAGCTTCTGACATCCAACCGCATGTAGAAGCAGTGGTAAAAGAATAAGGTCCTATCCAGTCTGATACGGTTTCTTTGTAGATATAGCATTTATTATATTTGTCTTTAGCCATTCCTCACAGTTACTGATGTCTTTAGAAGGATATAAGAGGTCAACCAGCAGCTCAAATCAACAGACAACAATTCTTGTCAAAGAAGATAAATGAACCAAATGTGCACAGCTGGGACTGTTTAAGAACAAACAGGACCTCCTTCAAAAATAAATATCCAGGAAAACACTCTTTTGTTGGTGCCAGCTGTTGCAGCACTTCTTTAAACTGTCTGACGGACATTTTGAAATATGTCCTGAGGCAACAGTGGAAGAGTTTCAGTTCTCAAACTAAGCAGCAAAAACCAATTCTCTCTTTATCAGCATCCCAGTTATATCATATTTTTTTCTTTTCATTCAGTAAAAGGACCACCCTGTCATCACGGATGATAATTTAAAAGCAAGAAATCACAAAAAAAACGTGGAGACACCAACATAGCTTTCAGGAAGGATGTGTGCAGTATGACACTGACATTTCTGGGCAGATGTGGTGGAGAAGTAGCATGACAAAACTTTCTCTATTCTGTGACAACGCACACAAACACTGGAGACTTTGTTGTCAGAATAGATTCCTATAACCCAAAGTCCACTGGACAAATTTCAACACTGGAAATCCAGGGCTTCTGCATTGGCAAGAACATGATTCTTTTATGATAGCAGGCTCTATCCCAGCTTCATGCTGAGCCTATAAATATTCAAAAATCATGTTTGACATGACCGCTCTCCTATAGTAATCTCAATCTTTATAATTCCCACCTCATCTTTTTTAGTTTGTATCTTTACCTCCTATCATTTGAGGGTTGCAGGGGAGGCTGAAGCCAATACCAGTGCGGGGATTTAAACTGGGAACAGTACTCGACTCACCTTATGCTTCCAGCTGTCGGTGTGTGTGTGTGTGTGTGTGTGCATGCATGCCTGTTTGTATGCACTGACACAGAGCTCTGGAAACAGCGCTCAGTGAAATGATTTTTGACATGGTTAAAGAGGGGGGGTTGAAAGGAATGATTCTAAAAAGTAGCATAATACAGATACGCCCATGATTATTCTAAACACCGAAGCAGAGGGAAGCTCAGCTTCTGCTGGCTGTACTGTGTGCAGTACCGGCCCAATTTAATCTCAGTCTGAACCACCGACTGGCTTTGCAAATGTTTTCTGAGGAAGAAAATGAACTTGAGACATTTTTTTTTAATTCTGAGTTTAACAAACTTTAATTGAGAAAAAAATGACCTGAATTGCAATAAAACCAAGAACGTCTATGTGTGCTACTGAACCGGAAATAACTGTGGCCTTGAATAGATCGTGTGACGAGATAACAAGCACAGTCTCCAGCTAAAAGTAAATCATATCTATAATGAGAGGAAGAGATGACTAGTGAAGCTAGTTGCTTTGTGAATGACCTCAATTGCACTTATCAACTTGACTGAAAGCCACATTATAGTTAATGTACATTCAGCTGAAATGAGGGATGGTTAACTCACCTGCCTTTCTAATACGTAAACAGCTCAGTGTCATGCTCACAACAGATAGATCCTCACTGCTGACTCTGTAATGTTGGTTTCGCACACCAGGCAGTCTCTGTTCAACTGGGAGTCTCTCTCAGGCTGCTACAGACACTTCTGTTATCACACCCACTTTTTGTTTTGTTTTTGTTTTTTTTAAATCTTGACATGTACCTGTATGAAAGGGGTGTTCATTCATACCACTCCAGCCCTGCAGCACAGCGGCTGTCACACTGAAGCCGTCAATTTCAGACAGCAGAAGCTAAAGAGAGCTCAGTATGAGACCTCCAAACTGCTTGATGTATTTGAATAACACTGTGCAGATGTTTACAGCGTGGGTGCAGGATAATTCACACAAGGACAACGTATTCTTCAGTATGTTAGTGACACAAAATGGGTTTTTAATCCAACTTAGCCTGAGCTGTGTTGGCAGGTGATTACAACTACCTGGGGTCAGACATTAAGCGGCACAAAGCACTGCAGCAGGCGGCTGCTTTCACTGATTGGTACCATCAGCAGGAAGTGTCAGGCCACACAGTGGAATCAGCAATCAAACCGTCTGTCACAGCAAATGATGGAGGACCACCATGTGTACTTGCTGTGAGTTCTTGTAAGAACGTTTCTGGGGACAAAAGAGTGTTGACAACTCTGACCTACAGTTCCAGTATTTATCCCACAATGTGTTCCTTGGCTCTGAGATAACGCAATAGAGTGAAGGAAACAGAGGCATGTGAATGGGTTCATGTGACTAAAGTCACATCTCAGCTACTTGTCAAACTCTATTTAGTTTGGAGCAACATTAAAGAGGACAGAGGAAAGATAGGGGGAGAAAAGAAAGGGGGGGCTAAAGCAAGATCTAAACTCTGCCCAAATCTCATTTGGGTCAGAACAATTAGGCCAGTGAAATCAAGCAGATCTCTTGAATGCAGGCGCTGCAAAGTCGTCTGCCAGGGACACAGTTATCAGCCCTCTCCCCCAGGCCTGTTGAGACAATAAGGCTTAAACTCCCAGCAGAGACAATGGAAAAAGTATAATGACATACTGAGCAATCAAATGAGACTGGGGGGGAAATATGACCTTGTGTAGGTGTAAATCTACTCAATAGATTTTTTTTGTTTACACGATCTGGTCTAGAGGCCTAATTGCCAGCAAATGCATACATGTTCTAAACAGCCTTACCTATTACTTGGTGGATGATTCCTATCCCAGCATGCACTTGTTCATGTCACTTATTTTAAAGAATAGGAATTTGCACAACTGTATTCAAACTGATGTTGCCATTAGACTAGATGTCAGAGCATCTGCTGCTTGTTAGACCAAAGTATGCTCAGAGACATCACTGATAACTATTTTAAGATATTATAGATTTATGATAATACACTACGAGACTTTTTCCCAAATTCCTTGTTAGATCTTTCAGCTTGATGTCCCCTCCCACTCCCTCAGATCCCTGGAAGCACTTGCTTCCCGCCTGAGGAGACCTGGGCAGTTAAATGCTCTTGTCTTTTAAATTTAATTGCTTACTGGTGAGTCCATTTATTATGTTCCTGCATTTTAGATTGTAGTATAATGTGCTCAGCTTTATTGCTACATTTCATTGTGCATTTTGAACCTGACTATATTGTGAAGCACTTTACAGCTGTTTATTCATAACAAACCACTGCTTCATACTTTCAATTCCAATAAGTGTTGTCAGAGGGTGTATGAAGAAAACATTGTGTACTATATGTTAAACCATTAAAAACCTTCTTATTGATTTTAAAGATTGTCCACAATAACTGTATTCCATTTGGTCATGAATGGAATGCTGCTAGTTATTATTTTCAAAACGGATTTTTTGTTCATGGTGATTCACCTTAGGGTGAAAACTTTCAAGAAGCTTTTGCTTGATAAACACAACAATCAAATAAGTCAAACAGCTGAGGAACAATTATCGGTCAATTGATGGATCCATTAATGATTTCGGCAGTTATGGTCCATTAAGGACTTGGTACATAACTTTTAGACAAGCATTGTTATTAGTGCTATGATAATTATCGGTTGTCTTTGGAGCCATGCTGTCATTACTGTCATAAATTATTAAACAAACAATCACGTTATGTTTACTCAATCTGTGCTCGGGTATTTTTACTATTCGGGCTATTCAGGCAACACCACTCACTGCAAATTCAAAGACCAGTCTGTGGTTTTGATTGATAATTCGACATAAACTTGCCTTTAAATATCAATATGCTTTCCAAGTCCTGTTGAGAAAGAGCTCAGAGGACTAAACAACAGACTCTACATCATGTCGATGAGGGGCATTATAATTTTAACTACAGAGATGACACCAGCTCAATAACCTTCATACAAGGAATCTATCAAGCTGCACAGTGACATACATAAATCCAGCCTGCTCCTACTGTTCTCAGCCCAGCGTACAGCTTGTCATTGCTGACCTCTGACCAGATCCACTCTCCTGTGTTTCATTGAACGTGACTCTGGCCATCAGTACAAGTCTCACTGCAGCAAGCTCACTAATAGCTGTTCCCTACTCAAGGGCTTTGCCATCCATCACCCTGAAGAGGTTAGCCTCGTTAGTGGGGCTGTTTGGCTTCTATTGTGGACATCAGTAGATGGATTTGGACTGGTGGGGTTTTTCACCACAGTAAAATGCATCACATAGTCTTCTTTCTTCTTAACACACAGCTTTACACAAAAGCCAGAATATTCAGTAGTGGATCCACATCTGAATATTTTAGATTTTTTGTGATGAAACCTCAAGAAATCTGACAATCCACAATGAGTGTCGTATAAAAACTGGACTGGAGTCTGCATATAGTTCATACCATGAGTCTCTGTGCTAGGACAGATCATGGTCTGAAGACCATACCTGTTCTGCATGTAATAATATTGAAGCTCCACACAAGTGGGATGTATGTTTTTTTGTGTTGTAACTTGAGATGTTCTCCCTGGTGTAAAATCAATTATTTTTACAAAACAAAGTGCTGGACGTCACTAGTTTGTTTGTTGCATGTTTACCCTAAAGTAAAAAAATACTGATCAAACCACAAAAAAGATTTTAAGAATTCCAAAAGATATTAATAAACTCAGCAGAGCAATTCATCAAAAGCTGCACAGCTATTGATTTAAGCAATGAGAACCTATAGGCAATAGGCACATTTTTCAGGATTACTCCACCAACATAATTTAACTCAAAGAATGCCTCCAAAATTTTACTGGTGATGTTGTGCAGTGAGGGACATTGTTTTTAAAATTCCAAATCAATCCTTTATTAGTGCTGAGGGAATCGTAAAGAGAATTCCTAGTCTTCTAGGTGAAGTGTTTGTATTTTTAAACCCCCCTTTAAGTGATAAAACATTCAGTTCCAGTACCTGAAGCTGGCACACAGCACACACCCTGCAGTGTTTGGAACTTGAGATCAAAACAGTACGCTAAAATGTTGAGAAATTGACCTTCACAACTGTACTGCTCATAAAACTCTAGGCATGAACAACACACACACACATTTGATTTAGACTCTGCAGTACCACAATGCTTCATTCATTATGTTAAGTTGAGTCATATTTGACTAAAAAAATGCTACTGTTGTGATTTTGATATTGCACATTGTTATATTGTGACAACATACTAATTATGCTGAGCTGCTGCTTCTAGTTGTGCAGAGATTTTTTTTCTTCATGCAACATGACTCATGCAAACTCTTGCCTCTCTCATCCTGAGGTGGTGACGCTGTCTGAATCTAAATAACATATGTTTTGTGAAAAGATTGTGAGATATTCCTGCATGTGAGCAATGCCTTTGTGCTCCACACAGCGTGCCTCTGTGTGCCAGGCACAGTCCCTTACCCACGTGATGCAACAACAATGATGTAACAACAATGACAGGGCTCCCCGTCCATCATCAGGGCTTTTGTCTTTGACATGGACTTATAGAAACAAACAGGGCAGAGGCATGCAGCACAGCATCTTTTCAACTGTCTGATGCATCTTCCACATAGACTTAAACTTAGTAACACAAAACATGTTTTTCTATTCTTTCACACATTTTGACCATTGACACATGTCTGTCTCATCTATCTTGAGAACTATTCATTTTATTAGCTTCACACTTTGTATGTGTATGGATAAGAATCCAAGGAAACTTGGTTTAGACATTAAGCTCAATATAACAATATATTACATTTTGACTGGCGTTCCGTTGCAGCGGTGGCTGGGACAGAAGCTTTCACATCAACGACAAATGATTCTCCAGGTTGGGCTGCTAGAAATTGGGCAGCTGCCAACCATGTTACCAAGCAAAAAGCTAAAATGTTCAGGTGTGGCTTCTGCTACTGAATGTTATGGCTCTTTGAGTAAAGCCATGTGTCACATACTGTTGACTGTTGACCTGCTGTGGTACAGGTCACAAATAACCTGAATGTTAAATAATGCTATTTTTTAAAAAACATATTGCACAAAAAATATGATGAAATCTCACTTAAGATAGGATTCTGCAGAGTTCATTGGTCTTCATGGAGAGCTGGTAGAAACTTGGGTATTCTACAAGGCAGTGCACTAGCTGCTTGAAAAGGTAACAAAAGTTCAAACTCACCTGATCCCAGTGTGCAAAGGGGAACACAGAACACTGTCACTATATTAAAACTATTTATACTGTCTCCTGAGGAAGCTCAGGTCCCATCTGAGCTCACCTGAGTAGTCCTTGTTTTACAGAGACCAGTTTGATCTAGCATACAGGTCTTTCAGTTTCCCATCTCGCTCATGCCTCATTCTCTATCACATTAAGTCCCCCTGTTACCTCAACTACTGCCATTGTATCACAGTTTAAGGCGAATATTTACTTTGTCCAATAATCATCTCAGCAAACAACCACGGGTGACAAACTGGTTGGAAAACAAACAGGAGAAATACTAACCCATTGTAAAACCTCATGACAAGGTACCTTTCAATGTGAATCCAGCAGTATATTTGAATGTCAATGACTCAAAGGTCAATCTACAAACTTCAGCTTGACTTGTGTTAGTCATAATTCTCGTGAACTGTGTTGTGTTCTCAATTTGGAAAACATTTTAAACTATAAACCTATTGAAAGCAGTCGGGATCATTTTGAGATTTTCCAGACACATAAATACTGGTCAAATTCAGCATGCCATTGCGGCTCCATTTTTTTTAAATCAGATATGGGATGTTATTCTTCATAGTTTAGAGTTCACACTCCTCATTCACAATCCTCTGCTGATGAACATCATTTCTCACACACCCACAAACGCACACAAACTAGTAAGTACACCGTATCTAAATTTCCTACATATTTAGCCTGCAGACACAAAACCCGTTTAGACTTTCAATCAACAGCAGAAGGAAGATTGCATCACTGGTAATAAAGTCAGCCAGTCTGTACACGTAGAACTCTTCTAGCATTTGCATGTCACTGTGGATGACACTAGCTTTCAACAGGATTCAGAATGGAAGTATACCAGCATTCCATTTCTGCAGCAGGTCTGGGTGTCCTCTGTTCACAGAAAAGACTGGATTACTAAGGCAATGTAATCGATGTACCTGCTCAACCAATCATGGGTTAAAGTCAGCTGTCATTCAAATGGTTTCACCCAGAGCGTCAAATAATTTATTCAAACCAATGATACCTGAAATATAAACATCTGGAAGAAAATTTGATTTGAGGTGTTTTTGAACTTTTACGTTTGATCCATGTCCTTTCCACCAACATGGAGCAAGCAGAAATGATTACCTTGCAACCATGCACTGGCCTCACTTTGTGGAGCCATCATATCGTCTACCGTAACTGTGCCTTGGCTAAAACGATTTGCTTAGGATTGGCTCAAGATGTGATATTACCGGGAACTGAGTTATAAATTGCAATTCTGGGCAACTATTGCACCGTTAGTTGGAGGACAGAAGCTGGGCACACTCAGGCACACATGGACTTCCCTGCTATGAAGGCAGCTCTTGTAATGGCAACAAAATCAATAGGAATCAGCAAGAAAGGAAAAATATTTGCTCTGAGGGGACAGTGAAGGGAGGCTGTAGAGCCTGACACTGAGAGGTGTTGAGCATAATCCTGAACAAACGGGCGACTGAAAATGCTGAGGTTACTCTGGGTTGGCATGATGGCACGACAGCCGCTCTCTCCCAAATCCCCGTCTTCTCCGCTCTCTGTCACACATCCATCTGCTCCAGTCTCTCTTTTTCTGCCTGGGTCACAGTTACATTCTGCTCAGATCAAGATTCTCTCCAGCACTTGTCACATCCCTGGCTCTGCTCCTGCTGCTTCTAATGATCCTGTCTCTCCCGATTCTGTCACACTAAGGCAGCAGCATTCTGTGCCTCCTGAAGAATCTCACCCTATCCTGTCTTCATCTCACCCTCTGCCTTTCTCATCTTCCATTTTCCCATGCTCATGCTCTCTCCTCTTCTCCCTCTACCCACACACTCATTCAGTATTCATATTAGAGGACATTTATGAGATCGAGTGTGTGCATCTGCACCATTTTCGGTGCAGAGGAAACCTACATTTTCTCCAGGAGCCCTCCCCGGTCCCCCTCCTCTTCCTTATCTTGCTAATCCAGATTCTGGTTTTGGTTTCGCGTTGCTCATCTTTTTTTAGACAGAAAGCCATGTGCCACTCACTCCTACTCTCCCTCTGCCTCTTTCTCCATCTTTTTCTCCCACTGCCACCCACTCAATCCCTTTCACCTCTTCCCACTCAATTTTCTCTTCTTTCAGTTGATGTGATAGTATGTGCACGGCAGTTTACATGTGCGTTTGTGTGCGTACAGGAATGTTTTGGTGTGTGCTGGGGTGGCAACATATGTTCGCTGAACCCTTAATTCCACAAAATATGTACAGATCTATTTGATGTATCTGGTCAAATACTGAAAATAACTGTAGCAGCAACACACCACTGAAGCCGTGGAGGTTTCAGCACTGTGCTGAATGTATAGCAGCACACGCGCTTGTATTGCACCATCATCTATGAAAGGCTTCTCTACAGAATCCCACAATTTTGGTCCAGCGTCTTAAAGATTTAGCCATACATGACTAAAAGGGGTGACACAGAAACACGTCCATGCACAGAAACTGTCAGCTCATCAATACTCATGAATAGATTTTGTGTTGTGCTGATAAAAAGAGCATGATGAAAAATAACATGCATGCTGTGCTATCCCCAGCTCCACAAGACACAGGGACGAACAACATTGACAATTTCTCATCAACTTGCATCTTAAAGCACCACGTCTGACAAAGGCAAGCATGTTACAGGAACTTGCTTCTAATTTTTCCAAATTATGTTATGAAGCACTGTATGTTACTGCTTTGAGAATAATCCACTTTCAACTCCCTTCAAAGAAGCATCTGTTTCTAAAATATCTGTTTTCCAATAAACATGTTTCATATGATGTTTCATATGATGATGTTTTACTGAAATATTCTCTGAGCACACAACACAGCTATGTTTTAAATGCAGTATCTTATGTATTTATATTTACCATTATGTTTTCACTTAAATGTGATCAACCGTCTCTTCAACTGTGTAAAACAATATACAGGGAACCCAGTTTTCTGGCTCAGAAGTAGGTGACGTAACAGAGACTCTCTCACACACTGACTGGGGAAAAGACAGCCAACATATCTGCAAGAACGCACCAGAGGCACTTTGTTTCCACTCGGGATGAAGCTCACAGAGAAATCAGGGAACCAGCTCTAAACACCAGCGAGCAAAGCTGGGCCTGTCCTCGCTTGCATCAGATTGAACTTGATTTCAGGACAGCGAAGTATTTATCAACACTGACGCTGAAAAATAACCAACACCAAAACCAGGTTTCATGTTGTAAGTACACCATGACCTCCATTAAAAAGAAATCACATTGATAAATTCAAACAGGTCTTATTCAGCTACAGATTATTAATATGAATGTCTAAGGGTGTTAGGGTGGAAAGGTCCAAGGCACAGATTACTACATTACACACCAACACCAACCTCTTCTGAGCTGCTTTGAATGTGTGATTATGACATAGATTTTCCATTTGTAGTTATATTCCTTCTCTGTATTGATTTACCCATGCAGGGCTTCTTTAAGCATTGATATGTTCCCTATAGAAATGAAAAGAACATTAATATTATCAACAATATGATTAGGGCACTGTAGAATCCATGATGAATTAAATGTGTGATTCATATCAAAGAACATTTCTCCTCTCAGGTCCTTATTCATCCCATCACTCCAAATAGTCCCCTGCAGCCATCTCTTTGCAGTTTAACAATGGAGACTCACAGCTGGAAGTTGTGAGACAAGTGGAGCACAAATTATCTGGGAAATATTCTCAGCGTGGGTGATAAACAGGTGTCACATTCCTCTTGTTGTCGCTGCACCAGGTCCTTTAAAAAGAAGGGAGCGTGTGTGTCATCTGCTGCCTGACTTCCAGCACACGGCTCTGCATAACGCAGGATGTCATCAGGCATGTGTGGTTGGTGTCATTAGTCATGGAGAGATCAGCACACAGATCAATTAGAAAAGGTCAGGAATTCATAAAGTCGGTGAGTCAGACATCACTGAGTAACTTTGTAGGGTCATTATTGTGAGATTATACACTGTCTGTATATCCTGGAACCCAATAAGAGTGAAGCCCCGTCCCTCTGCAGCCCTGTGTGCTAGCATGTGCAGCACCGGGACATGTGATTCCAACAAGTCAACAAGCAGCAGCAGCAGCAGCAGCACCGTGGAGTCTAATCTCATTTAATCGGGACAGCTGCTTAAGGTGGCATCCTACGGGCCTAGTCTGACGTAGATGTGGCCTAAGAGAATGAGTGTGAAACAGACAGAGCCGGGTCACACTGCCCCGGCTCGGCTCGGCTCGGCTCTTCGTGCATGTGCACGGAGCTGACGGCATTTTTCTGTTCCATCAGCCAGGTCTGTAAATCTCAGCCGGTCTGTGCCGCTCACCTGTATTTTGACGATGCCCCACCGAGACCCACTGCATCGGTTCCGCTCGCTCTCCCATATCCCTCCGACTGCCGACCCGCCTCAGCCGTGAGTCCGTGTCGAGGCGGGGGAATTCATTTAATGTCTCACCGCTGGAGATTAAAAGAACCGTGCGGACGTCATTCCAACCAGCGGGCGTGGAATGGACCCGAGCACAGGCGTATCCTCCTCGGTTGTCCGCCGGGTGACAGGCGAGCCCCGGCGCGGTTATGGAGAGCGACACGGTCGCTTTGAAAAACCGCTGGAGACTCCGCTTTCGCCGCTTCGCTGCAACACGTCGTCAGCCGCGGTGCTTCACTCACTGCGGTGCATTCTCACGTCGTCCTGTCGTAGCTGCTCGGACATGAGGGCTCCTACACACGGCAGATAGATGGTAGTCCCTCGGTGTGTTTGACCGGACAAGCCGAGCCTCCTTCGTGGTGGTCAGCGGCTGGTAGAGTGAGCGCTCAGCCGGACAACTCCCGAACCCCGGCGCGGAGAGCGGCTACACGGAGGTGGCATTTCAGGGGAATCTGGCCCCTCCCCTCGGACATTTCTCCCACAAGGGAGGAAAAAACACGTACGGAGCGGACGTTACCTTTCCGCGTTTGGCAGCGTAAGAGCCGTCTTGTTTACGTCCACCTGACGGGCGGGTGGGTCGGACATGGAGGACCCTGGATCCTGCGGAGAAAAGGGCGCCACCGGTGGTTTGTGAATATGGGGGAATCACGATCAGAGAGCGCGATGTTTGCCGAGAGGCTGCCACCCCCCTTTGTCAACGCAGCCGGGGACACTCCGGGGAGCTGCGTGGGGCTGACACGCTGTGCTCGGCCATGACATGGTTATATGAAGCCATCGCATCAGCACGGGGCGTTCGATCGCCAATGAATAAAGCTTTATTTTGATTGAAAGACGGTTAAGTGTCGTGATTGATCCGAGTGGAGACACCGCGCATGCCCAGTCTGTTGGAATACCCTGGAGGAACGCTCGTTACCATAGCGACGGAACACACTCGCGTTTGTGCAGGGAATGAGCGCAGATGTATTTTTTTTAGGAAAGCCAAATAAACGTGATAACACAACCAAGCAAAACAGTTTTATTAAGAGTTAAATTCACTAAGTGATCGCCACGTGTCCGGACTATGACCACCGAGGAGAATTGATTTATCACAACATTATGCCCATTGCATCAGTACAATATAACATTTGCACAAAATGAAGCATAGGTTCGATGTTTGATTCCTGTATTTTGAAAATTGTGAGATAACACGATTTATAAACGTTTTTAAATAACCGGGACACGTTTGACAGGTTCAACCGATTACTATCTTGACACAGCGCAGCTCTTTGGCTGGACGTATGCTGGGCGTGGATCGGAGTCACTGCAGAAAATGTACACACGGAAAAACGTGTAGCGTCCTGTTCTAGGGGCAGGGGCAGCTAGGCCACTACTGAAGAGACCCAAACCATCGGAATAAAAAAACACCATCCCCCTCTCAGAGGCTGCTGACCTCAGGGCCTCAGCTCCGCTGATAGACTCAGGGCAGCCTGGAGTTGCGCGTCAATTGCCACAGGTTTTATTTTGGAGATGGAATTGTGTTCGAGGAACTCAAGCCTGTTATCAGTCAATCGTTGTATCATGTTTTATTTGTATAGCCCACATTCACAAATGCCAGTTTGTCACAGGGGTTAGGAAGATGTAACATCGTCTGCCCTCTACCTTCAACAAGAGTGTGGAAAGACGACCATCTTGTGTAGAGAAAGTCACACGTGATCCCTCTCCCTGGACAGGAGTGTGTGGGATGCTTTGATGAACACATCAGCAATAACAACAATCTCTATCATCTATAATATTGAATTAACAGTTGGTAAAAGGAAACAAAAGGGTGTCAGTTTTTAAAGAAACTTGTACATAAGAAAATGTCTGATAGAGACGAGGGGGGCATGACAAATGAATTGAGGAGTCACCACAAGCCACAACAAACATGTTTATTGACACAATTAAAATCACCATATTTATCTATTTTTATTGAATACAAATAACCTTTTTTACTTTAGATTTTTATATCTACATTAACAATCAAAAGCATTCTCAATTAGAATGATTATGAGCTACATGCATTGTCATTTGTTCATGGTCCAAGTGGATGATAAGATTTATTTTAAAGCTTGAAAAGAGACATGAGTTTCACCTCATTTACATATCATGATACAGCACTTATCAGTTCATGTCAACCCTCTGTCTTCTGTTCTTGAAGAGTGTCATGTTCGTACATATTCTGATCAGGGTCCTGCCTACACAGGATGGAAAATAAGAATGGATTGATGGCGCGAGAGAAACTAATCTGGTTATCCACTATTAATGTAAATTCAAGATCTTGTAATGAAATTACAGGAGTAAATTACTGACTCACATTAATCTGTTCACTTACTGTGTGTAATGCATGATATTTGCTATATTGACTCACCTTTTGGAAAGAAACGATGAGGCTATAAAGCTCAGACCTTCTGCTTCTATCAGGAGGGTGTTTTCATGCATGGATGAACAGTGTGTGTTTGAACAACATATAGGTTCTTGTGAAGATAACAAGGTGCACCAACACGGCAAATGTGACACTCAGCACTTTAACGTAAGCAGTTGTTTATCTTGACATCAAATATACTTAAGCCAAAGCAGTAAAGATTACAATTTTCAAATACACTTAAACAAACTCTGATGTGTAACATGAATTGTTTCTGATAAACGCTCTACCTCATTGGAACACCCCTTATACGGCCATAAAAACTGGATACAGAATGCCTTTGAAAGATTCAAAAACCTAGGATTTAATCAAAGGCTAACCTACCCCTGAGTTTAGGACCAGATGGTACATCCCAGTCTCTCCTCCTCTCCCTCTCCTCCCTCCTACTTTCAGTGTCCTCCATCTCTCTGCGTTCTCTCTTATTCTTATATTTAGGACATCCTGCCTCCCAGACCCTGGTGGTTCCTTCTCCATCTGTTATTCTTGGGATCTCTTCAGAAGCTGTGGGAGAGGTATGTAATCTCCAAATTTCCTCTCATCACATCACTGGATTAAATAAAAGGAAACATTTTTGTAAAGATGTGCCCAGCCTTCATACTGTACAGTCTGCAACTGCTATCATGTGATTCTAGAGGCATGTTTTCCCCTTTATTTCTTGCACATTTGCATTTTCACTGATTTCCTCCTTTGCTGTCACTGTCCTTATTTCTCCCCTCCATTTTGTGCTCCATTTTTAGCTCATATGACTCATGCACTTTTAAAGTGGGAGAGCACGGCTCAAGACAGGCGAGGCGATTCAGTCTTATTGTTAATGCATCTGGATGGGATTCTTGTCAGGGTCGCTGAAATAGAGAATCAATCCGAGCCTGTGAACTGGCTCTGCATGCAGAGGCTGCTCGAGAGCACCACTGTCCAGTCCTCAATTACAAAACTAAAACCCTGTCTCTTGAAATGATTTACACAGGAAGCTGCTGTGACATTCAGGGGAAGGTTATGTCACAGCAGCTGTGACCAAAATAAACAATTCACCGTCCTTCTGAGCGTCGGAATGTTCCCATCAATGTCATCTTTTTCCAAGGTCACATTTAAGGCCTTACTGCCACATGAAGGCTTCACCGCTGTACAGTGAAGACATATCCAGGGCTCTCTCACGTCACTGTCTTGACACCCACTGGAGCAGATAGCATGATGTCCGGGCTTAATTTAGAAAGATAATCTGTCTGTGTGTGTTTGCTGTTTTTCCTCAGTGAAGCAGCACAGAGCCGACCTTATATAAAGACTCCTTTAGACCAGACCCTGTCCCAGAGTCCATGGAAGCCAAGGCCAAGTCTGGGGCTCCGGCACCCAAGGCAGCATCAAAAGCTGAGAAGAAGGAGCCGGCACCAGCTCGCAAGGCTGACCCCACACCCCCCATCCCTGAGCCCGAGCTTCCTCCTGCTCAGGATGGAGCACCAGAAGCTGACGCTGCAGCAGCAGGTGATGAGGGTGCGGCCCCCGGCATGGACACTCTGGAACACCTGAAACCGTTTCTTATTGGCGGTGCCATCATTGCCGCAGGAGCCATCTTGCTGGGAGCACTGCTACTGACAAGGAGGAATTAGTGATACTGATGGTTCACAGACTACGTGGTACTTGGTACATATGGGGGATGGGGAGCCACTGTGCAAATTACATTTTTTTCCCTTACTCGGCCTGCTTTCAATTGTAGCTAATCAAACAATCCAGTTTGTTCAAGGCTGTATAGTTTCATATAGCATATGCATGACATTGCTACAAATCTGCATCTGAACTGTAATTATTAATTTCTTAAGAATATAAATCACACTGTTCTGGGCATAAGAACCAAAACTCTCTACATGTATCTTATGCAACTGCTTAATCTTGTTTAATCCCGTTAAGACAAATATTGATATAATCGTGCAATATTTGAACATATTTCTTGCACCTGAAATGAGCCTAGTTAACTCTGCTAAAAGATCATAAAAGATATTGTAGATATTAATTCTGACTATCAGAGTTGTTTGAGGAGAGACAGTAAAAAAACAAACCCTGGGAATATCCATTGTGATGATTTGCACATATTGAGGCTAAATCAGTGCCTGACTCTTTCTTTGGAATACTTTGAGAAAAGAAAATGTTCCTGCATATCCCAAAAAATTACAAATAGAGAATGTCCCACTGCAATTTAATGAAATAATGTTCTTGTATAAGCATGCAGTGGTTAAAGAAGTGAAGGGAATTGTTGAAGATAAAACAAGTACAGTATGTGGCACAGAAGAATGGCAGAGTTAGTCTTGCTGTAGAATAAGAAAGAGTTTGAGTTTACTGTAATGTCTGAAATCAATAATCTTGTATGTCTTACACAATAGCCACAGTTGTGCTGGTTCAATCTGTTGACATCTCACAGTAGATACTTAGCTGTAGCAGCCATTCGTGTTGAGGTATCAGGTATTAAACCTGCTGCCAACATGGGAGTTGTTTCTGTTTTCACTCTTGTGTGGCTTTAGGAAAATGAACCAGATTTCAAAACCTCATTAATAACAAGGTACAGCTTAACATATCCTACATCTTTAAAAATAATAATAATGAAGTGTAGATGAACTACTGTTGTATAGTCTACTCAAAAGAAAATACTCGCCTGCACATCTGTAAACACTATTGTCCACTCACATGTAAAGTTCATGGGGATGTTCCTGCTGCAGAAGTAGGCAGTCACAAGACAACTCTACTACACATCATCACCTGATTTTAGTTGTAAGGAGACCACATATATTATAGAATCATACTGCATTCACCACAGTCAACACCCGAGACACATCCAAAAGATGGTATGCCAACACCAAAACAAACTTCACCTTACATTGTACAATACAGTGTACCAAAAAAAAGAAAAACCCTATTTTCATAAATTCAACAGCGTATAAATGCAATAATTCAGATAGGACTCATCATTTAGCACCTGTGCTGTAGCAAGTTCAATGATGATGTATAATACTGTAGGTTATGATGTATGAGGCTGCTGATGGTAATGATGGCGATGTTGCTGATGATGGTTATGATGATAATGATGGTTTGGGTATATTTTTGATACAGTTCTTATATTTTCCTTTTGCACCCCCGCCCCCAAAACCTCTGATGTAAAAAAAAAAGAGAGAGGCTGTAATCCAAACTTTATTAAAGGCAGTGAACCAGCTAAAGTGAGTGTTTCCTCAATAACAAGTACTGTCTCTATTTCAAGTTACCTGGTTGTAGTTTCGCCATTCATTTGAGTTCTTTCAGAGCAGTCACAGCTTACTGCTGTTCGATGAAAAAATAAAATTCTCATTTTCATGTCATTTTAAAATTTCAATGTAGGTTTTCATAATGAAGATTCTCTCTGCAGCTTGTGTACACCCAGCTGAAACCAATGCAGTAGAATTCAATAGTCCGGCAACATAAATCTTAAATCAATACGGGTTTGAGGTGTGTAGTACTGTAATATGGTTAAAATACTCAATCAATTGACTGTGTCAGTGGGGGAGGCTGTGTCATCGTTAGTTGTGGAAGTTATGCCTTTATTTTGTAGGTTTGGCGGAAGTGGTTGTTGCAGCAGGAGCAGTGTGGAGGCGGCGCCATCACTTTCGCATAGCTTGTTTTAGCGCTACAGCTTATTACCTAAGCTTTCGGTTAACTTGACCGGCGACGGTGAGTTCACAGAAGCCAGCTTGTCTTGAGTTTTGACCCGTGGATAACCAACAATATTTCAAATCGTGTTAGCATGGCCCCAGTGGCTAATGTTAGCTAACAGTTGTGCTAACTCGCTAATCGCGTGGCTACCGTCTGTGGCAGAGCCTCAACCACCGGGGAATGGTATTGCTGTTTGCATTAAGATTTAACACGGACCCAGTTGATGCAAAATCTCGTCCATAGAATCCATAGAAGTCCATAGAATCCAGTAAAACCTGGAGTTAGCCGGTTTTATTTGTCCCCTGTAAATTCCTTTTTTCAGAATAAATTTAACCTAAGAGAATTCCAAATGGTTCTGTGAATCAGACAATTGATAATTGTCAGGTTGGTGTTTCTCTCTCGTGTGACAGTGTTCGAATCTAAATAATGACGCTAGCACCATGGTCGATCGGTCTGTCTGTCTCCAGGTGACCGACAATGATCATCCCTATCCGGTGCTTCACGTGCGGGAAGATCGTGGGTAACAAGTGGGAGGCATACCTTGGCCTACTCCAAGCAGAGTACACCGAGGGGTGAGTAAACACCTGCTGGTTTGTGTCAGTGCAACACACACCTCAGCATTGCTGCATCACGTTCCTGAACTCTTCTGAATTGACATATCAAATCGAAGAGCATTCACGTTTGTTTTTCAGAGCAGCTGCGGCAAAATAAAGAAGTTCCATTGAAATACAACACACATCAAAATCCTTTTAGCCTGTGTTCAATAAAAAGCTGGATGGAATGAATAATGGTAGTTACCGGAAGCCATTAAGACTGATTTGCACTCACGATTGTCTGCAGTAATGACTAGGTCCTTTACTTATTCATTCATTGCTCTGTGTGCTGTGCATTAGGGTCTGACTTTACCTTCTCTCTCCCTTTTAAGTGATGCCCTTGATGCCCTGGGCCTGAAGAGATACTGCTGTCGGAGGATGCTCCTTTCTCATGTGGATCTTATTGAGAAGTTATTGAATTATGCTCCACTGGAGAAGTGATTGCTACCGGCTACCTCCACAAACTGCAGGGACTTTGTAGGGCTGTGACATGGACAGAATCATTATGTGTTATTATGCTTTGTTTGACAGCAAATGGAGATGACATTCAAGACTTTTGCAATGTTTTTTGAGCACCCATTCGATTCAGAATGTTTTTCTAAATAAAGCTATTAAATGACCTTGTTACCTTTCATCTACTTCTCACCCATTATGACATATTTAATAAATAAAAAAAATGTTTTGCAGTTCACTGTCTCAACTAATAGCAAGAAAATATAGAGTCACTTAGGTCCTGCCTCAGATTCAAATACCATTTACGTAAGTGGTTTTGGAACATACTACAAATTAAAGTTGAATTATGGATATGCGCACAAAATCATATTTTTGAGAACTCGTCTTTAATTTGCAGATTTATTACAAAAGAAAGATGAAAATGTTAACTGTATATTACATAAGTTACTGTGGTGTTTTGATGCATGCAAGTGTTTGATGTCATTGACATAACCTTAAGCTATCACATTTATTTTTAAAACAAAAAGTTCTAGTCTGTACAGATGACTGAAGAACACAAAAAGTATATCACTTCTTGGAGATTCATCTTCAGTCTCACCTTCTCCAGAATTTTTTACAGCTTGACACAGAAGCAAGAAGTCCTGTCTTCGTTCTGCTTCATGACATGTCTGCATAGAGGGGAAACAAACTGTTTATTAACAATTAGACAAATGCATATGGTATTGAGAGACTAAATAATTTTGGATTAACTATGATGCTTTCAACGCAGATCAGTCTTAACTCTACAATAATTACTTATGAAGTTACACCCACGGTAGACCTATACATTTTAACATAATTAATTATATAATGAGATGTGTTCCTCAATGAGAGTAATTATAATCTTATTATTGGGACCACCAAGGAAGCAAGGTAAACAATGCTCTGTGAGACACCGAATAACATCACTATAAAAGTCTGATTTTAAACTCTTCACCTAACAACAGAGCAGACAAAATACAAAGAATAAAAAGCCAAAATGACCTGGATGAATGAAGTGTGTGAATTAAGTGAGTATATAGAAGTTTACCAAGTCAGCGGTATCGATCTCTGTCTCGGTCTCTATGATCTCTGTGCCTTTCCCGTTCCCGCGAGCGCTCTTTATCTTTCTCTCCACTCCAGGAACGTTCTCGGTGTCTTCGAGACATTCCCGCACCATCCCAGCCAGTGGAATCTTCTTGATCCCGTACTCTATCACGCTCTCGCTCCCTGTCACGACCCCGGTCGCGATCTCTTCCTTTGTCCCCAGAACGACTGCTACTCCTGCACAGAAATGTGTTTGTGTGATCTGAACTGGTAAGAGCGCTTTTGGTGTAAAGCTCCATCCTCAGCATCTATATCAGCAACACAATACATTATGTCTGAGTGTCTAAACACATAATTCTACAAACCTGTAGCCACAGTTGCCCTGGATAGAGATAAGACAGTCTTTGAGTGAGGTGACCAGGGCTTGACAACGATCATCTCCATACACTCTGGACTGCTTAATGATGGCAATGGCAGTTAATAGAGTCTCCATTGCTACCCGCAAGTCTCCTGCATTAGCAATCAAGAGAGATTATATATTAGTGACATTACCTTATTAGTTAGCGATTAAAAGCTGCTAGGTTTGTGTTAATTCAAAATGTGGATCACATCTACCTGCACATATAAGTGCTGTTTTGACAAAATAATATTCAAGCACTCAATTCTGTTTGGATGTAAGCTACAAAAAGTCTGGGAAAGCAAAGTTGGTTGTGATACATCTTAGACCATCAAAATATTGACAATTAAATAATAACAACAATACTGATAATAATACAACAACTATCATTGCTGAGTTACATTCAGTGATTTTGCTCAGCAAAATCACTGAATGTGGAATGGACAATTCATGCAATGATATATGGGAAAGCAAAGTTGGTTGTGATACATCTTAGACCATCAAAATATTGACAATTAAATAATAACAACAATACTGATAATAATACAACAACTATCATTGCTGAGTTACATTCAGTGATTTTGCTGAGCAAAATCACTGAATGTGGAATGGACAATTCATGCAATGATATATTAATTAAACAATCTTGTGAGCTCTGATTGCCAGCTTAATTAATTATGGGTTAATTAATGTTGTATATCTGTCTGAAAACATCACTATTCATGAGCTAATTACTATCATTCCTGTTGTGTAATCAGGAGATTTGTTTTCCCGTACGGCAGCCAATGACAAGTAAGGACCTGTTCTGTCCCAACATGGCTTATTCTGTTCTGTTTTCAGTCATCCACTTGACAGAATCTGCTGCTGTGCTTACCAGCTGTTGCTCCAGACACAGCCTTGGAGATGGCACTGCTGGCAACGGCTTTATTTCTGTTCATCAGCTCCTCAAAATCTCCATCTGGACTTTGAGGTGTTTGTCTGGGAAAAAAAAAACAGATGTTTTTTTCTCAAATAATTACGGATTTTCAGAAATTATTACAATCTGAATCTTTTTTGCTGTTAATAATAGCTTAACATTATATGTATTGTATATATATGTATTTTTCTCACTTTTGTTGGATGTAAGCTTTGCTGCTGTGCCCGTCTTGACCTGGGGGCAAGAATGCTGGATTTATATGTAGACTAGGTGGTGGTTGGCTATGAATATGGGGTGGATGAGGAGGGAACAAAGGGGGTGTCATGGGTGGTGGGACGTTTGGAAGCATATGTGGGAAGTGAGGATGAGGGTGAGGGTGACCGAGGAAAGGGCTGGGTAATGAGGGAAAAATGTGCGGATGTGAATGTGGTCGAAAAAGTGGAGGAATAGGGGGAGGGATGGGCTCCTGTGATAATAATGAAGGAATCTTTTCTGAAGCATCGTCCTTGGAATCTTTGGAATTCACACGTTGGGGCATGCCTGTTCAGAAGACATTATTTTAGGTGAAAGATAGTCGACATTGTAGAATTTTACAATTCAAGCTACATGACAGTATTTTCTACAGACTGTGGCGCTCTTACGTTTATTTGCTGTGTCCTCAAACACAGTGAGGTTCTGTCGAGTGGCAAAACGACAGTCAAGCCGTTCCCCATTCAGTTTACACTGCGGTATTTTTTCCAACAATGTTTTGAATGACTCTTCTGAGGTCACCACCACCTCTGCATAGCTGCATTACAAAGTAGTAGAAACAACACATGAATGGCTACACCCCTGAAGATGGCACGCATGCACACAGGCACATAATAGCTCACCCTCTCGACTGGCCATTAACTCTGTTCTCAGCAAATTTGATCTCTTTGATGTCCATCACACCCAGGGTTTGGGCCAATCCTGTGATGTCCTTGTCTGATGTCCACTGTGAGTAGGGGAAGCGAAAATGACAGGATGAGAGTCACATGTGGTTGTTGAAGAAACAGAAATAGAGCTGTTTTTCAGAATGAGTCATTCTGCTGTACTGAGCTTAGGGAAAGATAAGATAGTCCTTTGGTAGTAGTAGTAGTAAAACCACATCACTTTATTGATAAAGCAATGATAACGTTCTTGTACTGAGGTGTTGCAAAGGCCTTAAATTTTGTCATTCTGTTTCAAAAGTTTATATTTTCATCTAGCTACTGCTTATTTTAAGTCCATGGTCTGTAAGCTGCAAACTCACATGGTAAAATTCCACAAATATATAACCAACAGTAGAGTGATATTTACTCACCCAGGGGAAATTTCCAAAATATAATGACAGTCTCTTCTCTGAAATTCTTCCTTTCTGTGTTTTTCCATCTGTTAAGTGTTCATGCTCTTTTGCTACATTCTTCACAGATGCAACACTTTTAGTGGCCTTCTGGTACTGATCCACTGAGCCAGTCAGTACAGCATCATAGAGTTCACTTGCTTCAGCAACTCGATCCAAATCCTTTGTGGGAGATATAAATAATCAAGTCAACTTACATGCCGTCATCCATTGTATGTTATCGTGCAGATAAACAAAACGCAACCAGAAGAAATACAAGTCCCAGGTCTCAGCTGGAAGAAGTATTGCCTTATTTCCATGTCCAGTGTCACACAGATGTATCTCAACCTCCAAGACAATTCCGCCTCACCTCTTTGTGGTGATGCTGATTACTGTACGCGTCTGCCCGCTTGGAGGTGCTTGGTTCGGCTGAAGCCGCAGCCATCCCGTCGGCCTAGAATGATCCAACCGAAGGCACTGCAGCGAGTTCTGTGGCAGTAATGTTATAGCTCTCAAAATAACCGCAACCATCTGTTGGAAATGAAATGCGAGTGCGTGCGGACAACAGGTGAACCACCGGGGTTCACGGTTTATCTGCTAACATTTCGTCCGTTAGCTAACATTCCGCTCGACTCCGCATATCATGGAAATATTGAAAAAAAGAAACTAGATAAGACAAGCCGAGAGTGCGACAAGCGAGCACACGTTAATATATAATGTTTAATTAAGCTTTGGAAGTAAATTCACAGTATTTCATTTGTAAGTTCACTCACGAGGGCTTTCTAGTTAGTATTTGCTCCTCCCTCAGTTAGTGCTAATGTTGCTACCAATGAACGCCGGAGTGTCCCAGGGCGTTTGATCCGGCAGGCAACGAAATGCTTTCAGTTGGTTCCGCTTTGTCATGCCCTTCCATTAATGCGGTTTAGACTGACCTTTATTTTTATATAAATGAAATTATACAACCCACAAATAAACTATCATACAACCAGATGGGTGTGTTCTGCTTTAAAGTGTTAACTAATCTACATGACGCTTTGTGTGCGCTGCGTTAAATCGTCCCCCGGTGGGTTTCCCTTCACTCCAGAGCCGCTTGTGTAACTCCTCTGTTGTGAGTCTGACCGTCACGTCTCAGGAGCAGCTTCAGCTTCTTCACATTTGAAAATGTTGTCGTCCATCATTGCCAAAAAAGTGAGTCACGCAGTCCGCCTTTGATTCGTTTTTGTCTTAATTTGCTGGTGAAGGTGTGAAGGTGATGTTCTGTCGAAGCTGCGGTGACGAACATGCCGAGGACTGATCAGAGCTTTGGCGATAGATCGATTGATTGATTGATTGATTGACTGATTGATTGATTTATTTATTTGGTTTTTAATGTGACATTATTGTGGTGAAGCAGCTGTTTGTTGATGTTGGACAAGTCTCGTGAGCAGTGTGTTTGAGGGACAGACTGTGTGTTGTATTGCTGGAGGACAGTTGCACAACAGGACAGCGTTTGAGTGACGTTTACATAACCTGCTCTGCTCCTCTCTGTCTACAGTTTAAGGTTTAAAGGACAAACACTTTGAACCACAGCATTCAAAGAAGAAGCAAAACCCCACTGGTTTATTGTTTCGTCAATTAATTTAACCTTATATAATTAAACCAAAAACAACTTAAAGGAAGAAATGTCAGTAAAAGTGAGTAATAGTCTGATGTCAGGGAGGAACGCAACACCACACATTCATCTGCAAACTGTGACAGATCGTGTGTTAGCTTTATTTGCTTTAATGTAAAGCCTAATGGGTTTCTTTTTGAACCCCCCCAATAAAACTTTTAATCAGTATTTCCTTTCTCTGAAAATATGAAATAAATGAAAAATATTACCATATATTAACCAACGCCTTCATGTTTGTCTTAGAAAAAGATGAAAGCATCTTAAAATAGTTTCATCTTACAATGTGTAATATTTCAACCATAAAAGGAAACTCCTTTGTATTTTATGCGTTACAGCTTCCTTACAGTCTTGCATTTAGTTACATTAATGGTCATTATCAGTTTGACATACCTGAGCCGTTTTGAGGGAAAAGCTCAGTAATCTCAAACAAACCATCATGTGGTGGGGGAACATCAAACTGCATGCTTTGCATTTCCAGGAGGTGAATTGTTTGATGCATAACACAAGCCACTGGTGTTCATTTAATGCTGTGTTTTTGTTTGTCGTCAGCTGGTGACAGGGATGTGCCAAGCAGCATGGAGGCCAGCAGTCACAGGGCTAATAACATCTCGCAGTTACCGTGGAGACTCGCCAGATGACACTAGGGGTGACCTGATTGAGATCCCTTTGCCGCCTTGGGAGGAGAACCCAAATGAAACCACTGACATCAAGAAACGCAGACTTCTTTATGAGAGCCGCAAGAGGGGCATGTTGGAGAACTGCATTCTGCTAAGGTGGGCAAACTGTACTGAGCTGGTTATAAACTAGCTTTTAATGTTTCCTTTGTCGCCCTTCAAAGTTTATGAGTTGAGCAATCACATTGCTTGCACATATTTATAACTCTCCATTCAGAGAAACGACTCAGAGTCAATTAAATCCTCCATCTGTCTGACAGCCTTTTTGCAAAGCGATACCTGAACACGATGAATGAGAGCCAGCTGCGACAGTACGACAGACTCATAAATGAACCGAGCAACGACTGGGACATCTACTATTGGGCAACAGGTGAGAGAATCACACTGTTCCTCCTCAAACCCGTAATGTTGCCTGTACGGCCTGAAGCAATAACGCCATTACAATGAACCAAAGCAAAACATAAACATAAACCCCAGTCAAGTTCAGGCACTAACAGGAATTTGGATACTCAGTCTGCAAAACATTTGAATTTTTAATGACATTTCAGCTATGTAATATTCATGTTTATTCAGGTTGCAATTATCAAATATTTACTTTGACCTAACGGAAAACAAATAAATCACACACACCCATTTTGAATTCTGTCATTAACACTACTAAATGTACTATGCCCACTAAACTCCAGTGGGCATAGCAGTTAATATGGTGTTGTTATTGGCAATCATTCATGGTCACTGGTCCTGAAATAATAAACATCTCTGCTTACAAATGAAGTTCAATTCTGGAACTTTGTTAGCCGTTACTTTTGCCTCAGACTTCCCCCTGGGCACTCATTCAGGGAATGAATGGGACCAAGATAATTAATGATTTTTTTTCTTGTAATTTTCTCAAAATTTTTACTTCAGTTATGTGTTTGGATCATTGTGTCTAACAATGTAATCAGTGTTAGAACAGCATGAACACATCCACAGAGCACCACTCTGAAAACCAAACCAAACCCAGACAATTTATCTTCCCTGAGACAAATAATAGCATTACATTCATTGTGTTGCTTCCATTTATAAAATAAACAAAGACATTTCAAGGTCACACACGCAGTCTCTTAAGATAAGCCTTGAAAGATCTGATTACTGTTGGAGATGAGGAAAGCTTTTGATTTAGTTTAGAGCTGCTTTCAGACGTGCACTGAACACAAATTCTAGTGGCTTTTTCTGCCAGTCCCCAATTATAATGTCCTAGTTATCCAAAGTGAAGATACACCAGGTAAGTTCTAAGCCATTGATTGAGCATTGCTGATGACATTTTCAACATATGGTACAAAACTGGAAGAATACAAATATCTCAGAATGAAGAAGAGGAGCTGTACGTGTAGGAGACGTTAGAAAATAATGTCAGTTCAAGAAATCATTTAAGGATTGGTGTCGATAAGCTAAAAACGCATCACATGATCTCTGGTGCAGAATAGGACCTCGTTTCTAAAAGGATCAGTTTGAATCCGAGAATGAATCAACATAATTTCTTTTTGCTTACAGAGGCACAGCCCACTCCTGAGGTTTACCAAGGAGAGGTCATGGATATGCTGAAGGAGTTCACAAAGAACCGTAACCATGAACAGAGGTTAGATGCTCCCAGCTTGGAGTATCTGGAGAAGCAAAGTCAGTGAGGTCTGTGGACCTCATCAGTGACTGATTCATGGAGGAGCACCGAGTGGAAGTCGGCGTCAAGTCAGTGTCTGACGAGTACAAAATATTCACTTTACATTTAACTGTAAAATATTCCAACCTTATATTCCTATGATTATAGGGAGAGTTAGATTCAAGGGACGTTTCCGTGTGGGGGGACAATGTTAGGAATGCTTTGTGAATATTTTGGATGAATTGTATTATAACTGTGTTTTATGACTGTACATTAAAAACTGCTTGATGGGATGCACCATGGGAAAAGCAGCTTTCAACAAAGGACACAAGCTGTACAATGATCTTACTGTGCGTATTACACACATTATGGGATGTTAAATAAATGTTGCTCCTCTACTGTTTTCTGTGTGCATTGTTTTCTTTGTTTGACCCATTGACTGGATATAAAGAGCACACCACAGTGCACGTGTTACGTAACACCGGGTTTGTTGCCTGCTGTGTCTGTTTTTGGACACCAGGTGGAAGCAGATCACTTTATTAAAAGTCAAACTGAAGCACGTGCTCATCTGTGTCTGTGGCAAATAGGTCACCTGTAACCTTCACGTATTTGACACGCGCTAAATCTTTCATGCACGGTAGAGTGTGAACATGTCAGCTGACATTTTTATATGACTGTTCATCGGCTGAAAATCTCAATGCAATGATGACTGAAAACTAAAGATTGACTGAAAGAGATATTAACCTTAGAAAGGGCTTGTGTTTTCACTTGAGCTTTAATAAACAAAGCATCCACTGCAAGTTTTGTGGAGCAGGTTTTTTTTTTTTTTAACAAAACCATGTATGTTTTTGCTCTCAGCCATTGACACAAGGTCATATTTCCCTCTTCCACCGGATCGGTGTGCGCGTTCATGTTGACAATGAGGAAGATTTCTTGCCTGGTCGTGTGTCATGTCAGTTCACTGGAACCTTGTACTGAGAGCATAAGGGAAATGCCCTCTGGCCAGGAGATGTGCACAGAATCTCAAAGCAGACGACAAGCCTGCTTGTGTACACCCGTTGAATTATAATGTGCACGATATACGGCCATGGTGTTACACACACACTGCAGCTCTACATGTGTGACACAAGCGGGCATGTGTGTTCACTTTAAATCCTTTGGGGAGCATTTGTTGAGTAAGAATCCCCATCTTCCACTTTTGTTTTTTTCATCTCATCCTAAAATAGAGCGAGGTGATGTCATAAGGGTTCCCCTCTGTGTGTTCTCTGCTCCTCCGCCATCTGTCTCACCAAACACACTAATCACTGCTGGCATGTACAATAGGTGCATTCATTATTAAAGTATTAGTTCTTTGCTTTAGTATTTCATTTTTTTCTCAACTTTTTACATGATACATTAAAGGTGAATTCAATATTTTACATTTGAAAAACTATAATGGCAGCCAGTGGAGCTGAAGACCAGAGGTGCTCTTAACTGAAGCAGCACCAAATTTCCCGTGCGGTTCCCTGGATATAGCTTTTTTTCCACCAGAATTATGGTGGTCACATGTCCCTGTGGAAGGGATCTGACCTTGGCAAGAATGGAATAAATTATTTAAATGTATAATATGGGTTGAAACAAGCTACAATGACATCCTTTAATGCAACATAATCACATCTGCATAAGTCAAAAGGTGTACTGAATGAGCACTTTGCTGAATAAGTATTTTTAATGTATTATTAATATTATCAGTTTATTTTTCAGGTCAAACGTCTGTTCTTGTTTGTTTTTAATGGATTTGTACATTGTCTAATTGGTATAAGTAAAGGATTTACATATGTCATAGCTTCTACTCATACTGCATAAAAACTGTGAATTATAAAGGTATGAAAAAGATCAGATTGTGAAACCCAACACTGTGAAATGTCCTTCACTAACCTACTCTTTACTTGACAGCATGTGAGCCACTGCTGGTTGTCACATTTTCCTGCCTTAAGACAGAAAAGCAAAGGAGTCACCTATAGATCCCACGGAAGGTTGGGGGAAGCTCAATTCACACACATATTGCTCTGAGGGTTGTTTAGAGTGTATATTCATCAGTTGCCCCCGCACACCCATTGTGTGCCTATCTGGAGCCCGGCGCTCCTGTCATCCTCCACTGCTGCTCGCTGTGTCGTGACAGTTCTCTGTTTTATCCACAGCTCTGGCGTCACCTTCAGCTCCCCTGGAATTTCAATCTCATGTTCACTGATATCTTTCCTCTCCGCCTCCACCAACAGCATCCTCAGCTTTCATTATGTTCTTCCCATGTATGCTGGAAATGGGTCTTGGAGAAGGAGTGTTGAGAGAACTGCTCCTGCTGGTTGGGGGAGAAAAGGACAGTTGTCATGTCTGAATTCATGAATAGACGCGTTAGATAAGGTGACAGATCAAACATGGCCCCTCTCTCAACATCATGCTCAGAAACGATCTTGGGTTGAATATATAAAACATCATGTCCAGAGACAGAGCAGCCGATCTCCTTAACTCTGCAGATAAATGTGATTTCTAAAGACCCATTTAATATCTTTCATCCTATATCTGACTGGAGTGCAGTTATTATTAGCCATGAAGGGTGCTATAGCACAGTGCCCCCTGCATGAGAAGAATTGCAGAGTCTCTCTTGTATAATTAACAAATAGGCCTATTAGCAACATATAATATAATTTAATTAAGTTAAATATTAAGCTTATAGACGGAGTCCTGGGCAGCCATGCTTAACTTGTTGAATAAAGTTGTTGAACTTGACTTTATTTTTATGTAAACTAGCCAATCTAGATATTCCACTCTTGAGTGAATGATTCTGGCCGAAAGATGTAATGAAAAACAAGCTTATAAAAAATTCATATCAATACCAGACCAGGAGCATTTTTGTTTTATATACACATTTATATTATATACACTGTACAGAGTTCAAAAAAATAAATGGTCGATATTTAACATTGTGCACTCCACAGATGCGTGACTACAAAGAGAAAAGGGAGTGAAAGAAGGGACTGAGTCATACCAAGGACAGACAGATATCAACATCCCCAGTAAATACTGATACTTGTTTCTCTTTTTTTCATACGGGACACTTCACAATCATTTGTACAGTATATAAATTAAATGTTGCTGGTTAACCTCTCTTTGTCTCAAGCGGAATGCCCCAAAATCAGAAATACAAGCTTGTCCACTTAAATTTACCAATGTTTGGCCAGTGAAGTGTGGAAATATGATTTGATTTGCATTCCTTAAAAGTAAAACATACTGGACCCTGACTGATATTTAAGCAATAGTTAAGTTGCATTGCTTCAGGTGACTTTCATTAAGCCTTTGGAATGTAATGCTTTGTCAGCAGCACTCTCAGTAATGCCTTGTTTAACACACAGGGCTGTCAGCGCAGACAGGCGACCGTGTTCCTGGTTATTTTGGGATGCTCCGATGCTTGGCTCTGACCTGAGATGTAGCTAACAGTGATGCAAAGAGGTGATGATTATCTCCTGTCACCTATTTTTTTTCTCCCCCCCCTCCCTGACACTTGGAAAGGGGGCACATATGGTGAGGAACAAGGCGTGGCAGGGCTCATAAGGCACACACAGGACACTTTGTGCCAGAAAGCATGTGTGCACAACGGGGGTGTTAGGAGGGGGAACGTCAGCTGCGATGTGAGGGACCCACCCTTATTGTTTTGGCCTCGATGATCAGATAGAAAGCACAGATCGCACAAAATGTCAGTGGCTGCTTCTGTAAAAAATCTGGTGTACGGCAGTCAAAGAAAACCGGCTTTTATCCGGGGTTGTTGCAAATCTGGTTTAAAATTCGTCCTAAGTGCATGTACGACAAATTTCCCTCGAACCAAACGTTGTTTTAAAAACCACACATGAGCAGTGACCCTGCTATGAAGAGAGGTTTGTTCCAGCATCGTCATCGACAAGTGTAGTGATTCTTACGGAACTGACGACAAAAAAAAAAAACGTACATCTTTGTACATCTGGTTTGTTTCATACGGAATAAAAACAGTAAACAATGTCGTTCTGTATTCAACTGACAAAATAGAACTCAGTGCGGATAAACACACAGAGACTCACAATAAATACAATCGCACAAACAAAAACCAAAGTTCAAATATAGACACTCATCCGAACACACACATGCACACAGCCAGTAGACCGAAAAACAAACAATCAGTGGAATGTAGAAAGAGTTTTCTCCCAGTTATTGTTTCATTCATTTTATACTCTTAGCACGCTTCTAAATGGGACTCGGGGGGAGGTCACATTCAGGCAGTGGAGCAAACAACTGGAATAGATTCCTGGATCAACTCAGAGCTCTAACAGGAAAGAGGTTTGGTAGGTGTGATATCAATGGACTCATAGTGCTCTGTAACAATGAAGAAACTGAAGCTTCTGTTCCATGTTAAATACTCATAGTGATGCAGCTGACAGACACTTCGCAGAGCAGGTGACCGGGAAAGTCATTTTTTACATTTTGATATTTCAGTTTGTCAACCCTGAGCATTCACTTCCCACTTCTTTTATATGAAAGATGTGAACTAAACTGAGTGTTCCCTCTAACCCTCGAAAAATTGAGGTAAAAAAATATAAAACTCGAGCTGTGCGCATATCATAATATAAACAAAATTTTCAATATGCTAAATATTTAACTTAAATTTTTTGTATTTTGAAAAAACCCTGGTTATTCACGTTAGATTGGAATTGGATTTTGACTGTTGTTTTTATGATCCTATTGGCAGCAGTGATTTCAGGGGATCAAATACCCGACATCATGATATCTGTCTTGTGTTGGGCTACTTTAAAAATGTATATTTGGTGGACAAACCCGTTCAACTTGTGACCTCCCCATGACTTCAGCTAAAATCAACACCACCGATTCCACCAATACTTTATTGTCCCCATCATTAAGGGCAATTCTATCTTGAACAATATCTTTGATTTAGCTTTGCAAGTCTAAACTTGCAAACATGCACGCACACACGCACACGCTAACACACGCGCGCTCTTACGGAAGCTGGCTTTTTGCTTATTTTCAGTCTGGAAGAACAAGTTGATTTTCTACGTTCTCTTTTGAAAAACCGGAAAATAAATCACAACATTAATCACTTTACTCTTTTTTTTTCTGTCCATCAGGTTTTCTTTTCCAAGAAAATAGGAAATAATGTTTTTTTTTTTTTTTAACACTCATCCTCCAGGACCAGTGTTGAATGATCATGTTCTTGTCTTCTTTTTTATTTGGAGAACTTCATTTGGGGTTACAGCACATCACCCACAGCACGCACAGACGACGAAGGGTTCCAGCCAGGGGAGAATTATTACAGTGGTGGAAAAGATCAAACATGGGTCCAGATCCATCTTTACATACAGGGCATCACTCTTCCATTGCCTTTGTCGGTTTTCCTGATATTTCAGGGCATGGAAGAAAAAGTGACTGCAACTGAAGAGGACTTGAACAAAGAGGTGAGGAGCAGAGTCAAGGAGTCCTCACTGCAACACCCGATGGAGGTGGTTAATGGGTTGCATCCACACTCAGGTACACGTTTGAACGCAGCCCGCCTTGCCACCATAGAGGACAGCTGATGCATCAGTTAGATCCCTTTTTTGGTCATGGATGGCAAGAGGTTGGCTACTGCTCAGATGTAGAACACTGAGAATGTTTGAAAAGGTGGAGGAAAGACACCTTAAAAAGAAGGGCACGAGGAGGAAGTGTGTCAAGACATCACAGACATTTTAAAGTCCAGACAAATGGATAAAAGGGGGTGAGGTGGGAATCAGAGTTTGACAAGGGTGAAGTTTAAGGATGAAGTCACGAGGGGACATATCAAAGAGGCCTGAGAACAAAGAGATGACACACAGTTTCTGCAGCTGGAGACTGCAGTTTGAGAGTAGGGGGACATGTGCTGAGGGCTGGGGAGGGGGACACTGTATAGGCAGGTTTGGTCCTCTGGTCCCTCAGGCCTTGAGAGCATGCCACTGAGCCACAGTGGTGCGAGGGTGACCCATCATGTCTTTCCAGTGCTTTACTTCTGCAGGACCACTTTTCCACGAAAGGTAAATCTGGGGAAAAAAAGGACACATGTCAGTGTAACTTGCGAAGTATCACACAGAGAGATGTTATTTGTAAAAAGCTGGGTATTATGTAGGAAGACTTCAGTCTAGCCCTGCTTTGCTTTCACCGCAAAGCCTGCAACCACACTCAGGATTCAGTTCAAATCCAGGATGGGGGGGAAAAAGCCATTAGAGGACCAGATTTGACTTGTTGAAACACTCTGAGAGGATCACGCTGACACTAATGAAGATCAGACACTGAGTCTTTAAATAACTCTCATGTCGAAAGAGAATCCAGGTCATGTCATACAAAAAAACTTGTTAATATCCGATGAATCGTTTCCAGTGATACCACAAGCAACATATTGTACCTGTATGTGGTGACAATGGCAGTAAGTACAATCAGCTACAGATACTTTGTATCTGTAGCTGATTGTACTTTGTAATAGGATTTTGTGAAGTTGTACGTAGCTCAGAAATTATTCTTACTGTGGGTGATGAACGACTTGGTGTGAGCTTTGGGGTCTGTCTAGACAGAAACTATAAATTGTGCCCAGCTCTGTTCTCCACTATGTATCAATACTGGTAGCAGCTGGTATTTGGTCATAAGTAAACAAATCAATCAGCACACACAAGGGCCTGGGCTTGTTTGGAGCTGAGGTGAGTTCTGATGTATGAACCAGGAATGGAATTAACATTAATGTGGCTTAATTTTGATGAGTCTGCACATTTCTAATTATTTCCTGGAAGGTTTCCTTCTGTAAGCAATACACAGATGAGGAATGAGTGAAGGATTAGGTTCTGAATAATAATATAATAGAATATTCAAGTTTTATAACAGAAAACATTCTGAGATGACAGTAAAAATTGTCAGGATTGATATGTGACAGAAAAAATATAGCCTTGAGGATTTTTCTAAAGAGAAAAATCATAGCTGAAAATGTCAGGCAAAAATCTGAAAATACCACACTAATGTGCACTGTAAGAAAAATAAATGTATGTTCTTGTTTAGAGAGATTTTAGAAATGTCTTCCACATTTCATGATATTGTACTTTTAAGGTGATAACATTTGAGAGCAAGCACCTGCCTGTGCCGGGATTTACTTTTGGCGGTTGGTGTGAATCAGTTCATATGCAGAATGAAACATTTTCAAATCTTGTATTTTTTTTTTTATTGTATTGTAGCTTTATTCATTTACAGTTGAGCAGATTGGTCTGCCTGTACCAGCAGGGGTCAGTAGAGACTGGTGGTCAAAAGTGATCAGCTGGGATGGTCTCACAGAGTCAGGATAATGTAGAGGAAGAAGAAGAGATGAAAATGAAGAAGGAGGAGAAGATGGTGGGAAGGAGATACCTTTCCAATGACATCATTGCGACTCAGCCTGTCCTTGTCCATGACAGTTATAATTATGGTGGTCTCCCTCAGCACGTGGGCAGGCACATCAAAGGGGAAGGACTCGTTGAACACAGGGTTCAGACAGCGCTTCATTACCACTGTCTTCTTCTTTTCCACGCGCTTGTCCTTGTTCATCAACCACACTTTCACATACGGGTCTGTGGAGGGACACATTTGTGTTTACTATGATTTAATGCATGGTTAGCATGGGTGCGGTCGTGGGCTTAATGCAATTTTTCTAACCGTAAATTATGTTGTCATTTTTATGTTGAACTTACTGTGGAAGGTCAATGTTAAAAGGACACAGGAGAAGAAGGAGCATCTTTACCAGAAGTGCCTCCGATGTCCATGGCTTTGAGGTTGCGGGCTTTGATGATGCTCACAGTGATGATGTTGGCTGTGGGGTTGTAGCACAGAGACACCAGCAGATCCCCTCGGCTCCCCTAATGAAATCACACACACAAGAGCAGTCGATTGTTTACTTTCTTTCTCCCCACTGTTCACCGTTCAGCTGCTTACTGTGGATTTTTTTGTGTCTGTCTCTGGCTTCCTGTGTTCCCTCCATCTACCTGTCAGCCTCCTCCATATTCCCTTCCATCCCATCTCCCACCAGCACCCCCAGGAGCATCACAGCAGCCAGGAATGACATCACCCGTTACATTCTGTCCCATCGTCTCTCGCTCTCCCCCTCCCCCCGTTCCTCTGCCTCCTTCCTTCCTTCCCTCCCACCCCCTTCTTTCTCACTCACGCTGCCATCGCTACATGGTTTCAGCTCCTTCCAGAATGTCTGCATGTTAGCCAGGTCCAGCTTGTTGAGGGGGATGGACACCTCTCCGATGGGGTCATTCCTGCTGAAGCGGTCGTAGTCGAGAACCTGCAGGTATAGAGTCCTCTGGACCACCTTATCGTAGGGGAACCCTGAGAGAGAAACGGACACAGCACAGTCCCAAAAGGTCACAGTGAGGCACATGGAGAAGGCTTCAGTTGCTCTGTGAGCTGTACTCTTAAGTGAATGTTTTTCTGAAAGCTCCCTCCATCAAACCTTCAAACAAGAAGGTCTCATTCCAGTGGGGGTTTAGATTCTTCCTCTTCACTTTGGTCTCCAGTTTGTGCTTCTTGTCGGGCAGCAGGTAGAGTTTGACAAATGGGTCAGAGGTGCCGGAAAAATCCTTGGCAGGCAATTCCTGGCCCTTCAGGATTTTGACGGTGAGGGTGGAGTCCTGAAAACTGTACCCAACGCTGAACTGAATGCGCCCCAGCTTTTCACACACTGGACCCTCGTGGTCGTCTTCCTCGGAACCTGGAGACAACTTAGAGGCACAGGAACCAAATGTTACTTCCTTTGAATTTATTGTCAGTGCTTTAGTTGTTGCCAGCATATACATGGCTTATGGGTATAAATAATATCTTTGTTTTCATACAGGCTGGTTTTGAGAAGGATCAGACTGTCTGTGTGTAAAAGTTCTTGTTATAGATGTGATAAATCACTCTAATGTGAAAATACATCTGCCGGTGAAGACCCAAACTGATGATGATTCATAAGTGTCTGAAATCTCAATTTACTGCTCAGCGCAGAGTAAATTAGCAAGAGTCTATTATTCTATAACAGAGAGCAGGGGATGATTGAATGAGCAGCAATGAAAGTCCTCAGAGTTATAAAAGGCTGGAGCAGCGACGGCTCCATAGGAGCTGAGCACACTCATCCGTTGACACGGACAGCGTGATGTGGTTGAAAGCTCCACAATCAAAGAAACAAGTGATTTTGGAGATTCCTCCGTGAAGCTGAGTCAACGACTCGGAAACAAAAACAGAACATTTGAACTTTCATGCACGGATGGATTTATTTCAGCTCTGATGCATACACATTAACGATGGAAAGATGGACAGCATGCCTAAAAAAAAGGAGGCAGGGTGTATGAGTTATATGGTGACCTGCCACCAGGTGGCTAAATGGGGAGCTAAGTATGAAGATACACAAAATATAGTCTGATAAGAATTTCACCAAATTCTTAGCAGACAGCAGGGTGAATCTTATCCACCAGTTCAGGTGAGTTGGCAGGTAAGAAATAATAAATCACAGTAACGAAGTAACTGAGACTCCAGTCCACAGAGTGCACTAATTCTACACCTTAACTCAAAAATACAGCTCCTGAGTGGAACACTAGGGCACTGTTATGGCTGCTGTAGATGTGCGAAAGTGTCTGTAGCAGTGTGGAGATGAGAAGCAGATAATGTGTTGGTCAGACCCTCTGACTGATGGTGCCCTGGCCCGGAGGGAGGGAGGGACACAAATCCAGTTTCAAAAAGTGCTATCTGATGGAGGAAGAGCTGGAGGCATCACTCAAAGAGCAGTCCCAGAAATTTAATATCCAATTCCATATTATCCCACATAGTTCTGATGGTGCTGCTCAACCTCATTCTCCATGCTGAATATGATCACTTTTCATTATGCAGTCCTCCACCCAACAGCTGGCCTAAATTGCTTTTCCCCATTTTCCACATTTGGGCACTCTCTCCTTTTCTCCTCTCTTTCCATTCAATTCTTAAATTCTCCTGTCTAATTTATTTTTTTTCACTGAAAACCAAACAACCCACACACAGTCGATGCAAATTCTGATAGAGCACAAAACAAGCCTGCATTAGATTTTGAGAAAAGAAATACTCTTCATATTGATTTTCTTGGGGCGTGGCTATAGCTGTGTTTATTTAAGGTCACAAATAACATAAGGATGAGGATGGTAATTTCTAAAACCGAGAATGAACCTTGTGTTGCCCTGGCTGTCGTGTTCCTTCATAACAAGCAATATAAACTGGACAGTAGTTCATTCTGGGAAATATTCACAGAAGCAGCTTTCAGACAAGCTCTAAACCACGTATTTTGCATCAATATAGAAGATGCTCCCAAAGACGTCAACTTGGAAAGACAGGAAGATTCAACAGATTGTAATGCTATGGATTTGCTGTGGACAAAAACTCTTCAGTCTATCCTTTTTGTCGCTACCACCTGTACTGCTCTTTTCAGACACAACCTCTCCTCTGAATGCTGAGCACATTTCTTTGTTGCTGTAAATACATCTGAACTCCTGCTGCATCCTCCATGTCTGAATATGCCAACATAACATGTAACATTTAACAAAATAATACCATTCTTACCTTTCAACAAATCCAGCTCATGCATGTGAACCTGTAAATATGTGGACATGTCATGACACAAAAAGCACAAAAGTGCTGGATGGGTATTTTCAGCATGAAAACCAGGGTTGTGTAACATGTAGAGACGCCTTTGGCAAAACTGCCTGGAATGAGTATTATCATTAAGCACCACCCATGTGAATTCCTCAGACACACCATGAGACCCACATAATTACACATTGCTCATACCCATCCCCGGCATATTCTCACAGCACCCACAGCACTCCGTGTTCTTTCACAGCTAATTACCGAACCATGCTGCATGAGGCCCCTGTCCCCCGCCCCTCCCAGAGTGTCACTTCAGGCTGATGATTACTGTATGTTTCTGTTTGCGGAGGATCGACAGGTGGTCGGTTGAGTGGGATGAAGAAAGTTATTTTTGAGTGACAAAAGGCTTGAGAGGAGGAAACGCTTCTCATTGGATTTCAAGCTATGGAACTGAAGTGCGTAGGCAGTCTTTTCTCACCCTGTTCTCTAGAACCAATTATAATTCTATACAATAATTCTTCATACAGAATCCTTTCAAAGGATTCATCTGGATTTGCTTTGACCCTCAATTCTATGAGTGCTGAAAAGAGAAGTTTTAGCTCCATGGTTAGTAAGGAGTCGGGTCTCTGAGTAGTGATTTCTACAACAGACACATTCAAATCTATTTTCCGCTTTCCAGTTCAGTTTGGCTGAATTATTGTGAATGTCTGGTGGGAGGGAGCTCTAGATCTCACTGTGGTCAGATGGGCACGTGGTATAATGAGGTGAATGGAAGAAGATGAAGATGGTCTACTCAGTCCTCCCTCTTCCTATAGACGAGCTTAGCAAAGCAGACGAGGTAATGAGGCATCAATGAAAGGTGTCTCGCGGGGCTGTGTGGATATAGAGCATTACCATGAGCATGTCACTGGTGACTGAGTTGGCCAAGTCAGAAACCGAGGAGTTGGCGTCGTGGCGGCGTCCGCTCTCATCTGGGGTTTGACCTCTGGGGCTACTGCCCGATTTGTTACCTGGAGTCCTGCGGAAATGGAGGACACACACAAATCAATTAGCATGTGTCCACACACTCTACGTTTGTCCCAACATTTGCAACAGAAGGAGATCAAGACTTAAAACTTAACGGTCCAATATTAAGTAATAAATGTATCTGTTCACTGGTGTATGCCACACAAAATAATAAAATAGCGTACCCTTCTCACTTTCCTGTCAGAGTTAGAGGTGAAGCTTGAAGCCGCTAGCCTGTTAGCCTAGCATAAAAACTGGAGATGGAGCAGCATGGTTCTTGTTTGTTTCCAGCCTTTATCCTAAGCTAAGCTAACAATAACATATTTACAGTATAAACACAAGAGCTGTATCCATCTCTTCATCTGACTCTTGCTAAGAAAGTATATGTGTAAATTAGCAGAAATGCTAAATCATCGCTTTAATGCATTTAGAGTCAAGCAGCTGGACACTGTTCACATATTTTTGGCCACAGATTGTTTGTCTCTAAAGCATCATGGACATATGGACAGTATTAGAGTGCATAAATAGTAAATTAGAAGCAAAACAATATATATTACAGGGACCAAACAAGCCGTAGACATCTCCATAACAAGATCTTTAGAAATAAACGATGATATGTCTGGGAAATCCCAGAAACAAAAAAGATAGAGAAGTCGGAAATACTAAAATTAGAAAAACAGCTACTGACTCACATTATGCAATAGTTCAATCGTGGTGGAAAATACAAAGATCTAATACCAGTCTCTGTCTCGGCATATTGACAAATAAGACTAATGAGCACTTAACGCCGCGAGAGAGACGAGCCAGGCAGAAATAAACACGCAGGCAGAGCGAGCGGGAGTCAGACAGACAGAAACAGTGCGAGCAAGTGAACAGGTGAGCTGTAAAACAAAAAGGGGAAAGAAGAAGTGAGATTAGAAGATGGCATTGTGGGAAAGATAATCCAAGGAGGAGACATACAGTTGATCACTGATCTGCACAGGAGGAGAGTATTTGTCTTTGTTAAGACTTGGAGGATTAAATAGAATGAACAAAGTGAGGTTACTGACTCAAATTAATGTGAGACTGAGACATTGGCAGAGTACACACACACACACACACACACACTTTTTGTCTTCTATCTATCCTAGTGAGGACACCTATTTACATCCTTAGCCCTCATCCTAAGCTAACCCTAACCCTACAAACAAGTAGCCTGGTCAATATGTCCTCACTTTACAAAAAGGCAGGGTCTCGGCTTTAATTTTAAGTATTGGGACACACCAGAGAAATCCAGGATAGGAGGCTGACAGGATGAAGGCCTGGAAATAAAACACAGCACATTTGGTTTGGGTGAAAGAGTCGGATGCTCCAGAGCAGAGAGAGGAAGCAACCTGACATGTTACATGCAGGCAGAATGGAGGATGGCGGGAGAAGGAGGGCTGAGAGATGGACAGGGGTTGTAGAGCAAAGAGACAAGCAAAAGTGGACTGAGAGCGAACAAGAAAAATACAGAGAGGAGGAGGAAAGGATACAGTGCGGAGGAGAAAAGAATCAATTTGTCACTCTACATTTATTTCCCGTGATCTGCAGGTCAGAGCGCTAACAATGCCGCGCAGGCTGAATTCAAAATGTAATGGTTTCTGTTTCAGACGCTCGCCAAATACAGCTTACTCTTCATGTTCTCGCTGATAACGACATCGGGAACAAGACGGCATCATTTCTGCAGCAGGTGATGGATGAAGGATGTTTGCAGCGGAGGTCAAACAAAGGTACAATTACAGCTTCTAATAATGCATTACACATCAGGAGACAATGTGTTACCTTAAAATAATTACACGACACCGGCAGTCACACACACATTACACCTGGCTGTCTCGCTGTCTGGGGCCGTGATGCAACCGTCCCCTGCGCTGCAACGTTTTTCTCTGAAACCCTCTAATTTACCTCCAGTGCTTTAACACATTCCCTGAGAGAATGTGTAAACGTGTATGACAGCTCATCTTATAAAACGTAGGATAATATTTTAGAGCACATTCTTGTCTTTCATTCATATGAAGCATATACCAGTACTTAAAAATACTCATAATCCACCACGGCTGGTCAGTTGTATTTTTTTAAATTGTACTGAATATTTGAACGTTTGGGGAAAGTAACTCTGATCCTATCAATGCGTCAAAATGTAAAATATTGAATTTTAGTTTTCAAGATATTCCTTTTTGAAGAGATGTGTCCCTGTTGCACCTACTCCCCTCTTCAGCTCAGTGAAACTACACAGATGTCTCCTCAGAGAAAATCCGCTCTCTGCCTATAGAGTACATAATGTACGCCTAATAAAAGCGTACTTGGGAGGAGTTGGCTTAATGACAGCTCATTGAACTCCACTAAATCACCCAGCACCAAACAGAAACCACACGAGTCCTGAACTTATCAACAGCGCACAAACACAGCCATCTGTTTTCTCCCTTATTTACAAAGCAGAGTTTCATTCTATTATGCTGCTGTGAATATTTGGTTATAAATCATCTCGGCCATGCAGAGCATATGTTATACCCTGATACAGTACGAAACTGTTGTATTTAATGCAGGCCGGCATATATTATGCATGCTTTCTTCCCAGACTGTAAATAAAACCACAGCTCTGTCTCCTCCAGTCTAATGAAGCCTGGAGACAACCGGGGCACTTTGGTCATATTTGGATAAATTTGATGAAGTATTGTTGCACAATTGGAAACAAACGGGGGGGGGGAATAAAGTTTTCATTTCCATCAAACCTAAGACACGCAGATATAGTGTTCAGTTGCCGGACGACACATAAAAAGCGATAACTGATGAAAAAATTGCATTAGCTAGATTATATGCATCTGAATGAGCAGTTAGCCAGGAAGAGGACATCTGTCACAAAGTAGGAAATGAAACCTGCACTCAGGCTTTTATTGGCTTTATAGAAGGCAAGTCAATGTAATGTAATACCTCGGTTCAGGTTGATGACTGAATTCATCAAGTGGAAATATGGCGTCATTAATTTCACAGCTGCTCTCTCTTTACAGCATGTGTACATCGTACGAACTATAACTCAGAGATTTAACTGGCTCGAGATCTCAGTCAAATGTCACAATATTGAACCAGATTATTTTTGATTCATGGTCAACAATTTCTCCATTTTAATTCAAATTCAGTTTTCTCATTCTCATGCAAGTGTAAAAGACATTTAAAAGACAATTCTTATTCGTTATAAAAAAAAAAAACAACCTAAAATTATTAAAACAACAGCTCCCTTTTTTTGCACTGCTGGAGTGTTTCCACACATCTCAACTTGTTTTAATAAAAACATATCAGCACCAACACCACTCTGCTATGAGTAGAGCTAAAACATTTGCGAAAGACGAGCAGTTGAGTACTCTGCTTGTGACAGTCACTGCACATTAAGGTTTGGTGACACGAGAGGCAAATAAAAGTCCTGCCCCTGCACAGAGTGTCCTTGCATCACGACTGTTAACACGCCAACGGCCTCAGGGACATGGACCAATTGGGTGTGGTACTGAGGTGAGTTCAACCATGCGTGCAAATATACATATTTACTCACTGTCAAATATACACTCACTCGCCCTCTCTCTCTCTCTCTCTCTCTCTCTCACACACACACACACACTGCAGTGGACAATTGGTGCTGCGTAATATCTCTAAGTGACATGGCAACATCCGGAAATCAGATTTGAGGAAATGATGATACATGTTGCAGGAATACCAGAGAAAGACAGAGGGGGAGGAGTTTGGCTATTTCTCTCCAAATTAAAAAAAAAAAAAAAAAAATAGGGCACGACTTCAACATTCCTGAGAGAGTAAAACTTACAGCCAACAACTTTGGAATTTCCCTAAACAGAAGGAAAAATATCTGTAGCTATATGAGTCGCCCCTTTTTCTGCCTGCAAGCCACTATCTTGTCTGAAACACAACACCAGTTACATAATTCATCCTTTAGAGGTTGTTGTAACCATGACTACTGAAATGTGTGCTCTCACTTAAGGTTGTACTCACTACCATCATGTATTTTACATGGGGTAGCCATGGTAACAGGAGCCTTCAAAAGTGGGCAGTGAAATCCAAGGAAGTTCCACGGAGAGGGACGGATGCTGAAAATAGCAAAAAGCCCACGGGGCAAAGGGACCAAACATTTAGAAAGCCTTTGAAACTCAGTCTTTGACTTCCTTCATACCTACGCTCCTGCAACCCCCCTGTGGAAACACCACAGAACACTGTGATGGGCCAGTGTGTGTATGAGAGCTCCTGCTGAAAATGGCTGATTCGTCAAAAAAAAAAAAAAAAAAAGAACAGATGAAGCTCCAGCCATGATACTCTAAACAACAAGTCTAAAATTGCGGGGATACCATCTTCTCCCTGTTAATAAAAGGTCATGAAAATCAGACTGAAACGAGCTCTGACCCCACTCAGCATATGGAAATGAATTGTGAGCAACTCAAAACAAACAAGAATACACATACACACACACGCACACACACTCATTCTCTGGGGAGAGGTCCCAGGAGAAATCACCACACCATTCTGACTTTTGACCTCATTCTGGACAGAGGCAGAAGCCATCCTTGTGCTATTGGACAAAGTGAGTCCCAATGACAAGACATTATCAACACGTTCATATATCACACGTGTGTTGTACATATGCAACAGTCAACTTAGCCTTTTTCTGTAGAGGAAGGATTTCAATCACTGTTTTCACATGGTAGTAAGGAGCAGCGAGAGACCTTCACTGCACATTTCATGAGGCTGTGCAGTGAAGGGACAATTTGGACACGTGATACTTTAAATATTGATAAACTTGGAAGAAACACATGTCCAGTGCTCTGCGGCTGGGACCCATCGGTGACAACGAAGTTGTCAGTCAAGACAAAAGAGCGTCCTTGGCAACGACAATGACAAATGATTCTCTGGTTCAGCTTCCTGAGCAGCTTCAGGATTCTGAGGGGGTCGGGCAGCAGGGCAGCTTCGCTGCAGATCGCTTTTAGAGTTTCAGAAAGAAAGCTACACCCAGTATTACGACGGGCCAAGGTAACAGCCTATTCAATGGGTTCACCACAGCCACTGGTTACATAAAAAACATGGAAAACTCTCTTTCCACATAATAGGAACCTTAATTTGCACAAACTCTGCTGAGCGGAGTTAGAAGTTCAGACCTTTGCCACATACAGGAGCCAGAGTGTCTCAGCTCTGTTGAGGTCTGTATTATTTCTTCTCTAATGATTCAAAATAACATTTCATTTTTAATATCGGGCTGTTGAGACCTATCGTCCTCCTCAGCCATGGCTGTATTGCCCAGAGGTCTTCAGAATCAAAGTCCTCTGCTTTGAGCACCCACCATCCACCCCCACATCGTCCCTATGACATTATGTGTGGTATAAAACTGGTACACATCCATGTCAGGAATAAAACCGGAAAAGAAAATGTTAAACCTCAATGGCAACCAGTGCTTTCAAATGTGATACTGGGACGTTACAGAAGGCTGGTGGGTGTGACAGCAGACACACTGTAAACCAGTACATGAAAACAGTCCTCAGGGAAATCTGGTTCCTTTTTCTGATGTTTGACAATGAAGCAACTTCATCAGCGTCTGGCCCAGGCTGACAGTCATCTGCACCAACAGAGGAGCGCTGCTGTGACATCATCCTGTCACCCTGCCAGTGTACGCCCGCAGGAAAGGGTGAACTGGGTGATTGAGGAGGTGGTGGAATGCGAGAAGGAGGAAAGAAAGGAGACCAACAGGCATAACAACAGGGCAAGCTCAGAAAAAGGCTTTGTTTGATGCAATTAAACAAAAACGTGGCAAAGAGATTGAGCGGGGAGGCAGCGGTGGAGAGGGAGGGGAGGAGAATGTCTCGCAGGCGAAGAAAGCAAGGCGCAGCAGAGGGGAGAGAAGAAGCTGATGAGGGGGAATGGGTGGGGGGGGGGTGTGGATGGACGAGTGAGAACATGAGGAATGAGGGTTAGCAGCAGGGAGGCCCGTCTCCATAAACATACTGTATCTGTACATGGGTCTTGCTGATCACACGCGGGCCCCAGGAGACCACAAACCACAATACGGGCCCCACGCCCAATGATGGATGAGGCTCAGGCTCCGATGTCAGCCCACTCAGCGCTCCCACCAACAGGGACAAATCACTCAGCACCCACCCGCCTCAACACGCAGGCTAATACATCTAATGGAGCCGTCTGCCGTGTTCGACCGGCCTGTTGCTCTGTGAGCAGACTCTCCAGATTTATCGTGTCAATCCCTGCATTAAGTAAACATAGAGGGAGAAAAAAACAGAGGCTCAAAATTTGTTAAATTACTTTTCAAAACATCTCTTGTTTTTTTTTTTTTTTTGTTTTTTTTCCTTCTTGTGCTCCTCACTGTCACCTTCTCTGTGACTTCACTTCCTTTTCATGGGCTCCCTTAAATCAGCTCCCTGCCTGTAGCCGCGAGAAGCGACCACGGTGGATGGTAAATGAGCTCCAGACTCAGATCTGACAGGGTTTTTAAAAAGATGCCTCGTTTGTGCTGACCTACATCGCTTTTTCTCTCCAATCATCTTTCCTCCGAGGCCACTGCCAGCTCCAGAGGCTGCCGTGGGGACCAGTGGCCCGGCCGGGAGAGTCATTATAGGAAGCTTGACTCATTTTGATTGCTGGCTCAAGTGCACAATTGAAAGAGTCGGATATGCCAGCTGATAAAGGGTGGCAACAACTTCCTGCTTGATTAATACTGTACAGGCTTGCATTGTGCAACTCAGCGAGTGTCACATCGCCGCTGCCAAGATTAGAAGTTTGATTCCCACTCAGGGCGCCGGTGCCAACGACGTGCACGCCCATTGTCTGTATGACAGCCCCCCCAACACGTGCCATGTTCTGTGAGATGGCTCAGTCGCTTCTCAAGGCAACACGCAAATAAAACTGTTTCCTGTTCAGATTTTGAGGAGAAATTGGTCTTAATCCTGCATCAGCAGCCACAGCTGAGCTCAAATCCTGATACAATACGTCAGTTAATGACAAGTAATCTGTCAGTGTGAGCTAACAGGACAGCTCTGCAGCTTTAAAAAAGAAAAAAAAAAAATTTTGGTGGAAATCTTCAGCGCGATCCACTCTTAATTTCAACATCCCATTACTGATGGCCTGTGTTCTTGGCTTGGATTGAATAGAAGCCGTCTGGGGTGTTTCAGGAACCTGCACATTTTGCAGCTTCTATGAACTCAGCCTGGTGAGCAGAAGTTGACCAGGGGCCAGTGAGCCCTTTTGGGCTTATTCATATTTATTTTCCTGTTGCATCGAGTCTCCGAGCTCATTAGGATGCCGCTCAGCTATACAACAAAAGCTTCCTGAGATAATAAAAACAGCTTCGGAGCTTCCATCATAGATATCTGCAGGTGGGTGATTATGTCCCGTCCACTGCTGTGACCCTGACTTCTAACAATAGTCTCCATGTGAGAGGTTAAAGGACGATCCATGTGAAACAGATCTAGAAAATTACACGAGCTTTGTCTGGAGAAAACAGATCAGCCAGTGAGAAAATGTGTCTCTCAACGGCCAAATAATTAAGTGCGATCACAACATTGGAGTTTACGGGGATCTGAACTCGGGGATGTAATAAATACAAGACAGCTTTTGTAGACGAGAGTTGTGACTGCAGCAGTATCCCAAATCACAGATTCAACATGAAAGCACTTAAACAACGCAACACGCTAGCAATCTGAAACCGCCTCACGTCAGCACATGCGAAACAGATTTAATAGAATTAAAATGGCTGTGCAAGAATCTTAAATTTCAAATGAGTGGCAGCAGGTAAAAATAGATGGAGCCTCGTGTCGCAGGCTTTGATGAGCAGCGCTCTGCCTCTGTGTACACAGCTACAGTTTCTCCCTGTGTTTCACCACTGATTCTTCTGCTTTCAACTCGGATTCCGTGCGAGTATACAAATCAAACATCTTTTTGTCTATGTAATGAGGGATAAAGCTTCTCCCTTTCATGAGTATTATCAGTTTCCTCTGCCCTCATTACGATTCCTGACATACCCGCTGCAATCTAGATGAATCACTGATTAAATCCTAAAAACACAGTAAAGCTGCAGCAATATTTTTATATTAACAATGAATCAAAAGATGCTGCATAATGTCAAAGAACTGTGCAGATCTCATTAGAGCTGTTTCGCCTCTTTTATCTCAATGACTGGGGTTTACTGCACAGACGTCTCCTACTGCTCTCACCATGCTGGTAAATATGGTGGATCATCTAGTACGAAAATGATCTTCTTTCCCATCAACTCACTGAACTCCAGATATTCCTCTGAAGTTATCCAGAGAGGCTGCGCCTTAGAGGACCAATGTCAAGGTTTCCGGACATTTACTGGAGCTGTAACTTCAGGCGACTTTGAGCATAAGCATGGTAATATAGAAAGATAATGTCACTGCGAGAGAGTGACCCTAACACAAGGATTTAAATGATCAGACGTGATTTCCACATCTTGTCCTGATTCCCAGATGATGAAGGAGCTGAAAGTTGGAGTTATTTTCTGACACAAACAAAGCAGCAAATAAATGTTTATGGTCGTTGCTTGTGCTAATAGACGAATGGAAGTGTCCCAATTTTTTTGGAAAGGATGAGGACATGGTGCGGCTTCATCTGCTTGTTTACTGTCCACATTTAGAAGGATTGTCTGAACAAATATAGATCTGACCTACTCCACAGTGCACACAGCTTTTGTTTTGGTCCCATTCTTACCCTTTTCTCCAGATTCGATCTTTGTAGATATTTGTGCTGCGAGCTGTATTTTATTTCATTAATAAACCAAGAGAATCTTAAATCTCTATGGGATGTTCTATTTTTAATCTCGTCGCATATTTCTCTAGAAAGCTAAGAGCAAAGGTTCCCCAGCCTTTCTTCTGAGTCTCTCTCACTGTCTGACAGCGTCTTGTCTTGTCACATATATTCTTGCCGGGATCATCCTGTTCCATTGTTCTCCGTCTACTGGGCTCCATGAAAACAGCCGGGAGCAAAACAGCAGACGAGCACAAGGAGCTTACGGGGTAACTATACAGACGGCGAGATGAGAGAGATGGACAGAAATGATGATGGAGAGCTGTTATTAGGTGAGGAAGGACACTAGACGACTTGGCCCACGCGACCCCTCGGGGTAGAGACTCACTGGCTGCCTGTGATTAGAGTTGGGTGCCTGACAGACCTCCGAACAGAGAGAGGGGAGCAGATGATGGGGGCAAGGGGTAAGTTGGTCCGCATCCCTTGACTGAACCCTCAACGTTTTAGAAATTCAATTTGGAAAGCACAAAAAAACGGATCATAATCGCTGCAAGAACAACATAAAGAAGACAAATTTATTATGCCCTATTCTTCTATGAGAGCTATTTTTCATCGACCACAAATTCACAGATGACCTAGTTAGAACAGCACACTCTGAGGCAACTGGGGGGCGGGGGGCGTTCAGACTTTGTGCACTTTATGAAGTTTAAAAAGCAGCATTTTTTGAAAAACACACTCAAAACAGGATTTTGTGGATGCAGGTACAGGCTCGGGCCGGCAGAGTCCAAACAGCAGGTTAAACACTTTATCCCTCAGTCAGGGGGATGTTGATAAGAGGGCAGCACGTTTAGTAATTTGTTCACTAGCAGAGAGATTGTGCTCGTCTCTGGAAGCCGCTGTGAGATCACTGGCGGATGAGAGGTTAGCATATTTTTAGACGAGTGTTTCATGCGAGGAACTTTATTTCTAAATAATGAGGGTGCCCTTTTTGTGTGCCTACGACTCAAGATCAAAGTATGAGCGAAGAACTGTAGAGGAGCAGACTTACAAAAGGTCTGAGTGGAGAAGACACAAAATAATGGGAGAGAGGGACTGAAAATGTGAAGCTGGAGCGAAAACATTTCAGCAAACATATAATGACAGGAAGAGGAAATCAAACAGAACGGGAAAAATACTGATTCCGAGTTTTCAGTTCAGTGTTATCACAGAACAAAAGATGATGGTGGAGATGATGAAAACAGATATAACTCTTCACATCAGATACAAATCACAAACATGCCTCAGCTGTCAATCAAGTTTCACATTATTTTTACAGCAACTATCTAAACCAGTCTTACCACTGAAACAAACCTGAACATACATCAGTAAGATGCTGTGAAATACAGACATGAGACATATGTCTGGTCCATGCCCTATCAACTAACATGGAGGAGATTGAGTTTGCGAGCAGGGAGATTGCTTGTTATTCTCTCCGTTTCTCTCGTTACCTCTTTTCTGGTGTGGTTTCATTTTCTTTGCTGGCTGGTGCTTCCTGGAGATCTGGGAGGTTGGCAAAGTCATCCTGTTCAGCCAGCCCGATAGCTAGAGACAGAACAACCATCTTCCCCTCGCTGGACACAAAGACACACAGGACAACACACCAGACACGCCACACAGGTTTGTAGACAAATAGGTACAGAGGTACACACACGTCCGCAAGCATACACACAAAATGACACAAACACAGGCAGCACACATTCATTTCATGTAGGGGAGAGGTGGTAGACTGTTGTAAGGACACTATTTCACTTTAACAAACCCTCAGTCCATACTTAACATTGCAGTGCATCACACCACTGTGCTGCGGAGCGAGAACACGACACAGGCTCCAGTCATCGAACACGTCAGTAACATTTCCATACATGCATTTCTACTCATCCCTCTTTGTTTCTGATTTCACATCACTGACCACTATCTCGCCCAAACAGGGATAACAGATTTTAGATTACTAGATTTTATTTAAATCAGACAAGTTTTGATGACTGCTATTTATGAACATGTTCATGTCCAGAGCCAAATAAAAATCTGGATCAAGAGAATTTAAATGTGGTTTCGTGAGGGCACGATTGGTGCTATTCTACGTTTCTACAGTTGTGGCACGAGGATTGGCACTGAACCTCTGATGAGCATATTTCAACAAAAGTAACAATAACCAACAAGTTATGGTTATGCATCATATTGCACTGTTTTGTATTGTTTTAGTCTATGGTTATTTTCATACGTCAGAAAACAAAATGTGCCATTTCCACAACCAGTAATCTCCCTCTGGTTTAAAACTCAACCCTCAGTGATTTATTTTCTTTAGTAAATTAGGCTCCATTAGAAGTGAGGAAGAGAAGTATGTGTTGTTGAAAGACGCCTCAAGTCTTTTGCTCTTCTGTTCTGCAAGGTTGAGAGTTTGTTATTCAGAGCCTTCCAGTTGAATTACTACATATTCTCCTTCTCAGGCTTTGGATAATGAGTAGTGGCTATCATTACTCATGTACTTTAGCTGTACCATTAGCATGAGTGTATGAGAGACCAATGACAAATGCAGAATGAATTCTCTTCTCAGCTAATTAACACTGACCCGATGTTGCATGGATCACATTAGAAAACATGGACCTATAATATTATAGGCCTATATTATAGGTATAATACTATAGGTATATATTATTATTTCATCCTATTAAAATAGAGAGATATTCATCATCTGTGCGTCTATGATATATGACCATTTCTAAATATCCATACAGTGCTCACAATTCATCATTGAAATATATGAGGTTAAACGATGCATAGGTGAGGGGTACGAGCCTCTTAAGAGATACGGTGCAGTCAGTGTCTTATGAGGGTTTTTAAATCCACTCCAGAAATAGGGGTGATTAAATGGTTTTTAATAAAATCAGCATCATTAGAAGAGAGGTAGAGGCTCACTGTTGTCTTCATGGCTTTAACTTCATGCATTATCTGGGTCACAGAAAAGTGTATATACATTTATTTATTTATTTTTAAAAAAGCAAGAGCCACATGAATTGTTTGAGAGAGAAAATAAGACTGGAAAAGAGATGACATGAAGAAAAAAGAGAAGAAAAGATGAAGAAAATCTGAAAATGGAAGAGGCCATAAAAAAAACCTGGAACAAAGAAAGTAATGCACATACAGCTGTTATTCTTCCTCTGAATGTACCTGGAGTCATTTCAGTTACATCTCACTAAAAACAGTGACATTAACAAACAAACATTTGCTCAAGACCTTCATTGTTGCAAATAATTCTTGCTTCTGATACGTTTCTCTCTGGCTCTCATAAGTCCTTTTCCACTTCCCCTTCTAACACTGCACGCTGCTCCAAGGACAGCCTTTCTGTCGTTGCCACAGCAATTTCAACATCTATTGCAAACTGATTTTTTTTTTTATCCTTTTCAGTATTTCAGAGTTCAGAGGTTTTTTTTTTTCTTGATTTTTCACTTTTATTTTGCTGTCTGTTTCAGGTGATGAGTTGGATCCCAATGTAATCAAATTGTTATGAACTTGCGAACAATTGAACGTGTTGTTGGACATCGCTGGGTGAAAAAATCTATGTACTGGCAAAATGTTATGCTGGAGATTCCCATAAGTAAAACAACAATGTATAGTGGAGACTTCACTTTCAAGGACAGGCTGCCAATTAAATGATAATGTTTTTTTTTAATGCACAGCAATGGATCTGGTGGTCATATTGACTGATACACTAAATTCATATATCTGAATCAGTATCTGCAAAAGAAATCGGACATTTCCAGCATTTCCCCAGGCTGTCCTTTTTTTTCTGTAGTGTTAACAACAAATCGAAAACAAGCTGAACGTGTCGGCTCTTTAGCAGGAGTGACCCACTGGGGATGTGTAAACACCACCAGCATGAGGCCCATCGATCAGGTGAATGGATTTGTATCTTGGACCTCAAAAGATGGAGGACACTGGAATCATTACCCTACATCAGCTCTATTCATCGGAAATATACAGTGTGGTGGCTCAGTAGCTACAAGCTGTGAAAAGCGGAAGGTAAACCTGCGGCATTTGGTCGTTCGTGCCCAACTGATCTGATTGTACATGCATAAAACCCCCTCTGTCCTCAGTGTCTGCCCCAGGGATCAACAACTCATGTGTTTGGTTTTGTAAGATTCATGAGAACAGATGACAGTGGCTGGAGACATCTCCATATACTGTATATATGTGTGTGTGTGCCCAGCCTTCTTTGAATAGTGATTCACATAGGCAGGAATGTCCCTGGCCTCAAGACACTCTTAAAGGGAAGACATGAAAAAAAAAAAAAAAAAAGAATAAGAGTGTGTCTGTGCTTATGGTCAGGAGGGGAGTGGGCGTCTACCTGAGGCTGCTTTGTAGAGCACATAATCTGTTATCTATCATTCAAGTGAAGTGGAGAAGGAGAGCTCTCTGTGCTCTGTCCCTCAAACAATCAGCCGATCTATTCACTACCAGATGAATTGGAAAAAAGTTCAGAAGACGAGCATTGATTTTATCCCATGGGGGCAAGGTTATTTTATCATGTGTTAAATTTTGTAAGAGTTAGTCTTCTATGAAAAGATTATATAGTCAAGAGAGTTTGGAAAGGACAACTTTGAGGTCATTGAACTACACAAGATCATTTTCATTTCATACATCTTTGTATTTTCACCTTTCACAATATAATAATGTGTGAGCTGTGTCACAGTCTCTCTGTGGACTCTATCTGATGAGTTTTAAGACTATGTTCTTGCAAATTCCAGCAACTTTACACCAATGCCTTGTGACTTTCCTGAACCACAATCTTGTGTTCTTAAAAATGATGGACTCCTTGTGCCAAGCTCAAACACTGAAATGGAAGAATCGTTGCCTGGATCAACACTGCATTCCTTGCAACCGCCACATACACTGCAATGTTCGTAAGTAAGAAGACGGAGAAAGTAATATCATTTGGATAAATCAAGAAAAACTATGAGGGCCTCACCTACAACACACCATGAACCAACACCTCTGAACTGTTTCTACAAAGTGCAGCAAGCGAACTGAGTGGCCCCTATAAACCTCAAAATGACATACAGTACATTGCCCAGGTCTATTGCACACTCCACAATATAAAAATAGCCATTAAAGATTTGGTCTGTCAACTTTCAAGGTTCATCTTCATTTCACAGACTAGAAAACATTATGACACTTACAAGAATGACTTGACGTCCAGCCCTCTGTGCCGGATCTGCTCCATCATGTGATCCCAGCTGCCTGGATTTGACCTTGACCGGCCTGCCCCTCCTCCTCCTCTGTACCGGGAGGCTCCAGCCGGACTCCCCCGGACCCCCCGTGGGCCCCCACGGTGGCCTCCGCCGCCTGGGCCTGTGTGAAGTTGGCCCAGGCTCTGTGATGTGACTGGGGGGTCGTTGGGACCTGGAGGGGGCTGGTGAGTGAGGGGCTGTTGGAGGCTCTGCTGCCGGACGAGGGGACGAGGGCGGGCCACGGCCGAGGACGGGATGTGCTCCAGGGTCGACGCGGACGAGAGGGAGGCATCCCCGAAACTGAGTAGACACGCAGGGGCAACAAAGGAAAAGGGTGGATACAACAAGGCAGAGACCAGAGTTAGAGATAACGTGTGGGACGCAGGGTGGGGCAGGAGGTTGAGCAAGCATTGAGAGAGAATGTTAGTATGAAAAAGATTGTTACATCTGACAATATTGATATAGGAAACAATGGCAAAAAACAATGAGAAAGTGAAATAAGGAAAAATAGAATCTCTCTAAATAACTGTGGAACAACTGTTTCAAACCAATTGTTCAGGATTTGGAGATTACAGCAGTTTATGAGTAAACGGATGGGCGAGCGTGTAATGTGTAAACAATCAATTATTCTTCCAAACGGGGATAAAACAAACCTGAAGCTGAGGTTAATCTGAATGTGCTCAAAATTGTTTCTGTACTAGCGTCTCTGCCTTATTAGCCCTGACCTACTTCTACCTTCTTGCCTTGCTGCCTTTTGCGTCCACCAGCCGTCTCTAAGGTCCTATCAGCTCCTGCTGTTTTCCCCTCCCAACCACCCCCCACCCCCCCGCTCTACCTTTGTGCTCCTGAGCTCAGCTGCTCTCCATCACTCGTGTCCATCTCTTCTGTCCATTCATCTTTTCTTCGCCCTCAGCCCTTCCATCAGTCTATCTCCACACCACCTCAAATCACTGCTCTGTACGTCTGCTCTCTAATTACCGGTCTGCTACTCTTACGATCATGTAATAGTGCTTCACCCCTTATCCTCCCCTCAATCACTGCCCTGCCTGATGACTGTAAGCTTGTGCTGAACAGCTCTGTCTGGAGCTAATGCTGTGAGGGAGGATTTACTGCCGGGGCCTGAGTTGTGTTCGCAGCTCTCCTCAATATTAACTTGGCTCTAACTCTGCTGGAGAGCGAAGAGACGCGGCCCCTGAGCAGCGGCGTAAAGCTGTAAATAAAAGACAGAGCTCATATCCATGCTCTCATGCAGGCTTTCGCTCATACATGCATTCATACTAACAAAGTGCACGCCATGAGCACAGGCTTTGATGAGAGTGTTTTTGCAAATCATGCATCAAATTTGAGCAAAGAACGCGGAATAACATACATTACTTTCTTGCTTGATATCTGTTGACGAGGCGTGTTGTAGAATTAAAAGAGTGCAAGGTGTTTCCTTTGTTTTTTACAACAGTACAAGTCCACAAAGTGTGATCGGGCTACTCTTAGTTCATTAAAAAAAGAAAGTGGGCAAGAGGGGGAAATGTCCTGCCACTAGATGTTGCATGAGCACAGTGTGGATACCATAACACAAGCCTAAACAAACCAGAAGCTAAACAGCACATTGTTGTCATGTGCACAGCAGAGACGACCAAATCAACAATCCAGCCCGATGATATGTTATGAGCCTCCTTGGAAATAAAGACATGCTTTTAAAGCTTATCTTTGGGCAATACTCACTCTGTCAGCACCAGACCCAGCAATTAATAATATGTTCATTTGATATAAAAGACAAGATGTCTTTGGTTGTTATTGGTTAAACTCTGTGGGGGTCAGGGGACAGACAAAATGTGGGAGAGTAGAAATGGGTCCCTCAGGTGTCATGTTCATGTGCTGTCAGTTATTTCGAAATAAAGAAAATCACACCTTTTCATATTTTTATGGCTAAGCACAATAGGTGTTTTAACATGATATAGTTGGAAGTACAAATCTGTATTTTCTATTTTAGATTAAAATCCCGACAATGTTAAAACGACATACTACAAAGAATCAAAATATTCTGTCATAAATAAAAGGTCTGTTGACTCAGACATTCCACATCAACACAAACATGTCTCTGAAATTGACATCATAATAAATTCGATACATCTGGCTGGACTCATGGTGGCATGAAGCCAGACATCTGGGAGCCAGTTGTTGACCTAATAAATTTTCCCAGTCTGTTCTGTGTCACAAATTTGGCAAAGATTTAACTAGTTAAAAAATATAATTGGAAGGTTCTCAAACGAGAGAATCCTTTCTCTCGCAGCAATGTCCTCAGTGGCTGCATCCACATGTGTTTTCAGGTACTGGAAGTCTCTACTGTCTGCACAGCACTGGCACCAGTCATTCAGTCATGTGCTCCGAGCAGGAGCTAAATTTATATTCTGTTGCCTGTGCCTGATTTAGAATCTATGTTTACATTTATTCTTGCTTGAAAGTCAATTAAAATGACTTTAAACCTTGAATGATTTCATAATTAGGGAGGATTGAGGAGGGTAAAAGAAGAAAAAAAAAAAACAAGGAGACAGTGAGGACGGGCGGGGAAAATGACAATGGTGAAGAGAGAGAGAGAGAGAGGGGGGGGGGGGAGTAAATGGCCCAAAATAGAAACCAATTCCCGAGGAGAAATGGAAATTCAGGCAGATTTGAAAAGGGAGCAAAACAGAAGAGTGACAAGAGTGAAGAATAATAAAAGAGGAGAGCTGAAAATTAAGTTTAAGTCCATATTTGACTGAATGTCTATGAATAATGTACATATTGTTAAAAAGCCACACAATAACCCATTCTCGATGTGTGAGAGCAGTTTATAAATGTATGCGGTCCAATCAACAGGCATTGCTTCTGAATATTGGAATCTGGATCTGAATTAGTCCTTAGAATATGCTTCAGTCATAACAAGGACACATTGTTCTTATAAATACAAAGTTGAATACTACGGTGACATGGCAGTGACGCCTCAGGCTTAACTCTTTAATCAATCTGTCTCTGACTTTTAAATCAACTCTTTAGGATTAATGGTACAATAGGCTGATTAGCTGGGTCTCAATTTACATACAGGGAGGACATGCATTCATTAGCCTCCCCAAAACATGAGGCTCTCAGCAGCCAAGGATTTTAGCATTGATACATCTAACTCATGAGGGATAGATTACTCTGTGAATCAAGAGCAGTTATTGAGTTGATGGTTGTCTCTGGCCTTAGCTCAGGCGTGTGATCCGTGTCCTGAGATCGGATTTCATGATAAGAACTGGTCTAAACCCTCTGGTGATATCCAAGTCTGCGTGTTCTTCACTCAACCGCTGCGTTTGCCAGCTCAACTATAATCACTGCTATTTTCTTTGTGAAACACTTGACACGTTCACCCTTTCAGGGTGACAACAAATTATTCCAATTACAGAGGCTGAGAGCTGACCATAACTCATTAGTATCGCACACCGTGATAAACCAAGGACGAGGGGTCACAAATAGATATTGTCATTTGGGTTAATTGTGAAAAAAAAAGTCACCCAATCAAACTTTAATCTACCTGCATTATGGTAATTAAGAGTCTACTATATATAGCAGGGGTTCTCAGTGTGGGTCCTTCAGGGGTTCCCATCCTGAGAGGAAATAATTTCCTTTCATGGTAATTTCATCCATAAGTTACACACTGACTGAACGCAGGGCTATTCTGGTCCTGAATTTCATGCACGTCCTCTCACACAATGGCCAAAAGCAGGAATCTTGTCACAGCTGGTCACAAAGGGAGTTTGCTCTTCAAACCTGCACACTTTCAAATGCTCTGCAAACTGAACTCTTTTTAAAATCTTTTTATTTTTTACTGTTTTAGCTCCCATGTGTGCCCAGTGTCCTTTGAGTCAAATGCCCTGTCTGATTAAAACCGCAACCCTGTGAAGAAAACTGTTATATAAATGAAGTATTTCATTAGTATTTCTCTTATAAATTGCAGCCCACAGTATAGTAGAGGTCCTTGAACCACTGGAGTTGTCCTGACAAATCTGGACACCACTTGCTCTAGGTGATTAGTTTCCCTTTGGTTAAGCCAAATGAAGTTTATCGTCAATCGTTGTTGTTCCCGCTCTCCGCTTATTTCTCTGGATATCATTAAGACCAACAGAAAGTGTTTGTGATTTGCCACCTGCAGTGAGACAGGCTGTTGTGCTAAGCTAATTGCTAAAACAAAGCATCCTCTCAGCTGTTTCCAGATGTTGGTACAAAGTGCTTTGACTAAAATTACGCTGCATTCAGCCATGTTGCAGGACAGGCTGTCTCACGCGTCACAAATAAAGATTCTCTCCTGCTGTTTATGCAACAGCCCACTCTGAGATTAAAAGCTGTGACTTCAGATGAATAAACAAGCTTTTTCTGAAGATCTTCTGTGGGCATCTGGTCCCTTTGAAAATCTCGGAACTGTCGCAGGCGTCAATAAATTGCAGCTTGCGGTGGATTCACTTTGTCTGAGACTGTCCTGAGATCAGCTGACAGAGAAGTGCTAATTGTTGATGAGGGAGGAAGTTGGGATACGTTATGCATCACAGGAAGTGTCTCTTCAGCCTCATTCTACAGGGTCTTCATCTGCACGTGTCACCACGACTGAGGCTCCGTGTTTTAAATGCAACATGCACCATTCATGATTTTTTTTTTTTTTTTTAACAAACCCACACTTTTCCTCGATTTCCACGCCATGCTGTTGTTGTGCCCGCTGTGGCCCTTCATGCGTGCCCCCCCCGTCACCATGCGCCACTCACTTGCTAAACCGCAGGCCTCCGGCATGCATGTGGCTCTGGATCGTCTGCCAGCGCCCGGCCTTGCTGCCCCCTGTCACCATGCTCCGAATGCTGTCACTGCGACTGGGCCCCGCCCCAGTCCCAGAGCAAGCACCCCCGCTGTCACTGGGACCCAGTGAGGGTCCAGCACCGCCCTGCCCACCCTTATCCACGGCCCCACTGGGAGGAGCGGTGGGGTGGGTCGTAGACAAAGAAACACGGGACGGACAGACAAGAAAAGAGAACCAAGAGAGGAAACAGAGAAAGAGATAGAGCGAGAGAGAGGGAGAGACGAGAGACAGACGTACAGACGTAGAGAGCCGGAGAGCAAAAGTATCATTAGTAAAGTTCTCGTGGTGGGGACAAGGACACTTAATGGAAACTTAGTCCAGCCACAAGTGTCCAGCAGACAACACATTGTAATCTTGGTGCAATAGTTGGTGGTCAGTCAGTGAAAGAAACAGTGAAGAGGTCGGAGGCAAAACACATTTTCCAAAGCACAAGACTTGTAATCAGAACTTCCAAAACCAAAGCTTCAGTACAGGGACCTTCCACTGAGTGAGGACAAGTCACACAACACAGAGCTGCACACCAGGACGACGTCTCGAACAACAAGAAGACAGGGAACGTGAGCTGACAGTAAAATGAATGGATCCTCATTGAGATATTTCCTGACGATGTGGCCCGCTGTCACCCAACTCTGTCATATGATGATTCTGTATTCTAATGCTCCACTTCACTCCTTTGAATTTCGAAACATTTATTCTAATTGCTTTTAAAGCGTTTCCCCGCTTTACATGAAACACTTCAAATCCCCTCTGCATTTGACAGGTGATTGAAAGGTGAACATTTTAAAAAGCCCTCTCTGCCTAAAAGCATCATTATTCCCACAACAAGCGGTAACCCTCTTTAAATAATATGTAAAAAGTATAATACAACATAATCACAACAATCGCTGCTCCTCAGTGATTTTACAATAGTTGCAGCGCCTCTGCACAGATCTCCCTGTGGTTCTGAAAGAGATTGAACGGGTTCACGGAATGCCTCCGCGAAGTGTGAGATGCATCCAAGTGATGGATCGGAGATTGATATGAAACAGGCGTTTTACCATCGTGGCATTTAATTGTAGCACTGTACACAAAGGATGGCCTGTCTATTTTTGGAGCAGGGCTCAGTGGACTAGACTCGAGGGGGTGTTGCTTACAGAACCATGAGGGATGGTGGGACTAGTGATAACGAATGAGCGGAAAACAATGAGTGAGTGGAGGAAGAAGTGACAGGAATGATGCACACAGCATCTGGACATCCACAGTAAATCACGGAGACGGACACCTCCTCAATGAAGGAACATTTGATGATAATGATGGAGGACGTCTCTCCACCTCTTACTGATACTCAATATTTCAGAGGCGGGTGCTGCCATCTTGGGGTGGTGATGTCACTCGGAGCCAGAGTCTGCGCAGTAGCGAGGGAGTGGAGTCGCTGTTTCGAGATCACACTGATACGAGCGGCTGGCAAATGATGCGCTAATCTCAGCTGTCAATCATCATGCTGACTAATCAAATTACACATTAAAAACAAAAGCAAACCTAATTGACAAACAATGAGTCTTGATCCCAAACGTGTAGTGATATTTGTTTTGGTGAATTTAGTCTCAATTTGTAATTGGATCCGATGAAAACAAAGTGAATGGTCATTGCTGACCCCACAGATGATTGATTAACACAGCGATCAGAATCAGAGACTCCACCCCTCGACAGTTATGGCTCTGACACTGATTGATTTGTGGATCGTGGGAGACGGTGGGGATGTGTCACTGTATGAGATCGGACCTTCTAATGTAGCTCTTCAACTGACTCTGCCATGACATACAGACTTAAACATATCTGACAACAGTCAAACCTGTGTGGAGACCTTAATGACTTGTGTGAGTTTATGTTCAAGTCAAGTCTGCAAGGATATCCTGAGGATCAGATGTGAACACTTGGAGTTTAGAGGCAGTGTTGAGGTGAAACAGTGTGATCTGCCATGTGACGGTTTGACTGTCTCCATGGTAACAGCCCATGGGCTGCAGGTGAGAGCTAAGTGGGATGTGATGAGGCAGGCAGGGCTGCAGGGAACGGAGCGATCAAACTTTTTTTTTTTCCAAAACAAACTGTCAAAATGTCATTCCACTAACAAATAATCAAAGGCTAGTTCCCTCATGTAGTCAGGTTAGACTTAAACATCCAGGTGGCGTCATTTCCACTCTCTCTCCGTAATCTTCTCTGTGATATAAAGCCTGATTTGTGTTTTCAGTCGAGACGTATGAACTGATTGTATGAGCCTTTTGTCACACACATCTCTATCAGGGGCTGCATGGCCAGCAGTGCATACTAAACAGCACCTCGCTGAGGACATGCCTGACTGCAAAAACATGAGGATTACGAGGGATGAGAGGAGACTGCGGTGAATGTGGCCAGATAGTGGAACAGGATGAGTTTTCTGCCTCCTTAAGGATCACTAAATGTGACCTTTTCACTCATCAAGGAGCTGTGTTGATAAATCATTAGCCAGTATTCTTGTCCTATATTTCAGGTACACTAATAGTCAATTGCATTAGCAAGCAAAAATCCGATACCTTGCTAATAATAATATCCTCGTTCCCTGTTCCCTACAGCCCTGCCCTGATAGAGGGGTCCCTTACCAGCCACGAGTTAGACTCACTTGGGTGTGAGGCGAGGGTCTCCGTACGGGGCATAGGGAGACATGTTTAAGAGGAACTCCTTGGGCGGGTAGGAACTCCACCTCTGTTGCACATTGCTGCTGTCATTGTTATTCCAAAAGTCTCTGTCTAGATCGCTGTGGTCGGAGAGACAGAGACAGAGGTGAGGCAGGTAAAGAGCAGCACACGATCAAAGACTGCGACGCGGGGGAGAGAGAAGCCAGCTTTAAAAGAGCAGAAGTTAGTGTGGACTCATGGATCTAAAAGTCAGAGAGGGGGAGTTAATGAACAGGGAAAGTAATAACTTCAATGTCAGTATATTTGTATTGTTAAATGGAGCATCTATTAATGTGGACACTGAATTATTTAGTTCATGAGAAATGAGTTGGAAACAAGTCCGGCAGTAAAAGTTGCACAACACTTACCGTCCCATTTTAAGGAGAAAACTATTTCCGACACCACCATGCCTCTTTAATTGTGTCTACGTCAATCAAACGTGGTAAATAATAAGCAAGAGAAAAACAACTTAAAAGTACCCGAGAGAGACTGAGCCGGTTGTAATTTGTCACTTTAAGGTTCATGAGAGCTTTATCCATAAACCAAGGCCTGATTAACTCATATATAGTATATATACACATACATAATGCACATTTCGTTCTTGATTAAACCTGTTTAATAAATGAGAAATATCACACACCACAGCCTCCAGGGCATATATTTATATATTTTATATATTTCTACGATGGTCATTTCAGATGGCGTGGCAATCTACATGATTCCTTTTCTGATTGGGGCTGGCTGTTAAAATGAGACACTAATATCACCACACCGTGGACCATTTCCATACGCCACCATCTACAACCCTCCCTGACACCTACTTGATGGCTTTATTTTCCCCTCGACCTCGCACAGACTCTGGAGAGCCCGCAGCCTCCACCCAGGGCTTATTCCTCTTCCCCTGCAACAAGACAAGAGGGAGACAGACAGTGACGGAGGGGGTGAGGGATCTTAAATTCGTGTCTTGATCGCTGTTTACGAAAAGCAGTTTTGCAACTGAAGTGCTCATTACAGGGGCTTTAGAAACGGCGTCAGGTTTCCAAAGCGTGTTGTAAAATATGATGAATGAGGGAAGAACAACAAATTGGTTTGATGCCAGGACGGCGGCCAGCTTGGATACGTGACGAGGGACCACTTAACCGCAATGAGATGCAAAAACACACTCTCCCATGCATGACACAGGCACAAACATAGCTCTGCACACAAACAGGTGGACCCCATTTGCAAACATAAAGCTCAGGAAGATTTACATTCTGTTCCACGCACAACTTATAAATTCCAAATGCAAGAATTCAAAACGAGTAAATCGGAACATTTCTGAAAGCCTAAGGTGCTGCACATCTCAGTTTATTAAAACTGCACACTCCGTCTTTACAGCTGTGGTTTATGGCACAGTTACAGACTGTGTACACGTAACCACTGTGTTGAGGAACATGCTGAAGCTGAGGTGCTCGGGCTCAGAAAGGACTACACAGATAAATAGTGGGACCTGTGCAGGAGAGCATGTTTCTTTGTTGATACAGTGAATCAAGTTAAAAAACAAAAAAACAACGCTAAGTTAAAAAATGCAAGAAAACCTGGTCTGATCAGGCAGGTTGTTCTCCTGTGTGAAATCAGATGCAAAACCCTAAATCAAGTATCTGTAGTATCTGTCCACTCAAAGGTGACAGAAACACTGAAACCTCAGATTCTGGTTCATTTGAAAAGTGAGAAAACTCTCGATTGGCAGGAAAAATGCATGAATGCTTTTGCTGTACAGAGCTCAGCTGTTTTTTTTTCTTCTCATTTTTAATACTTACTTACTGAACACTATTGACCTCTTGAGGGTGATAAAGCCGAGCTCTTCCCAGGTGAGTCACATGGACTCTCTTATATAATGTTTTTCCATCCGAAGCCCACAACAAGGAGATGAAGAGCACAGGAGTCGTGAAATTCACACTAAACAGACTCAGTCGTTTATTTTCTATCCTGCTGTGAGAGGAGATCAGATGTGAAACGTTGCAGATGAATGTAGGTTTTCCTTCACACAGAGGATTTCTCTTCCTCAACTGCCTGAATAGCCTTGTTTGTTTTCCTGTTTTCTTTTTTTTTGTTTTCCTGTAAAGCATCTTCATAGGCAGTTTTCACTAAATGTATGTTACAGTGTTACATTGAAAATATGAAACATGAATAAAAGAAGTTCATATACTTCAATAAAATAAAGTCTTGTAAACACTGGCTTCTGTATTGTGACTCTTCCAACCCAGAATTCAATGGGAACTGACCGACTGCAACATAAAGCACATGCCATACTCAGAGGTAGATTCACAGTAGTTAAAAGAGTAGAAAAAACCTCTGTGGGTTAAAGTGGACCGACACGTCTGCTCCACTCAGGTTTAAAAACGAGTAAAATCAGTCACAGGTGCAGAGATTTAACAACCAATGCTGTGGGCCGTCTTTTCAGATCTGTTTCAAACTCCTGCAGTTGAATTTCAGATGCGCCTTAAGTGCCCGCTTGCCTTTTATTGAGTTTCATGTATTATATCATCCATCTTCTGACTTTCAAAGCAAAGCTGTGCTGATTTAGTGGTGAAGTCTGCTCCTGACATGAGGACCTGTCCCGTGCGCTCACGGAGCAGTTGTGCGTTTTCCCCAGTGTGGACGGGGGGATGGGTTTGCTGACGCTGCACTGTTGATACTAACATCCGTGTTTTTCATGGCGACGCTGACAAGCTTCTTCAGACCTGTGCTGGAGGAGAGCGGTGACTCTACCCACCCACCAAGATGTTCCCTTTTAGAAAAACATTGCATTAAAGATGATTCTGCTGAGCTGGACAGAAGAGATGTGACATGATGAATAACAAATGCATTAGCTTAGATGCCACTTTACTACCAGAGTGGGCTGTCCTTAGGTTTCTATAACTCCAGCAGTTTTCAGTTTTCCATGCTTAAATGTTCATCGTTAAATATCACGTTTATTTTTACATGACAGAAGCATTGAGTAAATGATTTGAAGCAGCATGGAGCCTGGAGCTAAATGTTTATGTGAATACAGCTTTCAGTGTCATGCAGACAGGTGACCTCTTTATGCGTCCCGCTGTATTTCTAATGCATCCATAATGCGCTCTATTATTACCGGACTCGGCCCAAGCATTTCCAATACAGAGCTTGCGTCACGCCACTACACTGTGGACACACGCACACAAACACACGGAGGACAGAATCATATTCGATCCCGAGGATCAGAGAAGGATGCATTTCTAGCGGCGGAGAATATGCTATCAAGTGCAGCTCATCTATCATTAAACAGAATGATAAAATCTTCAGGAGGCTGGCGAGAGGAGAGGGTGGAGAAGGTGCAATGTTGAGAGAGTGTGGGAGGATGCGAGAAAACGAACGGAGGAGCACGGGGGACGCGGAGAAACAGGCGCAACTGAACATGACGACAAGGTGGAGGGGGTGAGAAAGGAAGTAGGATAATGACGACGGTAATATTTCGCAGAGGAGGTTACAGCAACGTGGGAGATGTGGGAGGGACAGAGGAGGGGCCCCCTGTATGGAGCGATGTGGTCCCTCTGGGGCCTCCTCACACCTCCATGTTCTGCGACACCTTCTCCTCCTGTTGGTTTCTGTGGCTGTTTCTATATATTTGCTTTCTTATTCTTTAGTAAATAATTGATAAGAGTTTTACTAGAAAATCGAATCCGTCTCCTTCCTCAAGTCAGCATTAAGTTCTCCTCAGACTTCATGCTGTAGTTAGTTATCAATTATAGATAAGGTGGAAAACAGACTTCCACAAACTTGTGGAATAGTGGGAACACTGTGAGAGCTTGTTTAATTTGTCCTGTTGTTTGGATAAAACATTTCCCAAGTGAGCGCAGCAAGCCGATGGTGCTGCCTGCTGGTTTCGCCTGTTTTTGCTTTTATTCTGAAATTACATTCATTTCTGTGAGTTTGTCTCTCTTCAAATTTCAAGTGGGTGGTCCTGCATCTGGACTGGATCAACGGATATTATGTGGGTTCTCGTGATTCAAATGCTGTTACGTTCTAGTACATCGTGTTTTTAAAAAGTCTGCAGCAGGAAAATAGACAGAAAGGCAGATGGACAGGGGTGAGGGAGCGGGACAAAAGTGAGGCAGGGAGGTTGGAGAGCAGAGCGCGGGTAAGAAATGCCACCGGATCAGAATATATAGGCGCAGCTCCACTTGATCCAGCGTGATGCTCATTAGCATATGAATCATTAGCATGGTGCTGGAGGCAAGAAGCCATGATGCTGATGTTTACAGAGTGCATGAAGGGCTCTGATCATGTTTACCATCACAGCCAAACACAGAGAGCCCGTGCAGCCCCACAGAGAACATCACTGAGCAGTAACGACGACACGGAGCAGGAACTCAGCGTGTACAGAAAAGTCAAGGTCACGGTGTGATCAAATGAAAAGTGACGCGCAGTGGATGAATGTAATTCAGAAGCATGTGGAACACGGCCGCTCACATTTCCACCCTTTATTTGTCCAAACAGAAATCCCCTTTGGCCAAATGTTTTCATACATTATGTTTGTTGAGTTCTGTTCATGTCTTTGCAATCAATTTAACTGAGAGTTTAGATTGCTGGTATTTGTTTTCCCTTTAATGGTTTAATTAATAATGGATGACCCTTAGTTACATGAGAATGGGTATTGATCATGTCACCATGCCCAAAGACACAGAGACCAAATCTAACACTTCAAGTAAAATAATTCAAACTATACTCAGCCATCACCAGTCACACACAAAAAATAAATGGTAAGATAGATGAGAAACAGAATCTGTCCTATAAAACAATTACTATTTATTATTATGGAAATACGTGTTTATAAGTCATCAGGTCAAACATGGTGCTCTTTATTAACTAAAATTAATTAAAACATTGAGTGATGTGTCATTTGATATATAACAACTCCACAGGAAGTGATTTATTCATTTTATGCTAATTTTAGCTTTGCCGTCCAACAAGGAGAACGATTAACATTTCATCCACAGTACCGATATCCCTGCAGGATCCTGTGCACCTACCGGTGGAAGTGTTTGGCAGCTTGTCTCAGAGCAGCTGTGTTGAAGTGCCGACTGTGGGAGTGTATGAGAAGTGAGCACGGGAACTTACCAGTTTACGTTGACACCAGGTGCAGACGCCACAGAGAGCAACCAGCCAGACGGCACATACGACAAACGCAACAGACACCAGGAAAACACTGAGAGACACTGAGCCTGGGGGAGAGAGACGGACAGAGAGACAGAGACACACAGAGAGGAGGGCATTAGTGCAGTTAACATTCACCCTCATGAGAACTGAACTGCAATTCACTGATGCGACTCCAAGTTGAAGGCGAATACAAAGGTTTCTTCAGGAACAATGGTTTATAATGAGCTCCTTTCTTACGCTCCTTCCTCTCTCCATTCATCTGTGTCGTCTGGCATCTGTCACCAGTAAGAGAAATGAAACTGAGTGGGGGGGGGAGGAGAAAGAGCTGCAGAAACGTCTTCCTACTCCCTCATGTTCCCTGCGTGTTTCAATAGGGGATGTGCACATGTCAGGAGGAGATAATATCATGGGGCCAGAAGCCGTGCAATTACCAGCATCCGTTTTCCTTCTCCTATCTCGAAAATCCTTCAGCAACTTTGTTCTCGTGTTGACAGATGAGAATTTCATCCAGAGTCGTCTATTCCTCGTCTCTCTGTCTTTCAATTACTGCCTCGCCATTGTGCCGCTCATTCAGTTGTCAGCCACCCCTCTGCCAAGAAATTCACAACGCAGCGGCATGCTGGGAAAACAACGCCGACAAACACTGGACTCATGACATCCACTTCCCTCTACTCACAGACACATCTTTCTGTGAACTCCCAAGATTTTTAGATTTGTTAGTGCCAATAAATAAAGGAGGTTGATTGGTTCAATTTACTTAATCGACCTTATCCAACCTCTTCTGTCATATTTTTAATCTCCTAAATCTCCCTCTGGTGTAATGTGCACCTTTTAAACTGCCTTTTATGGACAGCCCTAATCTGTCATGTGGAAGTTATTCCCATGAGTCCTCAGATAAACATTTCTAGCACAGCAGCAGAATTATTTCCCAATATAATTGTGGTGGATTCAGACAGACCTAACACAGAGTCTCCATGTTTTGCCTCGATCCAGGGACCGGGCCAGGGGGGAACTGGCCACAGCTCAGATCCTGCATTCAATCAGTACTAATAATGAAGGTGATAAATTGTTAATAAATCAGTGCTAACAGTTAAAATAATGATTATGGTTCAAGACATTCAGTGACTAATAGGTGAAAGGACAGAGGGTGAATATTCAACATTCATGTTTTTTCATAATAAATAAACAATGGAATTAATAATAACTGCACGGCTGACTGACATGAAGGCTATCCTTTGCTTTCCCCAGAGTCTCAATCATCAAATAACTAGTTTCTTTTTACCAGACAGCCTCATTAAAATACAGTGCAAGTTTAATGAGGTATCTGATTTGTCAAATATCAGGCATATGTCAGAGTATGTATGCAGTAAGGCTTTCAGCATCAATTCTTCCCTCGTCTTCTTGCTACCACAAATCGCCCAGACCAGGCCGAGATCGGAGCATCACTTTCAGACATGTTTCATGTTTAAGCGGTTAACACATAAGTGGTCTGAGTCTCATTAGTGTTTCCGTGTGCATTTAGAGCAACGTGTACAGAAGAACAGAGAGCCGGCTCTGTTGAAGGAGCAGTAATGGTTTCCAGACGGAGGACACACAGGCAGCTGGAAACAAGACGGACTTCTTTCAGACCTCTGAGAGTCGCTCCTCCCCCATCTGAGGCCACAGTCTTTCACTTGGTGGAGTGTTCTCAGCAGGAGGCTCCATGACTTCACTCACTAATCCACTACAAACGCAAAGATATTCCACAAGCCTAGACATAATATATCCAGCCCAGTGCAGATAACCTGTTACACTCACATTCAACAGGGTGCATCCTGTCAGATAGCGACAAACACAGCAGAAAAGCCCGCGATTCGGTTGCTCAATACATTCTATGCATTTACCTTTTTGTCTTGTTTTCATAGTGGATTCAACCTTTGCCTGGATACAAAGCAGCTTGTGTGATGATATGATATGTTTGTTTTGCTCTGCGTTTGCTCTTCTGTTGCATATCTGATGGATTAGCGGTGTAAATTGAAAGGGAAATCTGGGACCTGCATCATTAACACCACCAGAAACAACACGTGTTACAAACCAACATGCTAATTAGCAATAAAGAGAATAAACTGGCTATTCTTGTTTATCCGTTGTGCCAGTTTCATTTTTTTGTATCAATTACGATGTGAGGAGGCAGAGGGAGCTTATCTTTAAGTTTCTTTTGTTTCTGTTAGTCACTCTATGGTTTCAACATGTAATCTGTATCTGCACATCTTAGCTGGATAAGGAACGTACATGGCAATTAATGGTGCATCCATGCAGAATGCATTGCATTCAGAGTGACCTGGCTCATACTGATACCAGATTTCAGGTGGCGCAGATCTGCAAAAAACGAGTTATAGGATTTGAATAAAGTAAAAGAGTTAAAGATTTATGTCCGGCTGGCTCACACAGACATACAACCTCGCCTACATTTAAGGAGAAATAAGCAGAACACACTGAGAACATTTCTTGTCTGGACCTGGGACTCATCAGTTTGTCCCTCAGCTCCACTTGCCTCATTTGCATATTGAGATGTAATCACAGTGTGGAACAGAAGTAATGAGAATTAATATCAGGTGTAAAGATGTTATTATTCAGATAATATACCCAGCTACAGATTGCATCGCAATCCAGGTGGAACTGGCATCCTGTAGTTAACGATATTATTACTCATCGCTCACCGGTTTTCTTTCCCCAGCTCCCGACTTCATACCCCACACCACTGAGAGGAGATCAGTTCAGCACCATGGAGAGCGCCCATCCCCGCTGGCCATACTCTGCCACATTAAAGTGACGTCTGTTCTGTCACCAGGTCTGGGCTCAGCAGCCAGCCGATGTCCAGTTTCAGTGCCTCATCATTCTTTCAGGGTGTGATTACAGAAGGACAGAACATCGCTTTGTGGCTCAGCTTCCATTTCGAAATGATGCTTGGATCCAGAACTCGTATTACCTCGGCTGATAGGCCTGTTTGATCCCAATTTACTCACATGAGGAGAATATCTTTGCCAGATGAAGTAGAAGATGAGTTCATACACTTTAAAACCCAAAACCCACCAGGCAAGAACTTCAAGACTGTTTGAGGCTCTGGAGCCGCATGTGAGCGCTCGTCTGCACTAGAGATTCTACACAGTCATACTGTGACAATGTATTTTAAACTGGATATGACTAACATACTACACAATAGTCTGTAATGTGAGGAATTTGCAGCTCGGAGCATAAAGGAAACTGCACTTTGATGAATTTGTGATATGATTAAAACCTTTAGAACATTGTTATTGTTTGTCAAACTGTTACTTCTAAGGTCAAGGGTGAGCTTTAGCTGAAATAAAATCACATCACATCAAACAAAGCTCATTTGCAATGAACTAGAACGTGCGCGCTTCATAACTTTCCCCAGGAATCTGTCTAAACACTGAACGTCAGCTCTGACTTCGACTGTGCCGCTCGCCGCTCGCTGGAAAAACACAATCGTGGCGAGCTGATTTGCCGTCTTTGATCAGCGCATGCAATGCTGGTGTAATGTGGAAGCGTCAGGTCATTGCAGGTTTAATGAAGGTGGATTGGCTCCAGATGTAGCAGCACCTACTGTGCCGTGTTTGGCATCACACTGGGTGCCTCCCGTGGCTCAAAGTATAAACAAGAGACGGTTGCACTATGGCTGCTGTCACTCAGACGCTGCCTCTGTCTTTCTCTCCGTGGATGTTGGAGCTACTGCACTGACACACAATCACCATCTGTTAATATTGTCATCGTTTATTCATTATTGGTCATTAAACATAAAACACCAATTTTTTGATATTACAGGCAGGTGAGTGTAGCTTTATTCTTATGTATTGTTATTCTTGTCAGCCTCATTCCTTGACCTTCAGGGCCCCTGTCAACACCACATTATGAATGTGGTAAGTTGTGCTCATCTGATAATAGACCTCATCTGTCTGTATACCATACATCCACGTGTATAAGAAATAAAAGTTAAATAACTGTACATAAGTACCAGGATAAATAAATACATTGTACTGGTATTATGTACAGTGATTGATGGTTCACTGCATCATGAACCTTGCCTCCTCCTGCATGGAGAGATGATGACAGATTGGCTTCCCTTTTGGGAGCCATCATGTGATCTATCTTTATCATTCACTGGTCTCGGCTTGTAAACGTTGAGCTTTCAGAAGATTCTGAGGTTCTTAGTTATGAAAACCCACAAAAAAAAAAAAAAAAATCATGTGGAATCTTCTAATAGACATGGCGAAACATGACCCTGTTTGAAGGAAGCATCTAATTAACTAAAGATCTTATTTCTCTCCCTTGAAATTACAAGACCTTAAAGGTAAAGCTCAAACGGCTCTCATGATCCCTCCTCACTGTCCTTTCTTCCTAATTAACCCCCCAGGCAGCCCTTCTCTTATGGGCAGCAGCGTCTCTGTCTGTCACACGTGCCCCTCACTCTCGTCTCCACTCCTCCACCTACTGTGCTCATCTGTTTGTGCTCCGCTCACTCAGCCCCTGGTGTTGACGCCCAGCACGACACAAAGAATAAACACTATTAGTCAGCGGAGACCTCCAGTGGGGCATCTCTTGCTGTAGGTCAGCGCATCTTGAAGAGGGCCACCACCACGGGAGGTGACCCTTGACTTGCACAACAGACGCTTTGCCATAAGAGCAGCGACTGGTGGGTGGAACTTGGGGATTCAATAATACAGAAAACCAGAGGGGAATGAAGAAAAAGGAGCGTCTGTTTAAAAGAGCACGAAGCTCAGCATCTTCTCCAGGCATCGGGCGTCTGCTTTTTGTCTTTTTTTTTTTTTTTTTTTTTTAATCTGTGCTGCGTGGATTGAGATATTTGAAAATGGTGTTAACTCTGGGGATTTAATTATTTACTCATCGTGACTGAATTCATGGAGGGAGTGAAGAGGAGGGAGGCAGCTGCGGGAAGAATGGACAGATGGATCAATTCTGAAACTCTGGCAAATTCGGAACCCATTGGCTGTTGTCTGATGATCAATTGTCCGCTGAGAAAGGACCATATTTTAGGGGTTTGTGGTGTCGACAGCAGATATCCAGGCCAAGACTCCCTCTTTTATTCTTCTATTCACAGTTTAAAGTCCAAGTCTTTTTTTTCCATCATATGGGTCAGCTTGATAATTACATTTTACAGTGTACTATGCTGCACCCAGGGAAACAAATCGACTCCTTTATTTGACTACTTGACAGCAGACATATGAGATCACATGGATCAATTCTAGTTCTACAACCACTTGTGTTTCACTTAACTCCCCCGGGACTCCTTGTTCACAGCAACTCAACAAATCTTTGTCCAGAAACACTGGCAGTTCAGCAGCGGATCTCATTCCCTCCAAAGCTTTTATAGCCTCCAGCATTCATCATTTTACAGCTGGCAATATATCACTTCTCTCTGGATGGTCGAAATAAGTGCTTAGATCACAAATCGAGGGGTTAAAATGCAGAGGAGACTGACAAGTGGCAGCTGCTCGAGACACCTGTGGCCAGCAGTGGGCAGAACCTGTGCCATGAGAACTATAGTGATCTTTACTTTGAGTTGGAGATTCACTGCAGGCCCATGTATTCTCAGCCCATATGGAGCTCTTCACACTAGAAAGAACTTTGTGTTTGATCTGTTACACACAAGGAATACAGCAGGAAGGGACTGAACAAAAAAAAAAAAAAAAAAATGGAACAGCCGACATCAGGAGATCAGAAATCACACAGCGTTTGTTTGCCTTTCCGGCTTGGTTAAGACGGGCTTATTCAAACCAAGCAAAACAGCAGGAACCAATCAAAAAGGTGGATCTCTGATAGTCGCCAATTGACTCCAATAACAAGCGCTGAACAATCGTCCTTCCAAGAAAAGGAGCAGCGGCTATTGTTTCAGTAAGTGTCTTCAAATGACGTATTTATGTTCCAGTAATGATGACAGGAGCGAAGGAGGAAGTCAGATGTGAGATTACATCAAACTAGATTATAGAGGATGTCAGGAATGAATGGGCGGGTCAACAAAATGACTTTAACTCGGGAGGACACTGTTTGGAGAATTGAATGGAACAGAACCCTGGAGTCCCAAAGTGTCGCCGAGCCCACATCGACAGCGAGCGAGTGAGGTGTGATAGAAAAAATCTGCGTATACAAGTGCGGTATCAATGGGAGATTTTGACTTGTGCTGTGGAGACCTTTGAGTGGCCAGTTAGTCCATATAAATGCAGCCCAGTTACCACGTTACCGTTAATAGAATGGCACTGGAAACATCTGCCAGGGCACAGCAGCCCTCTTATGAACCACATTTAGATTCACGAGAATCTTCAGGATTTTGATTTAGAGCTTCATTGCACACGCTCATAAAGCTCAATCACTTAGATTTGTTTACCTCAAAATTCAAGAATTATTCAGAGAAATCAATGAAAATCCTATAAAACTTTGTCTCACAAGACAGTGGAAAAATTATCCTGGGTCTACCCCTAATCTGGATTTCTTTGTTAAAATCTCACAGAAACTGGTTGAGAAGTATACGTGCAATCCTGCTGACTATAAAATACATCGTAATCCAGACCAGGTTCTTCCTCTAAATCTTACATTTATCATTTTGAAACCAACCCTAACCAAAGCAACCCTGTCACAGCATAAGCCAGAAACCCTGTTGCTTAGTTAGTCACAACAAACACAAATAAAACCTGAATTAAAAACACCAGAGTTATTTAAGTGACAGTGTGGGCGGGCTGCAAAATGTCTCACTGTGACTGGGTAGTGGAGGCACTAAAATACATAATGCCATGTGACGCTGGCTAGAGGGGGCCCTACACGTGATCGCAGTGAGGTACTTGCCACCTTTTTCTAACTGAGGCCTCAACTCCCTCCTTCGTTTATACTTTCTTCGTTTATACTTCCACTCTCCAGTCCAAACATTGTCTTTTGTTATTTGTGTTATCTCAATACACAACATGCTATTGCCTATTGAAGGAAGAACCTCAAACATTTACAGGTTGATAGCTACAGTGGCTGAGCGCAGTACTACACACATCATGACGGACTCATAACCTAATTCACTTGACTGGCAGGTGTATTTATCCGGGCAAAACATCCTAACAGTCTGCAGGCGGAGCCATCACAACAGGTTTGTGTAAGAACAGTGATCTGTTGTCCGTAATGAGGAGGATCCAGAGGATTTCTGTGTGTGTGTGTGTGTGTATGTGTATGCGACACAGTGGGCTATGGGTGAAGGGACAGAGCTGAGGAATCATTATGACTCAAACAGAGATGCTCAGGAAATAGAGGAGAAGATCAGAGATGGATTCTGGGGAATCCATTATAAGCCCTCGTAAAGTGAGAGATTTTTTTTTGAAAGACGACAAAATCCCATCTGATATATAGTCGGAGCAGACACAGAGAACATGGCCAGGTAAACAAGTGACTTTTATGTATTAAACTGCATGCGTGTAAACGTTGACGTGGATCCTGTGCCCGCAGCACACGTTTTATTGTTCTCCGAGAAAACACTGCTCGATATTATGATCGAGAAAATATTGAAATTTTAAACACATTCAGTTTTATACAGCTCAGCCACTATGAGCAGCTCTACCCTACAGCCCTAAAACAAATTATATAACCAAGCATCTGATCTGCGCTTTCATGCAAATGTGGAGCTGGAATCAGCTGCATTTACAATAATTAAGATTGACTTTGATTCATAAGATGTGAAAAACAACAGCATTGTCACCACAGCTGTTAGCGAGCAAATGTGACCCTGACGCTGTGAACGCAACACTGGACGCGTCCTCTCATTCTCACTGCAGTGTGACGCGAACATGTGTTGCAAACAACACAATCCTTTTATTCCTATTTCCACTCACAGTTTCCACAAAATCCTGCTCCAGCCTGGGAAATCGATATTTGTGGCACATCGACTGGATCCAGCAACAAAATGAATGTGGGTTCATGTTGTGGTTCAGGAATCTGTTTGTGTTTGTTCATCCTGGCCGGCTGTGCTGCACCGCACAATTCCCTGTTGTCAGACCGAGACGCTGCCTTCAGTGTCTCCAACCCCTTAAAAACACTGACTTGTGAGTTTGCGTCTTGCAACCTACTTGCTTGAGCTTGAGCTTATCATTAGCAATGAAGCAAAGCAGTCCCATGAGCCCTTCTCACAGACGCACTCTGAAAACTTCCACGAAAAAGTCGGTGCTCTAGAAAAGCTGTTAAATAAGCAGGCGATTAAACAGCAACTCCTCTCCCCTCACTTTTTTGGGTCTTTTTTCAGGAAATCTATGCAGCATGTCAACACAGAGAATTTCTAGTTCAGGGCGCGCCCTACGTGCCCCTGTTTTTCACTAACCTATCTGTACCCACCTTTGCTTCATGACATTTACTAAGGTTCCTTACGAAAACATTCAATTCTCGAAGCCAGGGTGACGAGAAGTGTACGACTTCCAAAAGTCAACAGCATTGGATACCCAATAAAACCTCAAAGCTCTTTTGGAACCTTTTAATGAGCAACATTTATTTGGCCCAGACGAGGCCTCGTTTGGAAAACCAGCGCAGTGAGTCTAAATGTCCTCTAAACTGGACAGACTGAAACAAAGAAGCCAGGGAAAGATTAATAGCACACATAACTGTCATAACATTTCCTGCTCCCTTTCCTCTTCCTGCCTCCAATTTACACTCTCAGTCGTCTCTTGCTGTGTCCCAGTTCAGAAGCTGGAGCCTCTGAAGTGAACATTTCTCGATGAAATGTGTCGACATGACCTGTTCCATTTCAAAAAATGCTCTGAACGCGGACAAGAAAATAAATGCTGCTACAACCAGAGTATGATTAGCCGCTCACAGTTTCCCAAAAGTCATTGTTTTTATAAGACTTTCTCATGTCACAACCAGGAAAGGTCATGAGCCTGTGTTGTATTTACAGGACGATTCAGGTCATGTCGATGATACTGTCAATGGATAATTTCCACTTCATTTTTCAAAAGATCTCCGTCCAGACCCGAGCCGCTCTAAACCCTTAGACAAGGCAGACACCTGCGAATGGCAGTAATGTGAACGAATGTGGTGCAAAGCTTATTTAACCTGCCAACTAATAATAAACCTAATGAAATAATAACCTGACCAGTGAGAAGTTTCTATACAGTTGATTAACGGCCATTAAAGCATTCCAGGTTGAAGTGGAAAGAAGTTGCACTTTTTATTCAAATCAAATTGAAATAACTGGTTTTCTCCAGGAAGTAGTTAGCATGGATGGAATGAATTTGACCTAAAATGATGTTTACTAAGATAATGATCCAATGTTTTCATTTTTTCATTACATGCACGCCACGTCAGTCGGAGCTTTACAGGACCGTAATGTCATGAGTGATAATGGTGTGATCTGTGGAAATGTTTCAATGTGTGAAAAAGCCAGAGTACATCAGCACCTGACTATGAAAATTCTCCATACAAAATAAGTTTATGAATAAACAGACACCATGCAAACACTGTTATTCTCCAATGCAAAACCAGAGGCAAATACTGCAGGAGCTGTCCTTTCATGAAAGCAGATCTATCTTTAAAAGACATCACGGCCAAATGTATTTCTCAGAAAATGTTTTTCCCGTATAAATCCATTTGCAGCTGGTGTGGAGAGAGGCCCAGCAGACTGGCAGATAGGACTGTATAAATTTCACTGCAACAGAATGCACAGAGCCAAGTTTGGATCTCTGGTGTGGAGAAAATTTGCCTAACAGGAAAGCCTCTGCTCTGCCTCCAGGCCAACAACACGCTTTATCTGGAGGGGCCCACTGTTGTGCGAACAAAAATTCTGTGTGAGGATCCACGTTCAACCAACAAACATCTTCAGAACGTGGTCACAGCTCAGCACCGGATCTCAGCCACAGGACCACGGATTTAAGACGGCTCTGTGTGTGAAGGAGGGCTGACACATTACCAGGGTCCCCACGAGACCACTGTGGGGAAAATAGATTTTATTTTTTCTTCTCAAATAAAGCCACATGGCTTCACAGTCAGAATACATATGTATCCTGGGTACAAACGCCGCCATCTTGCACATTTGCAGCCACAGTATGCGTGCTTGCATGTCCCATCCACTTAGCAGGCAGGAGTACTGGCATGTCACAGACAGCCACCTGATGCAACTATGACTTAAACTTAACCTTTGACCACACAAAATTATTTGAAGCTTCACAGGCAGTGAATGTGAAAAGGCTTTGTGGTGCTTTAAATGACTATATCATGTGTAAATGAATGCTACTTCGATTCTATTGATTTTACTTGTAAATTAAGTTTCGGCCGTCATCTGCTGTAGAAAACTTTTAAGTCTGTGGGTTAACAGGCCCCGAAGAAGCACAACACAAGCACACATCAGAGGCTAAAAGTTGACTGGAGTAACAGATGTTTAATGTGGGAACAGTCGAGGCACTGAAATGAAAAAGACGGATAAAGTTTCTGCTGGATCCAGCCAGCTTGCCTGCAGTGCTCACACATTCAGAATATAAAATCTGCTCTAGTGTTTTTCAGCCTTCAAATAAAAATGATTTCTTCTTTCTCTCTTTAGAGGAGTATCACTGCACATGGTCACATGCATGTGCTGTCAATCATCCCGGGGAGCAGATGGAGCGGCCAGGCCACTGGCGTTCGCCACAAAAGAGCGTTCAATTAACTGCGACCCGGCAGGGGGCTGCATACAAATGCCTTTGTGGAAAGTCAGACTTCGTTTTGGCAAATTTCCCCACTGTCAACGACATGTCGCATCATTAAGACACAACTCGAAATGTCTTAAACAGACATTTTTTCCTCCACAGTCAGTTGTATAATGTTGGTTTCCTAATATCGTCCCAGTACCCTTCATTTTACTGTGGACCAGGATCCAGGATTCAAATTCGAATCTCTAACATCACTGCAGGGATAAGATCAGTCTTCCATCTCAGCTCTTCCGCTGTCTGTCCAGTTCCTATCTGATCAGCCTCCTTTTCTGTATCTTCCAGGAGACGCAGACACACGCATCAACCTGCTACACACATACTGTAAAAACACACTGCATGTTGACGATTCGACTCCAGCAGGAATAAAAACACTGGATGACTGAGGAAATCAGGCCACGTCCTCAGACACTTAACGAGCCAACTTAAGACTCCACCGTAAATGTTACTGAGCAGCGCCTCCATATCCCAACCCTCTCTTCTTATCGCACACAGGCACAGACAGACATCGGCTCTGGACCATTATGAGCTACCAGATGTCATAAGATGCTCATAAGATCAACCTGGGAACAATAGCCCTCCAGCAAGTTAACCTGTTTCTCCTGAGACAAGGCTGTCAGACAAGTGAAGTGGCCATTGCACCAGTGTAGTTATCATGCCATAATATTATTAATAATCATTATTGATTCATATGAAATATGTGACCAATACATATATTTGTAAGTGGTGCAGGAGAAAAGATGAGGTCGGCTGACATGCAGGATCCACACAGGAAGGCCTGGGGCGGCCATCGGGTTCACACCCAGGACCTTCCTGCTTTGAGTGTCAGTCCACAGCTATATGCACCACAGCCCTTGACTGGGAACCACTTACCTGCGTTCTACGTCTGCCTGTTTCCCAGCGTCGCTCATTGAGTCCTAAACTAGCTGCTTGTGGAGGAGAGCGTGTCAGGTTGAATGCATTCAGGCTGAAAGGGGCTTTAAGGAAACATGCTTCTGTTGAAGTTTAACTCTGTCGACTTCCTGTCACCCACCTACAGCTTTTTCTCCCAGCGGTAACGTAGCAACAGCTGCTCACTAGAATACTTGCGAGCGTGTGCCCAGGAGCAGTGTGACTGGCATTTTTAAACCATCCTCGCCGACTGTCACCTTAATCACACAAACACAACAGGGAGGTGGGAACACGCGCTCCCTCCAAACACACACACACACACACACCACTAACAGCAGTATAACACAGTACATAGGACGACATTGTGAAGCCAATAAACCAGACAAAGGTTGTTATGCAGGATATGCCACTCTGTAAATCTGTAAATGGGCCGGAGGATTTCAAGATCTTTAATTATAAGCGTCAACAATAAGCATCATTATCCATATTCCAGTTTTTTTAATGTGTCAAAAATTACACTTTATCTGAGAACAGAAATTTGTATAGGCACTTCTTTCTAACTTTGTAAAGTGGTTTTAAGTCATATGTATTGGCCCACCCAAAAATGCAACACTTCAACCACTAGGGTTCTTCTCTCAGTGCAATCAATACCGCAAGAAATGTGTGGGAGAATGGGAGTGGTTTCCGCACTCTACTGGGAGAGCTCCAGTGACAGAATATGGAGCCAATTGATGGCCCTGATCAATTACAAGTGACCGACATAAACGGTGTAGCTGTGGTTTCCCAGAAAGTAATAGCAAAGATAGACAAGGCCATGGGTATGATATGACACCAAGTCCCATTACCATTAATGAAACTAAGTATTTAAGTACACAAGGCTATGTTATATATACATATATATGTATATATAACATAGTCCCACACAGTTGAACACAGTACAAACAGTCTGCTCAGCCTGCACCTCGCTCCCTACAGGAGCCCATCTGTCATCTCAGGATTCACTCCACTGACCTAATGAACTGTCCAGGTTTTCTTGTTCAGGATAATTCCTAAAGGGAGCCAACCAATGTTTCCTTTTCATTAAAAAAATAAAAATAAAAATCGCTGAGGCAAATGCAGACAACACTGTGGTTGTCTGCATTTGCCTAAAATTAAAAAAAAAAAAAAACTCTGGCTCCATGACTAATTGAGAATTAATTTTAATGAATAGATGTTGGTTCAGATGCTCCACAACTCTTTTCCGGTGCTCTGTGGGAAGGCTCTTCCTGAATAATTAAATCTTAAAATGGTTTATTGATGGTTGATGATGATAAACAAAGCGATTCTTATCTTCTAATAATATTATTATTTAGTTTTTATTTACGCACGGTGACATCACCTGGGCATTAGGGCTTTCTACGCTGTGATTTCTTGTAATCACAAACTGATCGTCATCTACAAGATTAAAATGACCAATAACACACACCGAGCATCTGATCTGCCACATGCTCAACTAAATGAGTGCGAACTGGAGCATGCTGCCCCCAATAAAAGCACAGAGGTCACTGATGGTGGCAGTTGCTGTTTCGGGCAGTGTCCACACTTTAGGGTCTCAATGTGAAGCGTTTTATGACTTCATTACTGGCACTTAAACCTGAGAACAGTGTTTACACTGCCCCACAGCGCTATGATGGACGGCCGGGCTGAGTGGCTTTGACAGTGACGTCCATATAGACACACCTCCCCTGGCCCCTCTGTCTGACTGTCACTTTGTGGGAGGGAAGGGGGGGTGTTGGGGGAGGGCTGACTAGGTGGCTCTGTCACTGCCCCTCTCATCTCCACCTGTGTGGCTCCAAGTCTCCTGATGGGTGGACATGGTTTATTGTCTCCAGTGACCTCTGCTGCACGCTGAGGAAAGACACAGGGAAATCTACAATGTGACTCATGCACAAAAGACACGTGTAAGATGGAAACAGCTGGGACTGAAAGCTGGGAGCTGTCGGGAGAAGTGTGTGTGTGTGTGTGTGTGTGTCTGCGTGAGTGGCTCTCCCACCTGAACAGCCAGGTCATTTGTCTTTCTCATATAACTCTAAAGTGTCCTGATACAGTGGCAGGAGTGCTGGACGTGAGTTTGGTTTGGTTTGCATCCAAAGCAACTTAAGGAAACGATTGGAAAAACCAACCGTCATCAATATCTCTGCGTGCGTGCGTCATTATGGACGTGCTGGTGAGAGAGTCGGACCCCGCACAGCCTCAGGACCAGTGAAATCATCAGTCAGATTATGTTGTGTCTGCATGACAAACAAAGGTCTCGTTGAGGAGCTGCGCTGTCATCTGAGGCTCGAGCTCTCACCCGTTAACAAGCACCCGGGACGCCCTCGACATCAGGATGACTTTCAAACGCGGCCGTGATTCGAAGTCAGAATCTGAGTCAAGAACGGGACCACACCAGTGTTTTCTGCTGATTCTGTGTGAGGAATCGGGTGGAGAAGTCAAGAGTAAAACTCTTCAACAATCAACAACCACTACCTCCTATTGAACGTGCTTGAACCCTGTAACAGGTGACCTCCTCATTTGTCTCAACAACAACAGCTGAAGCAGAGCCAGACCTGCTCACTGCTCAAACCTGAACAACACTAAGTGAAGGTTTATGGCTCTGGAGCCACCGGAGTGGAGAACATTTCAATCTGAGAGGTTTTATGAGGCAACGCAAAGACAAATCAGTCTTTAACTAAACAGAGAATCCATTAGGTTCACGGAGATTCGAGTGGTTTTAGTTGACGCTGAAGTTTTAAAGCTCTTTCCACAGTGTAGCCTCAATGAAACATCACTGTAAACACTGCATGGATCTGGCATTAAAACAAACTAAATGCCCAAATGGAACAGAGCACTGCTGCCAGCTCACTGAAACTGTGAAGTTTCTTCAACTTAGAAACAAAACTCAAGTGTTGTGTCCCAAGTTATTACATTTCTACAGTTTACTTTTTAATGTGCTCAGTCTTTGTTTCTGAAGGGATAGTTTTCATTACCAACTCTCTGTCTTTCTATAAAACTTCTCAAAAACTCCTGAGACAATTTCCGGGAAACTTTGTGGAGGGCTGAGGCTCACCACAGAACTCATTCATGGCTGGAGCAACATATGATATATATATATATCTAGAAATATATATAGATATTGGCCTTGGCTCTACAATCACCCTTCAAGTTTTATTTGACTAATTTCATGGCTTTATTTATACTTATTTAAGAAATAATGTCACTCAATACTTGGATCCCAAACAAATCAACAGGCTCTCAATATTTAATCTCCAAAGAGGATTTCTGAGGTAATGCTGGGTTTTTAATAGACACCGGAGATAGACAACACTTCTTTAAAGGTGACTCACCTGTTGACATTTCATATTGCTTTGGCATTTTTACTGCACTCCCCGACACTGAGGTTTACTTTGGTTAAAAGCCACTTGGAGAGGAGCCAGTAGGCATTTCAGAGACAGCGTTTGTTGTTTGAAAACGATGAACCCAGATGAGGACACAAACATTCAGGCATTCCGTTTTAATTTTTAATCATTCTTTCATCTTAACCCAACACACCTTAAAGTGCAATGTCATTAAACATTAACGCAGGAGGGATGCTGATGAGGTAAATAAAACAGAGAGAGGGACAATGAGTGCCATCCCAGCAGTCAGAGACGGAGGGAGACATGTTTTTATTTCTACTTCCCTGCTACAACAGAATTCATTTGATGCACTCATCACTGTGCACGCCTCAAATATTAGGCAATGTTTAAAAATCAAAGGATTATTCAAACTGTGGGCCTGTCTCACCGCTGGGCTGATGGTGGTGTAGGTATAATTATGCAATGATCATTTCCCTGTAGCAGCAGGGGGGAAAAAAAACATTTGACAGGGTTGGGTGGATATATCTATTTCCTGTACCCTGGAGTCATTTGGTTTTATTGATAAATTCATTATGCTAAATATTGCTAACTAATGATCTGGTTGCATCCCGGTTTGAGATGGGGAAGGGGGGGGGGCTGGCCCTGGAGGCTCTGGCTACGACCATTAGACTGGCTCCACCAGGATATCAGACGGCCACTCAGTCCACAGGCTGACACAGGCGACAACTTTATTTTTCTTCTGCCCATTTTTCAAAGTTAACTGTCTGAGATCGGGGCCCTCCTCTTCAACTCTCACTGCCTTAAGAACCGGCTCCACTGAGGACATTTCCCTGACTGAACAATGGCTTCAAACAGCTTTGTTTCGCCACCCCCTCCAGATTAGCCGACCCAGTAAAGGTGAACATAGAGCCTGTGTTGAATCAATCTGAAGTAGATATTGAGAGATGGAGCCTTCTTATCACTTTAGGGGAAAGTCAATGTTTTGAAAATGACCTGTGCATGCATAATTATATTCTCTCTGCTGAAATGGTTCCAACATTTTTATTAGCTTTTGACACATTTTTGTGGAATGACCAATTCCCAAGGATCAACTTATGTAAAGTACAAAGGCTGATAGATCTTTGATCTTTGGCTCTATGCACCTTATGTACAGGTGAGGGCAACGGTTCTCCTTCACCCCCACGTCCCTTCAAGCCTTCAGTTCTCGGCAATGAACGACTTACTCCCTGTTACCAGCATGTTAAACTAATCTGAAGTCAGTGTGGGAGGCTGACCTCAACCTTTCACTCACAGAGTGGAGAAACAGCTTCCTTTTTTTTTTTTTAAGTCTCCAAATGTGATGAAGATTCATAATGTTCTATTATCACAAACCACTCACGTGGCAGTTTCCTCAGAGACGTCACATCACGCTGAGGGTGCAGTCAGCGAGCCTGTGAAGGGAGAGGCTGGCGCAGCTCTAAATAATTTGAAAGGGGAGCAGAGAATAACAAAACCCAACCAACTCATGAAGAGGAGGAAAAACAAGCAAGGCCTGTGTCAAATTAAGTCAATTGTGTTTATACTGCATGGATCAAAACTCCCAACTTCAGTTCGACAACTTAAAGCACACCTCCGCATTTGCTCTTTGTCCTCGGTCGTCATGGTAACAGTTATTAAGCTACAGACCATGGCTGAAAAGCACAATAAGATTATAATTGAAATATTTTCTAAACCCTTCCTGGATTCAAGGTTATTCCAAAACTCATGCCATTGCAGTGTGTCACCACTAGTGAGGCTAACAATCCCAAGTTTGTCCTGGGAGACTCAGCTGAGTCCAAAAGTGTTCAGTCATTTTTACAGCAATCTGTCTGCGACATTCTGACATCTGTCAAAAAGTGAAAGTGATTTGATTTTGATGGAAGCGCTGCAGGTCACCTATGACATTAAGATTACTGTTCTGTGGATGATGACTGACCACAGTCACAGTAACACCATTTATATTCATTCATTTCAGACATAGCCCTCCCTGGACCGAGGAACTGTGTGTCACCGTACGGAAGTTCAAGGATTCGCCAAAATAACTACGAGGAATCTTCTGCAATTGATGAATTCCAGCTAAAAATTGTTCACTCCTGCATGGAGTCTGCTCAACATGAAGGACGGTCTCTTTCATATCCTGGATTTTGACTTCATTACTGGAGGCTTTGTCCATCTTTATGTATAGTCTATGGTTGGCATCAGCATACATTTCTTATATGTTGCGTGTGTCTGTCAGACTGTCTACAGCACAACGTTGTTGATTTTAGAAATCTTTGGTGTTGGTCCTCGGACAGAATTATAATAGTGGAGGTGCAGTTTGCTGAAAGCAATTCCACCTTATCAGTGGGACAGAAAGGTATGAGGTCTGTTGCTTGAAAGCCTGAATCACTGAAGAGTTAGCGATGGAACACGACCACAATACATAACTTCCCTCTCCACTCACCCTTCAGTTCCTTTTTGTCTGAAATGCGAGTCACATTTCTATGCAGGTACTCAGCTTTTACAGAAAAAGCTTCATTGCATCCAGTGAAACATCAGTTCTGTGGCATGAAGACGATTCTTTAAAGATGTGAGAGGTTCCAGGGTTAGATTTGCTTTATAGTGCTGCTGCCAACCTAATGTATTTTTAGAAATCAGTAGGTGTTTCCAGTCCAGGCTGAAATACTGCCACTGCTAACAGTCTTGGAAACTTCACAGACTCCACTGGAGTGCACTGACTTCATCTCAGCAAATCTAATATCTGTGGAGATGCCTTGCTCGTGCCCTCAGTCCACACAGCTCGCCTCTTCTTGCCCACTTCGCGTGTCGCCTTGCAGCCAGCTGCACTTCACTTCTCTGAGCTGAATGTTGGATTCTTGTTACCCGGGACATACTGTCTGAATGTGTGAGCTTGTTGAGTTATTTAATCTGGTGTAATCCCTAATCCCTTCAATGGTTTAAGAAGCGTTACTGTGACTTAATGCTGTTTTCTTCTTCTTTTTATTTTTTTTGGCTGTAAATAATAATGAAATTTACCACAAAATATTACTTGATCCTGAATAAGGGGTTGCCCTTTAAAGACTGGTGGTGTGCTATGTAGAATCAATTAATGCTGTATTATGTCAGATAGCTCAGTTCAATGAAGTTTAACTCTCGCTTTCGCAGCTTCTGTTCAGACATGATTTGGAAGTAATGGGAAAAAAAAAACGGGTTGCACTAGTTGGCCTCCCTTCCAGGTCTCATTTACCTCCAAGAATGGTTGTCATGATAAGTTACAGCATTTATAGGTTTTTGGTGACCACAATCTTTTTTTTTTAATTACTCACTAAAATTGAGCATTTCAATCATTTCATCAAAACTGCAAAACCCCAGATGTGGCCTAAAATTAAAGGTCTGATGCTCATGTTTATATCAGCACAGTGTGAGTGAAACATTCACAGTTGTTTAGACCCGCAATTTATTTCTTAGTCTTGTGCACTGGGGCACGTTTTCATTTCTTCTCCAGATGCTTTAACAGGGAAACCACTTTCATCAATACTAAACTTTGGGGGGAAATCGGTCACTGGGTGGTTTCCTCTAATTAATCAGGTCGACAGCCTGTAATTTGTCCAACCAACCATCAGTAATGTCTGCTCTTGGTTTTCTCTGTGGAAAGCAGCACAGTCTTGTTTTGTAGACTGGAGCTATGTTTGAATAATTGACTTCCTGTACTTTCCTGTTATTTCCTGTGATAAACACCCCTTCATGTCGCGCACGCACAAACACACATCATCTATTCCAGGCTTTCCAGTAATAAAGCTAAACGAGCTAAGGTCCCTCTCCGCACATCCAGATATTTTCCAAAACAAACCGTTCCCTCTGTGTATGAGCCTGTTGCCTGCGAGCAAACTGCGACGTTTTTACTATTAACACTTAAAAAACAGCATACTTTCAAAAAAACTCACAAACACAAAAAAAGATCTGCTCAAAAGAATCTATTTGATGATCAAACCAACATACTATACCCCATGATATCTCTGCACCATCTCTTCCACAAATCGCACACAGCTATTCTCCTTGATCTCCATTTCATATCTAATAACTAATGTTAGCTTTTATACCTCCACTCACTGAGCTTGCTCTGAAACTCTCTGGAGCCCCCTGCAGAGGGACCTGCCTCCCACTTTTAGAGTGTCTGCATTTGAACAATTTCACCCAATCTGGTGTTAATCATTTAGCTGTGACCTGCCTGAACGTGAGTGTGAAATAATTTGTTAGCGTTAGACCTGTGGTTAATGGTGGCAGCCTGTCTGAGGTGCTTTAATGCGGTTTCCACCAGCCCGCATTCAAAAGATATTAACAAGGACGGCTGTATGCATTTCACAAGAGGGACATCACGGAGATGTCCTCTAGGTCTGATCTGTCAACACAACACAACACAACAACCACATTCTCACCTGAGGACATGCTCAAAGTTAGGACATGTAACCCATTGGTCAGTGCCTGCAACATGAGCCGAGTGTGATTTGTGATGTAGAGTTCTTACACGGGCGTCTTTGTCTTCTGCTGCAGAACGACCCACTGATGGTGTTCAAATGTCTTCCTGCTTCACTGCGCTGCGTCTTTTCTCCTGTGGTGACCTCACGTGGTGGTCTGACTGTGGGCGACCCCTCCCCCCGCCAACACCAACAGTCTATGGATCGATATAAACTGTAAAAATGTTTGCAACGATCCATTTACCTAAAGCTGTGATTTCCCTTTTGTTTTGATCTACAAATTATAATTATATGGGGTCTGAAACGACTCCCTCGTTCACCACGCTGCAACAGGAGGCTACAAATTTCCTTCCAAAACGGGCGAGTTTGACAGTGCATGAATTTTTACATCTGACAGTAAAACATATAAATGTTTCAGACACAGATGAGAATTACTGCTGTGCATTCAGAGTGCACAGAGCAGCCTGAGTGGTTAGGGTTAGCTACAACCTGGTTAACCAGAGGAGAGGGAGGGCTGCAGAGAGGGGGGGGGTCCTGCTGATAACTCATCTCCCAGCTCTGCCACACTCTGGGGAACGGGCTGACCTCATTTGTTGCAGAAGTGTAATTATAAAATGTATGTGTCACAGCGAAAGCAGTTCTTTACCGGGCGATGGCAGGGGTGAGATTAAAGTTACATTTTCTTTATTATAAATGACACGCTGGGGAGTAATTTCACATTATTTTCTTTGATGCTTGTAAAAAAAAAAATTGAATTTGCCGCATCGTACCAGCTCCCTTTGTTTGGATGTCTCCTCTGAAGATCAGGCGGATATAAAATATATTAGACAGTATGGGATTTGTTCAAATAACATTACAGGTAAATGGAAGATCACGGGCGAAGCTGCTTGATAACATCATGAAACATCCTGCGATAAGAAGCCTGGCGATGGGAGACATGAAGAGAGTCTGATCCTGATTGGGTCATCAGAATTTTAGCTCTGTAAAACCCTGTAGCACCCCGTAAATAATTATGAAAGGTAGCCCCTTTAAAAAACGGAATCAGATGAAATCCCTCGCCATGATTAATTCAATGCACTCTGTAATATGTCATATTTAATTCATAAGAGAAGTCAAGCTCCTCTCACTGAGCTCTCCTTTGCAACAGCCAGGGGGCATGACAGTGGTGACCTAATGGGCCTCGCCATGAAGTGCAGAGGCTGCTGGATATTAGCTCCGATTGTCTGTGTTCTTTAAAGCTGTGTCTGTTTGGAGTCAGGAACAGGATCAGCCACTAAATGGCACCGATGTTGGACATATGGGAAGATACATTCATCACTGCTCTGCTGTTCAGATTGTGAAACTAAATTTCCTGAAGACACATTCATATATTGACATGACATTGTACATAAATATAATTATAAATTAAAAATTTCCAATGCATACATATCTCTTCTTTCAAAAACAAGTTATTTTGCTTTTTAATGACACAACTGATCAACATCAGTTTCAATGCGGGCAGCCCATAACTTGTTGAAGTGAAGTAAAAATCTATCCTGACTTCCGCCAGGCAGGTGGAGATGTTGTCAGCCCCGTCTGTAAGTGAACTGGTTTTAATGATATCTGAGAGAATTTCTTTCATTATGCTTGTATGTACGTATGACTCACACCTCCCAGGATAAAATCCAATTGTCTGACTAGTAAATGAAATAACACCTCCTGGCCATGCAGTGCCGTGCATTTTTAATGCAGCTGTTTTCAGGCTCATAACGTGTTCTGCAGGATTATGCATCTGTTATTCAACGCTGCGATATTATGATCCTGCTGCAAAATAAGTACTATGACACCTTTCAGATCACAGGCACATATTCAAATTCTCATTTAAGGGTCAAATGTCTGTTGTAACGCACGTTTCTCCGGCATGAAACTTTTACTCAGTGAGTTGAATACTTCTCCATCACTTTGAATACATGTTGTGGGCTGATTTTGTTTATGTCTGCATTGTTGTGCACGCGTGTCCCCGTGGGTGTGCGTATAATTACTCAGACATGCAAGGTGACTCACCAAAGTGCCGTGAGAGATAGTGGGAGATAAAGAGAAGAGACAGCGGAACGGAGAGATGGAGTGGTGAAAGGTTTGAGGGAGGCGAAGATAAATATTGGCCCAAGTGGTAAAAAAATAAAAATAGTAATAATTGTCGGTTGACGAAGGTTTAATGAAGCTATAAATGGCTAAATTACTATCATCTTGGTTGCTTATTAAGTTGTATAAATATGTAGATAGGCTGCTGCATGTACACAATGGGACCTAGAAACCAATTACACGAACTGAGATGATAAGAACTAAGCTATGCTAATGTTAAATTAAGTTAATTAAAACAGAATTACATTGGTTCCTTATGTAATGTGTAAGTCTGTCAGTCTCAATCACTTTCGAGATGCACTGCAGTAACAAGGTGGAAATAGTCACGTTTTCTTTCGCTCATTTGTACAACAAATAAAAATATCTGCGGTGGTAAAACTTGTTGTGAATTCATTGGGTCTTCAATAAAAAAAAAAAATTCTTAAGTGAAAAATGACATGAAATAGGAAAGTGAAAATATTCAAATATTTCAACAAAACAAAATGATCAGAGGTATTTTTAAAAGTCAATTTTTGAATTATAAAGCCTCTCTGTGCATGAGGGTCAAAGAGTACAGCCATAAAAAATAACTTCTTATCTTGGCCCGTCCATTCTGTTTTAAAGTTAATCTACCAGAGCACTGAATACAGAATACTGCATGTTTCTCAATCCACCGCAGAGAGCGCAGATATATAACACAGCCCCCACAATAAACGCTTCACTTTGTCAACTAATGTACAGTGCTCTCTGTGTCACAGAGGCGAGGCTCACACTAGAGTCTGTGAAACCCAAATAAATAATAAAGAGCATCAGCGATTTGATCAGGTGAAAGTGGATGAATGATTGGAAAGAAATTGTCATTTGTTTCGGGGTAGAGAGGACCCAAGAGACCAAAGTACTGCATAGGAAATGTAATCTACTGTGTATCAATGTGGAACTTGCAGTTTTAACTTTTTGTTTGTTTGATGTCTGTTCAACACTGTTGGCAATTGGAAGACAACCAGCTGCGCACTCTGACTTTTGTCCATCTCTAATACCCGTCACACCAAGGACAAAAATTCCCCCAAACTGAGTTAATTGTGAAAAAACACATCTTGCGTGATATTAAGAAAAGTGAAAGACTGTTGCATTTCGTTACAAAGACGTAAAAATCAATGAGAACACAGATATCCATGGATATTTAAGAGCCACTGCCAGAAAGTTACAATTCACAACATGGCGTCACACTGGAAACCGTGCCGTGTCAGCATCTCTCCCATCTTCCCAAAATAAAAACAATCAGCATATTCACCGAGGTGAAATGATCCCATCACTCCAGATTAGAGCTGGAGTCAATCAAAAAAAAACATGTCTACTTTAAACTAATTTTGTCCATCATATCCACTCACAATGCAGAGAAAATGCCAGGCAGGTGTCAGCAGCTTTTTTGACCAGTGGAGACGGGGCTTCTGTCTCCCGCCTTGGTTTCTATATCCAGCGTGCTCTCTTCCTACAATCATATCCAGCTCTCAGATCTCTGTCCCTCTCACACGAGCCCGTGGACAATTACGCACATTTTCTGTCACACTCATTCTTTCTTGTGTGCTATTTTTGCCACTTCTCCCTGCCTCTGTGCGTCTGCTGTGTGATCCATGCAGCGGGCCATTGTTTCATAATTCTTTGCCCCCCGTGCCACAGCGATCTTGGACAACATCAAGAGGATCAAACACTGCACACACTGTGGCGTACAGGGAAAGTGTGGCACAAAGAGACACGGGGAGGGAAAAAAAAACTTCAAAATAAACAACCTGGTATAGTTTTAAGAAGAATCTAAATGTGTGTCCGAGTTATTCTCCATAAACATAACTGTGAGAAATGTAGGGTTTTTTTTTTTTTTGGTTTTTTTTTCAGGTGTTTACAAACAGCTTCGATTTCCTCCAGTGCACATTTTCCCAGGACCGGGCAGAACCTTGAAAATGCAGGATTTGTTTTTCAATCCCGCTCATTCAACTTGGACAGAGAAGCAGTCCACGTGGTCTCTTGATGGCTCCTCTAAATTATTCAAAGCATTTACTTATAAATAAACACTGACTGTCCCTGTGGCCAGCTGTCTAGTTTCCTCCTCTGTAACTCTCTAACCTCCAGCAAACCAATCAATCCAAACAAGTGAACGGGCGAACCCTTTCATGTCGCCTTCACTGCACCTCTCCATAAATCTCACTCTGTCTGCCTCTCTGTCCCTCCAATGCCAACACTACTTTCACTGTTATTTTTAGCCAATCTCGTGACATTTGTTGGTCAGTCTGTTAGTCAGGTCCCAATGGGAATAGTCCAACAACCATTGGAAAAATTGCCTTCAAATTGAAATACTTTCATGGTTTCCAGGTGGCCAGGCGGCTCACTGGTGTGGCGTTTAGCACAGTCACCCCACAGCTAAATGAACCGGTGTTCGTTCAGGGTCTTTCATTACGTGTGGTGTTTTTTCTCCAGGTACTGGGAGCTGTGGGAGGATCTGGTTGTTTCGACTGTTGATGGTATTAATATAAATGTGAATGCTTGTCTCTGTATGGTGACACAACCCGACAACCCCGCCCTCTCGTCCAGTGTTAGTTGGGACTGGCTCCCCTGTGACCCTTAGGATAAGCAGAATAAATAATGGATGGATTGTTTCCAGAGGGAGAACGCTCAACCTCTAACTTTTCCTCTTGCCCTCCTGGTGTGTCCTCCATGCTGTTGAGACTGTGCTGGAAGACGCAGCAAACCTTCTTCTACAGCTGCAGAAAACGAATGTCAAAATGTCTCAGTCACCCCCCTGGTGGTCGGCCGCTGTACAGCTCATTAACCCTTCCTCCTCCATGGATGAGACAGAGCAAACGAACATGTCGAAGTAGACGTCAGTGTTGAAGGGATGGTTTCTGTCATTCTACATAGTTTTTAATCACATATAAAAACTGGGGAAACTGGCTTTGGTTGGTCAAACACATCCTTGATGTGCAGAGATGGCAGTGTTTCTATCACAGATGTTTTGGCTTCTTTTATGCATAGAGGCAGATTTCAACCATCTTGATATACAGCCTTTGATTCAGACTGCGCTCTAATGCACTTCCATCCTGTTTCTTTAGTGTCTCAAGCTGTGTCTTTCTCTGTCTTTCGATATTTTCATTTTTTTTTAAATTAAAGTGTCAAACTCGATCACTAAATGGGCCGCGTTAAAGACTCACGACAAATTCAAAAGAAGGCCTGTATTCATTCAACAGTTTCCATTCAAACACATCCTGCTTACAAATGATGATTCATGCAAAGATATGAAATCTAAAAGACGCATTCTTCCCAAAAAACTGTCAGCGTCGAGTGAGGATATCTATGACATGAAAGGAGAGCGGCGCAGGATTCCTCTTTAACTCATTGTATCTGCGAGCTGACACCAAATCCTTTCAAAGGACAAAAAGCCTCATTTCACTGAGTCAAACCCATCAGGATAACTGACATTCAGTTGAAGAGAAATATACAGACATGCATGTTTTGGCTCACACGTCAGTGTGTCATATTAAAACAGTAATTTGGTCAAAATAAGTATTTCAAAGCCAGAACATTAAATTGCAGGCAGGTTGACAAGTGGCAAGAAAAGAACCGGCCATTTTCTACATTTTGGTTTGATTCAAGTCAGATTTCGACTAATTTGGTAACAAACTGCCTGGCTAATAAATGTGATCCACACTGCTGATAACAAGGAGTTGGGGACCTTTTTTGGGGGGGAACTGACCACACGGGACATAGCAGTGGGCATCGGGATTCACAATATCTACGTTATGGGCAAAATGGCACTGGGCCAATATTAATAGAAAATTTAAAAATCCGCTTGAGGGCTGGAATTGTGCCAAGGGCCTGATGAGGCCGCCGGAGTCTGACATCTACATTCCAGATGAATGCTGATATATCCCAGTGTTTCGAATTCAATTCTGCTTCGACTGCTCTCCTTTTTCTTTTTCTTGTTTTTTTTTTTTTTTTTACTAAAATCTGACTTTCCCATCACAATAATTCAAGAATTACAAAAACATTTCCGATGGATCCAGACAAAGGGAAAACATACGCAATGCATTAAAAGCAGAGGGAGGGTAAATTGAAGGAGAAAGAAGCACCAGTGACTCTGGGGCAGGAGAGCATCAGCTTGACATTGATACAAACGTCGATGTGGAGGGTGTCACACATCATTTCCAACGCTGACACACGTGTGCATGTGAACCCTCATTTGCAAAAAGGATGGAAGGCTCCATTATGCCAAACTGTAAACAAACACACACACTTGCAGTCCTCAATCTCTTTTCCCTGAGGAGAGAACATATAGATGGCTGGTAATGAGAGTGAGGCAATTACAACCATCAGTGTGCAGGTGGTGGGCGTAGAGCCGTAATGGAAAATGTGACTGGTTTCTACCGGGAGCACGTGCAGGGTCACGTCTGGCTTTTAAAAGAACTTGATATTATAAACACGCTAAATATATTACTTTGAATTTTATATTTAGCTTCCTGTGTCTCCTCAAAAACAACGCCGCTGAATCCTGACTCACAGACGATAAGAGCTGTCCCCCAGTGCTGCTCTAAGACACGCTGGAGGAGGTGTATGTATATATAAGAAAACAAATGTCCGTTGCTCCTAACATTGTTTGGTGTGTTTTCCTTCCACCTAAAGATTAAAATGCTCAGAGAATGTCCAGATGAGTGTGAGAGTAGTACGTTTTCCTGTTGTAGAGAGCACATCCAACTCTGACCACCTCATGATGCATTTTGAATATGCAATAGAAATATATTTGTAGAAGCTTGAAAAGCACGTCTTGCGAAAAAGACAAACGTTCTAAATAATACGGGAGGAAATATACTGGAAAACAGACAGAGAGGAGATATTGGAAAGGCAAACAATGTAAATCTACTCAGAATTTTCTTAAAATAATTCACTGCCCCTGTAACTCTGTTGCCCGTCTGTTCTCCAGGAGCGAGGCTGAGTCACCTCTGTGCCCTCGGTGCCTCAGGAGAAGAGGGCCGCTGCACATGTTCAGCTGCTGCTCCCGCACGGCCCTGAGAAGCCGTGGCCAAGCACTGGAGGCTGCGGCGGACATCATGCCCAAGGACTCTCTGCGAGGCGAGCCACCTCATCCTGCAACCGAGACCACAGCTTCCATCAGCGGGGTGAAGCAAGAGTCAGGCTTGGCGGGCGTCAGAGCAGAGTGGAACTGGCAGCTGAAGGTTGACGAGGGAAGTAGCTCAAATTCTCAGACACTGCACAGTGTGGATTATCAGGTCAGACATTGTGCTTCTGTCTGGAACAGCAAAGAGGGGAGGTTTTTGTATTCTTCAGCCTCCTCCTCAGCTCAGAGGCTGATGGTAGGGATGAGCCAGAGAGGGCAAACGGGGCAAAATGATAGCTTCACTAGAGTGTGAGAATTCATTTATTGATAAGTCACGTACAAAAAAAAAAAAACAGGCCTACAGCCATGTGAGCCAATCTGTGACACACTGGGAGAAGCTTGGGGATATAAGCTAACCAGCATGCTAACACGCTCACAATGACTGAAATGGGATTCATTCATTTATTTATTTATTTGTTTGTTTTCTATCAGTGTGAATTGAATTCTGACAAAACGGGCCATTTGAGGACGTCACATTAGCACCTCTGGCTATTTCCAGTAATCTGATCAACTAAACAATGAATCAGAAGACATTTGGATTAACTGGCCATCGAAGCCCCTTTGAAACAAGTTGCACAAATGTACCGTGTAATACAGAGCAGTATAATACCCCGCTGTATTTGCTATATTAGTCTGGAATAATTTATTGACCCCCGCAGCTGAGAGCTAGATCAAACACTGGAGAGTGATTGAGGTGATGATGTGATTCAGTCTGATTCTCAATAACTGCACAGCTAATCAAACACGCTCCTGCAACTGCCTGATCCGTGTCTCACCCCAGATTTAACGGAAGCCAATACTGGGGAGTATTTTAAGACACATTTGGCAGGAAGGTTGGACTCAACCCCAGGACTCTTGGACTAAACGCACGCTACCTGGACACCAGTTGAGTCCCGCTCTGCCCTCTGGGTGACACTCAGGTTAGGATGTCTGAAGTGCATCAGACAAAGTGAAACCTAATTATCTCTAAACTAAACATTTGTGCTACATTAAATAGTCCCTGAGAGCTTCTTTGCATTGGCTTATTTAATTATATTGCCCCTCTGCTACCTGTAATGAATAATTTACCAGGCAACCATGAATGTTTTTGCTGGGAACTGGAGTCCAAAACTGGATCAAATAGAGGCGCAGGCTATCACGTTATAGGCATCAGGGTTCGTTAGTATGCCAGTGCATTATCATGATGTCTCAGATGATGATACAGGAGGAGAGTTGGTGGAAGACGTTGCCGGTTGGTACAGTAAGAGGAAACAGAAGAAGGAGCTGGGAGGAAAATGAAAGGCTGGGCCGGTCACAGCAGCCTGTGAGATCACTGACGCTGCTGCATGACAGCTTTTGTAAAGCCAAGAGCGTTTGTACGTCTTTGTGCATGTACACGCTGACTCCATTCTCTGTCAGCCCCGTACTGGCAGGAAGACGCTGTCTGCGCGTAGCTCTGTCTCACCATCTGCTGCTGGCTAGACCGCTGATATCTCTTCCCACAATATCCCGTTCGCCTCACTCAATCTAGGTGGGGTGCAAATATATTTCATCTGGATCCTTTCTTCATCGGTGTGATCCGCCCGTCCCTCCATCCACCCGTCTGCTTCGCCAAACATCTTAGTGTCCTGTTCAATAAAACAGGCAGAGCCAAGGTGCACTCCCACTCTTTATGCGACAGCGCTCCCTCTGTCAAGCCACCATCCCGGGCAGGACAACAAACCACAAATAGCCCTCTGCCTTACTCATCCTGAGAGCCTTGCAGCATCACATGAGACCAATGTGGTTTGAGGCAGGAGTCCCAAAAAATAGATCTGTTCCTCCAATCTTACCGAAGCACCAAAATAAAAAAAAATAAAAAAAATCACAGCTGAAGTTTGTTGATTCAGTCCAGAGATCAGAGGGCCGGTCCATACACAAGACGCCTCCCAGTTCAACCAGCTGTTAGAAAATATGATGTCTGCTGTACTGAGGGTGACAAATAACAGTTTTTTTTCCTGTTTCTGCAGAAGGGCTCCTACTGACCAGGGCACTTGTTCTGAGCTGGGGAAGAGGATTTGGAGGAGATAACTTGCATGTCTGGAGACAACAAGCTGTCCTTCCCGAGAAGAACTGTATTCCACCCTTTGTTTCAGCCGGTGGCCCAAAACATGTGTTTCTGTTTAAGTGAGAACGCCCTGCAGCAGCCACGCGGATCCCTTCACACGCTCCCCGCGAAGCTCACAGCAGAACGGGTGAAAAGGAAAAGCGTGTAAACAACCTGTGACATGAGGTGGTCGGCACTGTCCCCAGGCCAGGAGTGGGAGCCAGAGACAGAATGCAGGGGGAACTGGTCACCGTTGGATAAGTCTATCTGATCACAGCAGCAGTAGCAGTCTTAGTGGATATTAAAGCAATGCTGATTGTTATTTAAGTCACAATAAGGTGGAGGAGCTTATTCTGTTTTGCTTCCTCCTCAGGAGTGCGAACAACTCACAGACATTACACTCTGAAAATCTACACCGACTTCTTTCTTTTTTTATCTTTGCCTCTGTCTCCAATTATCTGTTTATTTTATTTTTATTTCTCTACCTACCCCCTTAGATATCAGCCAGAACCATTTTCAACCCACACTGCTGATACAGCGGTGGGCTACTTCTCTTCACGCCACCTCATCCAGATTACAAAATCTACTGCACCATCTCCGTTCTCCTCACTAAGGCTCTAACTTATCAATAATTGTGAGGCACAAAGTAAAAACCCAGACGAGATGGCAACCAGGGTCAAGTGAGAGGAGAGATGGCAGCAAGGCGAACAGAAAGAATTAGAACGGCGTCTTTATCGCGGATGCGCTGCTGTTGCCGAGTTATGTAAGAGCATGGGCCTACGTAGGAACACAACAAATCTAATGCGCTTGGAAACACTTCACACACATACACACATATGCGCAATAACCCCAGCAATGAGTTTTCCTGAACTGGTTTAAGATTGGAAAATGTTATGAGCCGATAATGTCAGCTGAGTTAAGTTTTTTTTTTTTTTTTTGGAGAGAACTTCATTAGCTGCAAACTGAAGTAGAGACTCAATCAAAAGTGCGTGCAACGAAACCAAAATTGCTTCTTTTTTTCCCCACAAACACCTAAAAGCACCTGAATCTTCCAGGACCTCGTTCATTTGCATTGCACAACCGTCCACCACTAATGGAACAACAGGAAACCAACAGCTCTTTATCTTTTAAACATAATTAGTAATTTTCAGGAAGCTTGTTGGGACATCTGATGCCCCCCTTGGGAGAACAGTGTGAATATGACCCGATTAGCAATGGCTTTATTATTTTTTTCCAGAACTTCTCTTTATTTGTGTGTCTGTGTTCGTCATCACCATGACAGGCTGACAACCTGCTCAGGGTGTTCGCCGCCTCTCGCCCAGCTGGGATTGGCTCCAGCCCACTATGACAAACAGGATGGACAGATTTTCTAATCATCTGGGCCAAACATAACCTCCAGATTTGAACACATTTTCAGGACATATAAACAAATATAGATTGCAGTTTTGTTTACCTGTACTACGGATACAACTGCAATTTAACAAACAAGTAAGATGAATCTCACGTCTTGATGATTTTATTCAGAAGTACCGAACAATGACTTCGATCTGGATCATACATCACAACAGAAATCGATGTGACAGTTTTCTGAAACGCTGAGGAATTTATTTGTCTAACCCGGCTCTCCACACCAAAAAAACACCCCATCCCTGTCCCTCTCTGTGACACATTTGTGTCATTTTATTTGCGCCCTTCCATCTGACTTTTCCATTCAGCCATCATTTGTGATGTGAACCTCTGTCATCCTCCTCTCTGGTTGTATATATATATATGTGTGCAGCTAAGTAGAACAGAGCATAGCAGAGCATTTCCCTTTTGATGGCCTCACCGTCTGCTCCCTGGAGTCTGTAAATCCAAGTGGCTTGCTTCCCAACACTGAGTCAAACAGGGAATAAAAATACCTCCGTTTCAAACTCTATTAATTACCCCTCTGTCGCTTCCTCCTCTCCCACAGTTTGTTTCAAACTACTAATAAGATTCCATCCCATTACGTTTGAATCATAATACTAATTAAATGTTTCCCCGAATGTGAACGCTAATAATATTAAGCAATTTATCCTGACAGTTCATGTGCCAGATTAATAATGATTCTCTATTGCACCTTGCACTGAGGCCCATTTCAGACCTGACATTTACGCCCTGCCTGTGGAGAGATTACAACAGCACCTGCACAAAGACCCAGAGACACAAACTACACAATACTACAGCGCCGTCAACTGTATCTCTCCCTGGGCCCCACAATGCAGTCATTCCTCTCATTCATCACAAACTTTTCCGGAGACACACTGCGACTGTGCTCTTCTGCAGAAATACACACACCTACCTGTGGACTGCAGGTTATTCATTTCATTGTAACAGCAAACATGAGGAACAATTCAGAAACCACAAGACTGGCATCAAAATATATAAAACATTCGCTGACATTGACAAAACGAGTCCCAGCATAGTCCCAGAAAATCCCAGTCCGAGAATATTTTGGATTTTTAAACACCAACATTAAAAGAACTTTTTTCTAAAATAAACAGAAGAAGCTGCCAACTGTTCCATTAACCCTCTTTTTATAATTCACTATGGGGCAACTACAGATATACTGATAAGAGCTTTACAATTATATTGCAAAAATAACAACAAGGTGTCTCAGAGCCATAAAATAAAGTACTGCATTTTATATCCAACAGAAAACCATTTACATCAGTAAGCAAACCGATTCAAAAGTAAATGTCAGTGAACTGATTAAAAACTGAAATAATCATTTAAATGCAGATCCAGTTTAGTACACATTATTCTTTTGCTGAGTGAATAGTTTTATCACAACCCCACTAAGAGTCAATTATACCCAAATACCAACGGCCATTCGATGTTAATGAACAAACGTAAAACTTTTCCAACTACATAACTAACAACTTCTGCTGCATATTGATTTGCTTATATTCTCAATGTGTCAAGGGAGATGAAACTACAGCTCATTCGTGGTCTCGGGCAACAAGTAGAAAAAGTCATTTCACCCACTAAATAAATTATAACATGATGAAACTTTACCCTGAGAAATGAACAGTCACTTTTGCTTTTAATATAAATTACAGATGGCTTTCCTCAAAAATTAATCTTGAAGTAGATTGTCTCTGCAGGAAAACGTGTTGAACATATTTCTGCACAGCCTGTGAAGGGTAATGCATAAAGACACTTGAAGCTGGAGGCCGAGCTGTAAATTTTGGGGTAATGAATCTGGGGTATTGATCCGATTCATTGTGACACAGCAGACAGCCCATAAGCATGAAAAAAAAACATTTGTTTCAGCAGAGAGTTTAACGAGTAAACAGGCCGAGGCTCACAAAACACTAAAGAACCTCAGACCACTTTAATGTGTCACTACATTAAACTCTTAGCAGGCATAGTCGCAGTCAGGAATCATTCATATATCAACCATTTATGTTTTAGGGTATCACTTAGTTTGTACGTGGAGTTTCCCTCAATTTGGTCTTGTCCAAGTTACTTTGCGGTTTATAATTCATAGAAACGTCACAATCTGCTCTTATACCTGCAGCTATGTACTCTATACTTGTCATACTTATAAATATTCATCATATACATTTTACACATTGTGTGCTAGCTAGATTTTTTTCCAGGAGGGATGAATAAATTGAATTCAACAGAGTTGTATAGTGTGCGGGATGCTTGGAGGGCCCATAGTGAAGAGGATGAAGATTTCTTTCTTTTTTTTTTTTTTTTTTTTAAATCAGGGGTACTGAAATATAGGCAATAAAGAGCCTATGTGTACAACATAAATGTAATTGAGGCAAAATGACAGCTGAAATGTTATGATAAAATAAGCAGGAATAAAAATACAACAAATGTTCGTGTCCAGTTAGTTATTAGTCGTGTTTCTCCTACTGTTTTAAATGTATTGAATTATCAGTGTTCTTCAGTATGGCTGGGCTCTGCCGTAATGTTTCACCTTTACACCGCTGCCACTTCCAGCTGCAGATTGTGACTCATCTTTTCGTCCCTGGTGAATCCACAAGTCTGGCAGTGAGGTCGCAGGACATTTTGGATGAGGGGCGACGCAACGTGCCACGGCGTAGGGTCACCGCTCGGCGCATGAGGGAACTCCTCACTGAGCAACGGCAAGTTTTACGGCTGCTAAAAACAAAGATATTAGCAGCCCATAACTGTTGACAGTTGCACATAAAAAAATGAAATGCTGTGCTCCCTTGGCAGCGGCATCGCAGCTTGAGCACGTGAGGTCTTTGCCATCTCCAATCTGCCAGCTGGACGCTACTGGACCTTTCAAATCACAACAGATCTGTTTGGATCGGTCTAGCATACGTAACATCTGTCATCCATTTACCACTTCTTAACCTTTGCTTTTAAATGTGGTCGATCTCTTGACCTTTTACTAACCGTGGTTTTACTTTTTAACCACTGCTACTTTTAATTATTCATGTTTGTTTATGACACTGGTGTCTGGAAAGGCACTGCGAAAGGTATGATCTTAAAATAAAAAAATTACGGCGAGATGTGGTGACTTTACCATTTTAACTTGAAATACTGATAGCTCACTGAGGAAAACAGCACGGATGACGGTCCCATGACATATCAGGTCCACGTCTGTCATTTTAAATGCGTTTCACTTGGTTCATGTGGGTGTGGTGGAAGACAAGTCAAGTCCTGCAGTTCATTTAATCACATTTATCAAGACAGTGGCTGCGTCATGTCTAGAGACATCCAGAGGCACATCTGCTTCAGCATCAGGTGTTAGTCAGTGACCTCGACCTCAGTTCACACAACGAGAGTAAGACACACCATGCATGGCGCTGGCAGAGGCAGGACAAGCTATATTTACTCCACCGGTGAATCCTGATGTGGAGGGGCTCGTGTCGTTGCCACACTGTCTGCTCCCTAATTCTCCCCTCCGACCACAACCGAGGACACGCACGCGCACGCACGCACACACACAGCGAGAGAAAGAGAGAGATCTCATTTAAACAGACAACCGTGCAAACACCACACAAAACCACGGCAGCCTGCACGCGCACAGCCCCAACATCCCCGCCGATGGATGGATGACCTTGTGCGTTCACGCTCAGGTCACCTCGAGCGAAAACGCGTCCACGGTGAATCCACACCGAGTACAACAAGTGCTCCGGCGGCTGCTCTGCTGTCTGACACGCAGCCACCACACGCTGCCACCTTGGAGGGGTGTATGCAACACCTCCCCGCTTCCAGCCAGTGCGGTTTGAAATGGTGAAAGGCAGGAATTATACAATCAGCATCAGGACCACCACCCCCGCCTCCCCTTCCCTCAGCATCAGCACTTGACATCAACATGGCACACTCAAGGGCATCCGGCAAACCAACGCGAGAGCTTTGAACTACACAGGATGGCTGGGTTTAAATGAGCCTCTCTCCATCCACACTGATGGCCGCTGGAATCTTGTCCCCCCCCCCCCCCCCCCCCGGCACCCCGCCCCCCCCCCTCCCCCCCCTCACCTTTGCTGTTGTCTTCTTCTCTGTTGAGATGCATGACTCTTCTTACAGTGTTGCGCTCATTTAGGCTTCAAGCTGTGCTTTTTGTCAAAAGAGTTCTCCGCGTCAACTCTTATTCCAGTTCTTCTGAGGTCCAAGGCGCTTATTGTCTCGCTCGGCTGGCACGCGTGGACAGCGCCTGCACTTGTGCGTCCTCCTCCCCTTGTTTGTGCCGGAGCAGGTAGTCTAGGTGATGTTGGGAGTCTGCATGTATTTGGTCTCTCTCTCTCTCCCTCGCTCCCTCTCTCTCACTTTCTTCGCCTCCCCTGCCTCCCCTCAGTGTCTCCCTCTCGGAGTCGCTCAAAGGGATGGTCGCGGCGGAGCTTTTAGGGAGGAGACGGCTGGCAGACGGGCGGGGTGACGTGAAGTAAGTCGGTAGGAGGTCGATCGGTGCGCCCTCAGTGGTGCTGACCGTTTGATCAGCATCACAGAGACGCTTCGGAGACACTCTCACATCACAGCACATATGAGCAGAAAGCACACCAGGACGCTGTCACGCGTAATTCGCATTTCCACAAAGGCCATTATCGCTCCTATTTACAACCACAACGCAGTGGCATCCAGCCCGGGCTGCTGGGAGCAACTCCATTCGATCGAAATGTGTGCGAACTGTGACAGAGCTGATTCTAATGATCAATACACATCAGCCTACAGGGGTGTGTACATTACAGTATGGGACTGTGCCCAGAGAATAGAGAGCGCACGTGAAACCACAAGTATAAAGACATTTCTGGTTCTGAGGCCAGCAGCTCTGCAAATTCATGTTTTGAATCACAATCACACAATCCCCCCCCCCCCCCCCCCCCCCCCCCGTTATATGTCGATCACTCCAGTAGCTTGGCTTTCACCCTGGGATCAATGATCAGTAGTATTTGTTTGGGAATCGCACATTTTTACGCACAACCTGCAGAAGTTATTGCCGCTGCGCTGAATCTCTCGCTCACGTGTTGAACCCGTTTCGAGCCTTTTCATTCGAGTCAGTGTCACGGGCAGCAACGCGCGTGCTTTCATCTTCATCATCATCATCATCATCATCATGCCATTACAACCAGCAGGCCCGTGCACGGCATCATTAACTCACCGTTCACGTTCGCCCGGAGCCACGAGTCTCGCACGGCCCACTGGCGGTCTCTAGTGGTGCGTGGTGATCGGTGGCGTCCGAGATGGAGATCATTCTTCATATGGGCTGCTAAATGGAAACAAAAACATGTGGACGTTTTAGTGGGTTCCTTGGAAAAACTAATGGCGTTAATGAAACTAGCATTGGCTAGGCATTGATGGAAATGTGTTTTTCACCAACATGTCAATCAGTGAAGGACAGAAAAAGCATAACTAGCCAGAAAGAGGATACAATGCGTTAAAAGGCATGTATTCAAGAGATTAGTATGTAACAGTATGTTCTTCAGGAGTCTGACATATCGAGTTCTTAGTGCAATTGAAAGCTTCGTATGGACAGCTGATCACTCACAGGATTCTACTGCATCAAAATCTTTATGTATTAGTTATTTATATATCTTGATTATTTATATCTTATTTATAGTTAATGATTCTACTGCACGTCTTGAAATGATCTTAACTTACACATAGCTTACATCTTATCTACGGTATGTCGTTAGCAGCCTGTTGCCAGGGAACAAGGGGGCAAAAAGTGTAAATTTCATCCATTTTTCAGATGAGAAGCCCATAGAAACATGCCTGACATGTCTTGACATGGGTTTTTCAATTCCGCACATCTATTTCCTGGGGAGGATCTCTTCATCAGCTTGGTGCTCTGCTGTTTTGAGTCTCATTTTGACACTTGTTCCTTTGTTCTCCCACAGATCGCTGTCTGACACCTCTCTCATGACAGCCCTTCTGACATCTTGCGTGATTTCCATGCAGGGCAGATAGTCCTCTGCCACTGCCCTGCTGGTTCTGCTTTGCAGCACGTGTGGAATCTTCTTAATCTATTGTATTCACAGAGCATTCATCCTTGAGACATTCGACACAGACGGCTTTTCCCAACTCCATACTTCACATTGCATCAGCTCTCTTCCTCCAGCCCCTTTCTTTCTCCCACTATCTCCGTGATGAATATTTATTAGCCTGTCACACGCTCTTCTCTGAACTCAAAACAACACATTCATCAGCCCAACTGCAGCCACGCTTTAATCCTCCAGCAGTTTTCACGATATTGTGTAATTTCTCAACAAAGACTTGCTCAGTCCCCGGGACGTTGAGAGCTCTCGCAAACTCTAGGTAATTTAAGAGCCATTATATTCCAATCAACACCATTATCATTATTGTTATGAGCACTGAAGCAACACATCTGAGCACTGCAACCTTGGGAATAGTGTGCTGCATTTTTCCAGAGTGTTCACAGGCTTTAAGATATGCGCAAGAATGATACAACAGGTGAGCAACGTATATAAGAGTCCACGTGCACATGTATCACTGTGCTATAGGCTCATTATAATGTGATTCATATAGGAGGTCGTCGCCATCTTACATCCCCGGGCAAGTTTGGTTTCTATCCTCCATCTTCTTTTGCCATCCTCCACATTTGGGAGACAAATTAGGAGCATTTTATACCCCCTTCATAGATGGTCAGTGTCACAGCAACAAAAAGAGATGGACTGAAAAAACTTTCAAATATTGATGTACTGAGATGCTCTGCAGACCTAAGAGTCTCCTCGACTCTCAAAAACAAATAACAGTGGTCATTTTAGAAACACAAGAAATTTTAGTTTATTTTCAGTGCTATCTAACAAATGCAGGTGGAAACAGGTTGGCAATCTGTAGTGTGAGGAACATGTGGCACCTAAATGAAACAAGAAATCTACCTCTGACCTGTGATGAACAAAAAGCAAAATCACACAGAGGCATTTAACATCAAATAAAAAAAACAGGGTAAAGGCTTAGAGAGCTGCTGCAATAACGCAACTCCACAAAGAGCAGTTCAGTGCGGGTGAGATAAGAGGCCAGGAGAGACTAGTGTTCCCCACCAAGCTGCAGTTTCAGTAGGTAAAAGTACAGTCATGAAATGTTGAGAATTGCTCAATGAAACATGGATGCACTAATGCACCACTGAGGACAAATCATTGACCCATTAATGCAATATTCAAAATACAAATCACCCGTTCACTATATGACCATTAAAAACAAGGCAAACTCACATGGGTCATAAACACAGTCCACCTTAAAGGTTGAGGCCTCCACCATGTGGCAGCCAGGGCAATTTGTTCAGAAGGAGGTTAGCCAGGTGAGCTAGCTTCTTATGTAGCCTCTGTAGGTGGAGCCTAGGGAGGAAGTAGCAGTTCAGGTATAGGTGGGGATTTTCCACTGTGGTTACCTCCATATTACACATTTTTCCACTCTTCCAAAAATTGTGACAGTGGTGCAATCCATTATAGTTTGAAACTCATCCTAGATAATTGGATTGTGATTTTCCCAAATAAGAGGTTTGCACTGAATCACCAAAATGATGTCTAGTTTTAGCAAGATCAAATGTTTTAGAGGTCTGACTGTGAAGCTACAAGCATTAATTATTCTCCTAGGCTATTTCTTTCATTACATTTAGAACAAATGTGAAACAGACCAGAGATCACCAGGGGCTGAAGCTATCAAATAAAATGAAAGCAGAGCATCAGAATAACAAACCTCTGTGGCTGGGGATTTTTTTTTGCAGTGTCTGAGATATTCAAATGAAGGAATTAAAGGATTGTATGAGAGTGAGGATTTATGAAATATGGATGCACTGACCCATTCAGACCTTTATTATGCTGCTTTGAGTTAGCGCACCCGTTCAAGTATTTCCTCATTTTTGTGTTGGAGATGAATTGATCAATGTGTTATTCAATCCATAAATCCACACTGAATAAACTAAAAATGCAATAAAAAAAAAAAATCTTTGAAGTTTTGGAAATGTCTCACAAAAACAAGGACCTATCATTTACAAAACAATTCAAATGACTTCATGTGGCTCCCAAGATATTGTCCAGTGGGTGAACTTTACTTCAAGCATTTGAATCCCATGGTAGCAAATTACAGACATCCACCCTCATCGCTTCCAGTCTATACTCCCCTGCTTGCCTTGCCATCCAGTGTTCCCAACCTCCTGCACAGGTTCCAGAGAGATCCAGACTTGATCAATGACCCTGCCTTTGCTGGTGCCCTCCCAAGTGACACAACCTGTCTGTTTGGTCTCTGGGTCATCCTCCTCTAGGTCTGTTTAGCCTGGAGGTTAGCTCTCCTGATGTCCTGCCCTGTGGTCAGACACCCAGGCTTCCCCGCCCATTGGTTCTCCAGCCCTCGGGCCATCTGCTTGAGGTCTTCTGCTGTGCCCCTGCTCAATGCTCAGGTTATTGCCCTGAGATTCTAAGCACTATTCATCTGCTCCCTGTCCACTGGCCCCCTGTAGTCCCATCAGGAGGGATGTGTCCACAGAGTGCCCTCTGCTGCCCCTTTGTTTAAATGATGATGCACACAGCAAAAATATACAATAATTGATGGCTTAACATTTGTTTGAGTCATTGACAGAACAGATACCGTGGTATTCTCAATAAATTGTAAACAATATACCTGTGTATTCTATCACAGTTGATTGTTAGTTATTGTCACATTGATCCAGCTCTTTGTAAGTGAAATAATGTTGTATTTCTGCAGCATTTGTGGATTTAACGTGACAGATCTCAGGTCTGTCTGTGACGTGCTTCATTCAGCTGTAATGTCAAGACGTGGCCACTCAGTGGCAGTGTTAGTCTCCAACTGACATCTGAGATTGAAAGGCTTTAGAGCCATTGTTTGGTGCTTTATAGCTGTAGTTTTAATTTTAGGGTGATCTGTCAGTGAATGGGAAAAATATCATATTCATTATTGTTTTCATCCCTGCATTATTATGTTAAGTGTAGTATTTGTTGTGTTTTTTATTTCCTTTGCATCCTCCTATTATTTACAGTCTGTGGTTGAGACTGACGTTATTTCAGATGGAGAAAGCAAACACTGGTTGTACCCATAGACTGTATATAAAGAGCTCATCTTTGAGCTCATTGCATTTTTGAGATTACTTGCTTTGTGACCATTAAGACCTATTTGATGGAGCAAGCAGTGAGATGGTAGTCTGTCTTCTACTGAGGGCCAGTTACAAACTGTATATCTACAGCTTGAAAATGTTCGCGAGCAGTAAAATCACAACATCGTCACTGCCCCCTGGTGGCTGTTAATACAGAATGTACCTCAGGTTCATAGACGCTTCATCATGTCAGCTTTGTCACACATATATATTTATGCTCGATCACTGTTTTCGTTATTACTCCTGCCTCCTCCATGTCAGTGGTTTGTATACGTTTAAATAGAGTTTTCTCAAAGATGCCTTCAGTTACTTAAGGAAGTTCTAATTGCACTAACACATATTAGTGTAGGAAACCTCATGATTGATAGCTGTGACTGACTCCTGATTGGTCGACGGTGAGTGTGGCTCCGCCTCTGCGCAGCTTTAACATCCGGAAATTTTTGGCTTCATTTCTAAATGGACATGCGTCATCCACGGAAACACCACGTCGTCAGGACGCTGCCAGCCAGTCATGAAGCTCGCAAACACGAAGTGATGAAACTTAAGTTAAATTAGCTTTAATACCCGTATGCTAACACGTGCATGCTAATTGTTTGTGCTGACGTCGGTGGAGCGGGTGGAGCCGCCCGGGCGTGTGGGGGGTAGCAGGCTCTCGCGGGGCGGGCGGTGTTAGTTCTCGGGGCAGCAGACGACTGCAGTGGGCTCGCTCGGTGTCGTTACACAGGTTCCGGGGCGCCGCTGCCAGCCGCTGTGCCTCCGTAACGTGACGCTCCTCAGTCGGGCAGACACACACCGAGTGATGCGAGAGCGGCCAGCGCCACCGGCCCGCACTCCCCCGAGCAGGAGGTGACTCGTTCGGCGCATGAAATTCCTCAGGTAAGAAAAAACCTCGCTGTGGTGGAAACGAATATGTCACGACGATCAAGCTAACCGCCGATGAGCCACTCATCAGTGTAGGGTCGCTCCTCTCCGGAGATGGAGGAGGAGGAGGAGGAGGAGGAGCGGTGGATGGGTGGATGGATGGATGGATGGATGGATGCTGATCTCCCTCTAGCCTGTGGATGTGTAGCCTGGGCGTCGGTGCTAACAACGGGGCTCTGAGCAGATAAAAACAAACAGTCGCTTCGTGTGTGTGTGTGATTCAGGTTGAGCGGTGCTCTCTGTGGAAGTGGGTTCCCACCTTAAGGACCACGGTGATTCACCGGTGCGCAGCCCCGGTCTACGCCTAAATGTATCGATTGTACTTCTGTTAACCACAGGCCTTCAGAGTCCCATCAGATGGGGAAGGTCATCAATTTTTACGCGTTCTCAGTGGTCCAGCTTTAAACCTCCATCTGCAGGCTGCTCTGAGTGCTCTTGGTGGAAATGGCTTTTTCCATCCTGATGCGTCTGCTCGTGTCTTCAACCTTCAGCCCTTTAACACACACACACTCTTTTTAATATGTATTTGATTTTCCCCCATCCATAGAGCCAATCACTAATCCGGAGTTGACCGCTGGCATCTGCTGTAAGGCTTCAAGTTGCATTGGACCTCAGTGGGATGTGATCTGTATCTCACACTTGGTGAAGGGTGTTTCTGTTAGTCTGGTTTTGATTCCATCAATTCAGCCTCGCCTGCTGTGTACCACCCTGAGCCAGCACCAGCCACCGGGGAGGGCACTTGCTGACAGGCGTCGTGTCAGGCTGTTCATTGTTCAGAGGGAGCTGGGGACATGGCTCGCAGGCTCTGCTTTACATCCAGCAACATTATATCCATACCGTCTGTCCTCACCCAGTCGTGCAGAGTGCTCCTCGGTCAGCCACTGTCCACTTGTGATGTGATATGTCTCCGGGCCTTTCTGGAGTCTCTTTGTGTTTGTTTTTGTTCTTGGAGCAGAGAGTGTCCTGTCCCTGTAGTGGATGCCGTCCACGGTGGAATGACTGCACACCACATGTTAACATGAGTCAATGTGGAAACAGGAGTGTAATCCTTATTGATGGTGCAGTAGGATTTAGATCCTGTAAGACTTCCATTCAACATTCAGCTCTTTATCTCCCCCCTTTATTAAGATCTGCGCACAAATGCACATGATTAATCCATCCATCCTTCCACACAAGTTTCGTGAAAATGGGTTCAGTTGTTTTTGTGTAATTTTGCTTACATACAAACAAAGAAGCACAAAAACCCTCCACCAAACAAACAGATGGGTTCAAACACAAGCTCTTAGGTGGAAGTAATGATACAACATCCCATCATTCCAATCATTTGACTCTAGAAGGAAATGTTTTGACTGTAGTTTTCTGAGACTAAACACGAACAGTTGGGGCTTGAAGGAGGAGTTGAGAGGAGAACTATAGCTGTGGTGCAGTTGAGGAAGAGATTGACCACCTGGACTATGGAGGATGAGGGCACATAGAGGAGGGTAATGTATGGCTATTGGAGAAAGTGAGGGGCCCCTGGAGAGCCATGACTGAAATCTGTAAGGCCTTGGAGGATGCACACAACATGTTGACCTGCTGCTGTGCTGAAAAGAGGAGAAGCTTAGCTTCATCATATTCCTGCTCCTCCTGTGGTGCTGTTTAGGTCTGTCGCTTCTTTTTCTTCAGTGTTCTTTGATGCATTTATCTCCGTTACACCCGTCGTGCCTCTCCAGCTCTGTAGCAAGGGACAGCATTTCTGAGTAGCACCTGCACTGAAGGACAAACACCCTCCCTGCTGTCTGCTGCATGGGCTCGTACTGCTGCTGCAGCCGGAGGATACTAAATCGGACTCCGATGGGGAAACAAAATAGGGCAACTGCCTCGAGCCCTGCTGCACAATTGATGAAGGATAATAACTATTTGGAAACGTGTGATTAAACCATTATCATATCAGGGCATTCGATCTAAACACTCGCTCTGATCAAACAACAATATCTCTTTAGTAGAACTGAGTCTTCCTCACTGTGGCAGCACGCATGACAGTGCTGCAGGGAAATCAGTTATCTGTTGCATAATATCATCTGTAATATCTTCTTAAAAGCTTTGCGTGATACGCTATGGATTTCACATGTCATACATTGACATTGTTGCTGCTGTCTAAAACATGTTGGTGTGGGCGGAGGGACAATAGCACGCTATTGTGCCCTCTGGCAAAAACATGATTCCTAGATGATAAACCTCCAGATGAAGCTACAGGGTGGGTGTCGATTTCCATGTAGCAATACATTTAAAACTGAAATGATGATTTATAATAAGGCTTTTTCAAAAAGAGTGTTCCTGCAGTGTTATTACGGACAGTTGCGCTGCTGTGGAATTGCTTTGTGAATGAGCAATTGAGGCAAGGAAATTTCCATCTATCACAGGATTTAGCATGTGGAATAAATGAGCTGTAAACCAAACAGCTGATGACTCGCAAACAGAGACTTGCAGAGGGATTACAGACTAGAGTACAGTATTCTACACCTTAAAGCTTGTTGGAGGTTAATCACTGAAATCCTGCGATTTATTTGAATAGGATTTCTTTTAACTTTGAAGTTACAAGTTTTAAATTCTTTACAAATCAGAGGAGCTGACCTTCTGACAGAAGAAACTGCAGGTCCAACTTAAAAAAGGAATTAATTAACTGCATGTTTTAAATTCTTATCACTTAACAGTTTTATCATCATTTCCAGAGACCATGAAGCTGCTGTTCAGTTGCTAAGATAGACTCAAAAACTCAGATATGTTCAATTAATGTTGCGTGTGTGATTTAGTGTCTGAACAGAAGAGTGCATACCTCAGAGAAGGCTAATTATCTCAGCATGCTGAAGAAAGTGTAAAAACACATCTTGGAGATTTTATCAGCATCCACTATAATATTGAATGGGTTTTCCTAGGATCCTGCACCACTCGTCCACAAAACTTGATGGAAATCACTTTTAGTCAAACAGCTTTTAAAAGTCCTGCTGACAGAAACACAAACAAAAACTGGCGATGAAAACACCGTGTCCATGACAAAAGACAATTATTTCTTGTACAAAATATGTTTCCATTAGATGCTAGTCATCCAATTATTTCATAGTTGAAGCCTTGACCTGTATCAAACACAACAGTTTTGGCAGCATGTTTGTTTACAGCCATGTCCCTGGAAGTTTGCGCTGAGCCCTCTCTTCCCAATGAAACTACAGAAAAAATGTCACGTTGTGATGCCTCTTGCCTCTCGGCCATGATGAGGCAATCATTTGTGACTCAATGATCTGACCATAACGGACCGCAGCATTATTCACCGTCTCTAGAGGAAATGTATGTCCAGATGACACCATTGCAACAGTCTCTCTGCTGCTTTGATTCTTCAAACACTGAGCTGTTCAACAGGTAGAGACTAACCTGCATACAAATCGCATGCACAGATCTTCATTGCCAGTTAGTGGTCACCAGTAAGAGAAAATTCAGATCAGCTTAAATCAGCTGGTTGAAAATAACCTTCCATTTTCTTAACCGGCAGCCTTTTTACTGTACAAGATAATTTGAAAAAGCACAAATTTTATATTTCTAAAGAGAGGCTCATTGATTGTCCTGCATTGAATATCTGCTGACTGCTCTGTTTGCATCGTAATTACTTTATTATTTGGCTATTTGCTTCAGCAAAGGCTTTTCTTTGAGTTTATCGTTTAGTCACAGTTGACTTTTCCTCACACGGGGGATGGTGTTAGTGGTTCACATGGAGTGGGTTTTAAATAAAGCATCATACAGTCAACTGAATGACTAAATGATGAGATGACTCTCCATCCTCTATCAGATGTTGATGCTGCCTTAAATCAAATTTTCAGTTTTCTACAAAGTTGGGCTTTTGGAGTAAAAAAATTTACCCATTTTTTTCTCATCGTGGTGTGAAAATTCTCCACAACCACAAAAAAATGCTGTGTTATGTAACAGTTAGTCAGTTGTCTATAGACGTGACTATCTTTGCAGGAGTTGTGTCATCCCTTGTTGTCCAGGTCGTGACAGTAATAGTATTACATGCATTAATATGACAGCCACATTAGTTCTTCCCAAGTTGTTGTGACAGTGCTGTCTCGTTCGATTTGTGTTTTTTCTTGAAAGTGTGATCTTTGTCTCTGCCTCTGTTGGGCTTCAGAAAAATCTCTCTTGACTCAATCTGGAGACACATCTACTGCCTACACTTTTCATTCCCTTGCTACTATGACCTGTTTGTGGCTTGACCAGTCTTTAAGTGTTTTTTTTCTCTCCATGAAGTGTCAACTCGAGGCTCAGCAATATGACCCGTTATTATCTTTAGTAACAAGTAAAGGGGACTTGTAGAAATCCAGGTCACATCCTGTGGATCAGTCAGGCATGTTGAAGGGTGCACTGTTTCAAGATTTAGTATTTTCAACGTTTGTGACAGTTCTTAATATGTGTGCCAGCCTTTGAACTGGAGATTCATTGTAAAATTCCTGGGGTGATAGAGATAGAGGCTATATCGTTAAATTATCCTTTCTGCCATTTTATCTACCATTTTATTATCATACCTATCTCTCTGTCTCTTTTTCATGCTCTAAACTCTTCATTTTCTGAAAAGCCAGTCTCCAGAGTTGAAACACTGTCTTTGCTCTATCGCCTTTGTTCGACACATCAGTGACCTGTGCTGTTCGGTAATCAATATTGGAGCTAGCTGAGGCATGGAAAGGTTTGTGAGAGATTTCCCTGGGCTGAAGCATGTGCTATGTGCACTTTTCTAGGTGTTCAAAAGGACACAGGCTTCAGTCAAGTGTGAACTTGACTAGATCAGTTCCTAACCGTTTTATTTATTAAATGCATGGTATTAATGGAGAAAGTTCATTCTGGACATATTGTATATAATCATAGCAAGAACCCAGTGTTATGTCAGTAAGCTCAGAGAGACAAGCACGCATAAAAGTTACTATAATGACAAATAGTCTTTCAGATTTGAGTACCCATGTGATATGTACCCTAACTATTCAGGCATTGGCACCACTATGATATGCATTCTAAACATTTGGTTTATCTGCTCACCCCAATATTGAGAACATAAATCTAACTTTGGTCTGTTATGGCATAAAGCTGATGCTGAAGCAAGCAGAATCATATCCTGTTTCAGACAGTTTCAGTATCCATAGATGGTATCTACTGGCAATTACTGTACTATATTTACAGTGAGCACTATCAGGATCTGCTATCAGCTTATCAGATATTTTCATTTCAGACTGAATATATTTTTTGGAGATGGCTTTGCTGACTTTTCCCCTATGTCTGCCTCAACATGACGATTTAATCTAACTTTCTCTTATAATCAAAGTAAAAATCAAATCATACTTGGCATGTTTGCTAAGGTTATCTTCATATAGAGGAATGTCAAAAGAACAAAATTCTCTCTAGATGTATTTTCTGAGTTGTAAGTAGTTAAAACTGCTGTTCAAAGTTACGTTAAGGGGTGTCTCTTAGATTAAACTAGGTGATGTGTACACGCCTCCCTTTATTGGCATGCAAATGAGTCCTAATCAGTTTCATGCTGTGGTTTAATCAGGTCGAATTGGGAGGAAAAAAACAAAATGGCTAAAAAGAAAGAATGAAAGAAATGCTTCCCTCACACTGCTCGTTAGAAAGAGAAACCCATTCTCAGCTGCATTAATCATGGTGACACGAAAGAATCCCTCCTTGCCAACATTCAGTGAGAAAGACAGAGAATGCTGTGAAACAGTGCTACTCAAATACTGGCTGGTCTGACTTCGGTCCTCTTTCGCTCAGAGGCTGGGTCTGATGTGAAGAATTTGACCAGATGAGAAAACCTACTGCACAATTGTAGGTACTAGGAACCAATTTAGCAACTGGAATGTGATACCATTCCCCAATGGTACCCATTGTTGTTCACTGTTGTTCACTATCTCTGTAGAGATAACATTTGTGTCCCCATTTCACTTTATTTGCGTAGTCCATACTGTAAAGTATTCAATTCATTCATATACAATTCACAACATTGCCAGCTTTGCATTTTGCTTCACAAAGTAGCACTGTTTAACATGAATCAGTTGATAAGATTGACATTAGGAGGGCGTCGTTTTTAGTACCATAACTGGTATCCCAACCCGTGTTACTTTACTGTTAACACACTCATGAGCAAGAAGAGATTTAAAGCTTAGTGATAGTGTGGGACTGGATCCAAAAGAGAATCAAAATCTATGTGGCTGTTGTGGTACATTATGTTCAGAGTGAAACACAACATAAAACAAGACCACGAAACTAGATCAACTAAAATTAGACACATTTTAGATACAGCATTGATATTTATTTATTGTAAGAGATCTAATCTTTGCGAAAAGTCAGTGTTGTTAGTTTTGGGTTATGAGAGCGTGTGTGTTAAGGCCAGCGTGTGTATGACCTTAATAAACCCATTTTACGTCCCCTCCTGCTGCGCCATGTGTCACAAGATGACTCCTCAACCTCGGTATGCTGTCACTTCATCTCATTACTTAGACCTGAGATGCATTCACCAGACCTGCTTGTTAGGCACCACATTTGTTTGAAGAGCAGTGTGGCGTTAGATGTACAGAGAGCTTCACCTGCCTTTGTTGGACTGCACAGTACATTTCCTTCTGGTAGATTTTTTTTCATTAGCACTGACAGGTACTGTGTTTACAAAGGAATTTATCAGGCTCATCTCCAAATTTGGTTACTGCAAAACACATCAGTTCACAAACCACTCAGTAAAGACAGGGAGGGTTTGGTGAACACCTAAAGGCAGCAGCACCTGTGGAATAGTGGCATGTTATTAACAGCCTTTTCCATATTAATGCTTTGTATTTGTTGAGAGGTTTACCTGTTATGTACTTTTCTGTCAGCGTTTGGTCCCTTAGGGCTGCTTGCTAAATACCACAGGAAACCAATCTCCCTCTCAAGCACATATAGAGCTTAGCTTTTGCTCAGTTATTGCTCTGGGACAGGACGTCACGTCAGCAGGGCAGTGCGCAACCTTGTAGAATGTTGACGCAGTGTTAAATGCCCCGGGAACAGCTTATGCAAGGTTTCAGAGAGAGCAGGGAACTGAACGCCCTTGCCTGTCATGTGAGACGAGGGAGAGAAGTTTGAAATCAATGGGGATAGATTTCCTGCTGAAGATTGGCTTTGATGAGCTCAACTGTCCGCGTTCATACAGGTGTGTTGTCTATAGGTCAGCTTGTTCTCGTGTGTTTGTTTTTGTCCTGACATGAGCGTACGCAGTATTGAGGCATCCCGGCTTTCCTCATTAACATGCCATTCATAGTTCACTTCACATATTATCCCACAGGACTGAGAACTAATAATATCTGTCACTACTGTACATTAGGCTTCTGTTTGAGGACAACAGTTCATTTATTATTTATAAACTAAATAATAGACAGAGCCATCAAAAATGATTTTTATGTCAAGCCCTAATTATGTTTTCATTTGGCAGTAATTTGGGTTGGAATTTGTCAATTTGGTTATAAGTCATAAAATGGTGCTTTAAACAGTTGATTATTTCAATGGCCACCTATTCCTAATTTTAGTGTGTGACAGAAAGCTGGGAAGAACATTTATGAATATTTAATATGTTAATTATTGACTTTACTATCTAACGAATCCAGGATACAGATCCACAAACAACAATACCAGCAGTTAATGCTAAAATATACTAATTTACATATCTGAAACTGTAAAAACAGGGTTTGGCTTTATTTACCTTGGAATAGGTACATATGTGAACATACACACCTCTGGAACCAGGGCTATACAATTTTCCTTTCCTAGTTCCTAGATTGTAGCAGTCTCGAGTATCCTTTGGATTAGTGGGGAGTGTGATGTGCTGAGTGTTTTGTCTCAAACGCTGTTTAGCTGCAGTGTGCTGCAGTGTGAGTTGGACCTGTGGGACCAATCCAAGCCTAAGGGCTGTATGCAAGTAGGAGGGGAGTCATTGTGAACTAGAGCAGTGGTGCGATGAGAGAGGCACTATCATTGCAACCGCTCTCTGTGCTACATTTATCATACGTCTCCTATATTCTGTTTGTGGGGACACACCCAGCACCGGAAAATACATGGGTTCCATAGATAAATTACTCGTTTTATTCCTAAGACTGAAAACGAGGGGAACAAAAGCATGTATATCATTGGGCTGACATAAAGATCAAGCGCTCTCTCCCGTGCATGCAGTCAGGTTGAATACTTGATGTTGCTCCCTTGGTGCTGCAGCCTTTTTTGCAGATAAACCTGCAGACTTGATGTTGTTGTTGATCACTATGGTGCGACAGTTGCATGGTACAAAGACGAAAAACAGCTTTGTATACCTTGCCATCTATGCTTAATGCCTTTGAATGCTACCATCCAACATTTTCATAACAAAACAATGCATGCGGCAGATCAAGCTGGCAGTGAGCGCCCTCTTCTCCATCATAAGGCAGACTGCTTCAAGTAGTCTACTGGGCTTTCATGGTTAAGTGTCACATCACTGTCCAATAATGAACTGTAATGATCAAATGAATGTTTGAATTTAATAAAATGTGACAGCCCTAGTGTGTAATAGTCATATTTAGTGTCTTTTATTTTGGTATGTTTGAGAGGGGAACACTTAAGTGGCTTTTTTACACTTGGGCATTGCTCATGTTTTCTTCTTAATTGTGTTTCTGCCAAACTTTGTATTCCCCTGGAGGAACAACTTTGCGAGTGTTGATCACTTGCAATTCAAACTCTCATCTGTTTCTGTCTTTATTCTCTCACACCAACATTTGGCCAGATAAGTCAATGAATCTCAGATGAAGACCCAGTAACATGTAACAAGATAGTTTTCAGTTTTTGTTTACAGCCAACTGTAATTCATGCATTACTGAGTGTAAACCCCTTGATATGGTTTTGTGTCATGTCCTGGGAATTGCAGCGGATTAGCTATTCTGTTATTTGGTAAATACATGAAGCTGCCACTGTTGATATCTTCAACACTCTTCAGCTGTCTGAAGGTACCACTTCACTTAACACATTCCCCAGTGGCTGCAGTGAAAGAGCCATCATACTGACACTATACCACTGCTGGTGTGTTTTCTGGTCAATCTGAACCAACTGCTGAGTCGGGACAATAACCTTGAGGCTGTCACTAGGGGACTCAGGCCGTGAGGATGAGATCTGACACGTGGTCTTGGCTTCATGGCAGATGGTGAAGCCCTGCTGACAGTTTGTGAAAATACAGCTGAGCTAATGTAGCTTCTTCACAGGGTCTGCTGTAGAAATGTTATTGCATGGCACTTCCTCTCGTGTAGCCATGCACCAGTGTCTCAACCAATAGGGGTCCAGAACATTTCCTATGCTAAATGCTGATTTAAGCAAATCAAATAATGCAGTAGTATATTTTGGAGTGGCACGACAGGGCTCTCAATTTATCCAAAATTCATGTGAAACAAATTTGATGTGCAATTTGTTTGAATGTATTTGGGAAGGTTGAACACTTAATTCCGTTCTTCTATCGTGCAGTTTTACTTCGATGGAAAGCTGACAGGTGAGAGCCTGCAGATTTAAGATTAGTGCAGTTGCATGGTACAAATTTAACGGAGTCTTGCCTTTTGTTTGTTTGTCATTTTGCATCTATGCTTCGGAACTCAAAACACCTGTGCTGCCTGTGCTGCTCCTCAGATGCTTTGGGTTTGTGATTTCCCACGTAGGCTGGTACTGTCATCCATTTTGGGTTAGGTTAATAAGAGACTGTAAGTGACCATATATACCTATAGGCTGGCCCTGTGACGGATTGGTGATGTCTCCAGGGTGTGCCCTGCCTCTCGCAGAATGTCAGCAGAATTAGTGGTATAGATAAACTTGTCACAGTGTCCCTCAGCTGTGTTTCTCTTCTCTCCAGACATTCCCTCACTGCTCTGACCCAACAAACCTGTTTGACATCATCAACAGTTCAAAGCTCAGAGTTCATGCCAAGCTGTGTCTTGACGCGGGTTGTCAGTTTGATGCTCAGCTTGACGCTCTCTCTCCTTTTGTGCTTTAGGTTGTCCCCTGGAGCAAATAAACAAGCTGCTCTTCCTACCTACGGATATCAGTAAGTTAGCTTCAATGTGCCTTTGCAATTTATTGCAATATAATGGTGTGTTGAGTACTGCGGTAGGAATTTGTATAGTTTCACAAAAAAAATGATTCCAGATCTCCCAACGTGTAGTGATGGTTGAAACAAAACAATATTGACAGAATGACTTCTCCCTCATGTGTGTATTTCTGTGCACTGCTGAACTCAGACCCGCTGCTGGGTACTGAGCAGAAATAGATGCAGCAACCTCTGGGCCCCAGAGAGCTTCTTAACTTGCCTCACTGTCCACTGAGTCATGCCATTCAGTGATACAAACAAACAGCAAAGGGAGGAGATGAGAAGAGGCAGTGTGACTAAAAGGACGGGGAGAAATGGAAGAGAAAGAGCCAACAGATTTTGTGCCGTGGAGGTTGATTTAGAAAGGTAACATGGAGATTTTTTTTTGGACCACACAAATTTGGTCTGTATGTTTGAACTTTCCTCTGCCAAGGCTACTGTTCCATCTCGCCATGTCAAAGCACTATTTCCCATGAATTTCCTTGACCGTGACCGGCCATATTCTAGTTCCTCCAGCCACAGTTTCATACTGAATGCATCTGTTTTTCTGTTGTGTGTAGTGCTATTTGGAGAAGCTAGTCTTTCACAATAGTCGTGTACCTGTCACTCATAATCTGTCGCGTGGAAGAGCAACATTTCTGGGTGTGTGCATCCCTGGAGAAACAAAGTGTAAATGTGATCTACTTGGTGGATCTTGTCCACATCAAGCTGTTCTATATAAGCAGCAGTACAGGATGAGATGAAATAGTGGGTGGGAACCTGTAGGCACCCAGTGCGCTGATGGACGAGGAGGCAGAACATTAGGGGAGAACTTGGCCAAAGACATATTGTACAATACAGAATCACACCGTGTTGTGAGCTTCTCAACGCTGCCTCTGCTCATCATTTATTAAACTTCATCTAGAATATTCATCCACCCTGGTACAGCAACATTCTCCCTTGAGAGAGAGAGAGGGGGAGAGAGAGAGAGAGACAGACACTAGAGGTTGAGAAATGAATATTTTTTTGACACATGGCAATGAAAGCTTGGACGACTCTGCATCGATGCGGTGATGGAACAGACTCCTCTTCTGTCCGAGGGTCTTCCCCCATTCTGAACACGTGTTCACCATGCACATGCGGTTCATGAGAGAACGCGAGACGTGCACAGTCAGGCCGTCAGGGTTCTGGATTCATGACACCATCAATCAATAACTAAATTTATGTCGTGATCACTTTTTTTCTGAGCAACAGAGATGGGCAGACACACACATACACACAAGCTGCAGACAGGAGAGAAGTACTTCCTGCAGATTATCACACAGCACAAGCGATGCCCTGTTTATCCAGGAACATAAATATTAATTGAGCAGGTTTATATAAAGATCAGCTCTAAGTGTGATGGATTAGAAAAGAGCAGTGGAGCCGAAGCTCTTGTTGTTTCAGCAGCGTAATGCCCCTGGATGTTGCCCTGATACAGTGAAGGATGAAGATGCAACACAAGTCTAAACTGAAAAATGTGACACTGACCACTGATACACACAGAATTCAAATTTTTTGTAAGTATGGAGATGCATGGATAATCGCTCTTTCATGAAATCGTAGCCATCTGAATTGAATTGCGAGGTGCCTCCTCTTGCTGAGACTCAATCTTTGTTGTTCTATCCACTTGAGTATCACCCATCATTGACCTACTTCTTCCATCAATTTCCTTTTGAAGATTCTGTTTCCTTCTGACTTGGACGTCATCCTCTTGTGGAGGGATTAAAGAGTGACAGGGCGGAGCTGTTTGTTCCGACTGTGGTTTTGAGTTGTGACTCCAGAACCAGATTATTGACATGAGCCTCACACTCACACTTGAGTGGGTCCTTAATCAGCCTCAAAATAGGTCCCCATCCATCTGCATGTCACTGATAGTGTTTATGGGAAATTCATGGTTGTTATGAATTCATACAGGGAACTTAGCCCAAGACTAGTTTTGAGGAGAGCTGCCTTTTGAATTTGTGTCAGCACAGTGATGTGTGCTCCCCCCGCCAGCTGCTCTGCTTCACTTCTTCTGATTAAATGCTTTGCAGAGGGAAGTACGGACAAAGAGTCTGGTGGTCCCCTAACTTGTACTGAATCATCAAATGTGTACAGTGACTGAGTCACTTGGGAGTTTGACGCCAAACTACGAAGTTTTTGCTGTTAACTGTGCGAGGAATCCTCAGCATTTTTCCTGACTTATGCTTTTGTAATCATGAATATTTCAACAACTATATCAGTCAGCCAGTATTTAGAGTAATATCCACTTTTATTGTGTGTGTGCGTGCCTTTCGACCCACAAGCGCAAATGTGGGAGGTTTCCATGAATGTTTGAGGTCCTCTGAGAAAGCTGTGAAGAAAAAAAAACAATTAAAATTTTATAGTTTCCATCAAGCCAGTGTGACGTCGTCCTGCACTGTGTCCTTCTACCAGCGTGTAGCAACAACCACAATGCATTGTGACCATGCATTTTAAGAAATTAAAGTAGAAACAAAGGTATCATCACAAACAGCATCTTGCTTAAAATTAAATCCGTTTATTAAGTCTATTAAGTCTTTTAGGTCAAAAACTAAAACGCGTTTCCCCAAATTTAATCTTACTATTTCCTTCAAGGATTTATTACTTGAACCTTGATTTTAGTGAAGTTATTTTACATTATTATTTCCTAATGTCAAAGCATGTTCTATAAGTCCTTTTTAGTAGAATTTTTATCCACATGTTGACGACTAAAGAGGGGGAAGGTCCACAATGTTGTTTTAGAGCAAAAAAGACAAGATACAGAGTGATGTGATGTAAGGGGATTCAAATGAGAGCTGCAATAATCCAGATTTTTGTGGTCATGGGATCAGCGCTGCTGTTGGCTCTGTTTGTCCAGCCAGCGCTGCCGAGCCCTGTCAGAGCCGTCTCTGCCCTTGCTGTCTCTTATGATCCCTGGCTTCGTCCCCAGGGACAGTGAAATTAGTACTCAGCACACCACAATGAAATGACTGAGGCAATGTATCTACAAGCTGCCATCTTTGGCATTGATTTATTTCTCCTTGGAACTGACCTTTCATGGAATAAATGAAAGCACGGCATTGAGCAATTAGTACGTACTGATGGGACATAAATCTGGATTTACAAAATGGCTCCAGATGGTTGCCTTTTGAAAACATTCCCCAAACACATGTTATGTTTATGCTACTATGGCTTCAGTGTAATGTCCTTTCAATTAAACTTTATTTATACACGCACACACCTGAATTGATGGCTGAACATATTTTGTATCAACACAAAGTTGATCACATCATGTCAATGCTATTTTTCTGAACTTTGTTTTATTAGCCATGAACCTTTGCTGCGTCTATCGTACCATCCATTTCATGAACTGGAGCACATTTTTAATTCTAATTCTATATTTTTGACAGCCATCAAATGTGTCCTGGCATGTCTTTTCTTTTTTTATTCCTTTTTAGGTTTTTATGTACGTTTTGTGACTTTGTCATCTCAAGGGATATTTGTGAGTCTAGTTTTTAATTATAAAATGACGCGAAATCCTCAGTCTTGTTAACAGCTTATTTGATCTTATTAGATCACCCCAGTCATTATTGCCTGACTCATGGAGGATTGAAAATGAGAGAGAAAATAAAACCATTTTATATAGAAACCGCTGTGATCAGGTCTGCACATGATTTTTTTTCTTTCTTATTTTGACACTCCCCAGAGCAAAACCAGTGTGACGATGCCAAATGTGAACAGATTAACATGCTCCAACCTTGTCTCGGTGTAACCCTGAGCCGGAGCCATCCTCATTACTAAACAGAGGCTCTAACTGTGCTCTTGTTTGGCAGAGTTTCCACTGTGCGATGTGAGTGAGATTTCCCCAGTGCAAACTATGTTTAGCAAATCCGCGACCTTAAAATAGCGCGGAATCATACATTATTACATAGCGGGACTGCCTCCTCTGTCAAACTTCACTTTCTGCTATGATTTGTGTCTCCATGTTTTCTCCAACCTTCCACATCTGAAAAGATTCCCCAGCCTCATTAGCATGGCTTTCAAGTTGATGTGAAGAGACTCACGGGCTTTTCTGTCTCTCAAAAGTAAATGCACTTAAAAAGAAAAACCTTTGTAGAGTCTGCAACACGGAGGAATAGATTTTAGAGTTTCGAGTTTGAATAAGGAAGTTGTTGGGGAAATAGGAAAACACACATAGAGGTGCTTGTGGGATGTTAGAGCATGTGTTTGTGTCTACGCATTTAGGGTGCCTGCTTTCTGGCATAAACACTGATCTTGTCAGGATCAGCAGACCTCTTTTGGATCAAAGCCGGTCCTAATGGGGCAAAATGTAATTTCTGAGTTCCCAGGTGAGGTAAGGGATTAGATGTGGATAGCAGTTAGGTTTGGGTTGGGCAATGATTCCTTGTGGTTATTAGGGTTACGGATAATGGTTTGGTTCGGCTGTTAACAGTGAACAGCAGGCAACGCAAAGTCCTGATATGGATAGCTGTGCAGGCCTGTGTGTGTGTGCGCGCGTGTTCAGCAGAGGGTGGGCAGATTTCAATCTTCCATCCTGACTCTGTGTGTTTCTCTTGGGGTCAGTAAAGCATAAAGGATGCTGGGAGGTTTGACGCCTTCCTCCGATCCTGCCGCTGCTTCAGGAGGATTGATGTGACAATTTCCACACTTGCGACACACACATGCACACGCCACACTCAGGCAGTCAGGTGCAACAAGCTAAAGCATCAACTCGCACTCACTGTCATACAGATCCGAGACGCAAACACACACATGGCCGCAGTCAGATAAGCGAAATGTCAGCGCAACACGGGAGCGCACCGTTTATCAAAAACGAACGTCTTTTGTGTTCGTCTGTCTTTTGTTCTAGTCAGGAGCGATGCTGCTCGTCTGTGTGGGCCAAGATGCCGGTGTCCGTGTGATTAATCCTCGGCCTGTCAGCTGGCCAGCGGTGATACTGACACCAGACAAAAACTTGCACAAAAGCGTCGCAGCGTGCATGCTCTCACGCTCTGTTTCAGGGTGAGCAGATGCGTGCAACTTGGACGAGCAAATTGTTGCAAAGAAAAAGATGAGGAAAGCGTGAGACGCACGGGAGCATCACGCTTTGTTTTCAATCCACAGTTAATTACAGTCAACACTTTGGTCTGGTGTTTTCAAAGCTTCGCATTCACAAATGCACCACCCTTAAACAAATATGTATAGATGAGGAAAAAGGCAGTCTTGAGCTGATGGAATGTGCAGTATGGTGTGTGTATGTGTTTGTTCACTTGTGCGACGCGAGTGCTGATGAATATTTCCCTTCTCTGTTCCCTGAGGGGCCGTGTGATTGATCGAACCCAGAAGTTATTTCATGTGCCTGCCACCAAACTGCATTAGCGGGCCGAGCCGTTACCACTCAGCCCGTCTGTCTCTCAACAAGATAAGGGATATTTGCTGGCCCCGATATTGCTCGCTCTGTCCTGCGCTGTCACGGGTTACAATGACCATCACTGCATTCAATGAATATTATTAGCATTTTTCTCAGGAATCGTTGGGAGTGGGGTACAGCATTGTGGGAGGAGAGGTGTACACTGTTTTTGTCAGCGGTCTGATATCTCAGCAAGCTCTTGGAGAATAGTTACCTCTGCGGTGCTTTGTCCAAACTAAACACGGCCGACTGTCAATTATCCAATATCACCTTAACAAGAAGTCACCTGGCTCAGCGTTTTTTAAGCCGCCAGCCGCTGTTGTTCTGGTAAAAAGCATCAGACAGAGGTTAAGAGAGTAAAGTCTGCTGAGAGAAAACTGCTGTTGATTAAAAGTTGACAAAGAACGAGGATTCGAGGCCAGAGGAGAGCTGCTTCAAGTCAGGGGTCATTCAAAGCAGCACTGAGGGATCAGGTGGTGCATTGTGTCAGCCAGGGAGCCATTTCTCACCTTCCCCTCGCCACACTGTAATTGACAATTCAGGAAGAATGGCGGAGCTTTGCAGCAGGAGGGGTTCGAGGCTGGCTGTTAGCCAGAGTCAAGACAACATGAAATAACCACTGTTCTTCTGGTGACTTTTATTCATGTGGTTTGACTCAGTGGAACTAATGGCCACAAAGTCCTATTAATACTGAAGACATAAAGCCAGGATGGGTTGCAGATGTGCCAACATTCTGACAGTAGTATAAAGTCTGCTCTGGAGTATTATAAGTGTTTTATAGTTGGTCTAATTAGTTCCGAGGGTCACCACTGACTGGATTTGATGACATGCTTTCATTGCTCTGTTACATAAGCCGTTTTTAACACATGGGGAAAAAAAATCAATCTGGACATTATCAGGTCATTGACACTGGCATCAGCCGTTAGCACTGATTGATGTGGTCCCTTAAAGCTTACACCAACACCCTGAGTCCTTTCTTCAGGTTTTTGTACATGGGGGGCATACAATGTCTAGCTCATATGTTAGAGGATCATCAACATGTGAGAAGGGTCATCAGAAAGCCGCTATAAACTAGCATTAGCATTCTGGAGACTTAACTGAACCATTACCACTACTTGTCTAGTCTTAACCCCAGACCAATGTTGGGGGGCTTTGTCCCCCAACATTGAGGAATAAGGGACTTGGTGTCCCTCCCCAAGTTACTGGTCACTGACACACACCTGGCCAAACAAATGTCATCTCCATAATCTGTATTATCTTCTATCGATTGATTTAATTGTCACACTATAGTTTGGCTAATCCAGAGCTGTGTAAAAGGATTTGTTGTTGCATCCCAAAACACTTTTTGTCCTGCTGCTGCTAATATGCTGATGTTTTTTGGTGGCAGTGCAAACGGTGAATGGGTGTTAGCGCGGCACCGAAGCTGATTATACTGTCGTACCTCAAGTCCATGATTTTGCAGATACTAAAAACGTGATGTTTTTTCATCTGTCTCACTTTCGCTCGTTCTCATCAGTAACCAAGGCCAGTTGACGGCTTCAATTAAAGCCTGTGAAATCGTCCCAGTATGTGTGTCCCTCTGGGGACATTTAGCCGTGTTTAGCTCTCTGCAAGCTGGGCTTGTCGCCCAGGCAAACTTTACAGAGTGTTTCATGTTGCTTCTTCAGATGTAGGCCAACCTAACCCTGTGGACTGCCTGGCCAGAGCCCACAGATATGAAATATGTGTTGGCACTGTGACTTAACCTGGCTGATCCTTTCTTCTTTCTTTTTTATCTTATCGCCACATGGAGCATGTATTAAGATAAGAAGGCAAACTTTTTTTTCAGCTGATATCAGGGCTTCAGGATCCTATTTTTTTCTTGCATTAGTTAAGTTAGTTAGCAATAAACTTCCTTCTTACCTTAATTTCAAGGAACATTCAGTCAAATATTGACATTTCTTAACAGTAAAGTGAATCAAACAAACCCAAAGTAAACTGGTACTGTTGAGGTACAAAAGCAGGTAGCGTGTTCAGCATCTGGCTTCAGTGTGTGCGAGTACAGCTGATGGAACATTAGTACATTTGAAGTTAAAAATAGTTTGTTTTGCAGAAGCAAATGTACGCTTTCAACTGTTTGTTTTGTTTCCAAAACTGCTAAATAAATAAATAAATAATGGGTGCAAGCGTGCTTGTGTTTGCTCTGTAGTGGGGGTTATTTGATGACTGGCTGAGATGGTCCTCCCCGAGAGACTGCGCTGGAAAACAAAGGGTTGCCATGGTAACAGTCAAGGGTGAAGGAGGAGGGTGTGTCTGTGGCGCTGTGCCTGAAGTGGCGAGATGGACATTGGCAGGCGGAATGGCGGGGGAGCGAGCGGCGTGTTCGGCGGTCCTGTGCCATTTGTGCGGCTCACCAAGTCTCCGCTCTGCCTCTCTTCCTGTCCCCCGCCTCGCACCCTTGTTGTTGTCCTCAAGTGAGTGGGAGGCTGTAAGGAGAACAAACGCTGCATCTCAATGAGACAGCTGAGAGGAAACTCATTTTCTCGCTCTGTCTCTCTCTGATGGTGCTTTTATTCTTTTATTTACAAGCCACATAACTGGGCATGGTCAGGTTATTACACAATTCATCAATAAGCTGTGTGTTTAATGACGTGGAAGCGTTGGGAGGGTCGTTTAATTAGTTCTACAGATGTAATCTTTACAGGATCGAATGAAGCAGCGATTACGTCATGGGTTATGGAATTGCTTTTTACAGTATCTCAGAAAATAAGATTCTCCCCATCATGCAAGGATGTGCTTCTCAATACCTTTGGTCTCTTGTCTGGAAAAAATAAAATCAGTTTGGTAAATCAGGAAGCGCTGGAGCTATGTCAGGACACAGGATGGCTGTTTCATGACCAAGGCTTTCTTCTTTCCCGGTTATCGGTCCCAGCAGAGCTTGACCGAAGCAGTTAATGCCTGTATTAATATTTTTCACACAGTGCCCCTACTACCCACAAAAATACAACAGAACTGAATTTATAGCATAATGAGCCATGTAATCGAGGGAGATAAGGGGGAATGAGTGGTGAGTTGTTTTTCAGGATCTGATCATTTGGCACAAATACTGACTCTGGTGTCGAATCAGGTCCTGCATCTTTTGCATAATCTGCAGAGAAAGTATCATTAATGTAGAAACATTCAACCCTGAAAACATATTTGAACTACAAAGGGTGACTCTCTTGGGTCGGTAACACTGAAAGGCCAGTGATCCACCTAACGCTACAGTTAACACTGTGGCGACGGCAGCTGCCTTTCTGCCTACAGGATGTTTCATTACTGAAATGAACTTGAACAAGAGTGAACATGATGTTTAACCTTTCCAGTGAGCCTCTGCCTCCACCACTCCCACTCTTTACAGTGCTACTCCACTGAGCTCTCATATGAATGCTCCTCATTGCAAACAGCTCAAAGATGTCAAAAAATGATGATAATAATTTTAAGGAATAATTTCAACTAATTAAAATGCATGTCATAGGCCAGTGTTGTGACCTCAGTGATTTTATCACCCTACATGTGCCAAAGGTCTCAAGAGACACACATTTCCGTCTCTAACGCAGACTGAAGCAGAAGTGCTGCAGCCTGACTGATGCTCCTCTTTCTGTTCTTTTGTGCCGTCATCACTCCTCTCCCCCATTCCAGAGAGACATTAGTATTCCCAAGACCTGTACTGACCGAACCATCTGCTGTTACTGGACTACTCGTCTTACCTTCACTCTCCTTAGCTGTTCTTTAAGGCACATGCACACCCACACACACTGAATACAGATACTGCAATCATGGTGTGCTGTTGTTAGTAATGTGTGTGTGTGTGTGGGGGTGTTCCTACCTTCCTACCTTTTAATGCCTTATGTAGAAGAAATATATTGTGTGTCTACAAAGAGATACACAGTGATTAGTCCAGCTGGATTTTTTTTTTTTTTTTTTGTGCCACTCATTTTCTTGAGTCTACTGTTTTCTATTCAGGTTCGCATTGGGGCAGGAGTGTTTCTCTGTGTACATGAAGCAGTAGGAAGATAAACAACCTGCTCGGGGAGACTCGCGCAGATCCAGTCTTTTGAAATACCATCTGAGGCCAAGTGCTATTAGAGATCGAGGAGGAGCATATGATAGAATAGAATGCTGTCATATTTTGCGTTTCTTTTTCGAAAAGGCTGGACTCAAAGTGCAGAAAGGCACAGACACAAGGACACAATGTAAATAGTTGTTCAGGGAGGCTTCCAAGAAAAGCACCTCAAGGAAGACAGGGCGCTGTGATTTGTTATTGGGGTAACCTTATGTTTAGATCAGGGTTCCAGTCCGAAGAAGCTTGTTTACTTCATATCGAGGCAGATCACCATGGTACCTTGCTGAACGGCTAAGCTGTTCCGGAGAAGGTTATGGTGGAGATGAGTGATAATCTCCCCCCAGTGACAAATCAATCCCTTTACTGCACTGTTGCGCAGTGCACATTCTCCTTAAAGGGAAGATCAAGGGAAGTACCAGTCAATGGCTGGTTGGTTAACACACACAGTACATCTCAATCTCCTCTGTTTCCAGATGCACAAGGTGCATCATCCTGTTATCAAAATACCAAATGTGCACAGTTACGTTCAAATACATCCATATGTTTTGTTAACTAGTAATTTTTGCGTCCATTTCCACCATAGTGTGGACAGTGTGTCTCACTAAAGCTCATTATAGAGGCCACATCACGTGATTAAGTGAAATGATTTCATCTCTCATCCAGGAGGTTCCTTTACTACAGTACCACAGGTCTTGTTAGTAAAGAACAGATTCACAACTCATGGCCCTGAGTTATCTTGTTCCCATTCATTATTATGTTGTGGCAAGAGATGTTTTTGCAGCTGTTCTTCATGCATTTAGCTGCTCTAACAGATAATGTGTTTGTTGTGTTTGTACTTTTTGGATAATGGCTGGTGATGGGTCATGTGTCATTCACACTGCCACTTTCACGTGCAGGCACTCAGATCTTGATGAGGAAAATCTGGGTTGTCCTACCAAGTGGCTAACAACTTTCATGTGACCGCTTGGCTTGATTAGGTTAAGTTCTGGGTATGTTGACCTCTCTTCTCTGTACAGGTCCCTGGTGAGGAAATGACTCGCAGACACTCACAGGCAAAATGCAGACAAATAACAAGAGGGAAGAAGGGAAAAAAGTGGGCTGGAAACATAAGGAAAACAGAGCTGGAGGGTTCAGATAACAAGATGTCGTTGGAATCCAATTTAAACTTTATTTGTAAATCCAGCCGATTCCAGCTAATGCTGCTTTAATTTGCCTTATCTTTCATCTTTCTTTCACAAAAACCACTGAGATTCCAGCTCACTGCAGAGAACATTATTATTCTCGATTCCACTGCCGATATCATGGCAGAGGCCGATGCTGGAGTTTCAGTGTCACTGTAATAAATCTCAGATCAAATTGGTTTCACCATGGTGCTTTGCCTGTTGAAGGCAAATAGAAAACCCTTGCGCTGAGGTGAAACATAAAGAGAAACTGTGCAGCAGAAGGTGATTTAACAGATTCTGTGAGGACGTTTCTTCCTTCACTCTGACAGTTTAATATCAACAGCTGCTGTCTTCAGATGACTGGAGCCACCTGTTAGGTGGTGGTCTGAGGGCACCAGGCTGTCACCTGCTGGTTTAGAGGGTTTTCAAATGGATGTTATACCCAAAGTGGAGGTGTTGTGTTGAGCAGCGTTGCTGATTATAGGCTTGTGGTTTGTGAGTAAGTAGTAAGTATTCTACCCATAGTGATGCAGTGGTGCTTGTGTGCAAAGGCATAACTATGCTGTGTATATGTGTCACTAAAATGTGGTGTTCTCTTGAAGAGGATGATTGTTCTCATTCAGCTGAAGTTGGTTGTGGATTTGTTGGGAAAAGGCTGAATAGCCAAACGCTCTCTGTGTGTTAGCATGGTCTCACTTGCTGTATGACAAAGAATATTTGGATTCTGTTCTAATCGTCTTCAGCAGGTGGAGCAGATATTAGTGTCTTGTTTTAATTGCTCCGTAACATTTATGTACAAAGGCATGCAAATTCAATAAACACAGTCAAATCTGGCATTCATGCCAGACAGGGCAGATTTGGGAAAAGCCACCTGTGCTGTGGATTTCTGGCCTCTCCAAATTTACTTGGCAGCTGTAGTAGCATTCAGCAAAAATGTAAAAAATGTACTGCAGATGAACACAGATGTGCCAACACTTGGTCAACACTGTTGCAGAAAACAAGGGTTTTCTGGAAGAATGGAAGCTAACAAAGAGAGGGTGAAAGGGTATCAGTTCCCAGGGGATGCAGTTACCCATAGTTACCATTCCTTGCCCTCAGCCGAGGGGGAATTGGATGAGGCGGGGCTTGGTATGTGCAGGAGGATTCTGGAATATAATGTGGAGGAAGGAGCAGGGTGGAGTCAGGGAGGCACACGCTGTGTAGCAGCTGGTGGGGGAAGGGAGGAGCAATGGGAGGGTGGGAGGGCCGTTGTTACAGCAGATCCCAGCGCTATTGTATACTACATCCCAGCTCAGGACCTGAGGTAAGACAGACAGTCCTGATGTGTCTGTTTCTTTAATTTATCCGATGCTTTATCAGATGCACAGGTGCCCCTGTCTCTCTGTGTTATTGTTAGTGTTTATGACTAAATGGTTGTTTCAGTGCTCTGACTTGACTACCTGATGAACGTATGTGTGTGCGTGTGTGTGTACCAGGTTGTGCAGAGCTAATTAAGCAGTGTAATCACTGGTGATGGAAAATGTAATTATGGGGAAGTAAAATGGGAAAAAGCAGCAACAGGATCCCTCTGTGGACAGTTGTTCATGGCAACTGGATGGCACAACAGAGCAAGGATAGGGACAAAATGGACGACAGGGCACCAAAGCCACACTTGGTGGAAAGATGCACAGTAAAATTTAACTGAGCGTAGTTGGGTTAATTCAGTAATTCGTGTGTTTGCTTGTATTTTTCTTTCATCATTTTTTCATTCCTGAATTATAGGATAGCTTTATCTTATTTAAGAACCTTTTTGTATTGGTGAAATTAAGTTACAAACTCTCTTTAACAAGTTCATTTGAAAAGCTAGGCGTATGAATTTCATTAGCTTTATCTGTTACTGTTTAGTGAGGATGTTTCAAAGCAACTCGTTTCATCCTACATTTGTCTACGTGCTACCCACAGAATCAGTTGATTCTTCTCACCTTTTCAACTCACTCTTTTATCGGAGTGGCCTTCATTGTCTCCCAGGGTGACCATTGTCACTCACTAAGCTACTGGAGAATCAATAATAGTCTTGCTTTGGTTCATCCTTTGCAGACCCGGTTGTATCACTGCACATGTGAAGATGACCTTGATTAAACTATTGATTATTTGTGTTGCAGTGTCCCTTTAGGTTTATATGAAGCCTGTGTGCTTAGAAAGACCTGTGCAATATATGGGCAAACTGTTGTGTATTTGAAGCTTAAGTTATGTTAAGAAGGCACAAGAGCATTTCTCTGACTGTGGATAATGTGAACCAGAGGCATGCTCGGTTACAGGAATAGATTGGTTTATTATGCATGAATAATGTGTTGTAGAATGTAGAGAAAGAGTCAGGGTAATGGAAGACAGTGTTTTTCTGTACTGTGTGTTCTGTGAAGGAAATCTTCCTTATTCCATTTTGATGAGGGGGTCACTTTTTGCTCTACTTTTTGCCTGAAAGCTCTCTGGCCACAGCCCTTATTTAATTCAGTTCTATTGCACAGTCTCCCTTGTGTACGCGTTTACATGGGTGGATTAATAGCTGTATTTAAGGTTGCTCTAAAGTTGTGCCCCTGTGTGTCCATCTCTTTCCCAGGATCAAACCATTAAAGATGCATGGCCTGTAAGTCGCCAATCATGGCTCACAGGAAGAGGCCTGGGACGAACGGAAGAAACATTATGGCTGCTCCAGGTCATGTCTCCTGTCCTGCCCCTCGTCCTACAGAGCCATGTGACCTGAAACCTCTCCCCCTTCGACAACGCCCGGTTCGCTACCCCAAAGTGCGGCGTGATCTGAAACCTCTTCCCAATTCCTGTAAGGCGCAATATTCATCCGTCGAGTCCCAAGACCTGGGTCGCAGTCATTCGGATGTGGATGTGGACGCAGAAGTGGAGGTGAAGCCGTACTGCAGCCAAGCAGACGCAGAACAGGAGGATGAGCGGCCAGTTATGCACTCTATGCCAGAACCTGAGCACAAACATGAGCACGACTGTAAACAAGATGAGCACCACCAGGCAGACTTTCACGGTGGAGCTGACAGCCTGGATGATGACTCCAGCTCTGACTATATCAACAACACCTCAGATGACGAGGAAGACTATGATGACGGTGAGTGTGACGTCAACGGCCTTCATGATTGTAAGCAGTTAAAGATTATTTCCTCCACTTTCATTATTAGTCTGCATTAATTCTACTTATTATATTTAGACTCCCAAAAATGTGTCTATGCTTTTCTCTTGAAGCACAAGTCAAATCCAACATGAAAACAAACTTGAAATCCATTCCTCCCAGTGTTAGCTGTATTGAAATTAATGAAAACATGTCTGTTTGTGACCGTTAACACCCCAGGACTGGCCGAGGAAGACGAGGGAGTAACTTACTACATCCGCTACTGTCCAGAGGACGACAGCTACCTGGAAGGTACTATGGACTGTAGCAGCCAGGGAGACTGCAACCACAGCCAGAGCCACAGCCAGGGGGACTGCGCCAGCAGCACGCAGCCCATCGGACCACACGCAGACGAGTGCCAGGAGGCTGTGGAAGGCTGGGCTGAGGAGGGAGAGGGCGAGGGGGAGGTAAGAGAGGAAGAGTGGGTGGAAGATGAGGCGGAGGAGGGAGCACTGAGGGAAGAATGGAGAAAAGAGGAGGAAGAGGCCAGGGAAGAGTGGAGAGAAGAGGAGGAAGAGGCTAGGGAGGAATGGAGAGAAGAGGAGGAAGAGGAGGAGGTTAGGGAAGAGTGGAGGGAGGGTGATGAGAATGAAGGGGAGGAGTGGAGAGGGGAGGACCATGTCAGACAGGAGCAGTGGGCTTGTCGAGAGAGGCACAGGGTGGAGCAGTGGGGTGAGGAAGAGGGGGAGGTTCGCTGTGAAGTGGTGGAGCAAGATCCAGATGAGCAGATATACAATGGAAGGCCGGAACCCATCCTGGACCATCACCACCACAAACCCTCCCTGCAAGACCCCCTGCACAACCGAGGTGAGGAGGAGGAGGCTGAGAGCGAGGAGTACTGCCCTAACGAAGAGGAAGATGAGGAAGGTGACGAGGAGGAGAGACACGGAAAGGCTTACACAGGAGACTACTATGCCCCCGAGGACAATGGGAACTCAGTGCGAGTGTCTCCCTACCGTGGCCGCAAAGTGGTGGTGGTCGAGGGGGAGACGGGGGAGGAGGCGGAGGAGGACATTGACCAAATTGTGGCTGAGATCAAGATGAGTATGAGCATGGGGAGTCTGAGCAGCGGTACCGACCAAAGCCCAGAGGAGCTGATGCAGGACCCCACACCCAGTGACTACTCTCACGCCAAGCCCGACCCAGCCCCCTACCCACCAGCTCACCATCGGCATGACAGCAGGCCCAAGTCTCTGAATCTCCCCTCCATGCACCACAACAACCCTGACCTCCAGAGGGCCATCAAGCCACATCCCCGCTCCCCAGAGGACAGGCAGAGATGGGCTCAGGAGCAGGTGAGCTGTGTGAAACAGAAGAGCATGTTGATTTACAAAGTCCACATTCGCATGAACACATGATGTGCAACTGACCTGCTTTTATCTTAATACCAGCAGCTGAGACCACTTCTTGCAGCACCATCACAAAACTAAATGGATGTGTTCAAATCAGGGAGCAGATCCAGGATAGTTTGTTTATTTTTCATTTACTTTCACATTGTGAGATTGTGAGACAGTGTAGTTGATTATTCCCACACAATAAATGAATGATTTTTGATGGAGTAAAACAGACCTGTTTTGGCACTGATTTGGCACAAGTTTGTAGATTAAAAAAATGGATCTAGTGGAATTAAGCATGGTTTGTGTTGTGTGGAGGTGTGCACCGTAGTTGCTGCAGTTGGAAGGATTTTCTTGTTTGGCTGGTAATACCCCAAAAAGCTGCAATCATATTAAGTATAATGAAAAGGGAAATTACTGAAACTGTATCTTATTAGGTCAAGTATAAAACAGTGTTATTGAATCTGCATCAAGAAACGAACAGAGTTTTTTTTAAATATGTAAAGGCATCATAAAGTTTATGCTGTCAGTAATAATTGGGGTTACATTCAAGGTAATCTGTTAATTCTCATAAAAGAAAATATTGGTCATTACTTTCATTGCTTGTGTGATTAAATGTCCCAGTCTAGGAAAGGTGGAAGCAAAGATGAACAGAAGGAACATAATCGTATCACAACAATGTTAATCTGGCCAGGGCCCATTTGGAAAGTGGTCTGTATAATCAGGTTGTTTTACAGCTCTGAAGCACTGGGGATGTTTAGAGGATCTTTATGGTGAGGAGCTGGAGATGAGTTACAGGTGACATGCTACTCATTACCATCCAGGGAATAGCTGGAGCCTCCCCCCTCCCCCACATTACCTTGAGATGCCCTGCTCCTCTTTTCTCTTCCTCTAACACACACACACACGCACGCACGCTCTAGAGACATGACAATAGACTCAAACACTTGCTGAGCTCCTCCATCTTCTAAAAGTCAGATGGTAAAAGGAGAACAGTGATAGTCTCCTGTGGGGGTCCTGGTGATACACACCTGCTCCACAGTGCACACATGTGCCTGTATGTTCGCTGTGTGTGCCTCATTTGTAACACAGAACTAAGTCACACTCTGGAACTGGATTCAACTGAGAGAAAGAACACTGCAGATTCAGGCCATTCCCAGCCTCACTAAGATGATTCGTGGATTTTTGTCCTTCGCTATCAATGAAAGGTTCTCTTCGCGCCACTTCAATTTGAACCTCGAATGAACTGGGACAGCGATGAAATTAGAAGCAGCTTTGCTGCAATCTGTGAGGCGGGAGGATTAGAGTAACAAAACAGAGGCAAGTCATTGAGGCGCGCAGTGTGAAAGTAAAATATAACACCGTGTTTTAATCTCATTTGAAATTGTGCTGCTCCAGTGCGTCAGTGTTAAGCCAGCCTAAAATATGTAATTTTAATTTGAATCAATCATATTTTACCACTCTGTTCGCCAAATGTCCTCAGTGTTACCTTCAGGTGCTAACTGTTTTCACTGGTGCTCTCATGGATGTCTTTTTTGTTAATGAATTCATGCAGCGATGACTGAGCGATGATAAAGTTCAGCTCATCAAACATTTGTCATTTCAGATGAACAGATCACTGGGGATCCTGCACATGACAATGGTAGCAGAGCATCACAGTTCATCATCCATCCCATCCACCAACAGACAGCACAGACCTCATTCATTTCATGATTGCTTTCACAGCTGAGTTTGGCAACACGGTGAAAACTGATGATGGGACTCTATGTTTTGATTTCTTTTTTAACAAAGGAAGCGCCTGATGTCGTGTTTGTCATAATTCACTTAATTTCTGCACAACAGCACAACGTGTTCCTCTGGATTTCACTGTGTCTCTGCCAGGTGGAGTAGGAGGAGGTTTTTTATTAACAGGAGGATTTAATTTCAGCTGCCAATACAAATGAATGATAATGAGGAATAGTGGCTGGCAGAAGGGATATCCAGGGAAATACATGTAATGTGCCCTCTTTGAGAAAATACACTGGACATACTGTATATATTAATACATATATGATGAGAGAAGGAGCTGGCTGAAGGACACGTGAAAGACGTGCCCTACATCAGCTTGTCTTTAAAATAATGCCTCTGCTGTTGATCGATGATTTTTGTTTTAGTCTTCACCTCCACCAGGGAGGTTATGTTTTTACATCGATCAATTTGTGGGTGGGTTTGTCTCTTTTTAAGTAAGATTATCACATATGAATCGTTGAGCTTGTAATGATGTGTCATCCTGAAGAGCTTTTTGTAATCTTGCCAACAAACCAACCAACTACAAACAGATGTAAACATAACCTCCTTAGTTCCCTTTTCACACCGTAAGCAGAAGACATATTTGATATTTGACCGAAGGACCCTTTTCTTATGTGCACACCTACTTTCAAAAGCCAGCCATGTGTGAGCCTGTGTCCTCTGCCCTAGCTACAGGCTACGGACACTCAGAGGAAATGTTGAGCGTGTGTTGTTTAATTTTTTTGGTTTTAATTTTTTTCCACCCCACTTCCGATCCACTCACACCTGCTCTTGTGTGGTGACCTGCCAGGTGAGCAATGGTGCAGAGCAACCCAGAAAACAGCAGCGCTCCGACCTCAATGTCCCCCTGGAGAACAACAATGTACCAGAGGTAAGACGCTGTTGTGTATTCTGTTTGCAGCGAATCCTTAATCGTCCTTCAGATCTGTTGTGAGGTGTTTTCGCACATGAGAGAGAGAGGCGGCTGTGTTTTGTATGCATGCACACGTGTGTGGGAATGTCTGAGTAATTGTGTAATTACAGCGTCAGCTCATGTCCTCTGCTAACGGCGTGATAGCGTCCTGGTAATCTAGTAGCGTGTCGGCCTGGGTTTTATGACGGCCATTTTTCATGTCTTGTGTGTGCGCGTTTTCCTGCACAGGCTCCACCCCGAGTACTTTGTCCTTGTGCTGGTGAAAACTTGGTGAATGTATAGTAAGCAGCATCCAACATATCCAGTGTTTGAATCCCTTGAATTACTATTCACAGCTCGCCCTGTAGTCTCTGTAGCCTCCTTTAGATCCCCTGTCGTCCACCCTGCGCAGTTTATCCCAGTGTGTGATGTGGATGAATGATGATTTGCTCCCTGTCTACACCCACTTTTGCAGTCCCCTTGAGCAAAGTGCATGTAGCCACCTCCCGCAGCTTGAGCAGTTCTGAGGTGTAAATGCATGTCGCTGCGTGAATTCAGGGCAGGACACTGCAGAAGAAAATAGAAAATTCTGAATATTTATGATGCCTATTCCGAGCAGAAGCACCAAAGGGAATTTCTCTACAGGGATCAAGAGTTAAGCCAGTTTCCTGGCCGTACTGCACGTGACTGAATTTTCTAAATGCCCCTGGCGTCATCATCTTTTATATCAGGTGAGGGTGGGGGTGCATCTCTGCAAGTCAGAGAATCTCATCAAACCTGCTGACAGCAACATTGATGCCAATGATGAAGCCAGAGATGGGGGTCATTAAAAGAGCACAGTGAGGCTGCTGTCAGTCATGCACTGAACTCTGAAGATCCTCTGCAGTTTCTCTGGGGGATGTGGATGTGTGAATGCAAATGTCCTCTGGAGTTTATGTAGACTTTCTCCACCTGGCGTCTTGGGATGAAGTCCCCAGAATGTCCCGAGGATCTGATGAACAAAAACAACACGGTCGCTGCACCACCACTCGCCTGATTCCTGCAGAGATTTTGTTGCTGTTGTGAATGTGTCTGAGCAGAGAACCCCCTGCTGTGCTTATCATGTGTGAAAGGCCAATTCTCCAGACTTGTCTGAAAACAACATTTTGTAGTAGTAGGGTGACAGTTTTAGATCCACACTCATGTTTCATTTGCTGTAAATCTACTCACATCTGTTAACCTGTCTTATTATGTTCCTGTCTTACAGCCAACAAAGAAGGTTGCATCCTTCCCCAGCTTTGTAGACGGTGAGTTCATCTCTCTCTCTGCATCTGTTTGGAGATAAAATCAAAATATTGTAATTGCGTGGAACTACTCCAAGTCTTGCTTGGGCCTCAGTGTGTCAGTGTGTGATAAAACTCTTCCAGCCTGCTCTCACTGCCTCTGGCCAGGCTTTAATGTGTGAGGGGATGATTTGCCTGTCTGCCCCCTGAGTGGGAGCCTGAGAGTCCACATCTTCATATCACAGATGCAGATTAATCTCAGCCCGGCCTCCCCGCAGGCCTGAACCTCCATTAGCTCCCAGCCAGTGGCCATCTCGGCTCAGTCCCACCCAGCCTGTCAGCATCATCATCGTCCCCTCTCCATCTCCAGAGAAACGGTGTTTGGCTCCATTTCTCCGCACTCCACGTCGACTGGAATGACTACAAATAATACCCTCACCCCCGCGCACAGCCGACCCTCTCAGTCTAACCACGCTCTCCCCTTCCCCCGTGTCTCCATCGCTAACCACCATCTCTTCTGCCTCTGGCCCAGTCCCAGGACCGTGTGAGCCAGAAGACCTGATTGATGGAATTATCTTTGCTGCTAACTACCTGGGCTCCACTCAGCTGCTGTCTGAGAGGAACCCGTCCAAGAACATACGCATGATGCAGGCACAGGAGGCTGTCAGCAGGGTCAAGGTACTGAAAAACGAACCCACTCGCATCCAAGCACACCGACTCAAACATGCACAGAAACAAACCAGTCCGTAATCAGCAGGCTGTGTTTTTTCAGTTATGCAGCTAAAACAGATATAATCTAGGAGGCAATATAAACTGAGAGGGATTCAGTAGCTGTTTCCACTCTTCAGTCTCTCCCAGGGATCAAACACGTTCCGAGAAACCCAGGACCTTTACCGGCATTTGCTCAAGAGGTACAAGAAACTATATTTAGCGACTGTGGAATAGTTTCTGGTCCAGGAGTGAGACTTTAAATTAGTTCAGGTGCAGCTGGGATGGAGTCTGCTGGGCTTAATGTTGCTGACTGGTCAAACAGACACTGCAGCGGTTTCCTTCATAAAATAAGGACATAATGGCTCCCACTCGTATAAAGGCTCGGACAAAATGTGGACATTTCTTGTACTTTATTAACATTAGAAACGACGTTGTGTTGAGAGCAGTGATGAACTAGAAACAATTAAACTTGTTCTACAGAATACAGAAGAATCAGTAGATGTGTGGAGTTTTCATTCTCCTTGTTAGTGATCAATTGCATCAAACTAAAATATTAAAGCGCGTCGGGATCAATGCCACTTGTCTGGTTTTATGTTCCTGATCTGACGCTCTTCTTCAGACCAAGTGGAAAAGCAAACATGATTTCTTTCAAACTTGACTTTCAGTTCCTCACTGTTTTTCCTCGGGTCTGTTAATTACTGGAACTACTTGATAGTCCTCTCATGAAACACTGTTTAAGTCCCAACAGCTGTGAATATTTGGAAAATTATTCCGATAATGGACAATTAAAAATGTAGAGGGCAACGACCTGTGGCGGGTTGTGTTTTGGACAGATTTTACATGTTGGCAAGTCAACCAGACTCTATAACTTATTAATAAGCAATGAGGTTTGCTTTGACCAGTCAGTGACACAGTGAAACAGCCTACCACCCTGGGTCCAGGACGTTCTTTTCATTTTTCTGGAGATTAGCGTTGTAGACTACTACTACCTGACCTGGTTGATTTTCTTTACCAACTTTTATTTGTACTCATACTGTTAAAAGCAGGGGGATTTCCCTGCACCAGTGAACCCTCAGTATTTCAGCTTGTTTGTTGTATGTTTTATCATCTACTCAAGTGCTATTCTTAAACCAGGTCCAGATTGCGCCATATAAAATCTAAATGGTCATCAGGCTGTTTGCAATCATGTTGACATACAAGGCGTGAGTGGCCTTTTAGTGCAGCTAAAGAACTTACCCAGATGAGGCCGCAGGGCATGTGTTTGACACAGCCGGCAGGATAATGGGTCTGCTGACATGTCAACCTTATATTTCCCTTGTTGATCCCTGCTGTTCTCTAATAGTGTTGTGATGATGATGACTTCAGTGCGGTCTCAGACAGATGCTGCACACGGGTCCAGTGCAGCTCAGAGGAGCTAGACTCATTTCATTTTTGATGTGCTTGATTGTTTTGTTCATTACTGTCGAAAGTACTTGTGTTCAGCATCAGCGAAAGTCAATATCAGACATGAACTCCAGGAAATAGACCAGGTCCAGACCTGTTCTGGTCTTTGCACAGTTTCTACGGAGACATTTGTCTCTCCTATCTCCTGCTCCTGTGAGCACAAGCCTGGCTGGTATTTTTAAATATTGAATGACCTCCTGTGTCATGGACTACTTTTAGAAAAGTACTCATCTTAAAAAACATATTTCAAATGATGAGACAGATACATGCAACTAGCCTGTAACTGTCTCCTGGGTTAGACCAGAAAGTATATGAGTAAAAAAAAAGATGGACACCAGATGTTTGAACTGTTCAGATTTCATGAATGAATATGGTGAATCAAGGCCAGTTTCAATTAACTTTGATTTGTGAAGAGTCTTTTGTTGCACTGGCTCTATTGCGTCTCTGAAACAAACAAACAAAAAAAAAAGAATGCAGAGATAGTCACACCTAGTCTTTACCTGTTCGCCTCTGTTCAGAACAAGTTCACTGGTTAAGAGGTCGACAGAAACCTCCTCAGTATGTTCCTGGTGGACCAAATCAATACGTGTTCATTTAGTCTTTGACATTGAAATGCTCCACTGTTTCACCGATCCAGGGACCCATGTGTGCAGCAGTCATGTATACTGCTGAGCAACCAGTATCCATAAGTTGTGTCGGCACTCAGACTCTGCAGTGCTGAACTGAGCAGAAACATGTTTGCCACATAAATTGTAGCAAGCTGGTATTGGTTATTTATGCAGATCTGTTTGGCATGATGCTCCCTGTTTGATGCAATATTCATGCAGCTTCACTGCACACACACACACACACACACACACACACACTCTTTCCTGCTGTCTAACCCTCCCCCTCCTGCTCAGCAGAGCACTAGATGCCACTGAAAGCATCAGATGCCCGTCTTTGCGCGAGAAAAAAAAAAAAAAAAATCATCCTTTGGCCCGCTAAATTTCGACTTGCAGCTCTTGCACAGTGACTCAGGCAAATATCCAGCCTCATGCTCACAAATGTAACGAAGGTCCAGGTAATTCTTCAAGTGGACGGCTGATGGAAAGAGGGCGCCGCAGCTCAGCTGGAACCTGACACAAAAGATTTGCTGATTTGGCTCTAAGTGCTCAGAGTGTCCCAAAAACATTACTTATCTAAGTCCAGCAGCTGCAGGGCCGACTCCACAGAATTCCTGACACACTAATCAAACACTGTGTAAAATGGCCTCCATTTTGATTCAAGTTCTTTTAGTGACTCAGCCTTGAATATTTTATTTTTCAGCAAACTGCAAGAACACTGTTTAAATCCTCACTCAGGGCTTCATCCACTGCCCTGCCTCTGTGAGAGTGGTTTCTTTCTTTTCTTTCCTGGTAATGGTGTCTATAGATCCACACACAACCTGATTTTTTGACTCTTTGAGTTGGGATGTCTGGGATAATTATCATGCCATCTTCTGGTAAGTCTAAAAATATTATGGCTGAGGATCAAACCACAGAAGAACGCTGTTAGCAGTCTGTCAATCCCAAATAACCTGGTCGACTTCAGCCTCCCTTTTTTTTCCGAAAAAAACAGATTCGCAGTTTCAGATCAGAGCTGATTGGCAACACTCACAAATACCAGGACGAATCTCTGAAGCGTGTGTCATAAACTCTGATATAAAGCCTGCAATCAGAGTCCAGATGGAAGGCCCTGGGGTTTCTCTTAGAACTCAATGTCCAATATTTGAGAACTTGAAAGTGTTTTTTTTTTTTTTTTTTTTTTTTACAATGTGTTAAAGAAGTATGGTGAAAACAGTGCAACAGTATTAAAAGAGAAAAGTTTAACAACAGAAGAAATTCAAACTTTCAAGGCCCTTTTATTCAGTTTTAGAATTTAACAGATTTATCCCATAGCTAAGCTTCAAGAAACAAGAGCATAAAGCCAAGTCTTTCTTTTTTGGTGAATGTTCTGACAACAAGAACTTACACTTGAAAAATCAAACCAATTAAAGACATGAAAAGACATTTAAAACCTCTCAAGAATCTTGAGGAACTTTATCAAAAACACAGGGACTGTGTAAATCCATGTCTGCATGCTTTTGATTTGCTGTATTTGAAAGTGAGAAAAGCAATTACTACCCCGTGTAATTGCTGTTTTGATTTGTATCTGATAACCAACACGGCTGTGCAGAGTGCTACCTCCAAACCCGTGCACACAGACACACACCACCTCTCTCTCAGTCTTTGCCTCTGTCTTTCTGTCCCTCTCTCTGTGTCCGAAGCAGCGATAGCACCTGCCGTTTGGTTTGAGGCCTTACTGTCTTACCTTCTTTTATTTACCTTCTTTATTTCCTCCTCCTCCTCCTCCTTCTGTGTTTTGTGCTCCTGTATCTGCTGACCCTGTCCTGTCCCAACGCCTGCCTGCCTGCTGCCTGCTGCCTGCCAGAGGGTACAGAAGGCTGCCAAAATCAAGAAGAAGGCGGTGTGTAATAATCAGAGCAAAAAAAAAAAAAAAAAGCAAGTCCCCGAAGCCACATTCCCTCCACTCTCACCTTTTCTTTTCCATTGCATCTGTGTCTGTGTTGCCTCTCTCATCTGAGTCCTGCACATTCCTGGGTCCGTGCATTAAGTTGAAGAAATCCTTGTTGCTTTTATTTCTAGAGCTGAGGCAAACATGTTTGCAAAACTCTGCGCAGCTTGGCAGTGAAAGATTTTCATAAGCCATAAGTTTTCAGACCGCGGCCACACCGAGGGTTTACCGGTCGATGGTCGAGTCCCACAAACAAAACAGGAATATCTACAACAATTAGTCATTACACAGAATTAACCTGTACTTGACCCTGTGGGAACAACACTGTGTCATGGTTCCATGAGTATGTTACAATCAAAAATGGCACGATGTTTAAAAGCCTGAGGTATTGTGGTGATATACAGAGATAACCAGCAATGACAACAACCAAATGTTTTAGAATAGATGACAAAAAGAAAAACATACTGAATAGAATAAATGTATGACTTTCACCTGAGGGCCAAAGAAAAACAACTTGACTGAAGAAAATCAAAAGGCACTTGTCACAATACAATACAATGCTTATGTCATCATCTGCTGCGAAAACACTATTGAGACTGTTTTGAATACATTACAGTCACATCACCATCCCCCTCCGGTAACTTCAATTATGTTTTTGTGAGATGCCAACTCAGCATTCTGTGTTATCAACATAGTTTACAGCAGCTACAGCTCAAAGCACATTATTTAAATGGTCAATTTTTGTTTTTTCTGTATTATTCTCTATCTCTCTTTATATACAAGGGAAATCTTGTGTGCCAGTTTAGCTTAACACAAGTTCCCCAGTGCCAAATCTGTTGACTGATTTACTCTAAATCCATAAGACAAGTTGGATTTTGAATATGCAGCATCACTGCAATCATAAATACTGGTAGATGCTTCTCACAAATCAGCGAGCCAGACATTGTTCCTTAGTTTCTTTGCATTTTCAGACACTTGTCAGACATAAATATTCAAACACTAATCAGCGTTAAAAGCCACTCTCTCAAATAAATTGCACAGTTTATGAGATTAAATATTTAATCGCCGCTATGTGTTTTTTATTAACACTTTAGCGCCATAGCCTCATTGAAATGCATCAGGCAATTTTTATTCAATGAAATAAAATGTGATTTTATTAGAGTGATGAGAGGAATATGTGCACAGACTCGTTCTGTGCTGAAGTGGCGCTGCTCTCGCTGGTGCAGCAGCCAGCTGGTGACGGCCGAGGGTAAAGCTGCTCCCGGTTTGTGTGCCAGTCGTCGTGCCAGGACAGTTAATGTAAACTCCTGCCACTGCCAGGCGCTCCCCCCCCCCCACCTTTACACTAAACCTGTCCATCTAACAAGCATCGCCCACGGCACTAGTTGAAACTACACATGCATGCAATATGAATACCCCAACTCCACTCAGATAATTCTGATGAACTGTCAGACATGTTGGGAGTCAGAGGAGCTGATCGGTCTTCTGTCTGTTTGTTTGTGCAGAATGCAGATGGAGACGCTCAAACCCTCACTGAGGTGGATCTGTTCATCTCCACCCAGAGAATCAAAGTTCTCAACGCGGACTCCCAGGTGAGTGTCAGAGAGCTTTTCTCAGCTGCTGCAGGAGGTCTACGAGGTTACATGCCTTTACACTTTAACGCAACAATGTCTGAAAGAACACGATGGAAGTGGTGCACAATTCCAGCAGTCTGCACCACACTGAGTGCACCTCTAGTTATTTATTTATTTCAGTTTTAATCTCATGACATCACTCTCAGAATTCCCTTAAACCGAGGACATGAATAGATTCTGCAAAGTCAAAAAATGTTGCACAAACAGCTGCGCATGAAGGGTGACTCAGAGAGCGTGCACTGAGCAAGCTGTCCGACTGCAGCACAAGCTGCTCCTCCATGTCACGCTTTTTTTTTTTTCATACATGAAAGTTGGCATAAAGAGACAAATACGGGCCCCTCCTCTGCTCAGTTCAGGGTGGCCTGCATATGACCCTCTTCAATTCAGCCATATGAAGTCAAAACACTGACGATGATTCAGATTGAAGTTTGCCCGGTGAAGCTAAACGTGAACGTCAGATTTGTTTTTGTTAATGCCAGGATCAGTGTTTGTTGATCAGGAGGATCGTGTAAAATCCACTGAACGAATTTCCATGAAATTGTGTTGAGGGATAGGTCATGACCCAAGAAAGAACCAACCGAAAGATAAACAGGCGGTTCCAGAGTTTTATTTCTGTTTTTTCACTTTAGCAGATGGGGGCTTGATGGGGCGTGAAATCGGTGGTCCTACAGTCGGTGTGTGTATTGGTTTGTTTGTTCACAGATATAATGAAAACAGATTTAGTGATTTATACCACACTTCCAAGTTTGGTATAAATCATGATGAAAGTGGAAGGTCTTTGTACCTCAAGCAGAGCCTTGTGATCACATTGTTAAATGCATATGAGATTGAGATTCAGTTGCACTGTTTCTGAATTGGCTGCTGTGTTGCTGTCTGAGCAGTGTCAGATTGTGTGTGTCTTTGTGACTAGCCGTTTGGCAGACACCAATGTGCTGCAGTGCAGTGACTATCTTCCTCCCCTCTCCATCTGGTTGCCACTGGTGCTGGCGCTCTTGGCAGAGAGATATTCTGAGTAGAACACCTTCGTTGTGCAATTAAAAAGCTTGAAGCAGCTCGTATGGGCTTTCTGACATTGATTTATAATAAGAACAACTGCGACTGTGGGCTGCAACAACAACACTAATTAGGCCCGCATAATAAAACCAGCAGAAACAGTTAATGAAGTGAACTCAGCTCAAATTAAAATCAGCATACCATCCTCAACAATAAAGAAACACAACTTTCCCGCAGCCTCACCCTCAGTCGGTGTGTTCTCTAATTGGCTGCTGCATGTTTGTGTTCAGAAACGACACCTCATCAGATTTACATTATGACACAACACAGTTATTAATGTGAACAAACACGATTAAGCCATTCCTAATCACTTTGTTTCATCAACACAAACACTCCGTATATCCAGACCCATTGTGAGGTATCCTCACTAGTTCTGCCTGAACAGTCTACTTACTGTTATTATACATCAGGTTGATATTCAGGTCTGTAGGTTTTTCTACCAAAGTTTTGACAAAATGGAGCAACAAACACAGACGGGTGCTTTTATTCTCAAATGTTACAAAAGAACATATTCCCATTGATTTGTTCCCATAATGCACTGGATCAACATGAATAAAAACCTCAATGTGTTACTATACGCCATTTTGTCATTTCGGATGTACGACTGTGATGCAGTATTTGTACACAATGGAGTCACCACTGCAGTTTTGTACATAGATGATGATACCACTTTCAAATTCACAGGTTTAAATTGTTTTAATTTCTGATTGTTATGGAAACTGTGATGTCGATGTTTGACAGTTGATTTTCTCTCTGATGTGTGCAACTGTGTGTTCAATGTGTCCACAGGAGACCATGATGGACAACGCTCTCCGCACTATATCCTACATCGCTGACATTGGGAACATCGTGGTCCTGATGGCAAGACGCCGGATGCCCCGCACGGCCTCACAGGACTGCATCGAAACGACGCCCGGGGCGCCTGAGGCAAAGAAACAGTACAAGATGATTTGCCACGTCTTCGAGTCTGAGGATGTAAGTGAGTCACGGGTTGTCACAAAGCTGCCGCTCTGTTTACGTCTTTATGAAAGAAAGCATGTATTCAAAATATTCAGCAGGAGGTCAAGGTCCCATGACCTTACGTTTTTTGTAGACGCAAAATATCTGAAATGCCCAAGGTGAATTTCATAACACGTGGCATGAGCATTCATTAAAGCCGATCCCACAAACACTTGGCAACAGTAGCAGTGCTGCTCAGAGGAACTCAGTGCCAGTGCCAGTCAGTGGAGAAGCCGGACTTCAATCCATCCTGTCGTCATTAGACTTTACTGCCAGGCTTTAAAGACTGCTCACAGTTATAATAGAAACATTCAGCTGCTCAGTCATCAACTTACAGACGGTGTCTGTTAATGAAGCTCCACTGGCTGCTGCATGCACTCTTGCCTACATTTCACTTTTTTGGAGAAAAAAACATTTTTTAAATGTGTTTGTATTCAACCCAGTCAGAGAACAGCTGACTCAATCTGTCTGTATGTGGCTTCCATATCTTGAGAACTGTATTGTCCTGTGACTGCCACTATTCCTAGACGACATCAGATTTTTTTTTTTTTTTTCGTCATTGCTTTCGTGGATCCAACATAACTAGATCACACACGTGCTCATGATTCCTGGTGTTTCTCCAGGCCCAGCTCATCGCCCAGTCCATCGGTCAGGCGTTCAGTGTCGCCTACCAGGAGTTTCTGAGAGCCAACGGCATCAACCCCGAGGACCTGAGCCAGAAGGAGTACAGTGACATCATCAACACGCAGGAGATGTACAACGACGACCTCATTCACTTCTCCAATTCTGAGAACTGCAAAGAGGTGGGACTGTAGTGAGAGTGTTACCACAGTGTCCGGGGGCCATATAGAAGGACGATTGGTTGTAATATGACTGAGCTCATCAGAGTTTGACCCCAGAAGATCAGAGCGTAAAGTTCATCATTTATCATTGGACTAATATCACAACTTCATTCTGTCAAAATTCACACTGATTTTTGTCATTCACAAACTGAGATTTTTTTCCCCTTTAAATGGCCTTAATATGCTGTCATATCTCATTTTCTCTGCAGATGTTTTTTTTTTAAATTATTATTTGTGTCAGTGCAGTAAAAAGAACCTCACGTTTGTGGCACAAATCTAATTATGTCACAGGCACTTTAGGGAAACCCACAAGTATGAAGTAGCTAATTAGACCGATTCAGAGGCGGGGGATGGTACAATACAATCAGCTCTGCGCTGTTTCACTTCTTCTTTACCTAACTCTGCCCTGGAAGCATCACTGGAGGTCTGAGCAGAGTGGGAAACAGTTTCTGCTGTACGAGCAGAGGAGCCCTTCCACTCAGCTGCTGCTGCGTTTCAGGCACACAAGCAATTTGTACTGATGAGGAAACTGGGCTTTCCTGAAGCAATAAGGCTTCCTAACCAACTGTGATGAGAATAAATTCATTATTCAAGGCACCATGTGTGAGGAGCAAAAAGCAGGGAAATCTGTTTTACATTAAAGTAGCACTAAGATTTGTCCAGTGGTTGGCTGTGTAAAGGACTGTGAAATACAACAGTGAGGGAATAAAAGTACCACTGATCTTTACACATGAAAGATCAACCAAACTGATAGTTTTCTTCTTCCCTTCCTGCTCCCGGCCCTCAGCTGCAGCTGGAGAAGAGCAAAGGGGAGATCCTGGGCGTGGTGATCGTAGAGTCCGGCTGGGGGTCCATCCTGCCCACAGTTATTTTAGCCAACATGATGAACGGCGGCCCGGCGGCTCGCTCTGGCAAGCTCAGCATCGGAGACCAGATCATGTCCATCAACAACACCAGTCTCGTGGGGCTGCCACTCGCCACCTGTCAGGGAATCATTAAGGTACAGAGACGCCGGAGATGGTCAGACTGGAGGAGCTGGAGCTGTGAAGTACATCATAACGTTGCTCTCAGATATTTAACCTGTGTGATGCTCTGTGCGCTGAAGGGCTTAAAGAACCAGGTCCAGGTGAAAATGAACATTGTGAGCTGCCCCCCAGTCACCACTGTCCTCATCAAGAGACCAGATCTGAAATATCAGCTCGGCTTCAGCGTCCAGAACGGCATCGTAAGTTTCAATCTGACATCAGGAAATATTTACTCACCTCATTTGGAGAAATAAAAATGGCTTTGTCGTTTACAAGGATCAAAGTGAACATGGATCTAAAGTGGTTTCAGCTCCTTTTTAAACTTTATCTTACGTTACGTTATCTGAGCCTCTGTGGTGTGTGTGTGGGTGTCTTAACTCCACAGATATGCAGTCTGATGCGAGGAGGCATCGCTGAGCGCGGTGGCGTCCGCGTGGGTCACAGGATCATTGAGATCAACGGGCAGAGTGTGGTGGCCACAGCACACGAGAAGATCGTCCAGGCCCTCTCCAACTCTGTCGGCGAGGTAGAACTGATTCTTACAAACACACAGATGCTCACACACTTGTCTTCACACAGAAGACAAAGATATACTTAACTAATAATTGACAGATGCCATCTTTGGAAAAAAAAAAATCCAATAACATGGAGGAGGTGGGGGTTTATGAGCTGTACAGCTGCCAGCCACCAGGTGGCGATCAAGATGCTTTATAGACAGTGAGTCTATGTGGAAAACCAGTGTACTAAAATGACCTTGTTTACACTTTGGGTTGTAGACGACATTTTTAATAGAATTCCTACAAACTGAATTGTTGGTCTAACAAAATGTGCAGTTCAGAGGCTTCATGGGAGCAGAAGGATCCGACGTGTTTGGACTCTAAAACTAAAAGTACATATCGGTCTGAGCTGCCTGCATTTTATTTTGAAGTTTTTTTTTTTGTGAATTTTTATTTTTATTCCGGCTCTGTGACAAGTCCCCACACCACTGTGCAAGAGCAGACACTCCATCACTCTGTCACATGTCACACTGCCAAATACCAAAACCAGAATGGAGGCAAGTATTTGTTTAGTGCTAAAATTGAACCTGTCACCAACTCTACGTCAAAACAAAACGTCTGGTGGATTAACTTGAGTCGGTCGCTCTGTCGTGAGAATACAAATCATGTGACGCAGCAAAGTTCAAAATCACAGAATTATCCAACGACCCAACCTCTTAATGTGGCTCTGTTTTACTTTCCGGAGGCTGCGTCATTAAATATCTTTTTTATTGTCCATTGATTTTACACTTCTCACATTTTAGTGCTGCCAAATAAGGATATAAAAACTAAACTAAAACATACTCGGTATCAGATATTCAAGATATTGATTTTTTTAAAGACGCATCATAAATGATCTTTTAGGATTTAAAAGTCTGTTTAAAGACACAGCTTGAATGTTTTAAGCAGCTTGAATATTTGAGGGTGAGGTTTTGTCTTTCTCTCTCTCTTTCTGTCTCAGATCCACATGAAGACGATGCCTGCAGCCATGTTCAGGCTGCTAACAGGCCAGGAGACACCTATGTACATATGAGCGCTGGCCAGGGACCGTTCCACAGGACAGGCCGTCAGCTGTGAGAGGACGGCGTCTCCCTGTCCGTTCAACTCTCGCTGTTTTTATTTCTCTCTATCGTTGAGCTAACGACTTCAACTCTTCATCCTTCCTTTGTCTGTGCTTAACATGCAGCAGCCATTTTATTGACAAGAAACCATTATTTCCATATTTCCAGCTGAAGACAGCTGTCTTTTATTTATTTGTCCTCTGTGCTTTCCTGTGTGTGTCTGTGTGGATGGATGGATCTCACTTTTTTGTACTCATGTAATGCAATACAATACTGGAACTATACACCTTGTATAATTTCATTTTCTTCTCTGTTTATTTATTTCTCATGTAAATACATATTTTGCTAATATTGTGACTGAAGGCGGTGGGGGGAGGGGCCACGGCTGCTTTGTAAATACTGAATCCTGTTGAAGGAGGATGCGGAACTTGATGAAGGCAAAGACACAATTAAATAAAAATGCCGGATATCAGAACTGTTGCCATCACAAGGGAGTGTGTGTGTGTGTGTGGGGGGGGTTGTTTTAGTGTTTGATATGTTGGTCAGTTGGTATAATGCATATGTGAATCAAACCAATGCTTGCAGCAGGGGTTTATGGGAGAGACGCCATATCCTTTTGATTTCTTTCATTTTACGGCAATACGCGAGTTCGACCTCCGAGGGACAGTTCAAGTCTTTTCTAAAGCTCATGTATAAAACACACTCACACCTTTAAATAACACACAACCCAATAAAACGATTAACACGTGCGTCACTTATGCTTTTGATATCAACGTATGGAAAAAAAAAAGACGTTTTCTTTTTCGCGTGCTCTACTGTGTGTTCATCTTTAGTGTTCCTGACCGACGCTCATGAATACTACGAGTGGATTGTGAATGTAACCGTGTCGTGCGAGCTGTCCCGTTGCCATAAGCAGTATTAGAATGTCTGTACATAAAGAGAAACGTGTCTGGTGTTGTGCTCATGTTAAAAAAACAAAAACGACACAGCGGGTCTAGTCACTGCGAACATCCTCACACCTGTACATTGGCTTTCAGTCCTGCGAGAGTGAAGCACACACTGTGAAGAAAAGAAAAGCCTTACCGCTGAGTAACGGTTTTACAATGCATCGTAGTGACGTTGAACCATATGAACATTATCTGTGTGCATGCCTCGTAATAGTATCATGTCACTGTGGCAAGAAAATAAAAACTGAGCTCAACCTGCCTGGTTTTATTCTGCTCGCAGCAAAGTCTGTTTAATATCGAGGTGCACTCCCAACATCCATCCATATTATCCATATTCTAATGGTAATTTAAATAAATAATAAGTTCTGTTCAACTGTAGCTCGAAACCACTGCAATACTCAATAACATTTAAAATTAATGAACTTATTAAAAACGAAAACTTTAAATTCAATTTGTCAGGATATTCAATCATAGAGTTTCTACGTGTTTCACCCCACATTTATTCTGAGTAGAGTTTTAATATGAGGACATACAAGCTGTAAAATGCATTAACTTCATGCACAGCAACTGAAAATATGTCACCATCGTAATGAACACATTGTGGATAGTGGCTGGCGTCATTAGGGCGTGTAGCGGTGATGAGTGTAGTGAGGAATGCAAATTCAGTTTGTACAATTCTAAAGCTCAGTTAGGCCCCACATGACGAAATACAATGATTTCTACTCTAAGGGTGTAGTTCCCCCTAGTGGCTAGAACTAGGAACTGCAGGTCCTGCAGCACGGTAATCTCTGCATGAAGAAACACAACACATCTTTTAATTTAACACTAATTATATTAAAAACTTTTATTTTTAGTACCAATGTTTAAAATTTACGGCGATGTACAGAAATTCTGTTTATTATTTGCACCATTTGACACTGACTGGGCTGTAGGTGAAACAACAGTCAGTGTTGTTATGAGCGCCTCTTTAAACTACTTCTGTTATCTCTCTTGGGGTCGATGTCCACCTTCTAGCTGTCTGCCCGTCATAATGAGTCGCTGTGGAGTTTTTTTGCTGCATTGGGGTCAGATCAGGGGCTCTGGTCGTTCTGGTCACACTTTAACATGACCTTTATCCCAAGCCCCTGGCGCGTGGTCTCAAAGGCCTGGGCTGCCTGCTCCAGAGGGAAGCGATGGGTCACCAGGGGCTTCACGTTCACTTTACCTGACGCCAGCATGTTTATAGCCATTGGCCAGCTGCAACACAGCGAGACAAAGGTTTCATTAAAACAAGCCATTTGGGCATTGACACAGCTCTGTCCTCTACAGTGACTTTGTGGGTTGAGTGGACCTGCGTCCAGTTTTGCTTTGAACATCCACAAATGGAACAAGATGTGAAAATGTATTCTTACGTGTTGCAGTAGCGGAAAACACCCCTGAGGTCCACTTCTCTCACAGCAGCGTCGATCAGGGGAATAGTGGCCATCTCAGAGCCCAGACCCACCAGCACCACCACGCCTCCCGAACGCGTTGCCTGAAAGAAACAAGTGAATCTCCAGAAATTAAAACTCCAAATAATTTGAGAGAGAATCCATTTCCTTAGTTCATTAAAAGTAAGGCTACCACAGGTGAGGGTCACATACATAGATGGCAGTCTGGATGCTGCTCTCCACTCCACTGCATTCAATAGTGATATGAGGCGGAGCTCCGAGGCTGTCCTCCACACGCTTGGCGAGCTTCTGGGGTTCGTCCCCTCTCTTCACGGTCACCTGGAAGTCTGCACCCAGCTCTTTGGCCACAGTCAGGCGTTCTGGGAACAGATCTGAAGGCAGCACATGAAGTGTTTCAGAGACCAGCGGAAATCTTAACGTCCACGTTGTGTGATCGAAGATTCATAGAAGAGTTCATAGACTGCATATGTTACCAGTGATGATGACCTTTGCGGCCCCCATCGCCTTGGCCACAAGTAAACAGACCAACCCGATTGGCCCTGGAGAAAAACAGACAGCATGTTTCTGGAGCACGAGCAGTCATTTGTTGTGTTATATTGTGGGAGTTGTGTGCATTGTACCTTGCAAAATGCACTTTACCTGCTTTTCCTTTACACATGTCTAAACGTTCATCAGCTTGTTCCCCCCACGGTGGCTTTGTTAAATATTAACCTCCAGACGACCTGTGTTAAGGTTCACATCCTCTTTCACTTGACTTGTGTGTGAGGTCAGAATGATTCTCTCTTTCAGCGGTTCTACTACCAACTGTGTGACATCAGATCTCATGCACCAACATGTCACTTAAGAACAGCGCACTCAGCTCTTTTATATGACTTTGCTCCATGCCCTGACATGCACTCTGTAATATTCCATTGTGGACTTCTTTAACCGTGGGGGTTTGAGCTCTTTTCTTTTCTTACCTGCACCACAGATGAACACGGTGCTGCCGAGGGTGACCCCGGCTCTGCGGCAGGCGTGGATCCCCACAGACAGAGGTTCAATCAGAGCCCCCTCCTCATATGTCACATTATCTGGCAGCCTTGAAGAAATGACACATAGGGGAAACGGTTTCATGCAAAGGTCAAGCAAGTGAGTCAGTTGGCAGTCAGAGATCGGACGGTTGTTGAGAAACATCTGGTGCAACCCAAACCACAAAAACAGGTACTTGTAGCAGAAGTTGGCGCTGTGCTTGTAGAATCTGCACAGGTTTCCATTGTCAGGGGGCGTGGCACAGAAGAAGATGGTGGGAGACAAGTTGTATCGTCCGCTTTTACAGAACTCGTCCATGTCCCGGGGAACGCCGGGCTCGATGGCCACTCTGTCACCTGGGGGCACACAAGTCAGGCTCACCGCAGGGTTTGACCTGTTTGCCATGGAGTCAACGCCGATTATTAACTTGCAGACGTACCCACTTTAAGATGCTTGACTGCTGACCCCACCTTCACCACCTGGCCTGACGCCTCGTGCCCCAGCACCATCGGTTTGGTGACCACGTAGTTCCCGATCCGTCCGTGCTGCCAGTAGTGAACATCCGACCCACAAATTCCCACAGAGTGCATCTGGAGCAAAACCTCTGGGGACGAACGAAACAGAGAAACGGTGAAACAGACTGATGTCTCACCAGGTGTCTCCTGATAATGTTAACAGATTCAGTTTCTTTCTGTGAGACACAGACACAACAAGACTTCCTTGCTGTCGTGGATAAGATAAGATATATTTTTATAATCTCATTCTGGGGAAAATCACTTCACAACAGCAGATTAGTAAAGTATTAATAGTATTTAAATTGGAAAACAACATGGAGTATTGTGCATCCGAGGTTAAAACATACGTACCATCAGGTCCTGGCTCTGGAATGGGAAGGTTTTCCTGTGAGAAATTCACAAAAAACATTTTAAAGTAAAAAGAGATTAAGTTAATTCCAACAGGGTGAGTGACGCGTGAAGGAATGATTTACCAGTCTGAGGTCTCCCTGAGAGTGCAGCACCACCGACAGATTCTCCTGCTCCATGTCAACAGCTGAGATCAACCACAGGGAGCAGACGACTCGAACCTGGGACTGACTCGTGTGTCTGTGTCAGAATCGCTCTGAGTCCACGTCTCTGCTCCACTTCCTGTCAGACAGGGGGCTGCAACCACAACAAAGCTCCTGATTGGTCCAACCGCTGCGGGCCGGTCCACTCTGCGGGGGTGGACGGCACCATGTAAAGAAAGGAAATCGTGCGCGTGACGTCACACTTCCTTGTAAAGTGTTTATATATGTTGTAGTTCATTATGAGTTACCATTAAGTCTGTGTTATACATAATGAGAAATATATAACATAAACTATATATTTCATATTCTATCAGCCTAACACTCATGTTGTAGGTGTGTATTTTATGTAAGTAATTAATGTGTCTTTAAATATGAATTATGAATGTATTAATTTGGATTGAAAGTTCCTTCAAGAACACGATACATTATGTTTGATATAGCTCTTAAATGTACATGTGATTGGAGGTTATACAGCACTCACCACCAGTTTAGTTACTTACAAGGGTGTTTGATCAGTTTCTACTAATCTTTTAAATGTCAAAACAAATTTAGAATTTAAACATTTATAACATTTACCTTTTTCAGAGCAGATCTGTTGTGTCACATGCATTTATTTTACAGTTTTTTTCAGTTTATACACTACATCTAAGGCAGGACGTTCACAATAAATAACAGCATCATCTACATCATCAGCAACACAACTGCTCCTTGTTCCTCTTCAACGCCCCTCCTTCATTTTGTGTAGATTTAACAGCTGGACCAGTGGTGACACTCTGAATGGAGGTCACACAGATCCCCTGAATATATCTGCAGCTCATCCATGCTGACATAACCTTAGTGAAAATAATTGAACACATAAAATTAGTGTGATGTTAACGCACACACAAACTTCTTCCAATGGAAAATTTTACATAAGGCTCCACCTGTTAGCATTTTTCTATCAGGCCAATCCTGCAAATAACCACAGGGGATGTCTTCGCTCTCTGATGACTCTGTGTCAGGTGGTTCACGCCTGTAAAAAGATCTATGACTTTTAGATCATCAGTTTACTATTCATTGAGATCATATTCTAAACATTCATGTTGAAAACCCACTTGCTTCCGATGACTTCTTCTTCACTGGACTCATCATGTATAAGCTCCTGAAAGACAGAACCCAGCGGAGGAGTTAATTATTTAATTTATTTAATTTATTCTTCTCTGTCTAAAGTTACTTTGTGTATTTACCTGTGTTAATGACGGCTCATTCTCCCAAATCAACCTCCCCACTTTGCTCCTCACTTCTGAAATTACAATAAAAAAATATATATATTTCACACAATTGGCCTGCAATCCCTGAGCGTGTGGGCTCATCGTCAGAGGGTTGGTGGTCCAACAAATTAATATAGTTGTCCTCACTGTCCTGCACGGAGGTTGGAGGCAGCACATAGTGACCGATGCACACAGACTTCACGCTCTGACGCTTCTCACAGGCCGACAGAAACAAGCTGTGAAAAACTGTCACCTGGTTCCAGAGGTAATCTCTGCTCTCATATATCCTGGATAACAAAAACCTAAGTTATAAATTTAAAGGGGGGTAATGATAAATGTGCATATTTTAGGTTTTTTGTTACCTCAGAGTATCTGGACATGTAGCGTCGTGGCTGAAGAGATAATCTGCCGTCCTCCAACCAGCAACAGTTCCCCCTTCAAGCACTGCGAGAAAATGTGAGGAGGCTCAGACGACCAAATCAAATTGTATAAGCAAACATCAGAAACTATTTGTCGTGGTATAATTACTCCACTTGGTCTCTTTTGTAATATGGCTTATAAAGATGGATGACAGCTCTCAAATGTGAAGCCAAAATGGCCCCCTGGTGGCAGGCTGCAGCCCGACACTATGGGTTGTCCATCTTTGTTAAGGTCAGCAACTAATGCTCTCAATGGAGTCTGACAGAATGTTATATATATATATATATATGCCATGCATAACATGCATTAGCATGTTAGCTCAAATCAACTCCTCCAAGTTGCTTATTCTTACTCCAATAGTTGTGCTGTGTCTCCGGCACACTGCATGAGAACCAGGCAGACTTATCGTGAAACATGGCCCCAGTGTCTCTGGTCCTCCAGGGGACAGGTCTCGAGACGACCTGTGCTGTCCCCGTCTTTATTGTGAAGTGTCCACTTCCTGCTCAGTCTCTGGTTGTGGCGCTCAAACCATTGTGCTGCGTTCACGCACAGTACCAAACTGTCGGAAATGTTCCAACCGGGCAAATATGGATGGCACTGACTTGAGGTGAGTGTTACGTGGCACATACACACGCACACACGTGGCAGGGGTTTTTAAAGCTGATTTTCAAAGTTTACGTCAAAACCGACAGATCTTAATGGCGTGATTGTTAGTATTGTTGGCTCTGATTCTTGCAGGTGTATGATTCTCTCCCACGATCCATCACACCAAACGCTCCGTGAACTAGCTTCGACGCCAGAAAACGATTTTACACCAGAAGATCCTTCAGAATCCGCACGTTTCTACGTTTTATTCCATATCACAGTAATTCAGCGATGTCTTCAGTTTGTACAATCATACTCACACAAAAATGAACTACTGTCAGCCAATTCGGCGGAAACGAATTTCCAAAACGTATTAAATTTAGCCCACAATGTAAATGACGTAACACAGCGACATCGAGTTTTGACGTTGCTTCGCTGTGATGAGGAACTTTCTCTTTCCTCTTTCTGTGTCAAGTCATGATGGCGCCTTCCTGTGGTGAGATGGCTGCACAGCATCTGGTCCAGAAGCAGCTCTGTCTCCAAACAAGCAGCTGGTCTCTCCTCTCCTGTGAACACTCCGTGAGTCCAACAGTCTCTTTTACTTCTGGTCCTTTCAGACAGCTGTTAGAGGAGGTGATTCACTCGAGGAGGAATAGCTAGTTTTGTTTGTGTTGTTGGAAGTTAGTTCTGTTGATCTCTGACATAGTGATTCACTTTGTCTTTTCTGAGACTCACAACATGCGTTTACAGACAGATTTTTGTTAATTCAACATGAAATAATTATCTGTGGCTGAAGTTTGAACAAATGTTTATTCAGCGCCTTTAAATGTCGGAAAAGCGTCACGTTTTTACAGGTAATCTTTAGTACATATTGTGGGACTAGGACGACAGCCTGTTGTCAGTACTGAGGGAGCTAATGTACACAATGCACAGTTTCACTGGGATGCAGTCAACCTGTCTGGGTACAGAAGATTCATTTTTATACAATCAAGATGTCACTTTTGGAGGGAAACTGCAGAGGCCTTACCCCAAGGCCTCGCCTGCAAAAAAAAAAAAAAAAACTGTAAAATGTTCCCATCAAGTCTCAGCAGTCTTTAGAACTAACGAAGCACGAATGTGTTTTCTTTCTCCTCTGTATTATTACCTTGTTTTCTGTAGTATGTTCTGCCGCAGTATTACATTTCACCACTAGGTGGAAGTAATTTACTACATATACATTTGTAAACAAATGCATTTTATGGCTTATCACAGGCAGTATATGACAGTGTAGGTGAAATTAGAAAAGTGTTGTCTTGAGGGCTTATTTTTCAGTAGGTAACGCTGACACTGCGTTATTCAAAGATTTCAATCTAAACCATCAGATCATGGAATAAAGGGTTTAGCTATCTTTTAATAAGCCATATAGTGAAACAAACACTTAAACACCTAAATGATTGTATTAGAATGTGAATGATAAAGATACATTATTTTTCTAATAGAAACAGATTTAACTTGTTACTGGTCATTTTTATGGATCAGAAGCCGATGTACTCTGTTTTATAGTACATCATCAGGTCTGTGCTCATTTGCTCACGCAGTCAGATAATCAGGTGTGCACTGACTGGTGGAATCACTCACATATCTGACAGCACTTCTCTTCAGTATGTAGGCATCAGCACTTTGCTTGATGTTCTCTAACCTCCTCCGTGGGGTTGTCTGCAGGTCAGGCGCTCTTTGCTACCACACAGTAACGTGCAGGGAACCCGTTGACTCCTATTTACGAATCCCAGTATGTCATGTAACCTTGTATTTTACACCAGCAGAAACCTATTAAGGAAGATATGGCTGCGCAGCACTATTGGGGTGATGCTGGAAGTAGAACTGATTGGTTTTGCTTGTTTGAGCCCTGAGAGAGAGCTCATCACTCTGAATATACACCAGTCTGTAATGGGTGTGCACATACAGAAGTGCTTGAGAAACCAGTGAGCAAGCCTACACTGCCAGTTTATGTGTAGCTGCTCTGCTCTGCATATTATTGACACTGCATGCACTGAGACCGAGACTCCATCTAGGTTAATGCTAATTTGCAAAATATTGGCCAGCTTGCCTACATGTACTCGTGTTTGGTGACCGAGTTCCCTCACACCACACATGACTAGTAGAGGGGGTTCAAAAGCAGTGATAACTCTGTTGCCATGACAACAGTGAAGCCACACCCTGTTTCCTATCCCCAACCCCCCAACACGCTTGGTTCAGAACAAAGCGGTTGGAAGAGGAGCTGCTTGGTGATACATGTGCTGGGCTTAGTCTGAGCAAGAGGGACAGGAGACGTTAATCATCTCCCTCCTGTTGACTGACCTTCACAGGAGGAAAAAATGCTTTTCATAATGAAAATCCCCTGGCGTATTTATTTACCTATTTATGAAATCCTTTCACTCTCCTGTTGATAATTATTTTGCTCATTATCAACCAAACTGTAGAAAATATATTTTCTTTCAAGGATTCGCAGAAAACATAATATATTACATTATGTTGTTATGAAGGAAATTAGCAAAAAAAAAAAACAGGTCTCTTGCTCTCTGGTGTCCACTGAAATTCAGGAATTCACACATTCTTAGTTAAAACTACTGGATCTGTCCTCATCTTTCCTCATGTTTGCTGTTGTTCTGTTTTTGTCCCTTTAGTCTCCCTCCTGCTCGACAGAGAAAATATCCTGCAGTGGCAGATCTGCTCTGTCCTCATCCGTCTCTCCTCTGTCCCTTGTGATGCTATTCCATTGTATGGTAGCCTATTGTGTTCATCCAGCAAGAGCTGTTTGTGGCAGCACATTTTACTTCTGCAGCCAATTCAGTCAGTTATTTTCTAATCTAAATGAATATGGTTTGCAACAAATTGCATAATACCCAGAATTCAAAGTGGCAATAATGACAATAATCCTCAACCTTGGGTGATTAGATCACAAGTGGGATTAGAATTTTTCTCCTTAAGTGTCACAAGTACTCACTTGAGGTTGAATCTCACTTTGCAAAGACCAAATCTGTTTTTGTTTAACACCTGTGTGTGTGTGAGAGAGAGAAGCAGTGTTTATATTTATATTGTAGCAATGCACCAAAAATAAAGGGAGTCTATTACTACTATTTTTGGTGTATCTTGAAACCCTATAAGACTTCAGCTGAAGATGCAGTCCCACAATGTGTCCCAGGATGCTTTAGTATTAAACTGAGTCCTGAATGTTATCTTTAATGAAACCTTTGACAAGCTTAATAAAAAAAAGAGCATAATTAAACGTATACAGAAACAACAGCACAAGAGCAAAAGACATTTCTTTTCCATGTGAGTCCTGTAGATAAATAATGGGATGACCATCCTCTGAGGGTTGGGAACAAAGAGTTACATCTTTTAAATCATGTCCAGATGAGTTTACAGACAAGCTGAAGACAAGCTTCATATATTTACTGCTTCCAGACATCACAGAATAGCCGGTCAGCATTCTCATGTAGTACGTCGTCAGCAAGACAGAGCAGTAAACCTTCCTGGGGTTATATCATTCAAGAGTTACAGAATATTTGATTTGCTATTCAATTTGTCAGTTGTATTCAATTTGGTTAACTGAACAGTCCGTTCAGTTCCTGTTTCTCTGCCTCTTTCTCTTCCCCATCAAGTCTCTTTCTCTCCTCCTGAACCAACAACATCAAAGCAGTGTGTTTCAAATCGCAGGTGTTGAAGGATTAAGGCCACCGCAGGACGGGGTTTTATTCTCAGCCTCATCTTTGATGTAATGTCTCTTTCACTCACCTGTGTCTCTAAACTGTAAAACAGACAGTTGGCCCACAGTGTCTACTGCTGAACTGGAAACGCGGAGTGTTTTCATTCTCACACAGCAACGGTTCAGAGAGTTCAATTCAAAGAGGCTGCACCTAGGGAGTGGGAGAAGGGTCCTGTCAGCAGCTACACAAATGTCTGATAGTAAAAGGGGCTATAGGCAACATTAAGATAAATCATGTCAGATTATATACATTTGTTAGAGATTTCATGTTTATGTCTCTGTGAATCAGGTCAGTGTTGGCCATACTGTTAAACAGTGGTTCAGAGGATTCTATAAGATCTAGTTCAGCCATAAAGCGACTGGACAATTACATGATATCTACTGGTGATGTTGGCTGTTGCAGCTGAATTCTCCTTGCCTCACCTTTCCCTCCAACACATGGAAGACCACCTATGGCAGCCTTCAGTAATTCAGGATTATTTAATTTTCAACTTCTGCCAATAGATCCTTTCACCTCGATCTTACACGGTGGACCTTTAAATCATGATGAGATCTCAATAGCTGGTGAATGGATGGTGGAATAATATTGATTTAGAGGATCCCCTTGAGACTGGCATCTATTGTACAGTTTCCTCACATGCTATGTGCAATCGAAATTATCCAACAAAAAACAAAAGCGCATTTCAATGTGGACATGTCTAAAAACAGCTGTGTGAGCTTTCACATGCCTCAGTGAAAGTGAATCAGAGGTGAAGAGAGAACTTTTCCGGAGTGACTGCTCTGGCCCTCGCTGTAGGCTCTGTGCTGACCTTTAACCCTGGCTGGGTTACCGGGGTCTGTTGGTGTGCCGAGGAAGGACAGGAGGGGACATTGCTCCGCAGACCGTTAAGAAACCACACAGGCAACAGCTGAGCAGCGTCTGACGGTAGGGTGAGAGGAGAATTGTCACAGGCTCCACAGGCCTACCTCAAGGGCAACAGGCTCCCTCTTTGGCAAACATACTGTAGACTTGCATGACGCACAATCACGTGCACATGTATGCACGTGTTTCTGCATATGCGAGGCTGCACAGAGGTATCGGTTGGTTAGGCAACACGCAGTGAGGGATGGATTTGAACAGAGGACACCTGCGAGACAGAAACTGCCAACAGAATCCAAGTTTTGAGTGACTGTGGCCAAGTTTGTGTCTCACCAAGGGCCTGTCATGCTGCTCTGCCACACCATGTGTGAATGTTATTTGCCCTCTTAGTTACTTCAGTCCTCTGTGAGTCATCTTTCAGAGTTCGGAGGATGGCATCATTGAGAAATGGCTGCTCCCTGGGCTTGTCCCCCCACTGAGCACCAGCCATGTAGACTAATGACCTGACCTTCTTTTCTGTCTTCTCTTTTCTCCCATCATCATCATCTTCATCTCGACTCAGTCCACCCTCTTGTTTAATGTAGCTACATTTCATCCCGTCCTTTGTTTTATGTATTTTTTTTTCCCAGCCAACAATAGTGATAATATCCCTCATTTAAAGGTCAATGGAGATTTCTTCTAATACAATGGAAGTAATGTAAATTGTGCTTCCTTGTGCGTGAGAATCATAACCTCATTTTGAACCATTGCTCCTTCCAGGTTTGTGCAGTTTGCATGTGAAGGTTTACATTAAACATGACTGAAATTGAATCAAACTCTTTCTTCCATTTATTATAAAACAACATAAACAGACGACAGACAGGACTGACCTAAAGAACATGGACATCTGGCTTCTTTCTAATCCTCTGACACGCTGTGATCTGGAGACCTGTTCCGTCTTATTTTACCTTCACAGGATGCTCCTGTCTAAACACAGGCCCTGATCTCCCCCCATTAAATACACACACACACCACACACATTTAGGAAACAAAAAAGGAACTGTCTCCACAGTAACAGCCTTCTGCCATGTGATTGAATGTAGATGTCTCTCTTGGATTGTGAAATTGGTACACACATTTAGAAAACAAAGAAATCAATACTGTAGTTAATGTGAACAGACAGCCATTAATGAAGTAATGTAGAAGGAATGCTCTACAAACAGTTTAATGATTTGCTCTGGTTTGTGTGAGGTTGCTTATTTTAGAGTGTTCTCTTGTTTGCCAAAGCCAGGCAGCAGAATGGCCGTGGCTATCAATATTATGGCAAATTCTAAACTGTTGAGACTAAAATGCCAGTTTGTGTTACTGCTGAAGATCTCCCCCAAGAGACAGAGGGAACAGGCTGACTTGAGTTTTTGCACAGTGGAGCGCCATTTAGTTCGTGTTTGTGACTGTTGCTCTGCTTGTCGCTGTGGGGCAGGAACACAGAACGTGACTCACCCTACAGTCAGAAATTACCCACTAATTTTACCTGGGGTCGTCTGTGATTTCATCTTTGAAAACTTTCTGCTGATGACCTCGGCAATGATAAAGACGTGGCTTCCCTCCAGTGAGGGTAATGCTTTGTTGGCACCCTTTTACCATTAATTAAGGGTGAAGCTTCAGATGATGGTTTTTAAAGTGATGGATTCAACTTTTTTTAATCAAGGAGTGCTTTCAATGTAGAGGTAAATGTGTATCTTTGCTCCATACTTTAGACTTTGTATAATTAACGTTACTCTACAGTTAGCGGCCAACTGGCTTATAGGAAACCAGTCATCGCACCTGTGTATTTAAAATCTGTTTTATCTATTGAGAGCATCACCCACTATCTTTTGCCCATTGGGTTAATGCAAATTTCATGTTATATCAAAGCTTCCAGCTTCCAACTTGCAGATTGCGTTAATGCCAACATCAAAGTCTATTAGCCTAAATTATAACTGGAACACTTTGTAGAAGAGATCGCAGACATACAGATTATTTGTCCTCGCAGATGAAACCCACACCAGCACATGAATATACAAACTCCACTCAGAAAACTGAGCAGGTTTGGTTTGGTTGTCAGACAGCAGTTTGAGTGAGAGGAATCTGGACTAGAAAACCCACAGACCACCACGTTCTCTTCATAAACGGCAGCGACTACAGCAGGTCTTCACATAATTTCTCAGGCTGAGCTATTAGCCTGAGAAATTAAAACTCAATGGAGAAATCTAATTTCTTTTACCTGCCATCTCAGCCCTCAGTCATTACTCCGACCATATGTGCGAACATACATGTCTATTAACTGGTAAAGCTCTGCCTTCCAGCTCATCTCCTTCCTTATCCACGTAACTGCTGACACTGCTTCAATCTGCCAATCAACTCCCCGCTTCGTCTTACCCTCTGCTGAACAAGACCCTGAGATACTTAAGCCCCTTTACTTGAGGCAGCAACTTGCATCCAACCCACAGGGATCAGTCCACCCTTTTTCAGGAGTAACCATGGATATTTGTTCAAATAAAAATAATAAATACATTGGTAAATAGCTCATCATATCAACAAAGGATTCATAGTATGATAAACACTATCCAAAACCCCTCTTGCTGGAGAGACATGAGAAAAACACTTTGAGTAAGTTGTTGGTGAGCTGATCACAGAATCAAACAAAATGTACAGTACATTCCTTATATTCATGGACAGCTGCATCACAGTGCTCATATTTTTCTGTGTATGATGCTAACCTTTATATTTCATTGCGCATATGTTTTTTTTTGTTGTTGTTGTTTTTGACACCAGCACAAGGGTGAGTCTCTTTCATTTCACACCCTGGCTGGAGATTGTGTGTGCGCTTGTGCTGCAGTTGTTGGTTCGGGTTACCTCTGCCTGTGGCGGGAAGTAAGCCTGCTGTGACCTTGACCTTGGGCCTGCAGATCGACTAGTGCAGCACAATCTCTCCCCCCTCTCCCTTACACACATATAGCCACTTATACTCACCCATCCCATAAACATCTTATAACATAGTCTCAATATTTCTGCCTTAAGATACAACACTCCATTTGGTGTAAGTGGTAAATGGACTGCATTTAAATAGTGCGTTATAGTCTCAACAACCACTTAAAACACTTAACACTGAAGTCACTTCCACCCATTCATACAATGCTCCTGTATGCCATGCCTTTCCTGTCACACTTGATTCTTACGCTGCAATAACAGCAAGAGCAATAGTAGAGTCCAGCTCGGGGTTCAGACCACCAGACATTCTGGTTCATGGACAACACTCTGCCTCCTGAGCCACAGCTGTCCCTGCACGTTGGTGTACTTAAGTTCAGCTTTTATGTGTTGTTATGTAAGAAATGAAAGTGTAGCAGTAGCAAATGGTAAAGCCCTCTGTAGTGCACTTACTTCAATACTCCTGTGTAATGTAGTATTACAGCACTGTCTCATCCATCCAACCTATTGTTTGGTCTTCCCCATCCAAGCTATAATAATATTAATCCCTACAATTGTGTTTGATTGATGCACCTATACTGCTGTTATGTCTTGACAAAGCACCGGTTCATGTATTCTTGGACTCTAAAATGTACTGTATCTAGGTTATGTTAACTGGAGAGAAGGTTCATTATCATTATCATCCAGCGACTGTGAATCATCTAAAGAATGAAGATAAATAATAAAGAAGAAATGTAGGACTAATTACATGTCAGATCACTGTTACTTTTCTCCAAGAAGATATGTGGTAATCAGTAACCTTACACATTCGTACAGCAGCAGATATGCCGTATGGCTCACACATATTTGTAGGTATACACAGATGGTGAGACTACATTCATTCCTCGTTGTTATCACTTTGATAAGATATACAGCGACAGCTGATGCGGCACACGCTGCTGCATGGCAGCACCTAAAGCTCCGAACCATATGCAAGCAGAGCCAGCAACATGCATGATTAGTATGGAGAATAATAAGATCTCAGTTTCTTTCAACAACAGGAAGTACTATCCTAAGTTATCAACAATGTCAATAAATGCTCAATTTAGAATTGCAAAGCAGTCCATCCTGAGCTCAACATCAACAATAATCCATGGATTGCAATTGCCTCTGTTTTCTCATTCAGCAGATGTTTGAAATCCCTGCAGGGTCTATCAAGCTAGACCTAATGGGTTGTGACCAAAGGCAGGAGCGTATCTCAGATCGGTCTAATGTCTTGGTCTTCTGTATTTTCAAGAGTCAAGTCACATCATGCTGCTACTGGTTCCCTTCCATTGCTTCTGGCAGCAACAGAAAGAGGGACGGCTCTTTTCCTTCTCCTAGTAATCCACTTGCCATAATCTACTCATCCTGTCCGAGACGCCTTATCGCCCACCATCCTAAAGTCCCTGAGGGTCTTAGATTCCACAGCTCCAGCAGGTGGCAGGTACAGGTGAGAAGTGAAGTGGGTCAGCACAGGTGAGGTGATGGCTCCCAACAGCCCCGGCTGATCAGGATGGTTTAGCTGAATGTCCTGAATCATAGGTCATACCCAAGACCTTTCATCAGGTCCAGACCCTGTCCAGTTAACCAGCTATTGCAGCTTGTAGTCTCAGTGCACAGCCAGCAGTATTATGAGCAGATCTCCATTGACTGCAGGGGATCCCAAATGAGCATATATCCATTCTCTGGACATTTTAATAAAGTGAGCTGGCAGGAGAGAAACTCATTCAGATCTAACACATTGCATTATAGTGTGGTGAACAGAGTCCATAGATGCTGTTTGTACTCGTGAAGTGTTTTATTGTTTACCAGGAGAGAGAGAGCTGCTCCCGCCCACATCTCTTTGTGCCCCATTCATCACCTCACTCAGCAAATCTGAGTGTAGGCCGAGACACTCGGGAGAGAAAAAAAATTCTCCACCTGGCAGACTGTTAATAAAGGTGACAGTGGGAGGGCAGGAGGAGAGATGGCAGCAGGTGTCAAACTCTGCTGAGTGGAGACACAGGGCACGAAGCTTCACTTTACTGTCCTGTAATATAGTCTATAAACACATCCTATGATATTGTCTCACACACAGTGATTCTGGTTTTCTTCACATCAGGCACACATCAGACTTGAATCCCTCGTCCCCAGGAATCGTTTTCTTCGTATCCCCACACCCATGACGCTGTGTCATTAATCACTGTCCTAGTGGCAACAGCAGTCGTTTAGTATCCAGGGCTCATGGCATTCCTCCCCCTCTGTTTACCTTCCACCTCCGACACCTCACCTCCTACGCGCGCCACCTTAAAGCTGTGTAATGCTGCTTCTTCTTTTTTTTTAAGTGAAGAGTATTCACCTGTTACTTAAGAGTAGGCAACAGTACTTTGGAGCTATTGTGGCTGCCACAGTTTCTTCCTCCTTGAAGGAGCGCAGGCAGGCCTTCTGAAGCACACTGACTGCATCGCGTGCACATGTGTTCCCACGTGTTCTGTGCATTTCACATGCAACTTTGTAGAAACAACAGCAGGCACATTCATGTCTGCAACTGTTTCATTTACATATTGCATTACCCTTGGTTGGATTCATGTGCTTCATGCATCCTCCGCAAGCAGCCTGCGTGTGCTTTACCATCACATCACTGCTCCCTGGCCAATCTCACATGCGTCATAGGCGGCTTTTTATCGTGCAGCTCCCGCTGTTAATTATTGCTTTTTCCACCGTAAATTATGGTGCTTGTCTTTATATTTTATGTGACCCGACATACAAGGGACAGGGGTTGCAAATGAGCTTCAGTTAGGCCACCTACATGCATCCTGTTGCGCTCCCTCATATAACAGTTTTTGTCAGCATCTGTTATGTGAATAGAAATAAGCATGTCTGCTATAAGAGCTTCTTTTTACAGCACGGCATTGTACCACAGCAGTTTTGTGCCATTATTAGATAATCTTGCATTTTAAATCAGCTTGGAAATGGACCCAGTGCTGTCTTAGATCTAATTTTAGCTCACCATTCACAATCCAAATTAAAAAAAGATGATCCGCATAGTGACTAGCTGGTGCTGCTTATATTCTTTAATTCAGTGTCACATTTTAGTAACAAGACCATGTACATGTCATGGTTCTGTGCCTTTACGCAAAAGTAAAGGGAAGCTACATGCACAGAAATAATTCTAGCCAGGCAGATATGTGTGTGTGTGTGTGTGTTGGTGCACCTTTGTCATTTAATCCTGATTCAGATGTTCAAATTTCTTAGAGCAGAACAGAGATACAAATTATGCTCACGGATTGAAATTGAAGAACAGGTTAGGTTGCTTATAATGTTTTATTTTTTAACAGTAAACGTTTCTTCTTCTTCATTTAGCTTTTGAATATGAAACCATGTGTTCTGCCAGGGCCATGTTACCCAAGCCCAGAGCCAGTGTTACTGTGGAGATGTGCATCTGGCAGGGAGCAATGAAAGCTCTGCAGAGGAGTGTTGAGTTACAGGATGCAAACAACATCCATCCCTGCTGCCCTGACCGAGCGGCGTAGCCTGCAGTTAGTGTTGAGGACGGGTGATGGCAATGTCACAAGTAGCGACAGATAACAGGTGGACGATGACACACACCAGCCACTCGGTGACTAATTTCTGTGTCATCGGTGTGTATGCTACTATACGCTCTGCTGATGCTGTCCATGGGTCTGCCATCACCGTGCATATGCTTGTTTGTGTGTTCGTGTGCCTCGTACATGAAAGAGAGGCAGAGCGAGAGTGAGACAGGAGAACAGTCCAAGGCTACAGATTTAATCTGGCTGCTGTGGTCATGTGATTAATCGTGGCCAGGGGCCAGGGGATAGTGTAATTTATGGTGTGGAGGGGGGTGGGGGGTTGGGGTGTCAACACATTTGGATGGTTGCTGCTCCAGAGGGAAATCTCACTCTTAAACCAATCCAGTATTCTTCTCAATCTCATCGTAACTGTACTGTCACCGCTGGGTTTTGAGTTAGCCATTTAAAAGATGATGTAATCAACTCCTGCTGTGGTCTTGGTAAACCCATGTGTGCAGTGGAAAAGATGCAGGAGATATTTGCTTGTGTTTGTCATTGAGAGTGCATCATTCAGAATATTTGAGTTTAAATTGAAGCCATTTAAATGTTAGAATAACCCATTATATGGACTCTGACTTGCAGAATAAACAGGCAGTTGTTTTAGACAGCCTGCTGTGGACTGTGCGTCACTCACAGTCTCTGTACTGTCCTTCTGGCTTAAAACCATATCAGCGCTGTGGTGACTCCTTCAGGCCACTGGCGTGCCTCTGTGCTTGTGTGTGTGGGTATATTTGCTTAATACCCTGTCCATCTCCAAGAACAGTGAAGTCAGATCAGATGAGCTGCAGGAAATGTGAGGTGGGCTGTGTTGAAGGCTTTTTTTTGGTGAAACTTGTGTTGTTTTCATTGCTGCCAATATCAAGCAGTGCTGATAACAGCAGTTTCCCACTGACCTTCCCCTCCAGCTGCTCACCACCTTGCACCATCCAACTGGAGTTACCTGCGTTTGCAGTGGCTGTCAGACTTTTCTCCTTGGCCATTTTTTAGGTGCTGTTACTCCAGCCTGTTGGAGCTTATATCTAGATTTACTTTTTCTGGTGTATGGCCCATCTCAGTAGGACAATGGTTTATACACTGCAGTCCTTCCTTCCTTCATTCTGTTTATCAGTCTGAACAAATATGTAAATATGGTGACAGTTATGAGCTGTCTTACCTCTCGGTGCAGTGTCATCGTGCAAAAAAAACATGTGACGCCATCCAGATTCACTTCTTAAAAGCTTAATGGTCCTGTCCTGGGTCTACACAGATGGAGTCTGTGATCAGTCTCCACAGTTTGAAAGAAAACCAGAACACAGGAAGTCACTTTCACTTCAGTCTTCCACACATGATCTAATCACCTTGAGGTTGCACTAAAGACTCATGTTTATTGGAATCTAAATTTGATACAGAGTTGATTGGTTTGCATCTGCAGGACGTCCATGAACTATCCCCTCACACAGGTGGAGTAAAGGTGACCTGAACCTCACATCGCTCTGGGAATGTCAGTAGGAGATATTGCACATGAACATGTTATCATAGAGACCTGAAAACAATGGAATAATAATAATGGTTGTTTTACTTTTACTTTTGTCCTTTCAGTGTAGTGCTGTAATTAGCTTAACCTAGCTCAGTTTCACTGAGCCGCTGATGAGCTCAAGTTGACTCTTGGTCAAACCTGCAGAGTAGCACCGTGCAGATTAAGGAGACTGGCATTTAAGCAACAAGGTCAGTAGTGGTTCGAAAAGACAACATATTTTCTTTTTCTTATTTGTATAAGATCATAAAGTATCATAAGATTCACCTGAGCTATTCCTTCTACTCATCCTGAAGGAAATCTTTATCATAGATACGAATAGTAAAATAAATACATCAACTTTTGAGACTGATATCCATAGAGAAAATACTTTAATGTTAGTTGTACATTTGTTAGTGTTACAGTCCATGCTACATACAGCACAACAACAAAATAAAGAATAGAAACATGTATTTTCAAATAAAAGAAGACATCCGTTTTAACATGTACATGAACTCAATGAAATCAGACAAACAGTTGGTATAGAAATATATATTCTCATGAGTGAAACCAATTATTGTTGCTTTTGACACTTTTTGTTTTCTATTGCTGTTGGCTTGTATTGGAATCCATCATGTGATTTGCCTTTGGGCTTTTATTTTCTCTCTGTCTTAAATCGTATGTTCGTATGTCACCATCCTCCATCCATCTCCACTTCTCTCCTCTATTCCCCACTCCACTGCCAATAAACCCTCTCCATCACTGACCAACATTTTCACCTAGAAAGACGCTTCTGCCTCATATTTCACACAGCATTCGTTAGGTTCCCCTCTCTTAAGCCATTACATCGCTCCCTCTCTCCTCCTCTTCCTCCCACCCTCCCCCACCTCTCACATCACTCCCCTTCTCTCTCTCTCTCTCTCTCTCTTCTCTTTGAACACACGCACACTCTTCCTTCCTACCTCGCGGACGTTTGGGTGCCGCTCCATCCCATCTCTGACTCCTGTTCTTCTTTTTTGACTCTTGCACTCCACACACAGACAAGGCGGAGTAAACAAAAATAAAAGAAAGAAACAAAAGCAGAGACAGAGAGAGGGGAGAGAGAGAGGGAGCGAGTGAGGGGGGGGATGAGAGTCCTCCAACCACAACAATGACCCGGTCCTGACTAAAATTGAATGGATTAGCCAATCTATTCTAGGCTCTAATGAGATTAGAGAGTCAGCGCAGACATGGGTCGCGGCGGCGCGGTACCTCTCGTTGAGATCTCCGGGGAGCGTCTCCCCTGTCAGCGGTGCTCCGGACGTGGAAATGGCGCTTTTGACGGTGAGGATGCCGCGGATGCCGGGGGACCGTGACGGACCTTTACGCACACCTGTGCCGCTTCTGTGGCGCGCCACTTTCCTAGAAGTAGAAAGCAGCAAAGTGTAGTCGCCTCCAGCGGCGGCGGCGGCGGCGGCCAACAACATGAAGTACCAGAAATACATCACGGTGATGCAGATGGCCATGGGAGTGACAGCCTCCAACAAAGACTGCCTCCCCACAAAGAGACAGCTGTGGTGAGTACATGGAGGAAGAGGAGGTGCGCGCTTTGGTGAGAGCGTGCGTTGAGCGGAGTGGGAGAGGTGGCGTGTCCCCTCGCGTGGACAGAATCGGTTTAAAGGCAAGAAGCCTCTGAGCCTCGCTGCCATGTGAAGCTCCCCCCCCCCCGCTTCCCCCCCCCCCCCTTTCGCCTTATTTACCCCGCGTCTCGTGTGAAGTTGCGGCCGAGCAGCTGTTGGCGGAAGTCGGCTGCCTCCATCTCTGGGCGCCGTAGACAACTGTCCGCTCACACGCACGCACTCAGCAGGCAGGCATCCGGTGGGCGCGCACACTCCAGCGGCTCTCTTCTCTGCCGCGCGTGTGCATGTGCGCGCGGTGTTTATCAGTGTTTTCGCCCGGTGGACCGTGTTTGTTGTGATCCGCTGGCGACTGTGAGTCGCACATGCAGCAGGGGAGGGGGGGGGGGGGGGGGCGGGGGGCGCGGGGGGGGGGGGGGGGGGGGGGGGGGGGGCGAGGCGGCCAGCACACAGCAGGTGGATCCACAACATCAGTCCAACTGCTGCTCTGAAACCTTTCACGGGCACTGTTCTTATTTATTTATTTATTTATTTATTTAGAACCTCTTGAGTTGCTTGATTTGGTTCATTCGTCTTTTCTGTTCTCAGGTCTGTGATGTAGTTAAAACATGTCTGCTGATTTCTCCACTCGCATCACTTATTCAGAAGCCTCGTGCATCTGCATCTGGATCCCAATGTGTGGGAGTTGTGCTTGACTATAATTGGCTGTGTGTGTCTACGTGTGTTAATCTTCCCATCTTCATTCTCTGTTAGTTATTTATCCAGCTGGACTTACTCGTATTCCTCTCTATGGACTGCCAATATTATTTCACTTTTCAGCTTTTTGAAACTACCATCAGCATCTCTTTCAGACTATTGAATTGTAGGAGAACCAATCTAAGTTCATTTAGCAATAAATGAAACTGTTTTTAAGATTAGAATCTCCACGATAACAGCTGTCTGGACACAATTTTGGTGGCTTCACTTTCCCTCTTTCTGTTTCCCTTGCTATCGGCTTTGGTTGCCTGCGGGTTAACAGCCCTTGAAGTATTGGTCATTGTCCCCAGAGCCTAATTCTCTGTCAGAAAAAAGCCGATGGACAAAACCAGATGCTTGAAGAAGTCACCTTGGGTTTTGAAATCATTATTCACTCTTCTATAGCCTTGTAAAGATTTGTTGTGAATTCAAATAATAATTGGTAGAGGCTCCGCTATGAGACAAATAGAAAATACTTTGAGAAGCTGCAAATCAAAAATATGGGACATTGCTGCAATAACAAAAGTTGACTTGTGTGTCAAAGTAATGTTGTTTTAATTATTTCATTTAACTTCGATTGTAAATTCACCAGTTGATTTCAGTGAAGAAGAGTTTATTTGGCTTTTTACAACATAACAGAGGACAAATCCCATACATTTACCTAGCTGATATAAAGGAGACTCATTAATTCAGAAGAGGAGGATAAATCCCTGACACAGCAGAGTAGTGTTTGTTCTAATTATAGGCTCTCATTACAATGAGCACACGCAGTTATTCTTGTTCTGTAATCCACATGGACAACATTAAACGTGAGGCATAATCCTTCCAGATTAGCATTAAATTACAGTGAGAAGAAAAACAGTGCTTTATTGTTGCTTGTTCAAACTGACTCCTGAGGAGTTGATGCTATAAAGGGACTAATGGCTCCATGACTGTGCACGCACAGTGACACACCTGACTGAATCCCAAGTCATCACGCTGGGAATGAGGATAGGTTTTCTCCTGTTAGCTCATGTGACTGCTGTCAAATGTGTTGCAAAGGACTCTGTGGTGACTTGGTGTTGACTCTTCTCCCTTAAGAGAGGCGCGGCGGTATGTCTGGGGCCATCACATCATGGTGGGGGAGGGGGCACCGCCATTAAAACAGGATTACTCTATCGTCTGAGACAGCCACTTTAACGAAGCGAAGCCTACCCAGCGTGCGCCTGCAGTGTGCGTTTCATGGAACCAGCCCATGAAGCCCACCAGCCCGTGCATTCGCTCGCATGTCATGTCTGTGTTTAATCAGTGTGAAGCTGAGACTCAAAATCAGGAGGTTTGCGTGCGCAGAGTAACTCAGTGACTGTGGATACTCCGAGTGAGGTTATCATCAATGCTGGTGGACATCCACGAAAGTCACTCAGGCCAACTTCAATTATAAGTTTAGCGAAAAGCTAATAGTTGTATAATAGAGATGTATGATGAATGGACACATCTCATCTCCACCTGTCCATCCATCCATTTGCCTTTCTGTCCATCAGTCCATCCATCAGTCCACCCCATCTGTCTGCCCATCCATCATCTGCATGCATAATTGTATGTGTTGTTTCTAACCAGTTTGCTGTCCACCCAGAAAAGCTAATTACTTCCACCACTGATATTCCTGTTGCTTTGAATTCGGTTCTCTCTTCTGCGTTTGTGACCCGTGCATGGAATCAAAACATTGCAAGGAGCCAGACTATTGCGATTATACACACTCGAGTAATTCAACCAGTGGACTGAGTAATCTTGAGATTGTTCAGGAAATATTACACCATGCTAAACTTGAAGTCAAATGTGGTCTGCTCCCTCCAATGGTCGGATGCTAGTTTGTGAGTCATGGTGAAGGAGATGATGCAGAAATGAACGATGATGTTGAAATCCAGACGATGACAGCATGAGCACCGGCTGTGATAAAAGTAATGGATATCAACGCACAGGCGCAACACAATTTAGAACTGTCTGAGGTTTTTATAGCCTCACAAAACACAGAGAAGGAACAGTTTGTTTCTCCCTTTAACAAATGGAGATACGGAGGTGGTGAGAAATCTTCCCGTCCATTATGTTTTAGGAGCTATTGATTCCAGCTACCATTTATATATTAACTTGGTGTCATTGCACTTCTATTTCACTATGTAGCATTATTTGTTATGTGGTTGCTGAGTCAGCTCAAACGATGATCAGTGGCCTTTGTTCATAAACACAACCACCTTTTCTTGATCTCAATCCAGCCAAGCTAAAAGCATAGTATTGGTGTTGAGTTTGTGTTTATCATAAATCTGTTACACTCCGTTTGCTGAATTAAATTAAAAAAAAAAAAGTCAAATGAAACTTTGAGAGATCTTTGACAAACTCTTGAGCGTAATTAGCTTGAGATGGTCCATAAATAATAATTAGCTTGATGACGTTACTTGAAACTGGTCATGGCTGTTCATAACATGTGGGAGTATTGTGCGCCAGATGTCTATTCTGCCTCTACACAGTGACAGCTCCGCCTGGTGTTCCCAGTCCACCTGCTTAATGATGCATAAAGTCAGCGTCCCCTCTTCCCCCCAAACAAACGCGCACAAGTACACACACACACTGATTTGCCTGTCCACACGTCCTCCCTCCCAGCTCTTCAGAGGAACTGACACAAACACACACAACACGCACACATTCAGATACTCCTGTCCTACCCCCCTCTGCTCTTCCAGTTCCGCTAGTGGAGGCCGTGATGCGTAACCTCACAGAAACTGACAATGCCGCGCATTAGTTACCTCAGCAGGAGCCCATGTCCAGGGTGGGCCTGTCATGATAATCAGTACTTTTCTCAAAAACATACAGAAATACCATTTTTTTCCTCCTGGGTATCTCGGTCTCCCTCTCCTTAAAGTGAAAAAAAGCCCTTTTCTATTTAAGTTATGAAGACTAATCTTAAAAAAAACCTCACTGCTCCTACTCTCCACACTTCTTGGACCACTACATACAAAGGTGCTTTTGAGCGTGTGTGTGTGTGTGTTTGTATTCAGTTTTTCTGTCCATTAGGAATTCGCATGTTCTTACTTTGGCAGAACGGTTGTAATCTCCTCTCAGATGGTTTATGCCACTAAAGGGAACAGATTACACAGGGTTTATTGACTCGTGGCTAACCCCCTTACCCCCACCCGCTCTCTGAGCATCGTGTGGTGTGTGTTTATATGTTTTTTGGTGTGTCTGTGTGTTTTTCTCAGGTTTTTGGCCATTAGTGATAACTTTTCAGGTCTGATTTTAATAATGATAACTGGAGAAGATATAATACTATTAGTATAATATTTACTTTCCTATCTGTCTACAATTTATTGCTAAAACAATATATATTGGGTATTTGTTTATCCTGTACAACAATACTAGTTTAGGAAAATAGTGTTTTTGTATTAACACACGTTTTGTTTGACACTTTGAGGAGGATGGCATCTAGAGGAAATCAGTTTTGTTGATTTAAGGTGAAAAAAATGGCCCAAATCACCCAGCTAGGGTTACAGCAGTATATATTATGTATTTGAGGATATACCTTGTCAACTTCCTGTCAACACCACACACACACAGCAAAGAAAATGGCAAAGAGATGCAGGACTGATATAATCTTCATCCACCAAAATGATTTAAAGCACCCTGGGGTTACTGGGGGTTACTCTGGACATCCCAGAAAGCGCTGTCCTAGTGGACAGGTGTGCAGTGAACATCAATATGTTCAACCATTGACAACTTTTATTTAAAGTGATATGAAACCTGTGATGCTTTAAATGCTGATCATAATAAACATGAACCAAATGATTTCCCTCACTGCTGGCTATGCCTGCATTGTCTGTCTATTCAGTTCGTTCAGACTAAACAACAGACACACACTGACCTCGAGCTGACCCCATAAAGAATCACACACAAACATCCACAGCTCAGGGTTTGACATTAGTGAGTGAGTGTGTGTTTTAGGATCACTATTTAGGTCTGTGGTTTCACACAGAATCAGCCCCACTGTTCTACAAGTTCTGGTCTACACCAGAACCAATTCAGTCATAGAAACAGAGTCTGTCCAGGACTTTGTTTCTAGTTGCCATTAGTTACAGAGGAAACTAAATGCACTGTAGACACACTCCATCCTAAATAGTTGTGCAATACTAGGGGGAATCAAGTAAAGCACTGGAACCTTTAATGTTGGTATCAGATGCTCAGCAGGATCCTTATTCTAGTTTTACATTTGGTTCTGACTGAAATATACCAATGCTGAATTTTTAATGCGACAAGAATTGGCATATTATAATCCTACTCCCGTCAGTTTTCCTTATCTTGCTCTCTTTGTAGTGAAGTATTATGATATAGTCCGACTCCCCAGAAACCCTGCTTGAATTTGTCAGTAGTCTGTATTTGTGTTGAGTTGAACTCTGGATCTGGTGATGAGCTCTTTAACAAACTGTTGGCAGCAGTGCTGATAATAGAGATCTATCAGAGACTCATTGTCTCCGGCCAGAGTCAGACACGGAGCAGCAGTGACTTTAAGAATCTGTGAGTCACACGTTCTCGGCCTCTGGTGACTCTGGACTGTCACAGTGGCTCACAGGAGGCTGACAAGATGAAATCCATCACTGCCTGTCCACAAATAGAGAAGGACACAGCAGAGAGGGTCCACTGTTCTCTGACAGAGGTCTCAACTTATTTTTCCTTGTTTTCCTCTGCCCACGAGTTTTACACTACGTCTGTGACCATTAGTGGGCTCTAACATAATTTTCACACATTCACAGAGTTCACATCAAACCTAAGTTGATCGTGCAAATAACCCTAATGGAGGTCTGCATGACTTAAGACTGTGAAATTAAGCTGGAGTTTCTGGAATAAACCCATGCAGGCAGAAGGAGAACATGCAAACCCCACACATATATTATATTCCAATATAATGTGTGAATTTTGTTTGCGGAATATTTTAAGCGCGTAAGTCTCCTGTGTGACCTTTGTTTGATCGGTTGTTACTTGGAACAAGCTCCATCCCTGTTTGTCAGTCAGTACAGATGAAGCTCCGGAGCAGAGAGAGAGCAGAGAGTCGTGTTTGTTGACTTCCTCTCTGCAGGGGTCAGACATCACTCGGACATGACTGTTGTCCCGTCTTTTTTGATGCACGTATATGCCTAATCTGGTCTGTCCATCTGTCAGGCCTGTCTGGCCTAATCAGAGTCTTGATCCCACCACAGATTTTCTGTCCCCTCCTCTTCAGCCCAGGTGGCTTTTAAAGGGCTTACAGACCCCAACTAGTAAATAACAGCTTTTAAAATGAGTGTGCTTGCTTTTTTTTCTCCTCAGACCTTTTTAAGGATGTTTTGAGCTGGCCAGCGTATTAGTCATTTGTGTCTTTCTCTTACGAGGGGGGGGGGGGGTCAGTGAGGTTACCCGGATCAAGTAGGATGTGTCATGCACCTCTTGTCACCACTTGTCCCCTGAAGTAGGAGGGGCGCCTTTAGCAGAATGATGCATGTTCATCAGCCGCCATCACTTCTGGCTGAACAGTCAAGCTTCATGAAGCAGCCGGGGCGACCTCGGAGCCATGCACGCTGACAGTGCCCCCCTGTCCTTTGTCCCATTGCATTATGGTCTGTCTCCTCGTGCTGTTTGGCCCCTTTTCCTTCCACCTCTGCCCTGTAGCATCACACTCCTTCATGCTCCATTCACCTGCCTCCTTCACTTTGATCTTTTTATCCTAACTTTCCTGCCAATCGACAGTGGCTGCAGCAAGCTAGTGAGTTTATACAGGGAGGTAAAACAGACGACTAACATACTGGCAGGGCAGGCTTCTTTGAAAAGATCTAGAAATAGAAATGTAACGAGGAAAAGTCAGCACAGCTATTTTGGATTCACCACAGTTGCCCTGATGAGCTGGAAGACATGAACAAAGGCAAATCCCAGAATGGAAAGGCATCTCATCAGAACACAGTTCATTGTTATTGGACATGATATAAAACGCAGATAAAGATAATACACAGTGAAAAACACGGTTTTAAGATACACCTGCATAGAGAAATATGGGACATTTGTGAGGGGGATCGCGCCATATATTTGGTGTGTGGTCGTGTGTGTAAGACACGAGGAGCTTTGGTGCTGAGACCTGTCAGAATTTGGACAAAGCACACCTGCTCTTGTCCCTGTAGAACTCGCTAAGTGGAAACAGTCGCTTCACAAAGAGCTCTCCATGTGAAGATCTGTCATAACACCTCTGAGGTAACAGGACCATGTGCTCTGGTATAGCCCAATATCGTCATCTTATCATTCACTGTGGCAGATTACACAATGAACAATAACCAAAGAATACATATATAACTGTTTTAGGGCTGACTCTCTAGCTGAGCCCCCCCCCCCTCATCATCCCCATCTTTGATAATGTCAAACATTTAACTTTTATCAGGAAGATTTACCAGTAGATAACATAGTAAAACCTTTAAACCACAATACATTGCTAAAATCATCGTTGCTCCAGTGGGGTTTGCTATCCTTAGAGCAGCAGCGTACAATCAGGGTCATTTTTATTTACAAACACCTTCAACAAGCATTTTTAGCTATAGAGTTATTTTTAACAAATGATCCAATATCTTAGAGCGATCAAAACAAAATGAAAAGGAGATAAGACTCCATCACAGCTTTCTTTCTATCATCACCAATTAATCATCTCAGATCTATCCGGTGTCCTTGTTTATGAAACTGAATTTATAATAAGACATGCTAACAGTGAGATTGTCTCATCAACTGCCGTTTTCAAGGTCAAAAATGCACTTTGATAATCTTTTAATGATGTTGTGCAATTCTTTTTTTCATTAATTCTTTGTACTAAAATATATTCATTTTATTTCCTGCAAATTATTCATATTTTGTATTGATGCAAGTATTATGACTGAACTCCAGTTTTGCAGATGTATAAACCGATGAATCAACTGATGTTTTATTTTTAAAATTAGGCTCTGTAACGTTTACACATTGCTGGGATTCTGGGATGAGGTAATCTGGAAAGCTTTGCCAATGACCTCTTAAATCCAGGGCAGGAGGGAGATTCTCTATTTTGGGCTGAAGTCTCATGTAATATTCATAAACTTGACTTCGCTCTGCAGTCAGATCCTAATGTTTCGTGTTATTTTTCTGCTATAAGACGCTAGAGTAGTCTGCTGTTTGTATCATGGGTGTGAGTATGTGAGCGCACACCAGCCTGTTTGTGAGTTTCTCCATATTTCTCCAGAGGCAGTGAACAGTGAGACCAACTTCTGCCTGCTCAGACAGCCAGACTGTCTAATCCACTGCCTCACAAGGCTCAATACATCGTTCTGAAAATCTGCCAGCATCACTGATGATGAATCATTCATCGGTCAGCATCAAGTGAGCATTCACACGTCTGCTCCTTCTGCTGCTCTACTTTCAATATTTGCAGGCTGATGTTTATGCTGCCTGTCTGGACCAGACTGTAGAGCAACACAGCTCTCAGCTTCTGGGCGTTTTTCCACATGATTTGGCTCGAGTTATATCTGTTGTGCGTCTGTGTTGATTTAGGTCCTTTAACTGTACGGGTGATAAGTGGCCATCTTAAAGTGTCTTGGGGAGTATGACTGTGTAAGAGCAGGGAAACCTTTTGTGGCTCCAGAGGGAACTGTTCAATATGAGGAGTTTCCTCATGTGGCATCACTTCAGTACTCTGTGGAGAAATGACCTGAGCTCTTAGCCCATGATGAGTCAGTCAGCCACGTTGGCTTGGCAATATACTTTACGCTGCATCAAAGACGTTAAGATCTGGGTAGGCTAATGGTTGTGCTTGGTTAATTCTTTCTCATTCCCACCACCAAGTATAGTGGGAGTCCATTGTGTAGTTTTTTTGTCTAATCCTGCTGACTCACAAACCAACCAACAAACAAAGGTTCAGGGTTGAAAACCTCTCTGGAGGAGGTGACTAATGTTTTTTTTAGAAATCAATCAGTTGGCTTGATCTTTGTTTACATCTTAATGGAGCGGCACTTATCAATCTTTAAAAAAAAAAAGAATTCATCACGTGTTAGAAAAAACACTGGGGAAGAATGATGATGAAAACCTTAAGTGTAGGATTAAAGAGTGAAACACAGGTTGTAAGACACCCCCCACCCTACCCCCCTTAAGTAACACAGATCCAATCCATGTCCACTCTCTTCGTTCTAAGAAACCTTGTTAAAACCCACAGAGCCACATAAGCTGCTTCTGGGTGTGTGAATGGAGTCTATGTAAAACAACACAGAGATTAATGTGACAGTGGCTCCTCTCGATTCAGTGTGCGTTTGTCCTTGCTGGTGATAAATACACAATATATTGAGTCAAGGTCACAGTAGAGGACAGTGACTAGAAGAGACTTTAACTACATATGAAGTGCACTAGATGTTACGCTATAATTTGTAATTGTAATCACTGACGCACAAGGTTAATTATAGAAGCAAGAATATATGAGTAGATGAGTATAAACAAAGAATGGAACTTCTGTACATAACACATGGACCACTTCCTTTGGCACTGAATTCCTCCATGGGAGTAGTTTGAATCAAACTATTCAGTGTGAATCAAAGCAGATACAAAACAGGTCTCCGGGCTGTTCTTCTTAAGTGAGATATTCTGCTGAGACACCGTGCAGCTCTCGTGCGAGGCCCACTGAGCCGCTGTTAAGATGCCTCAGGTTTCCTTTCTATTTCCCATCAAAACAAGGTTTGCAGCTGCAGAAATGGAAGTGTGATAACCAGACAACATACAGTTAAATACACTGGAGGTTTGCCTTCATTTTGCATTCTTATTACTGAAGGTGCTGTGTTGCAGTCAGTAATCGAACCACGGCCTCCTTTGTGTGTATTGAACCATCCATCAATGGACACATTTTAAAATCCATACCCTGCAGTGGACATGAAAGTAGAAAGCAGCATGTATTGACGGGAGCTTAAGGTCAAAATTTAGATCTAAAAGTAACTTACCACAAATGCTGGGACCAGCGATCAGTGTTACGGTAATACTGGAATCTCTGTCGGCACTAGACACCTTCTTGCATCTTTATATGCAGTCATTGGTTTAAGGGCTGTTGAATGAGGGTTTTGCTTTTAAATGGCTTTGTAAATGATTGACCTGAAATATGAATTGATGCAGCATATACATTTCTTCACATACAGATTTTTTTTTTTTGAGGACTGAAGTGTGTTTTAAAACCTCGTGGGTTATCTGTCTGGGGATCTTAATGTGTGACAGTGTTCACTTCCTCCTCCTCCTGAGAAATTTCTCTTTTTTTCTCTGTCATGAGTCGTCAGCTCTAACACTGTCTAATGCTTTCGCACAAGCCTTCAAACTGGCCGATCACTTGCCATTAAGATCTGTCTCCAGTGCCACAAATATCGTCTCTGTCTAAGGCTCCGTCAGGTGATGTTTGAATGTTATACCCAGCTGGGGTTATTTCCTCCATCGGCCTATCAGTCACCTCCAAAATTTTGAAAAAATGTGAAAACTGACCAGAAAGGTTCATCAATATTCTACCTGGCTAGTTGTTGTAGAATTTGATCATGTATAGATCTGAAACAGTTTGATTCGGATATTATCCTGTAAGTCTGGGGAGTTTTGAGACACAAAAAAAATGATGTTCTCTGCATTTCATCATCTTTTTAAACCATGCCACTGAAAATTGTCAGTGTAACAATGAGTGGTAAGTTTCCCTGACAATTCACTTTAAATTACCCTGGAAACCCCTTCCTTTGCAGTCATGCATGTAAGAACCAAAGCTTCCTCATTGTGGGTTAATAATAGAAGACAAGTGGATGCTTTGTACCTACTCTCCAGTCGCAGGCTACCCGCTGACATTCAGCCTAATTACTCACACTTGCTTGAATGGCCCTGCAGCCAACAGGAGAGGATGTCCTTTCAAAAAGTAAAGACAGCAAGAGGAAAAGTTATGTCACTTTAATCCTGCGGGCATCTTTATGTTTTCTCAAACTGTGTGTGTGTGTGTGTGTGTGTGTGTGGACGGCACTCTGGCAAAAGCTCGGCCATCGTGAGCCATGTGGTATTTAATGGAAGTGGTTGTGTCACGTGGTTGAAGCCACATGCATTCAGTCTCCAACGTGTCTCTGCTCTCAGTAAAAGCTGTGGAGATATTATCACTCACCGTCAAATAGAAGCAGATTGTTGAATCCTCTGTATAGCGCGAAGCTTTAAGATCTAATAAAATGACACTTTACATTCACATGCACTCAGGAATCAATTGAAGTTGTTTCTGACATCGTGACACTCCATCCCCACCAAATCCTGGGGGATATAATTTAGCTCTGTGTAATAATGTGATTTCACTGTGGGATTTGGTGAGGGGTTAAAGCCACACCCACTCAGGTGTCTACGACATGCAGCAGCTGATTAAACCTGGTCAGGTTGAAAATAGCTCATCAGAAACTGTATTTTATTTTTTTTTCTTCATCAAACATTAACATCTGTTCTGTTTCTGTCTCTCTGTCCCAGGGTGACCCCCTCAGATGGAGATGCGTCCCCTTCCGGCAACCCCGGCTGCTCAGACGGGGCTTCAGGTGCTATCGGTGGCGCTGGTGCTATGGCAATGCCTGCCACCTCCACCCTCTCCCTGCCCATGAGCCAGGGTAAACCCTCCCTGCGTCGCATCAAAGGCCGCATTCACCGCAGCAAGAGCCTGGACAGCATGGATCTCCTTGATGCTAATGTAAGGCTCGCACATGACTAAGCATGTACAAATAACAGCGATGTTCACTCTGCTCCTTTTCAGCACTTTAAACACCTTCTCTTATTCAAACATGGCTCAGAAAAGCAAAGATTCAGCTACATATTGCTCTTGTTGAAAAGAATCATTTGAAAGTTTGGATTTATTGAACAATCTATAGATATATTCCCATCTGATTATGTTGAAAAAGTATATGACAGTGATTTTTCTATTAAATGTGAGCTGTGACTCACACACACACACACACACACACACAAACAGGATGACCTTTGGTTATGCAATATTTCCTTGGTTTTCAGACAAGCACTGTTTAACACATTCCCTATCTCTCTCTCTCTCTCGCTCTCTCTATGACTGGTTTATTCTCATGAAAAGTATTAATCTGGTAAATGATTGGGTAAGCTGCTTGGACCTAAAAACCCCGTCTAACTCTGGGATTGTCCATTCAGCTGAGAACTGCCTTTGGCCCACTCTCTGCACCGGTCAACTCAGGCGTACTTGTGTGTGGATGTGTGTTTTTGCGTGTGTGAAAGCATGTGTTTGTACCTGTGTGTGTGTGTTTATGAGGGATGTGGCTTTTGGGACAGCAACCAACAGTTTATGATGTAAAAGCATGCCAACTTGCTGCTAATGCATGCTTGGTAAGGCTGTTTTTTTTTGTGTGTGTGCCATGGGAGCGCAGTGGGCACTCACATGCGGATAAATCTCTCTTCTGCACAGCAACACTACCGCACGTCTCTGTCCCTTCACTTCTTTCTTTATGTCTCCTGAGCCTTCGTATAAATGTTCACAGTGTGATGACAGTTGGCGGTGTGTGTTAATTGGGAGCTGCCCGGTCTGTCTGTGTGTGTGTGTGTGTGTGTGTGTCTATGAGGAGGCATTATTCCTCCCCTCACAGCATCCAGCCTGTTATCAGCGCAGGAAAAGAGAGAGAGAGGGACTCAGTACGATTACGTTTAAAAGTGGAATTTGCAGTTCAAACCAAAGTAAATCCATTATTGATGTGATGGAGGGCTGAAGGTTGACAGCGGAAGTCGCTGGGCGTAGGTGCCAGTCAGGATTGTGTTCAACACAGCCTCACGAACCCAAATGATGCAACACACACACCCACACTGACTGAATGTGTCAGTTTGACTGACTGTTGGCGTGAACTTTCCTGTCAGTAGCTAATTTTGAGACAGAGGCCAAAATATCTCATAGCTTTTCAAAACAACCTTGGGATCTCTGATGCATAAATCTTGACAGTGAGTCCTCTGGCCTAAATCATTTCATTTCTTTTGCCCATAACTTTTCAAACGTATCTGTGGCAGTGTGTGGGTTGGTGCCGCAGCAGCAGAGGCAGATGGTGAATGAAAGTTAGATGCGGCTTCGGTGTTATGTCCTCGACAATAACAAAAACTTGTCGTGCTCGTGGAGCTCTGTGAGTCGGGGGGTGGGGAGGAGGCAGGGTGCGATTTCCTACAATAGCAAAGCTGTTACCATGGGAAAACTTCTCAAACTAGAGAAGTTTGAGGAAAATGTGTAATTGTTATTTTAATTATTCATATTGCAATTTCAGTTTGTGTACTCAATTCTGAGCCTGTATTTGCGAGGTGGTCTACATGCTATAATATTAACAGCCCTGAAAACAGAATCAGCTTTTCCTGTACGTGATGGGATCCACCATGAACTCAGTGTTCCTCAACAGTTGGGCTGATTTCACATGAACCAGGCTTTTCCAAAAACTCACGAGCACACGTCTGTCTCTGTCTGCAATGAGAGTGAACGCAAACAGCATCAACACTGGTTTCTGTCCTCTCTGGGGTAATTTCTACCTCTTCCTCTTTATTTTGGCACAGTCCAAACATGACTCACCATGGAAAACAAACTCAAAGGCACAGTCCTCTGGCAAAGGGACAGGAGCCAATTCTTCTTTTTTAAGTAGATTTCCCATGGTCATGAAAAAAAAAAAAAATCTGTAAAAAATGAAGGATGTAAAGATGTTCTGTTCTGGTGTCCCTCCTTTTTCTGGTTTGTATGTCAGTAAATCTGTGCACCAACCCAAAAGTACAACGTTCACCTCCTACAGTCGGTCAAGACACTTTTGAAAACCGTGTTCGGCTGTTGTCCTTTTCAAATCATTATTTTTGTGCTAAAGATAAAAATATTTTTAGCCTTATATGAAGAAAAAAAGCATTGTTCAGAGGAACTTGCAGCTTTCAGCTTTTTTTTTTTTACTTGTGATTTGCTCTTGGAGTTTTTTTCCTACTTGTCTAACCAGCTCTGATGGGACGAATGCTAAAAGGCATCACTGAAGACGAGCCAGAATTGGGACAGAGTCTCAGGGAGGCTTCGCAGTTTTGTCTTTAAAGACCATCCATTGGGCAGGATGCTGTTCAAATGTAGCCTCAAAAGAACTTGAGAATTCCTGCGGAAGTAAATCCCCCTTCCTTCTCCAGATCCTTTCTATCTTTGTCTCTTTTAGTGACAACATCACATACCAACAATAAATATCTGTCCACAAATAGCATGTTTCATCTTGTGCAATATTAAAATGTGGTCAGTTTCACTCTGAGGCGTTCTCGATTACACTTCTCCTTCTCCGTAAGGAATATCGCAGATACAGACTAAAAAAAGCTCCGCTATCCATTTCACCTCAGCGAGCCCTTGCAACGATATTGGCTTGGGAGCATGTTACTCACGTACATTAGCTTTTACTGTGGACTGATCAAAACACGTCCATGAGTGTAAGACTCCCACATGAATAATAGATGGAAGAAATGATCCGTTTCGCCATGAAATGTTTTCTTTTTCGGTCTCTCGCAGATATTTTTAGGAGATAAAAACAGCACCCTGACAGCTCAAAAAGTCTGTGGCTAAAATGGGTGAACTCCCCCCCTGGGATCTCTGCTGCTATTTAGTCAAAACTGTCCGATCGCTTCTCTCCCCTATTTGTCTTCGAATGCAAAGTAGCTGCCAATGTGCACTTCGCTGTAGAGCGTTGGATTGATTCTTTTCAACAATGAGGATAAACAGATCTGTGTGTGTGTGTGTGTGTGTGTTGCTGTATAGTGTGATGTGTGACCTGACCTGCAGAGTCCTTCAGCTCAGTTGAGGTCAGTAATCATTGCTGTTGCTGAGACCCATGTAGGGGAAAAACAGAAATAAATATGAAATTATTACCTTCCAATACAGATTATAATTTCTTTTTTAATTTTCAGATCTAATTTGGCACCTACATTGTTCATTGTTAAATAAACTCCGATAACTAAAACTCCTCGGTTAAAGATTAAAAAGATTAAATCAATGCAGCAGCGAGAAAAATTCAATATATTTACATTTAGGTTTTAATCCTGTGTAAATTATTCATGTATCGCTGCCTTCATGTGATTTGTGATGAGCTAACCCCGCCCAATATCTACACAGGATCTATTCTACACACTGTGCACACATACATCTATCTGAGTACTGACATCATCAGTCATACTCTATCTGTTCTCATGCTCAGTGTACACTTAACATAGAGATACCCACACAGCCACGCCTGTGTGTTTACTGCATGCACAGCAGCAAGGTGATGTATAAACATGAGTCCATTGTGTCAGCATGTATTTTACACAAGCACACAAAACATAAGTTCATGTTATTTCCAGCACATCTTCTCAAGAACAGTCACGTGTGCATGTGCACCTGAGGGACTGAGAAGAGCAGAAATGAAAAGTGAAAAAAAGGGAAGATTAGATTTACTTTTTAGATCAGCTAAAAACGCAGAAACAGGCTGAACTCTTTTGCTGGTGCAGCGTCATCACAACTGGATACTGTGCTAATTGGTTTAATTCATCATCCTCAGTAAAATCAAGATGGTATAAACACTGAGATTTATACAGGAGAACCTCCACATTTGAATGAAAAGAGGCATTTAAACATTATTGATGATGAAGGAAAAAAACTCACTTCAAATGCGTCATCAGCAACAAAACCACGGTACTTTGGAGCTGACCTTCCTCTCTTCTTTCACAGCTACTTCTTGTGAAATACCAAATGTGTAAAAAGGTTTTTCGCTTCCCGTTTGTCACTCCACAAAAAAGAGTGATGTACAAGAGGGAGGAGGGGATGTTAGACATGGAGGATGCAGGAGGCTCCACTGAGATGAATACGTATGCTCTATATCTCCCTGGATAGACAGCAGGCTCTACAGACACCTTATAACTCACTTTCATCATCCTTCAGCAGAACACAACAGGTGTGTGTGTGTGTGTGTGTGTGTGTGTGTTACACAGATGTGGGGGTCAGATATATGGATGTCAGTGGAGTAAGGATTCCCCAAATGCACAGTCAGTTTAAGCCTCAATCTTCACCATAATCCAGTGATTATAAAGCTGACAGTAAGTCTCTGTTTGAAGGGGGAAGCCTTCAAAGCAGTGGTGTCTTGGCTGTGCACACACACACACACACTGTGGAGGCTGTGACTATGACTTTTTGCAGATATATGATGCAATAAAAAGAAAGCTGCATGAAGCCAGGGGGTTACCTCAGATGGAGACTGTCTCTGCTGTTACTCTCCTCCAGGGACATGGCTATTTTTCTTATTGACATTACTGAGCATACATTCAAAGACAGACATGTATTGATTTAATCATCACATCAGTCCCGGAGCTGGAGAGAATAAAAAAAATTGAATGAAAATAATGTCAGGTCATTGCTGTCATGAGGCTGGTGCAGAAATGATGTGTGAGACGTTCTTGCATATAGGTACTGAATTATCATGGAGTCATTTATTTTCTCGGCATGATAAATCACAGGAATGGGCCTTGCTAACAGGCTGACAGTGGCATGTTTATGTATAGGACACTGTATTAAAATGAAAAACAAACAAAAGAAATGCATATAGAGATCTTCTGTTAATCTTCTACTCCATAGCAAAGTATTTTCTACTCGTGGAGAGTTTACACCTGCCTAAACCTGCCAGTTTTATCAAGTTCACCAGCTGCAACATTTTTTGCTGTGTTTTTAGACAATATTTTTGAAATATTTCCTGGAAATATTTCCTATAAAAAAATAGAGACAAAAATGTCCTACTGTATGTCACACTATTAAATTAGGACATAAAATGTTATTTTGTTCGGATCCTTAACAAAATGAATTGGTTCTGACTTGGTCCATCAACAACTATCTGACAAACAAAGAGGGGTGACAGCAACACCCCCTTGGTGGAGGTAATAAGGGCGTTCCAGACTACACCGTTCCTTCCTGTTGCACGTTTCCCTTTTCCAGCTCATAGGGTTTTGATCACAGGACCTGTCCGTGGGGGCCGGTCATCAGGGACGACTTGCAAAGCCCCTCGTTAATCGCGCTGACCATTAACCAGCAGCAGATCTATAGGCCTCAGCTCTCGCTGCTTCCCCACAGCTTTGATGTTGATCTGAAAGTGATTCATTAGCTGTTTAAGTACATGGAGCCCTCTGCATAATGACACGCTCCCTGGCCCTCATGTTGCCTCATCCCGCGGCACTGTGCATCGGTAATGTCACACAGGAAGGGCATGCAGGATCAATGTTGGTTCTATAGATAGATGAAGCCATGATCTATGACATCCACAGCAGCAGCCTGTAAGTGAGAAGGCCTTATTTAATGCAGGGAAGAGTTCGCATGAAATTAGATTAAATGAATCAATCACTCTTGGTATGTGCGGGATGTGGGTGAGATCTTTGAGGAAGTGGCTGAAGGGACGCCTGGCTAGGACCACTGGAGGAAGCGTGCCTTCATATTATTATGTCCGGCGATGCGCTGTCCTCTCTGCGATATTGATTGGTCGCATTAGGGAGTCTGCAGGTCAGCATTTCTCAGATGGGGACAGAGGAGGAGCGGGGTGGAGGAGGGGCTAGAGGGTGCGGGCAAAATGGGATAAGTGAAGGAAGAGGGGGGGAAGTGATGGAAGGATGGAAAATCAAAAGAGCGAGGAATGATGAATGGCAAAATTGACTGAAGCAAAGATGTAGCTCAGGTGTTATCTTTCGCCAGGCCCCGCCCTGTCCCAGCGCTACAGCATTGATTTAGTGAGAAGCAGCTGGTTGAAGATGATCTATTGTTCTCACCTTCATGTGTTTGTTTACAGTTTATTAACACTCATTTTTTTCCCTCTCACCACCACGTAGGTAGGTGTCAATACTGAATAAATAACATTAAGTGCCACTCTGGCTGCTCACAGTGGCACCCCACCCCCAGTGAGCTCTAATTCAGCCACAACATGTAATCCTCATATTAAACACTCATTTTATTTTCAGCCTCGGTGACTGACGGTGTTTCCTCACCGACCTTCAATAGCTCGGGTGCGTTTGACGTAATTTCAGCTTCAGCTTTCACATCCATCCCTGTGCTCGTCCCAGCTCCATTTCTCGTCTCGCAGCCGAAATGTTTCACTCTGAATAATTTATCACACTTAAAAGCAATCACAACACCTTGTAGTCTTGAGTTGAATTAAGCTAAGTAGCATTATCATTCTTCATTTTTTTAGATTTCTTATTCCTATTTTTTTCTTTGTTAATGTTGTGATTTGGGAGCCGTGGTGGAAACCCTGTTTTGTCGGCTGTGAGCGAGCAGGAGATGGCTCGTGCATACGGTGTGTTGGATTATCAGAGAGAAGATTGCGTTAATTTATGACTCCCAACATTCATCTCATACCACGTGGCAGCAGCAGCAGCGTCTTCTAACGAGATGGGATGGAATCTCGGCAGCTCACAATTTCGGCCCTCTCCTCTGTTTCCATGGCAACACAATTACGTTACCCTGGGTGTGGGAGGGTGATAATGCACAGTTCTTTACGTTGAGGAAAACCAGGTCAGATATTCAGTGATTCAGTAAAATATAAAGTCTCTATGCTTTTTGTTTATGAGAGATTATTCTCCACTTCATGTAAACTCTCTATCTATTTTTGCTTCAAGAGTGACGCTTACAGATGTAGCCACAACACAATGGTCACGTGTTATGAGCTGCAACTAATGATCTTTGTTAGTATTGATTACTCTGTAGATGATTTTCTCCATGGTCCACTTAATTGTTTGTCTAAGAAACAGCAGAAAATTGAGAAAGATATCTCATAGATTTTCCAGCTCCCCAATTAAACACACAGTGTTTATATTAGGTTCATTTAGAAAGATGCTTCCATCAAACTCACAGCATGAAAAGCAGCATCTTCATCTTCTGACCACAGGCTGCAATTGACAATCAATAAAGGAGTCGAATTGCAAACACCCAAGAGACTTAAATCTTCATTAACTCATGAAGAGCAGGGCAGGCACTCTCTTCTCCACCCCCCTCTCTCTTCCTTGTTTCTCTCCCATCATACAAACCACTAGATGTCACTACATTCTACAAACTAAACCTTTAATATCTTCTGCCGCTGATGTAACTGTGCACCTGTATAAAAGACCTGACCTCTAAACAATACATTGATAACTGACTCCTTTTCTGTGTGCAGAGTTTGAAATATATATATATATATATTTATATCACATCAGCAGAAGTGTAGACTGTAGTGTCCCCTCTGTCCCTTTACTTGTTTGCATCATATCATTAGTGTTGCCCTCTTTCAACAATGACAATCTCCTCAATTCTACAGGAATGTCCTCCGGAGAGATCACTATGTCTCTAACCTTGCCCTCCATGCAGTCACCTGTAGGGGCTTCCATTTCATGTTTGACTTTTACTCTCCCTCTCTCGAACTGACCACCAGAAATGTAGACCGTTGTCAAGTGAGACGCCCCAGGGGAAGCCATGACACCGACACGCAACCTGGCTTTGTAGTGTCTGATGGCAGAGAGCAGTAAAAAGAACAACAGCAAAATGAACATGAGAAAATGGGTTAGTCAAAGCTGACGGGTGCATGGAGACGTGTGTGTGTCTGCGTGTGTCTGTCCTTGCATGCGTGCCTTAGGAGGAGCGCTTGCTCGGGGGCAGGGGGGCTCTCAGGATGGATTCATCAGAAGCCAGAGGCTGTGCTGTGCACCATTAGGATCAAGGTTGCTATTTCAGGATGCTACCTGCTGAGGGATGTACTCCGCTCACAGTTTTGATGGCCCCTCTGCCCAAGTCCATTAGATAAGGCTGGGATGTCCTGTGCCGCTGCTGAGTTACTGGGACCAGACCTAATTTCCCAAACTGACCAGTTATTTTAGTTCACATATTTTTATGATGATGACGTCAAAGCTAATGAATGATTTTAGGTTCATCGTCAAAGTTATGATGCTGTTTGTTCAATAATAGTTCAATGGTCCATCATTGGTCCATCATTTTATCTGATTCCAAAGATTCCAGAGATCTTGGTCAAAAGGTACTTGTCAAATGTCAAAGTCAAATGAGCAGATGTGGAGGACACAGAAAGTGTGTGCATGCTTGTGTATGTTTCTTTAAGAAAAATGACTCAGCATCTTCTGCTGAGTGACACAACACTGGAACGGGCTGATCTCTGTGACCTTTGGGGTTAAAGGTCACGTCAGATTTATGATGCATGTGTTTAAACATGCATGAGACGGTTAGAGTCTGACGTGAATGTCAGTGAAGTGAATCTGAATATAACACTATTGACATTATATAAAGATATTATAACTGTTAACACATAATAGATGTAATCACTGATTTGTTGATAAGCCTTTCACAGACATGTTGTTGTTTACATGTTTCCTATCCCATCCTATTTAGTTGTGTTTTCCTTTTATGTGCCATTATTTGATATTAGGACTGGTTAAACTGTTTGGACATATTTCATCTGATTTTATCCCATTATTGTTAGTGTGTGTGTCATTATTGACATTCTTCTTCTATTTATAGCCTCCTTTTATATGTGCCCAAACGAGAAGTTAACATTAAAATAGATAAACGTTCAATAAAAGAGACTATAATATAAGTGGATATTTGTTCATTTAATGTGTCTGTCAATAACCCCTCCTAAATAATAAATAGCAATGACAGTCACGTTCACTTAATAGGACAAGTAAATTGAAAGCCCTGGGCATCATTTCCTGTAGCACTGCAGTACATCCGTGTGGCCACGAACAGCGCTGTTGCGTCACTGATATGTTGTAACAACACTGACGCTTCTCTCCAGTTTGCGGAAACCAGGTCAGTGGCAGCTTTTCTCCTGCAGAGGGCAGAGTGTCACCACTAACCACCACAGACAGAGGAGCAGACCACTGACCTCCTCAACACTGGGCTCCATTTTAACTGTCTGAACTGGAGAGGATGGTTTCCTACTTACACACACACACATCTGTTTACACTTACACACCTCTCTTATCTCTCTCATATGTTTGTAATAATAAAATTTCCAAGCAGTTAGTGATCTGATGTTCAGATGTGGAGAGAGCTCAAGAGCGAGAAGGTCAAGATGAATCAGGTTGGTCCAAAAATAAAAGACTTGGTTTTAACTGCACCTCCATCAGTCATGAATCAGAGGGATGGATGGATGTCTTCCTTTGGAACAGCCTGCGAACCTCTACACTCTCAGACTTCCTGTAAACAACCACATTGATTTCATATGTGGGATGGATATGTATACCTCAGTACTTCACAGTAGAACTAGCTGCACAGCTCCTGCTGTGGCTGCCTCTGACTGTATGTGTGAAACAGATGCCAGAACATTTCAGATCCAGAAAACCCACTGGGGATGTGACTGCCAAGCGAAGTGACAGATCTGTGTGTTAGGAACACATAGACAAGGTGAAACACAGTGACATGGGCAACAGATTCATCAGCGCTTAATGTTCAACATCATGTCTTAAATCCCGGTGTGGACTGCTGGTGTAAATCTGAGCGTGGTCGTCGAGGCCAAACATCAGCCTGACCCCGTGAACTGAGCGGGTGAGAGATGTTTGTTCTGGGAGCAGCTGAGCAAGACAAAATGTTCTGATGTTTTGTTCTTGTTGATGAAGCACAAAAGGGAGATATGAACTCCCCAGCATGTGTGCTCGTGTTTCTGAGGTGGAGTCTCAGCTGGACGTTTTCCATTAAGAGTGAGGGTTCAGGGAGAAGAGCAGCGGGGGATGACTGATCAGTCAGGTGATAGGGATTTTGTCATTCCTGGGTCAGCGCCTCTTTCCCGGAGCCTTCCAGAACTCTCCTTTCTACCTCTCTGATGCCTTGTTTGAGCATCAAATGTAGTCTATGGTATTTTGTATTAGAGTACCCTCTTAAAGCCCTGTTCAGTTACACGCCCTCACATGAGATGTATGTCTTGGTTTTTCTTTGCAGTAGGAGTCCTTTCAGAGTCTCAGTGATGTTGCCAAGAGATTAACTGTCCTCATGTCCCTGTATCCCGCCTTATTTCTCCTGCTTGTTTTCTTTTAATAAAGCTGGCTGGCCTCCTTCGTCCTGAAGCAGGCTGGTGAACACACATACACAGCAATGCAAGAAGCCAACGAGCTGCAGGAGTATGACAGTGAGGGATGATGGGTGGGAGACGAACTGGACACAAAGGGAGACGTGTGGAGTCACTGGGGGCTTGAGTAGGTCACCAAACCCCCGTGTTTGGTGCAGTGACAGCGAATGTGACATCTCTGTGACGTTGTCCCTTTTGATCCCATCTTGTCTGTGTGAAGAGCCGTGTTCCTGTCAGACAGACTGGCAGCCTGACACACATACGTATATATATGCACACACACACACACACAGATAGCCATTGGGTTTGTCGGGAGCAACAACGTCACCTGACTTCCTTCCAAATCAAATGTTCAAAGTGAAAACCAACAGTTCTCTTAATATGTCAAATTCTTTTTTTCTGTCAGATTTTAAATTAGTATTAGGTGTACTTTGACAATTGGTCAGTCAGTTTTCAACCACGAATGTCATTGCTCATTTGTGGCAGCTAGATGAATTGGTGACACCCCCCGCCCCTCTGCCCCACCTCTCCCAACAACTCAGTCATCCAAGCTGCTGATGGTATATCCCTAATGGTGACCCATAAATAAAGCAGCAACCAATGGAGAAAATTGATTTCCAGGAGCTCGGACGAGTGGTGAAGATTTATGCTCCCAGTCAGGCTCGGCTCCCGGGCCGTATATCTTTCATATCCCTTTCTGATATGTTTTGCCCTTCATCCCTTTTTCCAGGCCATCACTCTGTACCGCCCAGAACAAAGTGTCCATCTCTTCTTTTCTTTTTCTTTTTTTTTTTTGGGGTGGTATTATAACATTTGCCAAATCTCCTTTTTACCCTGTTTGATCTTTTCTTGGTTCATCTTCTTTGATTTGCCCATGTGCTCTCTCTCTCTCTCTCTCTCTCTCTCTCTCTCTCTCTCACCTGGCCTGCAGCCGCTTTATTTCTCTGACTGTCTGGAATTTGCTCATTTTACGATTTTCTGTTTGAGTGGCTGAGGCTGCAGGTCAGAGTTGTTTCAGAATCAAAAGAGTGTTTCTCTCACCTCTATTGTCATGGTAACAGAGGACATCAACACAAAGATGAACTATCATCAAAAACCTTGTTTTTCTAACAACTTGCCATGTGGAATGTTCTCATGAACCCAGTCTTTCTTCTTCTTCCTTGCTGGGTTCTTCGACATTTTGTTGCGGGGATCATCAGCATGACATTGATCTGATCTGTCTAATCTGCGTGTTTCGAAAGATCCCATCATTTCCTGTAATCCAGTCCTCTGATTCTCTTATGTAGTTAATCCAAATACACAGCTACATATGGACCGGCTTGCTCCAGAGCTGCACATTGTATTGCAGATGTTCCTTTCGCCCTTGTGTGTGTCTTTAGGCTGATGTGCATGCATATGTGTCGGCCCGTCCTTCTGTTGGCGTCCAGGTGCTGCAAGCACCAGCAGCCATAACAGACCTGGGTTTATTAATGTTGTTCATTTCCTTTCGTCTGTTTGCCTCTGGCTGCTTGGTTCCCCAGTCCAACATTCCACACACTCTGCTGGAATTAAGGGTGAGGCCTGTGGCGAGGCAGGGAACGAGCTCAGGAATGTCTCTGTTATCACAGGGAGAGAGGATCGAGGGAGGAAGGGAACGGGAGGTCAGGCCAGAGGGCCCCACCATAGTGAGGCTGACTTTGGTCAGGACTGCTGGAGTTCCAGGGGTTTCCAGCATCAAAGCTTTGATCAACACTCAGCTCGGCTCACATTACCACAGAGGTGCATGCCTCTGGCCCAATCAGAACACATAGGCATCTAATTTTAGAGCTGCTGCTTTTTAAATCAATATCTCGACTGCTATCAGTGGCAGTGTCATGTAGATTATCTCACAGCCTTCACAGATGTCACACCAGGTTGGCTCTGCTCTCAGGCCACTTTGTGTAATGCTGAGGATCACACAGGCAAACGCACTGACTTGCACACTGCTCGTGCATGCGGAGGGACACACACGCGGGCAGAAGCATCCCCCTGGGTCAATCGTTGCTGGAGTCAGACCGTGTGCAGGCATATGCACGCATGTGTGGTGAGTGAACGTGAGAAACTGTTTGATGCCGTGTGATCGACTGCCTTTGCCTTTTTTCTTAAGGTTATAGACGCGTTGTATTATTTGTCATTGCTTGAGGTTATTGTCTTGAATTCATGCCGCTCATGAATGAAAGTGAAGGGTTCTGTCAAGAGCTCAGGAGATGTGTTTTAAAGGATATTTCATTTCTGTTGAAAGGCGTGACAAAAACGACTGTTAGCATATGTCAGCAGATTGAACCGTGTGGACTCGTTGTGTTAAGTCAGTATTTTGTTTGTTGATTTGCATCTTCTTACAGTCATGGTGACTGTATTGTGGGATGTGGGGATGGCAGTAAATTACATGCAGAGAACATAAGTGCAGAGGTTATAAACACTGATGACTCCAGTCAGATTAAAGCCAAAAATTCCAAGCTGGTGAGATAAAACCAAACTGTCTTCTCCATCGAACCGGTTTGAATTTAAATGAGGTTTCAGAGCTTAAATGAATCACTGGTTCGCTTGCAATGTCGACTCTGCAGCATGAAGATCCTTGGTTCTGTTCTGCCTTCTTTATTACGAGTCTCCATTTTTTTCCTATGGTTTCTTGTGGGCGCTTTAGATTCCTTCCCCCCCACAAGATCTGGTGTGAGGTTTTATTAAACAGCACACTATTTCATTACTGCGCTCTTAACTACAGTCGAATGCGGGGGTCCTTCGCTGTGGCCACCCGCATTTCCTCCATAATTATTAAGAATATTTAACTGACATTAATCCAGTCTAAAAGGTCTTCTGGCAGATATTTGTTCGTGTTGGACTTCCGTTTGTGCTGCTCAGTTTTTCAGTGTATCCTAATGCAAGAAACAGTGCTTTGCTTAGCATGAAGATAATGCATTAAGGCCAGTTTTTTTCTCACGAACAGTTAAAGCCTCTATATGGAATTCCTTGTCAAGTGTTTCAGTGCAAACTTCAGATGAGGGGATTTCAGTGTGAAATCCATTTAATCTTGTCCATGCATCATGTCGCGTAGCTTATATCTAAATACTACGGGGATTATCTCCATCCTTTTACTATTCCTGATGTAGATTTGAGACAAGACATGGCATGACGTCGGGCGCTCACACCCTGAACATTAACTGCAGCGATGATTTTCTTCAAAGTGGATTACACTGGGCTGAATATAACTGAGCAGAACAAGAGAAGGTGAACATCTATTTCGGTTGTCATTGAAGTCACTTGAAAAAAACAAACAAACGTGAAAATAGCCACTGAGACAGAGACTTGTGAAATGGATTTCTAAAAGTCCCTGTTGAGGGTTAACTGCTGTGATTCAGACACAGAGCTGTTGTCCTGCGGAGTCCTCGTGTGTCACAGAGTCTGACCTTCCCGTGGGACTGCTGCTCCTGCATATTACACACTGACTAACAGCATGACAGCACAACTAATCACAGCTCTGTCGCTGCGGTCTGCAAAATGTTCCCTGTGATACACTCTGTAATTAAAGATTCAGAGGACGGACAGCAACAACGCCATATGATTTATAGGTCCCTGACATTTTTCATCTAATAAAAAGGAAAACGCAGACTTGGAATCTCTTAAGTGAAAAATGCAAACTCTTGTGAATTAAATATGTGAAAAATATATTGAGGATCGTACAGGGGATTGCATTTATTTCCACAGTTTTAGCTGTTTGTTATGCTTTACTGTAATCATGCGAACCAGGCTTCTTCAGCTTTGTCCTGTGTGGTTGACTTTGGCTCAGCTTAGCAGTTTGTAAAAAACTGTGATATCAATGATAGCAGGACTGAGCAGGCTGGACTCCATGGTATGAACTTCGGTAAGTAGTGTTGTCATGGTGTTGTCGTCCCATCAGTGCTGCTTCCATATGTTGTTTGCTGTACACGTCACATGGTTACACCAGTGGAGGGGGAGGGGGGATGTCCCAGGTGATACAAGAGCAAACAGAGGCCGATAACATCTCCATGCAAAGCTCTTTACCCTGGTGGTGGTGCAGCCAGGCCAAATACTTTGAAACTACTCAAGCACTTAATTTTCTGCTCTCGATTTAAAAGATAACTTTGATGTGACTATGTATTTAAACAGAGCAAGAGGCAATTAACACACACAGTGAAGCTGAGTTTGAAGTCCTAATATATTGTGACCATAGAGTGCAGGCTGTATGCTGAACGACAAACCTCCACTTCATCAAGAAATGAAGGAAGAATGAACACCTGATAAAAACCAAGTAAACTGAAAGAAACCAAATGTGCTGGGTGTGCTTTGAGTCAATTTAAAAATAATATTATTGTACAAATATCAATATTTTCCTCAATAACTCAAGTCATGCCATGTTTAGTGTTCTGTGGTTCTTCATATTGGCATTAAAACAATTAAAAAATATTTTATAGACAAAATGATTAACTAATAAAATAGAAAATAATAATTAGAACCTAAGCACCCTTCCTCTTTAACCCCTTTGGAATAAGTGAATCTTACAGATCAATAATAACAGTAGATTTCTTGCCTCTTTGACCTTTCCTCATTCACCCTTGTTTCCTTCACCAGCTCTAAAATCAAATCACCTCTCCACCCAGCATGTAGGAAAGATTCTGACACACACATTCAGTCTCGCCTCACGTATGAGCTCACAGGAACTGTCTATATGCTGTATAATAGGGCACTGTAAATCCCTGCCCACCGCCCAGCTCTGTGCCGAGCCAGCCCAGGCCCCACAGTGTCCACACCAGTGTCCTGGTGGCTTAGACTGGCTTTTGGTCCACTCCCTTTCTGCTGAGTTCATCAGGCTGGTCCTTTGAGCACGGAGCCAGCGCACTGCCTTGTGGCGCTTTCTTTCTTTTCAGGCGGCAAATGTGCTAAAACAGCACTCCATAATCACTTGGCATTATGGGCCGTTGTGTTGGGCATTAGTGATGAGAATTGACCAGTGGGATGTTATAAAAATGAGTCTGACAAGAGAACACCAAAGCTGATGAGTCTGGATCCTGGCACTGGATGGCAAGAGGATTAGTCAGCTAACACACTGGCTGGGGCTTCTGCAGGGTCGGGTCCCATCGCATCTCATCATCGCCAGGCTCGAAGCGGCCCCTGTGGCTGCCGTGTCTCCACCCGCCTCCCTGGCTGCCTGGGTCAGCGTGGTTCCCATCCTCCATCGTTTCCCCTTCATCCATTTTTTAACAAAAAAAAACACATCATCTGCTGTGTTAGGGTTGGCGGCTCACACAGCGTCATAAACTCACGGTCCGAAGGGTTAAGTGGCAGAAGAGACGCCTGATTCCGCTGCGTCCTAAATGTTTCTTTTGTATCTCTTTCACTCGGAGGGAACAAGATAATGTGTATTTGATATTCTTGATTTAATACACTTATCAAGAACACACAGACACTTTGTCTATTGACTCAGACTCATAATGAAGGAACGTGTTTTGATGGAGCGCCCTTCATAGCTGAGTCACATTCAGCCTCTCACACACTCCACGGACTGTAGAGGGGCTTTCACTGACCCCTCTCTGATTCCATCTCTGATATTATCTGCCAATAACTACAGCCCTCGCCAGAAATCAATTCACCTCAGTAAATGTGGAGTTAATTAGAATGAGTTTGTCTGAGCAGACTGAACTGTGCGACCTCTCTCCGGGGGTGGAGAGTGCCTCTGCCTGTTTCTTTGGAAGCTCCAGCTCTCTCCCCTCCTTCAGCTTCATACTGCTGGAATGCAGCAGTAACAGGCAGTACCACTGGAAGAGTCACCGAGGGGTGGGGGTGGGGGGAGGCGAGATGCACGTCCTTTATTCAGGCCAGCGCCGAGTTCACTGGACTTGAAACATTCCGTCATTCGTCACAACTTTGTGGTCCAATATAGCGTAGTTTAGCTCAGTCCTTTCTGTGGTCTCATCTACTGTTCACTCCCCTCTTATCTGGCCTTTTCTTTTCCTCCTCCCTTGTTATTTCTCTCTCTATCAACACTAAACTTCTAAACTGGCCATCCCAGATTTACTTTTCCTGTGTCCTTCGTCCTTTTTTAATTCCTCATCATCTCATCTCCTCATCGTCTCATGTTGTCAACTCTGTATCAGAAACAGGCTTTTTCAGGGTTTTGTGCGGCTAACTTCTGAACTGTTTCTTTACGTTGAATATATTGAAACTGATCCTGTAACTTGCTTTAACCTCTTCTACTGAACACAACGAATACTGTGAGAAATGAACTTGCTCGTTAACAGTTTTATTAACCTCTCCTCCCAAACAGAAAAAAATGTTTCACTCGATGCGAAATCTGTTGTTTCAGCTGCTTTTACAACTCTGTATCTTCTCTTGTGACAAAAACAGGACAAAGTGACTCAGACCTGTTCCTGATGAGATGCCCCAGGGTCAGATTAAAATACTGGTCGTCCTTAATAGAGATAATAGTCGAGAGCAGAGCATATATTGACATCTTGAATTTAAGTTTTCAAGATCCCCCGCACAACATGTTCTGTTGGTGCCTTGAACTGAACTCCACTTTCACTTACCCCACACTAGATGCAGGATAACAATAACACTCCACCACAGCTGCACCACACAGCAGACAGTAAGCAATGTTTACACCAGGAACAGACCATGGGGAGTAACTTCATAGACATTCTTTTCGTTCATAAAGATGTAAATCCACTTGTGTTAAACATTCTGTGTAAATGAGTCATCACACGCCACTCCATTCACTCTAACAGAGTGAAAGTGACACTGACAGTGGCCTCTGCAGGTGCTGAGTGCTGCAGCGTTAGGTGACAGGGGAAAGTCTGTGTGTACCTTCATCACATGACCCTCCATTAGACAGTTCACCATCGAAAACATATACACATACTCCCAGGGCTGAGTCTTACTTACTGTGTCTTTAAGACAGACATAGTGGGGGACAACTACAGTCAGTTCCGTGTAGGATGAAGTCATTATTTAAATCAAAAGCTGCTGTAAAACCGTTTATGTCCACACCAAAGTGGCAAGATTTGATAAATGTCTTGAAACTTGAAATGTTCAACAAGGTTCTGGATAACTGAACAGAGGCAACAATATGCAACAGTAGAGTGTGAACAGCCGAAGGTCAATGGTTACACACACAATCATAGCATGTTCATCAGTCATGTTACCTTCAACATAAATGATCACATGCAAACTTTATTATTGTCTGGTTCAAAACAACAAGATAGAACATGGCATGTCATCAACTCCTCACCACATGGTGGTGGTAACACAAATATGGTCACCTTCTAATTACCAAACAAATAGCTTATTTGTGCTGATCTGCAGTGATGTAGAAATGCACTCAGTCAGCGTAATAGAAACCTTAAATGTCGCTGAGCGTGAGAATCAATCCAGAGTCAAGAGGAACAATCAAGAATTCTTGATCTGAATAAAACCCGAATCAGATTTTAATGTTTTTCCGTGGAGGGTAATTTTGAAATGTAACAAAATGTGTTTAGCTAAGGTACATTTTTAAATAGCTTTCAACTGCACGGTCTCTGCAACATGTGATGAGACTGTAGCTGATCTGTTGGGCCCCTGCAAAAATAAATCTTAACTTGACACAAGTTATTTGTGCTCATGGAGCATGGCAGCCTGACATCAGCAGCTGCTGCCTGTATTAAACTTGTAAATCTTTACTCTTCCTTAAAAATCAATTACATGCCACTTACATTATGTGTCAAATGACATTTCAGCTCCTGCCGCCTGCTGTCGAGGCAGTAAGTTAAGCTGCAGCTGCCGGACTTACCAGGTCATAATTCTGTCTCTCAATGTGCAAGAGGAGAAAAAAATCGACACAAACTGAGATTGCTCCATTTATTTCAATCCGTTCGCTGCGTGTTCGCTGTCACCATAGCAACCTTGTTTTTTTTTCATATTAATCAAGGCTCAACCCTTTGACGTCACTGATGACATCATTCAAGGTCGTGCTTGTCATGCTTGACATGCTCAAATCTATCTTAATCACTTATCTTAAATCAATAATCAGCGAATCTTAAAAGTCCTATGATGGGATGTAAACACTCTCAAAGATGAGTCAGGACTTTGATCCCATCGCGGAGGTTCTTTTGTTCCAAAACAAATGTGCTGAAATCGGAAATCTGGCTTGAGTGCTCATACCTTCTGTCTTTGACTCCACAACTCTTTCAGACTGAGGTTACATGAGAGGATCAGCTTCCAGGGTCCATCAGTGAAACCGGGGATATATTGTGTTTCTGTTGTTATAGCCCAAGGTGGACTGTTACTTTTAATTGTTTCCAGACAGTTTTACTGCTGCTTTTACTGCAGCCTCTCTTACGCTGACTGAGGTGACACATAAACCTGTTTAAAGGAAGAGTGCAGCACCGTTGCTGCGTATTTCTGTGTGGCAGCCGTATATGTGACTGATAATACATCTGGTTGGAGCAAGGTGAGGCCTTCAGGCTGACTTTTAATGCATGAAGTGCTGCCGTACATCGGTACTACACTTCACTGGCTCCAAAGCCACATACAGCACATGGAGAGCAGCTGGCACACCATACATACGTACGTTCATGGATGATGAGGAACGGGTTGTATGCTTCCCTTCAGTCATGCTACTTGTTTCCTTCAATGCAGGGCTCAATGTCATATCAATCTATTTCTCCAACTCAATTTTTACAACACATTTTATAGAGGTTAGTTAATATCATGCATATGAATACAAACCATACAAAGCCAAGCTGAAGGCATAGTTGTGAAAATTATCTTTAATGATTTTAATGCTGTTGCGACTGCTCTCAGGTCCCATGGCAGACAACAGATAGACGAACCCAAGCACATAAAGAAGTCATTGTTTTGGAGAGGTTGATTCTCCTGGAAGGTTACAGGTAAACATCATGCATAATTTAGATTTCATCAGTTTTCCCAGGTGTATAAACAGGAGCATTTGATTTGTTGGCTTTCAGGCAGGTTTGAGCAAATATGTCTTTTTTCAGGTGTGAAAACTGGCATACACGTATCTGTGAGTCGTTGAATGTAGAGACACACTGCTAAAATACATCATCATTTAGAGGATACAGACCCCAGCCCCTCTGTGGCCCTCAGAGGATAAGTGGGATGGATGGATAGTACAGTTATATTGTCGCTCACCAATTAAAACATCAGTACTGACAAACACTCCACATGTTCATGTGAATATCTGATGATGCAAGAGGTTTGTGTGGTCGGGGATTCTCCCACGTTGCACAAATCTTTTTCATTTTATTTGCACTTTTTTTGTCATGGCTCCCATCATCACCCACAGATTATTAACCATTCATCTCTTGACTTGGTTGAATGTGATTACATTTTTGATCCTTAAGCTCACATGTCTTACAAATCCACTGGCGCACCAGTCATCTGATTATAAGATGGGAAGAGCAGTGTACAGTCGTCACTTTTTAGTGACAACACTACAACAGCATTGTCTAGGCTCAGTGATTTGCATTCATATCCGATTTTCTGATGTTGATTTGACAGTTCAGAGAGTAAAACACTCCAATATGTTTCTGTAAAGCCTGCTTACTTAATATCTCTCAGTCATTCCCACCATTGCTAAAAGAGTATTTATACTTGGAATAAGTGAACCCAGCATGTTAATATGTAAGAAAAATATTGCCATGTACCCACCTGTCACTGCACATTTGTGTAATGGGGTGATAAACATCACATACAGGTGCAGCCTCAGTGCAAGTTATTTAACACAGCTCTGTGATAGCAATGTGGTTTTTCTTAATTTCTTTGCAACTGAAAAAGCTCTATTTTTTTTTTTTTGGGATTCCCTGTCTCTTATCAGAATTTATTTTTTAAATGTAGTATTAAGATAATTGTTGTCTTTTCAGTTTTTGCTCACTTTTGTGATCAGCCATAGAAAGTGGGTCACTGTTACACAAAAAACCCAATTGTCCACGGAGGGTGATGTGAAACTTTGGAGGACAGACTGTATCTTCTGTCTGTGTCATGAGCTGGAGGACACACACTACGGTGCAGCACAAATGCAGTATAATGCATTTATCTTACATAAACAAATAAAACTTGGCAGAAACAACATGCTGCATGAATTTGCTTTGTCTGCTACATTACAGCAACAATGAAGGGAAAAGGTTGGATTGTTTTTCCTGAAGTATTTACTGGCACACACACACACACACACACACACACTAGAAAGAGTTGAGTGCACTGCAGATTGTACCTTGGGATTTGCAGTATTTTTAATTTACAGTCTCATTCTGCAGCAAACAATGGGGTCGTCACATGGATGGAAAGCATGACGTGATGGCTCATTCTTCCTCATCAGATTTACACAGTGTTTTTGACTGCTAATGGGAGCTGGTCTCACACTGAATGAAAAATGCAGTGTTCAGATAATCATAAGTGGCTGTTTTATTTCCTGAGAAATAATCACAGAACGGTGCAAGTGGTGGAATGTAAAGTGGACTTGCAGCTCAGGCCTTTACTTGTTAAGCTACTTGAGATATTGCTGAGAAGCAGAGTGGAGTTCAACCAGGTTCACTGCAGCACAGACTCTGTTCTCTGGCTATAAAAGGCTCAGCAGTGCTTGTCTGTTGAGAAGAGAATGAGCAAGAGAGAGGTAGAGGAAGAAGAAAATGAGAGATTTTTGTTTGGTTGGTTGATCACAGGCTGCCTCTTGGAGTAAATGTCTCCGGGAGATTAAAAGAAGCCTTGTTCACTGTCAGTGCCTAGAAACCCTTCATGGTAAATGTTGGGCTGTCTTCAGCTCGAGAGCCAAGCTAACTGGGAGCTAACTGACATCAGACCTTTCATTGTCTCTGGGTGTGACTGCCATTTTAAAGTCCAACAAAAGTGAATGCTATTTATGTAACAACAGGATCAAAGAATATAGACTCTTTCTGGTCAGTTTTATAAAAGCTGGAGTATTTAGCCACTTATGTTCTGAACCACAGACCTTAAATAAAGATGGATGATATGAAAAGTGAAGCCACTGCATCTTGATCACCACCTGGTGGCTGTTTGAAGTATAGTCTATATATCTATATAAATGTGCAAAGATGTCAGCTTTTGTATATGCAATACTTTGGCTTTATTTCTGTTGGCATAAGAGACATTCTGACTGAAATTATTTAAAAGAGAATTGGAAGACCTGCCATGGAAATTACAGAAATACAGAAATGTGTTGTTGTCAGTAAATAAACTCCCCTGACTTTGGTAGTGCCTGACATTGCCTTTAGCGCCATCATCATGTTGACATTTTAAATGGAGTGATATAAAATTTTGGACATCCAAACAAAGACCCATTGTGACTGTGGTGATCTTCTGACTTTTCCACTCGCATCTCATGGTGGTTCCAGAAACGGATTGCCATGAAATGTGATCCACGCATTCACGTCCCCCTCGGCATAAACAGTTATGACTTTGATGATTTTCCTCTCGTGCCATCATCAGGTCTTTTTTCTTAAAGCCCTGCAGAGCTGCTGTAGACTCTTCAATCTTATGTTTTCTTTCTAAACATCTGCCCAGTACTTCTGGACACAGGTATGTTTAAGGTGTCTTTGCTATGGAAATGGAAGAAGGGAAAATGGCTTGAGGTTTAGAGGATGGAGACCTGAGGTACATAATTATTTGCAACTTTGAAAACGCTTCCTGAGGTAGAGCTGCAGTCAGCTAATGTTTGCCCAGTCACTGTAAAAGGTGATGTGTGGACAGTAAAATATAGGCCAAAAGCTTCTGACACTTCTGATTCTCCTATTTGTTATTTATTAAAAACCTTTTTTCAGTATTGATTTACCAGAAAGATTTCTACCACAATTTTATGGTGGACTGCACTTTACTTTGAATCCTGAAACATGTCTTACTTGTTTCTTAAAATCCTGAAACCACATTTGTGTTGACTGGTTGAGCACGAACAATACTGACCTGAAAGGACGAGCATGAATTTTAGAGAAGCCTGCTAATCCGGTCATATGAGACTAATGTGGTCACAAACAGTTGGCCTCTTTAGTGCAGGTGTGACATCGGTATACGGATCATTAGCAGGTGAAACTACAACCCCTTCCCATTTGTCTTTGCCTAAGCAGATTAGTGCTTTGTTTGGGAAAGCTGTCCAAAGATTTGGGGTGATTTCAAAGAAATGTGTGGTCCCAGCATTAATATAAATACAAAAATCTCCACATTGTTATGTTTACATTGCAGAGGGGCATGTAGTCCCCTTATTAAACCACATATACATTCAAGGTGCAGATTTTTGGGGGGAAAACAACATGTATATCATTCAACTAGGTACATCTTGATTGTTCTTTATTAGAAATAAACTAAAACAATGTAAAACATCCTGAGATAAAATATAATAGCTTTATATGAATGGCAGTGTGGCCATGGACGATAGAGAAATTCAGTTGGTCTCATGTCTCCAGATGGTTTCTGTTAGTAAGTAGAAACATTCTGTGTGGGACCTGCAGTCATGGAGGGAATTACACAGACACCTCACTCAGGACAGATGAAAACAGGAAAACAACATCTGTTTAACAACGTTCACTGATGCAAAACAACTGCTTAGCATCAAACATCACTTTCCTCTTTATTCACCATTGTGCATATTTGTGTGTTTTGTCCATTTAATGTCTCTGTGCGCACCGATGGACAGCTTTATATTTTGCAGGACGTGCACATTATGCTGTTTCACTCTACATTAGCCTTTTTGCTGCAGGTGAAGCTGGGTTGAGTGAACCCTGTGATGTGCTCCGACCAAATGTGGGCCTCCATGTTCGCCTTTGTTTTCCATGTGCCTGCTCTTCCATGAGTGCACCTGAGCTTTGAAGCTGCTGTGTCCTTGTGTGTGTGTGTGTGTGTGTTTGAGTGAGAGAGAGAGAGAGAGAGAGCAGGGATGTGAGATGTGAGGACAAAGATAGCTTTGATCACGTTGGAGTGTCACTAATGTCTTGTCCCTCTCTGTCAGAACATCTGAGGTACCATCACAGGTGTGGATAAGAGTGAAGGGCGAGCAGCAGAAAGCAGACGCTCTTTATTGTCGTTTTTTTAACAGTAATCAACAACCTTTTTTGGCTTGAGTTTCGTTATTTTGATTGCGAGGTTTTGTTAGTCGACACCTGAGTAATCATGTTGAACATCCTTCTGTCAGCGCTGATCGATCCTGACAGGCGTTTGAGAAGCTTCCGAAGGAGTGAGCGACTTGCATCAATACTAGTATGTATCAACCCCCGAGGCATGTTTACCACTGTTGTGTCCTTGTTTTTTTTTCCTTTGTCAACGCCTTGTGATGAAATCTGTGGGTCCCAGTCAATAGGTTCATCAAACATGCCTTGCAATAACTGAGTGTGTTCGTGGCTGATGTATGGCTGCAGGTTTTAGAGCATTTCATCTGTCTTGATCCTCTTCTCGGTACGACCTGGCCTGTTTGGAGGTCATCCTTTGCTTGAAGCCCCTTAGGACACGTCTGCTACTCCTGACTGATGGTATCTTAGCCTTGTAGGATTATGTCTGGCGGGAATTAGCCCCTCAGACCACCTACACTGCTGCCGAGCCCTCCGACACAGCACACAGAGGAAGTGATCATTAGAGAGGGGGCTGAATCGAGGGAATGCAATTGCACCGTTTATTTGGAAAAGACAGGGTGTGTCTCTGTTCATATCCTCACAATCACATGCAGTGTAACAGCAGACATTTTTCTGTGTCACGCTTAACTCCTTTTTAACATCACACATTGTTTGCGGGGAGGAGAGAGAAGTAAACTGTGAAGCAGAGCAAGCTGAGATTGCTGCATCCTGTGGGTGGGGTGTGGTTTAGGAAGTCATAGGAACTTAACTGAATGGCTTTTGTGGTTTCCTGTGAAGTGGTTTCACCCCAAACACTGCTAATTTCTCTCTCCCTTTCTTTTTAAAGAACTGTTTCCAAATCAGTTGCTCATTGAAACGACCCCATGTTTTGTATTCTAACGCACAAGTGCAAACACGGAGAGGGGGGTAAGAGTTGTGGTCATTATGCAACTAACTTTTTTAATATTCAGCTCACGGCATGTTGCCCTGCAGGGCAGGATTCCTGTGCCTTTAATTTGACACAGGTCTCTGCTGCATCACACAGAGCAGGACTGCAGCTGCAGTGTGGTCACATCCTCCAGGTTTATAATCATCCTGAATTCCTCTCTGCAGCAGCTGCAGCACAACACTGACCATCACCGCCTCACAGGGACAGAAAGTGAGCTTTCAGCATCGCCGGACACAGCAGCGTCGCCTCTCCTCGTTGTATCCCGGACTGTTTACTCCGCGGGATAGCGGGGGTGGACACTTTTCCACAACCGTAGTAAGACGCATAGAATAGGGGGTTGGATTTAAGAATTATTTTAATTATTTATTAGAATGTGCGCGGATGAGAAAAAGATGTTATTGCGGGTGGTGTTCCCGGAGTAAATTGACGCTGGCCTCGTTTTCCCGGAGTGCAGCACACCTCCGCGTAGGCAGTGGTGCGCTCCGCACCGACGCCACACTGCCGTTGGTCTCTGAGCGGAGAGGTTCACCCAGACTCTGCCATTGCTCTGCTCCGTCCCGGTGATGCCGCCTCTGCACAACTTTTCACCCAGCAGTTAGCTCGCTAAGTCACGGAGGAAACCCGCTCTCATTTCCCCTCCCTTTCGGTTCTTTTTTTTTCTTTTTACTTTTACCCACAACTGGACTTTCTCCCATGATTCTCCCATACCCGACCGCACTAACGCTAGCGTCCCGGGCTACGAAGATACGGGAATGAACTTTGGACTTCCCACACGGCTCTTCGTGACATGGTGCCCGTCGTCCTGGAGCGGATAAAGTAATAACCCAGCCCGGCGTGGCGGCGGCGGCTGGGCTTAAATCCACACTCGAGAAATTAAACAGGCGAGGAAAATACTGCTCTGTGCCGAGTGACTGTCCGAACGCAGACGGCGACAACTTCCAACCTGCCCCTTAAGAGGAGGAAGCGGAGAGTAAAATGTCCTCCAAAACGGCAAATAAGGTGGGTACCTTGCGGATTTTGTTCCCCAAAAAAAAGTGGAGCGTCCGTGGCTAGGACGCAGTGCCGCAGCCGTGTGAGGGACAAACCGGGAGGCTAATGGTGCCGCAGCGATTCTACATAACTTTGTGCACTGCTGCTAGTTGTAATGCGGTGCACCCAATGGTGGCTGTGTGTGTGTGTGTGTGTGTGTGTGTGTTATGTGTCGTAGAGGGAGAGTGTGAATGTGCTTGGCTAGGGTGGCTAATTTGAAATCTACACCTTGTAGCTTAGCTTACACCCAGCCACGCTGTTTGTATCAGGCTCAGAGCAACACAACAAAGTGCTGTGGTGTATTGCCCGTCATTGAAAAGTCACCCAGCTGTGTCCATGCAGGGTCTGGCCTCAGCCACCTGTTGATAGGCACAGTCCCACTCTCAATGGTTTCTGTTAATGGTGGCAGAGACGCCTTCTCAGTGGATCTAACAAGCATGGACCTTGTAGTATATTTAATGGAATACGGAATTCTGTTGTTGTTATTATTACTGTTGGTCGCAGTACTTGTGGTAATAAGGGGTGGTAACATAAACAGCCATATGTTACCCATGGCATGATCTGAATAAACGTTGTCAATATACTCTCCTTAACTTAAGTGACTGGAATTAAACTTTATCTTTGCAGCATCCCTCCTCTCACTTCTCAAGTGTGTGTTGATGTCCCTGCAGCCTATTTTAAGGAACCACTATCTTGATGTGTTGTTTTCACCCCAACACTGCTAGTTGTTGTGCCCTGCCAGAGGTTCTAGTCTTAGTCATTTTAAATTAGAACTTTATCATTTATGCTGCAGTACGTGGAAGTACTCAGAGTCAACTGTTGATGAACACCAGAATACATTTTTTCCCATACTGTAAGCATGTTCTCAAAGCGAAACATCCATTTTCACTCACACACACACACACCTTGTGATAGCTTTGAAAAAAAAATAGTGCCAACCCTCTGACCTAAATGTGCTTTACATGGTATATCCAATTGTTCTTTTGTGTGAGGGGATTTATTTATTTCAGTTGCTGTGTGAGGAATGTACACAGTTTGTCTAACAGGTAGTGATAGTCAGGTTGGGGCGGTTGTTCCAGTCAGACGAAACTAGCTTCATCGTTGGTGGTGACGTTATGCTGGACTGTACAACATGGCTTTGGTCACACCTTGGCATATTTACTACTGGAGTATATTTGCACTTGGTCGTGAGCCAAAAGTGTCATGTGCTTATCTGCCACTCCAACGTTTCCTCTTTAGTTTAACATTCTTGATAGACATGGAAAATTTATCTCATTTGAATATTATCCTTAGTTGAAAGCATAACACCAGGATGACAGTTTCACAAATTCATTTCCTCTGAGTAATTGTTAGTTATCAGTAGTGCTCTTGTATAATTTAGAATAATAATTAGATCCTGAACCAATAGACAAACAAATAGGCTGCAAAACTTTCTTTGCAAAATTGATGTGAACATGTAAGCCAGGAGCTGGCATGCCCAGTATCTTTTTTTTAAAGAGTAAGACTACATTGACTGTTGCTGTTTTAGAATAAAAACCTTCCTGGATTGCACATGTGTGAAATGTTGAATTCCAAGCTGTACGTTACCTTTGTGGCAAAGTAAAATAGCAGCACCACTATGAGTGAGAACAGACCAGCCTACTGACAGTTGATGATAGCAAAACAGGAATGTAGGAGTGGAAGGAGTCATGCTGCTTGATTGTTGACGGGCACCACTGGTAGAATGGTTGCCAAAGTTATAACAGGTGCTTGCTAACTTTTGTAATGATAGCTAGGACTGTATGATATGACCGTAATCACATATCCTGATGTGCTTAATTTGAAATACAATGCATATCACAGTATTGCACATTCTTTCCTTTTTATCTTGATGATTCTTTGCTAGAGAGACTGTCATGAGCAAAGGCTTCTTCCAGTGCCTGTGTCAGCAGGGTTGTTTTGAGCACTCTACTATACTATTGTGGCTCTCATCCATAGAAGCTCTGTGTGCTGTCTGACACGAGTTCTGTGAGGGTTGTACAAGAGTGAAGTGGAAAAAGTTAGACCTGTGTCTCTTAAGAAAACCTATTGCCTGTTGTCAATGGGACACCGCCCTGATTAACACTGCAACAAGAAACAATACACATCCAGAGTTGCACTTAGGGGTGTGACTCTCTTGCTGTGACAAAAATTTCTGTCAACAGATTCCATCTGGCGTTTTGAAAAATAATCTGTGAAACAAGTGTTGGTCATATCTGTGGTTTGACGCTCTCCACGTATTTACTCTCACCTGATGAGATGATGAACTTCAATAAAATGTTGCAGTGTTGTCTTCCAGGAACAAGGTGTGTAACCTCTCAGTTCAGTGATGCCTATAGTGTGTCATTAGGTTAGTAAGATGTTTCAATATGTGTTTTGTGTATCCCAGTATCTTTTAGTTCATCAAGACAGGCCTACACTCCAATCTGGTTAGGGGAAATTATATTTTTTGGGAAGATCGTTGTGTAGTTTCTGCTTTGACACTTAAGACAGTGGGGCCTCTGCAGTTGCCTCAGTTCCCAGAGTTGGCTTTAGTTGAAGCTGGTTCCAGACTTTTAAAGGCAAATTCACAGGAACCGTCATCCCAGCCATTCCAAAAATGTCTGGTTTTCCCTTCATGAATGGCTTTATCCCCAGTTAGAGAGACAGCCAAGGACAGTTGGCGATTTAAGAAAACTGCGTCAGAGTCACAGACACCTCAGGACATCTTGTAATGTCGGGATAAATGGTCAGCAGTTTTGAAGACAGAAAGTCTAGTTGTGCTCATTGGGTAATATTTGATGAAAGAATGTCACATGAGCAATCAGGAAACAATTTGTCCCATATTTTAATGGTATAATAAAAAAGTACACTTTATTGGTTTGAATATACATTGTTGTCAGGTGAATCAATCATTTAACAAATATCTAACGAGTTGAAAACCACATTAATTCAGTGAAGAATTGACATTAACTCAACACTATGATAAATGTTGGCCTCATTGTCTGTGTTTGGCCTCCAGCTATTCTTGCTAACTTTTGGGAAAACACCACAAAACAAAAATGTAATTTGGAGCATCAGCAGTGCCTCCAGCCTTTAGACTTGTGTTTTGAGAGGACAGACTGAAAGAAGTGGAAAATTCATTTGGATAGAGGAGGTTGTATTAATTAGAGTTGCACAGTGGGCCTCTATTTTGCTTTGATGATTACACATCTCCATTTACATCACTGAAGGAGGGAAATGTAATTAGAGGACCAAGTGCTCTGGAGAGGGACAGAGTCCTGGTGATGTCTTTGTTCTCCGTCATAGGCTCATAGGCCTTTTAGAAGAATCAGGGCTGATGTGGTAAGTGGTAAACAGTGTATGGAACAGTTCCTGTATTTGTAACTACATTAACAGGAAGAAAGCTAACCTTTTAAAATGAAAATCTATTAAGGAGCCAGAAAAAGAAGGACCTGCAAAACAAAGGCTCTGTGAGAATAAGTGGAACCACTAATCTTAATCTTAATAAATATCTCCTAACCTTAGGAGATACTTATTAAGATACAAGAGAATTTCTACAAATAATCCAAAATGAAAGACTATTAGCTGAATGTAGCATCCAGCTAATATTCTCGGTTTTCTCAACTACCAGGCATTGGTAGAGCAGATGAAACAATTCTTGGAGACTTTTAGTGCAATTTTTCTAACAAGATGTTCAGATGTGTGATGAGCACTGTAAGAATGGTTAATGGTTACATTTGTTATTAAGGAAAAACAAAAACTAAACATAAAAGCTCGTGGGAATCATAGCATCTGCTACCCAAAATAGTGAAGGATTCGTCAGAAACCACATAAGACAACAGCAGCGTCCAGTTGTGGCCGCAGTTAAAAAAAAAAAAGAAATCCCACCCATACACAGTACACAAGCCCTCACTTATTCCTTCTCACACTAACAGGCAAGTCTTTATTTGTAGGCCCTTGATTCAAAGTCCTCCCAGCCAACAGAGCAGGTGTAAGCTGTCTGTAGAAGATGAGAGAGCTTGCAATTGCCCATGTTGAATACCGCAGCCGGGGGCCTGTTGGTTCAGCTCGGCTTCAGTCTTCTGGCGAGTTTTTCCTTGGCTGTGACCGGTCTGGATCTGATCACAAGTGTGATAGATTTTTTTTAACGCGATAGATTTTAGCTCATCTAACATATACAGAGTAAGTTTAATGATTATGGCTGCATGCCCAGACTCAATATCATTAAAGTGGAAAATAACCCCTCATTGCAAAAACTGGATTGCAACTTGGCTATTTGCGCGTAGCACAAAGCATTGCAGAATCCTTATTTGAACCCAAAAGGTAGAAGAAAATACTCAAGTGTATTGATAAGGGGGCAGATTTTGATACTAAGGAAAACTGAATGTAATCTTCCAACCTCATTGAGTGCTGGAAATCTTCCCATATAGTTTAGACTGGCTATGTGGACTATTGAATCTTGAATCTATTGGGACGTGGGCCCCTGCATCAATGGACCTGTCTGTGTGCCTGTCATTGGGGTATGCATTAGTGCATGCTGTGCATCTGTGCCTGTGTGTGTGTTTAGCGTCCAGTTTTCATTGAAAACAAGAGAAGGCAATGGGCTGTGATGAAAGTGAGCGCCATGTTATCCAACCATCCACTTGTATCAGATAAAAACCTTGAGAGAAAGCAGTTGTTTGTGTAGCTTGAATACCAGGAGACTGAAGTTATCAAGGACATCTGACCTGCTTATCCTTCCATCTCTGGAGGGAAGTCCCAGGTAGATACTCACAGCAGGAGGCAGGTGGTCGGCAGTGTGATGAAGAAGGGAATAGAGGAGGGGTGAAATAGAGATAAGAAGAACTGTGTGTGGGGGGGGGTGCATTGGTTTTAATCTGAGTCACATGGCACATCTTAAAAGACTACCTCTCTCACCCATAATCACAGCATATAGCTCCTGGGCATATTTCAGAGCACATGAATCACTATTTCTGTTTAAGAAATACAGCAAACTGTGATAGAGCAACTGTCCAGACTGGGTGTGAAAGATTTAGAAAAACAATCCACAAAATTACTCACTAGACTGTCATAGCTCACTTGCTGTTTCTAGATCAACATGGGTGTGGTTCTAAGTTGTTCAAATTCTCCCCAATGATTCACCAATATTAGTTTCTGGGAAATATGACACAAAACCTGGGCCTGCATGTGTAATCCTTATCATCATGCTTAGGTTAGATGTAAGTGGCCATCAACTGTTGATCATGTTTGACTTTGCCTGGACCGAATCTATTTTTGACTGAAATCCCTTCTTTTAAAACTGAATGAACAGAAATGTTGGTTAGTTGTTTGTTTCTTATCTAACAGCCATCCTATCAAAGCTAGGACACTCCAAGCCAGCCCTGCATCCTCTGTGATGGCAGGACAGGTCTCTGCAGGGATTTATCATTCCCACTACAGACACAGGGGATTTGACACAGGGTGGTTTGTGTGTGTGTGTGTGTGTAAGAGAGGAGAGATGGAGAGGAAGAGGGGAGGCACAAGAGTGTGCATGTGGCAGCCGTGGCTCAGCTGGTTAGGGAAGAGAGAAAGAGGCTGGAACAGATTCATCCCAAGGCTTGTTGTCCTACATGCCTTTACGCACACATACATACGCATGCACACAAACTGGATGCGTGTTCATTTGCTTATCTTCCACAGTATTAGGAGTATAGCTATGTCTGCTCTGTGGGGGAAACAGTCATCACCTGCTAGGATGATATTTCACACAGTAGATTGATATCTGCTTTTCTTTCTCCTGCCACACTTATGCACTTAGTCCATATATAAACCGTTTGTTTTATATGGTAGCTGAATCACCCCCAGTTTTGCAGTTGATCTCTACATTCTGGTAGTTATGTTGTGGCAGCTTGACTATCACAATCTTCACTATAAGCACCTTTATGGTATCCTTTTCTCCCGTCCAATGTTCTGAGATCTACCATTGTATTTGCAAATCTTAAACAGTTTTCTTCAGTTGCATTTAATTGACCTGATACAGTTCCAAAAACTTTAAAAATCTCATCTGTTCCTTCACTGAATCTGAATTAATGCACCTTGCCTAAATATAGATTTGGATTGGCAACTCAACTTTCTGCATCCTGATCATCACCAACAGCATTCAGTGGTTTCAAATGATGTGACAGTGACAGCAAGTGAGTGATGCAAGTAGAGCTGTGATGAAATGTGATGTTTCTATTTTAGGACGATTTCATAGGTATTTAAAACCTTCAGTGCTGGGATTGTTCATCAAAACAATTTCCTCTTGTCAGATATTTGCAGTGCCTAAAGACTCTACAAATGATAGGAAGTGAGTTGGAACAGCTTTAATGGTGGTCACATTTTTTTTAAATATAGACACTGTTTTGACCCATCAGTCTTACGTAAATGGCTTTATGTAAGCCTACTTTACTATGCATTACCTAGCTGCAATCCTTAGCAGAACTCTGACTTTCCTTCTGCATATACTCGAAAGTATAGGATTTGAATCAAGGGCAAGGAATGTGATCTGAACAGTATGTATGTGTATCATTCTTTGAGCCTCATCACTTATTATTATTCAAATACTGATACTAGCATCAGAAATTCCTCCCGTACTGCTGAAAATGCTTGCTTGTGGATCAGCAAATACACAAATCTATGTACCGATCACTCACCATAAACAAACAGCACCTTTCTTAGAAATCACTACTTTGCTAAAATAAAGGAAATCACTTTCTCTGCAGCTCCAAAATGGAAGTTGTGCTGCACTGCTGCTGGCAAGTTGATAGAGCAGTGAAGAAAGTGATTTCCTACCATATTTACTGCATGTACACTGCATGTACACTTCTGAATAGCAACATAGTAAACCGTCAATCTATACTTGCAGCCTATACATTGTAATTAGTGCATTAGATGCTTTGCAGGGTGTTTCCTCTTGAGTCAGGGTTATTTGGTGTTCTTGTTAAGTTGTCATTAGAAGTCATTTATGTGTTATCTCTCTTGTGCAGAATATTGTTAAAGAATGCCTGAACCCCCTCCCTATCTGTCATCTCTTGGGGGAATAGTAATTATGTTGCCAGTCGAGTGCTGGGAAAATGGCCGCTCAAACAGTAACTCATTAATTCACTATAGATTCGGCCCCACAACATGCCTATTGTAGCGAAGTCCAGCGAAGGCCTGGGAATGCTGTTGAGTGGGCCTGGGTTCTTGTTTTGTAGCAACATGTGAAGCTGCATATAATGAGTTGTGGTTCAGTGTTATGAAAATTTGAAAGCCAGTATATCAAATAACTGTCTGCTCCACATTTCAGCATTTAAATGTTGCCGTCATATACATCATCATGTATAATCTTTGGAGGAGACCATCTCCATTTGACCTTGCTGATAGTAGCTAATTTCTGTCTCTGTGTACTGTAGAGACAAGCAAACATGAGCAGAGTGAAAGACCCCTTATTGAATCACCCCTTTGTTTCATGTGTGTCTGCATGGCTGCTTTCCTGTGTGGTATAGACTTTGGCCAGTGTCAAACCCAGCCATAGTGTGAAGGGAAAACTGTATTTTTGTAAACTCCAATCATATAAATGTTTCTGTGTCTCAATATTTACAGACATTCCTGTAACACTTCATTTGTTTTTCTTGTTTTCTTCCACATTTCCTTCTTTATAGATAAGATTTATAAAAACTTGACAGAGTACCACAAAACGTGTTCTGGGGGGATTCAGATGCACATCCAGATCAAGTGGAAAATCCACAAATAAGAAAAACCTTTTTTAGCAGGGTGAGGTTGTTTGAGATCCTGATTCACATTTCTTAATTTATATAACATTAATAAGAAATAATAATAAAACATTTAAGTAAGTAAAACGTTCCCTGCTTTCTATCACAACACAGAAATGAAAACCTGAATGTTAATGAATCTTTTCACCTCATTCTCACAGTCACTGATACTTCTATTGTGTTATCTGATACTGAATCCACACAGTCCCATTTATATCATCACATCTGGTGGCTACGCTGATCTGTGGTCTTTCACTTTGTGCTTATTGCCAAGGAGATAGCAGATAGGTAGTTGGGATAAGGAGACCAAATTATTCTGATGAGGCCGAAAGATCCAGAGCATAAGGCAAGGAGAAGGTGAGAAAGGAAACTGTTGTCAGCCTCGTCTGCTTATCTGCACATTCCTGTAGAGTCTCTCTGTGTGTGATGGGTGGGGTTGGGTGAGAATACTGATAGTTGGGTTTACTGTGATTGGCTGAATCCAAAGGTTCCAGTGCTGGATCTGGTTATCGTTCACAGTGCCTTGGCAAAAACAAAGTGCAAGTCGGGTGGGTGGGTGTGTGTGGTTGTGAAGTCTGTTTTGTTTGCATGTGTCTGGATATAGACCATGGACTTTTTCTGTCTCTCTCTAGTGCATCAGAAACAACAATGAAAAACTACTTGTGCAAAACTATACTATATATACTTACAGCATTCAGTGCTGCACAGTTGTTATTATTATATTCTGCAGCAATTTCCCTTCTTCTTTTCACCCCAAAGAAGAAGAAATGCATCTTAAATCCATTACATTTTTTAGAGTTTGGGCTCTCAAATCTCCAAAAGGTTATACAAGGTTATTTGAAAATTTGAAGTTTGTTAGAAATTCACTACTTGAACTAAACTAATGTGAAGGATAGTGGAAAATATAGAAGGTCTGAATCCCCCCAGAAGTTACCACTCCCCTCTGTGACCTCAACACACTGCCTGTCTCTCTAGGCAGAGAACAATTAGTGTGGTTGAGCTGGGATGACTTTGCTGCTGGATAAGCAGCACATGAGATGCTAGCCTAACCTGGCTGTATGCCTCGGTTAGTGGATAGCAGTGGACCTACTGCACTACAGTCAGTGGAAAAAGTCAGTGCCTGGACCTGAGCTAGAGACTTCAAATAAATATGTGATGTACGTTTTATTTCCTTTTAGTTTTCTTACTTTGAACCACAGTATCCTGTAACTGATATTTTACATCCCTCAAGATCCCATCAAGATCACTGTGTAGACATAGACTTGTCATTTCAAGTTGTATTGTAGTTGAGTATAATGGCCTATCTATTCCTCTGCTGGTTGGCAGGATGGTACAATTTGGAGATAAGAGTTAAACATGTGTTCATCTATCTCTCTTCACTATCATCCATGTCCAAAAGCTTAAACAGTATACTGTATTCTTGGTGACATGACGGTACTCTCCAGTTCATCCATCCATCCATTTATTTGCTTTCATGAGACAGCAGCCGTAGACTACAGAAGGAAGCATGGCTCAGATTAACATTTTAATCCAAAAGCCTGGATTATAGGTTTTGTATTTTATTCCTGCCCTGACTATTCTAGCAGTGACTCTGTGTCAAATAGTCTTCAGTTGGAGGTGTCTGAATGTGTGTATCCTGTATGTTGTGTAGAGGACAGTCCTGGCAGAGAGGTTTACACTGAGCTGTGTGGCAGAGCAGGGCTGCTGTTTGAAACTAATTAACTCAAGCATATATGAGCATGCCAGCATAACGGCACATCACTGCTGACTGAGGCTCTGCATCATCGCCATCGTCATCTGCCTATTGGCTACTCGCCCTCATCTGCACACCCATGTGTGTATTCAGCCTTCTCTCCTCCCACCACAGTCATAACCTGCCCTTAAAATGGCTACAGCTGAACTCATCTGTTTAACACAGAGGTGACGCAGTTATTTTGCTGGGTTTGTTTACATGGGCACTTAACTGGGTAGTGCACACTAATTTGACTGGCAGAATGTAAAGCCTACATTAGTGGCCCACATGCATGAAATGCTTATTGTTGAGTGCCTGCCCTCTAGGAAGAGCATGTGCATGTGTCTCTAATTATGTTTTGTTTGAGTGTACTGCTGCCTCACTCTTTCCTTTGGGTCTAGTAAGAGGGGAGATATAGTTACCATGGATACAATTGCCCCAGTGATGGGGTGAGCTGATGGTACAGGGTGGTGACTGAAATGTTTGTCTTCTCTTCTCTCTTCTTCCCTCCCCTCCCCTCTCCTCCACACCTTACTCGCCAGCTGTTTTTGATGCCGCTGTCCTGACCCCTCTGCAGTACAGTGTATTTATGTTGTTAAAGGTTTTTCATGGGTCAGTGCTTGCTGTTGCTTGTGTATTTGTGTTTACAGGAATGCGTAATAACCATGAAGAAAAGCTTGGTCTGCAACACAATTAAAATGATTTACAGTCCTTGCCTTAAATGCAGAGGCCACTTGTCACTCCCTTTGAGTGATTTCTTAGCTTGTAGGTTGTAAGATGAGATGAGTATTTTGTTGTTACTAGGAGGACTTCTCAATACTGTGTGCAGGGATTTTGCTGCAAACTGAAGCTATTTCCTGCAAACAGGAAGTGGAGTGTTTTCCTGTGGGTGCCGTGGCTGCTCTTGCTTACATCCTGTCTCGGGCTATCACAGAAGAGCAGGCATACTGACCTAAAGCTTTGTCAGGATTTTTCCTCACTCTTGTCGATGTCACTCGTCCTGCTCGCCCCTTGCCCTGTATTTCTCTCTGTACCTCAGAATAGCCTGCTGTGAATAAGGAAGTGTGTTCGCCAAAGGGCAAAGATGTCAGTCATGACCCATTTTTCTATCATATTTTGTGTTATATATTGCCTGATTTCCGTTTTTCCTCCAAAAGTAACTCTTTGCACTTGAGATGCCCACTGTATGAACTGTTCCTTTGGTTCAGATGAAAGGAAGCAGATGAATGGGGTTGGTGAATAATGGACCAACGGACAAAACTTTCATTGGTGAAGCCTTGATAGAGCACTTCTCAAAGGGCTGGATGATAAATGTTGCATTATTATTCCAATTCATAAGTTTTAAAGTATGTTGTCTCTCCTGTGTGAAGGTATTGGTTTTAAATGATGAGCAGATAATGTGATAACCAGCAAATCAGATAAAACATTGCAAAATATGGGACCTTTGATTTATTTCTATTGACAAAATTACATTGTGATAATTATTTATAATATTGTTTTTGCTCAACCGTGTCTCTTTCTCCCAGTTCATACATCATAAAATATGATCTGTGTCACATGCCACCAAATCAATGTGCTCATCCAGTTCATAATGACAATTATGTGATAAAAGTTAAGCTAATAAGGGATGTATTTGTCTGAACATTTTCCCCATCTACAGAATGTGACGCAGGTCATGTTCATGGCTATTTCTGTCTGAGTCCTTTTGTTTCCCAAGTTCAGTGAAGCTCATTGCACTCTTTTGCACAGATTTCTGAGACGTTGGCAGCGTGTTGTCACTTTGTATATGATCCTCTGTAAATGTGACCAAGTTTGATGAATATGCAGAGGGAGAGGTTTGCGTTGGAGAATTGCATGCTTGACCTGACCCTATTTATCATAGCTTTCTGCAGCAGGTTATTATTGTCTATTTCAGCACTCATTTTTCCAGTCGGTTCATCAGTATGCCCCAAAGAACTGGATTAGCCTCTGCCTTTGAAGAGCCTGTTATCATCTGGACTGGACTGTGTGTTATGGTGGGCCAGGCAGGGCCAAGTCAGGCTGGCTGTAGCTTGAACAAAGAGGCCCTGTAGTGTTAGATCATGGCTTCCTCATGAGAGTGTGTGTCTGGTTATGTGTGTGCGTACGTGCCTGTGTGCACTGGCAAGTACACACGTGTGTGGTTTGTTTCTTTGTTTCTCAGCCCTGGGCCTCTCTGGCCAGAGCTCAAGTCTGACTAATGTGGATGTATAAAATACACGAGGCTGCCGTCACTTTGTACAGCATCAAACACACCATTGTTTCACTCTCTAACTCTGCGACTTCAAAACACTTGAAATAACCAATAAGAGATTTCTTCTGGACAAAATATTCCTTTGTGTGGATCGTTCTTTTATGAGAGTTCATCTTCTATATCACATAATATTAGCTATATTATTATTATGATATCTTCTAATAATTCCTAACAATTTTCATGGTTATGTCATGAAATCTCCTTCTGTCTTATCACTTCTTCTATCTCACTCTCAATTAGTCGGCATGTTAATCATCACTTCACATCGCAGGGATTAATTGCCATAATAATCTCACTTGAGAGACAGAGCTGCAGTCCCTATGGAGTAAATACCCATGATATCTGTGTCTGTTATAAACCTGTGTTTTTTTTGCTGTGCTATTTGCCTGTGTTACTTAACTCTTTTCATGCAAGAGCCTCTGCACATGTGTTTTTACACCTGCTTTGAAATTAAGATTAATGTTATTTTAAGTAATCACCTGCTTAACACCTCAGAACTACAAGATATGGAATTGTTTACAAATGAAAATGTACTCTTTTTTGAGTCATTTGAAAACAATTGTTAAAACCAATACAGAAATGTGCCATGCTACAAATCTGCAGTATAGTAGATAGAGGATGACTCATTTTCTCATTAGTCTACTGAAAGGTTAAATAGAAATTCAGTTAAAGTCAGACTATTAATCCAAAGTCCCCTGTCGAGCCTATGACTCATACGCTTGATCAGTTGCCTCTCACTGGAACAAGCAGGTCTACTTCCTCATGGCACAATATCACTACATAAACAATCTTTAACATTGTGTACACAGAATTTGTGTCTGATTAAGATATTTGTCTGTGACATTGTTTCACTTTCTCCATCCTGAGGTGAGATCGCTGCGAAGATTCTGTGGGTGAGGGGCGGGGCAGCTCTGAGAGTCATTGCGGCGATAGGCAGCCAACACACCCACACAAATCCTTCCCTCAGTGAAAATAGTGGTGCTAAATGGGAAACAGTGTGCTGACACTTTATTACATGCCAGCAATAAGTCTTTCGATTGTGAGGTATGTCACACACAAGCCTTTGACTGCCTGTAACCTGGAGCCCACATGGAGTGAGCTCATTCTTATGAGCATGGGTTGATGATTAAACACAACCATTAGTTAAGTGAATGCTATGGGTGTGCCCATATATTCAATCTGAAATATTCAGAGTATAAATCACAACTGTTGACAGTGTCATTTTAACAACACTCAGAATAGGGGCAGGCTGTCTTCTTCACAAGATTGAGATTAAGATAAGCATTCATGGTCCAAAGGGTTTTTTACCAGAAGGAATAGGCCTCCTCTTCTCCAAAACAAATGGGCCTGTTGATTTAAATTTGGTAAAAATACTGAATAAAGCAGTTCACATAAAAAACAAAAAATGTTGGTGATGCTCTTGGGCAAACACAGGATATCAGGAGGAGCTGGGAGAGGGCCAGTTTATTTCTTTTTTTAAGATCCAGATGTCTGATGACTAGCATTATTGAAGGGTGTGGTTAGCTGTAATAAGTGATGGTTATGAGAATTGGAATATGAAGAAATGACTCAGCTGGAAATGTTTTAATGCCTGACCATTCAGAAAACTCTTGATATAGCAGCCTACAGTCTCCCTCTCACAACCCCCCCTCTCCCTGCCTCTCAGTGCAACAGTTCAAGGACAAGACCAGCTGCCTGCCTGACCGCCTGGTCACATGACCTTAGTGTACTCTTGTTTCTCATGGTGTAGCCCTTCTCTGTCTGCCTGGACGGTGAGATGAATGAATGTACCACAAAACACTTTGGAGGAATAGATGTGTTTGGGAATGTCGAGGGGGGGGTGGCGGGAGCCATGGTTAAATGGGTCAGGTCCCTTCATACAATAGTGGCGTTACTGTGGGAGTTGTACAGGCAAATAGGGACAGGAGGGAGCGAGGGGGACACCCAAGCCCTCTCTGCCAATTATGGACATAAATAACATCCATACAGAGCTGCCATGGAAATTAGGGTCATAGGGTTAACTGTGTATTCTAGAGGTGAGGGCCAACTGATTCCTCATACAGTGTAGAGGAGTGAAGGGGTAGGATTAAAGCACAAACACAAATTAGGAGGCATACAGTTGATGCAAGTGAGATGAGTGTTTACCGAGTCACCTGTGAAGACTAACATACCTATCCCTGCACAGTACACAGGCACGCTTGGTTTTGTCATGAAATCGTGGTTTTCCTTTTTTGAAAAGTTCATCAAGTGATTCACATTTTCAGGGATGTTGCGAGTTAATCATGATTGAACCAACTGAAAAGTAAACTAATTGTTTCATCTTGAACTTGTGACCTGGCCCTTTGCTTTTTGTGTTCTTCCTTTTCCTTGGAGAAATTCCAGAAGCAAATACACTATCCTTAACACCCTGATGCTGAAAACCAGACATGTACATCTAACTTGGTCAGAGAGCCTGGTGGCATGCATTAATAAAAGAAAAATGTGTCCTACCACAATATGTTTTGTTTTTTGCACTTTATCCAATATCCTGTCTATCCTTTTTAATAAATGTTGAACCTCTTTGGCCCTTGGCATAGTCCCAGTTTATAAATGTGTCTCACTTTGATTAAGTTTGACACCTCTGCTATAAACACAAAAAAAACTTGTGGTGCATGTGGTCTCCTTTCATCTTATCTAGAGGTAGTATCCAGCCTCCTTTTTGCATTGTGTTGCCGTGTCTTTTTTCAACATGTCAAGGCACAGGCACTCATCAGCTGGCTGTTGGTCTGTCTCCTCATCATATGCTCTTGGCAACTCTGCAGCATGGTCTCTGTAAACTGTATATTTAGGATAAGTGAAGGTGCTGACAGTAAAGACCATGATGATGTTAAAGATGATGGGTGAGAGGGTTTGGGAATTAGGTTATGATAAAGGGGTAAGGGAGTGAGCTGGTTGCGATTATGGGGTGGACAGATGACATGTATGTTATTTCAAAGGGCTGATTATAGAAGGTGTACTAAATGAGCACCCTGCCATGTGTGTCAGTGTTTATGTCTTTGCTTCTTCCTGCCACATTAGACTGAGCTCAGCACTCTGTTGCAGACAGCTGTACCATCAGTGCCTGCAGGCAGACACACAGGACAGCAGCAGCAGTGCTCCATCAGTTGGAGGGAAGCTGCAATTTAAAGCTGGAGATGAAGCAGTCTGAGGGTTAAGAAACACATCGTCTGTTTGAACTTATAAAATAATTTCATTCATTCACATCATCACATTCCTACGTTTACACAATAAATAGTTTTCGAGTATTTACTCTGCAAAAGCCATTCAATTGTTGGTTTAACAATTCTTGAGAAACCTGTATGATGGAACTGTAAGTATGTAGGTAAACAGTGTGGCAGGTCAGAGAAACAACTAAGTACAGTGGTGACCCAGCCAGAAAAAATAAAGACACATTCACTCTATCTTTGTAGCCTCAGTCAGCCACTGTCAGCTGTTTGCTTGTGCAGACATTTCTAACTCCAGGACTTGGTCATGCAAATCAGCAACCATGTTCACTGGAAGCTAAAGACCAACTCAGCCCACTGAAACTGAACAGACAGTGGGTGTCTATGTGTGTTTGAAATTAGGGATGCATTGATCTGAGTCTAATACTCAGACTCAAGTTGTTGGCTTAGGGTTGGTCTAGTCATCTAGTTGTAGTGCTTATGTATATTAGATCATGCATGAGCAGTGTGCCGTAGACCCATACATTTCGCTTGAAGCAGAGCTTGAGCGAGCCTAGAGCAAAAGGTCAGCACTGGTTTTATGCTTTTTACTGAGTTATCTCTTGATTTTTTAAAGCTAGCAAAGCTTTGAATTATTTGCATACCTATTACAATCGATTTAGGTGAACATGTATCCAATAAACTGATGTTTGATTACTGATCCTTTCCCTTTTGTATTGCAGAGTGCAGCGATGGAGGAAACAGTCATATGGGAACAGCACACAGTGACCCTTCACAGGGTAAGTTTTTACATCACTATAGTACACTCTCCCCTGTCTCTCCGGGTAATCCTGTTCTATGCCTTGTGTTTTCTTCACTTTTTCCTCATTGTTCTCGTCTGTCCTCTGCTCATCTATCTGTCTTCTCTCCCGGCACCAGCTGTAGCGGCAGGATGTGTGGTCATGAAACAATAGCCCGTAAACGCAGATGGCAGGAAACAATGCTAAGGAAGACAGAAATCAGCATTCACTTCCTTGCTACTTCATTTCACTTCCTTCCTGTTGGCAACATATTCTTCTCCTTAACACAACTCCAGGGAAAGAGGGAGTGGAGACTCGTAGGCTGTTCTATCCTTTGCATTGTCACATGTAATAATGATAAAGTATATCTCCTTAATTTTCAAGCCTATTTAAGTTTGATGATCATCTATATCATCATGAGCATAGCCATCAATTTATTCAGAGTACTAATCCCCTTATTCAGAGCAGATAAATGAATATATTCATTGGCTCAGGACATGCTATATCTGATTGCACTTCACCATGAGACTGTAAACTGTACTTATTTGATGCTGTTGTGTGGTATAGAGCACCTGTCTAGACTTGCTTGCTTGCAGTAATCTAATTAGTAGCGGCTTTATTGAGGCTGAAGGAGCAGCCCAGTGTGGCCTGCGGTTCTCAGACTTACAGCTCTTCTGTGCTGTTGTGGTTGTAAGATTAGCCATTTCGATCACATCGCCTGCTCCCTTGGTGCTGGCTTTCGCGCGGGCAGAAACACAGCAGTCCTCTCATCCTCCATTGAAACCTTGTGCTAAATATTATGCACATGTTATGGTTTTGCTCCTGTCTATGGCAAATGCACCAGCTATGTTAACCTCTGGGTCAACATAGCTGGTCAAGTCTGAAGTTTGGTTTACAGCAGACCCACACGTCAAATGTATCTGCAATATCTGCCATGTATTTCTCTGTGCAGGCCGCAGGGTTTGGGTTTGGCATCGCCATCTCAGGTGGCCGAGACAACCCTCATTTCCAGAGTGGAGAAACATCCATTGTGATATCTGATGTGTTAAAAGGAGGTCCTGCAGAGGGACTTCTACAGTAAGTCTTTATTGCCATAATGTCTATTTGATAATAATGGCATATCCATGTTCCATTTTATTCTTCACCCAGTAACTCTACTTACAACTGCATTGCTTTTTTTCTTTTCTTTTTTTTTTCAGAGAAAATGACCGTGTGGTGATGGTCAATGCCGTCTCTATGGACAATGTAGAGCATGCCTATGCTGTGCAGCAGCTCCGCAAGAGTGGCAAAAATGCAAAGATAGTAAGCTTAACATATACCTGATTCAGGGGGAAATATTTTTACAGAACACTGATGTGGATTTTGGAATTGCATTGATTCCCCTTGAATTCTTTTTTCACAGAATGTTTTGCAAAATTAACAGTCTGAGTCAAAACAGAATGTTCATCAATTCACTACTTGGTCTCTTTTTCAAGACAATCCGTAGGAAAAGGAAAGTACAAATCCCTGTTTCGCGGCCAGGAGACAGGGAGACAATGTCGGAGCATGAGGAAGAAGACAGTGATGACGAGGATGATTATGAGCACCATGGTGGTCGTGGTGGCCAAAGTGCCCATGGTGGAGCAAGTGGAGGCACGGGCAGGCGCCAAGATCGTGAGCGCAGCAGCAGTGGGAGACGGGATCACAGTCCCTCGCGGGAGAGGAGTGTCTCCCCGCGCTCTGACCGCCGATCACAAGTCTCGTCTGCTCCACCTAGGCCAGCCAAGGTCACCCTCGTCAAGTCCCGCAAGAATGAAGGTGGGGAACACAAACATTACTATAAAACACTGGAAAAGATAACTTAAAAGATATACATGTACGTGCATAAATGGCAGCTTCATAAGTTGCTCAACTTTGATAGATCTTGAAGAAAAGGCCAAACAGTCCTCAAAAGTATAGATAATCTTATTTGCAACGAATTCAGTTAGGCTTATATTGATAGGATCTAATATTTTTAATGATTACTGTCTCTGAAAGCAGAATATGGACTGAGGTTGGCCAGCCACATCTTTGTGAAAGACATCTCTCCTGAAAGCCTTGCTGCCAGAGATGGAAACATCCAGGAGGGAGATGTTGTCCTCAAGGTGAGAGAAAAACGTAACATAGTTTTATAGAGGAGCTGGGTTGGATGGAAGAAGAAGCACCAGGTATTATTTTTACTGACAGTGTTCACTAGTCTGCAAGGTTAATCTGTATGGGGCTGAAAATGGCTCAGAGTGAGGTCATACTTCATTAGTATGCAGGCTCACCAGCAGGAATACCACACATGCCATTATTTGTCTGAATTTTTCACACTTTCAGTCTCTGGGGAGAATAAAAAAAAACCTGTTATGCTAAAGAGTTGCATTCAAAATATCATTAAGTGTATCAATCATCCAGAAAAGAGGCTTCTTTTTTATGTGTTTATGGTAGTCTTTACCTCCCTTTTATTCTCTTTTTGTATGGTGTAATAATTGTTTATTTGAGGTAGCACTCAGCATTTCATAATTCCCCTTTCCATTTTGGGCTTTACAGCAAAAATCTGCAGAGATGATAACGTGTCTATTCAGGACTTGTGCTGACCAGCTTCTTTTCCACCGACAGATCAATGGCACAGTTACAGAGAACCTGTCACTGATAGATGCCAAGAAGCTGATTGAAAGGTCAAAGGGCAAGTTGAAGATGGTGGTACAGAGAGATGAGCGTGCTACACTGCTCAACATCCCTGATCTTGATGACAGCATCCCATCAGCTAATAATTCGGACAGAGACGGTGAGACAACAAACACATAGCAGCTCTTTATTGTCATTGCAGCTAAGATCTAATAGTTTTCCGAATTACAGATCTATTTTTAAACTCCAAGAAGAGATATTTCTAACATGATTAACGTCATTGATTAAATGATAACCAAATTTACTCTATATTTCACAGATATTTCAGAAATACACTCACTGACATCAGATCATTCTAATCGATCCCACGGGCGAGGTAGTCGATCACGTTCGCCAGACAGGACTGATGCCACAGACCATCTCCGTCATTCACCTAGGCCGATCAGCAATAGCAGGTAAGCAACGTGCGCACACGCAAGTATGTGTGACAAGACTGCAAATCTGGTGGCCGGACACCCGTCACACATGCCACCACCGTACATCCACACTGCAGCATCGTATATCATGTTCACACCCATAGGTTAGTTGATGCTGTGTAAGCACCTTGCACCACTAATGCATAAATCAATAGATAAAGACATAGCATGCATAAAGCATCGCGCTCCCTCTGGAGCCATCGCTGAATTCCAATATTGCTTTGCTCAGGAAGAGGGCCGAGGTCAAGAGGAAGGATTGATCCGTCTTGTGGTAGAATGAGGGCGTGTTCTGAAAAATATACTAGAATCTAGCAGAGCTGGGTTTTTATGTTGTTATTGTTACAATTTTTCTTATCTTTCAATTTATCTACATGTCCATGCTCTCTCTTTTTCTTCTGTTTTCTAACTGCCAGTCGGAGATTTCAGTAAGTCATCTTTGTTGTAGTTTAGAGGATGCATAGATTGCTGTAGCTGACAAACACATAGATGGCCAAATAGAGTTAGAGGAAGACATTAACATGGTTATAGTGCCTCTCAGTCTGTGTTGAGTGTGTGCAGCATGAGCATTGTAAGCAAGACTGAGATAGTGATCTCAGTCGAATGGGACAAGATGAGTGCCTGTGTCTTGCAGACTTGAATCAAAGAGAACGTTCCTCTTTTGGGAACAGACCTATGCTAATTCTGTCATTGGGTGCAATGAGAAAAGACAGAGGGTACGTTGCTTGTTTCTTTAAATACTTCACAGTTATTACTATATCAAATACTGTCTGATGCTGTGAAGTAGAAGTGGTTATTGACTCATGGGCTTGAATCTCATGCTGCCTTCAAGCACTCTTCTGGATTTTGTTTCATGTTCTGGATTTATACATCCTCGTCCTTGATAACCAGACCTGCATTTCATCATGTGCATGTGGGCTTTGACTCATACACACAGTTGGCAACAGAGAATATGTGGCTAAATAAAAAAAATAAACAGAATGTGGGCATTGTCAGTCAGAAAATTATCTCTAATCAAATGTCACCACCCTTCTATATTATTGGTGAAATAAAGGTCTGGCTGTGTGAGATATAGGAATCAAATGCCTCATTTGAACTGGATACGCAAAACTCAAGTTTAGCCTTGTAACCAGTAACCTAGTTGAGATGTTACCTGGTTTGCACACCCCACGCATCCTGTTCCCTCAGAATGCTGCTGTTCGTTTAGCTGTTTTACTAGATCTGTCGGTCATGTAGTGTGAATGATAGACTGCCATTTGACTAGATGAATAGACTGCAGAGTAACCGTACTTGTCTCAATGCAGGACGAGAGCAGGCTCGCTCTTGCACAGATTATTTCCAATGTAAGTGAATTCATTCCTCTGATAACAAGCCAGTATTTGTTTGATTAATGATTTAGTTCTAAAGTTTATTGCCCCTCTCCTCAAAGTAGGAAGCCAATATTCAGTTTCACCTGTTTTTTTACATGGCAATGTGGTTGAAGACATGTAACTGAGGGAATCAGTCTTGACGCACCAGACTGTGATTTAAGGGAATATTGTTATCTCTCAGTTAGGGAGGGGGGGTAAAAAGAATTTGACATACTTCCCACAGAGCTTTCCCCCAAGCCACATGGTTCGCTCAACCTGATTGGCTGTAGGGCTTAGAGTCTTTCTTCTCCAGGGCACATAACGCTGCTCCATAACGCTGAATACAACAGATCATCCAATACACCCTTTATCACAAAGTGTCTCTCAGTGAGCATGAGTATAGTTTTTGCACAGGCAAAAGCTTCTGTGTTGTCTTTCAAGGGATACTTAAAATCCGCTTAATAAGCAACATGGTTCAACTTAAAGATACATTTGTGTGAGTAATTCTTTTTAATATATTTCCATTTTTGTTAATTATATGTTTAAATATTTGACTACTAGAGGTAGTCCTGTTAGTACACCGACTTGTCTTTATGTTAATATGTCTGTGAAGCGTATGGGTGGATATTAAGGAGACTGATATAGATTCTGGTGTGGCAGTGCTATATCTATGCCATTGTTTGTTGAGCTTCATGCAGCCACATCTCTCCTTCTCCTTCACTGACTTGTGCTCTCTCATCCTTACCTGTAACAATGTCTTAGGAAGGGAATTGAACAAAGGCTTCTGTCAAATGGTGTTTGTCAGCATGAAGCCTTTTTTAGCACCATTCTGCTGCAAGGAACAGCAGATTTAGGCCACGGCAGTCTCTCTCACTCCTCTCTCATCTGTCCCTTGCTCTTGCTCTGTTTCTCTCCCTCCTTTTCCCCCCTGTGTGTCACACTCTTTTCTCATTCATCCATTACAAACACAGACACAAACCCACGCTGTCTCTTTCTCTCTGGCATTTTACAATTCTGTTATTTATCCTCTGGCAGAAGCTGTCATTTACCCTTCTTTCTTGACAACACACTCCCACACGGGTCTTGCTGATGCTGATGCTGCTGACATATACAATTGCCCAGATCAGATCTGTGTGTTGAGCTAGTGGCACAGCCTGCACCTTCACATTCTTCTACAAAAGCTTCTGAATACAGCTCAAGTACTGTGCCAGCAGGCAGTCATGTGATCACACTGGAATTCAACCATTGTTTTAAGCAGCAGTCCTTTCTACTCTGTTGGACACAGCCTACCAGACTCATGGGCGCAGACACACACACACACACGCAGTTTAACAGTTTTCTCTTGTTTATTTTATCCAGGTTAAAAGGGAACTTTACTGAAAACTATCCCAAGTTTGCTTTCTTTCTTTGCTTGTGCTTTCATTGGAGAGATTCTTGTAATCTGGAAATTAAAACAATTATGAATTCTTTCTTGTCCAATGGAATGTACGTTCTTGTCAGTTTCCGATCCGTTATCTCTTATGTTATTGACATTCTACATAGACTGGACAAAAAAACAAAATTAGAACTGACTTCAACCGAGCTGTGTGTTCTTCCTTGCATTGCTATCCAGCATGTGCCCTTATCAAGATAGTTGATGGTATGTTTCATTTCAGCAAAGATGTGTTTGTGTCATTTAACAGATGCCTGAATCTCAAATGTCTGCTAGAAACTGTCATTGTTCAAAGCATTGCAGGTCTACTGTCACTGAATTGTGTGTGCTTTAATGGTTTATTTCAGCCGAGGTGAAGAACGTGTATCCAAACCAGGGGCCATGTCCACACCAGTGAAAAGCTCTGATGATGGAGTCTTATCGCAGGCCAGCGACCAGGCCAGTTCCAGAGATGAGAAATTGTTACCACCTCTGCCAGGTATGGACCAGACCCCCCACCCCCCCTCCCCACTATCTTTTGGATGATTGTGCAAATTTTAGCACATTGCATATTTCCGCATACAGTGTTATTCTGACTTCTCTGTATTTCCGACAGAACCAAAGCCAGTTTATGCACAGCCTGGTCAGCCTGATGTGGACCTTCCCGTCAGCCCCTCTGATGCCCCCGTACCCAGCGCCGCTCACGATGACAGTATTCTCAGGTCAGTTCTTAGAGGCAAAGCACCTCACAGTATCGACTGCACATAATAATCATGTTGATATGAGTTGATTCCCAAGTGGAGTGATCACCAAACAAGATGCTTTTGAATGCAATAGGATAGACCTACAACCATCTGTAGAACAGTGCTAAGTGCACTTGTTAATTATTTTTATTGAGAATGAATCCTGTCTAGTCATTGAATGATGTCTTAATATTGAAAAAACCAGTAGCAGCTATCTCAGTTGTTATTGAAAATGCTTCAGCTCCTCTTCTATATATCAAACCCAGCTTAGCTTAGATCAATGATTTTGATGTGTCTGACCTGTCACAGGACGCATGGATATACTGAGGCTCGGAGGTGAGAGCTCACATATTGATCTGCTTGCAGGTTTAAAAATGAACCTGCTGGCCCAACACACAGTTCTATAGAGTTAAAGGAAAGATCAAGAGATTCTGGCCGGCTTTTATTATGGCCTTGTCTTCTCGCTTCAATCATGTTCTGTCTCTTTTTAAATCAATGGTGTCAGATTTTTTTGCTCACTATGTCCATCGACTTGTGTTGTCCTGCAGGCCAAGTATGAAGCTGGTTAAGTTCAAGAAAGGAGACAGTGTCGGGCTGCGGTTAGCAGGAGGGAACGATGTGGGGATTTTTGTGGCAGGAGTTTTGGAAGACAGCCCTGCAGCTAAGGAGGGACTGGAGGAGGGTGACCAGATTCTCAGGGTATGTGTCACTCCATGTCTTTAATACCATGACTGTTATTTACTCTCTGGGGTTACTTGAACTAACATAACTCTTTCAATCCAAGGTAATTCATCTGCATATTCCTGGAGAAAGACCAAATATTGTAATTTGATGTTGCTTTTCAAAGCTGAATCTGAGTATTCATAAACCACCCCCTTCCACAATGGAGGGCTGTCTTTTACTACCCAATGAAAATGCTCTTAGAAAAATAACTCCTTGTGTGACACATCATACATCTCTTGTACCAGACTTTCCTGAAAAAAATGGTTGAGGGTAGACAATAAATTTGGTTACACCTTGACCAGGAGTGTGTACATCTGTTCTTTAAGTCACATACAGATGTATAGATTGACTGTTGCTCAAGTCTTTATTCCAGTGCCTTATAATTGTGCTGTGACTGCTGTCTTTGAAAAGGGGTTTTTAAGTATCGTTATTATTTGGCACAGTGCTATTTTTTTCATATCACATGAGTGAAAGTGGTAAGAACATCTGGTGTTTTTGTCAAAACAGATGAGCCATTACTGCCCACACGAACATAGATAAGCAGTGTTGAAACTGTGTGATCCCATGGAACATAATTGTTTTGGTTCTGCGTAAAGAGATCTTGGAGGATACAGTACAATGTATCTGTCAGTCTGTGAGTCATTCCCAGGCCGTGCCTTGTGTCAAAACTCCCCTTGTTTCTAATGTGGAAACACAATAGAAGTCATTCTATCATTCAAAACCTCGAACAGTTGAGTGTTTGTTTATTGAATACTAGCGTAACATTGTTGCTGGGATGATGGAAACCCTCTTGATGTCACTGTTGGAATCATTCTGACATGTTTATACAAATGCCAAGGATTACACCTGCTGTAACTGTTGAGATCTGTCCCTCAGAGGCTGGATGTACGACTGATTTTCCCCATGGCATTAACAAGTTACAGTAGCTCTCAGAAGAGGGTAGACCACCACCAAGGTCCAGCAGTCCCCTTAAGTGTGTGCTTCTTCCCTAGTTCACCCCTTCACACAATGTCGTGAGAAGGGTTTTTTGTAATCCTGCTATCAAACAAATAGAAGAAAACATAGCCTCCTACATGGAGGTCATTACCTTATTTCTTTATCTATACAAATGTTTTGTACCCCCTCCACAAGTCACTCTTTTTGTGCCTGTGTTCTTCCCCCTGTACAAACACATCTCAGAGACTTCCAGGACATTGTTTTCCATGTTTAAGCAGCTTCCCTTTGGTCACGGTGTGCTTGTGGAGATAAAGTCGTCAAGCCCTCCTGTTTCTGGGAAGGATAAAGGTGTCTTTCAGAGGTTCAATGACTCAGCCCATGTGTTTCTCCTTCCCCTGCTGCCCCTCAAGCAGAGTCAATAAACAGCAGTTATTGTGTTTGGGACAGCAGCAGGAGATGAGGTGGAGGCTGCCCAGTTGTAGGGGAATAAGTCTCCCTGCTTCTGTTGAGGAACAACTTCTCCTCTGTCTCACTTTATCAGAGAGAAGAGTTTGTTTTGATTGTGGTTGTAGTTTTTGCTTGTATTTAGTTATTTCATCAGGAAAAAAATGAAGTTGGAAAATAACTGAAGAAAATTAACACTGTTATCCACTTTTAACTAGTTAAACCAAATGTATGCTGTTAAGCATTGACTATTTGCCATTTTGTCTAATGGTCTTAATGTCTTTTACCTCTTCTCTTTTCTTGTGCAGGTGAACAATGTGGACTTTGCCAACATCATCCGAGAGGAGGCTGTGCTGTTTTTGCTGGATCTCCCAAAAGGCGAAGAAGTTACTATTCTTGCTCAAAAGAAAAAGGATGGTGAGTGACAAAGTTCTGTGTCAGCAGATCAAACACATCAGGGCTCAAAACCAGCTCATATCCAAAGTTGCTGACTTCATCTCTGGTTCATCTCTGTCTCGTTTTCTGCCTTCTCTTCTCAGTGTATCGAAGGATTGTGGAATCAGATGTGGGTGACTCTTTCTACATTCGAACACATTTTGAATATGAGAAAGAGTCACCGTATGGCCTGAGCTTCAACAAGGGCGAGGTGTTCCGTGTTGTAGACACCCTCTACAATGGAAAACTTGGATCCTGGCTCGCTATCCGGATTGGCAAGAACCATCAGGAAGTGGAAAGGGGGATCATTCCCAACAAGAATAGGTAAAAGTTTCAAGACACACCTTTTATTCCTGTGTAGCTTTTTCTGTCACTTTATGAATGGGAAGGGGTAGAGGCAAAGTGACTGAGCCTCCATCAGAATATGCTGATTCAGTACTAGATCTCTGAGCAGGAAGGACATTTGTATGTCTAAAGAAATGACTAGAGAGAATTTCAAGATCTAGATCAATGTGTTTTATATTCTAGAAGTGTTCTTAAAGTATGATGTATTGAACACGTCCCATGTGTCAGGTTAATGGTCTCCCAAGTATTTACTATGTGATTCTTTTTTGCGAGGACTATCTGAGGCCTGTGTGCCAAAGGATAGGAAGTGCACTGTACATCATCATTTAGCCAGCACAATTGTTTTATCAGACCTGTCTGAGCAGCCTTGAACAGGCTTCAGCATCTTAATACAGAGATTCCTCACTGTCCCACTGACGGAGCTGAGCAGGGCTTTTTATCATCATGAAATGCAATCCATCTCAGCCCCCTTCTCACTTGACATTCTTTCAAAATATAAAACCATGAAATTGCACACTGACTCCTGTGCTATTTGAACAATATTTAAATTGATAACATTTGAACTAAAATCCACAGTACATCAAAGAAAGACCATTATTATTCAAAGCCTGTGGGAATGAGGGCTTTGCCCTAGGGCCTCTTTCTCTTTTGTCCTTATCCCTGTGTTTTGTTTTCTGCATTAAAATATATTGATCTTCACACTATCATAATGATTACGGCTTTAATAAAATATAGTGGTTCACAAATTGTTAATATTGGAAAGTTCATACTTTTTCACTGCAAATCATGAAGCTTAAGCTCCACATAGACATGCACTGAATTCCCCCTTTTCCCTCCAAAGTAGAGGTATGTGTGAACACAGTTTCTGTAGACTTTCTCGACCTGGCCCCCTTGCATAAAGTCTGCAGAATCCCATGTGAGCGCACAGCAGGGGGCCCCTGCTGGACTTTGAGCGAGTTGGGGGGGGGGTTATGATGTTTCCCACGAACCCCAGGCGAGAGTTTGTGTTGTTAAGAGCTCATGCTGTTGTATTGATGTTATGTAAATAGAATGTCTAAAAAATGTCCTGGGGCTTTGAATTATTTTGTTGTGATCTTGGAATGTGTTAAATACAATGAACTTCTCTCATTATCTTGAGTAAACCGATGATTACAGTAATTAGTTTGTGGGCATTTACACAGAGACTTCGTTAATTTGCAATCAAGGGATTGTTCACAGAAAATGGAATTTTTATTATGTTTTTAGAAACACATTATAGTGTGAATATTGAGGATTTAGTTTACTACAATAATGTTGTAATTACACTGCCATGGTTTTTGTTCCAAACTCTAGTAAGATTGAGTCCCAACAGTTAACCCATTAATACGTTTTCTCCCATTCGTACAGAGCTGAGCAATTATCCAGTGTGCAGTACACCCTCCCCAAAACACCAGGGGGTGACAGAGCAGACTTCTGGAGATTCCGAGGATTGCGAAGTTCCAAGAGAAATTTGCGGAAGAGCAGGGAAGACTTGTCTGCGCAGCCAGTTCAGACCAAGTTCCCTGCCTATGAGAGGGTGGTGCTGAGGGAAGGTAAGAGCACCCAGGATAAGGCTGTCACAACAATCAACAAAGACTCCCTCAGCTCACTTTAGTGGCAGAAGAAAGCATTAAACTATATAGCTAAAAGAAATAGGAATGTGAAAGATGGTGCCTATTTTTTAGATCAACACTTAATTTGTCCATTTACAAAGGACAGAAAATAATGTAACCATATATCAGTTAATTATATATAATAATGACTGAGTGATTCAGTCATATAAATTTTGGCAATTGTAACCCCATGTTCCTGTTCTTGCAGCTGGGTTCCTCAGGCCAGTGGTTATCTTTGGACCGATAGCAGATGTGGCCAGAGAGAAACTGGCCAGGGAGGAGCCAGACATTTTTGAGCTAGCGAGTAAGTAATACATCACCCACCTCCCTCTGTTCTGATGTTCATGTTTTGTGGAGTACTGTACTGTCTTAGGTGAACTGAGGTAATGTTTTTAATGCATCATGTTGCACAATGCGTTAGCTGAGCGCTGAGGGCTGTTTAACTTTTCATGAAATATATACAGTCGTGGTCAGTGTTAAATAGATACTGAAATCACTTTTTATTTAGTTATATATATTCTAACTATAGAAACAGCTCTGTAACTAAATTGATCAAGTCAGTGATGCTCTTTTGAGCCGTGGTAACGAACAAGAAAGGTCAGGATATGAAAAGAGTTTGCCTCTGGGAAGTTATAACGATATTTTTAGGTAAGAGGTTGAACACGGAAAGTTTTTCATCTCACTTTTGGATCTGTAACAGTGACTCTCCTGACTGTAGGGACTGACGCGACAGCACACATCAAACCCAAGCCTGTTGTAACTGCTTTCAGATATTCCCAAATGATTTTAGTTGGTCAGATCTGTCTCATTCATCCCCTTCAGTTTTTTTTGGATTTCCTACTGTTTATTTATTGCTGCTCTCTTCACCCTTTGTGTTTATCTTCTCCACACTCTGTCATTTCAGCCTTCATCTGCCTCTTCTTACTCTTCTGCATCTTTATTCTGTGGTTCTAATTTAGCACTCTTTATTAAGTCATTTTGTTTAAAAGCACAAAAGCACAAATATTCATGTCACTGCAACCAAAACACACACACATTCAATACACATCCCATGAAAAAGTAATTCCATTCCATGTTGTTTTTTGCGCAACTGCAGTGATGTTTGTATAACTGTATTTTCTTTTCAGAAACACAGAAACAACAAGGAGGGGAAAGTATGTCACTTAGTGCATCAATCTTTGTTTGTTTTATTTGATTCATTGATGGCAGACAATCTATAAACTAGTGTCTGGTGGCTAGCAGCCTATTCTGTAGATGTTTCAGCAATAGCCATTGTTTGGTTAATGCATAGAGGGGAAGACACGCAATTTAAGACTTTCCATTTGCCACCACGATTGGCAGCAACACTCTTATTGTATTTCAACAGTGACACTAAGTGTTATACAACTTAACTGTGGAGCAAGAGACTGAGACTAGGGAATGGAATATCACACTGACGCAGTGATTGCTCCACACTGTTAGTGGGAGACTTGTTTTTGTGGGAAGAAAGATAATTCCTAAAATTGTTCATCCGTGCCGATCACATTTTGCACATGTGAAGCCACTACTACATGTCGTCAACATTGTTGTTCGGATTTGACGAAAATGGGAGTCTGCTACTTGTCGGTCTTAGCACTGTGTTGTATCTAAACCAGTATGTCAGTGTGATATCTTTCCTGAAACCTCGTTGCAGAGGTGTGTAAATATTGATCAATATGGAAATGATGTCATTAAATTCAGTGGTATTCCCCTCCTAAATGCAGGCTGCATTATGTAGAACATAAACAGCAATGCAGCATGTTGAGCTGTGGAGTTTGATTTGCAGTTAAAGCTGAGATATGTGTCATCAAACCCCATGTATAAATGGAAAAAAACACGATGAACAAATTATACAATTGACATTTACCTACTAGACTGAAAATGTTGAATGAATTGTTTCACCTTCTTTTTTCCACTAATTTGCCAGTGAATTACACCACTTTAAAAAAATAGTAGATCAAAATGGCAGTTATTACCAGTTAACTTATGGCTCTAATCAAAGGTCAACGCTAGTTAAGGCTTGAGGCTTTGTACTATATATTTCTATATAATGAACTGTTGAGCTCATCCTTGTATTTTCTCAAGCATTCAAAATGATTCTGACAAGTCTTAACACATTGTGTACCCATATTGTTGGTGTGTTGATATGTTAAAATATCTGTATGCATAACCCTGCATGCAGAGCAACAACAGGTTCAAGTAAGTGCAGGACCAAGAATGAGTCTCTGCAAAATATAATGACAATTCGTCAATTGATGGCCCCAAGTTCAGACCTCAGTTAACGCCGGCGTGTGTTACAACTAACCATGATGCTGATTACAAGTTAAGGGTCTGGTTTTGTACAGAGCTGTCACTGGTGTGTTTCTGTGCCTGTCCCACTTCCCATAATACAGTGATGGAAGTATATAGTGTCTTAACAGATCAATGCACCAATCCCTCAAAGATCACATTTAAAATCCAGAGACGATACTGAATCACAACATGTCCTGTTTAAGATAGCTGCATATGCTTGAACCTCTCCAGTGCATGGCTGTATTTATTTATTATTTATGGAAATAATTTGGCTTGCTCTAGCCAGGTTTATCTCAAATCCTCTATAAGAATATCACAAATGAAAGCTGTAAGTTGTGACTTGAACAACCTGGTGAGATGACTGCCCTCTTTTGAGCCTTCTGTTTTTACGCAGGAAATCATTGCTTATCTTTGTTTGAATCACAAACCCCTCTACACATCCTTGCTTAAATCCCTTACCCCCATTGAGGCTTACAATGACTGAATTTTCATGAAACTCAAATTACCCCGCTGCTCTTGTATGTGCATATTTCATTTCATTGTTTCTCACATTTCCTGCACCATAATTTCTGCTATTACATGCAGTTGCACGCACACTACACATACACTTAATTTCATTCACTTAAACCTGCCCAAATTGTCTAATGACTACTGCATGGATTGGCTGCTGTTCTCATTTTGACTTTACTATCTAGCTGTTTTTGTGAACGTACACTTGTCCTCTCCTGTATGGAGATTATTATTCTGTAATTATAGCTCTATTCATGGGAGTTGACAACTGCACGCTACTAAGACGTCTAATTGGTGCACAGCGCATTTACTGTTGTTTGCCTGTTTGCCTCGTGCTGATGCGATGCAGTAACTGTCTCTTTCCCCTCCATAGAGAGCGAACCCAGGGATGCAGGAACCGACCAGAAAAGCTCTGGCATCATTCGTTTGCACACCATTAAACAGATAATTGACCGAGTAAGTGAACCTAGATACACACTTGTCTTACAACAATATCACACAGGATGTAAAAGATCAACATATTCTTTTGATCGATGTGCTACAGTAATGAAAATACGGCTGTGAGCCACAATTACATTCACAACTCACTGCAGCCCTCTGGTGTACAATGCTGTTTAATGCTGTCATATGCTTGATGGTTTATGGTGGCAGGCTCACTGATGGACTGACCAAGATCAAGAGTTCATCTTGTCTTGTTTGTTTTTTTCTGAATCTGTAGGACAAGCACGCAGTTCTGGACATCACCCCTAATGCAGTGGACCGTCTCAACTACGCTCAGTGGTATCCTATTGTGGTGTTTCTCAATCCAGACACCAAGCAGGGTGTCAAGAACATGAGAACCCGCCTCTGCCCTGAGTCTAGGAAGAGTGCCAGGAAACTCTATGATCGAGCCCTTAAATTGAGAAAAAACAACCACCACCTCTTCACCAGTGAGTCCAGTAAAAGGGAGAGAAGAGTAGATTGGTGATTACATGGGGAGGGAGGAGGGGATGTAAAATGGGGGATTTCAAGTTTACACATTTCACAGATAGTTGACATTTGAGTGCCGCAGTGTTTGAGGCTGTCACTGCAAGAACTTTTTGTGTCTGGCCCTTTTCTGTCAAACTCCTCATAAAAGGCTTATTCAGCACAGAAGCACTCCCAGGCCCATTTACTCAGCCTGCGTGCTTCCTGTCAAGGGATGTGGTGAGACTGTGCTTTAGGAGCATCGGTTGATCACAAAGATATTAGAGAGGTCATAGAGAGTTTTTCTCCCACATTAATTCTTTAAAGTGCACACACAAACTCTTCACTTCTGTCTGAACACCCGTGACACAGAGAGCTGCAGCCGTGTCTATATTGCTTTTCAGTTAATCTCAAAATCAAGTGTAATGATTTTAAGAATGTGACCCATTGGGAATAAAACCCCCTGATAACTGATGTTGGTTAATCACAAGGTTAGAAATGTGATAAGCCTCATGAAATGAGTCGTTTCCTCTTCTTTAATTTGGAGGAAGGCCTGCTCTATAATTTCACAAACTTCTAAACCATGGGATGGACAACATAATTACATCAAACACTAGATGATTCCAATCCACTGAGTTGAATCACACTTCAGCTGCTTTAAACTGAGTCAAAATGATTTACCATATTTTCTTTAAACCTTGAAAAATATTCAGAAGTCTTGAACAAACACACTCACAGTCAAAAGGCATTTACAGTATATTAGCGTCCATGTACACAATGGAGTTTGACTTATTTTCGTGTGGTTGGAGAGACTTTCTTATTGAAAAATTGTCACTGGATGTTTTCATTCTCTTTTGCTCCCTCCCTCTTTGTGCATTCAGCAACCATTAACTTGAACAGCATGAACGATGGTTGGTTTGGAGCACTGAAAGAGAATATCCAGCAGCAGCAGAACCAGCTGGTGTGGGTTTCAGAGGGCAAGGTAAGACATACACACACAGACAGACAAATGTGATGTGAATCAAAACAAGAGTTCTTAATTAAATCTGAAAGGCAAGTTAGAGACTGGGATTTTTCTTCTCCGTCTCACTTTATGCTTTCTTTGCTAGGCTGATGGGGCAGCTGAGGACGACCTGGACATCCATGATGATCGTCTGTCCTACTTGTCGGCACCAGGTAGTGAGTATTCCATGTACAGCACCGACAGCCGCCACACCTCCGACTATGAGGACACAGACACCGAGGGTGGAGCCTACACCGACCAGGAGCTGGACGAAACACTGAATGATGATGTGGGGCCACCCACGGAGCCTGCCATCACCCGCTCCTCGGAGCCTGTCCGTGAGGATCCACCCGTCATCCAAGAGCCCCCTGGCTACGCTGGCTACCAGCACACAGTGCAACCGGACCCCCTGAACCGCATCGACCCGGCTGGGTTCAAGGCACCAGTGCCGCAGCAGGTAGCGTTTCTGAGAGGTGTACGTCTCCCCTGTTGTCTGGAGGACGTTGTGTGCGTTAGAAGGGTTTTCTGGAAACGCTATTGAAGGCGTTTTCTTATTTTTACAGTTATTCTCTCTCTATCTACAAAACTATCAGTGGCAAAGTGAAAATTTTGTGGTGAGGTATATATCACAATATATAAATATTATACATATATAATATATAATATATATTTATTACAATATTTATTCAGTCTATTTTCCTCTATATGTCTGTTGATTGATGTTTGTGAGTGTGTTTTTTATTTTAGGAAAGGAGAACTTAAAAGTTTTACTGTTACTCTTGTACTCTGTGTTACGACAAGCTGTGATATCGGCGTGACTGTTGCTGATGTCACTGCGAAAAACCTATTTGTCCAAGTTTGTGTAACAGTACTCACCTATGTGCACTTCCTACCTTTGTTCTTTCTTCCTGTGATTGAGACTGTGACAATATGACACCAGACAGTATTATCTGCATGTTGGCAATGCCCATGTTAATCCAGTGTAACTGTGAAATGTATTTATCAATACCCGATTGGCCCGTGTAAATCTAAAGATGTGTTAATCAGCATAAAAAGGGAACAAAATTATTGTAGAAATTATTGTATTGTAACCGTAGAATTAAAACCACAGTAGTATTCTATTACTATGAAAACTTGTCCTGCTGCTAATTCCTAACTCTCACCTGTCACTGGTTGATCAAAAAGCTATTGTTAAATGTGAAGTCTGGTTACTGGCCGTTTGTATCGGTGTAAGCTGTAGGCTCAAGTGATGAGCAAATCGTGGTAGAGGGGCTATGAAGCTGGTAGCACTTGTTAGTACTGCACCGTAGTGGGTCAGCGCGTGTTATTAAACATTTCTGAACCACTTCACAGAAAGCAGAGGCCGCTGCCGTCCCTAGCCTCCCCCAGCAGCCTGAGCCCCTGAGTGAGACAAATCCCTCTGCTGTCGACGTTACTGTAAAAACTGTAGGGGGCCTGAGCCCTGACGAGGTTCCTGCAGCTCCACACATGCAGCCAAGCCCCATCCCAGAGGCTGGCTCGCTTAGGAGGCCCACACCTGAGCTAGCCCGTCAGAGCGTCACACCAGAACCTCTACAGTCTGGACTGGCCAGTTCTGAACCAAAGGTATCCATCTGACCGTCTCTGGATGCACCGTGACTCGGCCATGCTCAGCTCAGCTCGGTCTGACCTGGCAGAACTCCTGTGCCGCTGCTGCTTCCTGTCTACCTGCCTACCTACCTCCTGCTGCCATGCTTCTTTCTCTTTCCTTCCGCTCTGCATGTGTGCTGACCACAGTGCTGCCCGGAAGGGACGTGTGTGCGTGCGAGTGGGTGGTCATGCAAAAGTGCGTATGTGGGTGCACGCTCAAGAGTTTTGATGGTAAACAACAGTGGGCTCGGAGGTGACGCCATTAGAAGAGCAGTGGACATCCTGCAGCTCTCACTGTTGCTTATCCTCTGTGCATGGCTCCGACATGTTTGTCTCTGTTAACAACTCGACGTAGCTCTTTGCTGTTTTTATCAGATTGAATGGATCGTTCCCTTGTGAAAGTAGCCAGTAATTTTCCAACCAATTTATTTATGTTGTGAAATAAGTTTCCTTGTAAAGAGACATGTTTTTCATATTTGAATTGGATAATTAATGGTTACTTCTTAAATATGATGATTTAAATATGTCTTTGTTTTGGATTTGAGTATGTGCTTGTAATGTTAAATATTGTGGCTGTTTAATTTGCCAGCATATTTGCATCAAGACAGCGGGTGACATTTTTCCTTGTGAATGCGGTGCTGTTCATGATTATGATAAAACCATCAATTATTAGTCAAATTTAAAGCAACCTTAAATAGTAGTTCCCATTTCTGAATTCCCCTTCCACATGAAGGGGAAACTAAGGCACCTAGTATTCATGAAAAATTGAACTTGTTGTTTTGTTGCTGTTTTTTGTTAAATAACTTTAATTGCAGTTTTAATTTGCAATTGTACACTTTTTTTTTTTTTTTTTTTACGGCTGCATTCAGTTTTCGTGGTGCAGTTTTTGTTGAATCTGATGTATTATCTGACCAGTAATCCCTCCCTCTCAGTTTCTCTATTTCAGGTCTTTCCCTTCTCATTTTCTTCTTCTGCAATTAATTTTCACAGACCTGTTTTAATATTCTCCTTTTCTTGTCTTTTAACTGACTCTCTGTGTGTTGCGCTGTTTTGAATCATATATTTTACATCTATATGTTAGTGGAACCTGTGCACATTCTAACCTGATTCTTTGTTGTGCCTTTTTCCAACAGATATTCCAAAAGGATCCATACAGCACAGACAACACAGGGAGGATGGGTCACAGTATGAAGCCTGTGGCCTACAACCCTCAGCAGGGTTATCACCCTGACCAGCAGCCGTACAGAGATTACGACCACCCCCCGAGTCGGTATGATGTTAGCAGCAGTGGAGTCAGCAGCGGCGGAGGTTACAGAGAACCAAAGTATCATGACTATGACTCTAACCCACCCTTCGAGAACAGTGTGCCTCACTTCAACCAGCAACAGTGGAACCCCTACAGCCAACCACTCTCTACTGCCAATTCTCAGGGCTACGATCCCCGCTTGCCATACGGGGACGGCCCTGACTCCCACTACACCCCTCCTCTCCGCTATGATGAGCACCCACCTCAGCAGGGATTTGACGGACGGCCGCGTTATGGTAAACCAACGGGTCCTGCACCTGTCCGTTATGATGATCCTCCAGCGCCAGGGCCCGACCTGCACTACGACCAGGATTCTCACTTGAGTACATACCCAGCTGCTGCCCGCTCCCCTGACCCTGCTGCCCAGCGATCTGCCTATAGCCAGGGACCAGCACCGCAGCAACAGAAAGGCTACAGACCTCAGCAGTATGACCCTGTTCCTGTGAACTCTGAACCCAGCCCCACACCTCCTCCAAAGGCAGAGAACCCCTCACCTTCCCCTGTGGGCCTTCCAAAATCTGCACCTGCCAGAGATGAGCAGCATGAGGACGACCCAGCCATGAGGCACCAGTCGGTCCTGACGAGGGTCAAGATGTTCGAGAACAAACGCTCTGTGTCCATGGACCGAGCCAGAGATAATGGAGATTCATCTGGAAACAGGGTATACTGTTTTGATATTTATCATATGTTCTAGTGTTGTTACAGGTGTTATTAGGCTACATAAATTGTATTGTATATTTCATTATCAGTATCTTGTCGAATAAGCACATAGGAGGAAAAAACATTGATTGTATTTATTTATTTTTCTCATAACGTTGTTCTCATAATGTTGCTTTTACTCTTGTAGGCAGCAGATTTACCCTTGAAAGCAGGTGGAGTAATCCCTAAGGCAAATTCTCTTAGCAACCTGGATCAAGAAAAGACCTTTAGGTAAGCTCATGCTCAAACTTCACTAATGCTGCTGATAGTCATTTTTCAGAGTAATATGGGAATAAAATTTCAATTGGAAAGTTTTCAGATGATAAAACGAGAATGTCAGTCAGCTTTCTTTTGTTTCATTGAGGATTATTCTCCTCTTCCTCTCCACACCAATTCAGAGCTCCAGAGCCACAGAAACCTCAGTCCAATGTAGCTGATGACATTGTACGCTCCAACCATTACGACCCTGATGAGGACGAGGACTACTACAGGAAACAGCTGTCCTACTTTGACCGGCTCCAAACTGGCCCCACCAAACCCCAACCACAAGCACAAACAACCCACAACAACTACAGGTAAGGCTCAGACCCATCCATACTCCAAAAGCATTGTTACTATACCCCACCGCCAGAAACACTTAAAATCGTTTGTGCTACAGGACGGAGTCTGTGGAAAAACCAAGTCCAGTGGAGAAAAAATATGAGCCTGTTCCTCAGATTACACCATCCCTGCCACCAGCCACACTGCCCAAACCCTCGACTGAAGGTAACAGCCATTTCATTTTCTACATGAGGAAAAACACTTGTCAAGGTATTGTCCATATATTATAATGGAAATACACACAAGACTCACACCAAAACTCTTTGGTTGATCCATCCATAGCCAAGCCTCCAGCCCGAGAGGACACTGTCCAGACCAACTTCCTGCCTCATAAGAGTTTCCCTGAGAAGTCTCCAGTTAATGGCACAAGTGACCAGCCTCCAAAAACCGTCACTAGCACCGCAGCTCCACCAGCATCCAGCTACAACCGCTTTGCACCCAAGCCCTACACCACCTCTGCCAGGCCGTTTGCACGCATGTTTGACAGTCCGAAATTCAACCACAACCTTTTGCCCAACGACAAGCCTGAGACTGCTCCAAAGGTAAGAGGAGTGCTGCCACCGATCATTTCAGTGCAGTCAATTCAATGATGCATGGTGAGTTTCGCTGTTGAATTTAATGTGGCCCTAAATCACAATCAATGAAAATGACACGAAGCGCATCATCTTGTACAAGCAAGTTGATCAAAGTTGCCAATTTTTTTAAATTAAAACTGTCCAGTGAAAATGAAGAATATTTCAATAATTAGGTCAGGTTCAATGATATATTGGTGATTACATAAACAGGCCTCTTATAGTTCATCTGCTATTCTGACTGTTTACAGTGTTTTTTCACTGTTGAGAGATTCATGCACAAACAGTACTAATGTCTATTGCATGTTATTATGATTAACCAGCTGTTTGAAGATGCTGCATTATTTAAGGCTTGACCCCGTTCTGCCTGAATTAGGACCGGAGCTCCAGCCCAGTGAAGACTCAGGTGAATCCTCAGCCCCAGAACACGGACCATGACAGCGGTGTGGACACTTTCACGCGCACGATGGACCACCGCTCTAAATACCAACACAACAACATCAACGCTGTGCCCAAGGCCATCCCAGTGAGGTAACAACCTCACTCACAGAATCAGTTCAGGTTCTTAGCAGAATGTGAATGGATGATGACTGAAGGTATCTGTATCTAGCCCCAGTGCTCTGGAAGATGATGAAGATGAAGATGAGGGCCACACGGTAGTTGCAACAGCTCGAGGAATCTTCAACAGTAACGGTGGCGTCCTGAGCTCCATTGAGACAGGTGTCAGCATAATAATCCCACAGGGCGCCATCCCTGACGGTGTGGAGCAGGAGATCTACTTCAAGGTCTGTAGAGACAACAGCATCCTGCCACCGCTCGACAAAGAGAAAGGTAAGAAGCCTTCACATTTAAATTGTTGGATGTTCTATGAAGACAGTTCAAATGTTGGTTTTCAGCGTTTTAAGTTAAACTATGGTTGTTGTCTGATGGTAGATGTGCTGGATCTTTAGTGGCACGGTGCTGATTAACAATATGCTAACTATTGACTGAGAGACTATCACCGATATCTGACGTCCCTGGGGATTATCACATGACCTGCTCTAATTATCTATAATCAATATTCTTTTAAAAAGTGTTTGAGAAGCCAACGAGTTAACGTGAGAGCGGTCACTGACACATGAACCTACAGAGAAATGTCTCCTGAATCAACTGCCCCTGTCTGTTGAGCTTTTGAGTGGTTTTCAACTCATTGTTTGAACTGCCCACTCTGTAAATTTACTCTTCAGCTCACTCTCACTGCTCTCTCCGCCTTTTTTCCAGCAGCAGTAGGTACCTGTTGGGAAAAAAGGTCCTGAAACCCATTGTGCACTCACTGCTCAGCAGACAGAAATAGCAGTGTACAGCCTGCTGATATAGAGCTGATATAGAACAATACCAGAGAATGAATATTATCTACTGAAATGGACATGAGCCCCTATGTTCGCTGTATCAAGTGAAAAGGTTAGAACCAGACAGCCCTATGAAAACGGTCTTTAGTCGTGCTCCCTCTAGTGTATGTTCTTTATGTTGCTACCGTGACATATCTGCTCCCCTACTCACTCTGCTGTGGATGTCACTGTGACGTTGTTTTGTCACTCCTGGACATTGGCCCTGAATTATTAATCAACATGGCACTTCAACAGTGTTTCATTATAAAAGATCCAAACCCCAAAGATCTATATTTCATATGTTTTTTTGTTAGTTCTGACCTCTTTCAGGTTCATTGTTTTCCAATAAATCACAAGCCCATGAGAACCATAGAGGAGTATTGCACTTTAGAGCTGCTGGTGTGTTTCTAATTTGAATCATGTTCTGTTTGTGTTCACAGGAGAGACTTTGCTCAGCCCTCTGGTGATGTGTGGACCTCATGGCCTTAAGTTTTTGAAGCCTGTGGAGCTGCGCTTACCTCACTGTGCGTCAATGACCCCTGATGGTTGGTCTTTTGCTCTAAAATCCTCCGACTCCTCGTCGGGTATGCTGTGCTCTCTCTGTTCTTGCGGGGTCGTTTGGGCTGGCTGTGTGACAATTTGATGGTTGTGGGTCACTGTTCACTGAGATTTTACCCCAAGGTTTGGTTTTCCTCTTGTTCAAAAATCACTTCCAACCAAATCATTGATTTGTTCTCACAAAGACCTGGGAACCAATCTTGGGGGAAAATCTTTTTTTTTTCATATTATGGCTTCAGGTTGATTAATTTTCATCATTTATTAATCAGTTAACTCACCCACAAAATCTCTCATTTGCTGTATCACTGGTTTTGTAAATTTGGTGTTTATTAATTTCTCATCCTGAATTTTCAGTATTTCCCTCTTGATTTCCACCTCTGAGTCCTCTTAACAAGTTCTTCTCATTTCATTTAACATGCCTGCACCTCATGCTTGGCTGTACCATCATTTAATTTCATCAGGTAGAAGTAGAGTGCATGCTATGATTTTCTCACATAGCCACCCAAATCCTGACCTGGAGAACAACGTATAGAGACCCTCTGAAAACTCGGACACTGTCATAGCCAATCATGCCTGTCATTACCCCCCCCCCTACAAAAAAAGGAACATCTTGTATCTTTAACCACCTAAATTTAGTTCCCTTTATCCCCGAGGTGCTTCTCATTACAAGGAAGTTTTCAGGTGGAGAGAATTATTGTCAGTTATTGTTTTTCAGGCTGGCCTAAGCTGGTTTGTAGAAACGAGTCTCTTGAATTTAATCGGGGGCAGACAGGGAGTATTCAAATGTGAAAGTTATTCTCATGGGAGGAAGGAGACGAGCGTTCAAGCTAATCTTTTTAAATTGTAAGTTTGATTATGAAGCTTAATTCCCTTGATGGCTGAGGGACCCAAACAAGTCAAATTAATGTCAGTTTTTAAGACTTCACATGATGGAGAAGAGAGACAGATAACCACCCAGTAAACAGTTACACATATATTTAAAGTCACAAATTAGAATATTGTTTTTTGAAACAATCAGTCATTCATTCTGAACAGAGCTCGAACAAAGAGCAAACGCTGCTCAAATCAGTTTAACGGAAATTTAACCCAACCCAGAGTTGAGTAAGTGGGTCATCATTTGATCTGCAGAAATTAAGGTAATAAACAAAACCAATATTGAAGAAAGACCTGGGGCTCATATAAAACTTCCACTTTCTTTTTTGAGAAAAGAAGAGAAGAAAGCTGAAGAGAGTAAATCATTTCTCCTCACTTTTCTTATTACTAAGCCTTCCCATGCCCCGACTCCAAAAACAGAGGTAATTTTGGCAGTGGTCAGGATTAGCTGTTAATTAGCCTCATTTTACTTGCCGGGCTGAATGAGATGTCCGCTCTCTCCGTTGTCCTGGTGAATTGTGGGGGGATTATCAGGCCGCTTCGTAATCCTTTTATTGTCAAGCAAGGCCACTCTCCAGCCTCCTCCTGTCTCCTTCTGCGGCTTTCTCCTCACTTTGATTCTTCTTCTCCTCTTCCCTCCTGAACAACTCTCTGGATCCTCTGCCCCTCCTCTGTTTACACTTTTTCTCTGGATCAATATGTTTATTTTAAGCTCTGGGAAAAATGATTTGTGTTAATAGAGACAGATTTTGATTTGAAAACCAACATGAATCTACTTTAATCTGGTATTTGACACAAATTAATTATTTCAAAGGTACAGCATGGGGGTTTGGACAACTGCAGGCACAATGGAGATTTTTTTTTTCAATTAACGTGTGCAAACACAAGCATGCACTGGTGGTAAATTTAACATTCCAAGAGAGTTAGCTATGCAGCAGCAAAAGATGAAGAATGAGTTTCTCATCACCTCAAGCAAATATTACATGCGAAATATTCAAAAAAAAGCGAAATCAGATTTTGGCTTTGATGCTCCACCATCATATGACTCATGAGACAGGTCACAGAGTCTTAACTGGAATGCATTGTTAGTGCTTGTGTGACCACAAAGTGATTTTGGGACATAAAGCAACAGACCTGTGTGTAAAATCGGCAGCTGTCCCTTCAAAGAACTAGAAGACACATTCACTGCAGTCTGATTCAGAGTCTAACCACTCAACACAAACTGTAGCAAATTTCAGTCTGAAATTTAGATTCAAAATCGCAGAATGTGACGCACAATGTTTTTGTGGTTGCCACAACTTCAGAAACATGAAGTCCCAGAGAACACACAGGCGGCTATTGTTCGTGTCAGTTCCGAATAAATTCCTGGGAAGATGAACACACAATTTAGGGAAGGACAATCTCATATCTACCTCTAGATTTTAACAACAGTTACTCCCAACAGAATCGAAGGCTATCCAGTTAATAGCCAGATAACTTCTTATCTCAATGGACAACAATCCTCTGATTAGTCGTCGTCTATATCAGTCAGATATAGCACAATATGCACCCAGTGTAAATTGACACTTGATCTCAATCAGCGGGTTGTACTCTCCCTCTCACATGTAAAGCCTGTCTGCTGGGTGGATGGACTTCTGCCAAGCCGCCTCTGCTCACTCTGATTGATTACTGGAACTTTGCTCTTGGCGCAGACTCATATGTTTATAATTGCAATTACACTGAGGCCTCGCAGTCACTGGGGTCTAATTTTCAGTCAACAGGAGACCAGGGAGGTTCAATAAAACAATGACTTTGCTTTTATTAGTTTATTCTGCTGCTGTGCTGCTGGGATACGAGCCACAAACTCCCAATATCACTCAAAGCGGTTCGTAGACCAAGTATAAAATCAGCTCTGCACTCAGGGCTGTTTGGAAATGAGGCTGGTGGTTTTCATGACTTTGTCGCACGATTTGTTTTGCAGCGTGAAGAAGTGAGTGATGGTCACAAGTCACATTACAGCTGCTGGCTATTCTCTCCTCAGGTGACCCCAAAAGCTGGCAGAACAAGTCCATTCCCGGGGACCCCAACTACCTGGTGGGTGCCAACTGTGTCTCCGTGCTCATCGACCACTTTTAAGCACGGAGGCGGGGCCGGCAGGTGCGATTTTTCTGAAGACAGAGCTGAGGTGGATAAAATGAAGATGACTGTTTTCAGGCTTGGCCTCCAGAGGAACTCCAGATAATTTGGTCCAGACTCCTTCCCAGAGTATTCCACTTCACACACACACAACACAGCAGGAGATCCTCTGCTCAGGCACGTTCACAACAGCACCACGTTTGCCACAGGATTCAGGAGAGGGGTGGGGCCACAGGCAGGAAGTAACATATTACTTCCTGTGGAGATCACAGGTTTTGTCTACATAGCATCCACACAGGCTTATCACACCTCCCTCAATGTCTTCTGCGTTCATGGCACCATTTTATATTTTTTATTTTTGTTTACTTTTTTTGTCGTTTTCTTTCTTTACATCTGAGTCAGCCTCCCCCTCGCTCACTGTGAATCCAGCAGAGGATCTCCTGCTGTGTTCTCTCTTTAGCCCTGGACTGTCCTGAGTTTGTGTGGACTTGATTCAAGGAGGATCTCTGGAGTTCAGTGCATGAACACACACACAGCGTAAAGACGATTGGCTCTGTGCTGTTTACCCACGGATGAAGGAGAGACTGATGATCACTACAAGTTATTTCTGAAAACAATTTCCCCCCATATGAGGTTTTTGATGTGAAATTAAGTCGTTGATGATGCATGCCCCAAACTGAGGTTCAACTTTTTATATAAGGCAATGTTAATTGTAATTTTTACATGGATATAGACGGACGGCTTTTGAGGCAGCATAAGTGCTTCAGAAATATTTATGCTATATATGCATACAGTATATATAGTAGTATAGAGACGATTTACTCCGTTTAAATCATGATTCAGTCAACATCTTGTGATTTTTGAGTTCTGGTGACTTGAAAACAAACCTGTATCTACACGTTTATTTTTATTTTTCTCCACAATGAAGGTTTGAGGCGGAGGTGAGATAAACCCAGAGATGGTGACATGTGGAAGTTTCTTTTGAAGGAGTTGAAAAACGCTCGAGCTGGATATGAACCCAAGTAGCACACTTTTCTAGAGAAGTTCTTCCTTCCACTCCTCTATTCTTCCTTTTAATGCGGTTATATCTTGTAGCCCTTATTTCTTCTCACATCTCTCCTTCCAGCCTGAGGGAGATCTATGCATGTTCTTTACTCAGGTCCAGTAGCCTCCTCAGTTCCCTCTTCACATCTCTCTTTCTTTCTTTCTTTCTTCTCTCTCTCTCTTGCGCTCTTTCTGTCTGTGCGACCTTGCACACACACAAATAAGCAGTAATGCCTTATCTGCGGATTATTCACTTTTCATCAAGAAAAACAAAAACACATAAGTTATGATAAATTATGTTATAATGTAATTTGTTTTTGCTATTTCATATTTCTTGTGGACCCACTGTATGAATGAAGTTGGGTTTAGCTCACAGTAGCAGTCAATAAAGGATAACAAAGGTATGCTCTTCTTTTATCTGCTATGCATTACTTAAAGAAAAGAAAAGCCAGAGAGGAGGTGGCTGTAAATAAAGCTAGCATATTGCCTTGTTTCTTTTGTTTGTAAATGAACTTTTTGTATGTCTTTCTTTTTGTATAAAACTTAGAGAAAACATGTTTTAAAAAGTGGAAGAGAGTGAACATGCTTATCTTTGTATTCTGGATATACCCTTGAGCCTTGGAACTTATAACCTAACAATAACACATCACACGTTTTCTACCAATATACTCACCCTATGTTACAGTCAGAACTAAGGTCTTTTTTTTTAACTGACTATTTAAGAATCAGCAAAGTACTTTGGCTAAAACTCATTTAAAACATGTTTTTTTTGAAAGGGTGTGCTCTCAAAGTGTTCCCCTCACTGATTTGTGATACTGGATGCTGTATTGTGTGCCCTTAAATGTATTTTTGTACTAATAGACAATATATAATGTATGGCACACCAGTACCATTTTTATTTTTAGATATAACACGGCTTTAATTGGATATTAGCTCTTCACGTGTGGCTGACTCTTTTTTTTCCTCCTCTACAACACAATTTTAAGTATACCACTGTATTAATAAATAAAATCATTTTTAAAGTAAATGTGTCTGTGTCAGTTTATTTTTTAACCTTTTAACAAACTTGTGTTTAAGCTTCAATTCTCTTCCTTTAGGGGCTCGAGGCTGTAGTATTGCAGCTGCATGTCTTATGTCTCGCAGCTAGGTGGCGCAGGTGAGTGAGTTTACTGCACAAGGTCAGGACTCCACAGACAAGTCCTTCGGCTTTGACTTTCCATTGTCACGATCCATCTGGGGGAAAAAAAAAATCATCACACTTCAGTATTTCTGTTCTGTTCATTTGTCACTTTATGTTTCCATTTGATCTGGGGAAGGAAAATGTTTATGAGAAAAGTGAAGTACATATTAAGGAAATGTATTTGGCTATACAATCCTTTCCCTCTTACATTAATTGTGTATTTTTTTAAATGTGTGTTTTAATGGAAAGTGTTGAGGTGAGCGGCTGCCTGTTGGAGGGAAATCGAACTTTAAATAAACGTTTAGCAAATGAAAGAGACTCGTCATAATGTAGACATGTTCACGTTTATAATACTAATTATTAATGGGATCTGTATCTGTTTCACAGTTTAAATGATCAGCGCTGGATTCGTCTGAAAATGATTGTTGGGACACCGCTAATGTCAAAATGTTCCCTGCGGCTCTGCGCTGAAGGACAGGTGATCCAGAGCCGCCGCTCAATGACAATGCAGATCCGCAGCTGCGGCTTTGATCTGCAGTCACGTTGTCTCCCACCAGGTAAACACACCTGAACTGCACGTTCCCCTTTCCCTTCAACTCCAACCCGCTGAATCCTTGCGACACAGAAATCCCGTAGTACGAAACCTTTTTCTCACAGAAAATCTCACTCTTCTTCAGAGGCTGCAGGATCCGAGGCTCCTCCAAATCAGCGGCACCAGCTGCGGGGTGACCAACTCCGTGAAGAGACCACCTCCCCCCTCTGCTGCTCCACTCTCGTAGTAAACCACGCTTCGCAGCTCGCCGCCATCAGACGCGCACCGTGGCACACCTCCAATGCGCAGTGTGCGTCTCCGCTCTGTCGCCCGTGAACCCGGAGCCGCTCATCACGGGGAGGAAACTGCGGACATTAGCGCGCTCAGGACAAAAGACAAAAGACCCGCAGAACTGCTCCGCAACTCCGTGGACGCGCGAGTGCGTGTCTGTTCTCTCTGTCGTCGCCGTCGGTTCACGCGTGTTTGAGCCACGCTGCATCCCTCCTGCGTGGAGCCGAGAGGCTGCGGAGGACGGGGCATGACAGCGTGACCATGTGAAGCCTCTCCACAGCCGCAGGAGGACGATGCGTCTGCGCTTTGTGCCATTTTGGGCTTTTGAGCCGCCCCCGAGACCAACCTGTGCATTGTGTGGAGATACGAGGTAACGCTCCGTGTGTGTGTGTTGTGGTAAACAGCAGCTCCTCTCGCCTCCCTCCGCCGCACCAGCTCGCCTTTAATTGGAGCCACTCCGGAGCCTCTTAATTGATGGGGATCGGACACTGACGGAGAGTTTCCCAGTTTTTCAGTTTCCCCGCAGGCTGAACCACAACCGCCCCGCTGCAGTGTGGATGCTCCTCCGCTGCTCTGCTGCGGCTCTGGTCGGTCCCTTCCATCACTGACAATGCCGGTGAACGCGCTGCCCCGCGGCGGCGGCGGCATCAGCGGCCCGGGGTCCCTGAGCCCCGCGTCGCTGTCCCGCAGCCTGTCCCGGCTCAGGGAGCACCGGACCCGGACCAGGATCATGCTGGCGCTGGGGGTCTCCCAGATGGTGCTGGGGAGTCTGATCCTGGCCGTCAGCTTCGCGGCTCTGGCTCTCACCACATCACCCAGAGTCCGACACTCGTGTCCCTTCTGGGCAGGTTTCTCTGTGAGTACGATGATGCACACGCACACACGCGCACACAATGCAACAAACACTAACCACACAGTTGGGAAAACACACCTAGCAACACACACTGTAGGGCACCAACTGCATGGTTAACACACACCAGTGTGTTTGTGTGTACACACTGGTGACCACACACTCACTGTAGCTGAACTTACATCACAAAGGAAAAATGAAATCTGACATCAAGCATTCACACACTCATCTGGCAGAGGATGTTTTTCATGTTGGGCTGAGTGTGAGTTGTTGTGTCTTTCTACATGTGAATGCTCACACGCTTGGGTAAATATTTATGAACGCACACTTCCTTGATTTCCTGCCAGAGAGGAGGAGGAGGAGCAGGAGCAGGAGCGGTCCATTAATTATAGAGGCAGTGGGGCAGAGTGCAGGGGTGAGGGGAGGTCTGTGACACAGGGGCCATCTGTGGTGTGTGTGTGTGTGGGGTGAGTGTATCCTTACAATAAGTGACCAGAGCAACACACGTTTCCAGTTGGTGCTTCAGGCTGTTTTCTGTGTTGCATGTTTCAGTTCTGTCATCTGTTGTCTTTGTTCTAAATTCACTATCTATAGATACATCTCTACACACACATACACAGGCAAACTTCAGCTGTTCTTATTTTTTGGTTTGATGTGATTCATTCTGTTTTCCAGCCCACGCAGAAGCTATAAAACTCCAGAAACACAGCCGCAGTGGCAAAACAAGAACACGGCGTCTCTGCAGACAAAAAGAAAATAAACCTGCCACAAACACACTCTTCCTGAAACACAAATCTTTTTTTATTATTCACAATCATCCGCCCAGAGGAAACTCATCCGACATGACAGCATTTTCACTGCAAAGCCTGACCGCTAAATGATCAATGAGTCATCAAGTGTAGCTCATATTGAAATAAATCAGAAGCTCTCAACCATCTGGGAGACATCTGTTTACATCTCACATTCAGTCCCACACAATCTCAGAAAGTCACCCGGCTGCGTCCAGGAGACATGTTTGAGTTCATGTCCTGTTGTTTTCCTATTGATTCTTATCAGGAGGGATTTTATATGGGATACGAGACAAGGGTATAAAGTGAGCTTTATGTTGCGGGTGAGCCGACTTTTCGTTCTGTGGCTCCGAGGCAGATTCAGGTGCTGAAAACAAAAGCTCAGTGCCATTGGCCACCGAGGCACCAAACAACCGAGATAATGTGATTGAGGGCAGAGCTCCATCTGGAGACGATGGTGATGGCAGCGATTTGGCCACAAGCAATCTCACTGGAAGTCACTGGAGAAGTTTAGAGATGCAAAATGCCCGACAAAACAAAACAGTTTGGAATATTCATATGTAGCAATCAGACATGGCCGCCATGCAGACGTGTCCGCTCTGGGACGGGCGGTGCCGTGTATGTAGCCAGATTGTAGAGCCCAAAGACCCCAATTTTCAACATGGCGTCATTTACATCCTGTTCTTAGCCTGAACATCTACAGATGTCCAAATCTGTCCACTGCTGTCCTGCAGGCATGGACGTAGAACATGGTTTCAGAGCTTTGAATTTGATAGTGTTCAGTTGCATATTGTGAGTTTGCATTCAGCCCACCGTATATTGCCCCCTTGTGGTGGTAGTGGTGGTGGTGGTGGGGGGGGTGTCTCTAAAAGCTGTTGACGACAGGCCTCAAGTGTTTCCAGCTGCAGCTTCAACCTGAAACGCGATCGTGTCGGAAGTCAAACTGCTAAATATGGTGGTGGGCGAAGGTCAGGCGTCGTCAGGCAGACAGGACGTCGATGAATGAGTCTTATACAAACGATAATGGTGGAGGTCTCCTACCTGCTGTTCATTGTTTGTTCATTGTGTGGATCTTCTCCGTTCTGTTGACTGAGGTGTAAATTCTCCGTGGGAGATTAGCAGTAGATCCATCGTGAAGAACATGCTGCAAACCAAACGAAGAGATTTTCTTTTCAACGTGCTTTGACTTGGGCTTTGCTCCCTGCCGCCTTTATGTTCAGCTTCTGCCACATTGGTGACCAGAGCTACTGAGGAAGGTGATGGCAAAGCTTTAATCCCCCTGTGTGTGTGTGTGTGTGTGTGTGTGTGTGTGTGTGTGAGACTCTGTAGGTGGCTGTGTGGTCACAGCAGGACATCATTACAGATCACTGTATGATGACTGGTATTGTGGGAATTCATCACGGAAGGAATAATCTTTACATCCTACACAGAGCAATCACTGCTGAGCCCAGCTGCCCCCCTCCTTATACACACACACACACACACACACACACACACATCCCGTCTCGGCGTTGTGCACATCAGTTGTTCTGTGTCCACATGCCAACATTTCTACAACTTTGATGTTCAGTGCTGTGTGTTTTATAGCATAATATGTCTCTCTGTCACACACACACACATCTCTCCCTCTCTCACACACGTGCACGCTCTTGCCTGGCCAGCAGAATAATCCCACACGTATCTCGCTCTTCCTTGCACCCAGCCCAAGGCTTGTAATCATCCCCCCCCCACCCCAGCTGTAACTCAGCAGGGCAGAGCGGCGGGCAGCGGCGCTCTCTTCCTGTCAGCGTAATTTGGGTGACAAAAGACGACCGGGGGCTGCAAAGCCGGCGAGGCTCAGCATTCAGTCGCCTCTGCTCTGCCCGTGTGGCCAGATTAACCAGCAGGTTTACCTTCTGGCTGTCAATCGCGCCTCCCCGTCGGCCAATAAATGAGGCGCCGTGCTCGAGCCAGCCACGGGGCCTCGGCAGCTGTCGACAGCTGACGCGCAGGACAAATTACCGCCGCGTCTCCATTAATTAAGCTCAGGACAGAACCGGGAGTCCAAACAAACAAACGGCCTCGTGTCCGGCCACGGAAGCTCGAGACATGTCTTGTCCGCGCTAAGAGCTCAGGGAAACCGCGTACTTCCCAGTTTTTCCCGCCTCCACTCTCCTGGTTGTGTGATCCAGCCTCTACAACTCAGCTCCACACACAAAGACGGCGAGACACCGTCTTCTTGGTGTTTGCTCCAAGCAGCGCTTTTACTTTTACCTGCAGCGTGTCAGAGTTCTGTCTTCAGAAAGTGATTGACCAGTAAACATTGGCACATGCAGTATTTTAGGTTGAGAATATACTGTGTTGGTTTGATGCACCCACAGAATGGTTTCTTCCACAGTGAAGACATGTCCCACTCACTGTTTTGAGCATTTTTGTATTGAAGCTAAATATGTAAACTGAGTGGGACTTTTCTTTCCAGTCGTGTTGACGTCTGGAGAAAGTGACGGAACACAGGCGAACGTTTTGTCTCCAAGTGCTGCTGAAGCTCTCCCAGGAAATGATTTTAGCAGAAAGATTTTACATTTCTAATCAGGCTGTTTGGGGAAAAAAAAAAATCCTGTTAACACTCTTGTTTTTCCCTGAGCGTTGTTTGCTGCTGCACATCCGGAGGCAGATGGAGACAGAGAGGAGATATGTTTGATTTGATTGTTTCTCTGCAGCGAGGGAGCGTGAATCATCTTTAGTGAACTGGCTCATTGAGCTCAGGTGGTTTCCTGGCAACAGGTCCTAACCCCTTCATTGTAACTGTCCTCTCAGCCCAAATGAAAAACCCTTTAGGAGGAAGTCCAAAGTTCACAGGTGGAAAATTGAATGGTCCAACCGTGAACTTCAAACAGGTAAACCTTCGTGTTACGGTGTGATTGTCAGTCGATGGGATTCACAGGCAGATGCTACCAAGTGGAATGTGTTGCTTTGGAAATCGTCGACATTCGAATGTTGTCAGGGATACGGAAGCACCTTTACTTATTTTTTTTTTTTTAATTGCTTTTGGCTTCACTCATGATTCGACATCAAAGTGAGCGGAGAAGCGTGAACGCCGCTCGTCTTCCTCTGCCTTCAAAGTGAATGTATTCACACTTCCACTCTGGTGTCAAGTGAATATCAAGCTTTGTTGTATGTTTTAAGAGGAATTAACACTTCCAGGAAACCTCTAATAAGATAACGTGATGCCTAAACCTCCAACTATTATCAAATAGATGCTGTATTTAATTTTTCTAATCAGTCTATTGTTGATTTATTGATCATTTATCATTAGCTACATGCTGGTTTCCATTTCATCCCTGTATCAATAATTAATAATTGTGCAATAACGATATGGGTTGACCAGAGTATTTACTGATTCAATAATCCATTAATAACCAAAGTAATTAAGTGAATAAATACCTTGTGTTTAATAATTACATGATTTAATACGAGCAGAGATAATGGAGTTAATTTAAAAGAAAACTAAATAACCGGATTCACTAATAGAATAAAGAGCTTTATTCAGGTGCATTTAAAATAATCATTTTCTGTTTTATTTTCCTTTCCCTGCTGCTTCCTCTCCTCCCAGTGAGTCAGCTTAGCTCCGTTTAGCTTCTTCTAGCCTCACAACTATTAAACAGCAACTTCCTCAGACACATCGTGGCTGTGCAGAGGACCTTCAAACCCAATGGGGACTTTGTCCAGCAGCCATCTTAGTTAGCCGTGACAGAGACATCGCTCTGGGACTCAACACGAGGCTCCGCGTTGTTGCCCTGATGCAGCCATTTATTCCCAGCTGTCAATAGAGGACGTAGCTCCTCCACCGCCACCCTCATCTCATCAGTTTAGATTAAATGGAGCGTGTGGTCAGTGCACATGCTCTCAGGCCGGACCGCCCACGGCCCGGCCGCCCTGTCTTCAATCTCATATTGATCGGCTAATTAGATGGATTGCCATCAATCATCCGGCGTATGTTTCACTCTCATTTTGATTTGACCAGGTTGTGTTGTTTTAAATATCTCCGCGGTGACCTCATCTGGTATTTAAAGCGGATGCGTGATGATGTCATCGAACGCAGTCTGTCCTGAGGTGTCGCCGAAGAGTTGTAATTCACTTTCCCTGCTGCACCGTTCCATAATAAGTAAGTAGGCACTCAGCCTTGCTGTTCCTCATTACTCTGAGGACTCTCCAGTGCTACCAGTGAGCACCATAATGGTGGCGAGAACAGTTTGTCCTTGCCGCCACTTCACACGCGGTGCAGGACGAGGCGCTAATGATCCGGCTTTACTTTAACTCTTTTCTCGGAAGGCTTTACCGTGAAATGCACAAGACGCATTCTGACCGCCCCGTTCGCGCCCGCATCCACTCAGTGTGTTCATGATCCGTGTTCAACACCGGGAACGAGATGATCTGAGCATCGCGTGGCGCCCGCCACGCTAAGATGCGAGTCCCATTGTTACACGCCGTCCTGCCTTCTTTCCTCTCTTTGCCGTGCATCACCAAATGAAGCATGGGAGCAACCTCGCTGAAAACCTGGCATTGTGCTCCTCCTGCCTAGCGAAGCAGTCATCTGTGTAAGGCGGAGAAGAAAAGAGGAGCGTGGAGGTTGGATGTGAAAATATTAATTGTGTTCATTGCACCCTGCTTTGTGTTGTGAGGAAACTGCACGAGGGGAATCGTCGGTACGACGCCGTGGACAGACTGCCCCTCGCTGAGGTCGTGCCCGTAATGACAATAAGGAGGTGTCAAGAAAACACAGCTCTCAGAGGGCGCAGCGTTGACACGTCCTCTCCGTTTAAACTGGCCCAACTGGTGCAAGAGCACATTCCTCTGAACTGGTTCAGTTTTGAATTTAAGGTCAGAATCTATTTTATAAATGAAATGGTTAAAAAAAGACTCATGCACAAATATCTTATCTCTATTCGAAAGCCCAAAACATCAAAAATTCAGTTCACAAAATATTTTGCGTCCAAGGGGAGCGAAGACTTCTAACATTCAAACTCCTGGAAGCAGAAATGTTTTTAGAATTTGTGCATGAGAACATAACTCTGCAGGTGTTTATTCTTCTTTTAGTTGTAATATTTGGTCTCTGGTGAGCTTGTGTTTCATTTCATCCTCTCATCAATGCCTGAAGCTGCATCTTCACACTGCTGGTGTTCAGTGTGATTTCTGCTCTATTTCTGGTCCAGGCAACGTCACACTTTGCAGACATGTTGAGTGAGATGATGCAGGTGTGTTGTATGTTATCCTTAGCATTTAATTAAAGGTGTTCACTGTAGCTGAGGGTATTGGTGTGTGTTCACTGAATGCAGGAATCAAAGTTGCATTAGAGAACATCAATACAATCATCATAAAATCATTTGTGAACATTTAACAATCATCTGAAGTTCCACTCCAATGTGTTTGCTAGAGGGAAAAAGTTAGTCTTAATATGCATGTTTGTGTGTGTTTTGCTGACGTGCAAAAATACTAATCCTCCAGGACTCTGAGAATTTCCCTTTCAGTAAAGCAGAAGTCATTATCTATCCAGAAGTTCCATATTTGTCGAAGATTCAAATTTAAAGGTCAAGGTCAATGAGCATGAAATGGAGAGAGTGGGCGGGGAAGACACAGAGTGAAGGTAACTGTGGGCCGGCTCACACTTAAGACTTAATGTCATGTAAGAGTTCCAACCAAAGCAATTACCGTGATTGTTATGCTAGTGAAAACCCACATCAGACATTCATTATTATTCCAGTCAGAGTATTTTATTCCCTTTTAAAACATGACTAGAGGGGATATTTAAATACCTCACAGTGATCAAACACGTCTGAGCCTACACACACACACACACACACACACACACACACACACACACTACATCTCTGCATTACTCAGTCTTGTTTTCACACAACACAAAAAGACGTCATGCCTCATTTTGATCTCTGAAGAGTGAAGCTGGTTTTGATGTATGATGAAAGCAGAAACGTTTCTCATCTTCTGGATGCTTCCACACATGAACTGACCCTGAATAACACGAAGAGGAGGAAACAGAGACAGAAGGAGCGCCATGTAAATGAGAGGACTTATTCTACAGAGTGTTTTCACTACATATATTACCTATGCCTGTGTTTTTGGACTCCTCTTATATCTCTTTCTTATCAGCCCTCTTTCAGTTGCTTTTGTTTGTGGACGGCCTTGTGTGATGCTCTGACCCGCGGCCCGGCGAGCGTCTGACAGAACGCTTGATGCTGCACTTCTTTACAAACAGATCTGTCTGCAGAGCGTTGAATTGAAAAGGCCGACAGGGATGAACTGAGCTCGCGGGGAGGGGAGCCAGAACTGAGGGGGGGGCGGCAGAGAGCGAAACCGAAGACGACCGGAGGCGAACGTGTGCCGCGAGCCGTCGTTTTTACGAGACGCTGCCACGGTCACAGGTGCCGTGACTGTTCAACACCTGTGTTTACGTTCATGCCGCGGCTCAGGTCATGTCTGGAGAGAGCAGCTTTGTGACCCAGCCTCTTTTATTTGGACTCAATAGAGATTTTGGTTCAATGTGAAGTGTAACACAAACACATCCTCCTGAGCGGTGGGAAGAATCGGTTATGAAAGGAAACGTTTTTCAGTGGCGAGCTGCAACAGGCCGCCATCGGCCTGCAGGTCTGATCGCAGCGCTCGCGGACAGATGGAGCTTTGTTGACGCGATTGACTTCTATCCTCTACCTGCTATTGAGCTGTGACTTCTTCCTGTTCCCACAAAGCTGACTGTCGTCAGGCCCCGCTGCTTTCTATAGCTGATCAATGGGGGAGCCTGCTGACTGGAGCCTCCCTTTGTTCTATGATTAGCAACTGCGGTGTGCGCGTCGCTGCTTTTATGTTTGCAGGCGCGGGAGGGGGAAGTCATAGGTGTGTAACTGTGCGCTCATGTGTACTTGTCTGTGTGGAGCTGATGTCGGCATAAAGGTCGTATCCCACCTCCTCCTTTATCTCTTTGGTTGCAGGCCACAGAGACGCACAGGCACCTGATCAGAAAGGAGGCTGTGACTCAGGAGGTTGAGTGGGTCGTTAGCTAATCGGGAGGTTGGCGGTTCGATCACTGGCTCCTCTGGTCTTCAAGCGCGATAGTGACTTGAAGTCTGAAGCGCTTTGAGTGGTCACAAAGATGAGAAAAATGCTAGATAATTGCAGGGCGTTTTCCCTTTTATTTGGGTTTATTGAGACGGTCTCAGGCTGCAGATGCGAGACGAGAGAGTTCTGATTGTCTCCCATTCCCCGAGAAAGCAGTCGACCGCTGCGCTGAAAGCAGCTTTCAGGGTCTAATCAGGTGGCGAGGCAGAAAAATCAGAGGCTCCGGGATGACCTGAGAGGCTTACGTGAACACAGTTGGGGCTTTTTCCACCTTTAGTGTCGCAGCAAACTATACAACTTTGAGCACAAAACCCACTGCATTAGTTTTAAAGTGAATCTGTAGCCTCCAGGTTCTGTTGCAAAGGGAAGAAAACCATCCATCCATTATCTAAAGTGCTTATTCCTCTGAGTGGGCTGGAGGCAATTCCAGCTGACATTGTGTGAGAGGTGGGGTTAACCCTGGGCAGGGCGCAGGAAAGACATGGAGACGGATAACCACTCACACTAACACCTACGGGCAATTTAGAGTCTCCGTTTAACTTGAGGTAAATGTTATTGAATGTCATCGGACTGTGGGAGTTAGCAGGACTACCTGGAGAAAACATTCAAACAGTGCAACCTCCATAAAGAAAGGCGCTGGTGGGCCGTCGCATTCTGAACTTGAACTGTCTTGCTTTGATGCCACAGGGCTAAACACTGCGCCAGTCAACTGCATCAGTCAAGTTTAAAATCCCATTGACATGTTAAATACAAACAGCCAGTGGAGCAATATAAAATCCTCAACTCGACTCAACACCCTTCAGTGCAGAAGTCTGGATACGGATGGTACATTAAAACAGACCCATATTAATTAATTGATATGTAATCAGTAGGGGACCAATGGGGATCGAGGGTGGGAACCATCCCTTTTAAACACAAGTTACCAAAACATCATCCCCCTCAGTGTCCTGACATTTCAGCAGTTTGGGTAATTAGTGATGCTGACTAAAGCACGCACAGTCCACATTTTATTTTTATAAGTTGAAACCAGATTATCATGGAAAGAAGAGGAGGGAAACACTCTCTGCTTCGCTCACACACTGACCGTCACAGTCAGACTCACCGTCAGCATCGGGACAAATCCTACCCACCTCGTCAGTGGTTTTCATCCATAAAGATTTTCCTGTATGCTGCGTACTGGGTGCATGCATGAGAAAGTCGAGGGGAAAATTGTGATGATTAACGAGTGACCTTTGTGGAAGCTGTAGTTTGTTAAAATGCCAATAAGTTCATTGTTGTAACAGCCCAAATCACCGACACCTCCGATTTGAAATTGAGTTCTGTAATAGACTCTCATTCCTGTTGGAGGGAAAATAAAGGCCTCAGGAGGGTGGAGGCAGCTGCTGCTCCGCTAATGTGCTGCTGTTCTGTGCAGCCTGTGTCGACATCATGTCAGCGTGTTTCAAACAGAGCGCTGTCAGATCAACTTAAATCCTCTTTTCAGCGGCACAATCAGGGGGTTTGTGCTCAACAGATGTTGGTAGCTTTGAAAAATACGCCGAGTTTGAACTTCTCACTCCAACTATTTCTTTATCCTTCGCAGTGCTCTTTTTCCTGTTGCTGTTTAGAGGTGAATGCAACACGGTGACTCTGAGATGAGATGAGCAGTCAGCCTTTCAATCATCACAACATGGGGCAACTGTTCCGAAGATTGCTTTATGATTTCCCCATTTTCAGTAGATTGTTATGTCATGTCATTAGGTTGCAGCCTTGGTTTGAGGCCTCGCACAAGACAGGAACACAGGCTGGATTTTCAGAAAGAGTAAAGATTGAAGGGAAATGTTTCCTCTGGCTGGAACACGCAGCTGGGCTCGGCCGGCTCCCTCCGCTGCTTGGATCAGCGGAAAAAAACCACCTCCAACAGGAGCTCACACTGTGCTGCGTGAGCCCGAAGGCGACAATAGGACTCGCTAATACACAACACCGTTGAAAAAGGTCTGACACACAGACAAACCTTGTGTCCTTGTGACGTCTGTGAACTCTTAAACTCATTTTTTTTGCCATAAACTGAACTAGGCCTTCCCTTGTAGTTAGTTTCTCTGGGGTCGGCAATGCAGATGGGACGAGCAACAAAGAGACGGTCAAACAGTGACTCGCTGGACATTTTTCAAGGACGTTGTATCTGTACACTTTGCCATAGAGAGAGAGAGAGAAGTACAGGACAAAAGAGTCTTCCCTTTTGACACTTTAATCAGTACAAGGTAGGAGGGATCTGATTTTCTCTCCGCAGCCGAGGTTCCCCGGTGGAAACAATGACCTGCTTCTTGGCTTCGTCTCTGTTGCTCTTCTTTATAATTATCCCTTAATCAACAGGAAAGCACTCTTGCAAATCTGTCGCCTGAATCCTTTAATTTGTTATAACAAGGGTTTATTGTTTTCGCGGCTTCATACCAGTCACACTGCAGCTGCACACGTCCACAACACAGCCGATCTGTGGCGTGGCTGTAACAGTGTGGTGTACCTGCTGCTGTACCTGTCTTGGTGTCTTCTCATCATCAAAATTAGTTTTTCATTTTGTGTTTTAGTGTTTAGTGTCTGTAGTTGGGGCTGCGTCACAAGGACATCGGAGAGTTTGAGGAGACAAATGAGGTTTGATGAGGTTAAATGTATTAACTGCTCATTTATTTCAGTTTGTCCTGCGTCTGGAGTGGATTGTGGGAGTTGTTCTTTTGTCTAACTTGATTAACAAGTCCATCTTTTGAAAACAATTAGAAGGGGGAGCATTGCTGCAGGTTTCTAGTGGGGGATGTTGGGGAATCTGTGGGTGTTTGCTCAGAGCGAAGGAGGCCAGCTGGGCCTCCGGGCCGTCAGCTCCTCCCTGAGGTTGATATTTCAGCTCCTCCTCCTCCTTAACAGCAAAGACGGTTTCTCTTGGCATGACTTCAGCTTGGTGTGAAAAGATTGTACAGCCATGTACAAGTTGGCTGAATTTTTGCGTTTGCTAGCTATAAAAATCTCAGTCATAACATCATCCTCAGTCCTCAGACTTGAAAGCTGAGAGGGTAGAATGGCAAAGAACATTTGGTACTGTAAATTATTCAGTACATATTTGCCAAATTACTTGAGTAATATCCTTAGCTGTGGCCCCACTGTTTATGTATCTGTGTGTTGTGCAAAAATTTGTAGCTACATCTTTTAAGTTTTTGGTGATTAGAGACAGATTTTTTTTTTCTGAAGTGACACTTTAATATTATAACAACATCGCAAATTTACATTTAAATCAGACAGTTTTCAGACTGCAGGATCTCAAGCTGCAGTCCAAGAGGCAGTTTGATCAATGCACGAGATGTGTTATTTTGCAGGCAGGAGATGGTGGAGACTTGTGGGTATTATCAGAGGGTGTCATGGAAACGACTTGAAAATCAAATTTGCTTTTGCGCCAAAGAGTTTGAAATGAAATTGAAATGAACAAAATGATATCGTGACATTGTGCAAAACTCCAGCTCCATGGAAACCTTGTGGGATATTCATAATACAACACATTGTTGCCCTGTGCAAAAATCCAGCATCCAGGAAATGGAAACACCTGGTGTAACCCCAACGTGTATATATATATATATATATATAAAACTTTCTTTAATATCTACATCATTAAACGGTCACATGAGGGAAAGAATTCTGAAAATCCCCCTCGAGTTCAGTGTTGTGTTTGAAAAACTCAGCTTGTTGTCAGAAACAGTCCAAGCAGTCTGTCGTGGCACAGAAGGAGCAGCTGTATAAGTGTTCGTAATAAAGTGCTCGCTGAGGGTGGAAGCCGCGTCTCTCAATGCCGACTTGGATTAGGACATTGTCGAGGTTGGTTACTATGGCAACCAGAGGCTGTTACTACGCCTTGTTGCCACTCTGCACCATTGAAAAGAGGTAAGGGAATTGGGGGACGTGTGTCTGTCGTTGTGTGTTCCTCTCTGTCGCCTGCTGACAGAGCTTCACTGGTGGGATGGAGCTGGTAAGACTGATCAGCAGCAGCAGCTTGTAGCGCGTGGAGATCAGTGTGACGAGGCTTGTCCCGAGCCGAAAGAGAGGGGCAGACGCAAAGTGAACACGGAATACAAAGAAAGCGAACAACAGAAAGATTATGATAAGTGCGACGCCTATTAGCAGAAATGAATTGTTTTGTGTGAAGTCAATTTCAGCTGCAGTTGTGCGAGTAATGAGTGTGGCCGTGTCTCTGGAGCCCTTTGTTTAGCTGCTACTCGACGACAAAAACCCAGTTTGAAATCACAGTGGCATGCTGACGGGGTTATTTTAATAGGAGACAATTGTCCATTGGTGTGAGTGCGTATGGTTTTCGTCTCTGTTTGCTTCCGTGACTCTCAAAGGGTTGAGTGGTATAGATAATGGATGGATAGATGATGTTTCTTTTGAATGAAATGAATCAATCAATTATTAATTAATGGAAAGTATTTAGCTCTCATGGCACTTTTCTTCTCACACTTCTCACAACATGACGGAGCTCTGTGGTGTCAGAGCTCAGCGTTTGCATTTTCTCATTTTCATTTTGCTGATTGATTAACGGAGAGGAGAGAGGATTTAAAAGTTGAGCAGGAGGCCTGTTGCTACAGTGAATGGAGAAAAAGGGGACGAGGCAAAGCTAATTGGCTTTCCTCTGTCTGTGCAGCCCTGCAGTCTCATCTTCCTCTGAAGGACAAATGAAATGTTTCTCTGCTCAGTCCCGGCAGATAAAGACCACTGATCTTGGCTGCTATCACCAGGTTGTGTTCGTCTGTGCTGTGCGTGTCGTGCAAGTTTGTCTGATTTGCAGCTTTTGTTTATGTCTCTATTCTTTCTTCAATCTCACGTGAACAGCAAGAAACACATTCAATCAATAGTATGAGAACGTTTACATCCAAAGTTTTGTAGAGGATTTGTCAGTCTTCAGAAACTTTTATATTTGATAATTGAATTGACTTCTCAAATATGACAGGGTCCTTTCTTTGTTTGTTTTTTTTTTTTTTTTTGTTTTTTTTTTAATAATCAACAAACCAAACTAATTAAATATCTCACTAGGAGCTTTTGTGAAATTATGATTCACTATTGTCTGATATTTTATGGGCCAGATAATGAATCAAATACACTGGCACATGCTTGAGTGCATACCTTCACCAGACCCAACTTGCATGGATGTCTGAGAAGATGGTGAGACTAAATGCTAGACAGGTTGAAGCATTATTTTAAGTGAAAGTCATTTAAATTGGACAGAAATGTCGAAGATGAATAAAAGGCGAGTGTGAGAAGTGTTGACCGGGCTCCAATCATCAGTATCCTCCCGCCACAGTGTGAATCTCACTCTTAACCCCCCTACCCCTGCTGTGCCGCCTTCCAAGGTCAGCTGAAAGACCGCCACAGCTTTTTTTTTTTTCTCAATTCCCAGCAGATTGCTGTTTATATCAGGCAACAACATTTCAATTCAGAAAAAATGGCCTCTGGGGATAAATAAAGTTTTCTGAATCTGAATTTGAAATCTGCTCCCAAGTGAACATCAAGGCTGCAGTTCAGCATCAGTCTCAGTAGCATTACTGACAACCAGCAGCTCTGAAGTTTGACTGCTGAACCCACTGGTTCTCCTCATGTGGCCTTGACTTGTTTCACCCAGGGTTGTGCAGTGACTTCTGAAGAGCAGCCCCTCCTCACGAATAATAGAGTTAAACACCGTGGATGTGCTCCCACACACAGTCTGTCTCGTCGTGTCACGGTCAGAATATTTGAGCTGAAACAATGACTGTGTGGTTCAACCTGCTTAATGCTGGTCTGGAAATATGACTATTTGTTAGAAGCAAGCAATAAGATCATTGTTAAACCAAATATTGAGTGTAAAAAGAATGACTTTTAAAAAGCCTTTTGAAACCTGCAACGTTTCTGTTAACTAGCTGTTTGAACTGTTGACGATACTGCTCCCCCGATGATTTCCAGCGGTACCTTCCGACTCCATATTCGTACGCTTTCGCAAGACATGCAGAAATATGGAGAAATTGACGTCATCTAAACGAAAGGGTTAAAACTGTACATATTTGCATTGGTCGGCTTATCTGAATGTCACACACGGTATGAAGCTTCAAAGTCTATGACATCAGACAAGGTGACACGCACAGTGGCTGTGGAGGTGTTCACCATTGGGATTACAGGGATAATCCCTTTATTATTTGACGATATGTTACCTGAGACTGGGCTGACCGCTACAGGGTTAGGATTGCTTGACCTGTGTGTGTGTGTGTGTGTACATGTCTTGTTTATATGCTGTTATCCATATATAGATGATGGTTTTGCCTTTTTCCCTCTTGTATCTGAGACACGGTCATGTGATCTTTGCCTGTGATTTGATCAATAGACAAAATTACCGCAGCCTCCCAACAGACCAATATTGTTGTGTGGTAATGGAAATGCACTGCCACACGAGCAGCACTTTCTCCCAAAGTAATCCACATTGATTTGTGGAGCCACTTTGATAAATTGAGGGGGGGTTTAGGTTTGTGTTGGTCCTTCGCACAACGCTTACTTCTGTGAGTGTGTGTGTGTGTGACTATGGATCAGTCTACAGAACAAACCCCTTTAGGGGATGATGGGGAAAAAAAAGTACCTAAATCATGAAAATGATCCAAACCTCGTTCATTTTTTTGTATTGTGCCTTTTTACCAGATTTTAAAAAGAGGGAATCTTAACACAAGCTGGTATTTTCCACATCATTTTTATATGCTCATGATGAATGTGTGGGTGACTGTCCTAACTAATATTTGTGAAGATATGGGGGGTCACTTGCACCTTCATTTGTTGTGGAGAATGACAGTTACTTGTATGCAGTTCATAAAACCAAACAGGAAAAAAAAAACATCTTTCTTGTTTAGGTGTTGTGAAGTGTAAATCCCCCGTGGGTGGGTTATATATATTTTATCATCAGTGCAGCTGTAGTCTCCTGTTTTCTTTCCATTAGCAGGAAAGTGTTTACAGAGATGAAGAGATTGAGATGCTCTTGAATTCAGAGCATGCGCGTAAGTCAGCTTACTTGTACCTTATGCATCCACTAATGCTTTGTGCAGGTGTTTTGCAGACAACATTGTGGTGGCAGAGGAAATTAATTGGGTCAGAAATGCCCTTGAAAGTTAATCACACAGCCGTGAAATTAAAAAATGAGGGGGCAAACAAAGCACAGCTGCACACACTGCCAGCAATAATGCTGACTTCACATAAAGCAGGGCTCCTCGTCAGTAACCAACTAAACAACTAATTGAACTAGGTAAAACCTTTGGCGTTGGGACACTGCTTGGTCTGGGTCAGAGGGCCAGAGAATAAGAAAATCCCTTGCACGGTGTCTTACTGAGGAAGCCGGCTGTGTTCCGGGCCCCAAGCATTAAATATGGCTGATGACCACTCTGAGGAACGACCACATCAGACATAAACCCAACATGTGTGTAACTGTGACGCACTTTTTCATCTCGTCATCTCCCTCTGTACATGTTTGTGTTGATGTATCCATTTAACGTTTTGGTGATTTCCATAGACTCACTTCATTTATGGACTGTAAGCTGAAGTGGCTTGACTGGTTCATAGATCTTGATAAAAACTGCCCGTGAGTTGAAATCATAAATCTTAATGCTTGGAGAAAGATGGTGCCTTCAGGTCATGCTCAGAGCAATATGATGGAGCAGTTTTCTCAAGAGATGTTTCTTAGTAAAAATGAAAACTCAGCAATGTTACAGGAAAAGTAATTGTCTAAAGAAATTCAAGTTCATCCTCTCTCCTACGTCAAGTCACAGAATCCAGCGCTGTGGTGTTCAACCCAAAATGCTTTGGTAAATGATAAATGATGAAAGTGTTGAATGGACAACTGTGATCACACAGAGCAAAGTGTGTTCATTAGTTGTGATGAATGCTTTTCTCTGCTGTTGTCATGCAATTACTCTGGCAATTAGAGGGCTGGGAAACCGGTCCATCCCAGGGTTGGCTGTTTAAACACAGTGTTTCTATAGATTTGTTCTCTCTGCTCTTTGTCATTATTGTGCTTCAGTAATGTTAATTGATGGTTTGAATCTTGAACAGAAACAATCTTGTGCTGGATAATCTCGTCCCGGATGACTGTTTTTGTCTTTTAAGGTGTCAACACAGTGTGATTCCACCAATTCAATATTATTATTAAAAGCGAGGGAGGGTGTTGGACATGTGATAAACTTGGTATGACATCTGGCTTGATCAACATGGAATATGAATTGGAGTAATTATTTTATAAGAGACGGGGAGGACGTGAACCTGGTCCTGCCCGTCGTTCTCAAGGAAAAGAGGCACCATTCGCCGTATTCATCACTTCACGTTGAATTCCAATTTGTTGATGAGTACACTGCTGTGCAGGCATTTGAAGTGGCACATCTACCCACTTTGTGAATGCATCTCCAGCAGCTCCTGCAGGCATGTGTATGATTCAGTGAAAAATACTGGCACAGCTTTGAAGAGGTGTGACATGGAAGCCTGTAGTAGCTGTAAATCAGAGAACGCTAGAGAAGCAAGACATGTTTCAGTTTGAGGAGGAAGCTGAGGTTGATCTGAAGGTTATGATCCGGAAAGAAAAAAGCTTGAAGTGTATGTCAGGACTGCATCGTGTTTGGTATTCAAAGATGTCAGGTGGCTGCAGAGCAGTAAATGACTTTGTGTTTGCTTGGTTCTTGCACTGAAGTCCTTGTTGTCTCTCTTCCACTCTCCTCAAAGATTGTGCCGTGTTGCATCACGTGCACTGCTTTCACCCCCGTGTGCCTGGTCGACGTAAGGGAGAACATCACCCAGTGGCTGTGAGACAAAACTTCACTGGAAATATTTAAACAACTATGAAATTGCTCTTTTAGAGAGATGGCCAAAAGAACTGCAGGCAGTCGTGCTGACAATGGCTGATGTAAAACAGGGGCTGATGTTGACACCAAAACATTGAAGTCCTCCACGGCTCAGAATTTCTACACTGAAGAGGTTAAGGCACCGCCATTCAGTATTGAGTTCAACTTTACAAATGGCACCCAATGGCTAGTTGAAGCAAAAACGTTATCATGTTCAAAGGGACTTCCTTTGAAGATCATAGTAATCTTACCATATTCAAGCTTCAGTTTTACACTGTAGTTCATTTTCTTTTCATGCAGTGTGACCAATGTGCGCTCACAGAAGCATGGTTAACTCATCACAGCCACAGCGGCAGCAAGGCCTGTTGCTTTAATCAGGGTTGTTCAGACCAGCGGAAGCCAGCTGCATCAGTTCAGTGCAGTCATCACTATTTAGACGTGTTCGCGCTTTAGCCAGAATCCTGAAACCCACCAGCCGTCCTTTTAACTGTCACCTAAATTAAATTCTCCTCTAGATCACGGCTGGTGACACTCCGACTCCGAGTAAACTTGTATTTCAGGGAGATCTGTCGCCTGTGCGTGTGTGTGCGTGTGTCTGTGGTTGGGGAAATTACAAGGCTCAGAAAGAAGCTTGAGGCCGTAATCGTTCGCAGAGGCCTTTCTCAGCGTTAATTGCTTCTTGACTTGAAAGAGTCGGGCAGCCGCCTCCTTGTGAATGACAGTTTAGTGATTTTCTTAGTTTGTTCTAATGACTTGCAGAGTTTGCGGCTGTGGAGCGATCAAGCTCACCCAGCGTCACTGACAATAGATCTTCAGTGAGTGATGGAGACAGTCGCATTACTGCGTGAAGACCTTGCATTAGATCTTATAGAATATTTTCCAAATGCAACACATTTGATTAATGAAGCCCAAACAAAAGAATCACCAAATGATGTAAGTTGTGTTCTGAGTATACAGATGCCACACTTTTACAAATAACCAATAGCTTATTCTGTACGGGCTGGTTTTCTCTTTTCTCACTTTGTTCATCTAAATTTTGAACTCTGAAATAAACATTAACTTCTCATATATTGCGGCAACAATAGTCTGAAATATTTCTAAATAGGCTGGGGGGTGTTTTGGATGCTGTGAGCCAGCTGATGCAGATGCAATGATATAAATTACACACCCAACAATCCAACTCAACACACAAACACAGACTCTGTCCGTCACGCTCTCCTGTCAGATCTGGCTGGCTTCAGGGTGAGATTATGCTGTCAGCACGGGACTCAAAGCCTGATTCAGCCGTTGGTGTCCCTGCAGCTGTTTCCAGGATGGATGTGTGGCTGGATACGAGCCGCACACTATTCTGCCCTACACTCCTGAATGAGGATCGCTGTGGACTCATCAGAACTTTGGGTCTGACTACAGGATATTTTTCTCCTTTAAAAGCTTGTTTATGCTTAAGGTTAGGTAAAAATGTGGAAAATGACGAACCCTCCGTCTGTCCCCTGCATTAACTGTATCTTTACTTGAAAGATCAGTGAAACATTAAATAATAAAAAAAAAAGCCCATGCTAATCTTTCTGTTAGTTATTGTGCAGCTTCCCAGACGTGGCATCGTTTGCCGCCCTTTATGACGATCCACATGAGATAACACAATTGATTGACTCACCCATTGTCCACTGACCTTTTCAAACCCACAGACCCACCTGCATCTTATGGGCTGAAGTAGAATCAGGCTGACATAGTTTCATTAGGTCGAGGTTTTGTCATTTAGTTACATATCTCTCCAAATCAGTATTTACAAATGGCTTTACTTCTGTCCTCTCACTCATGCCCATGAACCTGGTTTGACATTTCCAACAGTGACAGTCGGAAAAAAAAATCTATTATTAATAGGAAATGGAATGATATAATTCCATTCAGCCCCATATTTATGAACAGGAATAGTTTTTTTGTGACCCTTGAAGAATGTATTGGCTACCAGGAACTCATATACTGCACTCACAGTGAGGCATGAACAGCAGCTGAGCAATGCATCACCCCACCAGGAGACAAAAAATAATTATTATCACCTTTTCATTGTATTTTGTAATTGTAAGCGCCTACATCCTGTCTCTGTAAATTTGTTGTGTCTTCTCGTTGGTTTTCTCTCCTCTGAAGATTTAACTGCCGCACGTAACAGATTCAGTCATGCGTTGAATTTCATTCTAGTGATGCAGCCGGGTCCCTCTGTGCAAACACATCCAGATAATTGAAAGGAAACATTGGTGGGTGTTTTTCCTTTTTTTCCATGCACATATTCATTTGTTGCACCACCAAAGGAGCTCTTCCAAGATGAGGTGTGTGTGTGTGCGCGCAAGACACAGATTCGGATGACGATCTAAATCAGGAAGAGAAGCCAGAGAGCAGCCTCTCCTTTCGTTCCAATGTTGTCTCCATCTTTCTCTCCATTTCTCAACCAGTGATGCCTGAGATGCACAGAAACAGGCCAAGGGTTTTTCACCCTCACCGGCTTCTCCTTTATTGCTTCAATCACTTTGTCTGAAATGAACGTTTTGTTGCAAGAGCACTGAGCAGAGATCTCTCATCACTAACCAAAGCCTGATCCGAACAATACGTGTGATACAGACCAGCCCCAAGAACACGAGCTGTGTTTTACGTGGAGTAAAGTAATCTGTGTAAAATATACTTGAGCTTTTCAAACCTATACAGTGAATTCTACTTAATTTATGAATAAGCAAATGTGAGTAATATGCAGTGTACCAGGCTTCAGGTGATGCTTTGGTGCGTGCTCAGTAACATGTCCGCGCTATGCTCACCGTCAGGTTTAGTTCGACCACAATCCATTTGGAGTGATTCATCTTCCTTTTCTAACTCTCATTGACAAACTCAGGATTTGAGAATGAAGCTCAGAGCAGCGTCTTCATGAGCGACGACCAAGCATGTGTATTGCTTAGCAACCAGGTGTAAAATCTCTACTGGCCAAACAAGGAAAAAAAACTGCTCCATTGAATAATTATCATTATCCAGTTCATGTTAGTGTCACGTAGACCTATAGGGTCTCATTGATACGGCAGCAGCAAAGCTGTGCTGGGAAGCGTAATGTAGCTCTCACTGGCTACAGAATGATTCGCATTCAGAGACATGTCTGTCTCAAGTCATGGATTCAGCCGAGGTGCTGGAGACGACCATGAGTCAAAGGAGAGGAGTGTAAAAGGTGGCTGAGGGACCACGCCTCCAGGCAGCGGCAGTATCCGACCTGCTGTTGTACCGCTGTTTCCATGGTAACGGCGGTGAGGTTCTGCTGAGCTGCGAAGGGGAGTAATGATATACAATGTGGGGGGAGGGGTTAGGAAGGAGAAGCAGGGGGTGGGTGCAGAGTGAAGGGAATACTGGGAGAAATGGATGAGAGGGAAGGAGAATGTGGAGGTGGACTGCTGCGCGTTGTTGGAACAGCCGGTAAACAAATAGGATAAATGCACGTTTGTTGGCTGCATGAGTCTCAGTTCGACAGACTGCAGCTCAGGCATCGTGTGGTGTAGCCCTGCTTACACGGATTCTTGTTCAGCTCATTAATGGTAAGCAAAGGTTAACTGAAGGTTACAGCTGAAATTGCCTCACACACACGTGCAAAGTTCGGCTCCCCTGATGCTACAGCCCACCTTCTTTTGCCTCTGAGTTGGGGTCGCATACGTATATCCAGTAGACACATGCCTTTCCTACTTTTGGTGAACAAGCGTATCTCTGCGTTGGCCCTGAACTGCCGAGGCTCACAGGCCTAAGTCATGTAAATGTATAATCTTAATCATCTGACCAAAGGGCTGTATAATGAATTAAATCAAAGCAGTCATTACAAACTAATAAAATATTTGTACACATATAAGCCAGGTTAATAAAATAAGTAACTAGGAAGTGTCAAAAGCAAAAGCAAAAGAGAACCTGTTGTGCTCTGCTCCAAAGTTTTGGAGTTGCAACTTAACGCTGTTCCACTTGAGTCTGGAGCGAGGGTGGAATATAAGAGCGTCTGGTCAAAGGATCTGAGAGTTGTGGCCCATCTGAACAGCATTTTATTTTAATACAATCCTACATTGGAGCGGTGTAGGAATCCAAACTAAAACAAAATGTATTACTCAAAATCACACCACAACCCCCTCTTCAGTATATGTTCTTAGCACATGGGCTAATGCAGGCTCTTCCTTTCAGTTTCCTTTTTAAGCTGTATGAGTTCACATCAGAGCATTTACAGCTCTATAGTGATGCACTGCACATGGAGAGATTAGTATGATCTACAGAAAATGGAAAAAAAAAAAAAATCCAAGTTGACTCAACAAGAAGTAAAATATACGCTTGATTAAGTGACAGCTCCCCCATCCAATCAATACATTTAGTCAGCAGCACTTCATTTCTTTAAAAGCCAGGGTGGCGAGTTTCCTCTGACATAGTCTGCAGATTTACTCACGGCTGCACTTCACTTATAGGCCTTACACACACACACACACACACACACGTACTTTGTGTCAGATTACTCTGCTGAGCAGCTGTGAAGCATTCTTCTCTTGTCCAACAGAAAGCAAATGTAAGAGAGTGAAAACAAGCAGCTACCCGTGAATAGTGAACAGTTTAAGCATTTAGTTCAAGTGTGAGGCTCTTGTGCATCTTCTCGTACCTGAGCCTGTCTAAGCCAGCGAGAGTCCCTTGCTCCTCTCAGCTGATGGGGAAGTCATTATGGATCCTGGAAAATGGCCTGTGCGCGGTTACCACGGCAACCGTGCTGGCTCCATCTATCTAGGCTGTGATGATGTTTGAAAAACAGCCTGCTTTTCTAAAGCCTCATTCCCCGTAATGGATCCTTTGATTGGTGCCATGCATAAATGAATAAGAATAGGTCAAGACTGTGATTTAGGGTGAAATCGGGGCAGGTTCAGCTCTTGTGTATCATTTTATTTCTAATCACCTGTATGGAGGCATGCACCACCACACACTCCATTCAATGAATTCACATCGTAAGATTTTCTATTTCAGTCTATTCAGTGCACACATCGACATTTTGAGTAATTTCTTCATCTTAAATTAAGGTTCAGGGATAGAAGGGGTCATACACGGTTGTACAAGTGCCCGTGTCTCAAGGAAGGGGCTTAGATTATGTTTTCAGACCTGTCTGTTTGTTTGTATGTAAACACGATGAATTTGGTAAGGATGCTGGGAAAAGCCATTGAAAAAAAAAAAGCCATTAGTTGTGGATTCCGATTTTTTGTTTTTTTTACACTTTTACAGGCACTAGATTATATACCGAGGTTGGGTATTGAGTTGTGAATGTATTATGTGTTTGTTATTTGCTGTGGCAGCTCTGCAGACTTTATCTTTTAGAGAGCTTCTCTGTTAGACAGACCCACAGGGCCAACCGGCCTTTTCTCTGTCATTAAGCAGTTTCAACCTTTTCACACTGACCATGCAAAAAAAAAAAAAAAAAATCTCTGACCTGCAAAAATTTTAATTTTTTTGTTTTTGGTGTATTGATTGCTTTGTGGTGAAATGTCAAAGGCTCATTTTGTTATCATGGGTCTTCCATTCTTGAGTCTACCATCATTTCCCAAACATCTCACTATCAAGTCTCTTAAGAATTGGGTTTTTCAAGAACCAGAATTCCTCTTATTGCTGATCTGCAAATCTGATGGGATGCTTAAATATTACCCTTCCGCGACAGCTTGGCTCCAACCATTTCTGGTCTGGTATCCCCCCCCCCCCCTTTCACACACGCAGGCTTTCACATATAGACAGGGCCTCATACACAATGCAGAGCACAATGCAGGGGCAGGAAGAACTGCAAGAGAAAAAGGCAAGATCAGACAAAGACAAAAAAATAATTCAGTCACTGCTGAAGTGTGACTGGATGACTCAATTGTGTGTGTGTGTGTGTGTGTCCTTGTGTGTGTTACTGTATGTGTGATTGCATCCTTGATAGCTGTGACAATATGACCAGACTGAAGCGAACAGGCACTTGAATGTTGAATAGGTTTCTTTACATTTTCTGTTTATACAGAAAGTAACACAAGATCAAGTACGACACCTGCGTTGCACTTCCACTCAGTGCCATAAGAAATTGTAAAATTAAAATAATAAAAATGAAATAGGTGTTAGATGTTATGAAAGTGTTAGAACAAGATTGGACCGCTGTGGGCCTCATGGAAACCTGCGGGCAAGAGGTTTGACGAAAATGTTTCTGTTCTGTTATTACTTTTTACTGAAGCATCATCATGTACACAACACAACAATATACAACTCTTTATGACCTCATTTGCAACAAACTCAGTGAAGTACACATGTGTCTGTGACATGTTTCATCCAGTGTTGTCTTCTGACTTTCTACTCATGGAGCTCATAAATCGAATAATTCAATAAGAAGTTGCCTTTCCTTATGACAGGGATTCATGAAAACCATAGAGACAAATCACCACAAACCTGGATCTGACCTCTACACAGCCTTTGTGTATTTGCTCTCTAACAGCAGCAAGCACTGAGAGTGAGAGCCTAGTAATGGTAACACAGCGCCCCTGGACTTGTCACAGTGTGACACCAGTGTAACACCAGTGTAACACCAGTGTGCAGAGTGGGAGCGCAGGTACCTTGCTGCCTGATTCAGTTTGTCCCAAGGATAAACACAGAGGACACAAATATGCATATAAGAAGTGTTTCTGTGATTTAACTGTGTGAAACATGTCATAGGAACTGTACTGTTTTGAAATAGCTGCACTTTACGCTATCTTTTTTTCTTCATGACTAATTGTGTATACTATTGTATAGAGATGGAGGAAGAGCAGACATTTGCACATTGATGAGAATTGATGGCCACAGATTGTCTCTGACAGAGCTGGACACTGACATAATTGGACATTGTGGGCTACAGCCTTTATTCTGGTATCAGCATGACTGCAACTAATAGTGACAATGAGATCTCATTGAAGAACAGAGTGGGAATAAAACAAATGAAGCAATTCACAGCAGCATTAACCAGACAAATTCACAGGCTCCAATTTAAAATCCAAATGACAGGAATTTATGTTACACGATTATATAATGGCAAGTCTGGGTAATAGTCTGATTTTGTTGAATTTGTTATACAGCTGAATTATTGTCCACAATAATTATTTAAAACATAGAGTGTCATCATTCTACATTAAAATCACAAACGAATAGACCTCTTCGATTTTTGTTTGTTGGTATACAGTAAATATTTTCTTATTCAATCCAAGAGAAACCCCTAGTGTGTGTATGTGTGTGTTCAAATCAAAAACTGACACCACACCCCATCAAGGTGAATGAAGACGTGAAAGATTTGACCAGAAGCTGCAACAAGAGCAAGAAAGGGAAATAGAAATGAAAGCATTGGATAGGGAGTAGTGAAAGTGATTGTGTGAGTGCAGAGATGTGCAGTGAGTGTGTGGGCACAGAGCAAGGAATACAGAGAGGGAGTGTGGTTTGGGGAGAAATTGCACAGGGAAAGATGGCAGAGAGGGATAGAGTAGACATGAAGTGGAGAGAAGGAAGGAAAGGGGGCAAGATGAGGGGAAATGGCTAGAACATGTTGGTCTTTAATGGAGGGTGAAGAAGAATGAAAGACAGAGTGACCATGGAGGATAGAACACTGGAGGCTATGACTACCCTTTATTTACACACACACACACACACACACACACACACACACACAGAGGAATTCACACCTACAGGACTAAGAACTGTAAAAATGCAACACCACACCCTGACTGAGGCGTGCTATGAAAACCAGTGGTTATCTCTCAGATAAGAATTGAATCAGGTATCTTATTAGAAAAGAGCTGCTGTTTAGACTTACATCCTTAAAAAACAAGCATGTCATGTAAGTTACCAAGGGAAAATCAACTTGGATTCGATATGAATATTTATACATTTTTAAATGTATTACGCTTCCAGCTGTTATCACAATATGAGGAAGTCAGTTCTGATGATCATCTCATTCACTTGCCCATTTGGTTAATATCTATGATTTACACCACATTCAAAATACATCTGTCAACAATTAAAATGATCAAATAAATAAACAAGGGGAACTAGAACATCTCACTGGGACCAACAGGTGGACTTTCAGCTCGGTTCCATCGCTGGCAGCAGCCAACAGACATGAGAAGTCAGTTCACTGTGTGGAGGATCAGATTGTTAAAGGAGTGAATCATACAACCCATGGCAAAAATTATGCAGTCACCAGTCTCGGAGGATGTTCATTCAGTTGTTTAATTTGGTAGAAAAAAAACAGATCACAGACATGACACAAAACTAAAGTCATTTCAAATGGCAACTTTCTGGCTTTAAGAAACACTAAAAGAAATCCAAACAAAAAGATGAGGTAGTCAGTAACAGTTACTTTTTTAGACCAAGCAGAAGGAAGAAATTATGGAATCATGAAAAAAACAACAGCAACCGAGACTGGTGATTCCATCATTTTTGCCAGGGGTTGTACACACAAGAAGCTGGGAACACGTTTAACGTCCTAATCAACAGTAGAAATGTGTGGCAAACTAATCACACTTACGTAGGTGTGATTAGTTTTTAGCATTTACTGCTGAGGAATGGACGGCTGAGACTGAAACATTTTCACTTGTCATGGGAACGTGCATTCTGTCCATTGGTCGTGTAACTCACCTCTGACAGCATTTTTCCTGTTGCCTTCCCAACCAGGTGTTGCTCTCTGGACTCATCGGCGTGGTGTCATGGAAGAGGCCGCTCTCTCTTGTGGTGAGTTTCCTCTGAACACCCACAGTCATCTGATACCCCTGAAATAAGCAGTGATCAGAGATCACTACATAAAATACTGATTATGGCATCATTAATGTAATTAGATAGGAACAAAATCTAATCCACATGTCATTTCAGTTTATTAGCGGAGACTGATCGAGTAATCACAGTCTGACGCATGTTGCCCATCACAGTTCTGTGACTTTTTAATAACCGTAGACACTGAAGCTGTGTGTTAACCTCAGAGTTTGTTCAGGCCGAGTTAAAATCCCAGAATCACCGCTCCAGTTCACTGTGTTTACTCGGCCTGCTGCGCTGGTCAAAGCCGTTTCACTGCTCCGTTCTCATGTATCTGCCTGCACTGATGAAAAATCATTGGACTGTTGCTCAGTTCAAACCCAAATAGCATCACTCTGGATTGAAAGCTGTGTGCTTCCGTGTGTGCAGCACTTTCTGAACTCAGAGCACACAGTGTTGGACCTCGGCCCAAGCTATTAAAAGTAAAAGTAAAAGTTTAAACTTGGTAAACGTGATTATGTGAAGGAATTTGCTTGTAAACGGTTTGTGATAACTTGTGTTAACATTGTCGAGGCATCTCATTCACAGAGGGTCATTGGTTTAGTTTTGGGGAGCATGCAACAAGAATAAATGAGTTCAGCCACATTGATCAACACTGCAAATGTGATTCATTCATCACATTTATAATATAAAAATGTTTTGAAAAATTAGAAATGCATGATAAAGGAAACAATAACAGTTTTTTTTTCAAGCAAATGAATACCTGAAGATCAGCCTGGGTTCATTTGAGGAATATAGTACATTAAATTAAGTTACACTTAACTAAACTTTCAGAAATCAGATCTCTCTCTGCCCATGTATCTCTCAGTGCCTTTGTCCTTCAGAGCAGAGAGGATTGGGGGTACAGCATGAACTACAAGCCCCTGCCCAATTCTCTTTCATGCTCTCTTAATGTCATAAATAATCGCATGTCATTTCTGCAGCCTCACCACTTCACGAGTCCCCCTCCTCTCTCACTGCATATTACTTGTCTCGCTCCCTTTAGTTTTACCTCCCCGCTCTCCTGCCTCACATATAGTATCCTGTCCCTCGTCCTCTTCTGTAATGTCAGACCAGAGAACGAGATGTGAATCATTTTGGCTCTCAGGGATCAGAGGAAATATCCCATCGCCAAGGTGTGAGCAGAAATTGGTCACACGTTGTGCACTGTGAAAGATTTAAATCCTCTTACCTTTCATTCCTTAAAGAGCTTGACTTATTAACTGGAATAGTCCGTGCCAGCAGAGACACAGAGGTGTCAGTCCACATTCCCTGCTCTCTGTCTTCAGCGTGGTCTAAAGCTAATACCAGGGGTGTGTTTTTTTTTTTTTTTCTATGTCTGTTATTGTAGCATCTAATCTGCAGTCCTGACAGGATGGCTTTTCCATTTCTGGCCTGGACCCAGTGCTGACTGGCAGGTGACTAATACACCGGCTGGCAAAACTGTACCGACCCATCTGCCATCTGTGGGTGGCCATGCTCTGAATCGTGATCCATAATACGTGGAGATTCTCCAAACGGTTTAAGTGTGTGCATTGGAGACCTGCTTTATAGCTGGTGTAATTGAAAAGGCTTTGTGAGCCGGGCCGGTTTGGATTTTACCGGGAGAAACGATAAATGATTGGTAGCTAAGTCACAGAGGATGAATCTACAACAAATGTAATCAATAATTATTTTATTAATATTTTATGAACATTAGTATGTAAAAGGAGCAAATTAGCAGTTCAATGAAATAGCATCTGGTCTGAACAGTTGGTTAACCAAGCAAATTTCAACACATTTAAAGGAATAGTTTAATTTGTTTGGGAGTCATGATTCATTGAATAATGTTTTTTCTGATAATTTATTAGATGATCAATCTCTTTCTCATGTCTGTGTAAAATTGAACAGTAACAATCAGCCAGTTGAAACTAATTAGCTGGGAAACAACTAACCTGGTCCTGATTTAGTCTGGTTAATTTATACAAAACCTGAGTAGACTCCATGTCCAAGGCCCTGGTACTCTGGCAGAAGAAGGTTGAATTCTCTCTTCAGGTCTGGGCTGAGTAGAGTTAAAGTATCTCAGGCTCTTGTTCTTGAGTGAGGGGAAGGACAGGAAGTTGTGGTGAGATGCAAAGCTTTTGATTTTCTTTGGCTCCGAGTGTTGAACCAAAGAAGCAGATAGTGATTCCCAGCCGCTAAGACTTTTTCTCAGTAGGGTCTTGGGGTGAAGAGGTTTGACATGTTGAGTGAGCGTGGCGTAAATCTGCGCTTCCTTCATTTTGATAGTGCAAAGCTCAGGATGCCTCCTGGGCACGTCCACTGGAAGTTCTCTGGGTACGCCCCAACCTAGAATATGCTTGAGGGATTGACATATCCCATCTGGCCTGGGCATGCCTTGGGATCCTCCTGGGAGCAGATGGACAAATGGGGAGGAAGATGTCTGGAACAACCTGCACTGCATTGCCTGACGAAAGAAGATGAACGAATGGATAGATGGATGGATAAGCTAACTACTAGCTCCTGATTACTGTTCTCAGGCATCAGTCTTCTAATTAATTCTGTGCAAGAAATGAATATTCATTTTCTTCTTAGACTTAATTGCTCCTTCTGCAGCCATACATCAAATCAAATGATCCTTCCATACTTTGACACATTTTAAAGTGTTTTGGAATCTGCCTATATGTTGTTGCCATGACTGCATTTCTCCTGAAGCATTAGAGCGACAGATATGGATTATTAATAGACCAGGTGAGACAGAGAAGAAGGCGTGTAAAACATCTCCGGCTCCGGCATGTTGCAGTCATGTTGGCTCGTGACGCTGCGTGCAGTGTTTGGATGGGTGGAGATGGGATGAGTGGAAAAACAGGTGCAGCGTTACAAAGTGAGAGACAAAGTGTTGAATATGAAAGTCTGTTGACCCCGAACTTTTCCTGTACTTAACGCCCCATGAAAGATTTATCTGTACTGTACATTGTGCTCTGTGGAGTGGAAAATGCACAGTTCATGTTTTGATGCAAAATCCCGCTCTTCCTCCTTATCTTAAACCGCTAATGCACACTGCAGGTTTCTATCCAGTCTAGTCTGCTGCATTAATGCCACAGAAGATTTACTCTGTATCACTCAGTGCCAGGAGAAAGACAAGACTACCTGCAGTCTGCTGTTTGCGACTGTGATGGATTATGTGTTTCGAGAGAGAGAGAGAGAGACAGAGTTAGAGGGTAGAGAGTCCTTGTTTGCCCCGCAGGGAAACAACACAGTTAGTCTGCAGTAAATAGTTTCTGTCTTAGGAATCAACTGTTTTCTCTTTGTTGCTCTCAGTAGTTTCTTTGAAAGTGTAAGCACAAACGACACACACCTCTTTGTCGTTTTGTCTTCCTGTTCTGTCTTCCTTATTCCTCAGAACCAACAGGGCCATTTTCTTTCTTCCTATTCCTTATTTTATTTGCCCCATAAAGAATTGAATGATTATATATTCAAGACTACGTCAGAAATCACTGAGTGAAAAGTAAAAATGCACAATAGTCTAATAACATTTTGGTCAAGAATCAAATTGCTTCTCCTTCATCATTGACGTCACACCACAGACGCCACTCTCATGTTTTCCTTGCAGTTGATGTCCTTATCAGATTATACTTAGACAATCAGTCTGAGCATTTGTGGTGATTGTGTGTCTGTCTGCAGCCTTTGTTATGTTGTGGATCTTTTGTCGGACTCCTTGTGCTTATGGACCTTGGCCTTGTTGTTTTCCTTGTGTTATATAAAGAGAAAACAGAAAAAGATGGATGTGTTAACACATTTTCGAATCAATGCAGGACTGTGCTCAAGACTGTCTGGGAGCGGAGAAACATTAGTTATGCATGAGGTGTGTCTGGGTGTCTCGTCCCCACTGGTTGAACTTAATTTGACAAATGTGTGTGAGGCTGTTTATATCAGAAGAGTGTGTGTGATTTACAGCACAGCTCCAGTGACACACTGCTGTCTGAAGGTTTCCTGGGGATAAATCCAGAGGAAATTTGTTTACACACACACACACATATACACACAGCAGCAGGTGCACTTTTTAACTCTAACCCTCATATAAACACAATCATCGATGCTCTCCACACCTCCTGATATCTCACTAACGACGCACACAAATCACCAGCAGCATCATCATAACTGTAGACTCTCCATTACGATCACATTACTACAGTAGGACCAGCGGGACGCTGGTGAAGGGGTTTATGAGGTGCTCCCCGTGACAGCCTGCGACCCTGACAGCCCATAAATATAACTGCGAGGGCGACCAAGAGCGAGAGAGAGAGGGAGGGAGAGATGGCACACTGACTGATTGCGACAGGGAAACAGAAATGTCTCTACGCTTGTGGAATGAAGATTCATAGCCAGGCACTAGAGCAACAAAGAATCAAAACTGTGAGAGATCGTTTTTTATTGTCATCCAATTAACAACATGATCAATAAGCAGTGCGTCAGTTGCGCTGGTCTGTCGGGCCCGTTTAGCCCTGACGTAGTTGAGCATTTCTCATACAGAAATAAATGGACAAATTCATCCTCTAATTAGGAGGGAAATTAGCCCATTAGCAGCTTCTGGTCCTCTGGCAGCCAGGGTGTGTCTGTGTTTCAGTCCGTCTCAGCTATGAGGGGCCTCATAGTTTGCATCAGGCTCCCGTTTTTGGCTCCAGACAGACAATGCTGTCCTCCGTCTGAATCCTTAACCTTTTAAATGCCATGCTGTCCTTTTCCATGCAAGTAAAACACGTAGACCTGTGTGACAAGGTGTTGGATTTAAACAGATGAGGCACAAGGTGTGTGATGGCAGGGAGTTCTTAAAAATCTTTCGTGCTTGGGTGTTTGTGAAGATGAACATTGACGTTGTCTGGTTTGTACACCCCTATCCTGCCGTCTGAGCCGTTAGCCAATGTTTAATTTATGAACACCTAATAAGAAACAAAAGCATAAAGAGGGACTTTTAGTCTTCAAGGTTTGGTTGTCTTTTGATTTGTATGATGCCACAGTGGATTGTTGATAGTAGGCTGTAAATATATCCCACAGTGGATACGTGATTGTCTCGTGAACAGAGGTTTGCAGATGGATTTCCACATTTCCTGCACATGTAGAAATGTGAATGTCATTTAGAGATGACCATTGTTCCAGCTCTGCATTTTGTCTCAGACCTGTCCAATCGTTTTCCATCCTCCAATATCAGCAAATATGAGTAAACTGCAGAATCCAGCACCATCTGGTTCATCCCGAAGTACTCGCACACGTCCACAGCTTTCTGCCACACTCCCTGAAGCAGGCAAACAAGCAAGCTATTGATGATTGTGAGTTTCTTAATGTCATTATGTGTTTACCTGTCGTCTGCAAACACTTCCTGTGTGTCGGGCTGATGCACTGAGCTCTGCAGAGTTCCAACAGAATGTCGGGTACCAAACACACAAGAGTTTGTGTCCTGGAGAACAACAGTGACAATACTCATAAATCTGTCCCCGGCGTCTCTTCTCCTGCCTGCAGTCATGGCAACGGCACACTTTATACATCCATGTATAAATTGTAGGTTTTTTTGTTTGAGGGGCACAGACTTTTTCCATGTCGTTTCTGCAAAATTAAAAAAATAAAAACATATTGACAACATGCAGTGATGATAAATTCACCAGAGCCAGTCAAAACGCACACTGCCTGGGCTTGTCTTTCAGCCATTGTTAAGCAGCACAGTGGGCTCCTCTCTCCCTCCTGTCACACTGCTGCCAGTCTCTTTCTTTAGCAGACAGAACTGTGGGTGACATTGCAGTGATTGTGTTCTGAGCAAATGGAGGCATTAGATGCGAGCGCCACAAGTTTATATTCCACGCTTGACTGAGCAACTAGTGCTCTGTGGTCACTTGTCAGGGACTCGAGATGTAATTGTGGTTTGCACACAATCCTGCCAGCCATATTTCACAGCTGAGTGAGTTGATACTGTGGCAAGTATCAAGCCACCACTCCACAGCTCTGGCAGGCCTGGGGCGTTGCTGCTGAAGACTCAGTCAGTGCTCGATAACTGGATAGAAACTGGAAACTAGGCTTGTGCTGTAGACAGGCTTTTGACCGGCGCGGATGGAGGAGGCCTGTGGTTGAAGTGATCGATTATCTGAAATGCAAAAACTTGCGATAGCCGTGACTGTGGAGAATATTTGAAGTAGACTCGTGTTTAAAGGAGCATTAAACACAAACTGCTGCCACACTGACAAGGCAGCTAGCACAATATGAATAGAAACAACTACTTAAGACCTCTGTCGCTCTATCACTGACGGGATTATACGTGGGCTGAAAGTGCTGAGTGTGAATGACTATTAGAGCTGAAGTTCACTGCCGATGATGAATAAAGTAAAGCTCCCGTGAGACTGGTAAGAGCAGAAGAGCAAACCTACAAACAGCCCCGAAGAAAGGAGACAGAGCAACTCACAAACATTTCATGAACTATGAGAAATGTCATTATATAAAGTATACTACATTTCTATGATGTTAGAAAAGATATCATACAGTGTTTTTTTTTTTTTTTTTTAATGCTCTGAACTTGAGTTTTGGCTTCATGTAGCTTCTGCATGATGGAAATCCAAGTATCCCAGCTGACATGGTGCCTTTTGGCTGTTACAAATATTTCATAGCTTGTGATGATTTTGTTATTTTAAACAAGCAAACTGTATTTTTATGAGCATGGAATACCACCATGTGAACTAGCGTCAAGGGGTCAAATGCCCTTAATAAAAATGATGGCATCCTGGCTTCTGAAACTCTCCATAAAATGGAATCATCACAAGGAATAATTGTTGTGTAGCTTATAAAACTTTATTTTTCCTTCAGTTACTGATGAAACTATTCACATAAGGACCATCTCTAATAGAGACACAGAAAAAAATCATTTTATAATCCATCTGCTGAATTTCTTGTGATGCCAGCTGGGGGGCAAAACCCAGCGAGCACACATTGCTCCTGTATTCAGTTTTCTGTTGAAACCGTTTTTGGCTACAGTTTTCCCGGTGTGATTCGACAGTTCCTGTTGTGGTGCTTCAGTGCAGCTCTTTCAAACTCTAGCGCAGGAAGGAAATTAAGACTGTAAAACATTTCTGGGGATCCATTTGGTGCATGAAAATGACAGTGAATGCTTCGGTCTACCCTCCTGCGGAGTCAGGAGCTGTGAGCTCTGTTGTCGTTAATCCATGCGTGCACATGAAGACCCACACATGCACGGCATACTGTTGGACGCCCAGAGATATGACACTAACGCCCAGAGGCACATGCCTCCATGCACACATGCAATCACATATTCAGACAAAAAAGCATGCTGATTCCAGATCAGTGTCTGTTGTGTGTGCATCGTCTGTCTCCCTCCTCCTTAGAGGTCTGTTATTCACTGACTTGACCCAGATGGAGGGGCTTTAGTGGGAGATGTAGCCCACTGCCAACTGAGATGGGCCCCGCAGGACCACCTGTCAGGAGCTGCTGAAGGAAAACACAGGGAAGGGTGTGTGTGTGTGTATGTGTGTATCAGTAAGGAATCAAATCAAAAGTGCATGTGTGTGCGAAAGTGTGAGCTGAGGAGCACTGAGGGCAGGGTAGTGTTAGGGAGGAAATCGCTTCTGGAGGGAATCACACGTTCTCAGTAGCCTTTGGTTTTGTGGTTAGATTTAGTTTTCTCGCCTCAGTCGAACTATGTTTCCAACGGAATCCCCGATGCCAGCACATCTGTGGACATGAATGTGTCTTTGTTAAAAAACACACAGCTGAACTGAATTGATAGTTGTCAAAAGTGAAGTGAAAAGTGCAAGAGGCTACATTTAGCCTCCATGACTCATGCTGGAGGATTGCATCCAAGCACTTTAGTTAACGCCACATCACTGCTTCACTGCTGCATCACTGGGTTTGTAAAGTAGAACTGACGCACATTTTCAAGGTTTAATTAAAGGTAAGATGAACACAGACAAACAAATGAAAAAGAATACAACATCATACGTCCATGAAGTGGTGCTGCGGTGATGAGCACCGCTGTCTCATGGCCCTCTCTTTGGAATCCCTGTTTCTGCAGTTAAACATACATCACGCTGAATGTAACCAGCATCGCCTGTGCTACTGTAGTGAGGCCCTCACACCTCTCCCATCCAGAGCTGTGTGACTGTTGTTTCAAGTGCTTCCATTTATCACTGCTCCACATTTCATATGGTGATAGTGTAACAACAAAAAGAGAAGGATATGAGGAGAACATTTATACCAACAGATGAGATGTTACTTAAAGCTCAAGGACAAAGGCAGAGACAGAAGCTTTTGGTTGCTGTGATACTTTTACTTTGGTCCCCCACCAAGGAAAAAAGATATTTTCCTGTTGCTTGGCAACATCATTTTGCATTCTTCCATCATCCTTTCTTGAAGTCTTAAAGTTCGATTTGGCCCTGTGTGGATCTTACGCTGTATTTCACACCAGCCTTGTTAAAAGTTCAAATGAAATATCTTTGGTACAGCTTAAAGTAGACTTTTGTGTTCACGCCTTTGCTGTATATACATACAATGCAGTTCTTGTTTTGGCCTTAAACCAAATACATTTAGCCAAATCATACAGTTCTTTGACTGTTTTAAAGCAACATCCATCACAGTATAATTTGTAGTTAATCATACATAGCAGCTATTGTTAAATACTCCCATAGAAAAATACTCTGAATCATTTTTGTTTTGGTTTTTTCTTTCTTAGAGCTGTGTGGATTTTCTCACCCAGAGAATATAGATGTTTTTAAATAATAGTTTTGAATGCCAAAAAAAAAAAAAAAAGCAAAAAAGCTTTACTTTCTGGTTGTTATTTGTGCAGATATGGATGGCTTTTAATAACCAATGATTGTAGCACATTTACAAATGCAGGAGTAATATCACACAGACTGATTCCATTTAATTCAACCTTTTTCAATAAACAAGTTATTTTTATTGAATGCATCTCTGCCGTGCAGCTGTGCTTGGACGTAATTTACTGTTTGTTGTATATTAAACCCAGGCTGTTGAAAAGCTCATTTGATACCAGTCACAGAGTGATATGAAGAAACTAAGATGTACATCAGCAGAATGTCACAGATACGACTGTTTGGCTCCACATGGTGAAAAACACAACAAATGTTTGGCTCCTCTGTTTCCCACATACATTAAAAGATGTCTCCCCGGAGGCTCTTTGGGAAGCTTTCTGAATCCTCCTGCTCCATCTTCCTCCATCTCTCCATCTCCTTTGTTTAATGCATTGTTTCTCTCAGCCTAACCGTTAAGCTAAGCTTGATTGTGATCCAAACCCTAAAACCAGGTGCAAACCTTAAGCAGATCCCAAGTCAGGATCGGGCAATACGTATGTTCTCATTTTCCAAAGATGTCCTGACTCTGTCGGGTCTATCTTTAAAATGCTTCTCACTAAGATATTAGTACAGGAACACACTCAACCATAACCATCTTCCACATGCTCTTATTAACACATGTGTACATTGACATGTGAGGGATCAGACAAAGGGATGAGCAGAATGTGAGAAAGTCTGGGCACAGTGTGAAAGGGGTGGCTTAGCGAACGGGAACTTTCGGCTCGAGATAAAACCGGATGAATGATGTCCTCCCCCAAGGCCCAGAGAAACAGGAAGTGAGGCTCCATATAAATTAGAATATGAATTAGATAGCCCTTCTTATCTGATAGCTCATAAGAGCTGCAGCAGCAGCAAAGGTGTTTCGGGAGAGCTCATGTCACAGTCTAAACTAGAAATATAAAAGACCATGGAAAGGAATGAAGATAAAATAATTCATCTCAGTTCATCATTTATTGCCCGTTACAATATAGAGTATGAATCTATGGTTATGAGGGAAACAGAAAAACAAGGGACAAGCAGATCAGTCATAGGAGGCACAGGAAAACATTTAAAATGGTGTACATAATACACTGGTGACAGGATTTATATTAAAATATAAAAATGAAAAAAATGAAACCATAGAATAAATATCACCACATTGTAGCCGTCGTGGACCAGTTTGGTTTGTCCTTGTCAAAATAAATGACAGTTGATATGACATGATATTTGGTATCATGTCGGGTGCTGTCACGTTGCCCTGTCAACAGTGTATGTGTGTTCAGTTGTGGTTGGGTTATTTTGGACAGGTAATAATGAAGGGAAGAAGGGATTGTGTTGGTTTATTGCTCCTTGAATAGCTCCCTACAATGCTCCAGCACAGTCCGTGTGATGGTTGCTGTATTTTCTCCTGTTCTGTTGGAGAAGCAACAGTTTGTTCATTGTATTACATCCTCTGACAGTTTGATTACCATCACACAGCCTGTGTGGAACAGACTTCACAGTGTACTCACTTACCGAGACGTCACTCTGGATTTTTAATGAACCGCCACAAGCGCGGGGAATCCTTGATAAAGTTCTTGTCGTTCTTCTCTGTGGTGTCAGTGTCTGTCGGACCATGTTCATTATAGGCCTGTCTCATTACAGCAGCCCCCCCACCAGGAGCCTGGGGGGTAGCAGAGAAGACAGAGCCTCCTTGTTTTAACTCAGTTGAGGTCAGTGGTTGATTAAAATATTGAGAAGTGCAGGTTAATCAGCTACTGACCCTCAGGGTGATGCTGTCTTTCATGGTCTCTTTTAATCAATAAGTGTGATCACTGGCATGGAGATGAACTCCCCTACCTTCTCAGAAGGAGCTCTATTACCTCCCCTGCATGCCCAAGTTCTGCCTGTCTGACTGTCTATTATCTCTCTCTCCTCGTGGGGCTGTTTGGAGGAAGAGGGCTTTACTTGAAGTGTGAACACACATTATGAAGAAGCCAAAAGGTTAAATTCAAAACGCGGTGCAACATTAAGTTGTGGTGTAGCACGCCTCACGTCCAGGGCTCCGAGTCTCATCTGCTAATAAAAGGTGTCGGACTCCAACTTCCGCATGATGTCTCCAACCACAGGAACTAATCCATCACATCCTGTGGAGATGCAGTCTGACATGCTGTCAACACGACTACACATCAAAGCCTAGAAAGTCAGGAGGCACAGTGTGCTGTTTTTTTTTCTTCTCTCTCAGTCTACAACTCAAAGAACCACAACTACACACCTCGAGTATTAGATGCAGTCAGCAGGAATTAAAACAAACACCGTGAGACTCGTAATGAAGTTGTGATGTCTGTGGTAACAGCTTATGTGCTGAAAGTCCACTGTCTTACTGTATTATTATTATTAGTGTAAAAATATTCTATCATCCACATCATGACACCAGTGTCCTGTTAAATATAAGCTATCTAACAATTCTTCATTAAAACCCTGTAAAATGTATTTAAGATTTAAGATTAGCTTTTTATTGCGTCATATGCACTCTACCCATTATTTCATGGGTGTATTTGTATTTGTCGGAGCAAGCGACGTATGACGGTTAGCTTTTCCACAACTTGGTCACTGGAAGTGGACTGTTTGCAGAAGTGCCCGCGCAAATAAAACTTTGATACATGACCTCATCTGCCACCATGGTCACATCAGGTTGATTTTAACAACACTGGTGGTGAAGACAATGACTCCCATGATCCCATGCTGCTTCGATCATGTCACCAACCTTTCTTTTATTATTGTTTTGATAAAATGACCCCTGGTGGCTGAAGTTATACATCATATGTTTTACTGGAAATGCTTCAGCTAAGGAAAATATCTTCCTCTGCTACTGAGAATGTGTTCATTTGTGTGTCAGGTTCAATATATTTGCTTTTGTGGTATTTGTGCCCACTGGTAAGTCCTCCCAAATCCTTGTGTTTTTATGGTATTTGTGTGTAATGCACCAGTGATGAAGCCGCACCCCGGCAGGGTTAGAAGTCTGTGGAAGTCGTTACATCTGGTTTAGTGTGACGTCCCCAGGGTTCTGCTGCTGAGAGTTTGTATCAACACCTCCACTGTTTATGTGGAGCTGCACTGAACTCGGTCACTCAGCTCCTATCACAACCAATCCTGGTGATGAGGCCTGAACCCACACACGCGCACACATCCATTCATAAATACACCTCCACCCTCTGTTGAGGTGAGACCAATGAGAACCAGCTGTTGCAGCCAGAGATTTGCGTCGTCTTGTGTTTGTAAGGTCAGCGAGGGTTGTCATGAGACACTTTGTGTTCTTTACTGATTGTGACTCAACCCCCTGGTTGTGTGTATTTCACCATGATTTTTAAGTAGCAGAACAGTTCACAAGATCTGGAGGCCTCTAATACCAACATATCACATTGTCCCCCTGTTGATAAATATTCATTAATAATCTCCTTCTGTCCTGAAAGTGCTTTTTGTTCACAGATGTTTCTGAGCTCAGTGCGGGCCTGAGGACTGATGTACGGTATCAGAGGGAAACTGAAACAGAGCGTTTGTCATCTGCTGAGCAGCAGCAGAAACAGAACAACATTACTTCCATCTCTGGTGACTCATGGGTAATTGAAAATAAATAGTGTTGTGTCGCAGTACTGCCGCAGACTAAATACTAATTTGTGCTGCAGTCAGAGGATTCTAACACTGTTCCAATTTGTCTTTTTAATACCCAGAATTCCCGTCTTGTAAAAACAAACCAAGCTTTGGTTACATTGCCCCGCCCCCAAAGGATTAAACCCTGAGACGCTATCACACCAACATTTGTAGCTTAGTTTGTATCTTTCATTTTCTGTTCTGTTCTCATCATCATGAAGTGAACCTCATAATGATTATATAGTATTAGTAATATTTAAAACACAACAGAATAGAACAGAAAGCCTTTATTGTCAATGTTTACAGGTCGACATGAAATGTTTGTCAAGTTTTAGTCACACATGTGCAGCCTTTCATGACATGTATTGTCCAAGCAGCTTTACATTTTTTAAGTAGACAAAACAGTGCAGGAGTATGGACAGTTTAAAAGATGCACATCTGAAAGAGAAAAAAGAGGATGGTTAAAAGTCACCAAAAGCAGTCAAAATGAACCTGGACTCCTCGTCACAGGTCGTTGTTGAACACTCACCACGTGCACTCTCAATGCTGTGAGGTCTGAGAGAGAGATGTTCTCTAAATTGCATAACAGGGTTTGCACACTGCGTTGATATCGTGTTGGAATGTCATCATCTGCCTTAATGAAGTAAAAGCAGATCATCTGTGGCACTAACATGGGTTATTTAAGGTCAGAGGGTTTTTAAAGTATTATACTGAGTGTTGGACTTTATCCAGGACACTGACACCGTCACGTGATTCTCATAATATGTGATAATACATGTTGTGTTGTTTTTTTTCTGCAGTACAACTGTCAGTCATCCACAAATATCTTACCGTTACAATCCAGGCAGACGCAACTGCAGGTGTGCTCCACGCATGATGCTGCTGAGGTGCCATGAAAGGTTTATAATGTTCTTCATGTGTTAACCCAGTGTACTTTGGCTTTAGGCCTTCCTCTTAAAATATTAATGCTTTTCTGCTGGAATACTGCGGAAATTGTCAGTTGATGAAGCCTAACTCCCAATTTCCTCTGTCCTGATTCCTGTTTAATATCTTTGTGCTTCCTATCAGTTGGTTTATGTTGAACAAGTGAAAAGCTGTTACTGTTTGCTGCGGCATCATTTCCTGTCAGAAAGGGTTACGTTCATCTTTCTCATGCATCATGCATCATGCCTCTTCCAATTAGCAGAGGAGATGCGTGATTTTTGTTAGTTTTAAAAGTTACACAAACTTATTTCTGCCTTGGACTTGGAGAGTGTTTTGTTTACTCGATTTTACGCAAGGCAACCTGGGTATGTTGGTGATTATCTACTCAACAGCACTTTTACGTCATGCCCTCCCTCCCGCTCCCTCTCCACAAACGCCACCACTGTCGACAGTTTTCTGTTGTTGTGAACACATTGGATGCAGCGAATCTCCAGCAACCTGAAACTTCTGCACTAAGACTTTTACACATTTTTTACTGGAATTCTGGTCTGAAAACAGCTTTTGTGAGATCACTTCTTCCTCCCTGCCTCCGCTGACTTGGTGCATTGATCCAGCCCGTATATTGTACCATTATGCTGCTCGAGGTGAAGAACTGGTGATGACTATAAGTCACACTGATGGGGTTTTTTTTGCAACAGATATGGTTCATCCAAAGTATCACCCCATTTCTCTGGATTCTGAATACAGTGCAGTCGGATGAAGGATTGGAGGAGGCAAAGTTAAAGGCAAATGATTTTCACCTCAGTGACAGTTATGGAGAATAACAGTGATACACCTGAACCCTGAGTCTTATATTGTAGTAATCTATGAGTAGATGTCAGGGAGACGAATGGGGAGTGCATTGTGGTGTATTGTCCTCCGCAGTGAGCGCTAAACGAGGTGATGATGACATGCAGCGTAAATCTGCAGCGGTGACCGAATGTGCACGTGGCGGCGTGTGTGTGTTCCTCTTTGGTATGCAGAGGGGAACAGCAGTAATTAATGAAGAGCAGCTAAATGGTGCTATGTGAACCTACATGGTAATGAGAAGGCATCGGTGTGGGCCCAGCTCTGCAGAGACACAGGTGACACTCAGGTCTGGAGAGGACCAGTCACAGGACTTATGCTGAAACTTAACCAGTATTGTAACCAATCATAATGTGCTCTGTGATCTAGCAGATAAAAGACATTCATGTAAATATACACACCAAATAATGGAAAGTCCTTTAAAGCAGTGTGAAGTTTCTGCAGCTCTCTCTCCAGCTGTGGAACTTGCGTAAAGTTTTCCTCCTCAGTTGAAAATGCAGTTGATCAGATCTGTCTCTTCCTGCAACAAGACAAATCCGAAGAGGTTCTATTAGCAAAAAAACCCATGAACTTATTGGTTTTATTTTGTCAGCAAGGAGGCTTTCAGTGTCGCCGGTTTCCTTGTTAACAGCATACTCGCTGCTGTTGATAGTAGACAGCAGAAGTAAACAAACTAAGGCTCCTGTGCTCCCCAAGTGAAATAATGAAGATGCTTTCTGTTCTGTTGTCCAGCAGCCATCATTTTGAATGGACTGGAAACACTTTCCATTCATTTAAATTGGTTCACCTCTGCTCTGTTTTCCACAGCGGGAGACAGATCCCATCAGTCTGAGGGAGGAGCTTCAGTCCTGTTAACATGGCATCAGATTTGTCACAGTTATACAGAATATCAGGCACATCAGTAGCACATTGGTTTCTATAGCAACATCCAATTGATTGAAAGATATTCATGTTCTGTCTTGGTGACAATGATGTTAATTGACTTGACAGAAAAATGGCACGATTAATGCAGTGAAGTCAGCTGTGCTGTGTGTGTATGGGGGTGGGGGGGGGGTGGCAAAGCATAAGATCAGTTATCAGGAAAGTTGTGTAAAATAAAGTGTTGCTATATGATTATATTGTGATAGTATAGAGAGTTTTTTTTGACAAATTCTCTACATTTTCTGCAGAGAAGATTTTTACCAAATTATTCCTGAGTGCTGTTCTAGAAGTTTTGATTCTATTCTAATCAACAAGAGGAGCAGACAGCTGATATCACATTTAAATGAAACGCTGATTAATCGCATCATTATCACAAGTGCACCATGGGACTGCAGACGCCTCTTCTCTTCCTCATGTCTCCATCACTCTGCCTTGTGTTTTATTTCCTCTGTTGTTTGTATTTTCTTCATCCACATCCTTCATTTTTTTCTCCTCAGACTTGGCCATCAACCTACCAATCTTTCAATTTTCTGCCATGGCGAAAAGCACTTAAACTTATCGCTCCATCTGTTTATTACATGCCACCTCCGGTTCCTTCACCACCCCGCCCCTTTGTCCCTCTCTCCTCCTCTCCATCTGTGTGTTTTTCAACAACCTCTGTTTGTGTCACACAGCTCCAGCTTGTGCCTTTTGTGTCCGCCACCAACACTGTTCAAGGACTCTTTATGTCTCAACGCTGGTGACAACGTGTGGCCTGAGGCATTAACGTTTTAGACTTCTGAACACGATATCCCAAGAATGCCTTGATGAAATATCTTCCCTTCTGATTCAGACATTCAGGTGGACCAAAGGAAGAACTGAGTAGGTTGAGGCGGTTGCAGGTCAAGGTTGTGATGGCCTTGTGAAACAACTTAAAATAAACGTTTTAAATTTGGTACAAATGTTAATTTGTAGTTCTAAGGCCAAGGTCAACATGGCCTCTCTGGTCTCCCGGTAGTGACGAGTTGTTCAGACCAGATTCATTGATTATATGCCTGACAAAAGTAAAAGGTCCCATTGACATCAAATGAATCCTGAAAAAATGTTTATAGGCTGAAACTGCGGTGGGTGATGCAGGCAAACAGCTGCAGGGTGTTCTGCTTTTACAACACTTATTTAAAGCAAACTTTGAAACAAGTCTATTATGGTCATTTTTAATTAAAGTCACCAATCACGAGCTGGTAAAAGTCTGTCATCAATCTCCCACAAAACAACGAGTTGTGGCGTCAACAACTGCAAGTGCCCATTTGCATTTTGCAGGACAGAGAGCCCTGGCTGTCTCTTTCCAGTTTTAGAACTATGGCTGTTCATCTTGACCTGTAATTTAAACTGCTAGAAATGGCAGTTATCTCCCTGCTAACTGGATTGATATCCACGGGTCTTTCAGCCAGGAGATACAAATTAAAGCCTTTACCCTGAGGGAGAGGGAGCCAAGGGAGCATTTGCAGTGAAACTACATTAGAGCTAAAGTGCCTCTCGATCAGTGTGAGGCATAGAGAAATATTGTCTGCAGAGACAGGGTTTGTGCATGAATGTCCATGTTTTAACACTGAGCAGGTCGATGAATATCTGCAACTGCTCAGTAGGTCTATTATCGATTCCTCTTGACATCAGCATGTCTATAGTGATGTGTTCGAAACTCTTGAAGCTTGTGATTGACGATTGATTGACGCATATCAAAGTGTCTCTGGTGCTACAGCAATATCAGAAAGCGTAAAGTTAAGGAGCAGGATTTTAACATGATGCTCTCCTTTCTTCCCCCATCTCTGTGGCAGATAACATTCTTCATGCTGCTGTCAGCCGTGTGCGTGATGCTCAACCTGGCGGGCTCCATCCTCTCCTGCCAGAACGCTCAGCTGGTCAACTCTCTGGAAGACTGTCAGCTGGTGAGACCAACTGGACCTTTAACTCACACTCTCTCAAACTTTCTATCATGCATCGCGCTTCTTCTCAAAGAATAACTCACTCATCAGATAGTGTCTACAAAGTTGGGCAGTTTATATCGTGCAGTAAGGTGATGAAATAAAATATATAATATATGTCCTGTCAGTGTTTTATAATGATAATAAAATCTTAAACATTTACAACTTGGTTAACCATAGGCAGAAGCGAAATCGATCCCCTTCTCCTGGCACAGGAATCAGATGTGGGCAGGCCTAACGCCCTATGACCAGTTTTATATGTTGTGCCCGATCAACATTCATCTTGCATCGCTGTAACACAGACACTCTCATATATCCATTCATGTATAAATAACAGACAAATGTTGAAATTCCTAAACCTGAAAAAACTATTTTGAGAAGCCCAACATACTGAGCTCTGCCACAGGCCTGTAAATAAAGGTCAAAGCAGCTCGGCGTTCAGAGGGTTTGTGTCTGGGATCACTTAACAAGCTGATGAAAGATGTCAAGGTCACAGCTTGTGTTGCGTGTTCTTGTTGCATTGAGGTAGTCGCTGTCAACTGTCAAACTAGTCACAAAGTCAGTGAGTAATGGGCATGTGTTCAGTGTTGTCTCCATGTGACTCAACGCTTACGTGATTTTGGCGCGTGGCGGACTGACAGGCAGAGCTTCTGTTCCCAGCAGGCTGCAGAACAGTGAGCGACGAAAGTGAGCTGAACTGCTTTTCTGTTAGTGACTAATGGCTCAGAATTATCACATTTATCTTTGCCAGACGTGAAGCTACAGCTGAAGTACAGAAGAAGAAAGAGCACTGCAGTCATATACTTCTGGCTAATTCAAAAGAGTAAATCGAGGAAGAAAGGGGCAACTCTTACACATGAGTACAATATTTTGTTTAAGCTACAAGGAGCATGAACTCGTTCTTTTGACACAACTGACCCTCACTTTGAAGTACTTTGATATACTTAAACCTTGTAAACTTCTGTATACTTGTGTTATAAGGTTTAGGAATCTGTATCTGTAACTGTAATGTGGGTTCATGATACATCTCAACACAATGGATCATGCATGACATGTTTTACCATTGGTTAGTATAGGTGGCGAATGACCAGTTTTCAAGTTTTATGACTCCAGTTCAAAACTATATGTTTGATAGTTTTAATCCTGGCTTTTCACTGAGATATCCTTCAAGAGTGAGAACAGTAAATGTCTTTGTGAAACCTCGGTGTGACCTTACCTCTCAGCAGAGTCTGAAACCATGCATGAGCTCTGATTAGATTAACGCCTTATTCCTAGTGAGGGGTTGCAGTCTGAAAGCAAGAGGGCGGTTTAGCAGCACGCAAAGACACAAAAAACTCTTACGCCTCTCACAAGTTCTGTAACAGTTTTCTCCTCAGGAACTCTGTTAAGGAGCATCTCAGTCTTCAACACTGATTTTTATCTTAAACAGGATTGAATCTTTCTTCGAAAATTCATGATTGTAACCTTTTTTAAATTTCTTCACTCTTTGGATTAGGGAGCTTTACGACCTCATCTCCGGATGAAGTTAAACTCAGAAGCTCACTCTGCACATTTTTGTAATGAGATGTAAAGCTGATTTAAGTCTATTTCCGACCGGAGTTCCTGAGCTTTTTCACGACCGAAGAAGCCCCCGTGTGTTTCATCCAGCACCCAACCCACTAACCCGGCCACTCCCACATTAGCAGCCTCTCTCCTCGCACAGGCCAGAGCACACCAACTTCTCTGCTTCATATGGCTCCCCAGAGACCGTCCCCCAGTTGCGACTGAAATATTAATGTTCCTTATCTCTTCTCCCCAATGTAATTAACCCACACTTGTTGGGTTCATGTCCTGCTTTCTCTCAATCTGGGACACATAGCAGAGGTGTGCTCTACGTCAATCCTTCCCTCGGTAGCTACTCATCTCACTGTCGTGTTGAGCACTTGTGATGTGCAGCTGCCTTTCTCATCAACTACATCTGTTCATAGAAAAATTTGTTTTTTCATTAATTTTATGTTCAAGGAAAACCCAAGCTCAGGTCTGATCTGTGTGTGCATATGTCTGTGTCTGTGTGTGTCTGCGTGTGTCTGTCTGTGTGTGTGTGTGTGTTTTGTGTATGTGGCGTGCGTGCATGAGTGTGGATGTGTGTTCCCCCCTCCTCCCCACCAGCTCAAGTTTGACAGCGACGGAGTGTGTGTTTGCTGCGAGCTGCAGCAACAGAGCTCGAGCTGCAACAACCTGGGCGAGATGCTGAAACTGAACCCACTGAGGGACTGCAACACAATACGCCTACGTCTCAAGGTGGGTGGGAGCCAGCGTGTGCATGCGTAGTGCTGAACGTTAGAGGTTTGGTGTTTGCAAATGTAAAAAGCTTCTTTGAAAGTTACACTATGTTTAGACTTCAGGAACTCATCATTTAATTTGTCAAATCGGGTTATTAAATGTTTAGCATATCAAACTACATGCAATTGTTTGAGTGTTGTTTGTGTTGAGGGAGCTTTCTGCACTGGTAGCTATGGTAACAACAAACTGCATCATATTTACTCTAAGTAGTGCAGTGTCCCTTTTTACAGTTAAGTTTTTCCAGTCTGGGCTACTGTAAAAAAACCATCAGTCTCTGAAGTAAATACAAATGATTGAAATGGAAAGGGCACATTCAAGAGTAATGAAAACACAATTCTCACACAAACCGGTAAAAACATCACTAGAATTACTTTATATTCAATTTCTTCCAATAGATGCCTGCATGTTACATACTGAACCTTTAGGTGTGATAAGAGAGAGAGGATGACATTCAACCCGCAGCCCCAACTCCTGCATGCTGCTGGTGCAGTTCTCTTTGCTCCGCTGTTGCTCTGTGTCTCAGTCAGACTGGCTGCCGGCAGATCCATAGCCCACTGGACCATTAAAACATCCATAAAGTTAAATCAAACCTTGACATAACATGGGTGCATACTGCTTTTTGCAGTGAATGTTACTGTGACAAACATATAGCTCGGACCTCAAATGAACACCTGCCCTCTCTGGGAACATTGGAGAAGACTACATGCATGTTCAACTGCAAGTAAGATATAATTATGAATGTATAGTGGTGGCTATCAGTGTGCTAACGTACTGCTATCTCCAAGTTTCCATCTCTCTCTGTGAAACATTCCGTGTGAAAACACAAAAATGACATGGAATACAAAAACAATGTAAGAGTTCAGTCTGAGATTAATTGGGCAGGAAGTTGAGAATGGCAACAGCATTTGTCTGTCCCCTAGCAGCAGACCTCTTGGTATGCACTGAGTATCCAGCCTGGGCTGGCTGTAGTTTGCGCGTGCCTGATCTTGGTAGATTATCTTGACTCTGAGTGTCTGCAGGAATGATATACAGAATATGCTGCGGGGGCCGTTTGTGGATAACGACAATCATATCCATTCGTTTTATGTCCCTGATTGATTATAAAACATTGATAACCAAATAAAAGGCTTCTTAGGATGAAGGATGTGTGCGAGAAGAGGAAAGATCAAGCACATTTGTCATTGTGATCATAGCTCATTAAAAGAGATGGGGGAATTGCTGCTAATACCATAAAGCTTTATTAAGTGCCAGGGTAGTCAGATGTGTTGAGTTATGTCTAAGAGGAAGTGGCCATGTCCCCAGAGTCCTTGGTCATTTTAGTTTGCTGTTGGACGTCCGCTGATCCTAATAACCTCATGATGCGGCTGCCATATCCATTGTCATGAAAATACAGAGCATATGCTCTCACAGCAGGCAGCCTCAATAGACCTTCAGTCCTCAGCATCAACAACAGCTTTCCGTCACGTCAAAGTTTGGCTCTTAAAATAAGCAAAAAGCCCTCTCCACATTGCTGATGTGTGTCATTTGTCCTTTGCCAGCATATTTAATTTCCCTATTCTTTTTCTCTTAGTCACACGCTGCCTGGGGCTGTAAATAATCAGCGGGAAGGAGTATTGAGATAATTTGTGATTTCCTGTGAAGGGGCAGTGGATGTGTAACCTTGCTGTGTAACTGATTGGCTCAGGGCAAGGTGTCTTCCAGAGGTTAAATAGCTGTTGAGTGGGCATGTTAAACAGCTTTGTGTGGAGGTGTCATTACATTTGCCTGCAGGATTTATCATGTCATTATGTACATTGTGCTCACGAGGGAAATCACAGAAATGCACCATTTGAAATCTGCAAGCCAGATGTATTACCATATCAAAACTGTGCTGAGATCAAGCCGTCATGAATATCTCTTGTTTTTAACGAGATGCTTGCCGTCTGAATTTGTGATCTAATCTTCAGGTTGGCTGTTACAGAAGTGCAGAGGAAAAATACATTTACTCCAATCAACCATTGGAATACTCTGAAGAGCCTTCAGAGTAAATGTTGCAGAAAGATGATGACAATTTAACAAAGCCTGGTTTCTACCATACCTCACACATATTCCATTGATGTAGTTACGTGATGCTGTAAGAAATAAACCCAATATTGTTCCAAGTACAGCCACTGCCACTGCATGATGTAAAATGCATAGAAGAGAGAGAACCCTAGTAGGGCTTCCTCTGGGAAGCCCCGGCTTTTCTGTCAGACACTGTGAAGAGTTGCTTGGGGAGGCTGAGGAAAGCAGGGGTCAGTGCTGTGACCTGCGCGGACTGTCAACGGAAACTCTGTGGTGAATTGCGAAGAAACAAGGTGTTGCTCTTTGATTTGAGGAAGCAGGAGGAAGCACTGACTAGTGGGATGTGTTCTGCCTGGTTTCTGGTACAGAACAGTCACGGTTCGAGAGATAAGAGTTCAGCCTCATTGATGTGAGGAAACAGTTAAGCTCTCTATGTAAAGGCCCAGACTGAAGCTTTTTTCCTTCGCTGTTCAACTGTAGATGCAGACCTGCCCCTTTTTGGGGGATTGCTTGGTAATTCATCACACTGAATAGAAATCATAAGTTATGTTAATTGAACACCAATATTGTTTAATTTCAATTAATGATAAAAGTGAAGTTATAATTGTGTGGAATCGGTTGTTTGCATTAGCGTTTTTACAACCAGAACATTTTATTGTAAAGCAGTCGACTATGCATCAGTCAATCGTAATTTTCCCTAAATCTACAAAATGTACAATTCCAGAAGTAAAAGAAAATTGAAATGGGAATTTGCTGAAAATGTTTTTTTGGAATGGGTGGTGGATGATAGAAATGAATTTTGCAGCAGGCGATGAAGAAGGCAGAGGCAGAGGCAGTTGGCAGGGCGGAGCAGAGCAGGGAGTGAAGGCAGAAGAGCCGACAGATGCTGAAGGTGATCTGGAGAAGCGAGGGGTCGGTGAAGGTGAGAAGGCATTTGGGAGGGTGAGCTTTAGTCGGGGTGCACGGTGGGTTCAGGCGATGCAGGGGAACGATGCCGGGGAGGCTGGTGTAGATGGCAGTTGGAGAGTTTATTTGGCAAGCAAGTCTTAGAGCTTGATCCAAAAAAGCCGAAGCAATGATCTGGCAACGAGTAAATGAAGACGTGAGAGAAGATGCACTACTGGACTGATGGGTTGATGGATGGCAGGTGTGCAGACAGATTGGAAATCAGGCAGCAAGAGGGGGAGGGGCACACACACACACACACACACAGTGGTAGACAGACAGGGGGAAGCCACAGCACACAGCGGGGCAAAAACAGCAGAAACACAAGACAGGACCTGTTATTGCTGTAGTGACCATGACAACCAGTTCTATTGTGTTCAGTCAGTGTGTGAATGGGATTTAAGAGTAAGAGGGAGGTATGCTATGGAGGAGCTGTGTGAATAATGCACATCTTCAACACTACAGTGAGTCATCCTCTTTCCAAAATGTTGGTGCTTTGATCTTGCTGAAGTGTTCTTGGGCAAGATATTGAACCACAAATTGTCCCTGAAAGCTGTCTGGGCAGTGTGTTAATAGTAAATGGAGTGTATTTTTAGTATAGTAATCGATCACTCAAAGTGCTTAAATGCATTCACCATTTGCATACGCAATAATTGAGATTGGTGGTGCCGGGGATAGAACCATCGACCCTCCCAGACAAACCTCTCTTTCTCCTTTCTTTTCTCCTTTGTGTGTGAATGGGTGAATGCAGCAGAGCAGTGCACTTTCAGTGGGCTTTAGCTGTGTATATCTATATAAATGCACTGACTGGTTGTGGTTTTCAATGTTGACATGTGACAGAAATATATATCATCCTCAAATCCAAACACAAACCATAGCTGGTGCCACATGACTTCAGCCTCACTGGTTCCAACTGGCACCATCTCTGCCTCGACCTCCAACTCACACAGACTCCATCTTTGGCAGCCGGTTGCTTCATTTGTAACTTGTTTTAAAAACATGTTGCAGGACTGCTAAGTTAATTACAGCAACATCTAGTACTTAGAGGCAAAGTGAATTTGTGGATGTGATTGGAACCTCCTGCCAGGGTACCTGCACCCTTCAAAACAAACCAGTACCCTTTACAGATCACAGCTGGGGGGAGACATCTGTCATCTCCAAAAACCAGTAGGGCTTTTAATGTCACTGGTAATTACGTGCCTCTTGAATCCAGTGAGTCATCTGTGTGACGGACTGGAATTCTTTAGGTGGGAGATCACTCAGAACCTGTGTCCACAGAAGATATTGTAAGATGTCATGTCTTGAAGGAATACTATTGTTGCATTCGCAGATATGAATTTTGTGCGTTTATGGTGATAGATGTAACCGCTGGAGGATTTTTGTGGTGTTTTGATTTGCTCTGTCTCGCTTTGCTCCAAGATTTTTAAATTAAAATATCACAAAGTCTCTGTCCCTGCTCTTTCATATCTTTCAGCAGGCTTACATTGTTTGATAACAATGGTACCTGTAATAGCATCATCGTGCTGTGACAGATTAACCAGGTGAACATCTCCCTCCACCAAGTTCTGTTTGTCACTTTGACTGTTTGCAGTATGATGCAAAAACAACGCAACCAATTTCCATGAAACTTCCTGGGATTTATTCATAGATCGATTTTAAATGAGAGTGTGAAAATTGATGCAGCTTGATTGAATTTAAGGTGTTGTGAAAGAAGTATACTATATCTCAAACTCTATGCACTTATTGTAGGTCCATTTGTGGGGCTGTTTTTTTTTTATAAATTGAACCATTTAAAGAAAAATGTTTACCTTTTACTTAAATGGCACAAAGAGCATCATCATGGTACTGCAGTCTTTCCTCTGTTTCTGGGTGCTGAGCTTAGTATTTCACCAGTGTGCACATTTATTTTTGCTGACAGGTTCAATACTAGTTTGTCCCCTTGCTGATTGCTGCTTTGCCATAGTGGGAATGTGTGTGTGCTCATGCTTCACCTAGGAAACTTAAGAGGTTTATTTTTCCACTGTAATTGAATTTGTTTGTTAAGCTCTAATCTAAAAGACATTTATCTCTTTTTCAGCCTCAGACCTTTTGAAATGTATTGTAAAAACGTTAATCATGAATATGAGACTATTTTGGGGGGGTGCAGTCATAAACCTGATATCAGTAGAAGTGTTCTCTCACTGCAGAGCTGAACTTGGTTGCTTAATGATGCCAGTGCCATTTGTGCCACCTTCAGTCCTCTGTGATTTTTCCACATGCTGCAATGCACATTCACCTCTCTTTGTTCTGTTATCCCTCATATTTAATAGGTCCATATTGTCTTCTCTTCCTCTCTCGACTTCCTCCTCATCTATTCTCTAACTATTGAAACCGGTCGCTCGCTAACTGCCTCCTCCTCCGCCTCCTCCTCCTCCTCTCCCTCACTTTAGGAGCTGCTGTTCAGCGTGTGTGCCCTCAACGTCATCTCCACCATCGTGTGTGCTCTAGCCACGGCCATGTGCTGTATGCAGATGGTCTCAACTGATGTGCTGCAGATGGTGAGTGTGATGGAAGGGACAGCAATGGAAAAAGATGACACTGTTTTCTTTTCAGTGACCATCCTGGGGGTTTTGTAAACAACCGCAGCTCAGGAAATATGCACTTGGTTTTTAAAAAGGTAAAGAGAGAAAGAAAAGAAAAGAGCCTGCGGTACATTGTTCTCAGTGTGAACCTCTTATGTCATTATGTATGTGCAACAACAGCTACCAACAGTTAAAGGCTGTTGGTGACAAGGGAAATTAACACAGCCAACGCCTTTTTTGGTTTTACACCAGCATGCACCCAAACACGTACACAACTGGAAACATGGAGAAACACACGGTGGCACAGCATCCCAGTCTCAAATATTTTACACATTTAATAAGCTATGAAGTAAATTTCGTGGATTATGTTGGGTCATGATGTGAAGCTGAAAGAAATAGATATTGTCAAACACAGAAGAGAGGGTGATGGGAAAACAAAAGACTTTATTGTCTGAGCTGGAGCTGCATATCATTGGAAACACAGCACTGCTGGTGAACCCTCAGCTGAGCATCTGTGGATTGTCGACCTGAGCCTGATGGCACCAGTGGGACAGGACATACTGTGTTGAATAACATTTGGGTTCAAGGCCTGCAAGGTGCATCCACAGACCTGGGTTGTATCTCCTGAACCATCTTTCATCTCAGAACAGAAAGAAACTTTAGAATTAAAGACGCAAGTGAGCAAGGTGGGGGGTTTTCGGCTGCAACATTCAAAACCTCACCAGACCTTTAAACACGATCATGTGTTCAAAAAGTGTTATCTTTTGCAGTGTAGATGAACGTGTGTCTGTGCCATGAGTTTCAAACATTATATGCACTGAAACGTATCATTCTTTTTCTAAAGATAGAAATGATTATTTCACAGACGCCTTTCTGTTGCCAAGCGTGCATAGATTCCCAGTCGTCGGGGGGGAAAGATGAATTCATCACAAGATTTTTAAATTACGCAGCAATTAAAAATGGAAATTGGAAAATTATTCTCATCTTGACAAAAGGCCTCAATTTGCAGCAGCCTCTGCTTCAGTGCTCAGCATAGATTATCTGGGATGTTGACGGATCATTGTCAGAGCAGCCTCACACTGCGGACTTGAGGATATAAATACATCTTCTAAAGCTCACACTTCAACTCACATTATTTACTGTCTATTGCACTCAATTGAACTACAATGCACAGAAGCTTATATTTTTCTGTGTTGAGCACAGTATTCACAGTATTCATAGTACAGGATTGTATATATGACGATAAGTTGAGTTGAGCTGCCCTTGAGCAAGGCACCAACATCACGGGTGTGCTTATGTGTAGCTGCTTGCAATGACAGCAGGGAAGAGCTGTTAGAAATGCCATATATATATGCTCACTCACGATAATTAACAACATCATGACTAAATGAATAAACATCAACAGGCTCTGATTATTTCATGCTGTGTTTCAGTTTATGCCGCACAGAGCACGGGCCCTAAATCCTGACTGCATGACCCCCCATGGAACCATCCTCCACCAAACCCTGGACTTTGATGAGTTTATTCCTCCCATACCTCCTCCACCGTACTACCCCCCAGAGTACACCTGCACCCCCTCAATGGATGGACAGAGGTGAGACGCAGAGTATTTGTCATCAGCATCCTGACTCTTCTCAGGGGTCCCCAAACTCTCTTCCCAATGTGGCCTGTGGGATATGTTGATACTTCCAGTACACAATAAAAAGTTTCAGGTACAAACTTCCTAATGAATGTAGTGCAACTGTGTAATTATTCACAGACGTTTACTTCAGAACCCCATCAGGAAAGTTATTGTTAATACTATTGTTACCAAAAATATGTTTCCTCACATTTTCTTATGGGAACGCTTATTTCAGTCGTGATTCCAGCAATCCAAGAAACATTTTTTATTCAATACATTTGGGAAATGTAATGACTCTAACTTTTTGATATGTTTTAGAATTCTGCCGGTTTCTTTGAGTGATAAATCGTTCATGGCCCAGTGCCACGATAGCGCACGCTGAAGATTTAGGACTCTTCAGGATTCATTTTTTGGAACCTAGCAGATTTTCTTGCAGCTCCTTGCCCACCTCGCCACAGACACCTGTAATGAATCAGGTAGTGGACTGTGAAATAAAAACGGTCATAAAGTGAGGAAGGAGCAAAGTTATTAAAAAAAATTGATCATGGGGCTGATAGGTCAGGCACTGGAGGCGGAAAGCTCTCAGGAGAACTAACCAAAGAAAAGAAACAGGAGGGCTGGTTCCGGATGAAGTCTGTAACGCGTTCTTGCTGGTACTTTCCATTATCTGTTCCCTTAAAGGATTTCTGAAGCTCTAACATATTTAGTTAATGTAGACTGGCCACCCTGTGATCTCCTGTGAGAAGGTGAATATACAGATGCCAAATCCAACATTTGCTTCCAGAGACAAATCCAAATCCATCACATTAGGCAGCGGCGGCATGCGTCTGTTTGCTATCTGACTGCGAGCATCACATGTGGTTTTATCATCTGCAGCCAGCTCTGAGCTTTTCCCTCCGTTAAGCAGCTGCGACATCATCATCATCACAGTGATTCTCAGCTGTTGTGGAAGATCGCTTGACCCCTCCCCCGCCTCCCCCTTACTCCCTCCATTTTCTCCATCTTGCCAGTGCTGCTGATGCAGCCATTTGGCAGGAAGCCACATCAGTTTGTCAGTTGTGCCCATAAATATAAACAAGGCATAGGAAGCATTTATGGCGTCCCTGCCGAGGGCCAGGGATGTGCCATGACATCATCATGCCTCGGATGATTGGTGGAAACTCTCAGGTTGTATTTCATACTCTGGCACATTGGAGGAGAATGGGGTTGTAATTAAAAAATATTACTGCGAGCATGGCTGCGTGATCTTAATTGGCACCATATGAGACAGTGGTGGTGCACACGGACTAATACAGCAGCGGTTTAAATCATGTGGACTGGAGCAGTGGGAGCAAGAGGATACTTCGCATTCTTTCTCTCTCACTGGTGTCAACAGACCGTCGACTGTGTAAAGACTCAAAAAGGATTTATATTGAGATTTGCTGCTGAATGCTTTGTGTACTTGTTAAAGATAGCTGAGAGATTTCAAGGTGTTTTGAGTTTTCATATATTCAGTTCAAACTCTGTGTTTGTTGTCCCTGGCAGAGGGCTCCACCTGGACTTTCCCCACTCTCCCTTCAGCGCCATCTACGGGGTGCCCATTAACAGCCCTGGGACCCTGTACCCAACAGACCTGCCGCCCCCATATGAATCTGTGGTGGGGCAGACCCCTGCCAGCCAGGTGAGATCGTTTCTCCTTAAACACAAGATGTGTATGGGAAGCTGAGTGCATGGCAACAAATATGATATACCTTGCTTATGGTTCACACTCATGTTTTCATAGGAGCAGGAGCAATGAAAAACCTGGTTGAAAATCGATCTTATCTATAAATGTCCTGTAAATTGTAACTTTTCATTTTTCTCATGTCATTGTCTTCAGAAAGGTAGATTTAAATAGATTAAGCCCGAGATTTGAAATTTGAAATCTATCTTATCATAGACAGTATGTCTAAATCTAAAAGTGAATTTGAACAACTCGTGTTATTTCTAAAGAGCTGGTCAGAATGTTTGATGTTATTAATTTTCCTTCATTTATTTACTGGTGTAAATGGCATTTCCACTGTAGGGTCTGTCCCATTCATTTTGATGGTGTGTACATATCCTGAAAATGGTCTGAGCTTTTTTCGGGCTTCACTGCATCTCATTGTTCCCAATTAAAAATAACTGCCTGTGATTTGAAAGCAAGTCTCCCTCTATCCTCTATTATATTCATAAACTGCTCTGTCTCCTAATCCCCTTTTTCCATTACATGTGTTAAATCCCTGTAGTTGTATTCACATCCACTTTGAACCATGTCCTTCGGAAAACACCAGAGGATTTTCTTGCCTGCCAAACAGTTGCTTTGAATAACCAATGGAAGTAGGCAGTGATCGATTGATTGTGTGAAGGGGCAGAGGAAAGTCAGGAGATGATTTCAGGCTTCAGCGAATAATTTGGCAAACCGTGTTACATGAACATATACGTGTAATGTGCGGCACCTTGAAGGGGACATCACTGACGCTAATTGAAGATTCTGATTTAAGCTGATGGTGTGGTTTTCTCCCGTGGTACACCTGACATCCTGTGACAGTGTTGTGGGCTTACAGAGCCCTCTACAGACAAAAAGTGGTATGGAAGATCTTCCATGCAGTCTGCATTATTATGCAATGAAATATCCAATGTGAAATGAACTTTCTCTCTCCGTCGTCTTCCTTTTCCACTCAGAATGATTTGATTTGAACAGTGTTTATACTTTATCTTTACAGGTCACAACCAGCATCGAGCAGCAGGCCACTGGGTCCAGTTTATGTGAGAGAAACACCACTGCAGGTCTCAGCACTCAGGGTAAAGACGATGAAGGTTCAGTGTCTTGTGTCGCAGTAGATTTGCTAATCCTGTTTTTTTTCTCCTCTGTGTTTTCAGCCTCAGTGGACAGTGCATCACTGATGGTGTCCGAGGTGGCTGATCAGGACCAGACCTGCTCCTCAGAGGACTTGTGCTCCCTGGAGGTGCAGGGCTCTGACTCCTCTCCTTACGGCACGCCCCACACTGCCCCCACTGACGGAAGCTGCACCAGCCTGGAGCTTTGTACGCGTGACCCGTCCAGGTGCCATCGCGGCTTGCCTAACATGGACGCTCGCCCATGTGACACCGGATACAGTGAGTCTTCACAGACCCAGGAGTCTCTGGAACGCTCTCCAGACTGGTCTTCAGAAAACTTTAGCAATCTGGACCAGGAGGACTCCGCAGACAACACGCATCCCTGTGAGGAGCTCAGTTCCACGGTGCACATCTGTGACGAGCTCGCCTCAGCCAAACATTTACCAGAGGAGCCGCCTAAACCGCTGACGCACTCTCTCATTAAAGCACGAATGATGAGCAGGAAGCTCATGCTCCCTGTTGCTATCCCCCCACCGCCTCAGCCTTGTTCCCCCACCTCAGTGGCTTCCTCTGGTGGAACGTCAGCCATCAGCCCCTTGGCTCCTTCTCCCTCCCCTTCCCCTCCGAGCAGACCACGCGGCCCCAGGCTGTGTTTCAGCGTTTGGTCAGCCTCTTCGACATCACAACCCCCCTCTACCTCAGCTCAAAGTGGGTACTCGCCCTCAGAGAGGCCTCGGGTGCTGCGAGCAGCCAGGAGGTACCGCAAGCTGGCACGCATTGTCCGCTCCACCAGTGACCCTATCTCCTGCTCCTCTGCAACAGGAAGTAAGTGTGTTCTGTTTTATTTTGTTTTGTATACTCTCTCTTTTTTAACACATACACATCAAAACTTAAGCTTTTTTTCTGACTTTGTTTGGGTACTGATGATTGATAATTAGTGGCATTGACGTACAACAGGGCAGGATCACTACCCAGTCAGTGCTGTCTTGGTCCACACTCAGTGTTTGTCTCCCTCTGCAGGAGAAAACAGTGGCTGTGCCTTGTCCACTAATCCTGCTGCTGCAGCTTCACCTCATACGTCACCAGAGCAAGGTACTGACATCCAGGCTGGGATGTAACAGCGATCACACTAGGATTTGAACCACCAACCTCTGTGCTGCCCCCACTGTTACATTATGTCATCTGATATATTGTATATGAATTAATATCAGTAAATAATCTTCAGTTGATTTTAACTTGATTTCAACTGTGAGCTGATGATAAAGTGTGCTCAGACTCTGCCATTGGATATAGACTTGATTATAAGAGAAACGTGTGATTAATTGAATTCAATATTTTGACAGTCTGTGTTGTGTTTTATCTTCAGACTCATCAGCAGCGGTCGATGGAGCTAAACCAGGTCACTTATGTGTTAGGAAGCAGCAGAAAGAGGACAAGAAAACTGACATCCCCCTCAAACCACAAGCCCTGCACACAAACTCCTCCCACGAGCGCCCACACTCACTGGCCGACCTCAAGATGTACAAAGACACCAAAATATTGGTTGCAAAGTTCCTGGAGCATTCAAACTGCAGTCTGCCCCCTGAGGTGCAGCAGGTCGTCAACAATATCAAGTGCGTCATCAAATCAGATGAGAAACACATGGAGGAGGCCATCTACAGTGCCAATGTCATAGATCAGGTACCATTCTAGTCTATTATATGGACAATAAAACATGGCAGCAAATGCTAAAGTATTTTCTCTTTCTGAATTTCTTCTTCTCAGGTGATGACCCAGCGCATCATCGGCAGTCCCAGAAAGCGAGGCTGCGAGGACCTCCACCTCCAGAGCTGCGGCGCTTTGAGCTCATCGCCGTCCCCTTCCCTGTGCCGTCCCAACCACCTCCAACAAACAACCAGCACCTCCACCAACCCACTGGACTCCCCCTCATCTGAACAAAGCCTTGAGTACAGAGAGACTATTCTCTGACCTTCCTTCCAACAAAGACTGGGGTGAAAATTCTGAGGGCATTTCAGGGAGCAGGGGTTGCAGGGGTCTATAGAGTAATCGGACACAATGAGATAATTTATTTGTTCAGTGTGACAGCAGCATAGGCAAACTGAAATGCTCTCACGTTGTATCTCTTAGTGCCCTGTGAGACCGTGCCAAGTCATCAGCAGAAATGGTAGCACACTCAGACTGAGCCTGCCAGAGTCTGTAGAGGCTTCTTTCTCATCAGAAAATCAAAAGAATGTTTCTCCCTCAGGGGATCTTTTCTACCAAGTCTCATCTCTTCAAAAAAATGTACAACTGGTAAGTTTGTGATTGAAAGTATTCCTCTTGTCTTCATGTGAAGCATAGAGAAATATTGTTTGTATTAAACTGTGAACTGAACCGATGACGTGTTGCTCGCCATCGTTTGCAGACTTTGTGGAACTGTTGCTGATTGGGTGGTAAATATTTTGTGGAGTCACTGGTTTCAAAAACATCACAGATGTGGATTATTTAACTTACCTCATTGTGTTGCGATTCTTTTCAGTGTTACAATAAAATCTGAGTTTGTATCTGGTGGTTTATGTTCTCATTTAAATAAATAATAAATATTTAAATAATGTTAATTCAGGTAATATTATCAACAGGATAACATTACTATCAGGACAAACATGGCACCAAATATTATGTTTAATATTATTCGATAATGTAGCTTTTTATTCCAGGATTGACAGCTCTTACAGCCTATCCAAAATATTACTAGATAAAGCCTCATTTCACTGTTAAGTTACATTTCCCAGCCAACAAGCTACTTCCGGTCTTTGTTATTGTTTTAGTTGCCATTATGAATATTGTTTTCATAGTGATATATCGCTTTCTCACTACGAGGCTGTTGATTTCAAATCCATTTTAAATTAGTCTGGACTTTAATACTACACGTGCCGACCAAAGCGACAAGACGCCAAAAACACTTTCTCCGTGCTGCTAACGCGAGTGCGTACTCTTATTCTGGAATACGGGTTCACCTCCATGGCGGAAGTGGCAGAGGCTGCAGCTAGTCTCGCTCAGGGCAGACATCACGCCTGCTGTCCAGGGGCTCGTGGAGATCTGGATTGAAAAGCGTGCAGATCTGTGATTTGCGGGATTCGGTTGATTGTGCGGCAGCGGGTGTTCTACCCGGAGGGGACGCCACTTGTTGTCGTGGGGCTGAAGCTGTTTGTGTTGTTGCATCCACCGCTGCTAGCTAGTTGCTGGTTAGCCGCTGGTAGCTAACACCAGGTCTGACACTAGAGCCAGCAGCGGAGGTGGTCTGCGTGTGAAGAGCCACGCGTGTTCACTTGAACGTGCGGGGAGTCACGAGAAGAAACGCGTTGGCTGGATGCTAACGTCGCGCAGCTAGCTGTGTGTGGTGTGTGTGTGTGTGTGTGTGTGTGTGTGTGTCCGTGCGTCCCCTGCCACGGAGCTGCGTCGCTGTCCACGTCTCTCCTGCCGTGTGTAACGTTGCCAGCTGAGCTAGGCCACGTCCCCGCGGGCGTTTTTCACCCGCTGACACAGGAGGACGGAGCGGCTGCACAGAATATGCCCAGTGTGCGGAAGGGGGGAGGACAGTGACGCTCGGTAGACATGTCTTCCAGCTTCATGCGTGTCCGCGTGTAGTGTTTGTATTTCGCCGCATATGCGCCGGGCATGTCACGTAGACGGATGTGTTTGACGCCGGGAGAGTAGCGCGCTCGCTGGGCTCCGGAGGCTGCGGCAACGACACAGAGTTACGTTACTGGGTATTTTCAGTGGGGATGGTTGGGTTTGGCGCAAACCGACGAGGAGGCCGCCTCCCGTCCTTCATCCTGATCTTCCTCATGGTGATCATCGCCGTGCTGTCGTTCAACTACTGGACGGTGTCCGGCAAGCACGGCCGTCTGCTGGACGAGCTGGTGGAGGTGCAGACGCAGGTGAAGCGCACGGACGCGGCGCGGAGTCGGCTGGAGAAGCGCAACTCGGAGCTGATGGTTCAGGTGGAGACGCACAGGAAGCAGATCGACCAGAAGGATGGAGACTACAGCGTCCTGGAGGGCAAGCTGCAGGCCCGGGAGGCGCTCATCAAGAGGTGCGCGGAGGAGAAGGTACAGATCAGCATGGGTGTGGTGGAGTTGACTTCTGGTGTCTGACATGTTGGAGGAATGTTTACGACACAAGCGTGTGAGGAAAGTTTCCACAGACTTTCTGTGGGCCTCTCCCTGCCAACGTTAGAGAGACACTTCAATGAGAATGTAGCCATCCATTGTCACAGAAGAGCATACGAATAGATGTAGAATAGTATGTAGTTCACTGCAGCAACAAGATAGGTGCTTTATTCATCCCAAACTTGGAAATTGTGGACAAGAACTCTTTTGTCTTGTCATAACTTTGGTCATATCAACCAGCCCCTCTTGGGTCGACTGTTCTGTCATCTTCTGAAACATCCCAGGGGAAATCTTTTTGCATTTGATTTGAACCAACAGCATTCATGTTTGAAACTTAAATAAAAAATATTCTAATTTGATCAATTCATCCGTCATATTTTCTGATTCATAAACGTAATAAAATGTTGAGCAGTATGCATATTTTAACTTTGATTGCTATTAAAATGAAGTGATGAGGACACAATGACAAAGCAGGTTCTTTAACACGTATCTTGCATGCAGCTAGGAAAAGACACCATCACACCACAATGTTCAACAACTTAAAATATAGATACCGCTTTTGTGTTCACACTCTCATATCTGTATTATATTGCTCTGATCTCCTTATTCTGTATGAGAGGGAGTCTCGAAAACCAAAAGTTGTTGAGTAGCTCATGGATTGTATTTTTGAGACCATTCAGCTGTTTAAAACAAGGACGATCATCATTGTTATGAAGAGGATAATGGTGCATATCGAAGAGATGTGGTACCTAATGGCAGAAGATAAATGCACCTCAAGACTCTGCACAATCTCATCCACGTCAGCACCTCTTTCACATGAGGTCTGTTCCACTAACGCAGCGTTTCTATGTAGAGTCACAGCTCATATATGAAGTGTTTGAATGTCACTTAAGGTGTTTGGAGAAATTGATTGGTCATGGCGTTTCACTGCTCCTTTAAATCTCAACCACTTAAGTCTTTAAGTGCAGAAGAGAGAGGCTTGACATGTTTGTCTAAATGACTCTGCCTGGTCAATCCACACAGAAGTGTTTTTATATTATCTCCAAATCCTAAACTAAAGCTGCATTACATCCACACTTCTCTATGTCTCACCAGTCTCCTGATACTTTATATGATGTACTGAAGATGTGATTTCATTTTCTATGCAAAGCAACAGAAATAATTTAGCTCCATTTCTTCAGAACTTCTTTATACACAGACATTATGCATCGCTCCTCTGTATGCCCCACAAGGCTCTTCCCATCTTTAGTCCGACACAGTGGCCCCAGCCAGCAATTCACTGTCTTTTGTCTCCCAGCACCCCGTGAGCACTGACTGGTGTGTTCCCAGCTGCCCTGGCAGACGTTTAAACAACACATGAGGGGCACGTTTTCATCTGATTTGCATCCAGTCTGACTTTCCTTATTTCTCCTGGACAGGCTCACATTTGTTTGTCTTTGTCCCCATGTTCGGTTTAGCATCGTGGACAATCCACTTCTGGCCTCCCGTATCCGCATGACGTCCCAGGAGTGGCGGCATATATCACTTTAACTAGACGGAGAGGATAATGTTATGCCTGTGTGCGCAATCACAAGCAGCTTCACTGAGAGCGAAGGTTAGATCATGAATTGGCAAATGGTCGAGAACACTAAAAGAGCTGTTGCCTAAACTCATGAAGTCACTAAGGGCTGGCCTTCATTTACGATGATGTTGAGCAACAGTTTACAAACACATGAGAGCATGCAAATTATAAAACAACTATATGTAGACACAGTTAATGAGAATATGAGACACATTTACCGTTAAACCAGATGGAAACAGAAGCTGGATGGTTTGTGGTCATGGATCCTAACTTGAATACATGTCTGGTGCTTTGTAAAGAGTTCCCGGTGGTCCGAGCTCAGAAAGTAAAAGCAGGTCCTCCCAGCTCGGCACAGATGTAAATGCCATCCAGAGAGAGCCAGTCATCAGAGACTGAATTTGATTTGATCCAGAGCACCAGTCGAACAAAGAAGCAATATGAAATGACAGATATGATATAAGAGCCTAGCAGATAAACAATGCCCATCACGTCTCTCAGACAAATGAAACCACAAACTTCTCCATGCAGGATGTAATGAGGAGTCCTAGAAGCATCTCCAGTGATGCACCCGGAGGGCAGAGCAGCATCCAAGGACTTTAGAGTGGAAGTAGAGTTCTGCCTGTAAGTCACATTAGCCTTTCTCTACAAAAGATTAGGAAAACAACCTTTTTTTAGTTTTTTAGTTGTCCCAAAATTCCTTGTCAGATCAGAAACCAGGCATATGCACCTAAACTATAAAGTTATCATTTGTATATAATAAAAAAGTAAATGTTTAAGACTCAATACATACTTTCTTTCAGGAAGTAATGAAAACCACAGAGATTGCCTTTGAGCAGAGTAGAGCCGGTGACCTGTGGACATAAGATGACTACAAGCTCTTTTGTGTTGTGGTAGTAACTCAAGCATCCGGGTTCTTGTGTCAGTAATCATGATAGTGAGAATGCGAGTTGAATAGCAGTTGTTCCACTCCTTTCTTTTGTCAACAGCCCAACCCTGTTTCAACACAGTCACAGTACAGACCCTGACAGGCCTGCAGTGCAGGGAAACTAGGGGCTGTGGAGTTTTGAATGGCTTCCACTCAGGACAATAAACATATTGAAGCCGATAGATCTGAGTGTACTGCCAGACAAAATCTCTTGCCATAAGTCCCAAATAGAAAGATGTTGGGAGCAAGGTACAACGACGTGAATACATTGATTGAGTGAAGCTTCACTCCTGTTCTCAGAGCCACACAGATCAGGGTCCTGATGGATGCAGAGTAATGTGACTAGAGTCTCTGCATCCGTGTCTGCTTTTCTTTGTCCTTCGAGGGCGGTATCTGTTTAACCAGGTTTGTTGGATCACCTGTCCTTGAAGTTTATCTTATTTCACTGGTGGTAGTACTTCTTCAAATAATGCTGAAAGATAAACACCGACAGCTGTGTTGAGTAAAGGAACGGGGTGCTGTGTATTGTAGGATAAACCCAGGGAAAAGCTTGCAGCAGTCTGCGTCGCCTTGTACTTGATAAACCCGTACTGTCAGTCACAACGAACCTGGGATGTCGCCTCTTCTGAGAGCTGACACGTTATCTGAAGAAACCAAAGTAATCAATACTAATTCAGGAAGAGGTGTGTTGTTGCACCCGAATACATCGACAACTATCACACAAGTTTACAGATCCTTTGCCATGGCAGCGCCTGATGCTTTACATCATGTCCCCTCAATTCAAGAGTTAAAACTTAATTTGAACTACATTTTAAAGCAGGAAGTTTTAAGTTTTTTAAAATCCAATTAAGTAACCTTTTGCTTCCTTATTAACATGTGTTAGTGTAATTTCCCTGCCCCAGTAACTGGGTCAAGGTTCAGCATGTATTCTGTGTTTGTGAAGTGAAGCCTTCATACACAGGAAAGCAAGGCAAACCTGCTCGGCCTGACATTGTTCACTGTTGTTGAGAGAACCTGTTGTGCATCTCTTCAATTAACGGCTATAGAAGAGTCTGCATTCCAACAGCTTCCCCTCCTTATTCCTGAACCTGAATGTTTCCCCTCTCATCAGATGAAGCTGCAGGGTGACGCCTCGGCCCAAATGACAGAGATCCAGCGGCTGGAAGGTAGGAGGACTTCAGCCTTGTCTGGCCAGCAGAGGGCACTCTGAGACCCTCTTGTAAAAAAACGCGTCAATGCTTCTATTGGACTTTGTCTCCAAGGTATTGTGTCTTTGTGTCACGCTGAACAGAGCAGCTAAAGGAGTTGAAGCAGGAGTTCATAAAACAGGAGGAGCAGCTGAGAGAAGTGAAGAAAAATAGCACCACGTTGGAAAGAAAACTGGAGTATGAGAGGTAAATTACGCTTTGCAACTTCCTGTCAACGTTCTCCCTACTTCAGACAACCGTGACCTAACGTTTCCATCACATTTGCATTAAACCTCTTCAGTTGAAGATTAACCTCGATGAGGATTGCTCATCCCAGATAACTCATATGAAGTATGTGTTCACTAGTTTACAGTGTGGCCGTCAGATAGCACAACTGAAAGATGAGTATGATGAATCCAAGAAGATCCTGGAGCAAGAAACCTCAAAGCTGAGACAGGTGAGTGCTGATGAAATCTTTACATCCACTCATAAGTTAATGGTTAAAGGCAGCATTCCCTCCTTGCCTTAAGACACGGATCATGATAGGAGCAGTTATACTCAATTATTTTAATTCATGCTCTTAATTTGTTTATATTTTTTCAGAGTTTGATTAGCGGTGTAGTGGCAGGGAGACGTGCAGATGGAGCACCTGGCCTTGATATGGTTAGAGAGCGCCACACGGTGGCCACTCGCCAGCACGACAATAATGATTTAAAAGGTACAGTGGAGGCGATTGAGTCAAGCATGGCCGTCCCTCCTGTGATTCTTTTTTCTGTTACTGTTTGTATGACTCTGTTCCTAGAACCTCATGAAACTGTCCTTTCCCCAAGTCATGCTCTGTCTCCTCTGTTACAGAAGACATGGGGAAGCCTGGCAGTGATGCTGGCATGCCTGGTATTGAAGACAGCGAGGTGGGAAAAATCGAGGACGTGCAGTTTGGTAAGCAGACTGACTCCTTCATGTATTTAAATAGAAATAATTCTGAGGCAAGTAAAACAAAATTTCTCCCTTCTCTTTTTATTTTTTTTAGCCTTGAAGAAACCAGCCATCACTAAGAAGCACGACGAGGTCCCCGATGTGGTTGTTGGCGCCGGTGCCGGACCTGGAGTTGGGGCCGCTGACGGCCCTGGAGTCCAGGGTCTGTCTCTGGACCAGCCCAGGCTGCAGCAGGACAAGGTGGAAGTCCAAGCTGTAGTGGTTGCACCTCCCAACATCATCAAACAGGCGGACAAACCAATAGTGTTTGAAGAGGACAACAAGGCAGGTATCAAGGCAGACGAGCTGGGAGAAGAGCAGAGACAACTTCGAGGTACAGCATGCATCACAACAAGCTTTTCCTCAACTACGCTTCATTGATAATAATTAGGAATATTTAAAAGGCATTAACGTTCATGATCTTTGTTTTTCGTGTTGTAGCTCAGTAGATGTAACAGAATATTGCATCTCTTGATATGTGCTGTCTGCATACAGCAACACCTAAGTCTGTCTTACTGTCAGCTCCAGATAATGTCAAGGGTGAGAGCGAACACTTGAGAGGTCTTGCTGTGCCCCCCAACCCTGCCCAGGCGTCCAAGCACATCCAGCCTCACCACCAAAAAGACCTGGTCCCAGCAGAGCCAGTACACCACCGTCAAAGTGAGTGTTCGTGCACAGACACAGAGAATACTGTAACTGACTAGAGATGCAGCAGATGGAGGGGTATCTCTCTTATTGACGATTACTGTAGAAGTGATGCGGGGTAAAGAAAATCAGGCATACGAAAACAAATTGCTAGGATCAAAGCTGTTCTTGTGTGCTCTGCCTTTGTGCTGCCTCTCAGCTCTCTCTACTGTGTGTCAACTCGGAGAGTAAAACACAGTTACGGTGTTGGGCTCTCTGTGTTGATTTAGCCCATTGCTAACTGGTCACACATTCACTTCTACAAAGCACATGTTCAGTGTTAGAATATCTGAGCAGCTGTGTGAATGTAAGTCTCGTCTTGAATATGGAACACTGTTGAGGCGTAGAGCGAGGGCTCAGTTGCAGAGGAGAGGAGACAAATGACACACACCTGGCTCCCAGATGACCCTGTCCTGCTGCCTGGCTTCTGCTTCGCTCTGCCGCTTTTTATTCTCCCTGTTTTCAAATGTTCTTTCATCTCCCTCGCACATCCATCTCACCCTCCGCAGCTCACGGCATTCTTGTTTGTTTGTTTTTTTCACCACTCTTCTGCATCCAATCACTTTATTCTTGCATTCCTTAATGGTAAATTCATCCCCACCAGTTCTCACCTCTGGCAGTGTCAGAAACTGAGCAAAGACGAGCTGCGTGAAGAGACTGCATCTCTAGTCCCACCCGGTGCTGTCTCGATCAGAGGTGCCATCTCAAATCTGTGCAGCAACAGAACCCTATGATTTTATTAGGATGCCCATCAGCTGATTCCGAGCATCAGCTTCTCTTCCTGATGTCCAAACTTGATATTAAAAACAGAAACATGACGTCTGTTGAGCCCACAGACTGTAGATATGGATGATGAATCTTCCTCCTGTGCCCTGTTTATATAGCCTCAAATAACTAATGAAATCTAAACTTCTCACATAAACGAAACATGAACACCTAAGGAAATAAATTCATCTGACTGTTTGGTGTTCTCCTCAATTAACCTGGGACTGTATTATTTAATGAGTTTTCTAATTTAACACGTGCAAACCATTGGTTTTATGGCTTATTTAATGATGTATGGAAGTTAAAATAACCACAAACTGGCCTCTGCTATGATGCTTTGCTTCAGTTGAGCAGTTTGGGAAATAAATTTTAGAACACAAAGTAAACATGATAGGATTAATGCAGCACTGATTGATTAGACTGTAGAGATAATTAAACCAATAATGAGATTAGTGCTACTGCGGAACCCCTTTTGTTTCCACTCAGTTCTCTGCTCTCAAGTTCATGATTGACTTTCCTTTTCCAACTGGAAGACTTTTTGTCTTTTTTTAATGCCTGTGTATCCCTTCACCTCACTGTCTTTATCTTTTCCCACATTCTGTATACAATCACTTATCCCTTCATGCATTTATTATGCAGTGTTTCACCCATTCCTCCCTGTCTCCCTTCAACTGCCTCCGCTTTCCCTCCCCTCCTGATGAGGCCCTTCTCTGCCTCCTGCAGGCCGGTTCTTTGATGAGAACGAGTCCCCAGTAGATCCGCAACACGGCTCTAAGCTGGCGGACTATAATGGGGATGATGGGAACGTGGGTGAGTATGAGGCCGACAAGCAGGCCGAGCTGGCCTACAATGAGGAAGAGGATGGTGATGGTGGGGAGGAAGACGTTCAAGGTGAGCCAGGCTGGGGGACTGGACTGCCCGTTCAGATGTGTATCCTCCATTCCGCCCTTGCTCCTTCCCTCCACCCCTGTCCTGCTGCTGCCCCCTGCATTTGTCCTGACAGTTAGAGTAGCTCACAGTACCCTGAGTTGGGTCCCTGAATCCATCATAAACTGTAGATGTGCAAGAATAATGACAAATTCCTTCAGGGTCAAACCAGAGCTGCTCTATATGCAGTCCAGTGAATTGTGTTAATCATTTTCCATTGTACAGACACAACAATCTCTGTTGTGTTCAGGGAAAACCTGACCCAGGAACTTGCGGTTCTGTGAGAATAATTCAGCCATATTGTATTTTCTGTCCTGCCTGTGCTTCTTTTTAGCTGTACCACCTGTCTGTGCCCACCAAACATCTGACCCACATCTAGACCAGTAGATAAATATAGCTCGCTGTGTTCGTGAATGTGTCTCTGTTCTCCTTGAAATATTGAAATGCATGCCCGTGTTTTTTTTTCTGTGTTGTGGTTGTTTCCCATGAACTTGAATATTTGATTAGAGTGTGATCTTTGCTTTCATCCATCTTTAAAAAAAACAATTAGTCATTTCTACCCTGTGATTGGCTGTGATTCATTTTTTATGTTTAACTTTTCTGTTTGGGATCAACTCATGAAAAAACTTTTCTTGTTATACAGAATAATGACCAATATATCCAACAGAGTCTCAGATAAATACATTGTGGCTAAATCAGATTTATTTACAAACGACTAGATGGATGCAAAGCTGAAAAACATCACTTCAGCTGAAATACAGATGTGCAGAGATGAATTCAAAACAATGTAATTAGATCTAATACCATTTTATTTGTCGGAATGTGCAGGTATAAATGTGATCAGACTGATTCAGAGGACAAACTGTAGTTAATGACTCATGTACACTAACTTGTTTTATGATGCAAGGGTGGGGTATGGTTACAGCACTTTATTTATGTACATTTTTCTATGAATTAACCTCTAATATTATTTAAATGTCTTTTTTTTACAGATGATGAGGATCGTGACATGCAAGGAGATCGGGCGGTGGATTATGGAAAAAGACATCAAGCCATTGACATTCTTTGAATGGGAACTCATACAGCTGTAACTCATTAAACACATTCAGACCTGCCTCTACAACCAAGGTCTCTCTCAACAAGATAGTTTGAACATCAGTATGTTTAAAGAATTTCAAAGGTGCATCCTCAATGTCATGCGCTGCTCAGACATTACAACTAATGAATTAATTCTGAATAACTTAACATATGAAGAAGAAGGAAAACATGGCATCGTCCAGAGCCGCTCTTGATTTGCCAGTGGTTCTACGAGATGAGATGCTGTACATTGACTGTTGAGTTTTGTTACTTGATACCGGCCTCGGATCGTCACGGATTTGTTTAAATGAGTTCTGATGACTGGGATCTGAACTTCGAGGTCAAGGTGTTTTTTTTGTTGTTTTTTTTTTTGCTACTTTTCTTTGCAGGTCTCTGACATCATAGAAACAAACTCTTTACTGGAGATGTTTATCAAAGAGACTAACTTGGCATTCTGCCTTTCCAACATAATTTTGGGACTTTAACAGTGAAGACTTTTTTTTTTTTTTTCTTTTTCAGGAATGGGATTACATTATAAATGCCAAGGACTCTTCTTATGGCCTATTAAATTGGGTTTTTTTCTTTGTGACAGACACTCCAAAGTGCTCCTCATTGTTTTGTTTTCTTAATGATACCATTGCATGCAGTCAAAACCTTTTATTAATCAAAGTAAGTAAAATACTGATGCATAAGCAATACTTAGAGCAATGTTAGTATCCTCCGCCATGTGCCAAGATGACCTGAGCACATATGGAACTGATATACTGTACACATGCTCCCATTAATGAAGTCTCCTGTACATACTGTAGTTGAGCTGTTACCATTTGTACTGAGGAGAAGACCAAGTCCTTGTCCTTAGGGAAATCGGTTTTGTTTCTGCAGCCAGGTACACAGATTTCTTCTGGAAAGGCAGATTGAATGTAATTTAATTTTATTAAAGGTGATGCTTCCTGTCATTTGTCAGTTCTGATTGTGCTTCATAGTCATTGTAGATGTGAAACACGACAGGTAAGATGGGTTTAGTCTGGTGATACAGCTTCAACAATAAGAACAGTCGGCTGCTTTCTAAGGACAAAGACTGTCATAGGTGTCCAGCTCCAGGATGCCTTCAGTTTCCCTCTGTAAGAATGAGGAATCTGTTGAGTATAAGCAGCTGGGATTGAATAAATGCCCGATCGATTGTTATCTCGTGAGGAACAAGTCATGTAATGTTTGTTTACTAAAGAGGAGGCACACAGATCAATCAGCCCCGGGAGGAGAAAAGACGAGTGGTCGTCTTCTGGGTGCATACTGGTGTTTTTGAGAGGTAAGGGGGTGTGTCTGTGTCCCATACGGGTATCTGCCTCACAGAGACGGAGCAGAGGCGGGAAATGGCGCCTGGTAACACAACGGTGTGTCATTTCGGAGACGGCCCTTGAGCAGATACAGAGAAAAGTCGGAGCGGATCACGAAAACAACCACAGCCTCAGTCGTGATGGTCGATCGCCGCTGAGTCGTTACCCCCGGACACCGCGGAGCACCGTAAAGTGAGTCGCTCACGTTAACCTTGGTCGTGCATTCGTCTCCCTCGGCTTGCGGTTTATGTAATGTTGGCTAACGACAGGATAAATATTTTCCTCCTCTCGCTTGTGCACATCTGTTAGCCCGGAGCTGTTTTACCAGGAGGCTAGGTTGGGCTGACGCTAAGTTAGCCGTGCTAAGCTAAGTTCCCAATGCTAAATCACGGCCTACATCGAAGCCTGGCTAATTGCAGGTCGACGCGATATATTGGTGTGTTTTATTTACAGTTTGTCATTGATGAGCAAAGTGTAAATACGACAGTGTGCAAGGTTTATTTACCCTCTCAAATCAGCAGTGTCGGCAAACTAGCCACATGCTAACTCTGTAGCTCCCACTGAGGCTAGCGGCGTTTAAAATGGCATTCCTGAACTGAAGTTTGCTAGCTGCACATAAGCAAGCTAACACCGTCCCTTCCATGTATCACCTTTCCAATTGGTGCCGTGTTGCTCGTGTTCAAACACTTAAAGCCAGGGAATGAAGTCATATCGATGTGTTTGCTCCTCCAGAGTAACACTGATCAGAACCATGTAGCATTTCAAAATGTCACTGTGCCCATTAGCTGTTTTGATTAACGAGATCTGATGAGTTTCGATGTCAAAACACCACAAACATGAAACCTCACATTAACAACAGAGTCGGACGATTCGCACCATGCAGTGAACTTCTTCCCACCGGCGATGTCCTTTAACGCAACGGGTTCATTTCATATTATTTCCCCTCAACTCGCGATGTCGCACTGGTTTGCTAGCGACCCGTTAGCATGTTTGGGTTCGCCTTGTCGAAATGCTAACGCTAGCCGAACGTCCGGTTCTAGCGATTTAACAACAAAGCGACACCTCGCCATGTCACCCGATGAACGGAACAGTGTTGCAACCGAAACCGACGTGTTCACACTTTCTGAATCCCCGGCACGTTAAACTCGACCTCTTGCGGTTCGTTTCGCGCAGCGTTAGCCTCTCCGTGCTAGCCGCTCTATTAGCCGCAACGCTTGGTAGCCTTGGTAATTGTGTGCAACATTCACTCTGGTATGATCCTAGCAACTGCTCCGGACATGTTCTGTGTTTACTTGGGTGTTTTATAATACGGCTATATGTATGCCACGTCTGGAGTCAACCCGGGCGTCGCAGCGGTTGTTACAGGGCGGACGTGCCGCTGTGCAAAGGGCCTGGCTGGCTGCTCCTCTGCGTCTTGCTAGCTGCCTCATACGGTCTCAGTGGCATGTTCTTATTTCCCGCTCACTCGCTCATACCAGGCTGTGAGTACAATCCTCGGTCCGTGGGTGATGTTTGGCAACGACCGTGTTATCATGCCAAACACGGACGAGGTTGGGACGCGCAGAGAGTAAGTCAGACATGCGCTTGATGTAGAATTTAATAAAGATCCCTGAGTGAAACCCAGATGTTCTGTCCCCACTGTGTGACCCGCGGGATCTTTATTCAGCAGCGCTACACGTTCCGTTTAAAATGTCCATGCAATGCAGTTCGCATTAGTCAAAGCTTACTATTGTACTAAATTTTCTTTCACTGTCAGACTTGTGAATGATTAAAACACACAAACACTGTAGCACGGGTACTTCCCTGTATTTTAGTTTAAATGGAAGCATGTAGAGAATTAGGTATATGCTTTGAACATACACAGAATTGGTAACAGGATGTTATCACAACTTCCCAGCCTGTGCAGTGGTATTGTGATTAGTACAACACTGAACTACAAAAGTTGCATGGGGTGCCAATTCAAAGTAGTTTAGCTGCAGCAGGGAGAGGGAACCTTTCCCTCCCCATTTACTGATATTGTTAGACAAGACAAATAAAGAAGCATTTCTAACCATGGCTGCTAAAACTTGCATCACAGATCAGCCCCTTTTTGGATGTCCTTTAACAACTTGTAGCAAGATGATGATGGGCATGCTTGTTCTGTGAGTTTGTATATGAATCTTAACTCTGTACCAACTTACCACTTTTAGATGTATCCCCTTTCACAAATATAATGATCTTAAATATTAAAAGTGGCATGAGCACATCTACTCAGAAACATGTTGTTCCACTTTTACTGCCTTTTTACTTGATGTTACTATCTACTTTTTGATTGTTTGTATTTGTTGTGTGGGATTGAGCAATAGTACTCACACCTCTGGTGTGTTCATGTATCCGCCTCCCTGGAAATGTAAAGCAGATGTAGTGAAGGACATTTTCAGTACACAGGACGTACAGGATTTATTCAGATGGTGCTATTGTGCGTGTGTAGGGCTCCTGACAGGTTCTGGATATGTCCGGACACATTTTCAGCCAGCTGCTGTTACATAAGTGCAAGGGGCTGGCATGCTTCACTGACAATTTGAGTTGCCTGTGAATAGTTTTTACTTTTCCCTGTACTTACTTGAGTACAATGCTGACCAATTAAGTCCCTCCACTCTGCAGAATGACAAGTGTTATTCTTACAGATTAGTTTGGGTTCAAAGGAGCAACATTTTAATGCGGGAATAATTGTTTTAGCTCCTGTACTTTAACTTTAACAGTGATCCTGCATGCACAAAGCAAGTAGTAAGGAGTGCTTGTGTAATGTATTTGTAAAGTAAGGTCCAAGGTAATGTGTGCTGTTTTTTTTATACTGTACGGATGGAAGTAGAGCCAGCTGTGGCTGCTGTGATGTAAGTGAAATGGGATCTTAAATGCATCCAGATGTCTACAGAAAATCTACCAGTGTTTCTCCAGTACTAACAGTTACTCCCCCACAGACTCATCCACTATTAACACAGTTGAAACTTTTGTTCAAACAACCTGTTTTTCCACTTGAGCAATGGAGTGTTTGCTCTAATTTGTTTCCTTGACTGTGCGCAGTTGTCTTAATTTTCTCTCTCTCGTTTCCCTGTATGTCCTTCCTGATGTGGGATTTTCTGAAACAGCCTTTCATGTGACTGCTAAAACAATGAGGCTGAGAATGCGTAAGGCGTCTCAGCAACCGAACCCCAGCGTGGCAAGCCGCCTGTCCAGGACCAAGCGGAGGCACTCAGAAGTAGAAGAGGACACTCCTCCTAGCGGAGGGCGGGGCTTATTCTCAACCATCAAAAAGTTCATCAGAGGAAATGCTGTTAAGGTAACTACCTCAAAGATTGGGTCAAGCTGTTTTTTTTAATGAGTTCAACTCAAAAAAGTGTAATGCCCCATCTGGAGGTTCTGAGATGCTGTGAACTGATCCTCTCCTGTACAAGTGGTTAGTTTAACAGTGGCAAACTTTCTGGCACTGTTCTCCTAACGGTGTAGCACGCGCTCTCCAGGTCTCTTGAGTTAAATACAGTCTTTCTTGCTGTAGAGTGTCGTGTTTCCCAAGAAATGTCTGGAGGAATGCAGCAGCTTGTCTGAGAAGTCGGACTTGAGTCTAATTTTAGCCTCTGGCTCACAGAGTTGGTGTGCAGGGACAGGAGGTAGTAACAAGTGGAAAAGTCAACTCAGCTGAAAGGAGCTTTTTTTTTTTCCTCTAAAGACACTGAGGATTATTGATGTTTAACACACTTTTTGTTAGTTCATGGTTTTCCAGCATTCCCTCATTAAATCTATGATCAAGAGGATTATCTTTGTTTTCACTGCCAATCGGCTTCTATTGTTTTAACTCTTGCAAATGATCAAGCCTTTTCACCAGCTTAATTACAACTGCTGAAGTTTCAAGACCCATGGCACGTTGTGTTGAACGTTCATTGCAGGATCTGTGTCACACTGCACAATGTCAATGTTGTGGCTTGTGATGTCTGGTAAATTATAGTGCTTCGATTTACTCGTGTTTTTTTTAAATACAGTTAAAATCCACATTGTTCAAACATTTCCCTTATTTGATGAAAAACAACACAAACACACATCAGTCAGTGTTTCCTTATTTGCAGCTGAAGATCCCAAAATATATTGATAATTTTTTAAAATGTGTTTTATTTTTTTATTTTCATCCTAGGTAGAGCAGGAAAGCCCAGCTAAGAAGACACGGCTCCACTGTGATGTAGACAACAACCTAATCTCCTCCACGACCCCGAACACAGACAGCCCGCGCAGGACTATTGGCAGGGTCGGCAGGCGAGGCTCCATCAATGGGCGTGAGTGCCACTCAAAAATAAGAAACTACTTGGCAATCACTCTGCAATTACTCGTCTTTATTTTCTACCTGTCTCTGTTAACCCTCACTTCTTCTCGGCAGAGGCAACCAATCACGACAGGAGTAAGGAGAAGCCCAACGGCAGTCTGGAGGAGACGACAGCCGTTGAGTTGTCCGCCAGTCCTCCAAGAACCACCCTTCTTGGGACCATCTTCTCCCCTGTTTTCAACTTCTTCTCGCAAACTAAAAATGGTGTGTTATTCCTCAGGAAACCTGTTTGTGAGAGGATGCCCACATGTGTATCTCTGAGTTTGTGCACGACACAATATAAGGTGTATTGTTAAAAGCCTGAGTTCATATAAACCCCCAGTAGTATGTCTTTCCTGTCATGTACTGTTGTTTACTATAGTTTTAGAGCAACCATAACATTGATTCTGTCTTTAATGTCTTAAACTGCTCAATCACATTTAGACTTATGTTTATTACCTGCTGGGTCTCTCAATTGCTCCTTGTCGTATTTGTTTCAGCCTCCTCTGGCTCCGACTCTCCAGACCAGGCGTTGGAGGCCGAGGAGATAGTCAAGCAGCTGGACATAGAACAAGCTGTAGAGATGCCTACCAGCACAGCCACATCTACACAAGAACTGTGTGCCACCACTAACTTCTACTCCAGTGTATCACAGCTGCCACCTCTGCGACCCCCCCACATCCCAGAGCCCTCACCCACAGCAGATGAGGGAGAGCTGGACGCTGACCTTCCACCTCTTACAGGTAGGGTTGTGTACCAAAACTTAGTGCCAATGTGGTGCTGGTTCTAACACCTCCGGTACCCACCGGACCGAGGAGCAGCATAGGAGCAGCTTAAGGATGCTGTGTGTTGCTGTGTGTGTTCCTGAACCCAAGTGACAATCTAGTTGCACCGAATCTTCTCCTCTACTATCCTGGTCTCCGAATAACACTTGAGGTTATCGCTACTTCACACCGTCAAAATACTGCAGTCAAGCTATCCAACGTTCGTTTTTCCATGGTCAAATCAGATGATACTCAAATTCGAGTGCCTGCGTATTCAAGCCTTTATGGTAAATGCCTTGAAATGATCCCGAACGAGCAGCCAGGCAGGAAAATTCACAGTCTGCCTCTGGTGTATGTCATTACATTCCTGTGTTCCTTTTCTATATCTCTTTGTTCTAATGCTTCTTTTCTTGTTGTGGTCCAAGCTCCAGGCTCCAGTCCAGAAATGGCCTATGTGGACTCTCCTCCAACTGCAGTACCTCCAGAGGCGTCCTATGAGGAAGACTGGGAGGTCTTTGACCCGTAAGTTCATCACTACAATGCTATACAATGACCAGACCCCTCTCAGTTCAGCACTTAATCTACAATATTGTTGTTTGACTTTTTTAATTGTCTCAAGTTTTATGTGATGTTTGTTTTTGAAGGTACTTCTTCATCAAACACGTCCCGCCACTGACAGAAGAGCAGCTCACCCGTAAGCCAGCCTTACCACTGAAGACACGCAGCACGCCTGAATTCTCGCTGGTCCTAGACCTGGTCAGTTAATGTATTAACAAAATAAATGATCTGTTGTAATTATTATGTTCCACATTCGAATAGTTTGTTATTATTTATTGTTTGCTCTGCAGGATGAAACGTTGGTTCACTGCAGTCTAAATGAACTGGAGGACGCGGCACTTACCTTCCCTGTTCTCTTTCAGGATGTCATTTACCAGGTCAGTGTTGCCTTTACTATGATACCACCAGAGGGAGCTGATGTCATTATTGTTAAAGGCATCATGTCCAGAAGCGTGATTCCAAAAATAGACACGGTTGAATCCCCAGTAAACAAATACCATAACAAAAGCTGTGGCTCTGACACGATGCGAAGGGTCTTAGCCTTCAATTTTCACCTTCTCTCTCGTGTCCCTCACTTAGCTGTGTCCCATGTTGATCTTGAAGGTTTGCTGACATGTTGTCTGGTGTCATGTGCAGGTATATGTGCGACTGAGGCCGTTCTTCAGAGAATTCCTGGAACGCATGTCTCAAATCTATGAGGTAATTATTATAATACCTGGCTTCCTCTGTTCAAAATGTTTTTTTTTTTTATCATCAGATCAGACACATTGACCTTTATTCTATTGTGTCTTTTGTAGATCATCCTTTTTACAGCCTCTAAAAAGGTGTACGCAGACAAACTGCTAAACATCTTGGATCCTAAAAAGCAACTTGTGAGGTATGGCGTGTTTTGTGTTTGTCTTTTATAAAAACACAGAAGGTGAATGAAAACGCTGAGAGCTCAGAAAACGTCCTGTGCAGCCACAGCGCTGGCATGTGTCGCTGTCGAGGTGTCAGTGTTGTGGTTTTTCTGAATTATTGATCACACTGACCTTGTCCCTGATTAATTTTTCTTCTTCTCTCTCCTTTCATTCCCTGCTGAAACCATAGACACCGGTTGTTTCGCGAGCATTGTGTCTGTGTCCAGGGAAACTACATCAAGGACCTCAACATCTTAGGCAGAGACCTGTCAAAGACCATCATCATCGACAATTCACCACAAGCCTTCGCATATCAGGTGAACGCCAGAACAAAACACGACACTGGGGGTTTTGTTTTAAGGGCAATTATTTTCCGATTCCACTGACGTAGTGTGCTTCCCTGATTAATTACCACAAAACGGACATTATTCACGTTGTAGGCCCTCAGATGGTTTTCCTTAAAATCTACTTCATTTTTATAAATGTAGAATTTATTTCTGATAAATTCAACCAGGTGTTTAATTTCAAGCAACTTCCTAGTCATTGATGGAAACAATTTCAAAAGTTTTCTAATGACACTGAAAAGCACTTTGAAGGCAGTTACAAATACAAAACTAGAATCACCCTGGAGAAGCCGATGTGGTTTTGTAATCCTGTAAACTAACAGACAAAGAAAAGCAGACGGGGAACAGGCCCTGATGGTCTCTCATGTGATGTTATTGACATTTTCTCTTGTCCTCAGTTGTCCAATGGGATTCCCATAGAGAGCTGGTTCATGGACAAGAATGACAATGAGCTGCTGAAGCTGGTGCCCTTCCTGGAGAAGTTGGTTGAGATGGTAAGATGTCTCCCTCTTCATTTATAACATTGATGTTTTAGTATCTCATTAAACCTAATCTAATTGTTTTGTTTCGTGTTTCTCGGTCTTGCCGGGCTTGTCAGGATGAGGATGTGCGGCCGCACGTTCGGGAGCGGTTCCGGCTTCACGACCTTTTGCCCCCAGACTGAATTTGACCACAGACTCTCTGAACAGGACAACGTGTAAAGACTCAAAGCAACATGTGTGTAAAAAGCCCCCGTTTGGATTACAAACTACAACATTGACCATTAATGTTAAAAAAAAAGTTAGCCTTTTCCCCCTTTTTGTTTGTTTGTTTTTAAACACATCATTGCTTAAAAATCTTTGAAAAGGAAAACGTTTTTAAGGATCTGGGAGACATTTTCTAAATCTCTAGATGTATAGATGAAAAGACACACGATGAACAAGCCCAGATAGACTCCTCTTTTCGACTGACTCTCCAGCTGTGGAGCCAGATGTTGTCTCCACACTAATTCCGAAGTCTTGGTGCTGGTTTAGCGGATATGAAAACGCCACCTGGCAAAGAGGAACTCCACACTGACCGAGTCCCTGAACCCAAACCAACTCCTGGTGCTCACGCTGTTGACACTGACGAATAACGACACTCTGTGGCTACAGACAACTTTCAGTGGGGATGACGGGCCTGTAAATCAATCTGCGCATGTGTGTATGTTTACTCCCAGCCACACACACACACTCTCACTGATTCGGTGTTTGGCAAACCTACAATCTGTAGCCTTTTAAAATCATATGCATTCCTCTGTAGCTGAGTCAAGTTTCTATTGTTGGTTGCAGTTTTTTTCTGGTAAAACTGGTGTTTCATAGTTTGTTTTTTTTCTAAAAAAAAAAAAAAAGGAACATTTCAAAATGTTTTACTTCTGTTGTAAGATATGGTATTTTAAAAGGGTCATGTAAGTTTTATTGGAAGCCTTTTTCCCCTCTGAGGAGAACATGGTCGCATATTGAAGAGTCCACTGCGTAGTCAGACGAAATGAATCGGGACTTAGTTTGTTCTCGTTCTAACAGTTAAAGGTTAAACCCGTGTGTTGGCTTCACTGTGGATACAACTTGGCTCCCTAATTAAATGTTAGGATTAAGAATCTTGTTACCTGTAAATCTACGTATTGTAAAGGTCTGAGGGCATTCATCTTCACAGTGGTGCATCAACGTCAACCTTTTCTTTATATTTTTATTTGATTCGTCATTTGTCTATAATCAGTGTTGTCTTTTTTCTTTTCTTTTTTTTTTTTTTTACTCCTAATCAAGTATTCTGGATGCGTCAGTTCTTCGGTTTCTTTTCTTTGTGACGTGTTATTCGATGGCTATGTTGGTAGCATAATGACTAATGTAGCACATCTCTGCCAGTGTGTCATGAAGTCTACCCCCTGGTAGAAATCTATGGCCAGACATTGTACCAGCCATCTCTGGCACCAGCAACATACTGTTTAAACTGTCCGCTCACTGCCCGTCTGTTTCATGCGTTTTTTACTTTTTAACCTTCCGGTTCGGTTTTTCTTCTGTTTAGCACAGTTGAAAGCATTATGTTAAAGAATGGTAACTACATGAATGTGTTTCTGCCTGACTTCAGCCTGGACACAAGCCAAACTGACATTTTTACTCCATTGTTGTTTCAACTTAATTTATTGAATAAGAGTGACAGACACATAGCTGATGTTGTCGCGGCAAACCTGTGAGTTGAAGACAGACCGACGGACAGATCTGACACCTGTCATTTAAACAGAGGCCGTCTCCTGTCCTTCAACGGTCCACTTGAATCTCTGTGACGATTAGGCATGTATTGTTGAACTCTTTACAGTTCTTGTTTGGATTTGTCTGGGTTGCCTGCACAGTGCCATACAACACACCCATCCCCAGCGGATGCTCTCCCACCCCTGACAGTTCTTAGAAAGAAAGAGACAATCAGACATCAAAGCCCTGCAGAAACTGAAACCTGGAGACGCCCACCCCTCTCGGTTATTCTTTAGCGCGGTATGTGTTGTCCACTGTAATTCCAGAGTTTTAAACCTTCCCTTGTCCCAACCCCACAAGTTCATCCTTCAAATGACTCCTGCCCCCCCCCGAAAAAATGCCCCTCACTTAACACAGATTCTGTTCAGAGAGATGTTTCCTCCCTGTCTCGGCCTCGTTCTCAGCAGAAGTTGGTAGCTCTCCAGAAACGGGAAGAATTAGCTTGTGTTCAAGTAAAATTTGTTACAGGGCACTGTGGTGTTTACTCTGAGTACACATGTCCAGACTATGAATGTAAATCGTACATGGGGCGAAGTTTTCAAGCGTCTTTCCGAATTCCATGTGGCGCCCGCTCCTCTTCTAGCAGAACAAATAAGTGAGATGGGCCCAGATGTTGAAGAGAAGGCACGAACAGTGTTGCATGGAAGAGGAAACATGTCTTGAGACACCCCTCCCCTATCCCTGCGCCCCTGCCATTACCTCTCACCATCCGAACCGCCGGCCTTTAGTGTGCGATGTAGCCCTGCTTGTCTCCTCAGTGGGCAGCGACTGTGTCATGGCTTGTCTCCGGAGGATCGTGGGAGGAGTTTGATACTTTTAATCCATTTTTAATGTGCATTACCAGTTTATTGTACAATGAGTGTTGTACGATACATGCAGCTTCATGTTTTAAAAAAAATCCTTAAAGTAAGGAAGATCTTTTGTATTTTTGATTTCAAAAGGCATGTCATATCTACTTTTTAAATGTATTAATGAAGATTTAACTTTACATCAGATGGAGTGTTTTTTTTTTCTTACAAATATCTGTATGTTTAGTTTAGCGCTATGTCACTGAACTGTTAAACTTAGCATGTAGAGAATACAGCTTGCTTTGTGGGGAAGTCCTGAATTAAATTTTAATCATGGCACTTTTTCTGCAGAAGAAAGCAATTGTGTTTATGATTTTTTTTTTCCTCCCCAATATCCGTCAAGCCATTTTACTTGCAGGAACTGCTATTTGTGCTGAAGATGTATTTGAAAAATATTTTAAAACATCTTTGTTGGCTATATGATATTGTAAAGTGTATATACAGTTACATTGAATTTCTGAAACAAAGTTTGAAAGTTAAAAAACCTCCTGCATGCCCTTTGTTTTCATTTCTCCACTGTGTTGGTGAAGATGTGGGGCAGCTGAGGGGTGGGAAGACAACAACAGCGCCCCCCTCAGGCTCACCTGGTGATTGACTGTCGGTGTCCATACCCAGCGACTAAGTTGTTTTGATGTTGAGAAACAAAGTGCTTTATTGTGAATTCTGTCGGCACAACAACTTTACTGGCAACAGCAGCAGAAGTAGACCTTGGATGTTCAGGCCTTGTACTCTCATTTAGTTCAGTGAGGTCAATTTTAATTTATGGATTTAATATTTCCTGAAACAGGTCTTTTAATGTTTTCCATCTTATAAAATTTGATTCACTTTGCCTTTCAAAGAGTTTAAAAACATTTCAGGTTGCCAGATTACTTTGAAGGCACTACTTTTGCTATTTTTAGATTTCAATTTACATTCTATGCTGTTTTTCCACCAGCACCATCATCCCCTCAGCCCCTCTCAGTCTGTAGCTGCGACAGGTTGTGTTTAAATCCTCCTGCAGTCAGTCTGCCGTCCTCTGCCTGCTCCTGACACCACTCAGGTTTCACCTGGAAGAATTAATCAACACGGTTGGTTAATAATTCAGCAGCAATGGCTGTGCTTGTAGCAGAAATCCCTTCTGTCTTTCACAGCCTTCATTTCGCACCCACACTGACACCTCGGCTCTGTGTGTAATTAGGTCCCCTGATCGTGACTTAGAGCTGGTGTAGAGTTGCGGGGCAGGGCCAGCTGCAGAGAGAGGGGTGGGGGTGGGGGCGTGACAGGCAGCAGCACTTCCCACCCATCTACACCTGAGAAGTCTGATGGAGCATGAAGAGCAGCCTGATGCATGTGTGTTCCTCTTAACGACAGGTGCTTCACTAGCATGATGTCTGTTTCCAGCCCGGCTCTCCAGCTTCATGTGAACATCGCCGCCACATCAGCAGGAAGGAACGGTTAGGGACAGACTGGGTCTTTGTCTGGAGGAGCTGCCTGCTTCAGTTTGACCAAGGAGAAGATGTGGTCCACACCAGCTGCCTCCACGGTGTGCATCCTGTTCGGTGAGTTCTCAGACACCCAGTTTAAAACATCACTAAAAATTAAATCAAAAATACAGACACCTAATTATCATTTTATGTCATTATTGAAATGTCACTTCATTTCTTTCAGGGTTTTTGCTCTTGAGTGAAGGTTTTAATTTAGAAATTTTCTTTATGAGGTGGATCAAAAGTAGACTTTTGTTATATTGCTATTAAGATTATAATGCAATACCTAACCTGTATTAAAATCACCTGAGAATACATTATTATTTCTTATTTGTTGTTGTTTTATTATTACTAAAAGTATTGTTATCATTACCTTTAGTATTATAGTGTAACCTGTGATATAAATGGCTTTCTACTAGAGAAAACACAGTTGTTCTTTATATGAGTCAGAATTAATAATGAGATTAAAACAGTTCAGTTCAGGTAACGCTGTTCCAACTTCTACTTGAATGAAAGCACCATACGCATTCAGAGAACAACAACACATCTTATAACTGTGACAGTAATAACAAACAATCCGTGACATGTTGTGTTTTTTATGATCCTTCAGAGTTACATGTATCAAAGAATAGATTGCAGAACTTTTATCTGTGGGGCACCAGAAATAAATATGTCCTGTTTTCTACAGGGATCATATGTGGCGTCCAGCAAGTGTCCTCACTGCAGCCCAGCGTTGTCCAAAGACGAAGCGAGCAGACTCCAGAGGAGGTCACCACATTAGAGGAGGACATCCAAAGAGTCATCCATCAGATCCACTCTTTGTCCAATGGGCGGACGCACAGCTTCATCGCCGGAGAGGAGAGCTTCTCTTTGGATGCGTATTACAGTGTGCTCAGTGACCTGTACGATCTCTTCCAGCCTCTGCTGAGAGACGGGTTCGCAGACAACCTTCCCGCAATCTTCGTCTGCATCATGTCAGGGAGGCGGGACTGCGGCCTGGAGGCAGAGCTGACGAAGACGGTGACTCTGGAGCTGGTCAGGCCCCTGCTGTGGTCAATGTCGTCTCTGAGGTCACGGACGTGCTCTCCCCGGAGCGGCGACACAGAGTCCAGCTTCTCCAGGTCCCACCTCAGGATGGGGGAGTCGCTGTCGGCCATTTTCACTGGGTTGGAGCAAACCTTGATAAACATTCTGTCAAGTGTCCCCCTCTCTGGGAATTTCATGGGAGCTGTGAGCAACTTCATGGACACAGCTGTGACAAATGTCCTCAAGTTGATGGCCACGATGCTCCAACAACCAATGGACTACATGAACATAGCTTTACAGTTTGCAATGGGAGTTCCGTCTTTGGACAGAGATGAGACCTGTCAGCAAGGTAACAGCATTTGAATAATAGATGCATTTTTGCACTGTACTTTACTTTCACAGTTTATTGCAAGTTCTTTCTGATGAATACATTCTTTGCTCACTCGTTTTGCAGGAGATCTCAAGCAGCTCATCATGTGGTGAGACATTCTTTATGTTCAAATAAGCAAATCAGCCCTTTTTCCTGATCCAAGACCCACTTTGGAATACTGTGGATCAATCACGTTAATTCTGGCTCTCACTCTTGGATTGGTTATTCACCAGGCTACTAACTTCACTGTGTGTGTGATCTGTCTTTGTTCAGGGGGATAAACCACAACGTGAGCTGGTCCTTTGGCAATGCCATTGTTGATATCTTCCTGGAAATCTTCTTTACCCCACGACGGCCTCTGTGCACATCTCCAGGTCCTGAGTGCCCTCCCAGCACCCTCTTCCAGCGCATCTTCTCAGAGGCGACAGCTGACGGCCACAACATCCTGCTCAATTGCGATCGCCGCAACCTGGTGCGGCTCAACGACACGCTGTGTGCCGGGTCGAAGGCGGGATCCTCTGCGTCAGTGCTCGCCCTTTGCCAGGTGCTGAACTCCCTCAGCGTTGACCAGAGGCAGCAGGTGTGGAGCAACATGTGCTACGTCGTCCGAGAACTGGCGTCCTCACTCGGGTCGTCTGACTGCAGCCTTGGGGACGTGTGGCCTTCCCCTGCCACTACCCATTCCCCTCCGAGTCTCACCGCGCCTCCGTCTGCGCCTCATCGAGTAGCCCGAGACGCCACCAACCTCAGACAGCTCGCCTGTAACTACGACAGCTGGGCAGAGGACGAGGTGGTGGACGCCGTCCTCGTGTCTCTGTGCAGCGACAACGAACGCGAGGAGTTTGTGAGGCAGGTGTGCAACAACGGCCCGCTGATGGAGAAGCTGCTGCTGGATAAGGTGAACAGCTGGCTGTACGCGTACTGCGCCAACTCCTCTGCAGACCCAGAGTACCTGGTGAGTCACTTCTGCGTCTACGGGAAGTGGTTCGACCAGGCAGCGGCCCCAGTGGGCCCCCACTTACTGGAGTTCTGCCTGACCCTGGACGGCCCCAGGCTGACCACACTCATCTGCCAGAACACAGGATTCTTCATGATGGCTTTCTCCCACCCAGATAACTTCCAGTTCATGCCCAACTGCTCTCTGTCGCCCCCTGCCCCCCCGTTCCCCGACCCGGTTTTATTGATTTCAGATTCTTGCCGTTACTCGGAATGGCACGATGCGGCGCAGATTTCCACGGAAGTCTTGATAGAGTGCATCCGCCTGGATCAGAATGGTTTCACCAAAGAGGTTTGCACCAACAAAACTTTGCTCGACAGTCTGCTGCTGAATAAGGAGAACGACTGGCTGGAGAGTCACTGTGAAACCTCCCTTAGTTTTCAACCCACTGCGCCCACTCCCTCCCTGAACATCGCAGACTGGTGCGACTACCACACGTGGGGCGAGCGGCAGGTGGACGAGTCGGTGGTCGGCCTCTGCTGGAACAACGATCAGCTGGCCTTTCAGAAGAACATCTGCTGCAGTGCGTCAGTGCTGGAGAAGCTGTTAGAGAACCCTTACAACAAATGGCTGAAATCTGTGTGCACGGACATCGAGGACGTGGTGTCGCCACAGGTGGGTGTGCTGTCCAATAGGCGTGCAAAAGGAAACGGCAAAAGATTAATTTCATTAAACACCGTCACCAAAAAATGATGAGGCAAAAGTGATTCAACAAAATTAGGAATTGGTTCCGTATCCATTAAGGAAACCCTTATGAAAGGTATATAAAAAATAATGTTTGGGAACCATGACAGAGGAAGAGGTCACTGAATCTGCAGTGATCAACCAAATACAAGAAAGAACACACCGGAAAGGTGATACACATGTCCTCATCAGTATGGTAAAAGTACAAGAAAACACACAGAAAAGTCAAAGGAATAGTACTTTTTACTTTTATAAAGATACGAAGTATTTGGTGTTTTCTTTAAACAACACTTAAAGTATTACAAGTAGAAGTACTTGTTGAGATTAGGCCTAATCCTGAATTACACTAGATCTTCCTCCTCATCCTTCAAATGTGTACAAGGAAACCCAACTGGATACACCGCTTCTACTAAATGCCTGCATTCACATGCAAGTGAATGTAAATATATATACACAGAAATTGAGGCAGTAGTTACTACAGGGACAACAATACAAGTTGAAATGTTGGCTATTTTGTATTCTGATCTTGTACTAAACGATCTGTACTCTAGGTGTGCAAGTACTCAGAGTGGATGCATCCCATCATGGTGGACATGACCGAGCTCGCTCTCTGCTCCGAGTTCGACCCGCACAACTTCACCTCCAAAGTCTGCGCCAACCAAACCGTCCTGCAGAACCTGCTGACCAATCAGGACAACACCTGGCTGATCCAGCACTGTGCCAACAGCACGGATCCAGGGGTTTCTCCTGGTGGTGACGGAGATGACCTGACTGGATTCGACGCTGCGGCGCATTGCCAGTACTCCAGCTGGAGCGTGGCTCTACCGGATGTGTCCCTGCTCACTCTGTGCTGGAAGCGCGACCAGACACGCTTTGTCTCCTCTGTCTGTCCCAGCCCTATTCTTCTCCTCGCGCTGTCCCAGGAGCCGTCCAGTAAGTGGGTGAGCAGCATGTGCACCACCTTCACCAACTCCACCACCGCCCCCACCGCCCCCACCAACGTCAGCACCACCGCACAACCCGACTCGTGCCTGGCCAGAAAACTGGTGAGGCAGTTCAACTTGAACTGCTCTGCTGACTTCACCTCGGCCTGCCTGCCCGGGGCCAGTCAGGGTCTGGTCCTGCAGGTGGTGTTTCGCTGCTGGGTGGAGGGCCTGAAGCCCAGGGTGGAGGAGCTGCTGACTCCGCCTGTGGCCGCAGTGCTGGAGAAGGCGGTCAGCACTACTGTGGTGGTCCTGTTGGCCCTGGAAGAAGTGCAGAACACCTCGCTGCACGTCATCGAGAACATTCGACTGAACGTGTTGGAGTCGGTGGAGCTCTATCTGGAGAGGGAGAAAGACTTCGGAAGGAGGAGAGTGGTGCTGCAGTGCTTCGGGGTAACTACTGTCTCCACCACGTGATGTGCAGATGAAATGAAGTCACCATCCGTAATCAGAGCAATACTCACACACAGTACAATATATTGGCTCTCATGGCTTGGAACAGTTTTACAAATGTGTAGAAATACTCATGTATACTGAAATGGGCCATTCTGCACAATGAAGACAGGACTTTTGACATTATGTAAGAATCACATATGGCAGTACAGTACTAGGTGGTTATGCTAGGAAATCAATGTCCTATTATTTTCATCATAGGACATTGATTCAGTTCAGCCAAATTTGAAGTTTTTACTTCTCCTCCAAGAACAAACACAAATCTGTTGATCAGAGAGAGATTCTCCTTCATCTTTTATTCATTCAGGCCCAATCTGTTTCTGCGTCGGACAATTCATTGACTTCATAGTTCATCTAATTATTCATCTGTATCAGTTACCATTAGTGTCACTGTATAGCAGCTGACCTTCCGTGTAAAGGCGGCCTGCAGCTGGTGCACTGTTACAGTCCAGTCATCAATACTGACATGATCAATCTCGTCTTTTGGGTGGAGTCGGCACTGTCTCTCACTTGATTTGACCACTGCAGGTGTGTGTGTGTGTGTGTGTGTACAGACAGTGCTAACCAGCTTGATGCAGACAGCAAGAGATATGACCACAGAGGAGTTCTTCTTCATAAAGGTAACTAGAAGTGGAAATGCTGAGTGCCCGCATGCTATAACCAATGCAGTTTTAGGTCTATATCAGGTCACTTTGACCTTTTAGTGTTTCATTCTAATCACTTCATCTTTAAGTCCAAGTGAATTTGGTCAAACTTTGAAGATCTTTGTTTGTGTTCACAAGAATACTGACGTAGAACAGGGAAAAAAAACCTTAGTCTCCTGGCTGTCACTGACACAGAAGCTTAAAAATAATGATTGGCACCTAAATATCTTTGTTTTTCGCATTCACTTGGACTAATGCCTTTATGTGTTGATGTTTCCAGGAGTACTTCAGGATACCACTGAGCATCCTGAGGTCAGTGCTCAGTGCGACCAACCTCACCACAGTCAGACTGATCCTGCAGTACTACAGCAGAAACAAGGACGTGCTGCAGGTGAAGAGACATTTAACATCCAGGGTTCTGCTCGCTCTCTGTTCTGCCTCTGTTGATTCTACTGGCTTCTGTCTCCCAGCTGCCTGACCAGTACCTGCCCAGCATGATGTCAGTGCTGCTCCACACACACGTGAAGAGAGATGTGAGTCTCTTCCCTGAGCTGGCTCCTCTGCTGGCCTCAGCCAGCCCCACTGACATCCAGGCTTTACCCTCCCTGCAGGACAACGCCATCGTGTGAGTCACGATGCTTATATGATCAAATAGCATAGACTGCTTGAGGGTAGAGGACACGACCACTCCTACAAGTGTAAAACATCTCTATTGCGCCCTGGGGGCTGGCTGCAGCACACGTCATGATCCTAGCCTTCTCCATGATAGTGTATGGGACATGATCCAAACTGAAAATTCCAAATCAAGGTCAAATACATTTTCATTGAAATTATATGGTCCGAGACTGAGTTGAGACAGCTGAGACTGACTCAGGACCCCTCCTCGTGTCCCGCACAGTAAAATGTTAAACCTTGTGTCAACATCTCAGTAACCCAGTTCCTGCGTGCTGCATCTTGAGTACAGTGTGCAGTGAACAGCCTGATTTGTTTTGGTGCTCAATCATGCGGTGTCACTTTCCGACATACATAAGGCTTCCATCTGGCCACAGGTCCGGTGTCAGGCTCCTGTGAGAGGAGATGTGTCATTTCACCCCAAGATGCCAGGAACATGCATTATAGATTGCAAGTAAAGGAAACGCATGCACTTAGATTTCAGAGCTTTTAGTGTGTGTGTGTGTGTGTGTGTGTCTTTTCATCTATTGCTCAACAAGAAAGTAAATGCAGTTCCAAATATACCAAAGATTTGATTTGTAGCCGACTCATAGTAGTATATGTTAAGTTTTTCAGTCTCTCACCAAGTTTAGATTACTTCAACTGAGTGTTTCAGGGGCAACATACAGTACTATTGTAAATGTACATACTACTAATCCAAAACATCACTTTCAGTAAAAACAATGTTTTTGTTTCTAGGAGGGAGGCCATCAACACAAACTTGGCTCACATGACTCTGGACCAGCGGGAAGCATTTGGCCTGTGGTACAGCAAAGATATGCTCCCGTCCAAAATCACCAAAGGTCATCAGTCGCTCATTAGAGACGTCGGAAACCTGATCGCCTACCTGCCCTTCCGCTACTTCCAACACCTCTCAGCCGCTCAGGTAACAGAAACTCTGAGCTTTGACACTCGACTGCGAAACCGGAGAAACCTGGACTGCGAGAGTTCGATTAGCCCTGGGGCACCGCCGAGCTCCACGGCACAGAGCGGTCAAAAGAAAGCACAGATGACCTGTTCTTTCTCTGTCACCACTGACGTGTGTCACCATGAGCTTGTGTTCAATAAGTAAAGATGAGGACACATGACCAGGACAAAAATATTCCTTTAATTAGGGTTCAGAGGAATAGTTAATTATTTTTGGAAATGCTTAAATTGAATTGCTTATTAACAGTGACCGTGTCACTGCTGTTTGATGTTTATCCACAGCTGGTGGACGGGCTGGATGTGTTGCAGAAAAACGACCTCACCGCTCTGAAGCAGGAGTTCATCGCTCAGAGCCTTGTCAGCACCTACAGGAACCTGACAGCTCAGGATTTCATCAGGTTCACAATAAATCAATCTCTCTATCCACGTACAATATTTATCAGACCTTAGATCAGAGGAATGTCAGCACTTAATTGTTTATTTTAGTAACTGAACCTAGTGGTAGTGTTAAAGGTTTTAATGTTCATATTAAAAATGAAATCAAACATTTTAAATGTGAGCATCCTCAAGGATATATATATATATATAATTATTTCAGCTACTGTAATGGTAGCAGAACTTGGTCTTTCAATAAATACATAAAGATGAATGTGTTAAATAATGTGTGCGTTTTAGGCTGGGTAAACTGTCATGCCTGGCAGACCCAGAAGACTTGCTGTCGTACAAAGGCACTGAGGCCTTCAGTGTGATCCAGCACTTCGTCATGAAATGCACTCGTGAGGGACTCAGTCTACCCAACCACCTGGTACCAGTATCTCACATGTGGTTGCTCTGCTGTTCTTCCCTGACAGTTGCAATTGTGTGGTGTTTCTAAGATTCAATCATATATATATATAATATAATATAATAATCTCCACATATATTCTGTGCAGATTTCCAGTTTGTTGCTGAGCAGCCAAGAATTCACGGCCCCCTCCTTGCTCAGCGCAGATCGACTGGCAGAGGTCGCCCACCTGACGCCCCTGTTGGGTGTGAATTTCCTGGAGGCTCTCACTCCAGAACAGGCGCTGGCCGCCCTCCCTGCCCTCAGCTCTGTGCCGTTCAGCCCTGCACAGGTAGAGTGGCGTGTCATGTGTAGCGAAAGATGTCAGAAATGAGCATCGCCCATAGACTCCTGTGTATAAAGTGAACATCAGGTATCAGAGAGTGGGGGTGTCCTACACAGACCCTTGTTTGTTAGAGTTGGGGGTTCGAGCAGCTGGTGGAGCTCGCAGCTCCAGAGGAGCAGCTGACAAACAGTGCCAGGGGCCCTGAGGTGAGGTGGGTCATGAGCAAAGATCTGATCTCTGCTGCACCTCCAGCATTCACTGGACCTGGAGCCTCTTCCTCCTCAGCCTCACAGCTGTCGTCTTGCTTTTGTATTTTTATAAGAGATCTCAAGAGGATCAACCTCTTCAAGAGAGTCCGACAGCTCCACCACGACAAAGCTATTCAGGCCCTACTTTGTCTTATATTTCACTGAATGAAGACTTAATATAATTTATTTGTCTCTCTGCTGTCAGTGGCTCGGGAACATCTTGAGTTAAGTGTATTAAGTTAAAATACAGGTAAAAATCACCTTTTGCAAATGTAATACATTTGGAGCAGTTCGACTCCCAGGTGAACCAATAACGTCGGGATAAGTCATCAAGGTAAAAATCCAGTTATTCATTTGCAGTCTTTCTGTTTGTTTTTCAGGCTTCGGTCATTCTCGACAAAGTGACCTCCAGCACCACAGTGAGTTATTCTGACAACACCTCCCACCATGAACGTGTTCTCTCTTCAGTGGTTTGAGCCCAGACTCTCTCTGCTCTCCTCTCTGCCCAGATGACCGCTCCTGGTCAGCTGCAGGAGCTCGGCTCCCTCATCGTGGGAATGAAGACAGAGACCCTGTTGACTCTCACCTCCAACATGCTGTTGTCATCCCTGCCTGCCATGGCCCTGCAAACAGCAGGCCTCAGCCCCCCTGTGGCCAATTTGATCTCCACCAAACTTTGGGTACAGGAATTTATTTATAAACAAAATGTTTGCTATTAAGTATGCTATTAAGAATTGAAATAAAACAATATAACTCTTCACTTATTTTTGGTGGATTTTCTATTTAATTGTGAAGCTTTGATTCAAGGATAAAAAGTGGTGATCTGTTCTCTGTATCTCTGTGTTCTCTTGCCTCTTTTCCAACCAGGGCTTTCCAGAGGTTGTCAGCTGGTTGGATGATGTGGAGCCTTTGCTGTATTGCACGCCTCTGCTCAGCATCCTGCCCAGGACTCATCTGCTTGTGGACAACATCGCCAGTATAACCACGAAGCCCTTCAACACACAGCAGGTAGCACATCACAACAACACGGAAATGCCATGGTTTTATTTTCTTTATTGCTTCGAGTAGAGATGTGTGTGTTGGATTCACTTGGATTAACACAGTGTCAGAACGGACTATGTCTTGACTCTGTGATACGATCTCTTCGTACTTCCTCTGCCTGTTGTAAAAGTGTTTATGACAGCCTCTTGATTAGCAGCTGAATTATTCAGTGGGGAAGCAAAAGCAAAGACATCATCAGCGCTGACACTATCAATGGACCTGACTGTGAAAACAAACGGCACAGACAAAATCTGTCCTAATATCAGATTGCACTTGGCTCACAAAGTGTACAAAATGTCATGTTACAACGATGACGTAACACAACACGTGTCTATTATCGCCTCCAGGCTAAAGCTATTTTCAGAGAGGCTTTTGAGACTTATCCAAACCTCATCCACCAACATTTTCTGTAAGTAGATACGTTCCTGTGATTAATGTGCTCATTTCTCTGCGTTTCCCAGTCTCTGAATGCGTTGCTGGTTTGTATGTGAGCAGGAGTCTGGGAACGCTGGGTCAGGGTGTGAGCTGTAAGGTCTTAAAGAGACATTTCCAGGCCGACTCTTCGCCCTCTGCGGTGATCAGAATCCTGCTCTTCCTCAGGCAGCAGCCTGGTCCTCTGCACACCTCACTGGTGAGCTCACTGCAAATCATCTGACTTCTTCTGAATCCTTTTACAGATCTCGCCTTACAAACAGTTCTCTGATCCTTCCAAGAGATGTTGACTTTCATGCATGGCAGCAGCACGACTTCAAAACAGAATCTGTGAAAAGAGCTGAATTCTTTTTTTATTCTACAACAATCTTCTTAAATGGCCTGGCTCTCTGACTGCATCTGATCTATATCAACATATCTATGTTTATATCTAGTATATCCACTGTATATCTATATTTTCACCTTTTTCCAACTCTGTCTATATCTATGTCTGCACAGACACACATATCTGTGTGCATGCATATCTATGTCTCTATCTATATAGCTTTATCTAAGGCTGCATCTGTATCCATATCTGTGTTATGCTTGTGTTATTGTTCTCCTGGGCAGAAAAAGTGTGTGATCGACGCGCTGTATCAGCTGGAGTTCTTCTCTGAGCTGCTCGAACATCTCGGAGCTGAGATCGCCCTGTCCATGCCGTGAGTCACGAGTCTGCATTGAAACATTGCAACTTGTTAATGTTAAATGATCAATCAGAATGTCAACTGGTTGTGAGTCAATAAGAATTGTAAGTCCCCACATGATTAGAACTCCTTTACTCTGTTTTTATGGTTCTTTGTGTAAAGCACATTATCTCGTCTCTGTTAGATATAGGACCTGCCCATAAAGTCTGCGTCCAGAGATGAGACAGTGTAACACTGAGTACGCCCGGTCTTTGTGTTTGTGTGGTTACTTGCAGCATGAGCACCATCAACAAGTTTCCTACAGCTGAGATGGACACTCTGAGGCAGATGATCATTCACGACCCTGATCACTTTCTCTTGCTGCCGAGAAGAAAACAGGAGCTGCTGGTGGACAAAATGGCACAGAGGATGGTCAGCACGCTGTGTTAACGGATATTTTTGCAAACATGGAGGCAAAGACAGCACTGGAAGATTTGTAGATGTGATTTGTTTCCCCACAGAGCATGTACACAGGAGTGTTCACCGAGGACGAGTTCCTTTCACTGGGTATCATGGCACCGTTTGTGGTGGATGAGGTTTTTATTCACGTGGACCGAAGCTTCTTCATCAACAATCTGGAATACCTCCTGGGACTCTGCTACAGCACGAGCAAGATGGACCTGGTGGCTCGGATCCTGAAAGAACCTGCTGTGTTTGGGTAACGTCATCGCCCCCACCTTCCAAAAAGTATCACACAACAGAGGTCTCGCATGACAAAGACCTCTTTATATACCAGTTTGTCACACTGCAGGAAACTGAGGAAAGATGATGAAGCCTTCTCTTGTTTCCTCTCAGCCACGTGAAGAACTGGAACCAGGCAACTCTCCATCAGGTGGACCGGTTCATCTTCTTCCTATCTGAGAGCAGTGTGCAGGACATTTCCATGGTGAGCCGGTGACTGATGGGTTCTACGTCACGGAGAGACCAGGCAGTTTGAGGATTCAAACCTCGCTCCTGTCAAAGATTTGCTTGTTGTCCTGAGATCTGTAGAGACACATGGTGACTTGATTTGACAGCAGCAGAGACCAATGAGGGCATAAAGTGAATCCCTCATATGCCTCCAGTGTCAGCAGCATCAGCGTCTCTGCATGTCTGTGTGTTGTTATGTCCCCTCAGGCGTTGATCACTCTGGGACACATAGAGAAGCTGTTCATGATGCAGCGGCGGTGGGAGGAGGGGCCTGTGGGCCGTCATTGTTTAAACAAGGACGAGAGGATGGAGTTTTTTCTCAAGCAGCAGTTTGTTCTTCAGTTTTTCCTGGGGTTCCTCAAAATAAATCCTCTGTCGCGTGAGCATCACATTTGATTCCTAAACTCTACCATTACTATTACAAAAAAAAGTATAATGTTTATCAAATTAAACTATGGAAGCTGCTGACCCCGTCTCTGGTATCTGTTACCAGCGATGCTGATGGTTCCCTCCTGTGATATTCTGCACTCCATCACCCCAGCTGCCTGGCCCCCCGGCAGCCTGACGAGCATGTCCCCGTCTGCCTTCTCCAACTGTCTGGAGCTGATGGGTCACGACCCGTTCCTCCAGTACTACCAAAGAGTCCAGTTGCTTCAAAAGGTCAAACAGGTCGGAGTCAGTTTTTGTCTTCTCAGATGTATTCCGGTCACCAGGTGTCCCGTCCTGTGTCCAGGACTTAACACTGTGCGTCTGCTCTGCTGCGTCCCTCTGGAACAACACGCGTGTGCATGTAGATGTACGGCCCCGTCTCGTCCTTCTCCCAGTTTCTGATCTCTCAGCTGGGCGGACTGGCATTAGAGCTGACAGTAGACGAGCTGAGCAGCCTTCGGCTGAGTGAGCGGAGGAGCATCGCTGCTCTGGGTGCTGTCAGTGACTGGAGCAACAGACAGGTACCTGCTTTAAGATCTTATATAAACTCTCTGTACTGCTCCCACCGACCAATCATTTTTAAATTAAATTATTTTATTTTTCGTCGATGCACTTCTAAATGATATCAATTTCTCTCCCTCCCAGATGGCTGCTCTCTTTTCCACCATTCTGAACTCCACCAGACAGACTCCCAGTCAGCTGGACTCCAGCACACTGGTGGCCATGGGATACATCGTGTGTGGAGCTACGGTCACTGAGATCAGATCTTTCAATGCTGTTGAGTTCAGGTGAGAAAAACAAAACACTTCAGAAGATGCTTCATTCCACATTTTTTTTTATGTCTGAGTTCACTCTCTCCCCATGTTTTGTCTCTCCCTGCTGGCTGCAGTAAAGCAGCACTCTTTCTGGGTCACTTGAGGCTCTCCTGCTCTGAGGAGCAGCTCGATGCTCTGGTGGTTCTGCTCACACACAGTCTTGCTTTTGGACCCATCAGTTCGTGGGGAACTGACGTCTTCATTGAGATCGGAGCTCTGGCAGGTTCGCTACCTTCACTGTCTGTGAAATTCAAATCCTGATGTTCTGGACTCAGATGACCTTTGCACTTCTCCTCTCTCTAATTTTTTTTGCCAATTCTTGCAGCTGGTGTTCCAGATTTTGCTATGTCAGCTTTGGTGAAAGAGCAAATTGAAGGAATTACACCGTTAGCCATCTCAATGATATCAATTCTACGGTTCAGCGTAAGTCAACATTTAAATAAAACTATGTTTTGATTCAGGAAGATCTCAGCAAAATCCTGATCAATGTTCATGGTTCAATAACCAGGTTTAATATTACATAAAATGAAATGTAATATTTTGTTAAGCAGGCTGAACTGTCTCTCTGTCTTTGTGGCAGTGTAATAAATAAAGGCCATGCTTTCTGGAGACTATAAAACAAGTCCTGATGTTAACATCTTCTCTCTGTGTCTGTTTTGCCATTTCCTCAAGGTGGCTTTAGACCACATCCAGTTGAGCGTGTTCTCTTACCACCAAGCAGCTGCAGTGACTCTGGACCAGTTTGCCGCTCTGTCAAATGTTCAGCAGACGGCTCTCTCCATGGCGCTGACTGCCTGGGAGAACAGGCCGGTGGACTTCAGAGGTAAAACACCAAAACATTTCAAATTGACTGGTCAGGATCAGAGACTGTGTCTTTAAAAGTAAAGTTCTGATCAAATTCGTGTCCCAATTCTATGCTAATACCATACATGACAACAAAGCTTATTTAGTTAAAGACATAGTTACGATTCGCTCCAAAGTGAAACAATACAAGATGTACTGTACCATGACAGATACTGAGCTGAGCAAAGCAAATCCCAAAATGTTTTATCCACAGATGTAACTTAATAATGTTTTGTTTTCCTGTCTGAGATGATCCTGGAGCTGTCTCACCAACATCTGCAATTTGATTTATTTTTGCTCAGCTCAGCTGTAAGTAGCTCATGTATTTTCCTTGTGTATTAACAGCATACTTAAACATTTAATCAGACTTCTTAGATATGGTAAAATTGTATACAAACATTTGTGTTTATTGCAGCAGAGACATAGTTTTAGAAAAGTGAGTTAATTTTTGAGAGAATTGTCGATTTGATGGTATTCGGCACTCATTTTCGTCATACCAGATCAAAGCCAGATGTTTTGCCAATACCACAAATACAATATTTTGTGAATGTAAAAACAATAGTACTAGTAGTTGTAGTAGAGTATAAAGAATGGGACACAGTGCAAAACTGTTTTAAATAGTGTATCTCTTGATCTGTGCAAGAGATTGATTAACAATTATTTATTGTAACTCTAAGTAAGGTCTGATACATGTATTTCAATGTGTTTTTTGTGATCATTCACAAAAACAGATATTCTGCACAGCTCTACAGTTGTATTGGTTTCACTGTGTTGCTGCAGGGAAGTCACTGGGGCTGGCGCTGAGCCACAGTCCTCTGTGTCTCGTACTGGGACTGCTGATACTGCTGATCGTCCTGCCCTGCCCTGATCTGCCCGGGCACATGACCCCGCTCACCCCTGCTGGATCAGGAGACGCCTCTGCGCCCACATAACCAAGACAATCTCACTGATCTGTGCAAACCGCTCCTCCAAGATAATACGCAGCACTTTAGGATGTTTAAAAATAAAGTGTTCGGTGATACTGCTGAAATGATTCAGCATTTAACAAACCAAAGATATTGTTTGATTCAGAGAAATAAGGGAAAACAGTAAACATGTCCACCAACACCCATAGAATTCTTTTTATTTTTCATTTCCTTAATTTAAACATTATTAACCTGTATGAACTCCTGCTGTATCTTTCTCAGGGATGTGCCGGTGGTATAGTTAATATATACATTTATTTATTAACGGTTCAAAGATGTGTTGCAAGCGTACAGAACTATATATTTTTGTGAAGGATGTTATATTTTTACCAGCGCTTTCATCTTTCCCCACATTTATATATTGATCAAGTGATAACATGTTCAAATTGCTTAGTGAGACGTGTGTTAATACTTGTACTAGTGTATTTTGCTGTGCGTTTTGTATTGTTGTGCAAACTAATTAGATAACTAAACTAACTAAACCTCTCTGCCTCTGATCCACCCTGTCTTAAGCACTCATACACACATAATTTCAGGTCAGATGTTTAAATGTGTTTCAATATTATTGAAACACAGTAAAAGCTTATAATGGTGAGATTGTGTGTAAGGTTGTGGTGAAATGATGAGTCGGTATCTGAACCAGGACATTTGTGTAACAGCACATACTGAACTCACTGTGTGTTTCATACAGCCTACTTAGAAACTGAATAGGATTCATGAAATCCTACTTAACCATCAGAGATTCTTGTTAATTGGTCTCAGATTCATTCTTCTGCATGACATCAACCCCAGACGTTCATCCAGGGTCGTAAAGAACCTTGAGTCCTGCTCCAGCTGCTGAGGCTCCCACTCAACCCTGGGGCCTGTTTCAGGAAGCAGGTTTAACAAACAGTCAAAACCTGAACTCTGAGCCGTCAAACTCAGAGTTTTAGGTTTTAGGTGTTAGCTCAATTGGCTCTGAGACAATGCAACCCTGAGTTCTGTTCTGTTCAGTTGTTTTGATTTGCATCTGGCATCTGGTTTATAGGTGCATTGTTGCCACCAACTTAACTGTACTTTACTTAAATTTTCTTTTGTAGTTTCCCACCCTAGAGTTAACCTGTACATGAGGACATCAAAGGCCCTCAACACAGGAACATAGATAAAAGGATTCACCATGGCAACAGGTGAAACAATGCTTTGCTCATCCTACTTCTCCCCAGTGGAGTTACCAATAGTAACAACGGCATATGCAGAAAGTGAAAAAGTGACAAAAATGAACACAGAGTCAGCAGCAAAACAGCGAGAGAATGTGTGAGTATTCATTGGAGGAAAAAAATGTACATTTATATTCTGTATGTTTGTTTGAGTGCACATTGTGAAATGCTTAATGTAAAGAACTGGTGCTCTGTTTCTGAAATCTCTTCCCGCCTTATATTTATTTAAATTTGATGCAAGAATGTCCCCAAATGCAGTCCAAAAAGGTAAGGCATAATTGAATTACAAGCAATTGTGGAGTTGTTTAGCCTGCCCTCATTAAACAGCATTCAGTAGCTACATTCAATATGTGATAGTTATATTTATTTATTCATATATTTATCTCCTCAGCAATTGTTCAGCACTAATACTTCATATTTAGCTTCGATTACCACAGGCTTCACTAAGTATAAAATTGTATTCTATACAGGACTTTGTATGTTTCTGAAAGTTTACTCCTTAATATGTTTTGAATCTTGAAGAATGAGACCGGATTCTGACGTGTTAAATCTTGTACATTTCAAGTCACACCCCGATGTGCGGTGTCCACGCGCTGAGTGTACCTGACCAGAGGGACCGGAGAGCTCTGAGGACATTAGATAAACCCGCGGTGACGTCCAGGACGTGGGAGCTGTTCCTGAACGTGGCCAGCGGGCTGCAGCACTGACTCCACCGACAGTCTGTCAAACACAAGCAACACAGCCGACATGGCGGACTGGGGTGAGAAACTAAGTTGGGGAGGAGAGCCGTCTGTTCATCGGCCGCTGTCACTCCGTCTCCTCCGATTTTTAGCCGCTTGACACCGCGCTGTTGTCGAGGTCTCTCGGTAGATGTGGATCGTTCTAACCGATCTCATGTTGTCCTTTCTGCAGACGCTGACAGCTTCGAGCCGGCGGAGCCGATTCAAAAGACGGCAGCGCTGGACAAATGGGAAGGCGAAGACGAAGAAGATGATGTTAAGGTGAGCTAACGTGGCGAACTGCACATACCCACGGTCCGAGCGGGGGTCCGACATAGGTGACCCTGGTCAAACCCTGGTTAGCCGTCCCGGTGATTCTGGGGCTAATGGCGGGCAAGAGCTCTGTAGCCCCGGCTTCGGTGCCATGCTTCACCGCGGTCTATGGCTGCCTGTCAACCCCCCGAGCCTGTGCTAGCGAAACGCTAACTAGCTGTGGGCTAACTCATGTGGCTCCAGCCTGTACTAACTCCAGCTAAGCTAACATGGGCTATCACTCGGTTTTTAATGTAAATGTCGTATCTTTATCAATGTGTGTCAATCTAACAGCAGCCTGGTTTGTTTTTATACCATTATAAACGTTTATACAGGTTGTTTGTATTATGTAGCTGAGACTCGGTGCTGTAGCTTCTTGGACAGCCGGGCTACATTTGGTTAAACTAGCTTAATGCTAACCTCCTCCCGGGCCACCGAGCTAGCACACTCGCTAGCTCCCTGATAGCTTGCGTGTTCAGTTAGCTTCAACGTCGACGACAACGTCTTTAACGTCACTTGTTTTGAGTATCTGGTCAACGTTACTGGTTATTTCCCAGTTGCTTGTAGATAGTTGGCTTATGTGATTAAGTGAGATCAGCACCGGAGCCCCGTCCCGCAGCTCTAGTTCCGTTTACCATGCGGCGGCTTTAGCTTTGCTAACCAACTTTAGCCGCAATCAGATGAAATCCTCATCTGGTGTTTGATGACTCAACCGATCCAAGAACGCGGCCTAGAAGTTTCTCCCTTTACATCACGAGTGGCGGGACAGCCCTTGTTCGGCTGGCGGGGAAGTTACAGGTTGTTTTTGGAGCCGAACACGATCACTGTCCAGAAACCTCAGAGAATTGACCCCGGGAAAGTGCTGGCAGAGGCCTCTTCAATTGTTCAGGATTCGGGCGCATATGGAAGCAGAAATAAAGAAAGTGATGATTACATGTGCTCCGTGCAGCAGCTGCTTTTATTCAGCTGGCTGGCTGGATGCGATGCTTGTGGCAAACTAGCAGCGACCACAGACGATTGTTCCAATGAAATTACTTAGTTTATTTGATATTGCTGTAGAACACGTTGCATTATACAACAGCCTTCTTGTGCTAGCTCGCTGAGTGTGGTAGAGTTGAGTCAGTTTGAAGTATTCAGTGTTTCAGATGGAGGGAAAATGCATTTTAATATTACATGAAATGATTTGATTCAAATGACAATATGGAAGGTTTAAATTAAGCCACTCATTGAGTAATCCAAAAATAATCAGTCATTTTACCATTTCAGTATTTCTTGACATTTCTTGAATACTGCTCATAACAGAAATATGTACAATGTCAAATATGATCAGAGATAATCTTGCATGCTGTTACTGAATCATTTATTGACCCTAAACCCTAAAAATATTGATATTAAAATATCACACTGCAGCGTTAGTGATCCAAACTATTATTTATATGAACTTGTGACACTTATTATACAACAAATTGCCTGTGACGACTCCTTATAAATGCCACCTCATTTTATGCGTAGGACAACTGGGATGATGAGGAGGAAGAGGAGAAAAATGGAGAGGTGAAAAAATTGGGTATGTATTCAGTTTCAACCTTTCTTTACATGCTGTCTAAATAGCATGCCTCCATTTATTTTGTGCATTTCTATTTTCATTTTCAGAGACAAAGGTTTCTGACAAGAAAAAGCTGAGTGAGAAAATAAAAGAGAAAGAAAATCGGTTAAAGAAAAAACAGCAGGATCAGAGGGAGCAAGCACTGAAGAACACAGTAAGGACCATTTCATTAACAGTGTTCTGTACAATCAGTTTAAAAAACAATGTCCCCTTGCTTTTAATTTTGACTTTGTGGAATTTGTCACTACAGCTTACTTCTGAAGAGCAACTGGAAGAAAAGTTAAGAGTGAAGAAATTACAGGAAGATGCAGACCTGGAGCTAGCAAAAGATGCTTTTGGTAAGACAGAATTACTATGAAAAATTATGAGTAGCCCTCCACAATGTTAAAACCATAATAATGGTTATATTGAACAGCGTTGTGAATGGGTTTTTGATTTTTATCAATACAAAATCATTATTTTGTCTCTTTTCACAACAACCCCTGTCATCTTCATCAATGCCATTTGTTTTCTTTTGTTACACCTAAGTTGGGTTAGAAGCAGCATCAACATTTTCTTCACAGGAATGCAGCGAACTGTATCTGTGAGTCTGTGCTCTCTAAAGAAAAACACTGAATTTGTTTTGTGCAGGTATCAGCAGCAGCAGTCCGAACAGTGTCACTGGGATCGATGCCATGTGTCCATCTTCCAAAGAAGATTTCACAGAGTTTGAAAAATTGTTGAAAGAAAAAATTTCCCAGTTTGAAAGATCTGTGCATTATTCAAGTTTCTTGGATTCATTGTTTCGGGAACTCTGTATTTCATGTAAGCTCCGCGACTCATCACTTTCCTTAAACTTCGCTGTTTATTGACAAAATTTCATTTGAAACAAGGTTTGATAAATTATCATTTTTCTTCTCCCTCTTGCAGTGGAAGTAGATGACATGAAGAAAATCAGTAATTCCCTGTCAGTCCTACTTAGTGAAAAACAGAAACAAGAAAAGGTAAGATTTCTTTCTTTCTTGCTTTCTTTTTTTTTTTAACCTCATGTTTAGATCTGTATTGAATTCAGTAGGGGGCGCTGTTCACCTTGCAATGTCATTTCTTGTATGCTCATCCCTGTGGTTTACGTACTGAATCTAAATGAACAGTGATATACAGTATTTATTACTTCAACTGAAACATGTAACATGTGAGTTTAGCAGCTGAATACTCGTGAATAATTTAGTTTTTTACATTGTTCAACCAGCAAATCAAACTCGAAATGCCTTTGGCTACACATTTATAATCATACATCATTTATGTTTTTGAAAGTGACTTTTATTTGCTTTTACAGCAAAACAAAGGAAAAAAGAAGAAGAAGGGGGTTGTAGCTGGAGGCGGTTTGAAAGCACAGTTGAGAGACGACCTTGACTATGCATCGTTTGATGGTGGCTATGCCCAAGACTACGAGGACTTCATGTGACACTGGCTCCATCACTACTGCCCTTTCCTTCACCCAACTCTCAGAAACGCAGTCCCTTCTCATGCTGTCCAGTGCCATCCTGGAAAATCTGAACTATGTGTTGCCCCATTCATTTTGCTTCAGTGACCAGAGGGACTATACCAGGGAGTACCCAGTCTCACCAACTCTTTATATTCATACATATGGAATTGCCTTTTCTCTTTCTCATTCAGCCTCAACTCACACACTCATAATTTAATATCTGTTGGCTGATCCAGCTTAAATAACGAAGAATACTCTAGCTGCTGTTGTCTGAGTTTTGCAGGGCTCATTATTTTATTGAATGTTGCCCCTGTCAAAATGGCAGATGCAGTGTTGCAGTTATAGGTGTACTGACATAGAAACACAAGGTTCTATGCAAATTCCTCAACCAGAATGTCATGTATATATTATAGGTTTCACTTACCTGTGGATGAGTCTCTTACAGGAAAGTATATAGTATCTATAACTTTGGTTGCCAAATGCAGATCAATTATTCAGTACATTATTCATCTTTATCTCTGGAAAGGTTGCATTGTGGGTGATTCTGAGGCCGATGCAACATGTAAGTACTAGTTGTAATTTTACAGAGAGCACGTGACATTCATTGTAAGATAAAAGGGATAAATAAGTATAATAAATGTGACTTTAAAACTTCACAGCCATTCTCTTGATACATCTCTGGAATATCCTTGAAAATTTGGAGCAAAGAGTGCTGAGAGGTATTTTTCGTGCATGACAAAAGCAATTTACTAATTTGATTTATACTAATTCAGAAAAAGTATAGATCGGGCAAGGGGATTTAACTTGATGCAACTGGTCTCCTAATCATTGCTTCTGCAGGCTTGTATCAAGTGTGATGAGGAGCGGGGGCTTATGAGCTTCACCCCACCATCTCTTCATATGGGCTACAGTTAGTTGAAGGGCCTATTTCTCCTGTTCTTTTCTAACAGTTGACCAGCTTCAATGTTACATGGACAATTGGATGATGCTCGCAACATTGACAATATGGGAAATACAGCATCTGCAGTGTTTTATAAGCATCTAATTTAATAAACCACTGGTCAAAAGGACAAGTTGTTTCCGTCTTTGTTTATAACGTTACTGAAGGATTCTTACAGGTAATAACACATTGGCTCACTGATAGCTGTTAATAAGGCATGTGTAATAAATACTCTATTTACAGTTTCAAGTAAATATTTACCACAGTACGGTTGAACAATTAGGAAATATAATGTAGCACAGTGTGGAGAAGAAGCTGCGAGGAAAAACACCAAATTTTTTCGTTGCGTGAAAAACAAGCCAATATAAAAGGTACCAAAGCGAAAGGTTCTCACTATCCCCCTCTCTGTTGTAAGTATTCATCTGATCTCCTCATTGACCTTCAGCGTTTAGCTTTTGGCCTCTGCGCGTCTTCCTGTGGGGTTTCTGGTGCTACGTCTACGACTGCTGCGAGGCGTGTTGGCTCTCTGCCGGCGCCGGTTCTGTCTGCCTTCACCTCTCCCCACACTTGTTACTGTCTGAACCTGAGAGCTCTGCAAGGACTGGAAAACGCTCTGGTGTGTCACCTCACGATCTCCACAGGTGAACGCCAGCGCCACACCCTCATTGGTCTTCATGACACGGGATGTACCATCAGAAGTGCCATCAAAGCAGCGTCCCAGTGCGATCTCTTTGGCTGTGCGGGGATCCTGGTCCGTCACTGTGTAAATTCCATAGTTATGGCCCAGTGGGTCGAGAGGCGCCAGCATAGTGAACTCATTGGTGTCATTGTTGACGGCAAGGGGCAGGTGGTTGACCAGATACTCCTGAAGCATCGTGTTGACAAGGTCTCTCTTACAGCTTCCTTGTGGAATCACTTTGACCAGGGTACGATCGACACGTTCCTGATCGTACAGCATCCCGCTGCATTTGAACTCCACACACACTGCTGACACAGTGTTCTGGTCCCTGTCACGGATGCTGCGAGTGTCTCGGAGGCCATACAGCTGTCCCACTGTCTTGGGGTGGGTGCCACCCATGTTTCGGGACCTCACGTTGATCTCATGTGGACTGGTGATTTTAACTTTAATGTAGCAGGCTCGGTATTCCATGGGCTTGGGCCACCAGCTCAGGTAGTCCTCTGTCCAGCTCATTGGGTCATCTTCATTGAAGGGCACTGTGTTGTAATCATAGCGGTCTCCTTCCACTCTTGAGAAACGGAAGTGTCCTGCACTGAACGGGGCTTCCTCACAGTCCTTTAACCTCTCAAACTGGTACACCGGTCCGTTTCCTTCCTCAGCTGTGTTGGGACTTGGTTTTGCCACGTTAATGCTGAAAGCTGTTTTCTTCACTCTCGGGTCTTCGTGGTCGGTCCGCCTGTAGTTCAGTTTACCCAAGTAAGGTTGGGGCACTCCAATGAGGTTGGGATTGAGTTTTGGGGTAGAAGGGACTGCCTCCAGCTCCTCCCCTCCAAGATTGGCCATGACATAGGCAGAGTACGCATCAGCTTTTTGTTCATCACAGAAGGCAGGGAGACAGGCGCCATTCGAGCCAGTGATGACACTATCGAATCGTCCCCAGGCACGTGGGTTAGAGGAGTAGCCAGCTGTTGGCTCCATGTTTATGAGACTCACCACAACTCCCTCCACCTGCTCACTGGGCATGAAGCGCTCACTGCGGAAGGCCCTCACTTTCACGTAACACCTGCGGTTCTCTGGGACGTCCAGGTTAAACAGACGTCTCTCCCTGATCTCCATGTTTCCAATCAGAAAGGTTCTCTCCTCCCTTTTGCCTCTTCTTTTCTTTTCCACCTGCAGGCTTCCCTCCTCCTCCCACAGGCCAGTATCAGGGTTCAGTGACCACAGCTTCATGGTGTTAAGGTGCTCAGACATCTTCACCTGTGCAGAATCAAGGAATACTTTCACTTCACCTGCGTTCAGGGGCTCATTGTTTTCCTCTCCCCTGAAGTCCACTGAGAACATACCATAGGTTCTTAGAGGTAAGGTATCACCTTCACTTCCTACAAAATTGAGATCACTTTGAGCTGCAGCAGCTGTGGAGACGTCTCTTGGGTCGAGGAATGTTACACTGGCATTGATATTGCCAGTGAAGGCTTCGCCATTCTCCTTGTAAAAAGAATTGGGTGGAATCTGGATCTGAACCATTGCCTCCTGGCCCTCCACCTCCCCAAGCTCCAGCATGTTGGTTTCTATTGAGCTGATGGTGACAGGTGTTTTCTTTCTGAGAAGCTTGATCTCATGGTAAACAGCCCCTCCTTTGGCGTTGAAAGGAAGTACCTTGGTGCTGTTGACAAATTTCTGCATGTTGTCCACAAAAGTCAGGACTAGCCTCTCAGTGTCTGGAGGGACCTGAATGGAGAAGGTGCCTTTGTAGCCTGTGCGGCTGATTCTGACTCCATTCATAAAGATATGGCCAAACCTCATTGGCTCACCATTATCTGCCGCGATGGCCCGACCATGCACAATAGCCTTGGTTTCCACACATTTCTGGCAGCCACACTCAGTCACCACCATGATGGGCAGTTGGTAGCCTTTGCATGTAATCTGCCTCTCCTCCATCTTTTCCACACCACAGCAGTACGCCACTTTGTCTTTGCACCTGATGCCGTTGTCCAGCTTTCCAGTGCACGTATCTGAAGGGCACTTGCCCACATCGTAATAGAATGAGTCTGTGCTGTTCTGGTGGCAGTCATGTGGAAGACGGATGTGGTGGGATTGAGGCTGGGGGTTACACGAATGCTCATTTCGACCTGTGTTTAAGATACAGAAATACATATGGGGATTTAGTTTGATCATGCTGTTTTCTAAAATACGGTATATTGAGTGAGATAGTCTTCTATTGAAATGATTATCCACACACCTAGGACTTTGAGTGTAGCTGGTTTGGTCTTGATAGCACCAGATGGACCACTCGCTCTGCAGTAGTACTCCCCAGCCTGCTCAAGAAGCAAATCCTTCAGGACCAAGGTGCTCCCAGTCTGCTTCTCCAGGAGACTGCCATTGTGAAACCTGTTACACACAAGGAAAGATAGGCAGCAGAAACAAAAGTATGACTATTTATCAGATACAGTTGATCTGTGGATGATTTTTTTCAACATGACAAATCATACCATTGGTATTTGTCCGGCTGTGGTGCTCCGGCCACTTTGCAGCAGAAGGCAGCAGTCTGTCCCTGCCTCCTGGCCTTACTCTCGGGGCTACTCAACACATGAAGCTTCCCTGATAATTGACAATTGGAGATTAGATAACTAACTCTGATACAGCTGCAGCAGGTAATGTGAACTACCGACGGGCATTGACTGTACCTATTCTTTTCAACTGGATGCTGAGGACAGACGTGCGTTCAGAACTGTTTGGCACAACAACGTTATGGGTGACATGACCCTGCAGGCCGACCGTCAGCGTGGTGTTGCCATCGGGGCAGATACCGGGGATGCGGAAATGTCCGTTGTGGTCAGTAAGGGTGAGGAGCTTGCCTTTGCGAAGGATCGTAGCTCCTTCAGCAATGAGGCCTCCAGCGCCACGTACAGAACCCAACAGGAGGTGCTCTTCACACATGCATGCGTCACACTCAGCATTCACCTTCCCCATGGCACACTGCAGGAAACAATCTAAGCAGTGGAGCAAAACAAATACGAACTTTAGTTATTAGATGTTCATATCAGAATCAGAGTGAAGATGCATTTTTCTCAATTTAACAAGGACTACATCACTTGTTATTGGGCACTCGGGTCCATTGCATTCTTTCTCTTCTACTTTAGGGCCATTGCAAGGCATAGAGTGAGACTGGCAGCGTCTGGAGCGTAGTTGCACCCTCACTTCACCGCAGGCGGCAGGGCATGGGCTCCAGTCTGACCAAGGGCCCCAGGTACCCTGAATGTTCACGCTGATATCTGTTGGAAAATTGAGAACAAATAATCTTCAATCACGCCCAAATGCGATGTTTTAATGGATCTTAAAGTTGCTTCAATACCAACCTTTAGGACAGAGGAAGCGGACTGCGTAGTTGGAGCAGTTGCGTTCGGGGCCTTGCTCCTCATTTAGACACCAAAAGCCCACTGTCGGGTCTGCGTGGACCGTCTCCCCAGTGTCTCGGGCTGGGATCCATTCAGTGGTTCTGGCCTCAATCGCCCTTGGCGTCTCACACACTCGTGAACGGTAATAGAAGCGAATGGCCTCCAGCTGCTCATAGTCTCCACGACCTCCGGGGTGATCAACGTTGAACCAAGTGGTCCACTCGAAGTTTTCTGGAGAGTGTAGAATCAGACATGGCCTCAGTAGCAGCTCATACTTACGGAGTTGAGAATACGACTCTACCAACAAAAAGGCCTTGTACGCTTAAATAACACGCTTGAATAACACGCTTGAATAACACGCTTGAATAAATCTTGAATAACTGTCACCCTCAGAATGGTAGACAGCAGGACCAGACTCTCTGTTGTCCTTCCTCCGTGATCCTGTAACAGACAAATCCAGATGTGTTAGGGTTTCAAATGTTGTTTATCACTTGTAGTCTGCTGATTGCAGATGTCAGACCTCAGTGGCTGGACATCCTTAACTTACATGTAGTTCTTGATATTTACTTTTGTTCAAGTAATGTTTAGTGAGTGAGATGTTAAAGACACATTCAAATTAATTTTTAGTCAACAAATTGAGTTTTCTGATTATGAAATCATTCAATATCTAAGACCTAATATTAATCTCGCGACAATTTAAACATAGGTGTAGCTATGTAAAATCTGAAAAATGAAATTATATTATGTTTAGAACAGACTTGTTATTTTCTGTCTTTTCAGTTTCATTTTTATAGTATACATCCCAATCTGACTGTTTCAATCATGTTTTTTTTTCCAGTGAGTTGCCACTCTCTGGAAAACAGAAATCTCAGCATCCCTGTGAGAGACCCACCTTGAGCAGTAACAACAGAGGCTGCAGTGATTCCCCAGATGAGCAGAAGAGGCTTCAGTGACATTTTCACTCTGTCGTCAACTCTGACCTCTGACCTTTCACCTCAGGTTTGTGTGCTTCACACCAGGAGTTCAAAAAGGAAGGGGTCCTCCACCAGAGACTGTTGGTGGGAAACAACAAACAACTGAAAACACTTTGATGTGATGTTAAATCAAAAAGAAACACTTAAACTAAACCTGAATAATGTAACCAAAGCAACAGTTCCTATGAAGAACAAATGACAAGTGGGTCTTTTAGGTCTTATTGCATGGTAAGTCTTTTAGGTTTTACGGTAAAACAAACATGGCTGGACCAAGCCCCCCCCACTCAGATTACACATCTGTGTTATCCATCACCTTTTGTCAGGGGAGCACTCAAACAATTCTGCATCCACTGACGAAAAAACTGGCAACGCAAGCCAAACTCCCACATACACACACTCAGTTTTTGCATTTGTACACTGGCAAATCTTTTGACTTCAATTAAATTACAAATGACAAATCGAAGTGAAAGACACAGAAATGAGAGTGAACTGACATTGAAGTTTTTACTGACGGTTTTACTCGTACATACAAAACCCATCAAGCTGGATTCAGATGTTATAATCATTACGTACAGTCGAGCTGTTATAGAGTCATCAAGCTTTTAAAACGCATTTTTCTTCTTACCTTCTTGAGTGCAATATCCTGTTATTTTCTCTTTCGCTCTCCTCCGCCTCCTCTTTTCCCTCACTCTGGTCCAACACACTCCTTCACTGTCTCTTTTATACGTCTCTGCCTCCGGCACCCCTGCCTCTCCCCCCCTCCCCCCTTGGCAGTATGCCAGGGTGTCTTTTGATTGCACTATTATGCTTCCAATTTATCACCTCCATTGTTCACTCGTGACACGCAATGGTTTATTAAATAGAGAGGGGGGGGGGGGGGGGGGGGGGGGGTCTGAGTAACAAATGTCTGGTGTTACTAAATTGACCCCCTGTGTTCAAGATCAATTCTGATTGAGTCTAACTGGGCATTTGTCTCCTCAGCCTGAATGTTTCTGTTCCTGTGCAGAACAAGCAGAACGACATCAGCATGAGATCCTTAATCCTGCACGTTAGCGTCCTAATGTGTGTTAGATAAAGCCCCTTTGAGCACACATTAGACTTTAAGTGTAGGAGGCAGTGTACATTTACGCAATGCTCACTCTCTTTAAATTCATGTTGACATTTGTGGCATCGAGTAAAAAATATTTACTCTTGACTACTTGCAGAAGTGATTTATTCCACTGCTGAAACCATTTGAAACCATTCAGACTAACATCCTGCCTGCTCCTGTTTTTTACATCATGTGCAGCTATGCATCTGACTGGAGGCCATTACATTTGAAATGTTCAACCATACACACTTCATTTGACACAGCAGGATCATTGGGTAAAGATATGATTTCAAACATAAACTCATGGCGGTGTAACTGTGATTAAAACGCATTAAGTAAAAAGAGCATTAAGTTAAATCTTGTGTCAGTGGGAACAATAAAACACAGCAACATAATTAACTCTGTAAATGTGTATTTCTGACTTTCTTAATCTTTTTCCTATTCTCTCTTTTGGTCCCTGCCACTCCTGAGTGACGTATGTGGCTCCTTCAAAAAGCTAAAAACGTCACGGTTGCTTTTCTTTTTAGCTGCTATCTATGGTTATCTATGGTGACTCATCAGGCACGCTGGTTTTTTATACATCTATCTATTCTGTTAAATTTGGAAAGAAGAGGTCATGTCTGTTTTAGATCCTGATCCATATCTGCTGTTTTTCCAGACAACTTTCACTAGTTGGCCTGATCGTATCAGTAACAAGGCAAAGAGCACCCAGGAGGGACGAATAATACTTGCACCTCTATCCTTCCAGATGTCTTTCAGTTCTCAGACAAGGTGAGAGGACAAATTAGCTCTGCATCCAGGTCAGTCTGTGGCTACACACGGTGAATTGTGCTCGTAATGTGTGGATGCTCCCAGACACCGGGTCAGAAGACGAGTTGAGTGTTCTTTGTCTCTTGCCAATTATTGTTGTGTTGCTCAGCAGTGTGAGGACACAGCGTCAGTTGGTTAAAACAGGAGACAAAGGAACAAAAGCAATACATGTTCATACGACATGTTGCTCTGTCAGACATATGAGATTAAATGTATTCAAATAAAGCGCTTATTAGGTGAGGACAACTTTATGACACGTTCTATGTCCTCGAAGGACTTACTAAAGACAGCGGTTGTGGGTAATGATGTGGATAGGGGAGAAAACAAGGGATATGAAAGCAGCGAGGATGAGGAGAGTTGGACTCACAAACACAAAAAAACATAGTTTGGTGTCTTGGCAACAGAGGGAGACTCAGTCATGTTCAGCCTGTAACTGGACTCCAGACATAAATCATCGTCAGGCAAAACCTGTGCAGCTCCATCAAGCAGGGCTTTTTATGGATGTGGCGATTGTAATTAGTTTCCTCTTTTTTCTGTGATTTATTGTCATGCAGGAGGATTTCTGTGTCCAGCTGGTATTTATTCAACCTCTGGCAACATCTGTCATCGACACTAAATAATTGACTGGTTTTATGTGACAATCAGAAAGTTGTTTCATTACTTAGATTTTATGTTGAGTTTAATTATGTGTTTCATTTTAGTTCTTAATCACTCAGCTCCAGCTTTATTTTGTGGTGATAGGTGTGCATTTGTCAGGTTTCAGCTACTTCCTATCCCATGACATATTCCAGGGTATTTTTTTTAACATCTTAAGATGTTGTATCTAATTGTTTCTTATACTTCCCACATGGATATAAAGCCATTAAAACCTAAAACTTCACTCAGTAAAGCTCATATCTCCACTAACGCCCAGCAGTCCCCTGAAGAAAATACATTTAAATTCTCTAAACCCATTTTCTTTCATCACGTCAATTAATCAATTTCTTTGAACAACATTTCAAATGTAAATCAAAGTAAATGTACTCATGCACTGTATTTAATTTCTTAATTACTTTTTTTTAAATTGTCTGCTACTTTAAAGTTCCACTGGAGTTTAAAAGGTAAACATATTTTTTACTCCATTACATTTATTTGGCCATTGTAGTTACTTATGTCTATTTGGTAATTTAGAGAAATAATATGGGATAAAATCAAGAATGATTCATTGTTATGTAATATTATTAGTACCAAGAACACTGCAACAAACAAACAAACAGATATTATTAGAATATTTCAGTGTTTAAAGTATATTTTGTTACCAGTTATTCTGTATATTTAAAGTTTGTGACGTTAAATGCATGACTTACATTATGCAGTGTCTCTGTACTGTTGTACTTCATTTACTTGAACAAAATATCTGAATAATTCTTCTACGACAATTGTCAGTATTATTGTGGAACTAAATTGGATCCATCAGGTATAAACAGGACAGTGGATTAAATGAAGCCATCTCAGTTATCCCAGTCTAACCAGTGCAGCTCTTGAGGTTGTTTTAATGAGGCTCTCCAAACCAATTTCATCTCAATGAGACTCTTGTTTGCTGAAAGATGACGAGCTTTCCCAAAATCATTTCCTCGAAGCGGAGCCACCTTTTTTCAGTGTGAGCGGAGAGGAAGTGAAGTGGGCTCTCTCCCTCTGTATGATGCCGGGCCCCTAATGACAGTAGCAGAAGTTCTGCATAGTTTCACTGGTAGAGTCATTAACAGGGACCCCCACCACCACCACGGCTCCCAGTGTAACCTCTGCCTCCTCCCTGTCCTGGTCTGTAGTGGAGAAACATTTCATGAAGCTCCGTCTATGTCTGGGCTGCAGGAGTCAGATCTGTTGAACCAGCCGGTCCTCATCTCCACACGCTCAAACACACACACACACACACACACACACACATATATATATATATATGTACTCTCACTATTCACTCCAAACTCCACAAAATATGATGGAAATAGGTTGAGAGGTTATTTTATAGTCCTTCACACAAACAAAGAAACAAACAAACACATAGGACATCATTGACAAACATGAGGAGCTTGCGTTAGAACAGAGTTATTGTTATAAAACTCGATTTCTGTGGATGTTGATGAGGACTATGCTTAATGCTTCTATTTGAACTCTAGTGGCTCCATTCACCACACACGACCACAGCGCGAACCCGTTTCCTCTAACACCACTGTAAAGACCTGTTAACCTGGGTAGAAGCAGGCGGAGAGCACATGTGTTTTTCTGCTGACACAATGTGGAGAGCACATGGTTACAGCACCTCGTTCATGTTTTCTGGCTCCGGCTCAGTAAAGCATGAAGACATGCAGAATTAAGGGCTGGATTGGAAACATGTGCGGCTGACCTGGAAGACAGATGATATGCGCTCGACAGGGTCGTCCATTTTCTCGAGACTTAGTCTGGAGACCTCCAGAGACCCCGGTCCTGAGGTTGTTGAGGAACTTTTGCGTTCACATCATTGTTAACGTAAACTTATGCAAGTTCAATATCACACGTCAGATTCTTCTATGCAAATTAAATGAGGGAAGACGTTTCCACCTTTTTGAAATTCACGAGGTGAAAAGTGATCCATGAAAAGTTGAACCAATCCCCTCATTGCTCAACAAATAACTGATGACGCTACTGCTTGTTCCAGACCTCGGTGCTGTTGTGTAATGTTTCTGTGATGTTTGAGCTCAAGGAGGAGCACAGACACAGACATACCTGTTGTTGAAAACACTTTTGTGAATTTACTTCTAATTAATCAAATAATCGAATATAATCTAATTAATTAGCCATATTTGATGTGGAAATTTGATACAACTTTTGACAAAAGAACCAATAAATTATAAATAATATGATTTGATTTAAATAGATACATTTTGATCCATAAATTATGGAAATAAAATGCAGTATATGAAGATATTGACTCGTTCAGGTAAAGTACAGGAAACTCAACAGCTGGCATAGAAACACCGTTTGTAATTCAGTCACAGAAAACTGTCATAACAAGAGAGTAGTCGTTAAAATCTTATCAGCAGTGTAAGTGACATCTGTGAGAGAAGAAGTCAGGAGTGGCAGAGCTGATCATCATGACAAGAAAGAACAGTTCTAATTCTGGAAAGCATTTCATTGTTGCGTAAAGAGGAAAAAAAAGTTGCACATTGCAAAAACAGTGTCCATGTTCCAGCCAAGAGCAACTGAGAATATCCAGTGTGAGGTAAACGCCCTGAGGTGGAGCTGCAGACTTATACTGTGAAGGTTTACTGGAAGTAAGTATAGATACATGCATCTGTCAAAGCAGCTTTCTACCCACAGCAGAAGAGAAGCTAAACTCTGCAAGGCTCTTCTGTCTGTTTATCCAGCTCTTTTTAAACCAATAAAATCCACGCACACATTTAAAGATTGACCTTCATATTAACAGATCCATGCAATGCATTCGCGGATGAGCCTTCACTTTTACTCCTCTGATTGCACACCCATTTATAGACACTTGTACAAAAAGGTCCTAGTAAGCACCTATTTTTTATTATTTTACAAATTTACAAATCTGATTAAATATTGACCGTGTACAAGACAAGCAACTAATAAAAAACCAAACATTTCTACCGTTGAGCATGTTGATAAACATGTGATTACTAACAGCTACACCACCATAAAATGATGTGCGAACATCTTCTGTCCATGTTTTTCTGAAGCCGATGACCTCACCGGCCTGGAGCTCCTTCAGTCTCTTCATCAAACTCACAAGTCATCAGACCAATCACAGGGGAAATCAGATATCCCCACTGGACCCTGGTTATCATCCATTCTCACAACACAAACAAGCAGTCATTCTTGAAGCCCTTGAATTTTCCCCCCTAAAAGTAGCTGGAGGTCTTTCGCAGCTGCTCATGTTACCTCTGGTTCTGTGCTTTCATCTGAGAGTCAGGACATATTTTGCTCTGATTGAAACAGCTACAAACCCATTTTCTGCCCGTAATCACTGTTTCAAACCGGCTCTGGATTTGGGTCTTTTGGAAAACGTTCGGCCGAAATCTTGATGTGTTGATCTATGTGGATACGCGCAGACGTGTTACATTCTGCGACAGAGCTAATCTTCAACACAAGATCTATTGTTGTGTTCTTTTGTTGGACCAACATCTGTCTGCAATCAGAGCAACAGTCTTGGCTACTGGATGGAGAGAGCGTGTGTTTTTTAACTCTGCCAAAAAAAAAAATGCTTGAACACAAGCTGATCTGCTGGGAATCTGAGATGTTTAATCACTTTATTCTTTAAACTGACCTCACAAGACCAAGTCTTTTTCCTCAAACTAATATTGCAATATTATATTTTTACCGTTGTAAACATGTGTTTACAAGAAACGTTTAGATGTTAATAGCAGGGATCGTGTGCGTGGTCTTTTTACTTGTAGGACAAAGTTCACAAGTACTTATTTAACTCAGTATGTTCCAATAACATGTGGTCATCCTTCAGTCATTTTGCTCTTTCTGATCTTCATTTATTTTGCAATTATTTCTCTTGTGGAATAACAAATTCTACCAGTTCATTAACTGAGATAATTAACTTAGAGTTTCAGCCTGCAGACCAATTTGCTCTATGCAGCTGATGTTAAGATAATGGTCAGTGTTCAAGGAGGATGGAACTTTGTCAGATGTGCAGGATTAACCAATGATTTCATCCATGTCTCTTTTCAAAAATGTGAATGTCCCAGAATTCACTGTGAGCTCAGCCAAACACAAAAAAATGTCCTTTGTGGCCATTTACAGTCAGCGAGCAGGAAACGCTGCGGCTGGGAAAACCATCAAATCCGAAGGCTCCCAAAACACATTGCGTGCACAGTATGAACAAACACTGCCTCGGACACTTAATGGTTATGACTGATTTAAGATCATTAATTAGATACTGGCCACTGGTCTCAATGAGAACTCAGGGCGGATGTCATAAATCATTTTATTGTATTATTTCACCTGTTTCATTTTCTTTTCTCTCTGTTGGTTGTATTTTCCTGCCTAAAGTCTGTCAGTGAATTTTAAAAACTACATTAATCTTCAGCTCATTCACAAGAGATGTTTTCACCGAAGTCACAAGTGACGCTGCTGCTCTCTGGTGGTGCTCTTCATTTGCTCCGCACAGGTAAAAAAAAAAAAAAGACAGCTGGTGAAATATGAGTGGCGCGTAAGTCAAACAATTGTCCTCTGGGCTCGTGGCAGTGAAACAATTTGTTGATGTTGAGTTTTCAGGCAGGTAAACATTTTAGATGTTGACCCCATTTAAAGGTGGGAAACAAACTGGCCTGAGGAAGTGAGGTACATTTTATTCTTTAAAAAATGAACAAATTAAAATCACAATTGGATTTCATTATTCATTTAGATGTTTGTAGAAGTGTGTATGAAGTGTTTTCTTTCAAACATTAACAGGTTTCTCCTTATATCAACAGAAAACAACATTTTGAGCTTTATTGCAGCTTTTTTCTGTAAATTGTGATCTTAGCTCACAACAAGATGTTCATATACTGAGCTTCAGAAATTTCAAACACGAATGTCAGACTTTTCCATTTTGCCATTAGGTGTCACTGTCTGTCAGTGGATTTACCCCAATACCTTTCACACCATCACAACAACATCTCCGAAATGAATAATGAGAGTTCATAAGAGATCTGTCAGCCAGCATTAAAAAAAGAAAAAGGATTTCAGTCCCAGCAGAGCTCTGACGGGGAGCTTCTGTGAAATCAGAAGGTTTGGGTGAGTAAAGGCCCTCAGCCATTCAGAGAGCAGCTTCCCATGCAACCACAGAGGTTGCTAAAGGTTCGCAGAGACAACTTTAAAGGCAATGACCCTAACGTTAACCCTAATGCAACCATAACCCTAACCCTAACCCTAATTGCAACAATAACCCTAGCCCCAACCCTAGCCCCAACCCTAACCCTAACATTGGGGTTGAAAAATACATCACACAAAAACCACTCCAATCGACTCCAAATGACCTGAAATGTGCTCTAAAACACTTTCTGTGGGAAGGAATTTGGCTCTCTGACTTCTGGAAAATTTTGGATAAAAATGTCCTCCCATTGACTTGAATGGGGAAAAGTTTTTCGACCCTAACTTTTTTCTGAAAGTCCTAGAGACTCGTGGTTATCGTCCGTCATTTTATCTCTAGCGCGAGCCCCAACTCTAACCCTAACCTTAACCCTAACCCTAACCCCGGCCGAAACCTTAGCCCCAACCCTAACCCTAACACAAAAACTTTTAAAACCTCCACTGACTCTAGATCTAGTCCTTAAAACAACTTTAAACACTGTACTGATTCTAGATCTCGCCTTAAAAGCAACTTTAAAACCTGCATTGACCGTAGATCTAGCAGTAAAAACGTAGACCCTAACCCAAACCACAGCTGAAACCCTAACCCTAACCCTAACCCCAGCCCTAACCCTAACCCTAGCTCAAACCCTAACCCTACCACAAACACCTTTAAACACTTCACTGACTCTAGATCTAGTCCTTAAAACAACTTTAAAACCTGCATTGACCCTAGATCTAACCCTACCAACAATTTTAAACTCAGTGACCGTAAACTTAACGCAAATTGCAACCTTAAAACTCAACCCTAACCCTAGTCCTAACCCTAACCCTAACCCTAGCCCTAGCCCTAGCACCAACCCTAACCCTAACCCTAATCACAGCCGAAACCCTAACCCTAACCCTAACCACAGCCAAAACCCTAACTCTAACCCTAACCCTAGCCCCAACCCTAACCCTAACCCTAACCCTAGTCCCAACCTTAACCCAAACCCTAACCCAAGCCCCAACCCTAACCCTAACCCTAACCCCAACCCGAACCCTAACCCTAGCCCCAACCCTAACCCCAACCACAGCCGAAACCCTAACTCTAACCCTAACCCTAGCCCCAACCCTAACCCTAACCCTAACCCTCCCATTGACTTGAATGGGAAAAAGTTTTTCGACTCTAACTTTTTCTCTGAATGTCCTACAGACTCGTGGTTATCGTCCGTCATTTTAACTCTAGCCCAAGCCCCATCTCTGACCCTAACCTTAACCCTAACCCTAACCCCGGCCGAAACCCTAACCCTAACTCTAACCCTAGCCCCAACCCTAACCCTAGCCCCAACTCTAACCCTAACCCTAGCCCCAACCCTACCCCTAGCCCCAACTCTAACCCTAACACAAAAACTTTTAAAACCTCCACTGACTCTAGATCTAGTCCTTAAAACAACTTTAAACACTGTACTGACTCTAGATCTAAAAAAACTACAGAGATTACAAAGAACTACAGATTACATACAAATTATAGTTTTGGTTCAAAATAAATATACTGCCTTAGTTTGAGCTACAGCTATATCAGTTTAGAGGAAAAGATAACTTAAGAAGCGATTTCCTGAATGCAAAGTCAATATTAAATGTCTATAAGATCTACTGAAAACAGGAGGTATATCTGTGGTTAGGCGTGGCTGGTGAAGGTGACAGCAGAGTGCAGTGGTGTCTGAGGGACGGAGGAGTAACCATGTGTTGGTTGGAGCTTGTTACCAGCTGTGCAGTGAAGTGTGGCGCCTGTCTGTCATGATAATAGATGAGCCAGGGACTCGCAGGGCAGTGGCCGGTCTGCAGGAGGCCCGAGACGTTCAGAGGTTAGATAGACTGCAAGGGTGCACAGGGATAGCTGTGGGGAGTGTGAAGAGGAGCAGCTGGCACACAGGCAGTCGGTCAGAGGCTGTAATGATGGAGCTCTCTGTGTCAGTTTGATCATTTCGGCCCTGATGAGATGTGGGTGGCATTCTATCAAGCAGCGGGGACGGAGCTACAGTAGATCAGGGAGCTGTGGTTTCAAATCTGTTCAGAAATGAAATGGAAATCGGTCTACCATGCTTTGTTTTCCTGCCTGCATTTACAGGATGCAATTTAATTTGGTTTGAGGAAATCATTATTGAACTTATCTTAATTTGAATGGCAACACATTTAGATATATATCCTTGTTTTTTTTTTATTTGATTTTGTTTTAGATGGAGTAAAAAAAGGACAGAGAGAGAAAGGAATGATAGGAAAGAAAGAGAGCTTGAATTTTTCAACATACCCAAGATCATAAACACATATGCCACATATGTGTTTGAGAATTTGTGAATTTTAAATATTAACTGTGCTACAGTGTCCGTTTAATACTTGATGGTGGGACATAATTGATCATTAACATTTGAAATACTAATACCGCCAAAATAATCAATATTAGCTGCACTCATGCTCTTAATGTGACATAAACATTCTGAGCTGATCTGTGATCAAAGGTCAAGGTCACTTGCACATCTTGCCTTGTTAACGTTTTATCTTAGGAACCCTCTGAGAGAATCCGATCAAATTCACGACAAATGTTCACTTTGACTCACAAGTGAACTGATTTTGATGATTGAAAGTCAAAGCTCACAGTGACCATTTATATTAGGAAGTGTTTGCAGCCTAAAACTGTACTGGTTGTCAAAGGAGAATAACCACAGGGCCGTAATCCAAGTTTTGTGGCTCATTCATTTCTTCTGCAAGTGTCTATAGGTGGCTGATTCTTCTTGCTGGTTTGAATCCCCACTTGTCTCTCAGTCTTTCTGTCCGTCCTGCGGGCCGTTGCACTACGCTGGGCATCTGTCACAGTCCCTGCAGTGCCCACAGAGGAGAAAGAGAGGAGACCATCTGGACTGGGTCACATAGTAACAGCGACCACACGGGACACAGCCAGAACTCCTTTCCAAACCAGAATAACGGTCCAGGTGGGAAAAAATAACGACAGTGCCTATGGGAACGTTTCCCCTCGCTACTTACAGTGGCTTTCTTTCTTTCTGAACCCCCCCCACTACACACACACACACACACACGCATACATCAACACCTCTCCCTGGATCTCACTCATTCTTCACACCTCTTGAGATAGTTCTGCTTACATGAGTTGATAAATCCTGTTTTTGTGTTCCCCATTTATTCACATTTTTGTCTTTGCACCACTGGCTTTGGCTCATTCAAGAGGAAAGCGGTGGATCTGCAGAGAGGGAACATTTGGGGGAAAGAGCCTTTTGTTGCTGCTTTGAAAGAGCAGCTTCCAGCCTGACAATTGGCAGCATACCGATAGGGGACAAACAGCGCTCTGTACACATTCGGCGCGCACAATTTCCGAGCAGTTTCGCATGCTGTAACGCTCAGCGTGCACGCACATGCACAGAGAGAGATCAACTTTGCTCCTGCTTAGTTTAAGTGCGTGTCAGCGAGGACAACAAAGCTCCACCACCGGTGACACAAAGCCCACAATTCACCTTTTTTAAACGCACATTTCCATAACATTGGAACAGTTGCTGCGACAATAAAGTACACTTCTCTTTCCCCTCTGTCTTTTGTGTGTGACACTCTTGACCTGCATTTCTTCCTGCCCCTCTTTAGAGCCACATTCCCCTCTGTGGATGGGATCCCCACCGAACACATCTCCGTGGCTCTTCCTGCTCCAGTGTGTAAGATAATGAACTCTCATAAGGGAGTGGATGACCCTCGTTTATTCTCTTTCCATCTGTCTTTGCTGTTTGGCAGAGGGCGGCAGTGCAGAGCAGAGAGAGAATGAAGTTCAGACTGCCAGGAAAATCACAGAGAGATTGAAGCCCTTGGACTGTACTTGCCCTGCGCTATTCCAGATAATGGACGAGGTTAGGTCGCGAGTGGCTCCATCTCCAGCAGATGAAGAGGAAAATGTCTCTTTTCTGTCCGGCACTGCATTGATCCACCTCTGGATGGAGCAGGAGTTTATTATCTTGGAGATTACTTTCAAAGCTTTTCATTTTGTCCTCACGCCTGTCGATCAGCCGGGCGCTATAAGGCCTGATTGAGTGCGGTGTGGCCACGGTTCCGACCTGCACGGGGCACAGACATCGGCCTCAGCCAAACAGAGCTGCTAATTCCTTACCTACTGTCACCCCTCTGACCTCCATTCTCCCTGCCTTTTATCTCCGCCGCAGCAGCTCCCTCATCCCCACGTTCATCTCTCCCCTCTGGGCTCTCACTGCAGCGGCTCCCACACCAACAAACAGAAGTTTATCTTTCTGATCAAACGGCGTTCAGCAGAAGTCAAGAGCTGCCTGACAGGAGCGAGGCAGCAGTTTGTATTAAGACAAACACAAGCAAACGCTGCATTAATGTTTCAGTGGTTTATTAATAATGCATAGTTTACCGTTATATTTTAACTCCTGGGATGGCAGACGTTTGAGCTTGCTCATATTTTTGCTGTTGCAGTCCTTCGCAGTTTATTTAAAATTTTTTCCGCTTGACTGAATTTGATTGGCTTGTACAAACAAATGAAAAATGCCTGGAGGATTTTACACGGCTCAGACTCAGCATTAGGTTATAACGTGGTGAGTGATGTGTGTAAATGTCAAACTGATTCTGCAGCATCTGCTTTATTCGTCCATCTTAACGTGGTTATACTGTCATGCTAATTATTTCCTTTAATTAGAATTAGAATGAGGAAATCATGTATAAGTCCCACAATGGAGAAATTTACCTGGATGCTCCAGCTCCAGGAAGGAAATCCCTTTTATCCCTTTCAAAATCAGCTTTAAATAAAAATATATTCTCAGCTCTTAAATAGCTTTGCTGCCCACTACTGTGAACTGGAGCTGTGTGTATAACTGTATTTTACATCCATAGTTATTGACTGGTAAATATTTATCCTATGTTACGTGTCTTTGCACATTCTTATTCTTATTGTATATGTCTGTGTAGAATTATTATTATATATACATTATTAATGTTGCTAATAATCTGTTTTTCTTTCATTTCCGGCCATTAAATTATTTATCAAAATGAAAGCGTATTTTTTAATATTCTCTCCCTGTAGCCCCTACAGGGAGTTTGTGACTGTTAACAGTCTCATCTTAGTATTGCTGCCATTTTATGACTTGCAACAGACAATGAGACAACCAGGAAGAACCTGTTCTTTTGCTATGAATGATCCTCAGTGTCTCTGGTCTGATAACCTGCAGAGTCAGAGCAGCTGTTTGTGGCTGTCTCTTCCTGACAGTCGATCCAAAAAGTCTAAATTTAATTTTTCTGTTACCATAAGGTTCATAAGGTTTTCATGTCCACAGCTGATAAAATAAGCAAGTCCTTTCCTTGACGTTACTTTCACTTTAATTTGTTTTATTTATTTATTTTTTTTTGGTTTCCTTTCTATTTCAATTGCTGTACTTTAACGTTTACTATTATTTTTTCTCTCCTTTTCTTTCTCTTTGGTTTGTTTTCTTTTCTTTTCCCTTTTTTCATTTGCTGTACCTTCCTTTCTCTTTCCCTTTTCCCTTGGCTTTCTCCTTATTTTTTTGTTTCCCGCTTCCCTCAATCTGTCTGTCTTTCAGCTCTTCATCTGTCCATCCTTCAACAGCGAGGATTCCTCCTAGAGTCGACCGCTGGATCAGTCCATGGTTGGCTGGCACATTGACTCTCTGATGAGCGTCTTTAACCTGTCATCACACACAGGATCATCTTTATTTCCTTTTCCACTTTTTTGTTGGATTTTAATTTTCTAATTGATTTTAAGTGGGTTTAGCAGCTGAGCAGTCGAAAGGCCAAAATTAGTTTGGTCAATGTCTGTCATTCTCCGGTGCAGGCCAATTGATTCTCTGACAAGGCTATATTCCCTGGACTTTGCCGATCAATTGATCATGATGGTTTTCCAATCGGCGGAGGCCACAGTTTGTAAGAGCCTCCTTTATTACCTTAGAGACTGATGGAGTGACCTTCGGCAGTCTTGACGAATCCACGAGGAGTGGAGACTTCTACACTGTACACCCACAGCACAGTTTATTTGAAAGGAAGACTAAAATTTTCATCTGTTTTATGCAGTAGCTCAGAAAATCTGGCTTTTAAAAGAATGAGGGTGTAAATTGACGCTGAGAGTCGTTTTTATCCAGATCCTCTGAGAGTAAGAATAAATTTGATGTGACTTAGAAATGATGAGTGAATGATGGGCTGTGGCAGTGACAGTGTAATTGGTCCCAGGCGCACCATTAAAGCAGCATAGACTGAAGCATATCCCTGACACGTCGTTAAGATGAACTGCAATATTTGTGTTTCATATTCTGAGGAGTCAAATTAAATTCTCCAAAGCTCTTATTTGATAAACGACACTTGGGGATCTGAGCAGCTCATAAAATAAACCAGATTCTTCTGTGCAGGGCCCGACGATCAGTCTCCACCTCTTCTTTGATTCTCGAGTGCTTCGGATGAAGGGCTGGAGGTGAATTGATCGAGCGGAGTCCTGTTCGCAGGCAGCTGCCGGGCCATTCAATGGAAGTCAGGTGGGGACAGCTAGTCCGTCAGCGGGGACACGTGAGATGGAATGACATTACTTTACGGTTGGGGGAGGGGAGAGATGGAGCGATGGAGGGAGAGAGAGCACAGATCTGTTGCTCACCCGAGCCCTGACCTTCAGAAGACCTTCGGCAGACAATAATAACCTGGCTGCCACACCTCCCTGCACTCCTTTAATGGTGTGTGCTTTTCTGCTCACCTCCAGTTCACAAGTCCCCACGCACTTTTAAATCAAGGCCTTTAATCATGAATGTTTGAAAACGGTGAAATGGGTTTGCCCCTCGGCCTGGGTTCCTGTACATTAATGATTCAGGGTATCTTAGAACAGATATTAAGAACGAGGCATTAATGTCACTAATGTCATTAACGCTAGTGTGTACAGACATGAGGGTGATAGCAAACATTTTGTTCAGCTCTTATAGCAAGAACTTGAAAGGTCCTCTTGTCTCAGACTTTTGGATCTGGCTGTGTCAAGCTCTTGTGAACATATCTGTGGAATGATGAATCAAAATCAGTGTATCTGCTGAACTTTTCTTTATCAAGCTGTACCTTCAGACAGAAGGTACTGAATGGAAGCTGACCACTGAACAACAACCAGGCACCTTTTCCTTTTTTCTCTGAATGCACAAACCAGAGCAGATTAGTTGGTTATGAACAGAATTTGAGAGATTTGTCGCTTGTTCTCGTCTTCATCAGTGAAACAGGAGGAGGGAGGGAGGGAGGGAAGCGTGGAGATCACAGACAGACTGGAGCAACGCTCATTAAAAGAACATACACTAGTTTCATACCTCAAGTGATTTACTCAGCCCAGCCTTGAAGAATTAGAGACTAATTGAGGGCCTTGTAATTACGAATGCTCATACATTCAATCCCAGTCTCCTGCTGCTGAATCTGCTCTGAGAGTTAAGTGTCTTCATTCAGACCCCGAGTGAAGAAGCAGAGGAGGAAGACCCCCTCGTTCTGTGTTATTGCCGTGCGCTTGACAGGCATTATCTCCCCTGAAACCACATGTGGCACCTCGGCTATAGAAATGCAAATGTGAGGAACACGACAGCCGTGGCAAACATCAGCATGTTCCTCATATGAAATCATGGAGGCTGGAGGATTGTCATTGGTATCCAACTGCGCTCAGCTCTGAGGGACAACTTTTCAGTCAAATCAGTGGACAACATGTGGACATTATAACTAGTGCACAGGACTGGTAAAATTTAAATGTACAATTGAAGTGTCCCTTTTTCAAGGAGTCCAGCATTAAACTGCATTTGACTACACTGTGAGAGAAGGGTGGAGGGACAGGAAGCAGCACAAGGACGAAGAATAAAACACAGAGATGATGAGGTCACAAAATAAGAGTTTGACATAAGAGAGAGCACACACACATACATGCATGGGAAAAGTTCTCCACAAATTAATCTCTTGCAAAAGAAAAAAAAAAAAACCTCATTATGCCAAATGAAAACAATAATTACCTGCACGGTTTGCTGCAGCATTGTTTGCACTCAACTGACTTTTAATCATTCAGTATTTCTTGTGAATAATAAATCTGCTCCAGGCGTTTTAATATAGAGGCAGCTCTGCTCTGTCTTGCAGAAGCACATGCAATTATGGCCCCGCAGAATTAACAAGTCGAATCAGCAGAGGAAGCTTTGAATTCCTATTTTCCTCCTTTCCCGTCTCAATGTGAATAGAGCTGCCAGAGTTATGCATAATGAATTATTCAAGATGTGTGTGTGCATGTGTATGTAAATGATAGGAGATAGTTATGATAATTGAATAAAGGTGGAGGACCTTCATCTTGATTGTAACTGATGTGAGGGGAGGAACAATTGCTTGCAAAACTCAACTCATATTCATGCAATGATTGAAATCCACCCCCCTTTTTGGAAAACGCACATCTAAACACCTCTATCTCACACACACGCGCGCGCACTGAATGCTTTTTGCGTCAATGTTTGTGTGCGTCACCATTCCTCACAGCGGCAGACTTATTTAGGAGCGAGGAAAGATTCTCTGACAAACAGCATCGTACACCAGAGGACATATGCACCAGTTAAAGGCCGTCACTAGAATATGTGTTCACTACTATCACCTGCTTTTGCTACGGACCAAGATAATGAGAAGAATAAATGTATGAATGGGAATGATGATGTACAGCGCAAAACGATTTCAGGCGTTTTCATATTTGTACCAAAGACGTCACAACAACTACTGAACAGATTTCAAAGAAACTTCCATAGGATACATGTGATATCTGTTATAGAATGTGCTCTAAGAGACTACTCATTTAACTTTTATGTCCATCTGACCAAAGGTGAACCTAGGACGCTTGCAGGGAAATAATGCAGGGGTCTTTGAGAATGTGTAATCGATACCTGTTATTTTATGTAAAAAGTGTTAAGGTGAAAGCCTTGAACACAGAAACTTTAAGAAAATGGTTTCAGGGTGTTTTTTTTTTTTCAAGTAATCTACCAATTAATAATTCAGATTAAAGAGACAGTAAAAGGAGTGGTAAAAGGAGTGGAGAAAGGTTTCTAAAATATCATGTTAAAAATGTCAAATGAGTTGAGGTTTGTGTTGTAGGTCTCTGCATCACTGCAGCATTTTGAATTAGCTCTCACTCTGATTCTTCTCCATGGCAACAGTAACAGAGGCTCATGGGTCCATGAGTCCATCATGTGTGCAAAATGTTGCTGAAGACATGTTGTATATTTTAGTCTGAGCAGCCGTAAAATAAAACGGTGGTGGGATCAAGTACTCGCAGTGTACAGATAATAAAGCTCCAGTAGGAACAAGCTACAGGCTATAAAGGATGTAACCAGTGGGATGATGACAAACAACTTGAAATCATGTGGTTCAACACATTTTAAAGAGGAAACAGATGGAGCGTGCTCAGAAAACAAGCACATATCCTTTTTATGGCAAAATAAAAAAAAGAGGTAAGGCAGACAGGTGAATGTCAGGATGAACCAACATAAAGACAAAAGAGCAGATCAGCGTCTGACGTCATACTGTCCAAGATAATATATGTTGGCACAGAGGCTGGCTAGGGCCGGTTTCTGAGGGAAGGTTACAGCAAAGCAAAGGAAATAAAGAAGAAATAATAGAGTCCACAGAGTTATTTTCCTCTCCATTGATTCCGTCACTTCACATCTGGGTGAAATCTAAAACATCAGCTGCTGAATCTATATCCAAAGAGAGGATCTGACATGTTTCCATGCTGCTGAGACCTCAACCTTTCCACCACGAGAAAACCACTGGACCAGTGTTCCACTATTGTTCCAAACCACATTAGCTCCGGATCGATAACAACACAGAGTTGGTTTATGGCGCAGTCCACAGGCTACAGGTATGGGTTAATTCAGTGGATGCAGAATGGGGGCAGGGGGGACATCAGACTGCTTCTCAGGGGACTGTTGACAAATCCCCAGATATTGATTGGATGTTGGAGCTTCTGGACACATATGTCCGAGCTGATCTCCTCAAGGCTCAGGTGAAATGCTACAATCTGCAGGCAGAGGAGGAGACAGGAGGAGGGTATTGCACGTTGTGACAGAGACACATGTATTGCCAGGGCAGAGCGTGTATCTCTCTAACGGCCTCATTGCTGTTGCACTATTGTACACTGCACTGTGCAGCGCTGGAAGACTGATGGCACCATGAGCGTTATGGTTTTTGCAATTGCGTTGTAAAAAAAAAAAAAAAAAAGCGTGTGTTTGTGAGAGGAGCAGTGGGGTCCAATATGCAGTCCTGAATGCTTGTTTGAGGTTTAACACTTTGACGGTTAGGGTTTGAATTAGGTTTCATAAACAGATCATTACCGTCTAATACGTCAAGACAAGGGTGTGTGTGCGTGTGTGTGAGAGAGAGCTATCTATTCAGTCAGTGAGATATTTATCTGTTTGTATTGACAAAAAATCTTCTTCGTCAGCCTTAGTCAGTAAGACAGTCAATCACCACACAGATTAACTGAATGCTCCTGGGTTCAACACATACGCACACACACACACACTTTCAAAGTGAAGATTGTGAAGAGAGATCGTATGTCAAGAATGTGTTGAGTGATGATCCTGTTGAAGCTGCCACATCAAGATTGAAGAAAACGCAAAAAAGGACTTAACAATGCCTGGGACTCAATGACATCACTCTTGAGTTCAACATTTTAAAAATGATTTCCTTTGCTATGTGTAAAATATTATCACTAAGAAATCAACCGGTATTTTGTTTCCCCATAAAGCAGCTGTTACCTAAGGCCTTAGTTTGTGAACATAGTAAGACATGTAGCAGGTACAGAGACATACATACAATACTCGCTCAATGTAAATCTCTCTGGACTTAGTAGAGACCAAAAACACAGACAAAGACATAACGACACTCACTTCTACATTTGACCATTGTGGAAATATAACTCCATATTAATAATGTTACTGTAAAACCAAACTGTATATATGTACATATGTTACAGTTTTTAATAAATTTATGCTATTTATTTGTATCTATTGTATGTTAGGCAATTTAAGCTGCACCTGTTGTATGAAAGAACCTATAAAAATAAAGGTTTATTATTATTATAATGATTGTATTATTAGAGTTGTAACATTTCAGTCCAATGCCTACAAACACCACATCCACTGAGTGAACATTGCTGCATTAATGATGTCAGACCAATAGGTGGCACTGCCTTTCTTTTCTGTGCATTAAGGGGATTTTGGTGTTTTCACGGTCGTGTGTGTGCGTGTCATCCATACATGCAGCATGCAGACCAGTATAGGCTGAGACAACAAAGGGAAAGCCACTGAAGAGTCTGTGCAATGGCTGAAGTGATGGGACAAAGGCCAGCCGTCCACAAGGATTTATAACAGAAAAATGATTTTCTTTTAATAGAAAAATTAAATTTTAGATTTTGAATAAAATGATGGAAGCGTATAGAGCATATCAATCAATAATAATACATGTTATTGTTGTACTAGCTGCCCTCTTAATATCATTATGTGCTGTGATTTGGTTAGTGTTACAGTCTTCATACTAATAGATCCCTCTGGTGAGCTCACTGCCAATTTATGGTCACCTATTGATCGTGCAATTAGCAGCCCAGCAGGGTCCACCCACTTCATGTCCAGTTGAGAGTAATGGTTATTGAGTGAGCTGTCAATGGAAGAGAGGGACACTGACCAGGGGACCATGGTGGTGGTGGTGGTGGTGGTAGTGGTGTTAGTGGATGGGGGGGGGGGGGGCAACCCCGGGGGGGGGGGGGGGGGGGGGCAACCACCCTGATCTTCACCTCACCACCACACCAGCCCGCTGACTTTAAAAGGCAAAGCCAGCGACCGCGGTGACCTCCGCCTGCGCCCGTGAGCCACCGCTCTCTCCACCTTAACCTCACATGAAGCGTGGAAATGGGTCCCTGCGTTCCAGCACAGAATTAGGTCCATCCTCCATTAGGCTGACGATCCTTCATCCTGCAGGGTGATGATGCAATTGGAGAGCAATGCAATCATTTCACATGATCCAATCTTGGAGAACAACCGCAGGATTAAAGAGGACCCTCAGGCCACTTCTGGTTTTCATATGCTGTTTCTCTGTTGTCAATAAAACAAGCTCAGCAGCTTCATATTCGTATGTTTGAGCTCAAAGCTTCAATCAGAGACCTTGTACACAGGAAACATCTTTGATTATTTCAGGGATGGAGGGTGACCCAAGAGGATTTAAATATGAGGTGGTGATAAATGGACCTGGAAGTGAAAAATGGGAATGTAAAGTTATTAATAGTGTTCATCAAAATATCACAGATCTAATAGATTTGTTAGTGTTTGTGAGGGATTAAGGATCTGTATGTACTGGGTTTGTTTCACAGAATTTAGGAAAGCCGATGACGCAGTAGAAACAGAATCTCCCGGGATGCCTGAGAGGCAGCGAGGGCGGCAGAATAATGGAGGTGACGAAAGATTAGTGCAGCGGATGTAACATCGTAATATGAAGCCAGGAGACAAGTACATTTAAAATATTCTGCTACAGGTTTGAGAATAAAATGTCACTTAAAAAAAATGAAAATACTTTGTTGATAATGTTTAAGACATATGATATTAATATAGAACCTAAAACAGATTTCAGGATAAAGACAAAAAAAATCAGGCAACAAAAATGTGAATACATTTAACAGGTATATGAACAGCAACAGCTTGACTCAAAAATTACAAACCAATAATGTTTGCTTTGCTATCAGATATTTAAGGAATATTATTTTTACCCAAGCTTGACATGGCACCTCACATGTGTTTTCCCTGCATAGGTTTTTTCTTTGAGTTCTTTAAATTGGCCATTTGTGTGAATGGTGCTTCTTACTAATTAAAAAATTGCATCATATGAAAACAGAAGTAGTTCAAAAATAATACCAGATATATATATTTATTTACCTACCGAGTAACAAAACCAAACTGTTAAATCCAAACATGTTCCACTAGCTCCGGAAAGAATCTGACTCAAGTCCTGCTGAGAAGTTCATCGGGGAGATCAACCCATACGATCATATTAAACACATTACTGAGGTAAAGAAAAAGCTGTTACCCACTGGACTCCTCTCTCTGTGAAATAACAACAACATAGAACAACAGGTCACGCCCATCTCCTCCGGCTGAACCGTCTCCATCCTCTCGCTTCCCCCTCATCTGCCCGAGGGACAGCTGGACAAACACCAACCCGATTCTGCCTCATTCTCCTCGACCCCTTAAGCCGACCTCACCCCCACCAGCTACCCGTTTAGCCCCCCTCCCCTCCAGATGCTCCCACCTCACCAGCCCAGAGAACTAGACCTGATGCCCACCCAGGCCTGCGGTCCCCCAGCAGGGCCGACATGTGAGGCTCAGGAATTCTAAACAGATATGAGTTCGAGCAAATACACGGTGTCCGTTTGTTTGTTTAGATCAGACACTGCTGCCAGCCTTCTTTCTTTTCTTTCTTCACATCTCTTTCTTTCTACTTCCTGCACAGACTTTTTGCGTATGTGTATATATTTATGGCATGTTCATATGCATATATATCCTTTCTTTTTTATTATTACTTATTCTGCTCTTCCCTGAGAGACAAGATCTGCCGGAGTCCTTGTATATGAACAACCTACCTGGCAATAAAGCTGTTTCTGATTCTGATTCTCCCTATCATATTTTCCTTCTGAGTTGAACCTTCTTTAGAATACATTTAATATATTTACATATAAAGGTAGTGTTAATGATAAACACAGAAACAGATCACAGGATCACGATGTTCCATTTTAACTCTAGACCAACATTTTCTCACTCTATCTCTTTTTACATTGCAGTTGTTAATTCCACCAAGACATTTTTTTTTTGCTCATTAGCGTTTGTTTGTTTGTGAACTGTAAAATAAGGTGTCATCGACCTGTGTCCAGCAGTGAGTTGGTACAGTTTTGATTCAAGAGGCCGAAGCTCACTCAACAACAACATGTTTGTGTGATCATTAAAATGATCCAGAGGAACAAAACACATGGTCATAATCATATTATAATGTAATAATTTGCAAAGAGATCGATTTGATTTGCCGATGATGTGATAAAATCATCAATCACCAGGACAAACGTCAGACTGTGGACATGGATCTCGATTAGATCTGGTTCAATCAATGGGGGCCATGGGGTGGTGGGTGTCACTTTTCAGAAACACAGGTCTTCATCATCATAATAAATATTAGGCTTCACCCCTTCAATATTAGGCAACACCCCTCACCAACACACACACACTTTATGCTTGGAGGTGCACTGCTGGAGTCCCTCCAGCCCCCTCTCTGGCCACGCCCTGGGGTCTAATTAATACAACACACAGTGCATCCATATGGCTCAGTGTGATTAAAGAGATAGAGAGAGAGACACGGGACAGGATGGGAGGGGCACGGGGGGGGTTCACGCCATATTTCCTCCATTGATGAATAACATTGCTGTATTTGCTGTTTCCCTCCCTTGCTCTGTCCAGGGCACTGACACAGGAGCCTGAACTTGGTACAAAGCAGCCTGATTACACCAAAAAAAATCAATACGTCAAATGTTTGAGTCAATCAAAGAGACAAGAATACCGTTGTTTTTTTTCCTCTCCATGTAATTCGGTATGAAACAAGGCTTCCTCAAGGCCAGAGACAGTGCTGGAACAAAGCCTGGATCCTCTGGTTGGAACAAAGCCCTGTTTGCAGACCACAATCCCCGAGAGGGTTCCTCACTGAGTATGGATTAGAGATAGGTGAGTGCAGGGGGTAATGGAGAGGGACAAGCCCAGGGCAACAGGCACTGGAGACCAGGAGAAGAAGAAAAGAGAAAACAGTCGGAAACAAGCGATGACCAGAAATCTAAAGTGATACAAAGCTTTCCTTTCTCTTTTCTTCCTGCATCGCTGTGCAGTGTTTTAGTTCAACTGGATTCTTCTTCACTGTCATTTACACAATAAGCAGCTCAACAAAAAGCAGCTAGTGTTTACAATTGTGTAAATGACATCTACCTAAGTAGGAATCAAGATTCATGGTGAACAATTACCAACAAGGAACTATCCCAACAGCAGATTTAATAACACTATATTGTATTGAATAATCATGTGAGAATTGCTGACGACAGTTGACTGTAAATGTAAAGATGGATGAGATTTGGCCCCCTGGTGGTTGGCTGTGGCATCTTACCTGCTCCATGTTAGTGGCTGAGACAGTGGCCAAACTAAAAAGTCAAGAGCTGTTTATTTATTGGTTGTTCTTCTCACCCATGTGTTTGTCTAAGTGATTTGGATAGGTTTGTATTTAATGCCATGACTGACAGCTGAGACTCACGATTGGTAAAGCCAGCTGAGACCACGGCATCACAGCTCTTGGTGTGAACAGTTGTCACAGGAACCACTTCCTTCAAATAAAAAGCCTTTCAAGCCTGAGGAGAACCTGCTGAGTGAGTCCCCATGAAAGCACCACGCAGGCTCCATGGCTCTCCTGTGGCCTTTTTTGAGCCACTTTGGCAGACATCCCATAATGCAATTTATTAGCATCTCTAGAGAGACCATCCCTCCATCCATGGGGCCTTAAGGTTAAACAACGACCAATGTATTTAATCCACAAATTACATGTCACCTAAACATTGCCAATCCATGCAGGCTGAGGCAGTGTCACTGATAAGACCAGAGAAAATTCATTTTTGTGACTTCAAAGCATCAGATCTCTGCACATTGGCTGCCACGTGGCCCCGCACCTCCAGCATCCTTTGATTCTCCCTGCTTCCTCAGAGCCACCCCACATCTCCATCCCTCACTCCCTTTGTCCAACCCTCTCTCCTTTCTTTGTCCTGCTCCACACTCTGCTGCCGCTGTCATCGTGTGCACATGGGATCTCGCCGCCACTTCCCCCTCCCCTGCTCTCTACCTTGAGGGCGCTCGGGTGCATTGCACATGTTAACCGCTGAGTGGTGGCTCAAACATGGAGTGTGTGTGCATGCACGTGTGGGTGGTTTGATTGATAAATGAAGAGAAACTTGAGAGACAGGGTCGGGGATGGGGTTGAGGGAGTGGGTGGGGATGGGGGCGGGGGGGGGGTATCCATGGTTGATGACTGCACATTTCTGCATGTGCGCCCGACACTCACTGCCACTGAAAAGGCCACCCCATTTATCTCTCAGATACATATGAATGTGTTATAAGGGCAGCGATACCTGCAGCCTGCACGCTCGGCTCCTGCACAACGATTCCCTCGGCACACATTGCAATCACATCAGCCCTCTTTTTCTCAGAAACAGTCACTCCATTAATGCTTTCAGTGCCACGTCTCCTGTGGCCTCAGCATGTTAATGCTCACATTCTCCATCAGTCACCCTCCACCGCATGACACTCCATCTTGAGCCGGAGCCACAGGCAGCAGCACGGGAGAGAGAAGTGGGAGAAATCATATTGTCTTTTCACCTGCAGTCGTCTTTCCGCCAACTCCCACTCATTAAACCCTGATTATTTAGCACTCAGGAGTTCAGCTCAGATACAAGTGGTCTGAGGATTCAGAACAGACTTCATTAGTTTGGAGCTTTCAATCTGACATCGTGCTTCTTATTCATGCCACTGATGGTTGTAGCTTCAAGGTGTCCAAGGGCTGGTCTAATCTGCAGATTAGAGTGTACAAATGAACGATGGGGAGGTCAGGGTATGGATCCACATATATATCTACGACATCTACATTAATCCAATCACAAGTCAGTCTCAGCTGCCAATCATGACATTTCACCCTGATTTTATAGGATGAACCCACACTTAAGTTTGGTGCATGTCCCATCCACTAATGTGGAGAAGGCAGTAGTATGACATGCATTGCAATCAGCCACAAGGGGGTGATGAAGACATTTTGGCTTCACTGTTGGGGAGCAGTCATGTCTGACTTCCAGCACGTGAACTGGGTAGACCACACCCTCCTCTGTTGACCATTAAAGTAGATAAATCTCACCTCAACTTGATGATCTCCCACTAACAGGTCTTCCACGAGTATCCTGAAATATAAAACATTAAACAATAACATTTAATACCTACCTAAAAGATGTAGTGTTGTTTGTATTAAAATGTCTAAAAGCAAATTTGTGTACTTCCATGATCCAAAAGTTTCCTGGGGTCAAATCTAGCCATGATGCTGGTGAAGACAACAGCTCCCATGATGCCACACTGGAAACACTGGCCCAAACTGTCTGTGTGGGTTTGAACATTGTTAAAAATAAAAATATGGTTAATGCAAGTACACAAGTAAATAAGATAAAGAACATAAGTCCAGTCATTCATAGATATTTGAAAGAAGAATTTGTGCATATTAAATAAAAACATATGGGTCCTATCTGAGTTTTAAACATTACTAAGAAGTTCAGAATCCTTTGAATCCGAGCAGACACAGACACACAGACACACACACACACACACAGTGGCAGCGTTAAAAAAAGAGACAGATGGTGACAGGGCGGTTTTGGATTATTTGCAGCGTGTAAAGGACGTCACCTGTGAAGTGTGTTACGGCTGGAAGTCTGGAAACATTAAAAAAGAAGAGGGAGAGAAACAGGGAGAAACACACACGGGGAACATCAGAGGAAGGCGGTCTGAGAGTCGGCTGCTGTGACCTCTGGCCTCCCTCTCTCTGGGCTGCTCCCTTTGAGCCACTAAACGGCGAGCGGTGTGAGAAGCCAGCAGACAGCTGCACCCCTCCCTCTGCTCCCCTGGGCTCTCTGGGAACCTGGGGTCCCTTTTACTCTGTTCACTTTAAATGCTGTGGGGTCAGGAGGAGCCGGGGCCCAGTTGAGGTGGTCCTGCCGGGGGTAGAGTTTCACTGCCTTCCACAGCCAGTCTTGACTGCTGTGTGTGTGTGTGTGTGTGTGTGTGTGTGTGCGTGTTTCTAATAGAGAGACAACAGTAGTTTTCCACATGGAGCTCCTTTCCTACACACACACTCACAGTGGCCAAAAGGAAAGGGGGAAACTCAACCTGAAATCTTTTGGGAGTTAACTCTGAGGCACAAACCGCTAAAAATAAAAACAGAAATAAATCTCAATAACCTTCCAGAGGAAATCTTTTTTTTTTTTTCATCCTCACACCTACACAAGAACATGGAACACAAGCCAAGGGACAAAACACAATTTGTACCTACATATCTGAAAGAAATGTGATTTTTTTAGTAAGATGTAGCAGATAAAGTCCTGCACATAGAGTCAATAAAGAGAGATGTTATGTCTCCACTTCCTCCTACCATCCAGAACCAAGCCACTATACGTACCTTGAGGCTGCCGTCTTGCACATTTGGAGTTTGATCTGGTTTAACTGTGTGAAGTGAAAGATGAGCCTCAGGAAAGAAGAAAATTTGAAGTAGGGAAAAAACATAAAACTTTAACTCTTGTATCGGAAATCTAAATATAAGTTTAATATCTGAAAGGCTGAATGAAGTTTCTTGCCCAAAAAGATGAAGATGAGACACATATTAACGAGAGGAGGGTTTTGGAGCACATTCTTGATTTATTTTCGTGAAAAAAGTGCAATTCTTTAAAAACTATGAAGATCCTGGTGAAAAAAAATTGAGTTTCGGCAGACATGTCCTAAAGGTTTTGAAGTTTTAATGGATGAAATTGGTTGAAGCAGTGAAAGCTGCAGTTTGATGCCATCCCCAAAAGAGACGGGGAGAAATCCAGACAGGAGGAGGATCTATACTGGACTCTTTGTGTTGAAGTTCAATCATGCATTGGGCATCACAATGATTAGAAGTCTTGCACCAACCTTCATCGACCAGGAGCTCTGGGGTTTGCGCTCGATACTCTTTGTCTGGCCAGCAGCCCACGAGTTAATGTGCTGAACAGTGGAAACGGACAGCAAAGTGGGGAGGGAGACGAGAGGCTGCCTCAGATTGATCTGCTGCATCTCAGTGGACCACAGGAAGCAAGCAAACAAACATCTGGGCTGTAAATTATGCTGCCTTACCACACGCACGCACGCACGCAGACACACAATAGCAGAATGAAGACAGGGTCTGGATCATTATTACTAGAGCTAGTTTATTATCACTGTTATTGTCTTTTCTTCAATCAATGTTGCACAATGAACCCTAAAACAATACAAACCACGAGAAATGGTCTATTTTGCCTTTTGCCACATATACATACGCACATACAGTACATACAGTATATGTGGATATGTATACAGATTTATAATTGCAACACCTTGGTCTTGAGAGCGTGTAGAAACATAACTTTGTGTAAACATATACAGCAGTGATCCCTGAAAATGCTCTGAGAACGCTTCTAGAATTTAAATCATCTCATATTGACCTGAATTTAACTGTGAGAGCGAGAGAGACAGGGAGAGAGCGAGAGAGAGAGAGAGCGAGGCAGTGACATCAGCAGAAGGACAGACGGACAGACAGATGATGATCATGGGTTGACTTCACTGAGTTGTGCTCCATTTATTCCCTCACAGCGACCGTCAGTTAACCAGATTCAGGGGAACACTACAAACGAGACTCCAGCTAGAGTTGCATGTGGTTTTTGGTTTAAGGTTGACAACACGTATGAACCCTGCAGCGACTAAATAATAACACTACTACAAATGAAACTGCATAGATTAAATAGGAGTTTTGGAGTGTTCCTCGATGTTATTCTACTGTGGCGGCACAAAGCAGTTTCACTGACACTGTGTGGTGTGACGGGGGAAGTGGGGGGTGACCTGTTCCCTTCTCTTGCCCTTTAGCTTCACACCAGGACCCAAAGGATTTCTTTTCATGGTAGCTATGGTTGACAAATGAGGTCTCATAAATCCAGAGCCAACACATGATGATTTCATGCTTCAGCCCAGATCAGGTGTCTCACACTGAATCCTTCTGACAAAGTTAGAAGAGGTTTGAACTTTGATTTTCGGTCTATATTATTACATTCTAAACATTTAATATGACAGAGAAAACCTTCACGGACCTGAAAGATACACGTTAATTCTTTAATGTGGAAACTGGGCAAGAGCAGGGAAACGTACCTACACCCACACTGTCTGAAGACGCAACAGCAGAATGTCATAATTTCTCAGAGGTTTACTCTGAGAATCACAAACGTTATCGCTCAGCAGATCGGCCTCATGTGGCTCGACACGTAAAGATTTTACGTGAGCAGGCTTCAGCTGTTCACTCTGACACTGACTTTCATGTTTAATGCTTCCTTCACGGGACGGGATCGATCCCACGTTGGAGCTCTTTTCTTATTTCAGTGGCCAAATAAAGGATGAGTGAATGGCGTCGACAACGTCAATACAGGGCAGACATTCTCCTCAAGCGAAGATGGTTTGTGAGGGAAAATGAGGACGACTTGTTACTTGAAAATGGAGCAGGACTGACAGGACCTCACCCCGAGTCACCGGCGTCAGCATGACGGGAGGGAACAGGATGCGGGGGAGCTGCTCATCAGGCATGAACGAGGTCACTCAACCTATTTTTTTCATCAAAACACACCATCAAAGATTGACCGACAATGTAAGACAGGACCATCGATAGTACCATATTGAGATCACGACATTATTTTTGCCAGCTTTGGGCTAAATATCACAGTGTTACCATCACAAGTCCAATAATGATTAACTAACACTTCTTATTTCAGCTAGAATAACACGTCAGCTTCTCGTTGCTCATGCAGATCTACTGTAGGATCTTCTCTGTCCACTACCTCGGGTTCAATCTCCTGCCTTGACAGAGGTATATAAAATAGAATACTGATCTCAAACATTAAAATACAATTACATTAAATCACCATTTGACAAGAGTATAAATTACTTGGGGAAATCTTTAAACTCAGTATTATTTGACATGTACAGTCGTCAGGGTTGCAGAGCAGAACACCAAGGAGAGAGGAAATGTGATCAATTCGCAATCATATCAGACGATCGTTATGGGCCACAATGGTCGATAGCGCGCTATGAGAGGGATGTTTCAAGAGGACGCTGCACTGGCGTCTGTGTTTGGACTTTGAAAGGAACCAGAGCCAGACTGGTTCAGTTCTCCTGAAATGTCCAAACCACTCTAACTGGTTCTTGTATCACACATAAGGCAATGATACAAGATCAATCGAGTCAGTCTCAGCTTATATCGATCTGGTGACCTGTGTTCAGTTGATGCATATTAAAGAGAGTGCTCTACACTGACAGATGTGTAGCTTAAACAGCAAAAGCCCTGTCGCAAGTAATCCTGCGTGGACGGTCCCAGTCCGGTGGACCTTCTCCGTGAGACCCAGGGGGGACCGGAAGAAACACGAATGAGAATTCATCAACGAATCGAAACTGTTCTGTCGATGCAACATCAGAAGATATTGAAACGATAACTCTCACGTGACAAAGAGAAGCAGCAACGTCTCAGAAACTACATTTTGTCAAAACTCATTTTCTGTTCTGTTTCAGATCCATACATGATTTTAATGGTAAAATAGTGTGACTGTTTGAATGTTTGAGGAGTTTTTAGAAGTCAATGTTGAGAAGCAGAGTCCATCACTTCTGCTGTATTTAGGGGAAACTTGTTAATGAATCATGGGCCTCATGTTATTTTCCAAGTGAAATTGTAACCTGGTGTTCATCTATGGCCCCTGCAGTTTTTCTTTGCATCACGCAGGTGGACACGAAAGAGGAAATGCAAACTATTTTCTAAGAAATGTTCCATTTGTCTTCTTACAGTGGCCAAGGTGGCACACGAGTTAGCTACTCAATATCCAGCCGACACTTTCGGGACGAGCGCAGTCCCTCGCAGCAGACCGCGCAACTACTGGATTTTTAGAGTGACAATCATGTAGAGTCCAGACCTGATGATATACTTATCATCACGAGGAACAGGGAGTCCCTGAGCACACACTCTCCCTGTCCAAAGGTCAGGCTTCAAGACAGAGGATAAAAGGAGGTTGTCTTACTGACAGGAACACAGTTTAGTGATATAGCACTTCCCAAGGCAAGATACATCATGACAAAGGCCCTTTTTTTTTAATCACTGTCAGCGAGGAGACCAGCACATCCCCTCAGCTGATGGAGCCACAGCGAGAACAGCTTCCAGGGCACCGTGAAATCACACGAGTTCTCTATTCCACAGCCTTTCGAAACCCTGGCCTATCGCCGTCTAACCACGTAAACATAATCGCCGTTGCCCCACATTCCCGGTGGCGCAGGTTCAACAGTACGGCACTGAAAACCTGTCACATCCACGGCTGAGATGTGGGCAATTTCCTGAAGGAGATTAACCCTAAATTACACAGAGAGAAAGAAGAAGGAGGGAAGGAAGGAAGGAAGGAAGGAAAGAAGTGAAGAAGAAAAGCACACCACGTGTTTCCCCAGTGAAATTACTTGTAACAGAAGTAAAAACACAGATTAAGCCTGGAGAGAAAATACTACACTGGTAGTTAATAAATATACAAGCAGGGTATAGGTCAGGCATTTGTTCTGCTATTTAGAAATGTACCATTACTGTTTTTCCAACACTTGTAACATGATATTAACACCAACATGTACAATCGCATAGAGGATATGGATGCAAGGAGAAAAATCCAAAGACAAATGAGCATAATCCAATAAAGTTAAAAGACATTTAAAGGACAGTACCTTCGATGATCACCGACACTTGAACTGTGTATAATGTCGGTTTGCATAACATATTAAAATGGCAGTCGATTCTCTGCTGTGGGGACACGTAGAACTCTCATGTGGAATGATCAGAACATACGACGCTGAATTAATGAAATGTGCCTTTAGGAAAACATGTTTCCGACTCCCTGGACAAAGTGACACTTATGCTGCATTCAGGCGACGTAAGCAGAACAGGAAAATAGAACCATTCAATATTATACAATCAGCTTGAATTTACTGCTTCTCGTGTGTGAAACCAGGAACATGATGAAAACTGTGGCGCTGAGTGGCTGAAATGATTCAAATGAAACAAAGGTAAAGGTCGTTTGACACAAAAGCAACAGTGCTATCTTTACACAGCCTAGAAATTGCCAAAATCTCATTGTGGGAATCTGGATTTTCTCATTCCCCTCCTCACCTACACAATGTCACTGATATCACATGAATGCAGCATAATTGAGATGATGGCTTCATGAGCCAGAGAGTCAAATCAATACACCAAACAATTGTGGAATTGTGATCTAGTTGTAGGTGCCACCCACTTCTCTATTCAGAGACAGTTCCCACAGAGAATATAAAGTCAAACACCAGTAAGAAAAATAAAGATAAAAAGCTTCTGAAAACATCAAACAAACAAAATACATCAGATGACACCCCCCCCACACACCCACGAGAAACAAAGTATGAAGATGAACCGTTTTAATAGTTAGTGCACATGATAAAGGTCCTAAACGTATCTCCCTCTATTTGTATGTTTGTGACCATTTCCATCTACTTTTCTCTGTCCAGTATGTTTAGATACTTATGATACATGTATAAATATACAGATATGCAGTAAAAGTGTGTGTTACTCTACTCCATTGTTCGTACTCTGTATGTTTCCTTCATTAGGACCTGAGAGAAAGGCCAGAAACAGGGTTGAGGTAGGTTCATTACAGGGGGTAACGAGAAAGAATCACTCCTGACTAAGATGGGTTGGAGGTGTTTCATAAACCTGGTTTATGGTGCAGACATTGGCAGAATGTGTTGATTAGATGTTTTTTTTTTTACAGTGTGTGGCTACAGACCGTTGCATAATTTTGAAGCAGAGGCGTGTGGCTGTAAAATGTAGATCACAACTTAGTGACTATGATTAAGAATGGAACCGGACCTGGTTGCAGCCAGCATGAATTTAAAATGCTCTGCAGTCACTTCTCAAAGGTTGTTATGTTAAAAAGGTAAAGAGGGAGTGATCAGTATGACTGCATGTCATGGATTGTGTCCCCCCACCCCTCTACAGCTACACAGATCTCAGGTATGGCTTCTCTGGAATCCAATCCAATGGAAATCCAGCGGAGTGACTGAGAACTTTAATCCCTGCAAGCATCGGAGCAAGTCCTGAACAGTTTGTGACGATGCCCAGCAGAGAGGCTGAGAGAGAGACCCTGCGACCTGGTGACCATGCTTGCTCACTCTCTCTCTCGCTCTCTCTGAGGCTGTCGTCATTCAGTGTTTTTTCAGAAAAGTTTCCTGAAGTGCTTTTACTCATCAGTGTTGACAGGAGGGAGAAAGCTGAGCAGCGGTTTTGGGAAGCGAGTTAAAGATAGACACGGCTGATCGGCACCTGTCCCGTGTCCCGGGCACCAGCAGTGTAAAAAGGCTACTAATTCTCTTTAAGAAGGAGGCAGATAATGCGACAGCGAAACAAAATGGCTAAGAGCACTGCAGCAACAAATATAGAGGGAAAGCTTAGAGATACACTGCGCTCAATTTAATGTAAATCAAGAGTTTTGGGGAATAGCTTATTTTTCATTATTTTTTTTAGGAAATCAAAAACATCTTAATTTCTCTGTTGTTTTGGGGAGTAGTCGAGCACATCAGGAAAAGGTTTTTCTGCTTTCTGACGTGAAGTTATGAGAAGTTAGATGCCACTCTCAGTTTGTTGAATGTAGTAGTCGTGAGTCATCCAAAAAGACTATTCCACGATATGTCCAACTACTACTGTGAATTACTACTGCTGTATATCATGTTTTGGGACATTTTGGTAAGATTTGTGCTTAATTTTTCGTCTTCTACTCCTCATTATGTACATGAAAACATTCATTCAGTCATTAAAATATATCCACATTAACAGACACATGCTCAAAGCTCATTTTAAACCAGTATACAAAACGATTTCTGGACACTGGAAAATTTTGTCTCATGCCCAATTGAACATTTTGGGTCACATCTCATTCAGCAGTAAGTATCGTCAGCAATGCAGTGTATCTCTAATGGGCTTTTCATTCAACTGAAGCAACTACCTTTAGAAAAAAGAATATTATGATGAAATAAAATGAAAAAAAGGGGGGAAACCCTTTACAATGGAACAGCATAATTCAAACACTTTCCTAACATACTGTAATCCATACATCAGTCTGTCAGCTTGCATGAGGTACTGACAGTGTCCACAAACACCAAACTGTATTCATCAACAGATGGAGGCCAGGATTTCACAGAGTGAGGAGAAGAGGGTTTTTCATTATGCAATAAACAGAACGAACAAACAACAACAACAACAGCGACAACATTAACATTGTTATCTTGAGGTAGAACATTAACTTCAGCATTTGGAAGTGCTTTATGTTGGATTCTCGTTTTTTTGTTTTTTTTTTTTTTGTTTTGCTTTTGACAAGCTGGAGAAGAGAGAAGATTCTTGACATCTGAGGTAGTGCGGCACCTGATCTCTTACTTTTCAAACCAATCAGTTCCTCCGCATGTAAAGTAATTGTGAGCACAGGGGAAGGTAAAGTCCCTAAAAGCTTCCCGCAACACATTCATTCCGGCTGAGGTAGGTTTTTGTTGAGTCGTAAGGTTCACGCAGCCAAGTCTAGTTCCTGGATGAAGGCCGAGAACTCATAAAAAAAAAAAAAAAACGTTGATATCGCGGAAACAAAGTCCTGAGACAGAATATATCAAATCCCTGGAAGAGGGCTGAGGTCTTCTGAGAGCGAGAGGGTGGAATCATTGGTAGGTGTAAGAGCAGGCAGCAGGAGTCTTTGACATCCACAGTAAAGTAGAAATAAGACCAATAACTTATAACCACTTTTGACATTTGGATGATAAAGATATATATGTATTTATATATATATTTACTGTATATATCTATAAACGTAAAAATAAAATATTACTGAATAAGGACATTCTGGGCTTCCCAACACCAGAAAATCAGCTAACGAGCACGCCTGTCACCTTTTCTCCCAAATAAGAACAAAAAGAAATTACACAAAAACAACAATGTGAGTTTTAATGAACTGCTTAAAATCATCGCATGCCATGGACTAAGCTGAATAAAATAAAAAACAGAGGACAGTGACACCGAAGTCTTTTTTAGCGTATTGTGGAAGTACCTGGGGATTTACAAAACCGTGGTGGCAACGAAAAAAAAATCTTCCTTACTCCGTCACAACAAATGTGACAGTTCAGTTAATGAATATGGATAAAACTTTGTTTGATCTTAAATGGGGGGAAAAGTGACAGCGCTCGTTAACTAATAACCCAGCTGTAAAAATAAAACACAAACATTTAAGTGGCCTGCGTAGCTTGAAACAGCCTTCCATCAGAAGGGAGCTCTCCAAAACCAGGCCCAAAAAAACCTCTGGCTTACTGACTTGGATCCTCCTTAACTTACCAATAAAAAATCTTTGCACAAAAAGGAAACACTACTTTGAAAGTAAACACTTTTCAACCTGAGTGAGTGAAGAGTCTAAGAGTACACTGTGGACAGTGTCGTGTGTGATTAGCCTTGCTCCTGCTGACCTGCTCCTGCTCTGGGAGGATCCTGGAATTGCGTCTCTGAGTCCCGCACCACTGCGAACTCGTCCAGTGGTATCGTGGACAGCTGGGTCTCGTTCAGTACGTAGGCATCGGACTGAAAACACACATTTGTTATTAGTCAGAGATACAACAGCATCATAAACATACAGTACAACGACATAAAATAAATAAAAATAGATTCATCAAGGTCAAGTTTAATTTTATGGCTTTAGTAAAAACAAAATACTTTTGTCATATTTTAGGAGAGACCTTTATTTGAAAGCCTGCGATCTGCATTACGCTGATAATTGCTTTTTCCGATGGAATCATTTGGATCTCTCAGACAACACTGCGCTAACAGCAGCAGTGTCCAACGTGTAATTTGAACAGAGACTGAGTTAAAAAGTCTTTCACTAACCCCGACACTGTGCTCTAACCATCAGGACTCACCATGCACAAGTCTTTTCTGTTGTGTTGAGAGAAAAGACTCTCGAGCTCGTTGCTGTCGACCACTTTCTTTCCCACCGCGCTGCCATTGGCCTCCATCTCTCTCCTGGTAGTTCCATTCAGCCCAACGGCCCCCTGGGAAGAGGACGAGGATTCTAGCACAGCGCTGTGCCCCGCCTGGGGGGTTGCCTGAACTGTCTTACACATCATTAACCTGGAGATTACACCGACAGACACGCACATAAAACACAGTCATTTGAGAGTTATTTCCATCGGTTCCACTTGATGCCGATAGTGATTTACAAGCCGCGTTTGTACTCACCTGCCGCGGTAGCTGAGGACGAGGAAAAGCACACAGAAGATGATGCAGGTGACTCCGATGTGAATGCCAATTATGATGCCTGTGGTGGAGGTCTTACTCTGTTCGTCTTTGACACAGTCACATGGGGCGTCCAGCACTGAGAAGAGACAATGCACAACACAGTCAAATCACTGCCAGAGATGGTATGAACGAGTGCGCGCCTGTGTGTGTGTGTAGAGAGCTGTTTGTCAAGTTGTTTGAGTAAATCAATTTCGCTTGGCCCAAATAAAAGACGACACGTGTGACATGTTAAACGCTGAGCAGCTGACATGCAGGTGTGTTCAGTTGTGTCACATCAAATCACCAGATTTCTCCAACGCCTCCCGCAGTGAAACAAATCGCACAGTGGCGTTGCCATCTCCGTGTTGGTTGTACACAAGCAGTTTAATCTCATAGACCAGTGAGGGATCTGGACACACAGAGACAGAAAGACATTTTCAGATTATGAATGAAGCACGCAGAACTTCACAAGCACCTCGGAGGAGAATATCGACCCTGACGTGTGGGTCATGTGTGGTCCTATGTTCAGCCTCAGGGGTCAAAAAAGAGTCAATTATCTCCTGCTTCTGCCAATATTGATTGTAGGAAAGCCATTATTTTCTTTTATAAGGTGAGGTAGGTTTGTTTTCATTCTGGATTCATATAAAGCCCATTCAAAACAACTAGAACAGCACTTAGTAAAGCTCATACCACAATCAGTCTCATAAATTCAATCAAGATGCACCAAAATTCACTCAATTCACTCACGCAGCCTTATTTCGTTTTAGTAAGATCCATCATTTCTTCACCAGGAAAATAGTAAACATGTAATTTTTTTTTGTTGTATTCTTAAATTTTACTGACAAATTTGATGCCATTCCATCCTGCCTGAAACCCTTTTCTAACATCAAAACATCGTACAAGTATTTGCAATGTGAAGCTATCGGCCAGTCATGTCTCACCCAGCTGAGTGATGTTGTACTGGGTGATGTTGCGAGGGAAGCTGATGGGGCCAGTGAAGAGCGGCGTGTGGGCTCTTCTGTAATACAGCCTGAAGCCTTGATGCTGACCCATCTTGGAGGAGGGCTCCCACGTCACCTGAAGAAAGCTGCTGTTCACTACCTTGGTGTAGAGGGAGGGAGGTGCTGGCACTGCAACACAATACAGACTGTCAGCCAGGACGCTCATTGCTAGATGAGGAATAATGGCACATGTGCTTCATGGATGAGTGTTACGCTTCCAACTCACCCTCCCCGTGTGTGCTCTGGGTGACGCTGTCCGATGGTTTGCTGGCCCCGTGGGATGTGTACGCCTTGACGTAGAAGGTGTAACTGGTGGAGGGCTCCAGGTCCCTGATGATCTGCTGCAGCGTCACTTTACTGACGGCCTCCTCATACTCCATTTCCACTGGGTCTACGGCAGGATGATGGAGGGGTGGCAGAAGAAAAGGAAAGAGGAGGCAAAGGTTAAAAAGAGTGGGAGGAAGAAAAAGGAAATGCGTAAACGGCAATAGAAGCAGGGACGGAGGAGCAGCATGCATCAAAAGACAGAGAGAGGGAACGATAAATACAATCTGTTAGTGTCATCGTTTTATGGTTATTGCCCATTTCACTTGTGTTATCAGAGCAGCTCCGTAAAACAGCTTATCTAGTTTGGCCCTGGGAGCCTGAATAATGGTGGCCAGGTGAATTGCTGGGGTGGAGGAGGCAGAGGAGGTAAATGTGGGAGCTACAGAGGATCTGTTAAAGCATTTTATTGCTCTTAATCTAGAAACATCGAACCATAACCACTATCTACCTCCAACCAATTGGGCTATGGAAGGAAGGGTAATTACAGCAGATCTTATTGGTTGGCCCCTGGGGGCCTTAATTATCCAGCCAATAGAGCTACCCAGGAAAAACAGCAGCTGGCACTGTAGGATGCTCGCTACACAGAGAAGCACACACGGTGCACACGTTAAAGCCTACACACTGCATCTGTGTAAATTAGCATAGCTTCATAGAGAAATCTGATTTATTTATATTTTATAAATCGATTGAGCCATAGAGTGGGGAGCTGCACTCGGATACAGTTCCTGTTTTTGTTTACATCAACAAGTGGGAATGCACTCGCTATAAATTGTTCAAACATGAGAGGAATTTTGAGCCTCACACTCAGTTGTGAAACAGGATCTAAATGTAAGCGGATCATACAATTAGCTTTTGTGTGTCTAGCAAATTGAGATAAATACAAGTTCAGGAATGAAATTTGCCAATTTACCGCAGAACATAAATATTTAACTGCCAGAAGATGCAATTTTTCATTTTTAGTGGAAAGGTCATTGGCTGAGAGCTTTCATTCTGTAATGATTACCAAAGACAACAAATGATTGGAATGTTTGATGAGTACTGATTCACATATTTCTGTGATCCGCTCCTCACCTGAGGTCCTGCGGATGTGGAGCACATATCCGATGATGTCCTGAGTGTTCTGCTCGGGCTCCCCCCAGGACACCTGGATGGTGGTGGGTGAAAGGGCCTCGGCCTGCACATGGCTGGGCACACCGGGCAGTCCGTCAGCCCAGAGCACGGTGAGGCGGGCACTGGCCTGCGTGGAGCCGGCGCTGTTCTCAGCGATGCACTGGTAGATGGCTTCGTCATCCTGGCTAATGCCGTAGACCGTCAGGGTGCTGAAGAGAGGAAATTGAGAGAAAAGTTTAGTTCTTTGAGAACATTTCCTCTATGACGGATGTCACTATTCCATTCACTGCCAGTGGGGTGGAAATGTGTTTATTTTTGTGTCAAGGAAAAGGTACAATCTCCCAGAAGCTATGTACCTGTACTTGAATAAATGCACTCACGTATTCCAGCTGCCTCAAACCTCGGGTATGGGACTGCATACAAAGAAGAAGAATGTGACAGTGCGTCGGTATCACGAGCTGGTGTGTTCACTTCAGCGGAGCGTGGGTTTGAGTGACTGATAGAAAGACGCCACATACTACAGACGGTGGCAGCGTTTATAGAAGTTCTTCACTCATTCAAAGCACATGCTTTCAAACTGAATTGTCTTCCACTGCAGCTCCCATTGGAGTGGATCAATCTATTGCACTGTTTCACAAAAATTTAATTTGCCTACATCAGTAAAACCTTTCATCTGCTCATGCACACACACACACACGCGCGCGCGTACTCATCACACACATGCACACACACACACAACCTCCCACAGACAGTAAATCATTTTCCTCAGAGCATTCACTATATTCTCTTTGTTCCTGCCTTGGCTGCTCGCTATCGCACCTTCACCACTCTGCTCTTTGTCCCCATCTTTCTATCTGTGCTCCTCCTTCTTCTCTCCCACCTAACCTGTCGTCACTTATAGAAGAACTATAAGAGAGGCATTGTGAATGTGTGAGTGGGAGGGGGTGGGGGGGTGGGGGGGTGCCCTGTGTGAGTTTGTGTATGCAAGCTGAGTAGGTGTTATTAGGTGAAAATGCATAATCCAGTCCTCTCGCTGCACTTATCCTCAGGCAAAAGGGAAAATAAAGCATTTAACATACTATGGAAATGAGGCCCGGTGGCGCAAAACATGTCTTCATCCCATTTTCATGCCAAGGCCATTTGTGCTGTATTTAAGGTCTAATGTGCGCAGGGGAAAACGGAGAACTTGCAAACAATGAGTACCCTGGGAATATGGAAGGGTATGGGGTGTAGCTTTGTCCGTTTTCTCTGCATCGACACGCTGTAGCCTGGGGGTGGCCGACCGCTCCAGCATACAGAGCCCAAAGACAAAACCCAACCACGAAAGAGCCACGCAACATGTGGATGCCCACGCTATATATAAGAGACAATATAGCCTGATCTTTTCAAAGATCTGTCACACAGTTATGGTCATTTGAACTGAACCTTTCATTGGATTCTGTAAAAACAGATGTCTATCGTTTTGTGGGCTCCCATTTTTTTTTAAAAACAGATGAAAGTCCGTCATCCTCAGAATTTAAATAAACCACAACTGGGTCACAACTTCCTCTGCCTCAGAAGAGGCTTTCAAACTGTCAGATGCAGAAGTGAAAGCAGCTCTTCCTTAAAGCTGCAGGAAGGAACATTTACAAAAGAAATGCATATTTCCCAAAACTGTCACCAGGTTCTGACAGCAGAGCGTGAGGCAGATGCATCAACCTTCTTTGAGATCCATATACAACTGTACAGTTAATAACTGTTACCCAGCATACAGAGCCCAAAGACAAAACCCAACCACGAAAGAGCCACGCAACATGTGGATGCCCACGCTATATATAAGAGACAATATAGCCTGATCTTTTCAAAGATCTGTCACACAGTTATGGTCATTTGAACTGAACCTTTCATTGGATTCTGTAAAAACAGATGTCTATCGTTTTGTGGGCTCCCATTTTTTTTTAAAAACAGATGAAAGTCCGTCATCCTCAGAATTTAAATAAACCACAACTGGGTCACAACTTCCTCTGCCTCAGAAGAGACTTTCAAACTGTCAGATGCAGAAGTGAAAGCAGCTCTTCCTTAAAGCTGCAGGAAGGAACATTTACAAAAGAAATGCATATTTCCCAAAACTGTCATCCAGGTTCTGACAGCAGAGCGTGAGGTAGATGCATCAACCTTCTTTGAGATCCATATACAACTGTACAGTTAATAACTGTTACTCTCAGTTCTGTCAAAACTTCTGATCAGATTTTTGTCAATCCCACACTGGTGACCTTTATTTAGGTATCGGGTAATCCGTAAAATATTTCACATTTTCACTGATCAGAAAGCTATTCAAGCTCACAGAGCAGCTTGCAGCACGTGAGCAGGCAAAGAGCGGCGAGCTGGCCACAGGTTTTGTGGCCCTCCATCGTGGCATTTTAAAAGATTAGAAGCCTTAAGAAAACCTTCTGGCTTCTGCTCCCTGTGCTGCGCCTAAAGTTGAAACAGTGGAATTGAGTGCCACAGGAGTTCAACATATCCTGCAGCATCCAGCTAATCTGTCATTTGCAGTTTGTATGGACCTGGAGAGGCTGATCGTCATCTATCATTTGACAGACAGGTGCAATCCTCAGTGTATTAAATCAGAATGCATTAAGAAATGTCAGGACAACCCTGTGAGGAAAACCATGCAATTTATTGGAAGAACAACATGTCAGTCCTGTGCTGTGTCTGTGGTTTGTCACTGGACACCTTGTTAGTGCAAGAAATGGGACATGGGGAAAGTGGCATTTCAGCTCTCCACGGACAGTGCTGACCTCAGGACCAGACTCAGCAAGGTTTGTAAGGATGGATTTGTAAGGACAGCAGAGTGCTCTTCTGGGTCAGCAGGCAGGATAGAGAGGAGAATCATTCCATTTCCTTTTCAAAATTGATGTAGTGGGATACAATTACCGTCTCTAAACTGGGTCAGAAAAGGCTGTGAGGTGGAAGAGTTATTATTCCTGTCCGCTCTACCTGGTGGATTCAATCTGGATAATTATCAGGTCAAAGAAGCCTGCTGTATTTCACCCTTTCTAAGTCAATCTCACCTCTGACCCCGGAGGTGGCAGCAGTCGTCAGCCGTCAGCTCGCAACTCAACCATCACATATTCGACAGCCTTTCATATCAGCGATTGACGGAGTGTTTGCAGACGGGCCGCCTGACCGGATGCCACGGACTCAGCAAAGAGGCCCCTGGGGAAGCACTGCTCAATGCTGCCAGGATGAGCCTTGAGGGTTCACGTGCACAACATTCCTCTCTACATACACACAGACTGATCGTGCTGACGTGGAGCTTATGAAATTCCACACCTGCTGTCAAAACTTCCTTTTCAACTTCCGGGATGAAAGCTTCAGTGACTTCAGCAGTTTTAGCCTAAATGTGCTTAATGTGCTTGTTCATGTATATTCATGAGTATTTGCTTTGCATCTTTTAGCAAACAATCACGGATTATGAATGAGTCCAGCCTTTGCCGTCTGGCGTTTACTCATTTTGAGGGACAGTAAGAGAACTTCAGTTTCAAATGTAAATTCCTCAGTGTAAGAGAGATGTTTAGAAGTTTAGAAGACGGTCTCTAGTCTTATTGACCCTTAAAAGCTCTTTATACTACAGTTCATTTACTGCCATTCACACTCATTCATACAGTGCATCTATGTGAAGCAGCTTTTTCCTATGAATGGCAACATTAGGTTCACCATCTTGCCCAAGGACAGCCAAGGACCTCTATAGTTTTATTTTAAACACGTAATTTGTCCAAACAACCGTCTCATAGGGAGATCATCATTTAAAATGTCAGCCCTTTTTCAATCTTGGTGTAGAACTTTAAAATGGGATGATAGCGATCTTAACATGCAGCAGCAGAGCTGGGCCACCAAAGATCCATGAAGTGAGTGAAAGGAAAACAAGGTCAGAAAGTTTGAATGAGTGTTTCTGGGAGGACTGTGGCCTGATTTTAGCCTGTTTGTTCCCTTACATGAGCTCCAAAGACGAGCTGCCCCTGCGCTGACAGGTTGACACCATCATTTACTCATCAGTCCGAGGTCATTTCACAGACTGATGGATAAGGCCATGGGCCAGGGGAGTGGCTGACAGTGGGGCCTTGGGCCTGTTGTTCTGCTGCTGAGGCCGTGTTTACACTCTGTTGTGTCCAAACAGCACTCCATCAAAAGCCACCGCGACCATTCTGAATCCAGCGGGAGGGAAGAAGTGGAGAGAAAAAAAATATATGGGGACAAAGACAGAAAAGGAGGAAGAGGTGGGAAAGGGGGAGGAGGAGGAGCAACAAGCTGTCTGTGGCCTGAGAGGAGGGTAGGGCCCAGGGATATGACTGATTACAGGCAGGGTCAGAGTTCAAGGCCAATGCCCAGGCCCCAGCTCTCTGTAATGGGGGCACGAAGGGGGATGTGGGGCTCAGAGAGGGGCCGCAAACAAGAAAGCCAGGTCTTCGTGAAAGACAGCAGCAGAGAAAAAGAAGAAAAGAAAAAGAGCCTTTGAAAAGAATTCTACAACGAAATGTCCAGGTTTATGCGGTGGACTGTTCCCTCAGATGTCGGCCATTAATTATAAAACACACCGAGGCGCTCACACACACTCAAACACATTATTTTCTTTGCCCTGAAAACCCAACTATTTACACACAAATGTGAACCTGTACAGTTTTCTTACCTTCCTACTGAGAATTAGTAGAAGTGAGTTAACGTCGCTAATACTTTCATTTATCACAAGGAAGAATGAAATATTCCTCAGCATCGCCTACAGTAACCCTTTTAAAACATGCAGCCCTTCAACCTCCTGCTTGTAACACTGTGTGATGACGATCACAGCTCGCACATCACAGCTTTAAAGACGTATCAGTGACGCCAGTCCCTATAAATAATTTGCAACAGCTCTCAAAGAGCCTTCAAATAGCCATGATAGCATGTTTTACAGGAGTCTGGTTAGGCTGATAATGAATGGGGTAGCATTTAAGCTCAAAATGTCTTTCTGTGTGTGTGTGTGTATGTATGTGCAGATCAAGAACACACAACTTCCTCCAGCATCTGTTTGCAGACCAGTCATCTTACATTATTTTTCACATAGCTTTGTCCTGGCTGTGTGTTTTGCGCGTGCTGATGGGGACATACAACAACACTTTCTGTGAATCTTCACGTTTGATTATGCGTGTGCACAAAATGAATGATGGCACGCACCACTGGGCAATTTGAGCACATACGTATGGGCTCACTTGCCTTTTGATTAATGTGTGTGCATGCGTGGGTGTGAATGAAATGTACAATCGATTCCCTTTCCTTCCCTTGTCTGATTTGCTGTTGAAGGTCAGCGTCATGAGAGCCGAGCTGAGGGGACAAACCTCTGCACACACACACACACACACACACAGGCCTCACCCACCACACACAATAATAATCTCCCTGTTGAGTCATCCTGTTGCCTTGAGTTGAATATCATTAGCATATATCATTACTTCTGTTTTGGATCACTTCAGGAGGTAAATGGGGCTCATCCAATATAATTTTGTTTCATTTCACTATTTCAGGGCTTTAGGAAAATAACTAGTTATCTAAGTTATCTTGAAAAAGCTGACCCATAAATCTCCATTTTCAGTTGTGAGAGAATGAAATGTATGCCTGGATTTCCTCTGAAAAATATCTTTCACACTAGAAATGTGTTATCATTGGAGGGACTGTTTTTTTTAATAATAGTTAATCTGTAATATCATAAAGACTGTGATAATGAATTACCCTTAATGTACAAATCACACAGCTCAGCTCCACAGATCAAATTCTTAAGATGGACATCAAGCTGCCCTGTTCTCTGCATTTCCTGGTCAACTAGCTGAGTTTATGAGCTCATTAGCTAATGGTGGATCTCAAGCTGAGGCCTGCCTCCCTAACCAATCACAGCACAGAGTTTGTGATGCATGAGATCCATATTATAGCAGGTCATACACTAATGGTGGCAAATGGAAACACTGTGATGTCCCAGCTATTTGCTCTCTCTCTCTCTCTCTCTCTCTCTCGCGCTCTCTCTCTTTCTCTCCTCATCCATTCTTCTTGCAAACTCATCATTTCTCATTGAACATCAGGCCATTTTTCTCCTTTTTCTCCTACATCTAACTATGACCCCACATTTGTTTCCTCCCACTCTTCCTTCCTCGGTTGTTAGTCCCTCGCTTCATCTCTCCAACTAATATAGACTGGTTCAGGCTGCCTGTGAATGGAGCAGTGTTTCTGAGTGATGAAGGTTTCTGCTCCCTTCACACTGTAACAGTGTGCGGGTATTGATTCTTTGATAAATATTCAAAATATGCACTTCTCTTTTAAGAGTAATAAAAACATCCACGGCTAATTAGCTGCCAGGATCACATGGAACATTTTTACTGTCCTGGCAATGCACAACAGAACTAACTACAGAACATGTCTGTTGGATGAATAGTGAAGCAGTTCCCTTTTCAAGGGAAAACTGGGGCCAGATAAAGCAGAAGAACACACAAGACCTGGTCAAGACATGCTTTTTGCCAATAATCTGAAAATATTTTTTTCTGTGTCATTGAGATATTATATGCTTGTATTCATCATCTCTAAAACATCTATTTAAGATATTTACTGCTATGTCACATTCTGTATGAGACAGACAAGATTAAATACAACATCAGAAGCAGAAGCAAGCAGGAAAAGGCAGCATTTGATGATGCCAATGATCAGATCAAGGATCAGTGATGAATAGTGACATCGATCCAACTTCAGAGAGCTTGGTCCAACCGTTAGAAGACTCAGTGATGGTCATCAAAGCTGGGTTGTGTTAGTTTGAATGATGCAATGTCCTCCATAACTCCAATTATAATATTCTCCGATTAAAATAGAATTAAATATAATCAACGGACCCCTTTCTAAGTTGCACTTACTGAAGTATTACTTCAATGACTTACTTAATGACTCCTAAACCATTAAATATGACAGTTTAAACCGGGGGTAATGTCTGTGGTGTATAAGTGGTACCAAAAATCACTCTTAGTTAGGAGACTCCAAGCTATGAACAGGCTGAATATACACATGACCAATAATCGATGCAGATGCAAGCAGTGTACAGAGAAAGAGAGATATTGCTCACAGGCAGAATATATTTCCTCATGAATACAAGTTCTCCTACCTGTTATTGTTCCTGAGTCTGACGTGTCCTCCGGGTTCCAGAACCTGCCCGTTCTTCAGCCAGGTGAGCTGCGGCTCCGGCTCGCCCTGCGCCTGGCAGGTAAAGATGGCGGTGGTGCCGACAGGACGAGCAATGGACTGAGGAAGTTGAACAAATTCAGCTGGAGCTGAAAGAGGAGGAAAACAAAGATTCAGAAAAGATGTTCCCTGGATTCAAAGAGAGGACCAGAGAAATCGACCATGACCACGTGTTTATAAAAGAAAAAAAAAAAACGAGAGTATGAACATCAGAAAAGAATAAGTCCACCGGGTTTCAAGCTCATTCATGGTACATAGTATAGTAACAGATGTGTATAAAAACCGTTGCTTATCTATAACTCAGGGACATTCAGCAGGAAGGTGAAAGACACAAGGTCAATGCAGATGCAGGGAAATGAAAACAGATGGAGGGATAATAACAACAACAGTCTTATTCAACAGCAGCAGCAGCATTCAACAACAAAACAAAATATGCAGTTCACAGGATCAGCGTATCCATGGTCAATCAGTGGTATAACCTATTAATTTGAAATGGTTCTCGCAGAGTAATTACAATTACATCCCCCAGAGTTTGATTCCTGGGCCCATGCTTTTATTTGAACCGGCAGGCGTCATCATCTCCACTGCACTCATTATTGTCAGGGCGGCTTTCCACTGATTTGATAACCAAAGGTTTTTATGACCATATTAAGTCAATAAAAAAATGTTACAGCTGTTATAATATCTCAGAGTCATCACTGGAGGATAGTCAGCTGGAACATAGCGGCATATCATACCACCATACTGCCTTCCTAATCATATTTCTCAGCATTACCCAGTGGAGCAGAGCAACAGGAGTCAAATTGTAAAATTACAGCTTTTGAGTGAAGCTGGTTGGAAACAAAATGTCAAGATGAGAAGGGAAAGAAAAAAACAGGAACAGTGACTCATGTACTTACAACCAAAATTAATGCATAAATGCTGGCTATGTAGCAACAGCAAATACACAAGATAGCAACTTCAACAGATCGTGCACATAGTATGTCTGCTAGGGAGGTTTTGTTTTCGCCCGTCTGTTTGTTATATGTATATTGTTATTGTTGTTATATGTATAAGTTGGTAAAAAACATATTTTTTTTTTGCGAAACTTGTTGGAGGAATGTAGCATGGGTCAGGGAAGATCAACAAATTTTCATTCACTGTCTTTAACATCTTGCAGGCTAGAGTTTTGCAACCTTTTTGTTCACTTTTCAAATAAAAAAACAGATATAATGAATTTATTTGTGGTTCCATGAAGGGCCGAAATGTTATTTTTTTATTTAAGACAGACACACAGATACATGGGCAGGGAAAGAGAGAGACTCCATTTCTGTCGTCTTACATTTCAGTTGCTCTCTTACAGTTTCAGAACAATTCATGGATCTTAATGATATAAAAAAAAAAGACATCTATGAGTGTGTGAGATTTGGTCCAGCTTGAATGAATTCAAAGTGCTGGCCCTTGGCTGAAGTCTTGCTGAGGGACTTTTTCAGCTGTCGATTACAATGTATTATGCGATATTGACTCATAATAAAATGTCAGAGAATGGCACTAACAAATAATGCTGGACAACAAAAGAGCTCTTTGGCACAGAGGAATGAATTATATGTGTGTGTGTGTGTGTGTGTATTTAGCTACACAGACAATACTTGTCCTCTTGTTCCCGTCCCAGTGGACAAAATGTTGTCTGACACTACTTCAATGAAAGCATTTCCATTCTCTCATTTAAAAAGCTGAGGGACCCTCACAGCGTTTGAAAGGAGGCTGCTGACAGCTTCTGATTGTCCCTTCATTTATCTCTACCTCTCTCCCGGCTTTATCCCCTCAGTGAATGCCGTCTCAAAGGTGAAGGTCAGAGGGAGCTCGGGAAGGTATTGATTGTAACCTGTAAGTATGCGGGTCCGATCATCAGCTCCATCCATCCTGCCCTTGTTTTTTTCCCATTTGGCTCACACACACACACACACACACACACACACACACACACACACACACACACACACACACACACACACACACACACACACACACACACACACACACACACACCCTTTGACACTCCTCCTGCTGTCTTTGTTTCTCGTGTCTCTCTCTAACCCTAACCCAGGCAAAATGAACCTAATTGATTAACTGTATAAGTGCATTTATGTGAAATGTGAAGCTCTTGATAGTTGGACATGTCTGCTTTGACACCCTCTCAAATCACAGAGGTGTCAGCTGGCTTATTTACACCAAACTAATTGACCACTTCTTATGGATTGATGATGAAATGTACATATATTTACATGAATTGTGAAATGACCCTAACCCTTTACAATTACATGTACATTTATTTGAAATTAATAGTAAATCTTTGGTTTAAAAAAATCAATAAATAGCCAAAGATATATAAAATTAACATTTGGCTTATCTTCTCTGCTCCTGTTTGGGTAGGGGGCTTGTCTCTGAGTTGGCACACAGATGAAATGGGATATTGATCAGGCTCAATACTGCTATGAGCTGAAGCAAAGAGTGGTCCATCTGATCAATATGTGAGGAGGGCAGATGCTGGACGTTTCCTGCTTGGTGATAATTAATGCACAGAACCAACCACAACTGACATCATCTTATCAGTCAAAGTCACCCATCTATCTAACCAGGCGACACAATACCAGTTCTAGTGGTATATTAAGTATATTCAAGTGTTGAAAGTTGCAGCAGATATGAATTGCATGTGTCCTTTTTCCATATATATCAGGATATCCTACACTCTAACATTAAACCCAGAGGACATTATTAAAGTGATTATGTGTTTATAAATGGCTTTCAAAAGCAGCAATGTGCTGTTAATTTTCATGGCAGTGAGCAGTTTTTGTCTATATTATGACTATGTCATCAAAAAGATTAAAAGACTTTTCACTGCCACAGCAAAAATGAGACATTTGCTTTGCAGTAGACACTTGAAAAACAATACATTACAGCTTATACACAGTCTATTTTTTTGTCTTTGAACAATTCAAGCCACAGCTCCACAGATATGAAGAGAATCTACAAATCACACTGAGGTCTGATTCATCTTCTTCCCTTAAACAGCATTTTAATGGCAATGAAGTGATAGCTCAGTTTACAGACTGCTACATCTTCATGTGACACTGCAGAATCTGTCTCGATTTCCATGTGTGTTCCTGTGGTTTTGCTGGTAATTAAAAGCTTGAGGTATGGCATTAATAAATCGATTTGATCGATAATATTTTCACCGCTACCTGGCTGTCACTGGTAACATATGAACCTGTCAAGTCATGTGAATTAACGATTCCTTCGAGGTCTTTCGTCTTTTTGTCAGGCGAGTTAGATTACTGAAATTATTTACGAAAGTTGTTTCACAGCATCTTTAAACACAGACACTATATATTTTTTTTACATACTAAACATATTACTTTATACTGGCAAACCATGAGCACTGGGCTGACATTGACCATGCATTATTTATTAAACTAAATAATGATTAGCCTGACATGGCACAAATGGTGAAATAAACCATCAGCAAGGTGAAAATGGTTCACATGACTCACAGGGCTGAGGTGGGTTGAGAGACTTTGGCTGAGGTCCCCCAGGGAGGCATGGAATGGGTTTGTATTTGTGCTTCCTGCACAGAGGTCGCTCCACAAAACTGACAAGCTTATCACCTACACCACAGCTGCATTCATGTACTTTGAGTTTCCCTCCACAACTCCGTTCCTATCTTCTTTCATCCAGAACTCACCTTGGACCACCAGGCGTCCCTGAGCAGTTCTCCGAACACGTGTCCCTGGTTTGTTAGCGGCACAGACATAAACCCCTGAGTGCTGTACGCCGACATCTGAGATCATCAGATTCCCTGTGCCGAGCACCTGGATCCCCTCCACCCCGATGGGGCGACCATCTAGTCAGGGAAAAGATGGAGCGAAAAAGAATTTACACAACGCAACAAGAAAAGGCCTGTTGTGCAAGTACACACCACAGAAATTATCTGAATGGGCTTGAAATTGCTATCAAGAGACTAACTATATTGCACTTTTATGGTCACAAGCTCCTTGAGGTAGAGCTATTTCTGGACATCTCAGAGGTCAAGGATGCAGTTTTTACAGTAAAGTGTGCGGTTACGAGAACTGTAATTTCTTGTGATGAAGCTGCAGGAAAAGACAGAGGTACAAAAAAGTGAGAGGTCACTGGGTTTGTCATCTTCATCTGGAGCTTTTAGAAGAAGTTTTTCTTAGGATTTAATGAGGATTAGAGTATTTTTATTATATGTACTCTCTCTCTCTCTCTAATGAAGATGACATGGCCTTGAAGTGCAGCGCATTTGCTGTCAAACGGTTACACAGGAGATGTTCCTGCATTCGCAAAGGGAGCAGAAACTCTAACTGCGACTTCTAATCTCCTATCTACTATCTACTTACACAATCCATAGCTGCCTCCTCTGTGCTCTGGCTGTACTTACATGATAAGCTCACACTTTCCTGTGCTCCCTGCAGTTTCAACAATGACTTCAGTCTGCCTCTGATATTAGCGATGGGGCTGAGGGGGCATTTTATTCCCATCTATTACGTTCATCTGCGGTTTAGTCCAGGCATGATGTGTTCAAAGGGCGGACAGGGAGGCGGGGAGTTGGACACTGGTTAAATCCAGTTGGTGTTCAAATTGTACACTTGCACTTCAGCATTTATACGAGATGCAATTTTTTGGATGGAGAGGACGACATTCGTAATAAATCCTGACACATAATGGAGATGAGATTAATCACTCCAAATTGCGCACCATGCCAGTTTTTAGCATCAGCATCCATCATGATGATGTTTTATTGCTCTTTCCGTGTTATCACTAACGGACTCACTGAACTGAGAAGCAACAGCCCAGTGAGTTTTTGTCTCAACAAAGACCAACTTGTTCTGTTTTTTTTTTTTGTTTTTTTTTGCCTTTTTCAACTACATTTCTTTCTCCCTCTCGCTTGCCGCCTCCATCGGTTCCCTATCCATCAGGCACTAATTAAGTTAGACAGAGAAGAAAGACAACAAGCCAGCAAGCTGTGGAGCTGCTCAATGAATAGCAGCAAACAAACTCCAGCATTAAGGATTGACTGATGTGAAACTATCAGATTCATTATGCGTCTCGTCCCAGCCTCCCTGCTGTAATCTAATACAAACAAATCCCATCGTGTTAGCATTTCATTCTAGCGATATTGTGTAAGGCAATACCCTAAATCTGATTATGCCCGACTGCTTGGGAGGGGTGGCAATTTACATTTGAAACAGCAAATCAGATTGGATAATGGGGAAAGAAAACAGATACCAGATTGAAGAATTGGACACAACAGAGTTGTGACTAACCCTGACTGATAGTCAAGAAAAAATGCACATGACAGAAGGGGAAACTAATCGTATCTGTCTCAGCACCTCATCGCAATTAATCAGAGGCTCACCGGTGTAGGAGGTTCAACTTCATGAGGGGATGAAGAGTGCATTTATCAACACAGAGTCGAATGTAATGTTTAGCCCTGAGGCCTATGTTGAATCCCATTGCCTCATGTATACACAATATCCTTCTATATCAAATGTATTCTCTGGGAGCACATATATATTAACCAATGGAAGAAGGATCAAAGCTGTGTTGTAGAAAACATACACATTAAAACACAAAGCACATAGGGCATGCACACACACACATGCACAAACTGAAGAATTTAAACTGTACACATGCACCCTCCAGGGGCCTTGTCTTTGAACTGATCAGGAAACGTTTCTCACCTAGTCTGCTCCAAGACACGATGGGCCGAGGGTATCCTGTTGCAATGCACTCCAAGATGGCAGTTTGGTGAACAGTGAGGGTGAGATTTTCTGGTCCAACCAGGATCATAGGCTCTTTGTAGACAGACGACTGGGAGCCTGGAAGAAAAGCGGGGGAGAGGGGAGCAGAAGATGGGAATGAGCATGATGGATGGCGTCCTTTAATTGGATTTCTCTGGAGTGCATTAGCTCGATATGCTGTGTCTCTTGGATCAGGCAGAGGGACAATAGGTTTGGAAATATGCTGGATAGATAAAGAGCTAAGAATGCTATGGCTGTTTTCAGGCAGTGATGGAGGGAACAAAGAGCAGCACAACACAGATTTAAAAGTGACTCTACGGCATGGGGGCTTCTTTCAGATGCCAAAAAACAGTCTGCACATGACAGTAGGAAGTGTATTAAATATACACCAACCTGAAACAGTGAGGATTGCCTCAGTGCTGTGCTTGACTCCTGCACTGTTGTGGGCCACACAGCAGAACCTTCCACTGTCCTCCTCGGTCACCCCGGTGATCTGCAGAACACCAGTCGGCAGCAGAGTGTACCTACGAGACAGAAACAAGCCGATGAAACCTGGTACATTTCTAGTAAGAGTGAAGTATTGTGCTGTGGTTTGGTCCAACCTTTCGTCCTTGGTGTCCACTGGGCGGCTGTCTTTTTCCCAGCTGATGACAGGCTCTGGCAGACCATGGATTTGACACTGGAATCGAGCCACGCCAGACTCCTCAGCATGAACTGATTCTGGCTGGACATGGAAGTCTGCCATGGCTGGAGAGGGGGAGAGAGAGAGAGCAAGAGGCTGTAAGATCAAAACACAGCCGGACAACTACAGAGCAACACGCCTGACTGTTTCCAGCAGATAAGTACTTCTGTACCTATATGCATATACTACTGTGCATATACCAGGCAAAGTATGTACACGTCCCCTGACGAGTTGTTCTTTTATATAACATCTAATCTTAACAGCAATGCCGAGTGAGGTGCTAATGTCATGTGCATGTATTAATTGACACATACTATAGAAAAAACTCCAGCATGTAAAGGCTGAGAACACTGTAGAACTGTTGGACTCAGTTCTGTCAGAGCTTGACAGAGAGAATAATACTGCCAGTGGTGATTTATAAACAAATAAACAGCAAATAAACAACAATAAAAAATATTTGGGCAGATAAAAAAAAGCTAACATGTGCTGCCAGAGCAATGTAGACAGTGTGTTTCCCCCAGAGAAACCAGCAAAGCGTGATGTTAAGCAAACATGTGCAGGGCAACTATTTCCTTATCTCAGCTCAGGTACCATAATGAGGCAGGACATGCAGCAGAATAGCATCAGAACCAAAGTCTGGCCACTGCAGGACTCTGTCAGGGACGAGCACAATCAATTTTGTGTGGTCCCAGATGAGGGGGCGGATCCAGGATGTTATATCACTTTCCTCAGCATTGATAGAACATTATTCAAAAATTCTACAATTTTCCCAGGAAATGATAAACTAATCAGGCACATTTAGAGATCTATGTTAAATATATGCACTGTAATTTAATGTGACCGTTGGGCCTTGGAGGTGGAACAGACTTTTAGTGTTATTATAGTATTCAAAGTTTTGGATAATGTATGACCTCAAACAACAGCTCTAAAAATGCCACTGCAGAACACTGTGGCTACTTCTGTTGCACCACAGGTCAATGGTTGCATTCAACACATGTACAGTAGTTGTACATGGGCTGCAGGCATCAGGTGCTGAAGGTGATCGTTACAAACACAGGGCCTGTGTATGGATTTCCTGCCATATGTTAACATTTAGTATGTAGGTCAGGCACATTTTTAAAAATTCATGCTAACAACGACAAAGGCAACCCGCACCCACGCACGCGCAAGCACACACGCATAGATGCACACAAACACCACAAAGTGAAACCAGTATCAATAGCCCAACAGAAAGCCTCATTCAGCTGCACATCACATATCTACTCCCTGCAGAACAAAGGCGGCATCGAAGGTGGAGCCAGCGACAAACTCAATTAGAGAGAGGCCCTCTGCTTTCGCAGTTCTCCCACCTTCTTCAACACAAGTGTACTCATTTAAATGTCAACCATAATTAACTTCGACGAAAGGGGGACTCATCTGAACACTGTTAGCATAACAAGAGGGACGGCCCTCTTATTATTTCATAACCTTCTGCTCTTCCCATCCTGTAGCCTGCATTAATTCCTTACTTACAGGAGGATGTGTAAGTGGTTAACAGCACTATACACGGCAGGCTTTATGCCTGAAACATGGCAGGTTATTGTCTGTTTGTGTTTCCACTAATGCCTTCCCTACTTCTCAGCAACAAGCTGGTGGCCCTTCAGTTTACACTGTGAATACAGTTTATCAAGTTGTTTATTTGTCTGTTCTTCAGCGGTTCGGAAGATACCATGACCTGCATGACAGAGAATCTTCACAGATTCATTACATTTTTTGTTCAGATACAGAAACTCATTTCCTCTTTCTTTAACATTGGGAGATTACTTGATTTCTCCAATAATTATTTATGGATAGATGAAATAAAAATAACATATTTAGGGAATAGATACAATGTTTGCAATATACATAAAAATCTGGATCTTCATTTTGTAGTAGTTCCTGGGGGGGGGGTTATGTGCTTTCTTATTTTTGTACTTTGTAAAATACTGCATCTGTATTTTATTAGTACTGCAACACAAACAGTCTTACACAGTCTCAGTAACCTCAGGGTGAGAGACAGAGAGAGCCTTCATCTTACTGTTATTATGAGCAGTGTGGCTCCATCAGCGGTCCAACACTGTGATTATGCCATTTCACGGCTTAATGAGAAGTGTGGCATTCTCACACACGCCTTGACCTTAGATCTTTGAAAGCATGCATTGAGCTCTGATGAAAATGAAATGTGCTAATTTATTATTCCAACACAGGCTGCTTCATTTCCCTTGTAAGCTGAGTTCTCAGAAACATTTCTTGAGATTATAAAAACCACAGAGAAAACCTGATTGTTACTCATCCTGGCAGATTTCTCAGGCTTTTATTTCACCTCACTACTACACTTAAACATCTCACTAGAGTAATTCAGTCTAAGTGCTTATCTCAAGGGCCTAACTGCAATTATTCCACCTGGGACACACAACCCTCTGGCCATAAAATGCTTTAGGCCACATTCATAGTAAAGTCTAGATGCCTGGATGCCACAGAGAACATCAGTTGTACTTATCACCACACCCCCTGTTATAGTACAGGTCCAGCCCTGTGGAAAATAGTTTCCTCTTAAGCACAATGAACTGCAAGCCCTTAAACTTTCTTCTCTTTCATTTCAGTTGACTAAAGTTGTAAAACACTAGAAGTGATTGCTAACTTGTCAGAAGTATCACAGTATTGTATATAACCAGTGACAGAATATTGGCCCAGAAGAACACTTTTATGGCTTCTCACTTCTTTTTTTTGACAAAGTGTTGACAAAGACAATCAGCAATACTGTCCGTCTTGGTCTGCTGTAATATGGAGCTCAGGGCAGAGGCTGGCATGGGTGCAGCACGGAGTGAAAGCCCTGGAGCCACAGAGGCTGCTGATACATTGAGGTTATGGATAGTGAAAGCAGCTACACATCGCTCAGAACACAGAACACAAAGTTCTTGGAGGTCTTGGAGCGAAGTTTCAAATGAAGATACAGGCATGCGTGCACATAGCTGTCCGTGCTGTGCTGACGAACAAAAGAGAACCAGTGCCTATTGGACCTTCCTTGTGCATCTTTGCCATGTAGTCATGGTGTCCAATGATCCGGCTGCTGGAGTGTGTCCGCCGACACGGCCCCCCTAACGGGCCCCACCCTTGGCCCTCATGCATAAAACATGAATTCTCTGAGAGGCCCACACCCCTGCGACCATCAACACACGAGCGGGATCAGACACCGTTGGGGAGAAAAAAAAAATCACAATAACTTTACAAAGACAGATAAATGCAGACTGAGGCAGACAAACCTGTTTACCATTCGTGCTGGAAATAAAAGAAAACAGCCATTCGTAATCTATTATTGTCGGACGTTGTTTTTGGAGCGGTTCCAGAGTCAATCTCATGATGTGGAGCTCAGCTAAAGCATTTACATATAAACACATGCAAAGAGCTGCTTCAACAGAAACACACATATTGATCGGCCTCACTGCAGGAAAAGACAGACACACACATCTGAGGCACTGAGGCACTCTCACTCATCTCCAGCAGCAGCAGCAGCAGCAGGCCTGTTACTCATTCTTCCTTTTCTAAGTGTTGACAGACACTCCCATGATTAAACACTGTCCACTACCAGCATGTCGCTGCTGGCTTAAATGGAGCAGGTCTAATTACTGTAATAAGGGAGAGAATGGCTGGGGGTTTATTCTAAAAAGAAATCCATCCACAAGTGCAATGGGAGGAGATCGCTCGTTGGACACATGTTTGACGGCCCCTCGTGACAAGCACAAAAGAAGAATGAGTGAGGGAGTGATATGAATGAAGGTCACAGACAGGAAATGTGAAGCGTGGTGATTTAGATAGGTAGCTCTGCCGTAAATCAGGTCTTGTCAAAACTCTAGTCATCTCACAATAGCCAACGAGCTTCCTGCCGTGCGCTTCACAATATACAACAAAATATTTACAAAACGTGTCTGAACCAAGAAGAAATTAACATGAAAAAGAGTTATTTTAACTGTTGAAGGTTCACATGAGCTTATTTCTTCATTGGATTGCTCACAGTTACACAGAGGGTGAAATATGAATGCAAGTGCAGATATACTGATACTGATTATTGGGTTTGAGGGCCAATAACAAGCTCCCACTGAAGTCGATACTGATGAATTGTCTCATCCCTCAAGTCCAAAGCCTTAGGTTATGTATACTTGTACAATACAAATTCAGCCTTTCTTTATGTGAGAAGCTAAGATGTAAAACTTGAGGTTGGTTACTGAAATTTACAAGCAAAACGTGGTAATTGCTCCAACCCCAATAGATGGACCCCTGGATTTTGTTCATCAAGATAATTCTTAAGATAATGTTGTTACGTCTCAGTGTTTAAAAGAAAGGGAAATCATTTAAGAGGATCTGCCCCCTGATTCAGATGTGCACCAGAGTTTAATGGTTTGTGATACAGACTCGATGAATGTTGTTTTCCTGTGCAGGGCATGATTCATCGATGCGGACAGAGGTAATGATGCCAACAATTCTACAGCATCAATCCAAACATGTCGCTAAGATTATGATTCCTTATTCTCCCAAAATCGTCCTCACACAAGCACTACATGCAAATGGGGGAACTGACCCTCTGGTTTCGACCTATCCATGTCAACACACACAGTGGCCACACGCAGCAGTGGGCAGCTATGGAGAGTACCGGGGGGAGTAAAGTGTCATGTAATGTCATTATCCTCACTCGCACCAATCCTTACCTCCAGGCCCCACACCACCGCCCCAGGTACTCTTCAACCGCTCCCTCAGCTCTTCATCGGACCCTTCGCCCCGCCCCCACCAGTCCTCTCAAGCCAATGACATCATTAAGCACACGTTCATTGTTCAACCAAGGGTGATGACTGCCATACCCGCTCCACCCCCACTGTGGTAAACCAGTAAAATAGAGATGAGGCACATAAATAATGGAGATGGTGTACAGTGCCATTCCAGCGTGGAGAGTGCACACTTCAACAGCCTTTAAATAGGCATCCTTGAAATAGCAAGCCCAGCGCTGAGACCCTAGAGATGGCATTTTAATGCAGATCTGATATTTTATTGGCTCCCTGCCCCAGCAGCCCCCTCCCCATCTTCCTCCTCCACCACCCTGGGCCCGAGCGTGGGCACTACAGTGATCAATCTGTTGGGTTGTGGTGCGTGATGCTTATCACTTATGAAAGGAAGGGCTGCACGTACGTAAGTCATACTCCGTCTTCCTCTGACACACATTCATTATCTTCCTTTAATGCTTCTACACATCAACACCTTCCACCGTCAGTACCTGCATTAGCAACAGCATCATCTGACCTACCGCACGGCCCCAGGTGGCAGATGAACACGTGGACAGAGGAGCTCAGGAACCACAGGATTATTGATTATTTATATTAAAAGCTCTGCAACCTGTAATATGGTTTGAACAGTCGGCCCTCAGAAGCATGATGTGTTGTTACATACCAGTAATGTCCTGTCATAAAGTGCACCTGTTCTGTGAATCTGGCATAGGATCAAGATTTCTTCCTCACCCAACAAGCACATATGGGGCTCCAGAGAAGAGCCTTTACATTTAGCACTGTGTTTAATATCCTTCAATAAAAACAAATAAGGACACGATAGAAGAGCGAAGAGTCTTCAGCCATGTTACCTGAGGGGATGGGAATTGAATTCCTTTTTTCAGATACATCTGAATTTTGATCAAATTATTGTGATAGATGAAATCTCAAGTATTTTTCTAATTTATTGCAAAGACCTGTGTGGACATGGACATGCGTTCCAATTGCATAGTGACCCAAACAACAGCTATTGAGATAAATTCATTAAAAAAAGATTTCATGATGATGCCAGAGAAAAAGTCAGTAGACCATTAAAATTATAATTTTAAGAAGTAGGAAAATCTGTGACTTTCACCTGAATCCACTCAGTAGCTGTTCAGATGTTTCAATATGGACGGACAAATGCACTAAACTACACAGCCACTGCTGGAGTAGTGAATCAAGTAGTGTGATGGCAGATGCTCTGCAACGAATCAAATAGTTTGTTCCATCCCATGGCTGATTAACCATGTTTTATCTACACTTACCAGTGCTAGGCCCAAACACATTAACACTAAATGGGGAGGCTACAAGAGAAGCTAAGTGACAGCAAATAGAATGATGAACAGGAAAAGGGGCATGGAAATGTACAAAGAAAAGAAAATTGAAAGAAAATTGAAAAATGTCACATCATAAATCAGTAAAGTAAATTTGTGAATTGATTAATGAATACACTTGTTAACTATTTCATTGATGCCAATTTTTATTGTACAATTAAATATTTATTACAAGTATTTCTACCATTTTCTCGACACTTTAGCTCCTCCATATTTTAGAGCAAACATGGATCAGCAAAATGTCAACAAAAGGAAAACGTTCATTCTGTCCACTTTGATTAGCAACATCATTTTTCTTCTCTTGGTTACCAGCCTTTCATTTGCTTGTCTTCTCTGATTTCCTGTTTGATTTCCTATATTCACACCTCAACATGACAGATTTTCTTACTTTCAATTTCACTTGACAAAACTGTTTTGACTGGAATTTAATTGCCTTTTCTGCCTGTGCTGCAGGCTTGCTTGCATTAGAATTTTCAGCGGTGGGTTTGTCCTTAGCCTGTTGTGTTGATCAATACTGTGCAGGTTGTGTGCACTAAGGTAAATATAGTAAGATTGATGGCTGCTATTAAGGCACACTATAGGAGGTGGAGAGAGCTGCAATGCTACAATAGTTATCACTCACAAATATGCTTAACATTTCTTCCTCAAGGAAGAAGTGGAGGCATGCTGAGTGAACAGAAAAATAGAAATTCCTTGTACATAGTAAAGTAATCGGTCTCGTGGTTCTGTAATGACCACAACCTTCATTAAGATAACATCTAGAAGTGAGCAAAATCCTGACAGCTTGAACATCTACATTTCCCTGACATAGAAACAAATCTGCTGATAAAAAGGAAAGTGGCATTTAATTGTAGTTTTGCCAAAACATTGAAACCTTGTGTTTACTTTTAGGGATGCATTTTTTACTCATTCATATCTCAGAATCAACAAGTTAATTGATGTGACATGGAATCATTTTGCATAATTGGAAAAAAATCGATCATTTTTAAAGCTGGTCTTTGAGATATTAATTTAATTCAGTTTCAAAAAAGTCAAAGTAAAAATGGAAATCAAGAGTCTCCGTTCTCTTTTGAACTGTGCAGTGTTAGGAGTTTCAATTCTAAGTGATTTTTTGCATAAAGACAGTGTGATGGGAAAGACGCACTGCTTGCTGACTAGTCCACCCCCCACCTCCCTCTACACTCGAGGGACAAAGCCTGGGCCTCCCATGGTGCCCTGCTCTGTGCCTCTACCTTCGTAACACCCCCTAACTACTGCACCACCTATGGCCCCTCCAGCACCTCACCCCAATCATCCGGCCTCCGCCCCTCCCACCCCCACACCCCCCAGCGTCCCTGTGCTCCTGGCCTTCACCAGTGCCCCCCAATCTTTGTACTAAGCCTTCTACCCTCACTTCAACATGCAGACCCTAATTAAAGAGAGACCCATTACAGCACAACAGATGCTCAAAATTAAGGGATTATTTAAATGATTCCCAGTCGTGGCGTGGGTAAGATTAAAGACGAGCAACAGACAAAAGAGGGAGTGAGAGGCTGAGGAGGACAACACAGACGGCGAGGTTAAAATAACCAGTGCCACCACAGACTTGAAAATAATTGCTAGTGTGACCAACTTCTTGATATTGTCTCCTTTGTAGAAAATATAAAAAGGTTTGTTTAGACAGAGCCTCACAAGCAACAAAGAATGGATTTGATGTGAGAGAACAGAAAGAGAAGGTCTTTTGTATCATTTAATGACTTCTGTATAATTTAATGACTAACTTGGAGTAAAACTGCAGTCTCGTTAAACAACTTCAAACTATCTCTCCTGATAATCAGAGCGGCCGAGACTTACTCTGGCAGTGTCTACTTCACGCTACAATGCAGATGTCTTTCTCTTCGATATGCGGGAGAGCCCACGCTTTTATATGCTCAGACGTCCAGTGTGCCATCTCATGGGGCTGTCATCCTGTGTTTACTGTGCACGCTCTCAGACAAACACCCGCAGGCGGCATCGCCACACTGACACACACACAGAGCACGTACGTTTCGTGATCTATTCCATCCTCATCACCTCAAAGTTGGATGCAAGAGAGAGACATGTGAGGGGTGTGATGTGTTTGAAAAGTCAAGGTTATGCTATAACTTATTTTCGTCTCGCTATTATGTTGAGTTATAAAATCATATTTATTAAGTTTAAGAAAATATTACTTCCCTGGATCAATATGCAGCCTACACTTTTCTATTTCTGTTCCCTGGTTGTACACTGGGGATGCAACTCTGCTCTGGTTTAAAAAAAACAAAACAAAAAAAAAAAAAACAAGAAAGAAGAAGAAAAACTAAGATGCAAAGAGGTGCTCTCCTATAACTGGACACTGGAATCCTCTACTTGAATGAATTTGATCTCCTTCAATCTCAAGCCCCCTCCTTTGTCTGTCCCTCTGCCAAATTACCACCTTATTAGGGACACTGCATGTGGGATGGCCCTTTTCAACAGGTCACTGACAACCAAAACATTTTCTATAGGGTCTCTGGCTATTGCTCATATTTTGGTGGCTTTTTCACAACTGAAAATCCAGACCGAACCAAGATTCAGGACTTTTGTTTGACTTCCTGTGTCTGCCCCAGCTAGGTAAGCTCAGTCACCATCAACTTGACACCAATCAATACGATAAGAGCCGACAGCCAGGCAGGGCTTCATCTGATTAGCTCAGGGATGCAATAGCATGACCTCCATCTCAGAGGTTTGTCAATACAGGATTCATTTTTGGAGGGCTTGTGTTGAGGTTGCAGTGATCAGAGTATAACAACAGTATATCAGGGTCTTATCATCTTATAAATCCATTTTCAGAGCACGAAGAAATAAGGCTTGCATCAGCAACAATCCCATCTCTCGGGAAACAAATATAAAATGACGATAAATATTAAAGCACTTTATTGTAGAAGCTCAATCAGTCAGTATGGTGCTGATGTGGATTTGTGACCTGCAGGTAACAGGAGGGGGGGCGGGGGGCAGTTGCATCTTTCAAATATGAGAAAAGATAACTTACCTTTTAGTTTGTTCATAACAATGTATTATTAATTTACCAAGCCAGCAGTGCTGGGTGTGAGCACTTGAAAATATCACTCATGATGCTACATGTTGGAATGATAAAAGATGAATGCAAGTGCTTTGATTACACTTTCAGTGATTCTAGCATTGTTGTTGTCTTCATAGGAAGCAGCTCAACGGCAAAACATGATAAAGGGCTTAGATCAATTTCTTCTAGCTCAGTTGCTGCGCCTTCCTCTCATGATGTGTGGATGCAAGACACATGTGAATAAAATAGTTTTTTTTCCACTGCAGTGCTGCCAGTGTTTGGAAATTGTGTGTTTATTGCACATATCCATATCTCTGTGATGATGAAAGTATGATTTATCAGTCAACACTATCGTTGCCACTGTTCTTTTTCACACCTGATTGCTGATGGGAAGAGGTTCTGCCGTCACAATGCCATTCTCTGGTTGCCCAGAGGCCACATATCTAATTAATATCACCAATACCTCAGCATGCAACTGCCTGCTTTAGAATTAAAATGAGATGGCTCTCTCATCATCCTGGCAGCATATACGAGGTCATGTCCATATGAATTATGTCCCTCTCACTCGACTCCATCACTGTACGCTCTCTGCACAAAAACAGCCCCAACCTACACCTGCTTTGTCCCCGTCTCGTCTTGTTGTCTCTTGGTGTTGGAGTGAGAGACTGAAATATTTTGAAACGTTTAGAGACATCTGGGTAAAAATAACCTTTGTATTCAAATGGTAATGCCATTAAATTCCTCTTTGGCTCGTCTCCGCCTCTTGTTTTGTGGAGGCAGAAATAAGCGAGGCCTGCAGACAGCAGTGGTTCTGAATAACAACCTGGACGGACATTTGGCAACACAATTCTCCTCAGTCTAACGCTCGTTACTTCCCCCTCATTAGAGAACAACTGTTGAGATATGTTTGTGTGTGTGTGTTCCTTTCTGAGAGTCTAGCTTGCAGTGTTAAGTATGCAACTGACAGTGACTTTGAGAGGGTCTGGTCTGAACCATGGGTAGATGGATGACCCCACATCTGGCACTCCCACGGGACATCTGAAAGGCGCAGGGCGGGACCAGCCCATGCGCTCCACTGCATCTCACAGCACCCTGAAAATAGGGCTACCCCAAATGGCTGAAACGGCTGTGTAACTCTCACCCCTCCGTCACTCACTCACTCACTCACTAACTAACCCCCCCCCCACCAACCCATCGGGGAAGACAAGCCCCCGGTAGTTGTAAGAGGGAGGCCCACTGTGCCTCAGCTGCGTGGTTCCCATTGGGCATTCATCTGTGTCTTAGCGTCCCTGCTGATTTCCAAATCCTCACATCACCGCATCCAAAAATACAGCCCTGTCAAAAATTCACATAAACAAATCCATCAAGAGGAAAATGACAACTGCAAGTTGTATACTTAATCCTCAGGAGCAGGCTTTGGGCAATATGTCCCATTATTATTTTAAAACCTATGCTAGATGTCATTTACCGGTCTGACTGAAGCTGATAGATTGAGAGAACTGATATTTATGAGTGTGAAACTTTGTGCAGCTTGAATTTACGGGGACTGTTGGGCTTTAGGAGGAGTATGCACTCCACAGTGAGCCATTTTCATCTATTCTGTGTTAGCTGACCTACAAATGTCTCTACGCCCGTCATGTCGCTGAAACTGAATGCAATTATATCTCAGCCATGTACTGTGCAAAATATTACAAAGCCTTCTACGTCTCAAATGAGGCCAAACCGGCAGGTAAAGTGGTTCTACAATAACAACTCTGCATTAGTAATGAAGTCTTTCAAAACCCCTAGAAACAGAAACCCTTTATTGTCAATGTTCAGAGGTAAACATTGAGATTAGGGCCTTCCACTAGTTTTAGATACTGCATGTGCAATAACAGTTTTACAAGAACAATAAAATAATTGCACTCGTTCTATAGCTGTCATCATTATTTGCTAAACTTTCATCTCTGTGGTGTCAGCGTGAGGCAGCCCATCCTGCACGCCTCATAATAGTGATCTAAAGTGCCTGAACACGCCAGGCACAAGAATACTGTATGTGGTCGTGTAAATCACACATCTGCAATTCAAATATTAAAGACATTTCAAAAGACATTCGGTGTTGACCAAAATAATTAGATTTCTCTCTCTGCCGGCCCTGGTTCTCGCCTCCTCACTCTAAGCAACAAAGCAAATGCCGGCTCCACAAATGGAGCTAATTTCCATATGTATATACAACGTATATGCTCATGTCCTCAAATCTTCATTTTGGCACCATCTGTGGTGTCAGTGATTGTAGATAGCAATCTCTCAGTGGATGACACACTTCTATGCTTATCCACATTATGCAGACCTACTCTCATTTTGCTTTCCTTTTTTTTTTTCTCCACCTCGTTGCTTTACATTCTCACTGCCACGTGACGTATAATGAGGCCGGACAGGTAATTACGGCATTTTACATTAATTTAACAAGAACTGTCGGTAACCCTGGACTATTAAGCAAAGTAATATCCCCACTAGCTGCCATATTTTCCTTACAACAGATAAGAGGTGATCTGTGAATGGAGAATGCGAATGTGTATTTATAAACAAACAAGAAGCCATATGTTCCAAGCTTATGTGCGACGCAGTAGAAGAGAATGAGTGTGGTCATAAAGTACCGTGGAGCACACAGGTTATCCATTGAAAGCTTCAGGTTGGAGTGTGTATGTGTGTGCAGAGTGCTGATGAAATCAGGCTTATACATTTCTGAGAAATTATCCATGTTACTAGGATACGAGCCCTGGGACACACTGTCACTTTTAGAGTCAGCTTAAAACATGTGGACACACTTATTCACGCATGATGGCTTTTTTACGGCAAAGGTGGACAGACATGCCTGCACTCACTGACATGCACAAAAATGAGCGGCTCCCCCTACTCTTGAATGCACACGTGCACGCACACATGCACGCACACACGATCGCCCACAGCCCACACCCTCCTATGCTCTGTCAGCTCAACTGACAGCAGTAATGAGTTTCTTCTCTGTGTAAGCCAACTGGCACTCACTCAAGGGAATTTTTCAGGCTGAATTGTGGCCATTAATCACAATCCCGGGCAACACAGTGCCATCACGTGTGTGGCAGAGAGAGAGAGAGAGAGATGTGCAAGTGGGGGGCAATGGGCCGGCAACCAAGCAGAGGATGAGATACAGCGATTATGTCAAAGACACAAGGAACGGCAATGAGGAAGACCATAAGGATCTAACAATGCTTCGTAAACAAAACGTTTAGTTTGGTGAATCGTCTCCTGATTGTATGAGAGGGACGCCTGTGCCAGGCAGGAAGAGGCAAACCTCAAGAAGCTCTATTCTCTAAACACAGGATCAGTTACTGGGGGGAAATATGCTGCAGGAGATATATATTGCTCCAGCGCTGCACAAAGTCAAGAACTTGTAGCAGCGAAACAAACATTTGTGTACACATAAACAGACGCGCTGAGAACTAGTCGGGAAGCTGTTGAAGAGCGCGGAGCTTTTCAGACATTGACAAAGAGAGCAGCAGCTGTTAATGTGTGGGAAAGAATTGCTGTCGCCTTGTTTTGTGACGTCAGGACATTGTTGCTGCTGCATGCTTCTGTTGAGACAGCGGGAAACTGGAAGTCAAACTGCCTATTCTTTTCTTATTTATCTCCCTGCTTTCAGGCAGCCAGCTGACTGGGTCACCAGGGATATTACTGCCCCTTGCTGATCCAAGGACCCCTCCCGCACCCTCCGTTCATCCCCGTCCCCACCGGCTGATCTTGACAAAATCATGCTAATATGGAGTCCGTAACACCCCCTCCATCCTTTTGTACACACATGTGCTACCACACCCCCCCCCCCCCCCCCCCCCCCCCCCCCCCCCCCCCCCCCCCCCCGTACACACATGTGCTACCACACCCCCCCCCCCCCCCCTCCGCCACGCCTACCGCAGTCTAGCTCACACCGATTCACCAGAAAAATAACCAAAGAGGAAGAGGAGCAGAGTGAGAAGGAGAGAGGAGGAGGATAGGAAGAGAGGCAAGTGCAGGCCCTGTCATAACCACTTAGTGTTAAAAGACAGCGGGTGAGGAATGAAAGCCCTTTGTCTCTGCCTCTACCTACAGTGAATGTGCAAACAAAGACCACAGATACTGTATTTGTTATGACAGTGTATCTGTACTATCAGATAATGAAATACCATTCTGAGTAAACAAAGAACATCTCTGGATTTACATAAATTGAGAAATTTCCATCCGAAGGCGAGGGCTTATGAGCACTGCGATAAAATGTAGGATTTATCTTTATAGTGATTCTTTACTTTAAATCACATGGGCTCCAATTAATTTGCTTTCAAGCAGCTCAACATATTCATTTGTGGTCATTTGCAAATGCTGGAGCTCACCATTCATTACATTATCTATTTTCTCAGATAATTCCTCTGCCTTAAATATATCGTAACAGCTTAATGTTCACCAAAGATTTTCGGTTTCCTTTACAGCAGGGAAAAGCAGCAACTCCTGAGGCTGGAGCCGAAACATATTTGACAAGTCTTGCTTGAAAAGTGTCCAATCACTTGTCATAATAATGTCCTCAAAACAGGGATGTTGACAAAGAGCAGACAAGCAGCCCGTAGTGCTGCCTCTCTCCCTTGACTGACACGCTCTCGTCTGTCCCCTGCAGTGGATGGGAGGAGCACCACCATAAGCTGTCAGACATAAGCACATATCACAGGCTCTTCCAACCTGCCATCAACCAGCTAACCCTCTAAAACTGTCTTCCCACTCAGAAATAATGCCTATGCTGGCAAATGGAGAGGGCTACCAGCATCATGTTTCATCTTTTCACGCTGAGGCAATGAATTGATCTGCCTTACAACTCACTAACACATGACATGAAACCACTTCTTTAAAGGAAGGGAAAAAAATCAGGACGGTCTATAAACTTGATTGAAGACTCCAGATGAGTGGATGACACAAATTCTTTATATGATTGTAAAACAAACACATCTGAGCTGAGCGTGTGAAGGCAAAGCCGTTTGATGCATCTACTATAATGGAACCTCCATTTGCTAACATATAACTTAAGGTGGGAAGTAAATTAAATGTTCCAGTTGAACTCTCAGGGCTCGGTAACATATCTTATGCAGCAGGAAAGCACACAGCATTAGCTGCTGTATTTTTTTTTTTTTTTTACAAGAAGCAGGACCAGCTATGCACAGTCACTGACCGTGAGCCTGAGCCAGAGAGTGCACATGTCCATGTCAGTGCATTTATTTGATGTTAAGTGTAGGTAATGTGCACGTTACAGAGATGATTTACGAGTCTGGGGTCATGGGAGCAGTTTTCCGGCATGTTCTAGCGGCAGAGGCGTGCTTCTTCAAGCTAAGTTCACCGCTGTTGCTTTGCATCCTGCTGCCTATCCAAAGGCCGCCCTTGAAACAAAGCTCCCGGGGTCAGGAGATCACGGCACAGCATCGGAATGGAATGTTCCTTCCTGGTTCAAGGTCCAGCCTCCAGAGCCAGAGGGGCCCAGAGATCATTTGAGAGCACCGACACATGCTCCATCTATTTTACTCCCTACCTCTCCACTTTCATCTACCCCTGACTCCTGCAGCAGTAGCCCTGGTCTACTCTCTCTCTGCCACCCAGATAAGTCAAATGAATGCTGCTAAATCGCCTATATTTCTACCTCAAGATTAAAGTCACACTGCTGTCAAAGAACATTTTTGCAATATGCTGCAGATAAAGTCATTAGAACTCTGTAAAAAATCATAAATATAGCCTCATATTGCAATGTTTTTTTTTGTTCTGGGTGTTAGCCTGCAAAATATTTCAAAAGCTGCACCGATGATTACATTTTGTGGAGGGTGGTACATGACCCAAGACAGAACCCATTCACATTCGGTGTGGAATTCACTTTCACCCAAACACTGTATGTTTGGGTGTTTTTTAATATTTGTATTAATTTTTCAAATAATTGTTCATGCATCTTGAAAACATGTGGCATGTTTAGGACAGTAGATTATTTATATTTTTTGCAATTCTATGCAGATCCATATAAAACTCTGCTGGACCTCTACTGAGTGTCACTATCAGTGCTGTACGTAGAGAACATTTTGTCCAACCAACAGCCCTGAACTTGAGTTGAACAGATTACCAAGGCATAGGAGCAAATACTTAATAATCCTAACAGATAATATTTTAGAAAGTGTCTTTTTGTGATGTTAAAGTCTCTCATAGTCACAGAAATAAACATTTTCTTCCACACTGAATGTCATTGTTTGTAATAATGAGTGGTCATGCCCGCCACATGAACTGTACATTTTACAAATTCCCAACGGTGATACATGCTAACAAAACCTGGTCACCCCAGATGTCTTTCATCCTCTGCCAGCAACAACACTTCTAATTCTTCTAATCTTATTCCTAGTGACTGACTCCACATACACGCACGCACGCATGCATGCACAGAGACACACACGCACACAGGCGGACATGGGATAGTATTTTAACCCCAAACCCTTCTGACAGTGTGCCACTGTGCCACAGCTATAGAAGGTGCTTTTGTTGTTCCCAAAGAGTTCATGTTTTCACAGTAAATCCATTATTACATTATTTCAGGATGTGATTAAAAAAAACTTCAACAAGATAGAGAGAGAGAGAACAAGATAGAGAGATTTCTTCCCACATGCTCTCATAGTCTCACACTCACCCTGCCTCATTATTTCCTGCACACAAATACCAGTTAGCCTGTGTAAAAGTAGAAAAATAAGTTTCAAGCTGGAAACTCCACTTTGACTGTTGTTGTGTGTAGCACTGGGTCCAGTCACTGCTACTGCAGAGCCTTCATTATCATTACAACTTGCAGCAAGCAAAATATTTCATTCTTCACACCAACTCTTCATGGGTCATCACCTCCTGTCTTGCATTTCTAAAAGAGGGCATGAGGTACAGAAATCTAATGTTATGTAGAACTGACTTTTGTTCTCACGGACTAATAGTTTGGCCTTTGTGGGAAAGCAAAAAACACATGACAGAGACAAATAATGTCCTTTCTGAGTGAGTGGAAATACGCTTATTCTGCTCTTGTTCTTCCAGGCTGCTGCGTTGCTTGTTTAGGGAAAGGGCAAGGTTAGAGCCGCGACGCAGTGACAGGTCCGGGCCACCTTATTTCACTGCCAAAGCCAAGGTCACTGCCACTGCCCCAAGGCCATTAGACAGGGGGATGGGTTCTCGCTGGGGAATGAGTTGGAGGCTGAGCGTTGGAGGAGGGGAAACGTAATGGGAGGAGAATAAAAAAAGAAGGGGAGGGGTATTCTGCCCTAGTGCACACAAAAAGGTCACATTTTCCCAGATAAACCCCCCTCTCTATCGTCCAGCCCCTCATGACCTCTGACCCCTCCATTTCTAAGTCAATGCTGAAACAGAGAGTGGAGAGGGGGGAGGGTGGTTTCAAGGGGAAACACATCCACCCAGAGTCAGCGGCGACAAAAACGGGGGGGGTGGGGGGGTGGGGGGGGGCCCAGCCGCAGCGAGTTGAGTTGGTCAGGAGAACAAACGGCCAGGCCATCGTCACAAAGCGGAGCCACCAGAGGCTGCACATCTCCACTGCCTCTGCCTGTTCCCAGCCACTCCAGTGCCCTGTATTTCACAACTAACAATAGGTGCTGCCCTGCTCCGAGAGGTACCCCAACACATGCAAACACACGCACACTCACACAGTGTAAAGAGGGGAGAGGTGGCAGAGGCCCAGAGGAGAGCTGCTGCCTGCCCATCACTGACTGCTCTTTGTCTCCAACTCTTTATTGACCACCACAGAAAGATTCCCTGATCTCTGCTTGAGGAAAGTGAAAACTGGACTGTGTCTGAGGACAACTAAGGAGGCAATAACGTTAGTAGATCGCAATACAATGTCCTTTATAACTTAACTTTACATATCGATAACGTGCTTCAGCTCCTGTCTGTCATTGACACAATTCGACGTTTTCATTTTCACGCCTGCAAACCAAAGGTAGAAGACAGGAAGAGGGAGTTTTTGTGTTTTTATTAGTGGATGGTGCAGACCTTGTAAAGGCTTTTAACTGCCCAATCTGCCTATAAAGGCTCTGTTAAATGTAGTGAAGCGCGGTGACGGGGCAGTAGCGAGAGCTAGCCGAGCCTCCACTGAAGCCTGGAATCACAGGAACACCAACGTACACGCTCAGCACAAACCCACATATTGTCCCGACTCCATCCTTAGAAGAACCCTTGAAAAAGAAATCCCCGGTGTCGAACCTTCAGCAACACCTCGTTCTCATTCTGGAAATGGTTATCTAAAATATGATGAGTGGACCTACCAAAATACCAACTCCCTCCTGAGGGCTAAAATTCTTCCAAAGGTCAAGGTGAAGTAAAGATGGTGAGAAGAATGCAAGATTGGTGTGTTTATATATGACAAAGCAGCACTTTGGGACTGGTCTGCCTGGTCCAACCTTTGGCCCGGTGTCTGCTCTCTCTCCTTCCACCTTTCACCTCTATTACTGAGGAATTCCTCCTGTGAGCCTTAAAAGCAGGCAGGAGGAAGTTTAGGCCCCCTTTTCATTTGTTTGTTTGAGAATAGCGAGGGTTGCCCAGAGACATCCGGAGACCAACACAGACTTCTTTAACAGGGTCCCACACACAAGCACGGCCGCAGCCAGCTGCACGTGCAGAATGCCACGCAGGATCCATCAGCGCTGACAAGCTATTTCCCTACATGATTCACACAAATTTAAATATGACTTCACTTCATCCAAGCACAGCTTTGCATGACATCATCTGAATGTTGCTTATCTGCTTGGAATGTACACAGCCTATGAGAACAGAGGCACAGTGGAAGTAGTTTACATAGCTGAATAAATATTCATACATAAGTAAAGGGTATCATTTCAACTGTATTGCACTCTTGAAGGAGGAAATGGTCGGTCAGGTGAAGGGAGAAGACACAGAGCATCTCCCGATGATGACACACATTTGAGTCTTTGCCAATATAAATAAGAATGAGTAGAAATTGAAAAGCAACCAAAATCATTATGTCCATTATTTTATCCTCTGTTTTGTCCTTGCTTTAAACCATCAGCTTAGCTTATTCGCTAGTGTCTTCTATGTGTATATAAAACTGGTATATAGAGTTCAATGTACATGGGTAACATGTCACAAGTTTTCTTGTCACTTGTTATCATATCACCCTAAGCAAAAACATGTTCGACACTGTGTCACCATTCACCTGTTTAAAGGCATGATGTTGTAAGTGATGTTGTTTACCCAGGCAGGTATTTTTAGAGCATAAGGGTAATGTTCTGCTCCACACGAAGCTCATCTCTCATATAACGACATCAGCTCCCCTCTAATAGAGGCTTGTTATTGCCCTCCTGACTGTGCTCTGTGCATGGCTGAAACCCCATCAGTACATTTGTAACCACCGGGTAGTTGATTTTGACACTGATTCTTGGCATATGAGGATATAGGGAGTGCAACTGATCGTCTACAAAGCAAGTGACGGATGCATGCCCTTTTCTATTTCCAACCTTGCAGCATTGTCAAATACTGTGAATTGAAATTAGAATATTAATACATAAAATGTAACTGATTTGTTTGCCAACTATCATGAGTCAGTCTATCTAAATTGGTTTGAAAATTTGGACATACAACAAACATGTGATGTAGACTGGGATCCATGGTGATTTTCCACACCTTCAAGGTCAATGAAGTGTCATTCTCGGAAATAATAGAGATTCCTCCTGCCTTGTTTTTTCATGGGGAGAGGGACAAAGGTATACATGCAAATATCCAGAGTTATCATCAGGGACACATTTTATTGCTGTTTACTTGGCTTCCTGAAAAAAGAACAAGCTACAGAGGACAAACATCATCATAGACAAGGCAGGGAGTGAGTCGGGGGATGTCATCTTAACTGGAGGACGGGCAACACGATTGGATTTTGTAACCTTGCCTTTCCTCGGACGTAACCATGGATGCTATTAGAGACGATCTACTTTGAACAAATCCCAAAAAGCGCATCACTTGGATAAGCAAGTAATGAAATATCTTTACAATGCTAAATCAGCTCAAATGGAGGGAGTATTATCAGCCAATGAGATCTGAGCATTCATTCTGCAAGTGAACAGTCATAAACCAGTTTCCAGTGTTATTACACAGTGGAGGCAGCACTCTCATCCCTCCAGCCCGCCTCATCACCACAGAAAAAAAGGCCTTTCTTCCACGAACCTTCTGACAGATGGAGGAGCACTGACCACACAGCAAGCGGGAACACGTCACATAACATCAGGAATCAGGAACACGGCCGGCATAAGGCCATACATTCTCAGACTGTGATGTTTTCAAGACAAGAATATCAATGAGAGGAAGGATATCAGCAAGAGGAATACAGCAAAACAATAACACCAACGGGTCAGTGCATGAGCTCATTTTGGTTCTCCCCAGATTGAAAGAAAACAGTAAGAGGCGTCATGTTTCAATGTCAGAACAGGCGCGTACATGGCATTTAGTTGGCTAATCTTAATGGCAGAGAGATGACTTGCTCCGTGGCGAGTGAGCAGAGAAGGACAAGGGTGGGAGGGGGGGGGGGAACGAGGGCGGGGTTTGGTCCGCAGACAAAGGAAGCTACAAGGAGATGCAGGGATGAAGCTTCAGTTTTCACTCGGGTGGGAGGCCATGAAAGGGGTGGGGACAGGAAGGATGGAGGGTGATGGAGAGCCATCGTCCACCCTCCAAGCGCATGTGCATGCATACACACAAATACAGAGGTAAACTAGCAGCTACCCATAAATCAGGCGCTAAGCGCTGTCTCAGGCTGTGCTGCTAGCAGCAAACCATCCACGCAGCATTTAAAAAGTTGCACGTTGCAACATCTGACTCTGACATCCCTTCTCTACATTAACATCCCCGAGGAGGAGTTAAATGGGGGTTATGGGTATAAACTGGGACACTTTTACAGGCATCCTATGTCTCCTCCAATTTCCTCTTTTATGGCCTCCTTGGTTCTATTCTTTTTACTTAAGTCTCATTCAGAAGCTTGAACAACAGTACAATTTAATATGACAATTTCAGAATAAAAGCTGGATATTTTTAGTCAGGATGTCAACAGTGATTCAACCAATACAACAAAGCACACACCCATTAATGCAGCTATAAAATGTTCACCTACCGCATTTTTTTTTTTTACTATTTGTGTTCTCGTCCTCCTAATGTTGGCACTGCCTAGTTTGCCTTTTCTCTGCTCATTTCATATAGCGTTTGCAAATCTTTTTGAATAGTTTCTGAGGTCAATTACAATCTCCCCATATGAATGGGCCTGGGGGAAAAAAAAATTATTTCCTAAATAAGCTTCAACTCTTTCTAATTAATTCCAGACAAACAGACAAAAGCAAGTCAATTCAATTGATCCTAAAAGCTATTTTGTAACGGGGGCCTTTTGTGGTGTGTTGCCTGGTGACACGGGTGTGCTGTGGGGGAGGGACACTGGCTGGGTCCACTGTATCAGGCTTGTCATTCAGCCACATGATGAAAAGCTTCCTGAACCTAAGCTAATGAGGAGGTCCTAGAGAAAGTGAGGAATGGGGGAGAGAGACAGAGAGAGAGAAAATCTGCCATCAAAGAGATAACATTTTGGAGGAAAAAAGTGTTTCCTGGACCAACTGCCGATTTAGAGCAGCGATGGGGAGTCCGTCCTACACTTGCCCCCAACAGTGAGCTCACACAAATGGTTGTCAAGCAAATAAAAAGTGAAATTTATGGAGGGAGGTAGTGTGGAGGGTTCTGTGGTGGCTTTATCCACTGGGAGGGCCATAAAGAGGCTTCAGTAATCACACCACCCATTGCATCCCAGTGGTACAAGTCAGAGCTCTGTTGTAAGAGGGACTATAACACAGCAAATTACCTCCAAAACACAAAGAGAGCATCGACATCTACAAACACTTGGGACAGAAAAAGAAACAAACACTAGTCACTGACCTCTCCAGGGAGAGCATTTCACTTGTTTTGTGCCATTTCCCTTTAAAAACAAAATGAGAACACTCAACTCTAAATAGCACAATACCGAACCCTGATGGGCCAAGAGAAGAACAAATGGAGAAGTGATTATCCAAAGCCTTTTATGATACAGTTCCCCTTAACTATTAAGCTCAAGACCTTGTATTAAAGGGACAAAATACAATTCTCTGCCACTAGGGGTCTCTCAAAAATGTTGACATGTATTATGAGAGTTTTCACCACCACTACAGGCAGCTGTAGTGGTAAATTGTACAAGAGAAAAATTATCCATAGAGATCAGATCCTTCCCCAAACACAAACAAACAAAAAATTAAATCTGGTTTAAAACACACAATTAAAAAGATTCACAGGTAAAAAAAAAAACAACTTGCTTTTCTGCACATCTTTCTAATGATCTCTGTTTAATGACTCCTTCTTTTGAAACATAGTATGTGACATTTAATAGCCTCAACCATGTCTGAGAACTGCCATGAGAAGTGACCATATGGGGAACTGTTGAATTCATACAATGCTGGCATCACACTAAAACACAAGTAAATTAAATGTGATCATTAATTTACCACCATTAAACAAATTTCATTTCAGCTGTCAGGTGATGAAAATGATTGCCATGCCAAGTTTTTGATTCAGAATTCACAATGGCTGAAGATTAACTAATTAACATGTAAATGCCAGCAGATATGAAGGCTTTAAATAACTAATAACCATACAATGCTGCAGTAAATATCACCTGCTTTATTATATTGCTTTTTGTGCGCATCCTGTTAGGGATTAAAGATAAACCTCGTTTCCATTAATCTACACATTTTCCCTGTGCTCTTTCACCACTATGTCAAAATGATTGTGTGAAATATTAAAAAAAAAAAAAAAAAAGGGCAGCCATGTTGCTGACATTTCAGATTAGAAAAAGAAGCGGTAAAATTGCAGCGCCAACGTGACCTTTGAAAAGAATAACTCTGTGTCAAGGCCTTAAAAGGTTGTATGTGTTTGACAGCACTGGGCACTGAGATGAAGTGACTTGTGCCTCCAGCCAATGAGACGACGGCGCTAACCCCCCCCATCCCACTGAGTGGAAAAGCTGTATTGGTGACAACAGCACAGCAGTGTGCTGTCTACACAGCCCAGGAATCAACAGGCTTCCGCGAACCTTTGTCCATCTCTGTGTTTAGGTCTATACAGTACATAACAGAGACTTTAAAAAGTCATAACTCAGCACAGTGTGCATGGTACAGTATCACAAGACCCAGATGCAACCCTGAGCGTGTCCACTGAGGAATATGCTTGCTTGGATACTTTGGATTCAAAGTAAGTTGACATGTGCACTGAAAGTGTGTGAAAGAGATAAGAAGAGAGGAAGAGTCTCACTGTGATTATAAAAACTGTTGAGAATAAACCACAGCAACAATGATAGGAACTGCTGATCTGACTTCAAATGAGACTGGGCTCAAGCTAGAGATAAATGATGTTGATGCCCCTAACATGGAGCAGGCTGCTGGGTTGCCTCCAGCTTACTACACTAATAATTATTCTGACTAACACACATGGCAGCATAGAGGCTACCACAATGAGTGCTTGTTGATATTAAACTCAATCGCTAGAATTTCTATGCAGGACTGTAGGTGAGCATCAGAAAGTTCATTAAACTTCAAGAATGATATTAAATAAATGACTCCACACAGGGAAACTGTGCACATTTACATGCCCAGCAATACCCAGATGACTGAGACTGGACAGGAATAGGAATATTTAAGGTAAGATTTCAATTACAGTTATCTCATTTGTAGAGGATAAAGACTAATCAAACATAAAAATGAATGCATTGTATGTTTCATTATTTCTTAACATAAGGAAAATCACACTCTGGCCCAGAAAAAGTATTATGTTTGTATTTCAAGATTAAAATTAATTAGTTTGGGGTGGTGCAGTAAAAAAAGATAACAGCAAAACATAAAAATCATTACTTTGGCAAACATGTTAGTTGGGATTTGGCATCCCGTGGCAGGCTAAACGTGAAAGTATTGTACTTATGTGAACCCACTTTGATGAGAGAACATGTGAGCACAAACATGTTTACGCCTTTTCAAAAAAGAAAACACAAACCAAAGAAGGGACTTACTTGCTGCCTGAATTCGGGCCTTGCGGCTCACAACGAGTCCAAATAAATTCTGCGCCATGCACTCGTAGTCGCCCTCATCAGATGAGCCGTCTGATTTGGTCTTCAGGAAGTGGCTGATCAAGAGTGAGCCATTGATGAAGGGGGTGTGATGCTGGTCCAGAGTTAGCAGAAGGCCATTGTGCCTCCACTGTGTCGTAATTGGGGGGATGCCATCCACCTGGCAGTGGAGCATGAGGGGCTGCTCCTGTACTGCGATGATGTCACTGGGCTCCAGCGTGAAGGAGAGCTCCGCTTCACAAAGCACACCTGAGGAGACACACACACACAGTTGAGCATGAATGTTCTGAGCTAATTTATTTTAAACATAAAATATTGTGATATTTTAAACATATTATTTAATTTAATTTAATTTAAAGTATTTTTACTGAGGCTGTATCACCCATCCACTAATTCCTAGTACTTTCCAGGGTGATAGAGGAATGTAACAGGTAATACTTTATATATGAACCCTGGTACCTAAACAGAGGGACTGCTCTTTATGCCATGTCACTGGAAGCCGTTCACTGGGCCTCACTGCTCATGAATCAAAAAGCCTCAACTGAGCTCCCTCCAGGCTGCAGTCATGTGGGAATTCATTGGAGCCTATATAGTGAATGTATCCAAAGTGTGTGTTTGCTTGAATACATCTTTGTATGTGCTCTACCTTTGAACCAGTGGCAGACACCTTGTCACTGTGATCACTGCGTTTGCCTTCCAAGTCACTCGCTGCCATAAAATGACAACACTGTGAATCAAAGCTCAAAGCGTCAGTTATGTATTTTATATCGAAGCGATGCTTTCCACTTGATAATGGGGAGAAGAGATCTGATATTCTGTATTTGTGGTTTCTGAGGGTAAAGAGGGGGAAGTGGCTGAACAATAAATAAAGGATGTAAACAGCCTGACCTGACTTGGTACTATAAAAGAGGAGCGTAGCGAGCTCTCTTGATATCATGTTTCAGCCGCTGATGGACTAAGCACTACCAGTCTCTGCCCCAGGCCCTGGAATCTGGTGGAGGGGGGCTAGTGGGGGGGGGGGGCAAAGCACAAGGGTCAAAACAGAGAACCTTTGGCTATGTCCCTCGCATTCCAACTAGAAAAAAGGCTGCCCCATAGGTGCAGACAAGGAATTTACTGACACCCTCCCTCATGAAGATCACATATTGAGCATAATGCAAAGAAACACTTCCTATGTCTCCCCTCTTCTTGCGCTGTATCCTTTTTTATGTGCCCCCCCACACCCTCCCTCCCTTTTTTTCCACTCAACAAGCACGGTAAGTAAAATGGCCATGGGACCAAAGAGACATCAGTGCTACCACTTGTGAAAAACAAGGGGGTGGCGGTGGAGAAATATTTAACCCTTAGCTGGCAGGCAGTGATCCCGCGCCCGGGCAGGCTGCTGCTGTCCAAACTGATGCCGGCCACATAGCTGTGTTTCCTTTGGTCCAAGAGAGATCACGTTTTCACACAGGAAGAGGCCAGTGGAGAAAAAAACAAGGCTTACAAAGAGCCCACAGCCACACGTCCAGCCTTCATGGTTTCATCAGCACATGGTGACGCAAGTATTACAAGGGCTTCTGGACAAACGTGGACAAACGTGAAGCATATCAAGGTATTTCACGTCAACCTTTCTTTGTGCAGATTGACTGAAACACATCAGAGGCTTTTTATTTTCAGCTGTCAAATCAAATTTGTCCATGTTATCAAGCCTCGCAGCAAACAGCGGACACCTCAATGTCATTAATTTGGACTTTGATTGATGCTGTATATGCCTCATTGTGAACTCAGTTTCTTCCATTAGCAGAGAAAATGTGAAAGTTCTTGTACAGCAGTGTTCCCATCAGGAATACAGCACGCTGCCATAGTGACTGGGTAATTCAATTCTGAGCTCCGGGAGAGCAGAGAAGGTTACAGACCCGAAAGGTCAGGGAAAATAATTTTGAGCACAACGGTGAATCACAAGAGATCCAGTGAGACAAAGAAGATTAAAGGATAACAGACACAAGAGAGGGCGATCGCTGGATGTGGTTTGGGTTGAGGTCATCTGTAAATGCAGAGCATCGAGAGGGTGTGAAGCGGGAGAGTAGGGCGTGCACAGCTGGGGCAAGAATATGCCAATCCACAGAAACACGTGTGAGAGACATGAATCTATATGGGCATGGATTTCATGGGTAGATAAGAGGACAGACAGACATCCTAATGCTCTTTCCACAGAGGAAAGAAACACCGGCATGTGGGATTACCGTGTGAGACCAGAGACAAGTGTTGGCTAAGTGTGGCTCATGCCCTGGATTACTATTGACAGATAAGTGAGGTTAGCTGGCACAAGGTTTTACTGCTGCAACAGTAAAGAGAGGATCACACACCAGCTACTGACTGATAGAGTTCACAGACACAAGTGGAGTGAGCTCAGGACACAGAGCAGGTATCTTACAGGAGAAAAAGTGGCGATAGCAGAGATTAAAGATGTAACTGGTGCGCATGATATCTATGGCAATCCTGTGGTAACACTGCTGTGTTATTGTTTAGACTTAGATCAGCCCAGGGCTAGAGCAAACTATTTTCATTTTCAATTGAGTTGTTTTCACCCCAGTTCTTAAGTTGATTGATTTGTTTGTTTGTGAACCGACTAAAACAAAAACAACTCCACAGATTTCCACAAAACATCGAGCCTTAATGTTTTGGTGTGAATATGCTGCATTAGACTGATCCAGGAATACTCTCGCTGTGAGGTGGGTGGATTTTCACACTGATTTCCTAGTGAATAATTCATGGATATTGATGATAATAATCAGGCATAGTCAGGGAACCTACATCATGAGTACGTGAAGTAGCCTGAATTAATTGAATGGGGCTGTTGGCAGAGGTGCTGTGTAGAATGTCATTTTTGATTACAATTGTTTAAAAATGATGATTCAGAATAGGAACCATGATCAAATTTCTTGTCTTCATTGACATTCTGAAAATAAATTATAATTTTTCAAAATCAAAACCAAGGAAAGCAGCTACTTTAAAAAATGTAAATATCAGATGTTTGGAGCTTTTCCCCGAAAAAGACTTCATCCTTCAAACTGCAGCTATTGTATTTTCTTGAAAATACTGCACAAAGCATTACATGTTACATGCTTAAGCAGGATATAGTGATGGAATAAGAGAACTATAGTAAATTACATTCACTCTTTCGCTCTCTAAAGACCCATCTGTTGCAGCACTGTGGCAACTACTCTACATTCTTGCTCACCATAACAATCAATGCAACATATTGTAAATGTACTCACTAAATCAGCTCTGACAGGCTGATGCAGCATCAACTTGGCCGTGTTTGAAATGCAGAATAATGTTTTGTGTAGCGGACAAGGATTTCGGATTTATCCTGTTAACTGCACTGAGCTGCGGACAGAAAGCTGAAGCAGCATTTCTACTCTAAAGAAGTGAATGCTCGCCACCTGTGCTTCACATGAGGGCTGAGCATTAAATAAACATTTTATAGACTTAAAGGTGTTTTTCCAGCATGTATAGCTAAAGGTTATATACGTACATATTGATATAAAGTGATGATTTACTGTTTACTGATTAACTGTTTTGGTGCAAATGGCCTATTGAAATGTCCAGAGAACAGCAACATTTCTTTCCAATAAAGCCTTGGGGTTAAATAACAACATTTATTACACTTCCAGGGGGGATACATGCATCATTGATACTTGTGTTTCCTCCTGTAAAGGATTCTGGTGGGTAATTTAAGAATCAATACTCTCCTTCTTCTTCTAGTTACCTTTGATACTCATGGGTATGTAGTTTCGAGCAATCTGCTAATCACCTGTTGTAATGGCAGCAGCTTGGTAATGATTACACAGAAATTACAGTAACACCGGCAACAGCCAAATGCAACAGAAGAATGCTGAGAAACAGTCCACATGCTGGCATGATAGCAGATGAAGGGGGCAGCTGTTGCACAGTTCACCTCTCCTCAATCTTCTCCACTGCCTATACTGTACCTCCATCACTATTCATCTGTGAAATCCTTCTCTAACCGTCCAAAACCAAACATTCTGATAGTTGATGATTAAAATAATAATTCACAGGAACATAAAAATGATGGGGTTTAAGTATTTTTTCCTCTTCAATTCTTAGATTTAACCCTGATGTTGCTTTTTTCTTAAGCTTTAAAGACAAAAGTGAACTCAGTACATCTAAAGACTGATTGACTTTCAAGACTTTCTTCTGATGAGATCTGAAATATCTGAGCTCTTCAGTCAATGTAAGATTTCTAATGCTAATCTCTGAGGCAGATCCACACTTGAAAGAGCTTCATTTCTTTAATGTCACGGTTAGATTGGAATTACAACCATCACAGCCAACTTTCTGAAGTTTTTGTTCCCACTCCTCTGGCTGAAAATATTATGAACCACTGTGTACTGGCCTTTATGATTCCAGTAAGGGTCTTTGTGTGTCCCTGTGTGGTATGCTTTGCAAATACTCAATACTCTCTCCTTCCTTTGAATTAAGGGGCCTCTCATAGAAATAGAAAAACTGTCTATCACGGGGAACAATGGGTAGAAAAGGGAAATTTGAAAGGAACGAGAGGGACAGTCTTGACATTTAATCTGTACAAATATTCTCCCCAGCAGGCAATCACTATACAGTCTATCTTGGAGCAATAAGCACTGTCATTTCGGCCTGACACAGGGTGGTGTGCTGCAAGGACTGGGCCAGTCAAGTCAACTCAGTCACCTTTAAAAGTCCCCGATATGAAATTAAACTCCTGAAACTGCTCAAGAGTTGGCCCGAGGAGGTGTAGGTCACACAACTGTATATGAAACATTAAATTCAACAACAGAGAAGCCTGCATCTGAGTCAACTGTTGATGGTGACAACACATTGAATAAGTTTGTCTTGTTCTGCATCTATGCTGCTGGGACACCTGATTAAAACGTCAGCCATGAGGAGAGCTAGAAAAACAAAAGTTCTCATGCAGCACTAAGATGTGACTTCAGCTACTAGTATGTGCATCAACGGGATACTTCTGTATACCTTTTTACATTTTTAATCAGGATCCTTTCAAAAACAGCACTGAAACAACTCAGCGGCTCTGCTCGCGGCATTGCACGAGGCTGCACCCTGGGCATCAAACAGCGCCTAAATGTGCAGGTATGGTCCATGTGGAGCGACTGGATTGCGAGTTCTGTAGAATGCACAACAATAAAAATCACTTTAAACAGCACGCAGAACGAGCGCCTCAGTGAGCCACGCGCAAACCCCGCAGTGCACCAAGCTCCAGCCCAACACTGACATTTACTACCAACTGATACTACCGGACCAGGGCGGCCAAGTTCAGAGGAGCCGCATGCAACGTGCGCCACACTCCCGGAGCCTCCGCAGGCTGACAGCGGCTGTTCCGTTGCACACAAAACCATCACACCCTGCAACCGTGGCCCGCCTCAGCAACCTCCACCCGGGTAATAGGATAGAGCCACTTACCGATTAAAGAATTCAGGAGTATTCCCAAAATGCAAAGCACAAGGCGGCGGCGCCTTGTGGATGCCATTTAAACACTTGCAAATATGTCCCAGCAGTCCAGGAAACAAAGTGAGGTGAACACACACGAGGGCTTTCAAACAACAGAGATATCCAGCTCCAGCTTCTGCATGTTCCGACCTACAGGGCGACACTTCAGAGGCTCACTGGGGTCCAACGAGCTTTCGCCATTTTAACCATCTATCAGGAATCTGTCAGCATCCAGCTCTCCTCTCTTTCCCTCTCCTCCTCCTCCCTCACTCACCCTACTGTATCCTAAAGACCCCCCCTCCACCTCTCTGTCTCTCTCTTTCTCTCTCTCTCTCTCTCTCTCTCGCACACACACACACACACACACGCTGAATCTGCTCTCGGAACAAAAGAGCCGACGGCTGAGTGCTTCCCCCTCCAACAGCATGAGAAACCTGCAAGAGGTGCTGGATTTCATCTGTACAATAACAGCAGTACTTCTACACATGCACATTATAGATTATAGACTTATGAGTTAATAAAAAACAAACACACACACACACGCATATATAATAATGATTAAAAGTGATATCAGTGGCCAGGGTGTTGGATAAAAGCGTATGCCAAATGACCAGATAATAACAATACTATTATAATACTACAGCCAATTGTTGATGTTTATGATAATATTCTTCATTCTCAAAGTATTCGGGTTTTCTCTGAAACTCTTCTGGGAGAAAAATCGTCCCTCTCTCATTTACTGCACATGTGTAAACAAAATAAAGCTCGTGATGAAACAAGTGACGACAAACCAGCAAACGTAAAACCAATTCAGTCAAACACGTGACAGGTGATCATAAATAAATAGAGTAGTATAAGTAGGTTAATGACGAAACATGGCGACATGTGGGACCTGTACGGTGATGTGTTTTATTTAAACCTGAAGGTTCAGCACAAGTGAGTCTGGTGTGATGAATAAACAAGGACCTCTAACAAGCAATTACAACAAAGGAGCCGCTGTTCCGCTGTACTCGAGCGCCCCCTAGCGGAAGAAACGCAGAGACTGTCTGGATCCCATGAATCAGGAGGTGTGTGGTGCTGGAGGAGGGCACTCAACAAAACACGACAATTTCACATTTAAAAAATAATTTTCGCTCAGTATTCACACATCAAGAAAAATATTATAAAAGCGGTAAAACTGTCCAAACTGTCCAAGGAGACATCTGGCATATCTGATTTGTGTGACCTACAGTCAAAACTCCAAATATAATCACTGTACCGATGTTTGACAATGAATTTCCATTTTGAAAGAAAAACAAAAAATAACAATAAAGAGACGCAACACTTCCCAAGTCATATGACCAATGAACAAGATAAATTACCTTACCCAAAACAAAGCTGTACAAAGCTATACTCTGGGTCCCCCTGGTGGATCAAACTAGGGCTTCAGCTCCCCCATCCCCATGCATGCTAATTGTACAGTGTCTGATAAGGTCACATGAACCACACAAGCTACATAGAGCTGATGAAGAATACTGTGTAACTGAAAAGACCCAAGAAGAATGTAAGGTGAAATGAGTGTAACGGAGTGGCGTTAGCACAGAACTCCAAATAGGTCAAGCAGGAGGAGTCCGGGACAAAATCCTTCTCACAATCTTATATGTATGAATTACAGCCTCAGGACAGATCTGCACCTGTTATTGTTAAATTGTGAAAAACAAGAGCATCAACATAACAAACAAAGAAACCTGTAGTAAATACTTTCTGGACCCAAAAGACAGTGTAAAATGTACAGTTTACCTCTAGTTTTATAGTTTAGAGCGTATATGATTGGTTTTGTGTACTTCTGTGTTTTCATGAATTGCAGTAATTTACTACATCACAGGTTAGCTTTCCCGTCAATCCATTTGTTTCGTTATACCACAGAACTCTTGACAGCCAGTATATTTTAAATTACAAAGCTTCACACTAGCTAACACACCAACCACAGGTAAAAACGCATGTAATAGATGTGTCATTTTGCTTGAATGTTAGCACACATGGCTTTACAAAATACACAAGTATAAAACAACTAGCATACTATCATATTAGCATGCTCGCTCTCGCTGGAACTAGCCATTCATTCATGGGTGTTCCTCAAAGACACAAACTACCGCGATAGGATCGTGACGTGTCTAACCTGGAGTGTGCTGAAGGTTCAGAGGACCGTCAATGACTCTCATCTGTCCTCAGGTATCATGTCTGTATCCATGGTCTGTACTGATGTGTCAGGTAAACCACAGCGAGATGTCTCAGGCCAAACAGAAGCTAGAAGAAAAGATTGGAAACACGTGCAGTCATTTCTGAAGCTCGCTGGCAGTGGTGAAAGGTTAGCAACGCTACCTTATAAAGTTAAACAGTCTTCACTTCATTCTAAACTATAAAACTAGAGGTAAACTGTACATTTTACACTGTCTTTTGGGTCCAGAAAGTATTTACTACAGGTTTCTTTGTTTGTTATGTTGATGTTGCTATGCTCTTGTTTTTCAGCACTACCTGTCAGCACTGAGTCCATATGGACACAAACAGTCCTCAGCACTTACATTGCCTTTTGTTCCTGGTTCTTTGCTTGTGCTTGTACCTATCACTTGTATGTCACTTTGGATAAAAGCGTCTGCTAAATGACTTTGTAGACTTGTAAACTTAAAACACAGTTTACTTTCTAACAATTCAAGGTAACTCATTATTTAGGATTACATTAATTTTCTTTATTATTTATGATTTTTTTTTTTGATTGGAAGCCGGCTGAAGTAAGTAAATGTGTACAAAATAGTTAAACAGTAGACTAATGCGAACAATGTCTTAGGCTACATGATATTACAATAAATCCCATGATCTGTCTTTGGGGAAAGTCAATTAAAACATTGTGCATGTGGCTCTGTACTTAAGTTGGACAAGCCTGATTTGCAGTTATCCTGGTACTTTCAGTTGCTAAAATAGTCTGAGTACATCCCTGACAACAAGGCTAAAATATGGTAGAGTAGTTTTACATTGTTTTTTTAAATAGTATTCACTTCTGGATTATTATTCAGGGGGTTTGGATTTTGTGGCCAGGGACACCATTAAGTCATCTGAAAACTGCAGGTATCTTTTCGAGTGGGGAGAGTTTACAACAATTAAGGCTGTTATTTATTTAATCTGCTGAGTGGAGCATTTAAATCCAGAGAGGCCAGCCTCCCCATTAACCACTGCTATTGGTGCAGTGTGGCTTGTAAGTGGGTGAGCGGATCTGTGGGAGGCTGTGTTGATGAGCATGGTGGTAATTGTGCGGTGCTGATAGAAGACTGCGATTGTAAATATTTTAACAGTTGCACTGTAATGGAATTGGAAAAAGATGGACAACAATGTAAGTGTGGAATCAAAGCACGCCCTTGCCATGATTGTGAAGCTTTATAGTTTACTTTGATCCAAGTCTGAGGCTGTAGTTTATTGGTATACATATACTCTGAGGCCTATGAATCCACCACTATTGATACAGACCTGAACTGCTGGATTCATATTTGATAAATCCTTCACTTGTTTTAATACAATAATAAGAACAACTTCCAGGTTACCAGTTCACCACATTTCCTGCTGATGGCCCATTATAGTCAGTCATGTCATATACACTACATTACTAATGGCTAATGAACTATTAATGCCACTGTTGTACATGCTGATAAAGCCATCATTCTTCCAACAGGCCACCTGCATTAATGCCATCTGCATTATATCAGAGTTTAAATATTTAATTGACATTGAGAGTTATTAGAGTAATCTGCCAAGCCTGCAGTGACTAGAAGGTTACAGTCCACATGGCTCCATGAACTAATGTAGGTGCAAACACGAGAAATCCTGCTACTAATATGTGTAAATGTAATCAAAGAGACCAAAGCCCAATCATATTGTTCTGTTGTCTTTGGGGCCTTGGTGGTAAAATGAACAGTCAACAGTTCATTATACAGCGTGTGATATGCAGCAGTGATATTGCAATTCAAACTACATTTAAATAACTATGGGGGGAAGGAATTTGCAAAGAACAGGAAATTAAGGAGGCAATGCAAGACTTAATTTGAGTTGTCAGAGTCTCCTGGTTCAAGGCTTGAGAGGAGAGCATAACATTTGATTAATTTGTTGACAATATATAGGGAAATATAATGGCAATGGCAAGTATGTTGAACTTTGCAATATTGCAAATGGCCACACGGTGTCATCGTCTTGAGGACTTCAGACTCTTGTTTGTGTTTGACTTTTAAAGGTAATACGGGTAGACTAACACAGTTCTGCTGCCTTTTGAGCACATAAACATTAGAAACCATAATTTAAATACAGATACTCTTCCTCTCTCCCCCTAACCCTAACCCTTTTTCTCCCTCTCTCCCCCTTTCCCCATTTTGCCGACAGAAACCAACCCCCCCTCCTCCCTGCCACTCCCCTTTATGAGCCTGGCTGTCCTCGTGCAGCGCTTGGGAGTCCAGCAGGGCACACGTTCAGTCACAATGAAGAATGTGATCCGTCTATAATCTAACGACCAGGATCGGACTCGCGGAGCCACGGGAGGGTGTGATCGGCCGCTGGTGTGTGGATGGTGGAGACCTCCCTCCACCTCTCGGGATCAAGGCGGCATCTTCTCCGCCTTCCCCCACTTTCCTGAGAAGGTGAAGCGGCCTCTATAATAACAGCGTCCGCCGCTATGAGGCGAATAACGGGGAAGGCGAAAGATGAAACTTTGATCGAGCTGCAGAACGCCACGGATTCACAGAGCGCAGGTAATTCAACACAAACACGAGCTCAAAAACATTCATCACGGTCCGAGGAGGTCAGGAGGACATCTGTAGTATCATGTGTCCTATCATGTCTCCAAGGTGCTGTCATTTACTGGATGTGATTCGAAGAACGCGTTTCCACCATGGAGCCTCAACAGAACACAACTACAGCATAGAGACAGTAAAGAAACAGCGTAGCCTCACAATCCATTCAAAAGATCCTCTTGCATTTGCGCATGTTTCTTCCGCAGGATAATAAGATGAGATATTAGGGTTGGGCAATAGACCGGGATCAATAAAATCATTATGCAGTGTATGTTTAATCAATACCAATATAACAAAAGTCCAATATGTAGAGCAACATATCACTTATACATTAGAGCAAGGATATAAAATATGATCTTGCAGGTTTGTCAAATGTTTTGCTGTTTATCAAGTATTTGTTATTCTCTGCTCAAAAAGAGAATGGAAAAAAGCCTCACCCAGGAGCAAAAATTCTGGGGGGAAACCTCAAAAACATTATATACATATAAATTATGGTTATTGACTGAATGTCAATCATGTCAAGATGAACTATTGCACAGCTCTACAAGATCTACTTCTCCTTACTTACCTTTGGCAGATGCTGACAGATGTTGACATTTTAAGTTGGCATTAAGTGGTGGAGTTTCGGAAGGATCTAGTGCAAGAAGAAAATTACAGTCAGAGGTCAGAGGTCAACCAGCAGGATAAACCCACCAATGAAATGTACACAGGCTCATGGGTGCATCACTATAAAATGAGGTAGCAGTCCTGTGACGTGCTGTACAGTCTTGTGCTTTGCATTGCAGGAATCCCCCTTTGAACTTGTGACCAGGGTCAATGAGGCAGGGTTGTCCCCATCAGACACAGTCATCTCCACGTTTCATTTTCCAATAGAGAGTAAGTTACTGGTAAAAGGGCAAAATTATCCCAAGCAAAAAGTAAAGAAAGCCATGTTCTCCTCCTGCTCATTACATATGGGATTACATTGTCTGTCGCTGCAAACCACTGTCATCCTGTGGTTTCAGACAGCGTGCTCACTCATACTCAGGACATTACTGTGACGGAGCTAAATGCCTTGTCATTATTTCTTGCCGTCATGCACACTAATCATCAGAAAATGGAGTTAAAATGAATAGTTTGTGCTTTCACAGGACATTTCATCTCCATAGTGGAGGCCTGTGGTCTACTAAGCACTGCATTACATGCCTGTTGTTTTTGTGTTTTGTGATAATGGAAAAAAAATATCATCCAAGATTGGCTAATGATAACAGACTCGGTCTAAAGTGCTTAACAGTGCATTCATTCAAAAAAATTCTTTCACCTCATGGTTAGTCTGATGTGTTCTGAAGTGTGATATGATTTCCTAACAGTTGTGTTCCCACTTACATAACACACGTCTCGAGTTTTAAGCTTCCTCATTTCACCAATGTTACCCTATCACATATATTTTAAACTCTTTTCAAACTGCAGTAGCCTAAGCACATTTGTATGTATATGTCCAGTGATAGTCTCAAATAGGCCAGCAGAAATCTTCAGCTTGGAATCCATAACATGAAAAGCAAAGCACACATGGAGAGATGGCCCTCCGTAAAAACAATTAGTCCATGGCGTGCACGAAATGTCCTTATCTTTTTAGCCCTGCTTGAAGAATAAAAGATGACTTGAGCGTATTGGAAAATCTGCTGGTCACGTGATAACAGCAGTGCTGCTTTTCTGGACAGACAGTAAAGACACGGACATTTGCATTTAGTCCAAAAGTTATCACAATGTTTAAAGAGTCACTGCTCTTCATGGAGCCTTTATGATAAGAGTCTGTTTATAATACAGAGATGCCAACAACAAAAAACAAACCCCATTATTTCCACTTCACATGGACCAACAACTGACTTAATACAGTGTATGTTGATTTATAGGATTTCAATAGTTCAGTTTTGTAACTGGTATGTAATTGAGATTATATTTACTCCATTGTCAGATAGTTGCCTGAGCAACAACACAGAGGTTGATGCTTTTGGAACAGGAACAAATGCAAATGTATTAATGAAGTTTCTCAGGGTTTCACTGTTTCTTTGGCTTTTTATTTATAATGCCTTTTACTCAGGTGTCGGCCCAGTGATCGACCAGGCCTGTATTATCATAGCTGGAACCTTACACTGACGTGAACAAATCCAAACGATTTATTTCCAAGGTTTCACTTTCAACTTGTCTGTGGAGTGAACATCATGAACTCCCAGAGCTTTTCTATTGTAGTTCCCCCTCGTGTTAATCACTGGGCTCTTAATCAGGACACGTGCCTGCTTTTCTGGGTGAGCTGCGGGTTAATGGACTGTTCCTAGTTCTACAACAGCTTTGTCCAGGCTCTTATCAGAACAGACCTCCAGCCACATGTGACAGAGGAGCAGGGCGTCTGTCTTCACATTGCTTTGTGTGTGGAGTATTTCCTCTTGTTCACAGGTGTTCAAACACCAATTTATATAAAGTCATGACTGATCCTGGACGAACACCAGATGTACTGGGACATTATTTACAGTATGGACATTGTCTAAACCTAAAACACTAAAACTCCTAAAGTACAGCAGGTATTTGGTGTCAAGTCTCAACTGGACGAAATGCTTTTCAGTATTTTTCTTTTCTGCAACTTTGTTTCTGAAAAGACTCCACTTTTGAGGAATGTCTTTCCATTTAAGGGGATTTCACTTTGCCATCTGCAGCCCACTCAGAGTCAACATGTCTCTTGCTCCGAGGTAGAACAGAGCCAAAGAGTTGCTATGGAAACAGACCTCGTAATGAAATTACCTTCTTTGATGGAGGCATGATACGGAATCAGACATAGAGACCAACCAAGTTTTCCTCTCCATGAATTGGAGGGCAACTGCAGTCGATTTATTTTAGCCATTTGATTGTGTTTCTCTCTAGGCTTTATTCAAGGAACCCTGACATGCTTGATGTGGCAGCGCTTTAATGAGAGACGAAATTCATCACTGTACAGTCGCTCCTGGTAAATGTTGCATAATCTGATTACTGAGGGACAGAAATGAGGATTAATTTATGTACCTGCCTTCTCTCACATGAATCATATGAACACAAGACAAAGGTTTTATCTTATACAAGAAAGAGAACCACAGTGATCGGTCTGTGTTGGAGAGTCGCTCTCCTCTTTCTCAAACCATTAAAAATACCATGTCAGTTTAGATATGGCAATTTTAGTGGTTTGTGTTGTGTATTAGGAAGATAATGCATTGTGCATTTGTGTTTTTTTTCTAAACTGATCAATCCTTCCGGGGATTGTCAGGAAATCTGCCCTTGAGACCAGAGCGTCCTGATGATAAGAAAAGTTGATCGCCTTAAAAGACCAGAACATAATATTGTGGAAACATTTTCAGGGCATTTCTTAAAATTGGCTAAGATCTCACTAGCTTGATTTGAAAAAAACATTTGAACACAATGCTCTAAATGTTTTTAAATACTTGTACATGTATCCATCTGTCCACCTCATTCCAGTAAACTCTACATCTCAGGCATGCCTTTCTTTAAATTTGGCACACATTAGAGTTTGGTGCTGAAAGGTCACAGTCTTCCTTACCCCAGGTTCCTCACATTGTATTGAACTTGACACTTGGAGGGAATTTTCATAGCCTCAGGAAAGGTGCCTGAATTTCAGATGGTATTTTACGGCTAACATTTTCACACAAGGGCTTCAGATACATATTTGATTGGTATAGTCAATGAACCTTTCCGTTCTTACAGTAGAACTGACAACAGGAAACGTGCAGAAGAAGATAGAGAGAACGTCATGTGGTAGAGAGGAGGTGCGGCCCACGCTCTGTATATTGTGGTTTCATTGTAGCATAGTGAAGACTGCATCTACATCATGCCCAGTAAGTATTACACTTTTCTCCATTCGTATCTCCATTTGCCTCATAAAGACAGGACGTCTCCTTTTCTAACGGTGTACAGTTGTGGATCCCATTAGAACTAGTACACACATTAATCACATCAACACTTCAAGTTCATTTACACACAGTTCAGCTAGGACACTGGTTTGTCACTCCTGCCTCGGGAGAGAGTGTGTGACAGCACTGTGTTTTGGACGCTTCCCCTGAGAGACGTTGAATCCAGAGCTTTGGATGGTGTGTGAGGTGTGTGCCAGAGAAAACAATGCTGTTTTCAATCTAATAAAAGGAAATGTCTGCTTTGGCAGGATGAGACTCAATATGTTTTAGTATCGCACCAGTTATACAAGCCAGATCTTGAGTTTGTGTGTAGTTAGTGCACTAACTTACCATGGGAGTGGTACTGGAACCATCATTTCTGTCTGGTCTGGCTCAGGTTTGACCTTTTGAAAAACACACACATAGAGAATGAATGTCAGAGAATTTCTTTTGTGACTGAGTCTGAGACCATAAGTGAAGAGGAACACAACTTAATACAGCTACTAATCTGCAGCACTTACTTCCTTTAAACAGAGATCTAGATATTTTATGAAATTACTAGCAGTTGATAACATTAATGGCATCCATCGAAAACTGAAGCACAGTCAGTACGGTACAGGGATATATTGCCAATATTGCACTGACATTTTAGCTAACTCTGGCTAAGGCTACACTACAGGTAATCACATCTTCTTTGTAAATAACCATATATACTTCTTTAAGATAGTGACATAATGAAAATATAATATTCAATTCAAGAGAGAAAGGATGTTCACTTTGAAATATTGCACAGTTGTGTGTGTGTGTGTGTTGCGTGCAGTGTGAGTGTTTGTTGAATTGTACAGGGTTATTGCAGGGTTGTTAAACTGGGTGGTGCCAACCTCATGGAGGAGCAACACAACAGTATGGAGCAGTGTGGCTCATTTAAAACCGTTTTTCACTGAATTAAAGGTACATGTGCAGCACTGCACCAGCTGTGTACTACGGATAGAAATGTGGTTACTTCCTGCAGCTGTTAAAACCCGCTTCTTTTTTTTTTTTTAAACAAGAACGACTCTGATGCATTTTACAGTCACAGATTTCTTGGCTGTTCTTGCATTACTTCTGTTTACTTCTTCTGATCCATAATTTGATACTTCTTCCTAACCTGTGTCTGTCTGTCCTTTTTAAAGATGGCCCCGCAGTGTTGACTGCATTCAAGCTAAAGCTGCTCTCAGGTACGGGCAGATCCAAGGCTTGATGTGACGCCTGTCTGTCCGTCCTCGCACCCTTTCCATCCATCATGCTTTTGCTCATCAGGCTAAAAGCTCCTCAGAAGCTGCAGATATTTCTGGTTGTGTCTTTGCTGTTAATTTACTGCTGTCTTCCGGTTCGTCAGCTAATCACACCCAGATGTCTGCTTCTCTGTCTGGTCTCTAAGCTTCTGGCTGCAGCTACACAGCCGGGCTGCCGGAAGCTCAGTGTGTTGTGTCCTGCGTTCATGGCTGGAAATTCAAATGGCATATACTTTACCACGCACATGGTCATGCTACAGTTAAAACTGCGACAAAATATCACTTCATCAACCATCACAAATGAAATATTTAACAAGGTTTTCATTTGACACAAACAGTCCAGATATACTATTTTATGTGTCCACAGTTAGTTTGTTGATTTCCCAGAAGGATGGTTAGGAAGGAAGTTAGAGGACTGTGGAGGATCGTTCATTTAAGTGGAAATAGTAGCAAGCATTTTTAAGCTGCTCAGTATTTATCTTTAAAGTAAAAAAAATAACTAACTGTTAAATTCTGAGTAGTAACAATAATGAACATAGTACACACAAGGCATGTAAAATACAAACTGAACTTGGATAAATCTCATTCTACCACTGCTGCTGAAGATGTGCGCTTAGAAAGCGTCAAGTGTCAGAAAAACAAGTTCGCGATGACTCCTTAATGGATGGAAGAATATGCATTATGTATCGTGCTTGTGTGTGGGTTAATGGGTGAGTGTGGGGACGACTGACATATTCTTCCACGTCCTCTTGCCAGACAAACACTGGATGTCGGTTCACATTTGGAAACGCAACCCGCATGTTTTGATGACTCACTCTGTGATACAGTGAAGAGGTGACGCTCTCCGGACAGTTGCTCATGCAAAAAGAAAGCGTGGAGCAGTAAATATGCAGCGCATGTGATGGACACCATCCAGAGTTGCAATAAAAGGAGGTGCATCTGCCGGGAATGCTTGCAGTGATTTAGGTTCTGGAGTGATGCAGCAGTCAATAGTGGCATTTTGTGTGGAGCATAATCCTCCTCTGCATAATCAGCACAAGGCCTCTTGGAATCCATATATAGAGTTCCTCCTCTGATATCTTCAATTACTGAGTGATGGGCAATAGTCAGGCTGCAATCTTTCCTTGCTTGCCTGCAGGGCTCTGTCCAGCTGACACAGCAGTTTAGAACCTATTGTCTTAGACACACAAGCTGATATGTCTCTACGAGCCTGTTCTATTCCATGGGAATGCACTTGGTGCAACATGTTTACTTTAAGGGAGGATTTAAGGTTTAAGTACATGTGTAGTAATCCCTCTCTGTCTCTCATAAGCTGCTTTTAAGCATGTACTGGAGTCCAGACATGTGTGTGAGAATGCAAAGTGACTATTGAGTACTCCTGTCCGAAACTTTTCCTGCCAGATCAGCGAAGAAATGTTCAGACGCAAACATACAAACAAATCGTAGGATGAAGTGAGTCGTACATTTAGAAGAGGCAGACGAAGAGTTCAATTGATGAAGGTTGATGGCGAGTTCAGGGTTTGGGCGACGAACATAAACGCATGATTTCCAAGGACAGAATTTGTATGTTATGTCCTGCCTCCTGTCGTTCTACCCAGTGGCCACCCTTAATCTTAGTGTTACATATATGTTTGTGTGGTGAATGAGTCTGACACGGAGAATCTCCTGTTGTTTCCTTCCTAATTTGTGAAGGACAAACTCTGTATTTCACGTGTGAGACAGATGTAGTAAGAAATCAGATCACAAGCAAAGACAGATACAGTAAGTAAATCTCAATCATGTTGGTCTGGGCTTTGACAGCTTTTGGAGTTCTGTCCAGCAGCCGCTGATTATTTGGTTCTCATCTAGTTTGTGGTTGAAAAGGTCATTTTAAATTCAAGCACATAATTGTTTCATCAAGTTGGCATTCTTCTGGTCACATGAGAATGTGTCAGCTGCTGGAAAGAGCAGCTGAAGTATAACTGGGTCACTTGGGTGAAAAGTGTCAATAAACTTTTGTTCAAATGAATTCAGTGGCCTTGCAAGTCTCAGTTTTACTGTATGTACTAACAAGTAAACAGCTTGGATGTATAACTGCTGTTTTAATATACAGTGGATGTTTCCAGTGAATGATTTGTACCAGCCACTCTGTGTACTGTTGGCTGCTCAGTTCCACACTCTGTGGCTGACCCCTATCATTTGTTTATTTCTCACTAGAAGTAGATATAAGGCCCTGCTGGCCCTTTGCTTCTGTTTGTTCAGGCCTGGGTCTGATTGCTGACTGTGCACAGTGTTGAGAAGGACACCGAAAGGAAAGCAAAAACTGAAAGAAAATAGTCAGCTGCAGAGGGAATGATGCTTCCCACGAGCCCAGTGGAGAAATCTCCCTGTCCTCTGCCCTCCATGTTCCTCAGAGATTCCTGTGGTCCCACTGATATGCTTTTTAAAGCTTTTAAAGTGAGTCTGCACAGAAACGTCACTGTCCCTCTCCCATTGGCTCACGCTGTTGTCAGTCAGCTCACCGTCTAATCAGAGGTGGCTGTCCGTGCTCGCTTGGGCTGAAGCCATGGACTGCATAGGCTGAAGCTGAAGGAGGGTGGAAATCTTTGTCTCCATTGTTTTCTGGGAATTTTTCATCCAGGGGGAGGTTGGATGGACTCCTGGTACAGCAGCCATCTCAGACCCTGCCCCCCCACCCCCTTTCTCTCTCGTATGCTCATACACGTTCCAGCCACACAGGAAGTGCTGCTTTCCCACCATTCAGGGAATTAATAGAGCGAGGAGGGGTTGGAGCAGGCAGCGAGCCGAGCAGTGTTACATTAGCACATTCCCCCAGTCACAGTTCGCCATGCAGGGAGAGGGAGGCACTGCTGGAATGTAGTCTGTCATTGTATGAGAGATGAAGGGGAGTGTGTGTGTGCCATCACTTTGGTGCTTCTCATCTTTCCCTACTATAAATGCACATTAAAGGAAAAGACAACTGCTGTTTAAACAGTAATTATTGTCCCTATGTTTGCATGACACACATTTGCTGCACCTTCTGTATATGTGATTGTTGGTTGTCTTTTGCAGATGAAAACAATGGAAATGGCGTCAGCTCATTATCTGAAAGAGGGTCATTGCCTGGAAATTCAGAAGTAAGTCTTACCGCAACTTTCAAAGTAACTTCATCTAATATGAAGCCACAACCGTGGGGGTAGATGTCAATAAATCCAACACACTGAACCTTTAACTGTTGTTTGTTTAGCAATATTCTCTGACCCCCACAATTCACAGCACCGAATAAATTATGTCGCTGTTCTCCTCAGTGCGAGTCAGTCTATTAAAATCGCAACAGGATTCAATGACACTGTGAGCAGCAGTGAGCAAGAGCAGCAGCATCACGTGGGGGAGGGGCTCAGTCAGCCGAGGACAATACTGCACACTTCATGTCACTGTTACGTCTTCATATCATGGAGGATGCATCCTGTGTGTTTCTCTGCACTAGCATCACTGACATCATGAATGCAACTGAACTTTTTCAAAAGTCATGTCAATTAGAAGTCGGCATTGATAAATAAAACTACAGATTTTAATATTATTTTGTGTCTCAGTGAATGTCAGTCTAAAAATATGCTCAAGATCTGAAGAGAGCTGTTGTGAAGGTTTCATATCATTTGTTTTTAACAAATCCTGTCAATCTCATGAAATTCAGAAATGACAAATGCAGGGTGAGAGTTTGCAGTTGTGTCTTAAATCCCAGGTAGTTAAAAATGACAAGTTACTACATATAAACTCTTGTAAAGTACAAATTCACAGTGGTGGATTCAGTAAGTCTCAGCTGCTGTCAGCGATTCTCGATTCTGAATCAGGTTTCACAAATTGAGCTTTTCCAGCATGAATGTTGTTTACAATAGATAATAGTCAATGTCTTCAATCTGAAGATGAATTTTGTGGTTTTATGTTTCTCATACATCATCAAACATTTCATGCATCAAATGAGTAAAATATAAAACTCGCCTTGACTAAAATATTGAACTTGTCTTTCCCTCCGTCAACTATTTTTGTATAATGACTATAATGCTGTGGTTCACGGTACAGACTCCAGAGTCCCAAATCATCCTGAAATACTTTCACTTTTGTCCTGTGCACTGACAAGAAACGCCTAACCCCAGAAATCAGTAGTTCACAATAACTAAACTGACATGTTTTATTCTGGGATACAGGGATGAAATACTGTATATATGCCAGAGCCTGAGCCTGTGGTTGAGGGTTTCAGTCTGCTTTCACTTTCTGCTCTGTGAGGAAGTGTTACTATCTGATTATTGTTTGTCCTTCAGACTGAAAAGCTTCAACCAAACAAAGACACTGTTTTCTTCCGGGATGGAGTTCGAAGAATAGACTTCGTCTTGTCTTATGTGGATGACAAAGATGGAGAAAAGAAACAGGTAGGTGTGACAGAACAGTTGGGTGTTTCCTGTCTACTCAGCATTTTGTTACTGTGACGTAAAACAACGTTTGTATCAGGAACCGAAACATGTGCACTGCTGCACATGGAAGTGAGAATCGAAGAACAGATTTTTGCTGTGAATTTTATTGGAAGAAGTGCTTGATTTGAGTATGTTTTCCTACTGTATTCTCAGGTTGTCTTACTCTAATATTTTCAGTATATAATATAATATATAATGAATAAGTCCAGGAAACACTTCAAGTAACATAATTTAGTTAAATTGCATCACTAAGTGATCTAGTGGCTCACTAGTGAACACTGTAGGGAAAAACCCAGGACGTAGGCCCACTCCATTAAATGACTGATTTACCATTACCGTTTACTGTTACAATTTATTTTTAACATCATTTTGTGTTTGTGTGTCCACAGGAAAGGAGGAGGGAGTTTGAGGCCAACCTGGAGAAAACAGGGCTGGAACTGGAGACAGAGGACAAATCGGTAAAATACTCAAGAGTAGTTGCACCATCTAGTGGCTAGTTTGCAGAGGCACACCATATTCTACAGAGAATGATCTTAAAGGGATCGCTCAGTCATATATACACATGCCACTGATCCATCCTGATGAACGCTAGAGCACACAAAGCTGGAGAAAGACTGCAGTGAGGTGAGCAGTTCTCCTTTTCTTTTCTGTTGGTGTATCAGTACTCTAAAGACCAGAAGACATACTTCCTGAAGATCCACGCTCCATGGGACGTACTAGCCACCTACGCTGATGTCTTAAAAGTCAAAGTTCCCTTCAAGGAGAGTGACATCCCCCATGGCCAGGACGTCCCGCTGGAGTGGCTCACACATCCTTTCCGTCTGCCGGACTATATCATGCGCCCGCAGCCGGACTACTTCACTTATCCCTTTGACAAGAACAAGATGGACTTCTTCCTCATCAATGACAAAGGCTCGTTCTTTCCACCATCCACGAGAAACAGGATTGTGAGTGACTTCTTCCCTTCAATCAATAACACTGCCACATCTTAGTATTTATGAATGAAAATGCTTCCCTGATGGGACCCTGTGCAGATCATCTGCTCTCAGGGTTTTACATAAAATGCTTGTGCAATGAGAATAACACTGAGTTGTGCTCTTTACTCTAACTACTCCCAAGCTGCTACAATAGGTGATAAGACAGATTTTTAGAAATCTATAAAAAAAAACATTGAATTGAATGGGGTCTTATGGGTGAGGTGATGGATACTAAACAAAATGAGTCCAGTGAATCCAAATCCCTTAATCCCTTTTGAATTCCATTCCTTGCTGTCAGGTGTTCTACATCCTGACTCGTTGTCCGTACTACAAAGAGGGTCGCAAAGACAAAGAGAAGACGGGAATCAAGCGATTACTCAGCAACGGGACCTACACAGCGGCCTTCCCACTTCATGACGTAAGAATACACAGAATAAGAACATGAATATGAATAGGTCAGTCTTTCACTTTCCGAGACATTTTACTTGACCAAGAGGGATTATGGTTTGTAGGTATTTGATCTGTAATTCCTCACAGTTTAACGTTAGACATGTTTGATTTTTTAATTGACTAGATATCATTTCCAAATACCGTGAACTCAGCAGCTGTTGTTTCACTGCTTGTTCTCCTCCCTAGTGTCGATACTGGAAAAAGGCTAGAGAGGCTGAATGTGAGAGCGAGCGCTTCAACTTGTACAACCACTGGGCCAGGTTCCTCTGTTTTTACAAAGAGCAGCCGCTGAACCTCATCAGGTAAACCACACAAGACCAGATAAACTCAGCGTTTGTGCTGTTGAGGCAATTGACTTGTGACTGAGACGGTTAAAGTGAGGTTAAAGTGATTCTCTGGCGGCAGGAAGTACTACGGAGAAAAGATCGGGATCTACTTCGCCTGGCTGGGCTTCTACACAGAGATGCTGTTCTTCGCTGCCGTTATGGGCGTCATATGTTTCACCTATGGAGTACTCAGTTATGACGACAACGTATCCAGGTCAGTACCACCAGAGGGCGTCAGGGAGCCGATAACACCAGGGCCAAAAGTATGTAGACACTGTAATGTGATTGCTGATCACTTGTAACAAGGTTACTTTTCATGGTTGGTCATTTTAGTCCCAATTCACTAAACATTAATGCACTGCTAGAAAAGCCTTGTGGGAAGGTTTTCTATGGAATCTGCAGACATTATCTCCAATTGAGCAACAAGATCAGGAGAGTGGTCACGTACTGGTGCTGGTTGTTGGTGTGTGATAAGGCCAGTCAAAGTATTTCTTGTGAAAACAGGAAAGGGTCAAAATGTGGTTATGAAGAAAACCTCGACGAACAGCACCGGATAAAAAGTACTCCAAGTCCAAATATCTTTGTCAGCATCATATCTTTTCAGACTTCTACTGATTTTAATACTGCGAGTGTTGATTCTTAAACATAGATAAATACATCATTATATTTTAACTGCAACTGATTATATTTATCTACTTTCATTTATCTTTCTCTTTACAGCAGAGAAATATGTGACCCAAATATTGGGGGCAGCATTGTGATGTGTCCACTTTGTGATAAAAAATGTCCTTTCTGGCAGCTCAACTCCACGTGTCTCTCGTCCTGGGTAAAACATTTCTCCTCATTACTTGAACTCCATTTCAAACCCAGGGATAATATCAGTTTTTATAAAACACATACATAATATAAGTCTATAAATACTGTTCTGCTGTGTGAGCAGCATGTCACATCCTTTATTTGTCCACTTACCCTTTCTCTCTGTCCCTCTCAGCAATCCCATCTGTTTGATAATGAGGGGACGGTGTTCTTTGCCATATTTATGGGGATCTGGGGTAAGTGTCAGTCTGTGCAGAATGTGGCCCCTCCTCCTGGAACACAGATTTTCTCTATTAAAACCCTTTCCCATATTTAAAGCACAAAGATGTACCAGAGCCCAGAGCAGCGCAATTATTGTTATGAACAGTTTGTACAGCAATGTGTTGGCCAAGTCACTGGCATCATGCACAGCAGACCGCCAAGTCCTCAGCCGGGACACATGTTTTCACTTTGTGACAAAGCCACAACTTAATCGAAGTCATAAAAATATGTCCTGCCTGGAGCACGGATGCCAACTTCTCATTGTTTGTTGAGATACTCCCAGACTAAGCGTTTACGACTGTTGGGTTGCTGTTTGACAGTGACTCTATTCCTGGAGTTCTGGAAGCGGCGTCAGGCGCGGCTGGAGTACGAGTGGGACTTGGTGGATTTTGAGGAGGAGCAGCAGCAGCTCCAAATGCGGCCAGAGTTCGAGATCAGATGCACCAACCGGAGACTGAACAAGATCACTCAGGTGCTTCAGAGCCTTTCTGACTATAAACACGACAAATGTGTATTTTCAAAAAGGCAAAAATAATGCCAATAGTATTAAATCTTTCAGGAAATGGAGCCTTATCTTCCCATCACCAGCAAGTGTGCTCGTTTCTGCCTCTCTACAACCACCGTTATATTCTGGGTATGTGTATATGTTAAAGCGATTAACACCATTAATTAAAAGCTAGTATCAACAGCTTTGTGTGTGTGTGCCCTCTACAGATCTCTCTGATAGTGGCCTGTATCATCGGGGTGATAGTGTACAGACTTGCCGTGTACGCCGCCTTCGCCAGCATCATTAAAGACCCGATGAGGAAGATACAGGTGGTGGGCAGATTCATCACACCGCAGTTGGCGACTTCTGCCACCGCCTCCTGCATCAACTTTGTCATCATCATGATCCTCAACTTCTTTTACGAGCGGGTGGCCATTTGGATCACCGACATGGGTGAGGAGGTTTTCGCCCTAAAGAAAACAGATCTGCACAGATGGAACGTCAGGTGCTGATGCTGCAAACTGTTTTCTCTCCACAGAAATCCCAAAGACCCACCTGGAGTATGAGAACAGGCTAACCATGAAGATGTTCATGTTCCAGTTCGTCAACTACTACTCCTCCTGCTTCTATGTGGCCTTCTTTAAAGGGAAGTTTGTGGGTTATCCTGGTGACTATTCCTACATGTTTGGCGAATGGACCAATCTGAGGAATGAGGAGGTGAGGGTTTTTTTTTTTTTTCCTTAGACCCAAATTCAAGAAGAATAATATGAAGACGATAAACTGAGGGGTGTTTGTTATAGTTGATATCAGATGTGCATCACTGTTGTTGCAGTGTGACCCTGGCGGCTGCCTCATTGAGCTGACCACCCAGCTGGTGATCGTCATGTGCGGTAAACAGTTATGGGGAAACATTCAAGAAGCTCTACTGCCGTGAGTCGATCACTCCCCTCATTCATCTACTCAGAGTGGAAGCCACAGTAGATTTGCTCTTAATAAAGACTGACTCAACAACGGAAAGCTACTGAACCTGTGCAGATCATTGCGTCGTCATCATCTTCATCACTCTGGAAATGTATCTCTGTGTTTGTGCAAAGTCCAAAGTTGATATTTAATCATACCCAGACTGACATGGGGTTCTTCTTCACGGGCTCCTTGACAGGTTGATGCGGAACTGGTGGAGCGGCAGGAAGGGGCGGCATCATCCTGAAAACCATTACAGCCGCTGGGAGCAAGACAACGTCCTGCTGAACTTCACCCAGCTGGGGTTATTCTATGAGTACCTGGAGATGGGTGAGATACTTGCGCTGGATTACTTATGAAATTATAAATTACAACACATCACAGCCGCACCTCTCCGCTGTGTTTTCTATTTCTTCACTCACATTCTTAACTGTTCTCCCTCTGACATTTCAGTCATCCAGTTTGGCTTCATCACTCTGTTCGTGGCCTCGTTCCCCTTGGCTCCGCTCCTGGCTCTGTTCAACAATATCCTGGAGATCAGGGTGGACGCCTGGAAGTTCACCACCCAGTTCAGGCGGCCTGTGGCGTCCAAGGCTCGAAACATCGGAGCGTGGCAGGAGATCCTCAACGCAGTGGCCATTCTGTCTGTCGTTACCAATGTGAGTCAGTACCTGTAAAATAATGTAGACACAGAGGGAGTTTTGTTATCTGGATGTATACAAACCAAACAACAAATTCAATTTCAGCAGAAACTAGACCCTGAACTCTTTTTTTGAATTTTACCCCAGTGACATTTTAACAATAGTCGTCTGTGCTTCCGGTTTCCAGGCGTTTATCATGGCATTCACCTCAGACATGATACCCCGGATGGTCTATCTGTACAGTCAAGATGCCAGCATGAGGGGCTACATCAACAACAGCCTGTCAATATACAACATCTCTCAAATCCATGAACGCAACATGCCGGAGGAACCCGACTACTGGTTTGCTAACTTGACCTCCACCTGCAGGTATGAGATATCCAGCGCCACCAAATTTTACACACTGATGGATATCAGTTCCCTCAGGCTTTTATCATTCATGAATTATTCCCTGAGAAATCAACAGAAATGTTGAAAAACGTTCAAGAAAGTGAAAAAACAACCACTGGACCTGCCCCTTCATCCAGATTCAGGCCAATATTTTCTTGACCCACAAAACATCTGTCCTTCTAGTTTTGTGGTAATCCTACAAATAGGATTTGCATAAATCTGCAAACTAGTAAACAATTGCAGATAGAAAACAAAACATCTTTGGCAAATATTAGTTATCTGTATCTTTGAATTCTAAGTGTTTGAGCCTTTGGAACTTCCTATGATGCTCTGTCCTCTTATTGATTTGTATAGATACCGAGATTACCGTTACCCTCCGGGCCACGAGAAGGAGTACAAACACACCATGCAGTTCTGGCACATCCTAGCAGCTAAAATGGCCTTCATCATCATTATGGAGGTAAGACCACACAGCTTCTGTCTCCAGAGCTCATCTGATCAAACTCTTCATCATGTGATTACTCTTGCCTCTGCAGCATGTGGTCTTCGTAGTGAAGTTCTTCGTGGCCTGGATGATCCCGGACGTGCCCTCGGACGTGAAGGCTCGGTTCAAACGAGAGCGCTACCTGATCCAAGAGTACCTGCACAACTACGAGGTGGAGAGGCTCAAGATCCAGCTGAGCGCCAGTTTCAACACCGGGCCGCAGTCAGATACGTCCACGGACACACACGAGGGGTTGTCCGAGTGCCTGTAGCTGCTGCTTCACTCCCCCAACTAAACAAACCAAGAAATGGACACGTCCATAATCTGGACTGTTCCTACTGCTCCTTATGATCCATGTGTAAGGGCTTTTGTCTAGGGGATAAAAGCGCTGCTACCTTTTAAATGGACATTAACGTCTGGTTGAATATGTGAAGAAGTCCAGCGTCATGTTTCACTGTGCTTCATACTTTAAATCAGCTTCTTGAGTGACTGAAGCTTTTCTGTGCCATAAAGAAATGTATGAAGGTGTCAGGACGGATACGAGAGTAGCTGCAGTTTGTATCGTTCTCCACATGATGCATTCAAACTCACACTGAAGGAGTGAAAGTGGAGTTAGTGCGGGTACAGTCTCAGTTAGTGCTGTTTACCAAGTGAGATTAGGTGTACTTCCCCTTTAATTTAGCTGGATATGCTAACAGTTATCATTCTTCTTTTTGCATGTGATTGTTCTGAGAGAAGTGAGCTGAGGTCTGACATGGTTATGGACACGCGTCAGTTGTGGAGTAGATTGAAAGGAAATCGTGGCTGGAAGTTCATATCATTTCATTGTGAATGTAGAAAACAGTCGAAACCTATGAAAATATATCCGATCTGAAATAGACCGTGCTTCGCCCTCAAATACTTTCACTCCATTTCCTTTGAAACCCTTTTGTTGAATTGGGATCTACATATCTGGTTCCATGTATCTGTAGCTGGGCTTTGAGATTGTCAGTTTTTGTTTTAAGTGTATTATATTTTGGGAAAGGTTCTTAAAAACTGCTTGTATTTGATAACAAATTACCTCCGTTTACACCGCAGCCAGACAGATGCTTCCATGTTCGGGACCAACACTCGGGACCAACACACAGATCACATGTCAGGAGATCTCCAGACAGATCGTCTGTCTTAGAACAATCAGCCTGTGTGGATGAGTTCAGGTCGATCATATGTCTGCCTTACTCATCCTTGTGTTGCACTCAGATTCAAAATGGCCTGTATATTTCTGTTTCACATTGTCTGGAGGCATACGCAGTTGTAACCTTGATTTCTAAGATAATCATACAAGAGGAGGAACACATAAGAAATGTAAACTTGACGCCTTTATTAACCTCATCCAACCGGGCTGGATATCAAGTGTTGCTTGAGACATATAAAAAAAAAAAGCGATTAATTTATTGATCTGTTTCTGCTATGTCCTGAGACCTTTTTATTTACAACCATTCCAACAATCTTTTATCTTTCATTTACTTATAACACTTGTTTCTTTGTTTGTACATTTAATGTCATTGATTTCAACTTTGTCAAGGGACCAGACAAGTTTAAAATCCTGTGGGGGACATGGGGACAGAAATGTGATTATATGCCTGTACAGCAGATCCTTTAAGCTTTTATCTGCCTCTGCTTTGGATCTTTCTTTCTGTTTGTATTCAGACTTATCTGTGATTTACACTGTTATTGATAGTGTTTCAGCTCACAGCCAATTATATCCGACAGCCATAACATAGACCTGATATACTTCTGCTTCTGCTTCTGATTTACTCTGTCATCTCAGGATTAAACCTTTTCCAGTCTTGGCTGAGCATCACTTTTTGACGTGATGCGAGGGGCTTGGTTGGCGCATGATCCTGTAAGAAGCTCGTTGTACTGTATTTCCCAGCAAAAAATGCCTTAACCTTCCTTGTTTACTTGTTTTATATGATTTTGTAACAACAGAGTCTCCTGTCTGACTTCAAAACCTGTTTCCTACTGTGTGTGTTGCTGCTGCTGTTGTCTGTGCAAAGTAGTTGTTTCCTCCAGTTAGAATCAATGTTGTTTAAATATTGGGTGAGTTATATTCTAACCTTACTGTAGCCTATTGTACATAAAAGCAGTAAAGGCGGTTCTCTCACAATAAATAAAGAAATATATCATATCACTGTGAGGCTTTGGCTTTTGCACCACACCAGAGGTTTTCAAACTCTGACACTGAGACATCACTTCAGACTGAACCTGAACAAAAGCTCCTTCTTTATTTCCTGTAGTTAACTTCATTAGCTTTGCTCACTTCCTGGATTCCTTTAAGTAAGAATTGCACCATTTCATCTCAGACTGAGCCCAGAAAGCTTCGTATTGTGGTTTGATGTAACTTCATACACATCAATAAATGAAAAGACATTTACTAGTTTCTGAGTCTGGGAAACTGAAATACAGCACGATTCCCCCCAAACCACTGTATCTCCAAACGTATATTGAGGCAGCTATACAGTATGTGCTCTCTTCTGGTAACTTACATTCACTGAGCGTCCCCTGAAAACATTTGGAGCTGTCATGGGAGCCTCATACCTTTAAACACAAAGAAACACAAAACGATAAATTACAACCAAGCAGATGTGAGATCAAGACAAATACTTCTCCTTTAACTACTATGATTGTCAGTACAAAGTTCGACACTCTTAAAAGTATTTGTTTCTTCCCCTCCCAAGTTAAGTTTGAAAAAATCTGAATCAATGAGTGTTAGAACATTTATGTTTTATAAGTGCTACTGACTAAAACAAGACGTCTCCTGCTTTACTCAGAAATCACATTTCCAAAACCACTTTGAACTGGATGAAGACGAGCTTCCAAACATTCGAATACTTCTGATTCATCATCTCACACTCAAGTGAGCGCAGACTTGGCTGCTGCAGCAGATGAATGTAAAAGCAAAGGTCAAAGGTCACATTAAAGCAACAACTTTAGTGTTTTGAGAAACTATTAAGAAATAACTGCTTAATAAACCAAAACACAGCATAATGACTATAACAATAAAAAGTAATAAATAAAAAACATTTTGAGTAGGAGAAAGTGTCGTGTATAACCACCAGGTGGCAGCCAATACCCACGAATGAAAAGAAAGGCCCAGCTCGCTTCTATCTGTCAATGTTTTAATCTTTTAATCCCAATTTTGATTTATTACTAACATTGATATTAGTTATTATTATGACCATTCTTTTTGTAGATTTTTTTGACATGCATTACTAGTAGGCAGTATTTGTATTTCTATTATTTGGCTGAATTGCAAATCAACAATGAGGCCTCTAGATAAACATATATGCTTGAGATCTTTGAGAAAATATATCTCCGTATTTTTTAAATTCAAATAATGTAATCATGCCTCTGTGTGAAGCTGTGGTTGTCGGGGGGAAGGAAATATGTGGAGATGCTTAAATTATTGATGGATGCGAGGAGAGGAGCCTGTTGGGTGGGGTGAGTGGGAGGGGGGGGGGGGGGTTCCTCTCCCGCTCATTGGGGGGGGGGGGGGGGGGGGGGGGGGGGGGGGGGGGGGGGGGGGTTCCTCTCCCGCTCATTTGGTTTCCATGGCACCGCCCTCGAGAGATCTGCAGCTTTCATATATCCGGTTACTGTCTTTGTTTTTTTTTTTATTTTGATACATTTAAACATTGATATGCGGAATTTAAAAAATGAACGAATTCGAGTTGTGTTATTATTTCAAGTTATATGACTGAGATAATGATGACACTAAAACACACACACACACCAGCCTTTCACTTTTTAAAAAATACTCTCATAATAAACACGTATTAAAATGTGTGTTTACAGGCTGTTCACACACGTGGCCTCCCGCTCGTGCCGGTCCAGCATCTGTCCAGATGCTGCTGCACGCGAGGCTGCCGTCGCTGACCTCGGTGCTGAACGCGACGTCAGACGAGGCTGCGCGCACGGCAGGAGACACGAGCCCGCCTCACTCCCTCTCCGAGCCCACCGAGCCCGCGCGGCCGCCCCCTAAACTTCTCTCTTTTCCTTTCTTTATCTGCCCGTCCACCTTCTCCCTCTCCCTCTCTCTCCCTCCTTATTTTTTTTAAAGTATTTCATCCACATCCATCGACGGCGCTGCATGGCCACCACCTCCACTTCTCGTGCGTCTTCGTGGTGATGGCACCGTGCGCGGTGGCTGCTGTTCGTAGCCCGGCACCAGGGGATGAGCTGATGGGTGGAGAAGGCGCACCCATCGTGTGCGTTTGACTCGTGTGCGCGAATGTTTTAATTTGTTCGCTCGCTGTGAGAACTCGACTCGTCGGATCGTCGCCCTCCTCGCTTCCACCGTAACTTCGCCCGTGTTGTTGTTGTTTTCCCTGTGTCGCCGCTGCACCCGAACATGACGACCGGACAGTGAAGTCTGCAAGGAGAAGACTGAGGCCTCACACACACGCGCGCGATCTGGATATGGAGTCAGTGAAGATGAGAGCCGTGGCGGGGGTGAAGGAATTCGCGGGGAAGACCCTGGGCCAGATGCACAAGTAAGAACCTGGCATTTATCTGCGGACAATATTACTGATCATTTCATTCGTGTTTGGCGCGCGTGACTTCCCTGATTTGATGAATGGGATTCGAACTTCACGTGAGACACGATGCGTGTGGGTCTGTGGGCCTCACACTTTTTACAACTTACATCTGTGGTCACGCCTCTGGAAGGGAGAGGAAAATTATGTAATCAAGCGTGTGTGTGCGTGCGTGTGTGTCTGTGTGTGTGTGTGTGTGTCTGTGTGTGAACCGAGATGCCATGATGATGATGATGATGATGATGATGATGATGATGATGGTGGTGGTGGTGCTGTCCATCCTGATGCAGGGCCTGCGCGTGGATCTCATTAACAGAGGTTAAGGCACGTGAAGGCCACGCACGATTTGTTTCAAATATGTTTTGTCATTCATGCATAATTAATATTACTTCTCATAGTATTATCTGTGTGAGTAACCCATTCAATAATAAATGAAACATCTGCATTTCCTCTGCTGAGAATCTCCGGATGTTCTCCAAACGAAGGAGAGCGGGTAAAACAGATCTCCCTGCTATATTTAGAATCAGTCCCGTGTGAACTGATCTCATCGTTCAGACAGGAGGAGGACATTCCTGCATCTGCGGTAGAAACGCAGCACATCTGGATTTTGAATGGATCAGGCCGCTGCGGGACATTTCCAGAAATTTGCAAATTCACTCTGCAATAACATTTTAAATCAAAAGAAATCGGGGTTTTGATTTCCCAGCAGCTCCTGCGTCGATTTGCATTATTTTACCCATTTTCAATGTCCTAACCCTATGGGTGAATTTAAAGAGTGGGATTTGTGTTCGCTGTGTGCGCATGTGGACGCGTGGGGAATGCATGTGACTTTCTCCTGAAGGTGGTGGGGAGGAAACGGGGCGAGGGGCAGGTGGGTGGGTGGGTGGGTGGGGGGGGGGAGTGTGAGAGGTGGGGAGGGATTCTGAGGAATGCCCACGGTCGTGCAGGCTCCGTGTCTGAAGGCTGGAGCTGCTGCTCGGCCCCGTGAATGCTAATCAGTGTGAGAAGTGAGGGGAGCTGCTGCTGCAATGCGGAACAGTCACACACGCTCGTCTGGTCCCAGCTTTACATCCAGGAGATGCTCGCCCGTTCGCTTTTTGTTTGTTTGTTTGTTGTTATTATATATGGACTCGTTTGGTTTGAACTGTCGCTCATGACTCTATAAATAACCTGCGCCTCCCCATCGATGGGAAACATCTTAAAAGTCCTTAGTCCTAGAAAGGCCACACACACACACACACACACGTGATAATAAAATAGGCCTCCTCCTGTATAGAAATGAATCAGTTACAGAGATAATAGCTTCACTTAGTGAGCACCACCTTCTCACGTGGGCTCACCTGACGTGGGGACTCAGTGGACGTGCCTTGTCCTCGCAGGGTGATCGAGAAGAGGCAGAAGACCGGGGAGGTGATCGAGCTGACAGAGGACGGGAGGCCCCGGGAGGCCGTGGAGAGGAAGCCCCCGCTGTGCGAATGCAAGTGCTTCGGTCTGCCCCAGCGCTACATCATCGCCATCATGAGCGGCCTCGGCTTTTGCATCTCCTTCGGCATCCGCTGCAACCTGGGCGTGGCCATAGTGGGCATGGTCAACAACAGCACCATCCACCAGAACGGCAAGATCATCATCAAAGAGGTGTGGCGACCGGCCGCAGGGGGTCCTATAGGTCAAACAGCACAGAGATCAGACGATGACTAAGTCTCCAGACAGACAGTTCATCTTATTGTATCGAGACAAGGACAAGAGAGGGGATTTTTAAAAAGGCCTGCTGCCATAATATACCATCAACGATCCACCTTTAATTAGAATTCACCCACAATAATCATGATGCAAATGAACAATAATGTTCCAATGTTGGGTCAATATAGAACATCTATCAGTCTATGAGATCTATAATATTTAAGAGGATATTAGAAAGATGAGCTCAGTGTAAAAAGGCCTCCACATCTTTCCAACACGGCCATGTGGTTAATGCACCCTGCGATCCTGTATTCTAATGTCATCTAATCATTTGAGCGATTCATTGTGTTATTAAAATATTCACACCACTGTATCACGTGTTTGGCCAAAATCATATAGAAACACAAAGAACTGCGAGGTTATTATAAAAAAACATATTTTGAGTTAAATTTTCATGAGGACACACATGCACACACGTATGCTTGAAAATCACAGTTAACATGTGAATCAACTACAGAATATTTGTATACATGTATTTCAGTAAGATGCATGTTTATATCCATCATATGTTTTGTTGTTATACATAAATCCTCATATTATACCAATAATCCCAAACATACACATCTAGCTCACACAGCCTCTCAGTGGTTTATATTTGCAACATCATGACTCATCCCACTGATCAGATCAAAGCCATCTGATCGAAATAAACCGACGAAGGCCTGTGACGACAATAACAGGCCTTCCTTCAGAGAAATCCCTCTTTTCGTTTTTGTTTTTTTTTTCTCCAATGAATGAATTATAAATACACGCACTCATCGCCAGGGTAGTATTGACTTTCTTTTTTTCCTCCACATCATCCGCCAGAAAGCCAAGTTCAACTGGGACCCGGAGACTGTGGGGATGATACACGGATCTTTTTTCTGGGGCTACATCGTGACACAAATCCCAGGAGGATACATCTCCTCCAGGCTGGCGGCAAACAGGTGAGTCAGCAGGGACGCGCACACTGACACACACACACACACACACACACGCCGCACAGCCGCGCTCGTCTCAGCCCGAGGAGGAGTTCGAGCTCCCGGGCCTGTTCAACCAAAGCACCGAGCTCTTGGTTTCATTCCTTTCTCTGTCGCCGGCATTATTCCACGAGCCTTTTTCTTTATTTCCCAGTAGATTAAATACAAAGGGAACGGAAATGAACACGCGTGTCCTATGAGCTATTCAGCTGATATAAAAATATCAAAAATATAGACAAAACCGAAAATAAAATATGATTCATCGTCTGGATTATGAATGGATGCATGGATGAGCAGTGCACGCGGCAGTGCACGGGGCTCCAGAGTCAGCTGCTCTGAGGTGACGCAGAGCTGCAGGAAGCAAGCGCTGGGCTGCTTTGCAGCTCTCGGTGTCAGGGCTTGCTGCCACCTGTTAATGAGCTCCCTGGGGGGACCCGGCCTAATCTGTCGCTCTCTCGGGGCCTGGAGACCATCAGACCCTGATCTGTCGCCAAAGGCTTTTATTCACGCGAGCATTGCCTACACACAAAGTCATTATCATGACGTTAGGCCTATGTTACACAGAGAGTATCGAGGTGTAATATTAACACGACTTAATCTTCATTTCACTCGAACCATTACTGGTAACAGAACCATATATAAAGGCAAATGGGATTCTGCCTATATATCCAGAGTGGAGGCCCAAGTCTCAGCCACACTACAAAAAATACGATTTAAAGAATTAAAAACAAACATCATCATATTTATTTTTAATGAAATGTGCAGCCACAGCAGACAGTGTTAAATCTACCGAGGCCTAAGAACACATAGGCTATTATAATAGAAATTATTATAGGAGCGTGTAATGAATCAATTGGTCTCGTGCCCAACAGTGTCCTCAACCGGATTAGGGTTGGCTCCCCACGTGCAGGGGCGGCAGAGACGTGACAGAAATAAGAAGCAGCTCAGTGACTGCCCCCCCCCCCCCCCCGCAGCTCAGTGACTGCCCCCCCCCCCATATGCCCCGCACCCTTCATTATATATAAGAAAATAAATATTCATTGTATTATTATGTACCATGTAATATTAAGACAACTCTCATGTGTTTTTAGAATATAATGTGAAATTTTTATCAACAACCTTATATATCTTTATTAAGAATCTTAACAAATAAAAAAGTCAAGTAAATAAATAATAAATAATAAGTCACTTTCAATTTCTAGTCAATTTCTAACCAACTTCAACTTCTAGGCAACGAAATAGGCATTGTCAGGTGTTTCTGCGTAAGCGTTTATTTTTTGTGACTTCTGAAGAGCATTTATGATGCAGAGCGTGGGGCACACTAGCTGCATCACTACTCTGTGAGATGACTGGAATTTGGTTCATTTGCCTAAATTTTCAAAAACAAGTTAAATACGAAGATGGCACATGATAATGCCTCTAAATGCAAAAAAAAAGGACTCGATAATGCTTTGAGGTTTTCGGTGATGGAAAAAGAAATCAGATGCAATAAAATCACATATGCGTTAAATCTGCAGCAGGGATAATTCTAACTAAAAGCTAGCCGTAGGGGACTCTATCTAATGTGATACAGTGCGTTATTATTTGCCTTTTAAAGACAGAAATGAAATGCATTTATAATGGAGCTGCTTAATATAAAATGCTATCTTCAAAATGTATGTCATCATTTTCAGGGTATTTGGTGCAGCCATTGTTCTAACCTCCACCCTCAACATGTTCATTCCCTCGGCCGCCCGAGTCCATTACGGCTGTGTCATCTTTGTCAGGATATTACAAGGGCTGGTGGAGGTAAGAGACTTTGACATTTTTTTTTTTTAAATCTTCATTCTGTTTTATCAAAACCATGAACCATCAACAGATCAAAGGGGCTCTGATGTGAGACTGTTGTTATGGCCATGAATAGCTTTAGAGAATACATTTAAAGTGACTTCCTGCAGATTTCACTCTGCAAGAAAACAAAGAGAAGATTGTAAGACAGGATGTTCAGCCAGAGGAAATATGAGAGCCGCTGTATTGATCCAGTTCACTATGCGTTTGTGGGAGTGTCCAGCTCATTCTGTACGCTCTCAATTTGTATCCTGGACACACAACTATGTATCCAGGAGCTCAGATGGATGAAAAGGAAAATGCTGATGTGCTACAGCACATCAATCCTCAGGCTTTGTAGTAGAACACGACACCCCAATGTCTCCGTGCTGTTTAAGTCCTTCGCAAATGTGAGATGCACAAAGATTGGAAATAAGATTGTTGGAGGATATTTTATAATAACCCATACACAAATAACATAGCGTATATAACCTTACCCTAATAATCATATAACATGCTGCAACCCATTCTAAGAGAAGGACAAATTGTACATTTTGATGAATACTGAGTGGAACAATCTAATATTACATTCTAGCATTTCATCTCTCAGAGACTGGTGCTCACTGATGAAGTCAATACACATTTTAAAATTGGCACCATTTGTTCAAATTAGTGACTGATGAACATTTAATGGCTACAGAGCTGCTTCCCCCCATGAACAGCTCGACGGCTTGTCTTTGCTCACGGAGCCGTGCAATTTGTTCATGTTAATTACGGGGGGTGAAAATGTCAATATTATTAGTTATTACAGGTATTTTGAAACCAGTCTTTTCCGGGAGAATCCAATAAACAATGGGAATGTGGCCTTGTTTATTCCTTATATAAACCCACAAAGAATACATGTTCTCTGATCTTTTTATGTGTTCCTCCGCCATGCATTGACCTTGATTGTTGTTGTTCTTTAGGGAGTGACCTACCCAGCCTGTCATGGCATCTGGAGTAAGTGGGCTCCTCCCCTGGAAAGGAGTCGTCTGGCCACATTATCATTCTGTGGTAAATACGCAGTTTTTGCTGTTTTTCTCAACAAATGTCAGAACTGGTGTTTTGAAAGGCACTTTATCGCTTAAAACGTTTGAGCTTGATTCCCCTCTCTCATGTCTCAGGCTCTTATGCTGGAGCTGTGATAGCGATGCCACTGGCTGGCATTCTGGTTCAGTATTCTGGCTGGTCCTCAGTCTTTTATGTCTATGGTAAGTGTGTGTGTGTGTGTGTGTGTGTGTCGTATATACTGGGGTTCAAAAATGGCCTCTAGGTTGGCGAATACTCAGTGAAGTGTTTTCAAGCTCGGCTGAAAACTCAAGTAACTGACAATGAGAATCCAGTGAAAGTCAAATGGATTTAGTCAGGCAGACTGTATTGATCTATCCCACCCCTCCCCTCAGTGTTTTGGTGTGTCAATAAATAACCAGCAATCTTTCTCTGTGGACTGAAAGTTAGCTTCCCTGTCTGGCTTTTATTCTCTCAGGCCTTTTGGAAAGATCAAGCTAACACATACGATGTGCTTGCACATATTCTTTTTGATGAGGTCAAAATTAGCTGCTAAACATTTTGTGTATAACCGACTTCATTCTGTAACTTGTTTTCTGTCTTTGATACGCAGGATGCTTCGGCATCTTATGGTACATGTTCTGGATCTTTGTGTCTTATGAGAGCCCCGCTGAACATCCCACCATCACTGACGAGGAGCGCTGCTATATTGAGGAGAGCATTGGAGAAAGTGCCAGGCTCGCAGGTCCAGCAGAGGTGAAGGCATATATTCTGTACTAGAGCCCGACTGAGCTGTACACCAGTTCAAGGTTTGCTTCCCTCAGAGGACGGCTCATGAAGGAAGCAGCTCCCAAATAAAATGTGAGGAATTACATGGTCCTGTGGAAGGACCCAACGTATCCCAACTCCTCAACAGGGACACAGCTCAGGACTTTGGACAGACCCTGTCTCATGTACAGGGAACTAGAAGCAATAAGCCAGAGCCAAGTCTCACTTCCACCTGTCATTTACCTTCAGTCTCTTTTAGACACAGGTAATAATAATGTAGAAATTTGTCCAATAAAATCCTTTGATTGTTTGCTTCAGAAATTCAAGACCCCCTGGAGGAAGTTCTTCACCTCGATGCCTGTATATGCAATCATTGTGGCCAACTTCTGCAGGAGCTGGACCTTTTACCTGCTGCTGATCAGCCAGCCTGCATATTTTGAGGAAGTGTTTGGCTTCGAGATAAGCAAGGTGGGAACAAGTCAGTGACGATAACAGATCTTGAAATGCGTGAAAAATTGAAAAATGATTCAAACGGTGCAGACCAATGCAACGCGCTAGTGTTTTAGAGCTGAGTGAGTGACACTTACCAATTCAATGTCAGTGCAACCGGTGGCCTGAGGTTCATTATCATCAGCTGATATGTTACATCGCGAAACGGCATCAGTGCATCCAGGACATGGAGGGTTGTTTATAGCAGGTGTTTCCTGTAACGTGTTAGATTCGATTAAAGACTCATTTACGATGCAGGATACATTATAAAACAAAGATGACATGACAAACATGACAGAGAACCAGTAGCAGCCTTATAATAACAACTTAAAAGGTTTTTAGTTTGGCCAGTCTGGTGGACTGTAAAAAACATGGCAGCCTCCATGTAAAAATAAAGTATTTTACTATACTATATATGTTATGCACTGAACCCTTAAAAAGTCTTAACAGTGACAGAGCATGTGAATAATATAATACATTCTGTATCTAAGTATATAAATCTGTGTTAAGGCATTCCAACAGTCATAATAATAATAATATGAAAGAGGAAGGAACTACAGACTAAAAGTTTGTGCTCTTCCTGAAAATAGATTTTCTGTTTGTGCTGGTAGGTCGGCATGTTGTCTGCCCTTCCCCACTTGGTGATGACCATCATTGTGCCCATCGGCGGCCAGCTGGCCGACTACCTGCGCAGCAAGAACATCCTGTCAACTACCACCGTCAGGAAAATCATGAACTGTGGAGGTGAGAAGTCTGAGCCCAGGAGCCAGTTAACATTTTCCACACCTTGGCTCTGCTGCTACAGGGTGTTATTTTCATGGTGTCGGATCCATACTGGCCTCTTCTCTTTGCTGCCAGATTTGTGTGTGATTGTTTAGATCAGATCGGTCCAGCTCTCACACCCAAGTGGAACAGCTGATCGGGACTCGAGGACATTGATTCGATATCTATCACTTATGTAATTGAGTGCAGACCGTGTATGATGGTTAATTAAATTGGCACAGCGCTGACCAGCAGCCCGCGGGCTTTGTGTGCGTCTGTGTGTGTGACCTGCTGTCTCCCCCTCGTAGGATTTGGCATGGAGGCCACACTGCTGCTAGTAGTGGGATATTCCCACAGCAAAGGGGTGGCCATCTCCTTCCTGGTGCTGGCAGTGGGATTCAGTGGATTCGCGATATCAGGTTAGTATTTAATACAGGCTTTGAGCTCACCCCAAATAAAACCACAATGACATCTAGAGAACACCAGCAGCTTGATCAAAACGACTGTGACTTCTGCGGCAGTCAAATTGAAGACATGAACCTATTTGTTCTCGGTGCCAAATTTATGTTTCAGTTTTCTTCTTTCACACGTTCAACCAATCTGGAGTGTTCTCACAGCGGCTGCAGAGGTCTGTGGTGAAGCGCGAAATCCGTTTCCTCCGTTGTTCTTGAGCTTTCTCCTGGAGTGTTAAATAATTCAGTGCTAGCTGTCCCAAGGGACTTGCCAGTCAGCCAGCAGTTCGCCGAGGACACTTATTCATTCAGCCAGTCAGTGGGGGAGGAGGATGCGTGGCGAGCTGCTGCCTATTGCTGCTCCACCATGTTGTTTGTGCTGCTTTTATCTACAACTGTGTCCTGAATCTGTTGCTTTCTTTACCTAATACGAGAGGTCATGCTGACAAATAAATCTGGTTGAACTTTCGTCATTCTCAAGTTGCAAGCTATCAAGAATATTTTAATGTTTCATTTCTTTTTTTCTCTGTTAGGTTTTAACGTCAATCACCTGGATATTGCTCCACGTTATGCCAGCATCCTAATGGGTATTTCTAATGGTGTGGGAACCCTGTCTGGGATGGTGTGTCCACTGATTGTTGGTGCTATGACAAAGAACAAGGTAAGGGTCTTAGTCTTCAAATACATTTTTAAATACTGGGCCATTGGAATATTGGAAGATGTGAATTTGTTTAGGCCTGTCCTTAGACATATTATTAGGATGACTATGACTATAAGAAAAAAGGCATTTGGTTTCTTTTATCTGTAGACTCGGGAAGAATGGCAGTACGTGTTCCTGATTGCCTCCTTGGTGCATTATGGGGGCGTTATCTTCTACGCGATCTTTGCTTCGGGAGAAAAGCAACCGTGGGCCGACCCCGAGCTGACCAGCGAGGAGAAGTGTGGCTTCATCGATGAAGATGAGCTGGCGGAGGAAACGGGCGACATCACTCAGAGCTACGGGGCTTTCGGGGCTCAGGCTACGACGTACGGCGCGACCACGCAGGTGAACGGAGGCTGGGCCGCCGGCTGGGAAAAGACGGAGGAGTACGTCCAAGAGGAAGCACAGGGTGGGGGCTATGGATACAGGCAGGACGAGGGATACTCTTAGACCAAACACACAGTCACCGACACAATAGTAGAGTTATTTTCCTGAGTGTGTGTCAGCTTAGTCATAAAAATATCAAGACACAAGAAAATCTACAATCCATCATTGTAGGCTATGGTTTGCACAAATTTTAAAGAAACACATCTAAAAAAAATGATGAACTCAATGTAAAGATACTAAAGCACATAGAAAATATAAAGACATTTGATTAATAGAGGTGTAACACAAACCAAATTGGCAGTGTGTAAATGTATTATTATGATAAATATATTCATTTGGAGTGCAACTGTACGTGAACGTGAACATTTCCATCCTATTAGCGGAGGCTTCCCGACCACACGGGAGCCTGTAGGGTTAGGTCGAAGCTGCCCATCAGAACCGAGCCCTCGATTATCAAATTACCTGTTACAGTGCGATGTTCTACAAGCCTACAGCCATTACAGTGTATAGATATGTCACTGCACAGCAAGGTAAACAGAAACTAGACACTCTGTTGGTATAGATTGTACCGTGTGTCTCCTGAATGCACACAGAGTTAGTGGGACTTTTTTTTAACACACAACAGGATTTTTTAATTTCCTCATCCACAGCTTCTGTGTGTGTGTGTGTGTGTGTGTGTGCGTGCAACTCTAAGTCCTTGACATAAGTAAGTGAGCTGCTGTAAAGACTTGACGTGTAGCGTGATGATTCGTGGTGACCGTTTGGTTACACTTGCATACAAAGGTGCAGACGTCTTTGTTCGCTACATGTGAACCGTTTATGTAACTCTGCTGTTTGAGCTTTTCTGTTTTTGGTTTGACCATTAGCGACCCTTCACAGCCATTCTCATTACAATGATCCACATTACCCTCAAAGCCTATAGCTGAACCAATGGATAGAGGAAACAAAGTTCTAAGTAAATCATATATTTCTGAGATACCTCGCAGTGTGCAGGGTAAAGATGTATTAACACTTATAGATGAAAATTAGACATTTAGATATCCATGGTCAGATATGACCTTATGAAGAGTTGGTGCAATGCAAGACTCTGGGAAAGCACAGATTAGCTGAACCCAGTATGAGTCCTCACATATTAAAACAACATCTAATATTTAATGAAAGATTGAAAAAAAAAGTAAAGAAATATTTAATATATGAAAGGAGTAAGTGAGTAATGTATAATGCACATTTTAAAGTCCCTGAAAACAAAGTATAATAAGCAGCATAAGACTTTGGGACTGGAAGCATTCTGGTTCAAGTTTGACAAATCAGGGTTTGGTGGCCTGCAGGTAAACAGCAGAGATTGAACATTTTGACCCTGATGCATCTGCTATTAATCGATAAGCTGAAATGTTGTTTGATGTTAAAATGCTTACAAAAAAGTAAGAAACCAGTCAGATTGTCAACAGTATACTGGGAGTGGAAGACAGAGCCCTGGCCTAGCTGTCTATACTGAAAGCCTCAGAGTCAAATTGAGCATCAGATCAGCATCAGATTGTATTTCATTGCCAGGAGAAAATAAACATTGGCAAGCACCAGATTTCAAATGTGAAAGTATGTATTCACTGTTTCCAGTGGTTGGAAAGTCCCACTGTTGATTGAAAAAAAAACTTGTTTCAGGGCCTTTAAAGCTCACGTCAAATTGGACAATCCTAAAGAAAAGTATTTAAATGTTTACATTTATCTATACTGTACATCAAATTCAATTTCTATTTACAGAAGTATATAGTGTAATGGGGGGAGAGGCAATCACGAGGTCAGAGAATGGTAGTTATATGAAACATTTCATGAATCACTAGTGCAATGAAAAGTGTACCTCATCAGCTCCAGAATAAGAACAAGTGAACGTACCCTGTCCTCTGGATCAGGCTCCGCCCTCATTCTGCACTTACACTGACTAACTCGGTCCGAAGGGGCCATCTTCGTTTAAACTGTCACTTGTCTGTGAAGACCTCAATTCAGCACTTCACAATATAGATGTGCGTGGGTGTGTATTTATGCATGGAACAAAGTGAAATTTGTTGTCTGTCCTTTTTGTTGTTTTTGTTTCTCTCTTCTTTCAAATTCTTTGTCTGTGTCTCAGAAACTGTTACTGATGCTTCAATTTCTTTGCACAATCAACCAAAGGTGAAGAGCAGAGCTGGGTTTTAGCTGGACGTCAAAACATTTTTAAGGGAGTACAGACCATCAGCAGCGAGGTTTCCAAACATGAAGCCCCGCTGTGCAGGTGGCACCAAACACAACTCAGTGTACAAAGCAATAAATTCATAGTAACAGTTCTGGTCATCAACAGTCACGTAACTGTTTTTAATGCATTTGTTCAACAGTCGTGTTTTTTGTGAGAACAAATGTAGAAAACGAACACTTGTGAAGAAAAAAAACTAACTAAATATACTGTATGTATGAAAATATAGTAATAGAGCCCAAGTCAAACCTCTTTGACCACGAGAGGGTGAAGAGAGTTTGTGACGGGGCTGCTCACCAGATGAGAATGATAAAATGAGCTCTGTCTGAAAGACCGATGCTCGACCTCTTCATTTTTCTGTTTTTGTGTGATCCACATGTGCTGTTGTTTCTCTCTCGCTCCCCTTCTCTGTCTCTCTCTCTCCCTCTCTCTCTCTCTCTCTCCCTCTCTAGGTTTTTACTTTAACTAATCCATTCAGTAGCTGGAGTCCCATCTCCCTTTTGTTCCCTCCTGTACAGCCCTGTCTTTATTGTCACTATATTCATCGACGTTGAGGAGGAAAACTAACCAAACGATTTTTCATTTTCAAAAATGACAAATGTGCAACCTTAAGTAGTTTAAGAGTTTCCTGTTTTTGTGCCTCTGAAGTTCCAGTGTGATTCTATGGCTTCTGTTGCTGTGTAAATTGAGAGGTTTGTTGATGTCAAAATGAAATACTCTATATCCATTTTTGATAAAAAAAAAAAAAAAACAACAACAAAAAAAAAAACAACCAAAAACATTTGTGTCTGAGTGTTTGTACAGTCCACCATAACATTCAACCATTTCAAACTATGCAGCCATCATTGCCCACACACTTCACATGTGTTGTCATATCGATTGGCACGGATGTTAAACAAGACATCCACTAGAGGGCAGTGCAGAGGCAAGAGTTAGCGGAAACTGCTCGATGTTATTATTATAATTGTAATTATAATAAGACAGAGGTATAAACGGCTGTTTACCGACTGACATGCATTCATTTTATATAAGCTTATATAAACAGGTGAAATGGAGCAGTACCACTGGGAATCATGGGAGGGCAGTGTAGCCAATAATTCTAGTGATGATGATCCTTTGACTTGAGGACACAAGTTGAAAAAAAACTGCAGGTGTCTATAGGTCACTGTATCATCTGGGTGTAGAGAAAATCATTCACTTAAAAAAAAGAATTTAAAATTTTTTAAAAAAAACTTTTTACCAACATTTCTTCTGTTGTCCGAAACGCTCACCTCTGTACTGCCCCCTTGTGGTCGTGTAACTTGAAAACCAAACCAAAGCAAAACATTTATTTTTAATTTTGTTTGTGTAAATAAAAGGCAGCATAAAGACATTTAACTTCTAGAAGATAAAACAAGTAAAGACAATTGTTTCCACATTCAGGGCCAATGTTGAACCTGTGGCCTTGATTTAATATGAAACAAATCTCTGTTGCTTCTTGTGTTGGGTTGTTTTGTCATCATAAATTCTCACATATAATTTCCAACATACAGCGTGTAGGATCATTACATTGCCGGGTTTACAACACAATGAGTCTCAGCTGCTCCACCTACACCACAGGAAGTGTGCTGTTAATGGCTGCCCTTCTTCCCTGTCGGTGAAATCAATGAGGTCAGTCTGGTTGGACCTATCGAGTGTTCTAACCTCTTAATGGAGATGAGAGGGAGGAGGAGCACTTACTGAGCTATTTGGAGGTGTTACTTCGATTGTAAGAGCCGACCCCTACCGCCAACAACAAAGCTCAGACGTACAGTTCTCGAAGAGGATTGTGGGAGGAGACACAACCAAACAGTTCCTGGACCTGCTTTATATATTTGAATAACGATAATTTAACAACTCAAATCACAATCATAATTCTAAACTCTGAACCTCTCTCCAAACCAAGTCTTAATCCTTAAAAACCCTTTACAATTCAACAATGTCCTCTCAATAGTGGTATTGAAGCTCATAACTACTGACATGTGCACACCCACTAACGTCTGCAATGGAACGTCAGGAATGGACATAAAATAATTAGTGACATTTACATTGGATGTCTCTTTTCTTTCTTCTACCTGAACCATGGCGTCTCTTTTGAAAGTCAGTCTTTCTGAAGTTTGGTCCCAACTGTGTCCTCTCTTCTTGCATCTCTGACGTCAAACTTCGCTAAAGGAGCTCTGAAAACCCCAAGGTGACACAGAGATCATTGTCTGACTGATGCAACGTCTCAGGTGAAAAAAAATTCTGCGTGCATCCTGTCTTCTGTGTGTTTGTCCATCTGTGTGCGTGTGTGCATGTTATTGGCAAAACTAGCCCAGCACCAGCTCATTGCTTTAGTTAATTTGACAGGCTCAATAAATGTGTCACCAGCCGCCCCTGAATGATATTTTCTCTCAGCCAACGAGCCAGAACCGTCATCCTATGTTGGTGCAAGTGAGGGCGGTGACCCATAACCCTTTGTGACCATCAATCCAGCAACTATACCAAATTTACCTCAGCTTCTCTCCACCCAAGACGAAAAAACTATCATGTTCTGATGCACGTCTGTTTAATGACAGACGTCATCCGGCAGCTTTTTCAAACTTCTCCCCGACCTTTAACGTTTTCATTTGCATCACACATATAAATACAGCATGTGGGCGTGTGTCTGACAGCATGGATGCTAAATTGAGAGAATGCGTGCGCATATGTTCAGCATCTTCAATGGCTGTTCACGTGTGGGTGGGGGGCAGGTGCTGCTCCCGCCTCCTGGGAGTTGGGGGTGGGGGTGGGGGTAAGGGTGTGAGGGGAGTGGAAGTGGATGCCAAAATCAGTCTTTAATGACTCGGGGGCTGTGCTCATGTTGTGCTTGGGCCCCTGAGATCCTCTGTGGCTCATAAATAAGCTCCTGATTTGCACAATGTGCCTCCAGGAACCTCTGAGCTGGTCGCAGGATGATGAGAATCTATGACATTAGAGAGGATATTGATTTGAGGCTGAGAACCATGAAGATTACTTTGGGTTTTAATGAATTGTGCACCCCCCCGCAAAAGCTTTGTTGCTGCATTAATCTGCCACTTTTCAAAAGCAAGATAGTTTAAAACTTTCTCTTTAATAGTCAACAGAGAAGCAGCTTTGTTGTCAGGTTACTTGGTGCAGCTTCCTCTGGAATCACATACATGCACACGTGAGCTGTCCATGGTGCTCAATGAAGGATCACTGCGTCACAGGACAACGGGCGTGTTTGCTGAGCTATACACAGATATGTCCAACACAGATAGCCAGTATGGTTCTCCACACGTTTAAAAAAGACACCCTACGTTCTATATGTCACACATCTACACAAATCCTGAGTAACACCCCTCTCACCCCCTCCCAGAACACAGTCTGGATCAGTGCTGATTGGCTCGGAGACCAGAGGCAGCGTCCTCCTCCTGCACGCACCAGGAAGCATGATTGGTTGCACATGCCAGCCTTTAGCACTTTCAGCACAGCTGGTGTATATTTAGCTGCCCACACCCCACACCTCCTCATCCACCCCCCTCTCTCCCTTCACCTTCCCTCCACCCCTCATACGCAACCGCCACCACGTCAGGAAGTGCGTCATTGGCTCGTCAAGGGGGGAGCCTATGGGGTGAGGCGCTCTAAAATTAGGAAGTCAGGAACTCTCCTTTATCAGATCCCCATTGAGATATCTCACTCACACGCACACAAAGAAAATATAGAAACGGTATGATCCAAGGGTATATTCATACATAATGCATGTCTGAACATTCAGTGACAGACACAATGTTCTTACTTTATCACGTCTCCTCTTTTTCCCCCCTCAGTGCCCCAGATATTTCAGACGGAAATATTCCAAAAGCAAAAGACTGAAAAAGACATTTCAAAAATAGTTTTCATTCAAGGAGGATGAATTACAAAGTCAGACTCAGCTTAAAATAAACTGCCAGGACGCAGCAGGCTCTGTCGCAGGTTCTTGCATTATTCAGAGTGAAGCATGCATTCATGTAGGAACACCTGGGGGAAGTCTGTTTTGGTGCATGTCAGGCTTTCAAATTAAATGGTTGAAACTCTGCATTATTGTGAAGTTTTCTACTGATATGATCATGATCATTTCCTGGTTCAATTTAGGATCTAACAAAAAACACTGTTGCTTCCTTATTCTCTTCTGTGCTGATGAGGATAGAGAAATGTTTGTAGTACAAAATGATGAATAGAGAATAGAGAATTTTAACCTGGAGAGCAAAGAGGGGGACACTAAAGGACAAACCCCTTAAATGTGTGTTTGTGTGCGTGGATGTGGACATGTATAGTTGTGTGCCAGTAGCTCTTCATTCTGCTTCTTAATGCGCTATCACCAGATGGGGGCTTGCAGTAGATGTGTGTGTGTGTGTCTTGTTAGTGGTGGTGGTGGTGTTGGGGGGGTTTCCCTAAACCTGAGCCTCCTTTTGTCCTCCTGCCTGATGGCTTCACAGTGGGGTGACACACACACTTCAAATCTCATTAAAAAGTGAGATATGGGGGGAGGGCTTTCATGTCTAATGGAACTGGAGGGCGGGAGAGGGGGGGGGTATAATAACTTGATGCAGTCAGCGTTGTGTTATAATATGAGCACAATTTGTAATTGTTGCTTTCCAAGATGGACACACTCTCCACAGAGGTGCACTAGGCAATCGTACAGACACACACTTGCTTTGGAACGTTATTGATTTCATGCTGTGGCCAATACTTGTCCATGTGATTTCATTAGTCACAGGGATTTGACACATCTGATAGAGAGGTCTCAGAGCGGAGCGATAACTCAAGAACGACACTATCTGCGTCTGCCCCTTTGTTCTGCTTTTACAGAGACACGCATACACAAGATCCGGCTGTGATGAATGAACACACTACAGCCGCGTTGGATAACGACAGCCCTGATAAAAAACACAATTCTAATCTTAAAATCAGGCCTTTTATCCCCTCATGTTAAACCATTTGCTGTAATCACTGGTTTGAATGTCACAACACCAGGCGCCTTTTCACATCCTGCAATTTACCCATTAGAGTTAAAGACTGCTTTGCAATTGCAGGCAATTACCTCCCATCAGCAGCAGTAACCAATAACATACACTTGGGGGAAAAAAATCCAAACAGTCCTTAATTTCACCCGTTGTCATTGACTTGCAGCAGCCATTTTTAATGAGAACTTAACAGCATCATTTGCATTCATCTAATGGATTTTGTATTGTGTCGCTGCAGTGATAAAATATTGATGTGTGTGCCTTTAAGTGGCGAGCCGGGGAGGGCAGACACCTCGGGACGAGTGTGTGGGAGAGGAGGGACAGACAATAAACAAACAACAAATGACATTTGCTTTGGAAAGACGATGGAAAAATGGTCGGCTTGACGTTTCAACGGAGAGCAACAGACCAGTCCCCTGTGTTTGTTTTTTTATCATTACTGGTACAAGGACTGGTTACATGTTTGAGTGTTATGTGGAGAGTACTGGAAAAATGTGCTCATTCAAATCTAAACTTGTGAATACTCCTCAGCTGAAGAAAAAATAATTTTAAAAAATTAATGATTATTCTCTAATGTATAAAACAGTACGCCTCAACAATATATTACTGACAGTAAGACACAAGTATTCTGCATCATTTGAGCCTGACATTCTGTTGTAAACACCATATTCTGGACCTCCTGGGCTGTGGATTGACACAACATCAATATTACAGCTGGATTGGCTTCCTGTCAGGCTGTAGAAAGCAAAGTGAAGGCTGTGGAGAGGATACAAATGAAAGGGATAAGATCATGTCATGATCTTTCTTTCATCATATCAGGCTCCTTTGTTATCTGCTGCCTCTCCCTCCCCTGTGCTCCTCCTCGCTCTGTCACTGCTGCATGGTGACTCAGACACTGCAGAGACGCCACAACTGAATGATATATGGGATGAGTCACACGCCAGTCGGACACTGTCCATCTCTGAAAAGTTTTTTTTTCCCCTGCATGCACGATTACACACACTGTACCTCAAACTCCAGCAGATTTGGCTTCGGATCTGCAGACAGTGATCTGCCACGATCGATGTATCAAACACTTATTTTCAGACTTCACTCTGCACTCACGCTCCGGACTAAACAAACCAGCCGATTCTAATGGTGTTCCCTTCACACCGCCCTGGGCGCTGACACACAGGAAATGTGAATACACAGTCAACCTGTCAATCCACTGCTCCACAGAGGGCGAAGATTTCTGTTCATCCCCTCGGCCGCTCTGTCCATCTGTCAGTCTCTGTGCCTGCTGCTCAGACCAGAGTCTGCTGCTGAACTTGAAGGTCTAACACCCCCTCACCACACACACACACACACGCAACACAACTTTGTGCAGCTATCAGTCTAAGTACTTGCACTGACTAACAGTCATTGTGGACAAGCATCCCAAACTTCGATTTGACTCGACTCTGACCCTTAGTATCCACCGTGTGTCATCAGTTATTGTCATTCACTGTGCCGTCATTCACTGTGCCATCATTCCCGTGCGCTGCCTTGCTTGCTGCACGTCAGTCATTATGTGTGATAAACACACAGGGGGCTCAGTCACGTCACCTTCTTGTGTTAACCATCAAACCCCTTTAAAGAGCAGGGTGACTGTCCAAAACATGCTGTGCTCAAAATGGTGGTGACAAAGATACAAGTATATGAACATACACCCTATACACACACAGAGTAAGCAACAGCTCAACAAGCAACCTCTCCAAAGGTTCTGATCCCAGCACTGACTGAATCAACGTGTTGTGCTCTGGCTCCAGTGCCACCATGCTGGATTGGGCCTCTATCAGAAACTGTTTGCATGTGTTGAGCTCCTGCATGCGTGGAAACAACAAGAGGCTCGATCAAATGCTTCGAGTGAGGAGTCGACCACAAGTTTCCAGATGAAAAACAACATGTGGAGCTAGAAAGACCGAGGCGCTCTCACCTGAACTCTGCTGGCTCCTCTCCACACCCGGCTAGCTGCTGGAGGCTAACCACCTGTGGCTAATAGCGTAGCACACCCCAGCCTACCTGAACCTGAGCACAAAATGGCTGCGTTGCATTATGGGTAGTGTAGGCATTAACCTCTGTGGATGAAGGAGGACGGCTTTGAACTGAAAATACCTTCTGTTCTGTTTGTTCACAATGTCCAAGCAAGAAAAAAAGCGACTCTGTAAAAGTCAGTAAAGTTCCTCTCAGACACACTGATTATATTTTGTGAAGAATGCCAGAGCCCCAATAAAATAAGCATAAATTTCAAAGAAAGTGAGCGATTGTGTAGAGTTTTATACATCATTTACATCATTTCCTGCTTCCTGCTCTGAAATCAGCACAATCTACTGCTGCATTCTGAAAGATGATCAACAATTGGTATGACGCAGTTCACCAGCTGGAGTGATGAGAATTTAATTTGTATTTTTACACTTCCGGATGTAAAACTGATTAAAGAACATTTAGCAGTGAGACAAAAAAAAAATTCAATTAAAGATTTACAAGCAGCTTTAAATCAAATAAGAGAACATTATTCCTTCCTCTTCAGTAAAGGTTCACAGTGGTAATTGTGTCCTGTTTTTCTCTCTGTGTGTGTGTGTGTGTATACAATGTGTGACCTTGTGTGTGGTCTATGGATCAATGTGCATCTACATGTATTATTTGTCTACCTTCTTTTTTCTCCGTGTTTCTTTTGTTCACATTTCTAAAACTGAGATGAGTTGCTATGGAGACAGGGATACTTGTGTAGAAGTGGCAAAAAAGAGAGAAATGTGGTTGTCAGGAGAGACTCCAGGGCCATGAGGTGGAGGCTGAAAGAATGAGTGAGTGTGTATTCGTTCCGTGTGTAGAGTCAAGGCTCACGTATTTTCTGCACACAGCACATTCATACTTCTTTCCCCCAACTAAAACCACAATTTCACAAATAAGATAAAGACTGAATCGATTTTTTTGCAGAATAAGAAAACACAAAGCCTTGATTCAACTCATATTTGTGCTGATACATCTTTGTTCAGGGTGGGATCCTCACGTGTTGACAGGGGTCAAGCGACTCTGCAGTGGTACGAACTCCATCACTTCATAATCACGTTACACTGGTACTCCATTGCTTCCACGCGCTGACGGTAATCTTGTTAAAGTCTCAGTGATTGCAGTCGCAGTGACAGAGAGACGAGTGACGACGAGGCGGCTGCTGTCACAGAGCCGAGCCCTGCCCACGTCTTACAGGAGGTTGTGAACGTGCCCCAACCATTTTGTGGGGTAACCATAGAGCCCCGGTTACTGGTCTGTAGCATTAAAAAAAGCCTGCACGTTCACAAACAGGCTCTTTCTTTGGCTACAGGTAATCAATACACATTCGCTGTGTTCTCCATTGAAAGTAAAGATGGCTCCCCCCACCCCCCAGCACCAAGGACTTGTGCCTGAGAAGCTATGCTGCTCTCTAGTGGGCATTTGCTGACACTTCACAGAACCCATTTTGTGGACTCTTAACTACAGTAATTTCCTGGCAGTGATTCCACAGCAGCTCCACGTTTAGGAGCTCAGTGTGACAGGTAGTTTAATTAAGGTAAAGGTCCGCCCGCAGCTACCGACCCCCTGGCCTGCCAGCCTGAGCCGAGGTAACCAGCAGTCGTTTGTCAGGCGCAGGATCGACTGACATATTATTTATGAGTCATTTATATGGATGCCCTGCAGCCACACAGCCAGCAACGGGCGGCTGACAGTAAGGCAGTGTTAATACTTGGTGGGAATAATTAGCGGTGATCATCATGAGACCGTGACACGACTCAGCTCAGGCCCAGTGAAGTCCTCTGAGAGGAGAAAAGAGGCATGTCTTTTCTTTCTTTTTTTTTACATCATAACATGATGATGGCGAGGGAGAGATTTCAAGGAATTCCCTTTGGCAAAAAAACAGATGTCTCTGTGGGTCGGTGCTCTTACAAAGCACTAACAATTTAACGGTTTTCAAAGAAAGATGTCAAAAGATTTTAATCTATCTATCTATCTATCTATCTATCTATCTATCTATCTATCTATCTATCTGTCTGTCTTTCTGTCTAGCACGCATGCATATATATAATCTAAATGACACAGCTCTTTCCACCTCCAAATGAAATCTGCTTCAGACTGACAGAATGATAAAACACTTGTAAGTCTCTAATAACTGTGTCCCCATCTGAGGGGCCTCAGGGGGACCAATTTGAGTGGGACACAGCACATGGTGCCCTGTGCTGAATTATCACCCCCACCGCTGCCGCCGCCACAGCAGCGGGGATAAGAGGGAGGCGGATTAGGGTTCAGTTGTCGTGGCAACTTGAGATGCCATCTGTCAGGAGTGTGCTGATCCATGTCGTGTCGCTGAGACATTTTTCTAATTCAAACATTTCCTCGCTGCCAGAAGGACTCTCCTGTTAAAATGGAAGAACTTGTGGTGGGATGTGTTGGACCAGAAGGCTTTGGGTTCTGATATGACTCAGTACTGTGGCTGTGTGATCATCTGCACAGGGTCTGAACTGATCTGGGGCCTTAAAGGGCCCAATGTTTGCCAATATAATTTCCAAAAAACTGCATTCTCTCTGGGCTTTTGTCCCCCCTGGCCTCCCCCTGGGTCTGACCCTGTTAGAAAAATACCACCATGTTTATCCTTTCATTGATAAATGAACCAGTGCAGCAGTGTTCTCTGTGTTCATCTTTGTAATCCAGAGTAAACCAGATGCTGAGGGAAAAGTCTGGACACAATGTGTTTCACCGTGTGTTTCATATTGAAAAACTTTGACAATCGTAAGACAATATCTGTCTCCTCTTGTTTTCATTAGGCACACGCGCACACATTCATATTCACTACAGGTCAGCAGTTGATTGCTAACCAGAGCAAATGAGCGCAGGGGCGGTGAGCAGGTTCACTTACGGAGGAAGAAGGGAGGGTCTGATTGACGTTCTGACATGAGGGACTCGGCCCCTGGGAGATTGCTCCAAATGAACCACCAGCTCCACCTGGCACTGCTACACACACACCCACCCTCACCCACACACACACTGTGTTAATATTAATTACACAGTTTGGTAAAATATTTCACATGATCAGTGGGCCCTCAAAGTGTGTGGACTAGCTGGAAATAATATTCTATTACTCTCCATCACAGAATGTTTTATAAAGCTTTGTCTGACTTTAAATAATGTCACCTGTTTACAAACAGCAGTCACTGGGGGGGGGGGAGGTGTTGGGTTCTTCTAGCGAAGATTTCTGAAAATCACACAAGCAAAACATTGAAAAATGGACTATGAAAACTAAAAATAATAAGATTGAATATAATACACACATAAACTATAAACCAAAATATAATATATTACTGGGCGCAATACTGAGCAATAGAATGACAGTAAAAATATATATATATTTGATGTAATCTTTCTCAACATGGAAACAAGCAGAAGAGACACCAAGTTAAGTTTCATTTGTTTGCCGGTTTAATTTTGAAAAGCACGAGACAGACGGTGTCCGGGCCCAGGCGCGTGTGTCGGAATGTCTCGGCGGGGCTCGTGTTGCAGCGAGTCGACGCCTCTGTCTCCCACAGGCGGGTCCACAGTGTCTGACCTGAGCACAACCATCAACATCTGGGTCTGTGGGACGTCCACGTGTGCGCGAGGAGACGAACGCGAGCGAGAAGGAGCTGCGAGCAGAGTCTGATGAGAAGAGAGAGAAAGTTCTGCAGCGTTCAGTGAGTTCACTTCACACTTTGTGTTGATGTCGGGAGTGAGGATGAGGAGGATGAATGTGAAGCTATATACTTGTCATCACTGGTAGAAGAGGCACCGTGTGTACAAGCGTGCATGAGTAAGTTTCAGCAAAGTATCGAAAGTAAAAGTACCCCTAATACATATTGAGACTGTTGGTTTTTATCGCTCATCAGTGCATGCGTGAGCAGGATTATCATGCTATAATGTACACCAGTGGGCGCTAATAAATATACACTCATCAGGATCATATAGATATGAAATAAATTAAATATACAAAAATTAAAATATCGTTCTCTTCAATGTAGAGGAGTGTAAGAAGGCTATAAAGAGTCAAAACTAGCAACACTCAAGCAAAGTATAAGATCAGTAGCAAAAACTATAGTACAGATACATTCCACTACCTCCTTTATATTATTCCACTTTTTCTATAGAAGTGTTTTCATTGTGTCCATGTGTTTGAATGTAGGTCAATGAAGCTTTTCTTTTTAATGTAAAATATTATTATGTGTTATGTTTACAACGTGTTAGTTCAAAGTAAACTGTTCAAAGTCTCCAGTGTATTTCACACAGTATATAGAGTCCAAAGTACGTTTCAACTTCACAACCACACAATTCAAAGCCCTCTGAGGCTTCGTTCGCTTTTCTCGCTCTCTCAGTCCACTGATGTGGAGCTGGACTCCCCTACATGTTCCTTGTGTGTGACCTGTCGCAGCCTGAGTCAGGAGGAACTCAATGGACAGACTGTTCTGAGCTGCTCGCTGTTTATTGACCCTAAGCCCACACTCAAACAATCACTGGAGACTTTCTCTTTTTTAAAACTTGGATTTTATTGTGTCCCGCTGGAGCTGACGTAGCGGGGGCCTCCACTGCTCAGTGTAAACAACAGCAGGTAATAGACCTCGCCATCCTGTGTTGATATGAGGTTTATTTTAGTCTGGAGGGGGCAGAGGGAAAGTCAGAGGGTGAGCGCACCACCGTGGCTGGAACCTGTTCCTCAGCCACGCAGTCGTATCCATTCATGCTCAAAATGTACGTCACCTCCACAGCAGATTATTGACATAAAGCTGATGGACAGAACCACTGCGTCCTGCGGCCTCTCCCAGACAGTGATTTATCCTGAAGGCTGTAAAACGTAAAGTGCTTTACTGTTGTGTAAGGGTTTGCCCGAAGGCCGTCAGATCTTTGGAGCCATTTTCAGTTATTAGGCGACATTTCTTCAAAACTGGCTCCAGACATGGAGATATTCTTTCACATATGAAGCAGCAGCATGAGACTCTCCAGGTTGAACATTCCTCGAACATCCAGGAGAGTGTAGAACAAGCTGGAGGCAGGGTGCTACGTGTTTGTTGAAACCTATGTTGGCTCTTGTCATGCAAAGCTCATTTCCTTCAAGTCGTCTACATGTATGGCTTCTTCTTCATTCTTAAATATTTGAATTCCGCCCGCTTCATGTCCGACCAGTTTTAGAAATATCCACACATCCACAAGTTTTTATACCTGACACACACTTTGGTTCCATTCTCCTGAGACACCACTGTTGGAGCCGTGCAGCCAATCAATCACTGTCATCTCCTGCACATATAGTACATGTTCAGGTATTCAAGGCCTCGCTGCTCTGGCCCTTCACTTTGCTCCCATCTTTCATGTCGGCTGCTGTGTAATTTTTACCTGTTTCCACCACAGAGCTGTTGAGGGTGTTCGCTTTTACTGCGAGAACATAATTAAAGGTTGGGAAAGACAACCAAAGCACATTTTACTTAGGAAACATGCAACGTCAACGATGTCTATGCATGCGTGTTTGTGTCTGTGCGCCGCAGCGTGTGTTTACATACATGGAGCCTCAGCCCTGCAGGAATATAAAGACTGCTTGTGTCTGGGAGGTAGGCCACTGGGTGACCTTTGCATTCCCTTCCCAGCAGAGCCATCCTGTAGCAGGGGTGTGAATGTAGCACCTGGATGTTTTGTTGGAGACAGGGGCTCTCATGGCCCGATGGTCAACCTGTAAACCAGCCTCAGACTTTGCAGGACGCCCCTTCATGTGCGTCATCTCTGGCCCATGACGTTTTTTTTTTTTTTTTTACAAAAGAGCCTTTTGACTTCACCCAGGAAGAAATGTCGCACACTCACATGGATCAAGCTGAGCCCTGATTTCACTGACATACATATCTGTGCCCCGCTTCCTCCGCAGCAGGGAATGCACCAGTATACATGACCTCATGTTGGCGTCCTAGAAGCTTTAAAATCCGTTGCTGTGCTCACCTCCATTGTTGCAACCACTGGGATGTTCTGGGTCTGAAAGCTCCATCACTCTTGTTCACCTTGATAGTGAAACACTGGACTCAGTCTTCGCTGCACATTACTCAGCAGACCCAGAGAACCAGCGCTGTTGTCTTGATTCCAGATGATTAGCAGCGAGGGTTACGGGCCGTCAGACCGTGGTTCTGCGTGGGGCTGAGCTTTATGACGGAGGCTGCACTGGGAACAGATGAGGCATTAGGCAGCAGCAGGAGAGTCAGGGCATCAGCCGTACGTCTTATTGCGTCTCTTTCATTAGCCAGCGTGGTTATTGTGTGTCTTCACCCCAGACAGCGGCTGTTATTATCCACAGAAGCTCTCCGGTTTTCAAGATCTGTCTTAAAACAGCAGAGACGTGCTCATGCCTTACGACTCTCAGCCACACTGCCTGAGAGGAGATATCGCACCCATGTAAGGAAGGAGTGGAACAAATTGCAGAAATTCAGCAGGAAGTAAAGAATCTGAAAAACACGATGCTCAAGTGAAACGGTGATGTTTGGATTTGCTGAATGGACGCTTGCATGAAACTCTTGACAGCCTGTGGAACGAGGATTGACCGTTCAACTCTGAACTTTCAACATTTGGACCCGAGTTAATCGCCCTCTTTATGACCTCACAGTGTAAACATAGCTTCTCTCTAAACCTGAGAAGATAACACGTCTTTCCTTTTGTTCCAGTAGCGGCCAAGGAGCTGAAACATGGACATTGAAGCAGCAGTGGTGGACACCAGCCCAGCCAGTCCTCTGAGCCCGAGGCACCAGACCGGCCTGGGGATGAACTGTCTTCTCAGCCCAAAGTACAGACACTCTGGGCCGGGTCTCACCAGCCCTCAGGAGTACAGCCAGTGGCTTCCTTACCGCCATGACGCCAGTTTACTGCCCATGAAAGAAGACCTGGCCTTCTGGCTCAACACCTTAATGGGTGAGTCAGTTTATCACTGGTTCCAGTGAAACCGTTTGTTTCCATTTAAAACAGAGAATCTGAATTAATGACTTAATTTGTTAATTGAATTATATTAAAAGCGACTGGTGTAAGAGCTGTATGCGCTTTACACACAGAAACACCTTCACAGGCCCATTATCCCAGATCCTTGAAGCAATAGACAAATGTGACTGGGAGCCCAGGGAAAGGGATGTTCTCTCCCACTTTACTGCTTTGTGATGGGAAACATAAAAGGTGTGCACATGCCACAGCCTGTCGGTGGGTGTCTGGAAGGTAAACCACCACACCGCCAGTTTCTGAATGATGGAAAGCAGAACTACACTGAGTGTGGTTTGTTTGGAAGCAGAACCACTATAGGTTCCAGTTTGTGTTTGGAGTTAAAACCTCATTATCTGTTGCTGCTCAACGCTCCACAGCTTCTCTTGGAGTTATGTTTTTGTTCTTGTTCTCTTTGTTGTCGATGTTTGAAGTTTGAGGATCTACAAATTAAAAGAGACATCTCAGGGGAAGAGTGTGCAGCATTCCTCATAATAATCTTGCTTTCAATGCAACAGAATCATATATATATATATATATATATACTAATTTCATATTACAGGGTTTTAGTGGAATGTTTGGTCATAAAAATTATGAAATCTGCTCAAATATTGTTTTTAGATTTGATTTATTGTGGTCTTAAAAAAATGTGTTGAAACGTGCAGGAAGCTGGGAGGTAAGTTTAAGTCCACTTGTGTGATGCTGATATTTATTCTAAATTTTAAGAAAAACCTGCTTATGTTGAGGAACAGAGTCGTGTGTACATTCAGAGTGCGTGTGTGTCCTCAGGTGTGGCGCTCACGGCAGACAGTCTGATGGAGAGCTTAGATAACGGTGTTGTCCTCTGTCAGATGGCACAGCTGCTCCAGGAGAAGATGATCCACAGCAACAGTGGCAAGGTGCTGCAACCAGAGAACCACACAGAAACCACGCACACACACACACACACACACACACACACACACGCACACACACACACACACCCTTGGCTGATGAAGAAGCTGATTTACTGGAACATTTTTCCGGCTCTTCTTTTTTTTTGGTGCTGCCATTAGTCGTCTGTACCTGTAGGTCTTGTTTTGACAAGATCCGACTTAAGATGGAGAAAGAGGTCTCAATCCCTGGATTTCTTATTGAAACACTCCTGTAATAACCAACATTAATCCATGACCCTGTGTGTGTGTGTGGTCAAAACTATTACAGCCCTTTGTCAGGAGAGTGATCCACTGGCGAGTGGATGCAACCTCAGGATCGTTTTTCGCCCGGGACAACACAGCCAACTTCCTTTACTGGTGTCGAAAGATTGGCGTTGATGAGGCGTACCTGTTTGAGTCAGAGGATCTGGGTGAGTTAAGACGGGAGGTGGCTCTGAACGTTACAGATTGAAGGAGTTGATTTAATAAACTCAAAACACTGCTCTCAAACAAATTTTAAAAAACAGTGCAAATGAATGAATTAACTGATGAGGTTCACATGTGTTTTAAATCTCCTTTCACCTTTTCTACGTGTGATGCTCGTTGTCCCCCGAGGGGAAAACGCGCCGTCGACATGCTAACAACATGGTTGTGTGTCGTTAAGCAGGCTCTATACTCTCCTCTCACCGGGGCATGTCTATGCATGGCTGCAGATGCGTGAGAATGATAATGTGCAGGTTAATCCACGGCAACAATGAGCCCAGCCTGCAGGCACACTAACCTGCAGGGAGAGTAGACTTTGACAGGCGTCAGTCTGCTGATGCAGATGCAGGGAGGATGTTGTTTTTTTTCCTCCTCTCTTGTCACGGTAGCAAAAATATAATATTCTATTCTGTCAGAAATATTTTTGATTGAGATGCACCACATGTAGTTGTGTATTTTCCACAGGCTTTATTCTCCTTGGCCAAATTGAGCTAAAAAAAAAGTGAGCACCCTTTCAGAAATGTATAAATTCTGGACTGGAAGCTTTTTTTTTTTTCCTGCCCTCATCCCCTCAGCTGCACAACCAGGGCCCACAGGAATTCCTCTTCAACCTCAAAGATAGAGATCCCCAAGAGAAACCTCCTGAAATGTGCCTCCGCTTCCGCCTGCTGAGGTTTATCTCTGGAAACATCTCTCTGTTCAGATGAGTCAATTCTTATTTCTGCCCCTCTTTCTGACCCCCTTTGTCTGTGCTTCCTGCCCGTGCTGTGTGAAGTCCTCCACAAGCAGCCTCGCGAGGTGTGTCTGTGTCTGATGGAGCTGGGCCGGATCGCAGCCAGGTGAGTGGGAAACCAAGAAACACACAACACATCGCTGGTGCAGCTCCTCCACAGTAACACTGGAACCACACTGAGAGGAAAACCAGCGCAGTTTTGGTGGCACAACAGTCATGATGCAAAAGACGCGCTGACATGTTGTAATACAGAAGTATGAGCTTTGTGATTTCTCTGCGATTTGCCCTCAGTGTAATTCTGTAAATCCTCTCAGGTACGGAGTGGAGCCTCCGGGTCTGGTGAAGTTGGAGAGGGAGATAGAGAGGGAGGAGCGGGGCTGCTTATCTCCATCATCCCCTCTACCCCTGTCCTTTTTTCCTTCTACATTATTGTTTTCAACATCACAGTCATCCAAGGCCCCGGCCCCCTCTCCTCCTCCTCCTCCTCCTCCTCCTTCACCTCCTCCACCTCCACCTGCGCCCCTCACTCCAGCCACGGCCTGTGTGTCTGAACCACTCTCTTCTGATCTTCCATCAACAAACCCGGGGCCTACGTGTGCCTCCCCGCCTCCGTCCTGCACCTCAGCCTCTCACCCTTGTACAACCACAGCCTCAACACAAACCCCTTTGTTCTCCTCACCCCGCTCCGCTGACGCACCTGCCTCCACGCCGCTGTCAGCGCCCTCGCCAGGACAGACCCCGGCATCTGCGGCCAAAGCCACAGTTAGGGACCACACCCCAACAGCGACGGCCCCCATCAGCCCCGCGCCTGTAGCCCGGACGCCTCGGCCCTCTGGCAAATCCACGTGCAGGAGGAGCGCAGGCACCAACAACATCTTGGACGATATTGTGCGTATTCACCTGTTCGAGCTCACATACTGTATGATAAAGGTGCTTTCTCTAACCCTAACCTGATTATCTTTCAGGTGAGGAACATCATTGAGAATCCGCCCTGCAGCTGTCCCACCAGGTTCCTGGTGGAGAAGCAACCGAAAGGCTGCTACCGCATCGGGGATAAAATTCTGTATATACGCGTAAGTCTGCTTACACAGATCCTGCCTGCTCGAGATCACGTTTATATCAGAGCTTCTCTTTCATCCTTGAAAGTAGGCACACAGTGTTACTGCAAAAAAAAAAAAATGTCCAGAACCAGTTTCCTTCCCTACCCTCCACCAGTTTAAAAGCCAAAACCACCAGGAAGCACACGTGAGAAAAGTTAGAACAACACAAAACTACTTGGATAGATAGAATAGAAAAGATAAATACAAATATTTGTATATTAAACTACGCAACTTCATAGTGTGGAATTCTTACTTCTTACCTTGACATTTTTTTTTTTTTTTTTTTTTTTTTTTAGAAAACTTTAAATCTAATGAAGACGAATCGTTGACTCTTCGTCGGCCCCATAATAACATGCGAGGTGCTCAGGTGATTCATTATCAGTTGAGTCAGCGGCAAGTGCTTTGTGCCAGAGCCACTGCTTTGAGATCACTCAGGATGGAGGCGCCTTTCAGCTTCAGCGAGTCGTGCTCCACCTGTATGCGTCTGTACAAAGGCTCGAGGAATGGCCTTCTGGGAGGCTGGGTTGCTTGGCAACCAATGGTCAGGACAAGACCGGGCTGACAATAATGCGCACACGAACCTTCAGCAAAGAGTTCAAACCTGAAGGAAACACAAACACGTCTCTTTCAGGAGGATTTTGCAGAGATATGGCTGCGGTGTGCAGTTTAAATGGCAGCTCACTCGGGAGTTCAAGTCCTTGAGGGGAGGGTTTACTTTACTGCTGGAAGAATACAGCTATACAAGAATAACAGCTTCAGTGTGTTGTATATCTAAGCAATGAAATAAAGCCATAACCGAATATGCAGTGAAATAAAAATATAAATATTGGGCAAACCACATGAATTCAAGCTAAAATCTGATGTCACAGTTTCCTGTCTCCTTCATCCAACACTCAGGTTTGTCCCAGTCTTGGCGACTAACTGGTCCCTGCTCGAAACCCATTGAATGCTTTGTCAATCCCATTGACCCCACGCTCTCTAAACCGGCGATCAATGCTGTCGGTGTCAGTTTGCGTCTACGTCTCCACTTGCTGACGGTCAAAATATTTCGCGAACATCTGTTTCTCTGCAGCAGAGCTGTCAATAACACGGCAGCACGTGTTGGCGCACCACACCAACCGAGACAATGAAACATGCCCTAGTCGAGGCAGGCTAACTTTTACATTTGTCTGTCTGGCCTCCTGTTTCCTGCAGGGATTTACAAACACTGAATTTCCAGTAAACTCTGGTTGTCAGTTTTCTCGCATTTCTAGTAGTTTATTCTCCTTTCCTCCAAACCCCCGACCAGCAAACACGCCTCGGCTGGGTGAATCTGGCGCCGCAGCCCGTCAACACGACTCCATCCATTACCTTGGAGCTCACAGCTGCCTACGTGTGCGCGCAGGGAAACAAGCCATGAACTTCAATTACCATACACCGCGATAACCTCGGTGCCGCTCCTGGGAGAGTGAGCTATTCAATGTGCACAGACCTTTTTAAAGAGCAGATACTATTGATTACCGAGACAGAGTCATTAGCGAGGGGTTTAATCAGACAGCTTGTTAATGAGCGGCAGAGCATGACCGCCCCCTCCGCACATGTAAACTTTCTCCCCCACCTCTCTATTCCCTAGGGAGACTATTCAATCACGGCCGCCCCGGAGCGCTCTGCCATTCTTTGGTGTTAAAAAAGAGGACGGCTTTCTCTTTCTTCTCTGCACCCAATTAGGCTCTCCTTCAGCTTTGTAGCAGGGACACTGTCTGACTGTGTCTGTGAGAGGGAACAGACATGCAAACACTGTGCAATATCATGCAGCATTTCTTTGTTCAGCGTGCCATCTACATACACACTTAAAATACGAAATTGAAAAAAAAAAAAAAGGTTTAAAAAAAATACTTCTGAGCAAAAGTCAGGGAAGTGAGGGCGAGGTTTTTGTTTTTACTCACCTTCATTCTGCATAAAACCTCTGCCTCATCCTCCCCTCTCAAGTGCCCTTGAGCGCTGACTCTCTACAGGCTGAAGGGTGTTTTGGGGGAATAAACTAAGATGCTCCTAATATTTGTGTAGTTATGTTTTGTGTTACATTTATTTTCATTTTTGGTGTAAACACAAAAAGTTAAATGTGAAGGTCATTGCATTTTGAAATTGACCAAAATAAAGAAAATACCTAAAAATCTGGATCAGGATTGGATGATGAAAAGAAAATCAGCTGGACATCCCGAGACAGTTTGGTCAAGGTGATGTCTCGGGTGTACAAAAACAATCATTACTCCACACACAGTAAAAGCTTCTTACTGTATATCCACAAAGGACTGACTGTTGCCCGGAACATCAGAAGAAGCGTGTGTGGCTAAAGCCTGCCTCCTACCGGCAGGCATCTAAACACCTCCTCCTCCCTGAGCACACTCATGCATCTTTCAACAGGAAAGGAGAGAAGGAATCAATGGAGCTGCCACTGAGGACACAGGGGAGTCCAGACTGGGGGTTTATGGGTTGCAGACGTAGCACACTTTGAAGGCAGCGTACAAGGGGGGTGTTTAAACATAAATAAAAGAGTCTGCCTGAGGAGGAGCGACCAGGCTACAACAAATGAGACGTGTAAAGAAAAAATGTAAACCAAGTGATGCATAGCAAAGTTACATGAATGATAAAGAAAGACGGAAAGAATAAAGCTTTACGTTTGAGTCTTTCTGATCAGTGATTCCTGGTTAGCTTCTTCTTTATAAACTGGGCGGGTTTGCAGCCAGAGGGGCGCCCCCCTCCACGTGTGACAGCAGAGGGCTTCATTCAGGGTGTCAGACTTGACCCCTGTCAACCTCTACATTTTAATCTGCAGGACGACAGCTGAGACGCAGCACGTCTGGAGTTCTCTCCAAAGGTGCCTGAGCTCGCAGTGATTTTTGTTGGCACCCCCTCACAAGAAGGGGCAGATCGGCTTGTATTATCACATCCTTAATGGCTCTGTAATGAAGGGTTTATTGGTGATAAGGCAAGGGGGGGTGAGCCGCTGCTGACAGGACTATGGATGGCTTTGAGAAACCTCCTGGGAATGTTAATGTCCGCTGGGAGTTGAGGGGTCTGCGCTCAACTCATCTCAATTTCTCCTTCCCTCTCCAGGCTTGATATTGTGGCAGCGGTTGCCATGGCAGCAGTTGGTGTTCTGCTGTAAGGACGGCTGTCTGAGGAGGATGTGTTGATTCGGATAAAACTGACAGGCTCCTATTAAAAGACAGGCGTTCTGTGCCAATGTGAAATTTCAATTTCAATGCGAAACAGTGATCATTGTGTCGCAGGTCTACGTGGGCGCGCGCCGTTGTGCGTCACTGCAATGGGGCGTGCGCGCGTTTGTGTGTCCTTATGTGGATTAAGCCTGCGTGTGTGCTCAGCTGGTGCCATGAGGTGTTGTTTCATTTGGTTTAATGAGATTTTGACAAAGCAATCTGAGAGATCACCTCATAGCCACCGGATGCAGGAGGAGCCTGTAAATAGTACCCTAGAGTGTGTGTGTGTGTGTGTATGTGTAATTCTGAATTCATAAACATCCTGGCAATAACCTAAATGTATGCATACTTCATTACCCAGCAGCCCCCGCTCACTGTGGGCTCGTGTGTCACCCCTACAGATGCTGAACGAGCGCCATGTGATGGTGCGTGTGGGAGGCGGCTGGGAGACCTTTCTGGGTTACCTGCAGAAACACGACCCCTGCAGAGGGGGACTGGCCGGCAGGTCCGAGGTCGGGGTGTGTCGGTCCAAAGTCAAGCAGCCCAGTTTGAACATCTCACCCGACAGCTACATGGTGGTCGGCGCCCATTACCGCAGCAAGAAGTAGACTCTGAAGATGTGGGGAGAACTGGATCAGGACAAAGGGCGGAATCAGGAATTATCCATATGCAAAAAACAATAGTCAGTTTGAATGAAATTAAAATTAAAACAAAGATAAGTCTCCAGTTTCTTCACTGTGAACGATCGCTGCTTTTCTTTCATATGTATGGTCACAAGGTTCAAATCTTTGTTTTTGGGAATAAGTAATAAAAGAATGTGAACACATTAGTGACAAATGTTCCAATTTTTCAGTGAACAAACAATGAAATAATAATCATTACAATTAATAAGAAGAGCAAATGTTACCTGCAGACAGTTGAGTATCATCGCTTGAACACCGTTGTAGAAGGTTTTTTTTTTCAATTTTGCATTTGGTGCAGTGACTTGTGTAGAAAGTAACTTTACAGCAATTTCTCTATGTAGCTTGAATTTGAGTAGTATGAATGGTAACACACACACACACACACACACACACACACACATAGAGCAATGTATCACCTCAGCCTCAAATGATAAAAGCATCAAGCATCAGGTCCTCCCTCTAGATGGCACCATGTCCTCAGTGACAGAGAGCCAGGCCTCTTCTCCCGTCGCACCTCTGGAGGAGGTGTCCACCTCTCAGCTTCTTTTTCAGTTTAAAATCCTGAGACACAACGACGTGGTAACAGTAACACAAACATGCTGCCAGAGAAAAAAAACGACAAACATGCAAAACACTGAATGTCACCACACATTAGTAATTACATATTTTATTTCAGTAAAATAAATTAATTAAAAATGGACACATGTTTTTAATATATTGAAAGAAACTAGCTGTAATGAGATCATGCAAGACCTTAATGTCTTTTTAGTCCCCGCGTAACACCTGCAGTGGATTGAACCGGTAGAAATGACAAAATAAAAATAGAAAATAAAAGCTGTGCTACTGAAACAAAGAACCACTCCGAACGGTGGCGTTTTCGCACAGAAACTTCCAAAGTCCTCAGGAAATACAGGAAGTTGTGACTTGAGAGGGATTTTACAACTTTTTTTTTTTGTTTACTGGGTGATGCTGTTAAAGCTGTCCAATCCAATCCAGGACAAAATTGTTTTTTTTTAAACTACAAACCTTTTTATGTGCTTGCAATGTTACAATTTGAGATACAGGGGTGTAAATATGTGCTTCACTTATTTTTTTTTTTTTTTTGCTCTGAATACTTTCGGAGGAATTCCTGCACATGTGCAGTGGTGGCACATTAATACTGGAAAAGTCAGATTTACACTCTCATCCACACACACGTATGCTCATACTCACACAAACACAAAGAAAACTTGTAGATTCGTGTGCAGTTGTGCTTCAGTCCTAACGACACATTATACTTGCACCATATACATAATACATTACAATTTACTGCTCACAGTAACGTAACTGTCAGTTTGTGAACTCAAAACTTTAGAAAAACAAAACACCAAACAGCGTTGCATTCTGTGAGTCGCTGGATGTCAGAAAAATACGCCGACTCCGTTTGTCGGTGTAGTCACCATAGATATAAAGAATATTTATATTTATGGCATGTCCTCATTTCTGGCATAAATATTTTCACAATAACAGCCTGCACCCACTGACCCTAAACACACAACATGGTTTAAACCCAAACACTTGGTAAAAGACACAATAGGGTGCTTACTACATGCTCTGGTCACCTGTAGCGCCCATGAGTGGCCTCGGACACAAACTGGATAATATCGAACTCCACCTGCTCGGACCCCAGGTCCATGGACGTTTGTGAGACCCAGCAAAGTGCAAAGATTCAACAAGACACTGGAGATACAGTTTGCAGTCATGCCTCAGTTGATGCTCTTGACTTCAGGATAGTGGTGGCCTCACGAGGAGGCAGATGGTGACGGTGAGAGGACTAAACATCACACAGTGTCGTCAATACAGAGTAGAACACCTTATTCTTGATTAGCGGAGCTGATAGGATACCTCAGCGCTCGTCTCCACTAAGTGATAAATGGGGAAATAATCAGATTGGCGTCCCAGAACGTCACCAGGACAAATTGTTTTTCCATTTCCATCAACTCCACTCTGTTCATCAGATGCTGGTCCACACCAGGCATCATGCTATGATGCTTCTGGAAGTTCAGTGCACAAAACTGATGAGGCTCAAAAGATGTGTAACAGTCCATCAGTTAATAACAAATTAGATTTAGTTCCAAAACATGTATCTGAATCTGGACTCTGATTTTATTTCTGTCGGTCATTTTCCTCATGTGAACGCATCACAGCTAAAAACACAAGATGAGTATGTGGCATGTATTTGGATGTCTCTGCAGTCAAGAGCCGTTCTAAGTCTCTATTTGTGCTTTTTTTTCCTCCCCAACAGCAGATTCGGGTGCATTGTGGATCGGACAATTTAATTCCAAAAGTTATAGAAAAATTGAATAACCTCATATTCCTATCACATACTACATAATATACTGTGTATTCTACGACTGTGTAAGTTAGAACACCATCAATATGTATTTCACTGATCAAGAGACACAGGATGTTTCCACAGATCAATCAAACTAGATGGGTTGTCTTTTTTTAGCTTCACAGTATGTACACACTGTACTGTGTGTTTTACTAAATCATTTGTTTTTTTTTTATTTTTAAATGCGTTTTCAAATCAAATGACTGAATCTGAAGACTGAGATGTTCTCGCATCCAGCAGATGATTCAGGTAACTGTCACGTCATCGCGCTCTGTGATTGGTTTGCTTGTGCTGATACGTGTCGTTGTCCGCTGATTGTGCCACCTCACCCACAGGTAAACAAAACATTTGTTCTGACATGAATCGTCTCCCAGATTCCGTTTGTTTTTCTTGTTCCGATTTCAGTCAGGATGCTATCACCCTTTCAACCAATGTGCCAAGCTACTGTGTTTCTGGAGAATCCAGATTTGTTTTTGAGCGGGATCTCCTTGCTTAACTTTGATTCCGGAATATAACACAGCTGACCGACATTAGGAGTAAACAGTGGAGCAGTGGAGCCCGTCCTCCACAGTTCAGTTTTCGTGCTTTGCTCTTTCCAGGTTTTGATTCAGCTATCGACAAACAACTGAGTCTCACAGAGCGGCGGCAGCACAGCGGCTTCAAGTCACAGCTCAGCAGCTTGCTGACACTTCATGCTCTTGTCTACTCCTTTCCTTATAAAACACTTTCCTGCTGAATCCATGATGGATTTATTTTTCTCTCCTGTCACTCTCTGTGTCCAGACGTCCTCACCTCTACACAAACAGAAAATATTTCTTATTCAAAATCTACTTTACACAAAGAATGATCAGGATCTACGCAGAGATGCATTTGTACACATAGATTCTTTTAAAAAATTGTCAAATGATTTTTTTTTTCTTTTTCGATGCAAATTTCCTTGTCCTGTGTTTAGACCTCGCTGCGCGAAGCCTCCTCGTCTCTGCTCTACCCCCGCCGCCCCCCACCCCCCCCCCCCCCCCCAACCCTAACCCTAACCCCCCCCGGGGCTCACGATTGATATTCTTAAAGTGTGATTCACGACAGAGAAGCGATGGGCAGTCAACACCTGATTCTTTTTTTTTTTTTTTCTCAGAATGAACAATAACACAGCACACGTCACCTGACTGAAAGAGGAATGCTGACGGGATGCCTGATATTTGTGTGTTTGTTCTCTCGTGATTCACCAAGAGTAACTGAGCATGTGTTGACAAGCTGGTGTGTGTGTGTGTGTGTGTGTGTGTGTGTGTGTGGCTATATGCATTTAAGAGAGCACCATTTTAAGACAAATTCTCTTCAGAGAAAACAGTCACCTTTAGGTCAGCAGAAAGTCAGCAGGTCAAAAATCGGAACCAAAAAATGTCTTGTTTGGGCTGTGAGAGCCGTGTCTCAGTCATATGTTAGGTTGGTGCTGCTCTTCCGGTCCTGCAGGTCCGTCACATGTTTTGGAGACTACGTGTGTGAAGTTTGTCATTACTTTGCTCCTTCTGTCACAACTCAGGCACGCACTGAAAACACTGAAGGGGGGGGGCGGGCATGGCGATGGTGAGGGAGGTGTGACATGGTGATCAGACAGAAACTGTTTGAGTTTGAGTTGTACATCAAAGTTGGTAGGGAGTGGGGTTGTTCTGTGTTCAGTGGGTCAACCGCCTCGCAACGTCTCAGTCCTGTCACACGGTTCCGTTCTCCTGCCTGGGCTTGTGGGTCGTTGAGCGAGTGGGCGTGCTCAGGGACGGGGCCAGGGTGCAGAGGAAGCCGGCCAGCAACGTGAGCCCGAGCCCCCCCCAGGCACAGAACATGGACCAGCCATAGCCATGGCTAATGTCCTCAGGGAGGCCGTACATGTAGCGGGGGTAGCGGGACAACTCGAAGTTGATTCCTGCTACACACGTGCACAAGGAGATGATGCAGCACGTCCCTGCGTGAACAGAAGAGACAAGCGGTGATTGCAAATGGTTCCAGTTCGATTCGTCAACGCTTACATGGAGAGGAGTCACGTTACAGCACAGCATTGATCTACCGTCTCATGCTAACCCAAAGATGCTCTCAGCCGCCGCCACACCAACATGGATATTGAATGTAATTGGATTTTGTCTGCATGCCTGTGTGTGGATGTGAACATATGTGCTCTCACACTACCTCCCATGAGAAAGAGTAGCCCAGCTACATATTGCATGAGGTCATGCTGCTGGCAGCACCCCAGCACTCCGATGATCCAGCCAAAAAGAATGATGGACACAGCCATGCCCACGAAGCCGGCCGTCATCCTTCGTAGATCTGCAAACAGAGCGGACCGCGTCAGTGAGCTTTAGCACACATGTGTGTGTTACACGTTAAACAAAATGTAGACTTCTCCTTCGCTCTATCACAAAAAATGTTTCAGATGAGGAAGATTGAAAATAAACACACTGCACCTAAGAAGTGAAAAACAACAAATCTAACAATGGGGAATATTAGAGGATAATTTACAACTAAGAATGAATCAATATCATTAATAAGCTTTAAGGATCAAACTGTAATAAATGATTGTTATCTATTGTTCTTACTGTGATCAAGTGAACATGTGCCTATACATCACTGAAACACCATTTTGCTAATTAAGGTGATTTATTGTGTTTTAATGATGATTGTCTCTCCTGATTATGCTGGTCTGTGATTATCATTCAACGATGCTTTCATTATACTGGCAGTACAGTGTAGTACTACGACATGGTCGCAGAAGAGAAAAGTATAAATTGGAGAATTAATAGAATAAGAATGTAGTGTTCTAGTATAAGGTGTTCAAAGCCACATCAGAGCTGAATCACAACGCTGGATTTCAAACTGCAGAAAATCCCAGACACATCCGCGCTGAACATGAAAGAAAACCCCCAGAAGCAGGAAGATAAAAGTTCCCGTACATCAAACTGAAAATCATTACACAAGCAATCCAAGGTCAAACATATCAAGTCAGACACTCTGGCCCGCCCAAGTGTCTGAGTGAGAGCTTTCAAAGATGATAGGAATCGGTCCGTCCTAATGTCTTCAGATGAGACTAAAGACAATACTCCCTAATAGTGATGACCTGATAACCTCTGGTAAAGGGTCTAGACATGGAGGAGAAAGGCTTATATTATCAATGATGGTCAGGAGTGAGGGGCAGCTGTGCCTTTAGCCTGATGACGACAATCTTTCTAACATTCCAAAATGTGACAGGTAAGCAGTGTAAGGATATAAGGGCACCTATGCAGGGCCAGGCTGATAGCACAGAGTAATAACAAAATCTGTTTCAGTAAAACCGAGACAAAAATCTACGCCTTTTACACCGAGAATGGTGGGTATACTCTGAGTTTATGAACGTGGGTAGCGATTTTGCCGTTCTGTTTATATTCTTCCCGGTGAGTCATGTTCAACGTCACAAACATGCGGTAAAAGCAACTCACATTAGAAGAGAGCACCATGGAGACCAGCGCCAATCATCCAGTGGTTACACCTTTATATATTTTATTTCAGTCTTTCAAACTCAGTGGAGACTCAGTGATTTTCTCAAACTGATAAAGATGGGCTTTGTTCACTCCCAAAATGTAACAAACAGCAACTACATGAATGACCGTAAAATAGGTGCAGCATCACTGTCTAGACTACCAAAATAAAGAAGGAGACAAATACATTCACCTGAACCTGACCATGTTTCAATCACAGCTGACTGCAGCCTAACATTGTCGATTCGCATTGCAGTCACAAGTCTGGCGTTAATGAGATACTTGAAAGATTAAATAAAAATGCGATTGGACTCAAAATCGTGCCTTGGGGTACACCAAATTTCACAAATGATTAAAACCTCTGAATTAATATGGAGGAATTCAAATGGATACTTGGATATAATGAGATGAAAGATCGTTGCTCTTCTGTTCTCTGCTATATATTATTTTCTATATTCTGTTAGTTCAATAAAAATAAAAGCTGAAAAATAAATGAGCATAGAAGGAGCCAACAGTAACTAACTAACAGTTTAAGAAACTCCATGAAGACAGACAAACACTTCCAGACTTACGGAGTGCGTGCCACTCGTCCTGTCGTATGGTCTTTGTGATGTTGACTGGTAAATTTCGTGGCAGAATGGACGAAGAGTAGTGGTATTTGACTGCGGTACATCTTTGAATTATTCCTGGAAAAGTGAAAAGCGATGGAGACAATTACAACCAGAGCTCAAATACGAATACAAGCAGAGAGAGGTAATCAGGTAAGAATCTCATTCTGAACCTTCTACCCACACATGGGATTATAATAAATCTACACATTTAGATTTACTGTATACCCTCACCGAGATTTAATAAATTCAGATGGCCTCATTAACCTCATGTTCCCTGTCACTCCTACATTGTTATTAAAGAGGGATTAGGAAACAATAAGGATTATTTCAGAAGAAGGACATGCACAGAAACTGAAGTGCTCACATTTAAAGTTTTAAATGTACGTATTTATACGGCTGTCAGAGCTGTGTTTAAACTGTATATATTCAAATATTTAGTATGTCACATATCACTATAGAACTCACTAAAGAACAGATGCACCATCATATCTAGCTGGACTTAAATTTGATATAAAAATTGTGCATGGCACAACATGTTCATTTAAAAACAATTGGTTGCTAATGGCAATCTGACAACATTTCAAACCCAAAGAACTAGTCGGGATTATTTTCTAAATAGAGCAGCTGGAGGTTTGGCATTTAAATGTGAGAGACGCCTGAAATGATTAAATAATAGATCACCAGAATAGCTGCCTTTTAGCTTTTGCTCATTAACTTATTGATTAGCAGGCTTATCATAGAGTATCGATTATATCAGATATTTTGGGAGGATTACAGCTCATTGTTGTAATGATTGATAAATAATAATGATCATATTGTCATCACTGTCATCAGAGAATCGGTTTAATGCAGGAGCTGCTGCTGTCATATAAATCCTGATCCTGGATGAGGAGCCTGAACACAGGTTTGTGAGCTGCATCACTTGGGAGCTGTGTTTGGTGTTTGCCTACAGGTCAAAAAATAAACACAGGAAGTTTCTGGATTTTCAGTGGGTTTAAACCATAGACTGGAAATTAAGATGGACATCGAGTTTCCACTTCCTCCCGCTGCCCAGCAATTGAGCCAAAATATACTGGAATCAAACGCTCATTTGGAGCCAAAGTCTGCAAATTGGTGATCAAAGGATGAGGCCAGGTCAAGTCGACGCATTAGTTTGACCAATCACAAGCCAGCCACAGCTGTCAGTGATGTTCCAGCCCATTGTTGTAGCATCACATAACCAGTTAACATTCAACTCACCATGCAATTGATGAAGCAGTAGAACATACATCAATACAATGAGAAAGATCTTAAATGGCAGAAACCATCTTTTGCTTTTAAGTTTGGACCATGTCCCATCACTGGACATGGAGGAGGCAGGATCTATGGCCCATACTACAGCCAGCCACCAGGTGGTTATCGAAAATGGTTTGGCTTGAATTAAGGATTGTCATAATGTTGCCCAGCTTTATTCACACTCTGAGTTTCAAACAGGACAGTTTTTTAGGCCACCTAAAATCATTGGGTCTGAAAACGTATTTTAACTGAGTCAATTCTAATCCATGCTGAACGACCCAGAGGTGCAGAAGCCAGAATTAACAGACACGTTTAATAGAAGTTAAATAGACTGTAGCTGTGTGAGCAGAATGTGATCTGAGCAGTCAGTGTGTGGGTGGGTGGACAGATGATCATAAACAGATGTACATTAATATCCATTATAACAGCACTACAACAAAAACAATTAGCATACCTCTGTGAGGCTTGGAATAATATTTCCAGCTTTCCAATGCAGTGTGTCTTCAGGTCCAGTCAAACCTCATTATTAATCGACACATACGGAGACAACAAGCTTCATGACGGAGGCACGAGCTGGAGTCATTTGAGGTTACTCCACAAAGACTGAGGGACACAGCCGACTACACAGTGTGTTCTCTGGATGTATATAAACATCATCTGTACATCGCTGCCATGCGAACAGAAGTGGCTTTAATAACACGAGATCTCACGTTATTAACTTTGTATTTTACGGTACAATAAATAAATAGGTGGGTCTGTATATGTTTTTGTCTGCATTTGCTTTTCCTTGATTCCCAGAGGAAAAAAAATAATGGATTTAAAATGAAAAGCAATCAGACACATAAAGGACAGTGATATTTAAGTGTGTGCATTTTGGTGCAGATGCAAATTCAATTCAGGATCCGGGGAATTCACATGCAGTTTGATAAAGGCACTGTTTGTTTCAGAGATGTGTTATTATTTCTATATTAAGTGATGCAGGCCCAGACAAACATGCTGACAGATATCACTTTAAATACTGTGTCAGTAAGCATATGTGCGAAGCCTCTGACAGCTCCAATCACTCATGCCATGTCTCCTCTTTGTGTCTGGACCTGGTTGAGGAGCAGGTACGAGTGAGGCCTGACATGCAGCTTGTTGTTGCCGTGCGTTGTGTTGTCAGTGATTCAGCCTGAACTAAAATCCCCCAGTGTGGCGTTAACCTTCACCAGATGTTGTTCAATCTTCTGAAGATGGAACTAAAAAAAAACAAAGATGGAGAAAAGCCAGCCTGACCCTGATCTCATGCAGCCAGAGAGGGACTCATCAGCACATGACACATGAGTTTAAGAATAAATGCTCCTCATCCTAACATGAATATTTAAAGCACATACAGTGATGTGAGAGTGGAGCCTGGGCCTGTGTCTGTAGGTGTGAGCTCATCGCAGAGCATCACGGCCTGCAGGCTCCACACTGCCCCTGTTTACCTTTGTATATGAGGTCCTCGGTCTCCAGGTCGAATCCCTCCCGGTGACACTTCCTCCACAGCCCGGAGATGGTGGAGTTGAACTGCCGGCTGCAGTGGGACTCCATGGCGGACGCTGCGGCCACAAAGTGCCGCTTGCCCCTGGTGATGACCGGGCCGCCGGCAGCGGCAGCAGCATCTGGGCCGCTGCCTCTCCTCTCCAGGCTCTTTGGAGGCATCTGGAGCGGCAGGTTGTGGTTCGAGATGTAGATGTAGCCCGGGTCGTTGCGCTTGTTCGCATAGTTCTTGCACCTCTCCCGGTGCCTCCGCGCGTCCGTCTCGTACCAGTAATCGGTGCAGATCGCCATGGCGAGCAGCCCCAGCGCGCAGAAAGCCAAGAAGAGCCCCGTGCTGGTTAATATTTTCATAGCGGCCATCTTCCCCCCGCTCGATGGAGAGCCCAAAACAGTCGCGAGAAGCTTCCTTCTCCTCCTCCGCGGCCGTGGCGGCGACGGAACCCCGCTCACAGCCTCGCTCAGTCCCGCACTGGGCGCATGACGGTGCGGGGTCGTCCGGACGGGATGCTGCGGTCTATTGTTGTGGTGCCCGGTGGATGCAATGTTGTTCCCACCATCTGTTATGGTACAAGAGGAGGAGGAGGGAGGAGGGAGGAGGGGGGGAGGAGGAGGAGAGGGGATGGATGGAGACCAGCGCTGTGAGGAGGAGTCAGTGATGTAGCCGTTCTCTCTCCTCCAGGATGCTGCGGGATGGGGGAAGCAGACAGGACCGGGCTCCGTGAGGTGGGGAGTGGTCATCTGTGACGCTTGGTCGGTCACATTTAGGGTTTGGTAAACAAACAAACAAACAAAACAAACAAAAAAAACATAAAACAAAACATAGAAGTGAGGGAGGAGGTGGGGTGGGGGGATTCGATCATGTACCAATCCTTTAAGTTAATGTTTGATTATTTTCCTCCCTAGAAACAACCTGGGAGTTCCTGAACGGCAGCAGCAAAAAAATAAAAACAAATGCTTGTTGTCATTTATTTGGACTATTGATTTGTGACTAATCTAATGGCTGTTAAGTATCAACACTTCAATGTGCTCTTTTTGCTAAATGTCAAATATTTACATGTTTGAATAACACGTATAATTTAATTCATAAATGTGATACGGAAGCTCACAACCCTTTAGTCATCGGTCAGGAACCAGCACCAAAACTGAATGGGTTCTTTAGTTGTGTGCTGCTCCGTTGGGCAGTTAAGCAAAAATCTGCTACAACAGACAGACAAATACTGCATATGTATACACAAAACTAGTCAAAACTACAGGTAAAGGGTTTTGATGTCCACAAATAAAACAGTCAAATTCAGCATTTTTGGATAAATAGCAAGTAAAGTTAATGCATCTCCACCTGCTCAGATCAATAACAGGAAGTTATGGGGAGTCCAACCAATCCAAAATCCAGACATACATTCATATTCACATCTATGGGCCATTTAAGAGTCAGCCATCCACTAGAACACTTGTCCAAAACCATGACGGAGAACAAACTCAGCTGAGCATCAGTGAAAGATTTTTCCCTAATGTGTTTCCACTGTTTCCTGCTGAACGTCTCACGACCGTGTGCAGGGTTCTGGTTTGTTGTCTTTTTGTGCCGTGACTAAGGGAAGGCTCCCACAGACAATAGGCATGCTCACAGGCTGATGACTAAGGAAGGCAACCCGCGGCGGAGTCGTTATGGCAACAGAAGCTTGCCAAACAGACTGTGTAGAAAATTGGACAAGATTCACAATCAGTGCCCCCTCCCTTTACTTCCATATGACATTTCGGGCATAGGATCGCTGTAGTAAAAACATGCTAATGGTGGACAGGTTTTTGTGTGGTGAGGTCAAATCAACCCACTGTGCTGCCTCAGCACCTCAACACACAACCAATCAATACCACAGGTACGCTAATCCCTCCAAGATCAATACAGAGCCCGCCTCCCACTTGGTCAAATGACCCTCTGGTATGCATACACAAATACAAACATGTGTTAAATAAAGATAGATATAAATTTATGTTTTATTATTATTCAGGAGTGGAAACGTTCACCAGGAGGTGAGTCACAAATATTTTAAAAACAAATCATAACGTCAGTAAGGCTTTGAGTTTGGAGCTGCTGTATGTCCCATCAGGAGTCCTTTGTTACAGCTATAAGTCAAAACTGGACAATCTCTACAAACAGGAGCACTCAGCAACTTTATCGCAATTATAATTTAAGGTGAGCTTTGTGTGACAGGTGCAGACCGTTCTGTTTGAGGTACTGGTACTGCAAGGAACACTGTACTTTGGTGTAGAGCTGACACTATGGAACAGCCCGTCCTGATTTCTTGGCACTTCTTTCTTGACAAAGATGATGGCATGGTGGTTCTAGCATAGCTCTCCTAAAACAGGTTGCTTGTCTTTTTTTTCTCTTTAATAAATAGGCATCAGCTAAGTTTGAAACTGAGGAAACAGAACAATCTGTTAAAACAATGTAGGGTTCAATTCATAATAAAAGGTCTGTGTAGAAGGTCCAATACCACCTGGTCTGTTGAGCAGGTTCACATGTGTAAAGGTGCAAAAACAACACAACTGTCGACATAAAATAATTTGGTAACAGATATCCACACAAACCCTCTGAATTCCCTTAATATTTACATCTGGCACATTCTGAAGTGTCCAAAAACGTCCTGTCAGCAGATTGAGGCCGTCCACCCAGGCATCCATCAATAAAGTGCTGTTCTTTTGTTGAACATTTTGTTTTAGTGTAACGTTAAGATGATCTCAAAGAGGTCTAGTGTCTCAGACAAAAGGTTTCTAAGCATGAGAGGTACCAGACATGCAGGGTCTGCATCTCTCTAGTGGTGGGATTCAGTCTTTGGTAAGGCCTCTGTGTTCACTCGACAATGGCAGAGAGCAGAGCCATGACCGACACGCCACAGAAAATGAGCAGGATCTGCAGCAGAGTGTGTCTGAAAAACAAGCCAAACAAAACAACATGCTAATGAAGCGGGGGAGACTGCAAGTTGGTTCACATGAGTGTAAAAAATACAGAAAACCAAAAAAAAAAAAATCAGGGCAAGATTAGAAAATGCGGAATATTTCACAATTGGATTTATTTTCGGAATCAATTGTATCAATTAGTAACATTTGTATATATTGATGTGATTATTTTTTCTCAATTAGAAGTACTTTCAGTTCTCAACTTTTTTTTCTCCTCTGTGATTTACGGTACTCTGTTATACTTTAATAAAAGACATTTTGAGCTCTCTCCCTCTTGCCCTGATTCTGCTATTTTATCAGAGACGTTCAGGACTTTAAATTGCAAAAACTTAAAAGAATGCTTGAAGCTCAGAGGGTTAACAACATTAGTGCTGAAAAACATCTGACGTACTTCACACTGGTCTCCTGCAGCAGGTCAGGCACCACATTCACCAGGGCGATGTAGAGGAAACCTCCAGAGGTGAAAGGCAAAATCCAGGTAGTGGCATTTTCTACAATTTAAACGAAAACAACTGAGAATAATTCTGGCAATTTTGAAGTGGTCCTCCGTCATCAATATTGGGATGGATCATATGTTTACTGGTGAGGTCTTACCTGTGCCTTTAGGTGTCTGAGTGCACAGAGCAAAGCAAGCTCCCAGGATCCCGACCAGCGCCGTGGACAGCTGCATGCGAGCAGCACTCCATCGGTCGAACCCGGCCCTCAGCAGAATGGCAAAGTCTCCCACCTGCAGACAAACACTACTCTCAATGACAGCCCGCCCTTCAGGAATAAACTTCCATAGCGCTCTGATTCTCTCTGCATAATTTTAATCATGTCAACAGGAAAAACTGAAAATAAAACTTTGACCTGCTAAGTTCAGATGAAAAAATAGGAAGTGTACAATTCAAGATGTATGTGATCGCACCTCATGGGGGATTTCATGGAGGAGGATGGCGAAGGTGGTGAGAAATCCAACCTGCAACAGAGCTCTCATTAAAACTGCTTCATTATCAAAAGGTTCAAAAAAATTTAAATTTGAAAAGTTTTGAATGTTTATGAAATAACAGGCAGAATTCCTTTGACATGTGTACAGTTAATGAATATTATCATGTTTAATGTAATCCGAAAATGAGGATTTAATCTGACATTGAATTAGGTTGTTTAAAAATATAAACTAGGTGTTACTGAATTAAGCCATTTGGTTGTTGTCATGATTGTCTTGACAATCCCATGTGCTCTTTAATAATAAATAAGGTTTGAAAAAGCTTCAGTATTAAAAACTTAACAATTATTATTCCTTACTGCTTTGGAACATTACATTAGTAATGTGGCAGAATCACATAGTGATAACTGTGCATGAGCATAAACACAACATGCTGGTGAAATATGCGTACGTTTGAGACATCTAGCAAACTTCCTCTCTGGCGCACTGATCCAGAGTTCATGCTGCTCGCCTTATGTCTCTCCAGCTGGACTCTCTCATTCCCACAGCTACAAATACATACAGGAAAGTGCTGAAGCGACGCAAACTCAAGACCCTGCAGTTTGAAGTCAACCTGTTCTGAACAAGCCCAGAACACAATACGACAGGACACGGACAAACAGACTGACAAAGTTTGTTGGTGTGAGTTAATGAAAGCTCTGAGTGGCCCTGTTCAAAGACAAGAGGGAATTCTGCGGGAGCGGGTCGACACTCAAGAGTCTGTATGCGCTCTGCCAAACACTGCACTCATGAGGGTGGAATCATATGTCCACATTCCCTTGATTTATTTTCAGCCTTTGCTTTCATTAATAATTACAGCGCTCCTCTTCGCTCTGTGCTTAATATTCAGTCTTTTGTAGTGTCACCATTCATTTACATTTTACATTCACAAATATTCATCATGGACACTTTCTTATTCACTCTCCTAACATCCTGTTCAGAGGTAATTATTTTTGGAGTCTCTTTTACTCTATTATGGAGGTGAGGATCTCTCCCCTGTTTGTTGTTTTGGTTCTTTTTGAGCAGGGTTACACAAAAACAATTTAATAGATTCCCATCAAACTCGGTGAAAGGATGGGACACAGTCCAATAACGAACAGATTCATTTGTGTGGATTCTGAAACCACTGACACCTCCATCTTGCTGCTTCTTACCTTTTTGCTGACAAGGAAACTTCCTGCCACTGCCAGTCCATGAGTGAAGTTGTCGATGCAGTTGGCCAGCAGATTCAGGTATCCACTTGTCTGTGAGACGCAAAACATTACCATTCATTATTCACAGCTAAAACTGTGGCGGACTGTGGAATGTGATCATTTATCAGCCTAAACAATGCTGGCTCAGTCTGACAAGTTGCTCATCAATAAAGAGAAGTTACTTTCCTTTTTTGTTGCATGACCCCATTTCAAGAATAAGGCTGTAAATGATCTGTTCCTCTTAAAAAAGAAATCTGAGACACAGAGACACTTTGAGAAAGCAACTGCTGGTGAGTTTCTGCTGAGGTGATATGCACCAGCAGTGCCCCACCTTTCCTTTTGACCCATACGTGTTGGGACAGGCAGCAAAGAGGAGAAAGTAGGCACTTTGCATAATCATGCAGACCACCTGACAATAATTCAGGCTGAGAATCAAAGCTCATGAGCTCAAAATTTTGTCGGCTAACACTGCCCTGTGCTATGTTTTTGTTTGTGCTAAGTCATCTTTGTCAAATACCCTTCTGTTTCCAAAACAGGGAACATATTTTCATTCCAAGAGCTGTGATCAGATTGTCCTGATGTTGTCTGGCTGACCTGAGGCAGTGACCTCTCAGAGAAATGAGAAATCATTATTTCTCTGAAAGTTTCTTATTGATATATCTTATTTTTCAGCATTGATATACTGCATTATTTGTCATACTATATTTAGATTAATGTGTTCAAGTAAATAATGAATTTGATACATCATTAATTCATTCATGCGTTCACAGACTGAACAAGTGTCCTATCCATCCTATTTACATGAAGATCAGTGGAACTCGCTCGTTACTCAATGCCGAGCAACAATGTGCACGTTGAAATGAGCGGGGATTAGTTTGGGGTGTCAGGAGCTGGGTGTTAGTTAGTGTTAAGCTATAAATAAAACAAAACGAGGCCATTTGGAGCAGAGTGAAGAAACATGTGTCTCATTAAATAAACAAGCATATCAACAGTTTGACTCCAGTGGTGTCTCTCTCTGTATTTATTTATCCTGCTTTCTAAATCCTTTTCTGTCATCCTTTGTGAAGTAGGGGATGTTTCGGTTGTCAGCATTACCTTTATTTTCTCTGATCTTTCCTGCAGACTCTGTTGCTTGGAGGATTTCCATGACTCAGCATGGTGCCCATTTCGGAGTGATGCCACTGCTTTTTCACTGAAAACTGATTTAGACTGAGTCTGCAGAGAAAAGGGAAGAAAAACAAGGCTGAAACGAACATTATTTCTCTACGTACACCCTCTTTTTCACATTACAATCACCATCAGCATTTTTAGGAACACATTTTGCATGTTCCTATTAAGCAGTAATCAGTTACCATCAGTAACATGCCATTAACTTGGAGGGACAAATCTCCCCTAAGGAAACTCATTGCCCATATTGACCATTAACACAAGTAAAAACTGACAAAACAATAAACAAACAGGGGCTTTATTGTTTCTCCCACTGTGTCACAGGGTTCAGCCACTAGAAACTGGACAGCTGTTAACAAAAGTTGGGATTATTTCAGAATTTCCACATGTGGAATAATAAGCAGTCATTTGTGCTTCTGCTTTATTTTCCAAACACTTAACATATGAGTCTTAAATTATAACACCACTCAACAACCTTTTATTTTAAATATACAAAAGGAAACAGTTTTGTCTCAGGCGGTTGCCTCCTTTTTCCGAGAACAGGCAACTTCCCCGTTCCCTCATTCAGAAACCACTTAGGTTGCTATTTAAATTTATAGTCACATTAAATGAAGAAAATAGCCGGCTGTGTCCTGGCTGCAGCAGGGACATGTTTACTCTGTGTATGACTGAAGCATGTGGAAGTCATTGAGTGTGATGAATTCCCAGGGCTATCCATCACAGACACTGAAAACATCTTGTTTGGTTTGTTCAAATTTAAATTCAATATAAAACGCTGATTTTATTTTAAGCATCACAACTTTCCACATATGAAAAACACTGAACATATTTAATTGTTGTTGATTGTAATGTTAAGATTATGACATACACACAGTGTGGTTAAGCTCTCTGTGTGTGTCACACCGTCCTGGTCTATTGCGGCCTCTGTCTATAAACTGAGTGCTCAGCTCTCCTGTGGACATTGGAAGGGCTCAAGCAGCTGCTTCACCTGGCACTAAAAATAAACTCTAGTGGAGAAGCTGAGTCGTCATTCAAATCTTCTCCCTCACTCGTGTTCCAAAAAAACCAAAAGGACACCCGCCACCTACCAGAAAACAAAGAAGCCATGCGTTTAAAAACACATGATTCTGATGCTCATTAAATACTAATAGAGAAAAAAAACGTGAACAGATGTTTCCACCTTTGACACATTAGACAGAGATCTAAGGTAAACGACAACATGAGCGAGCTGAGGGAAAGCTACTTCTTTCTCGTCTTAACTGTAATAACAAGCAGGCACAATTCACTAATATGTCGAACTAGCCCTTTAAATTAGAGGCGAATGTGTAACCTATAAGCTGATTGTACAGCCATCTGATGCTTCAGTCTCCATAACACTGACAGCACTGAGAAAAGTATGCAAACCAAACACAGAAGTGGTCTGTATCATGAAAAGCAAAGAAATATTTCAAGTCTTGTTCTGACAGGTCCGTGAGCAGCGATACTTCTGTGGAGAGCAGTGAACACACTCTCCTCAAACACAATATTAAAGCGTGAAAACTTACAGGAGTGTTAGAATTGAGGTCCGAGCCTGGAGTGGGATCCTCAGCACTGTCTTGGTCTGGGAACATCTTCTCCAGGAGCAGGAACGCCAACAGACCAACAATTACCCACAAGCCCTGGGTCATGTAGTGGTTGTGTTTGCTACCTGCGGAGCGGCAGAAAACTGAGTGAACTACAGTTTTATACTGACAATGAAAATGTTAGTGCTGAAACTAACACCATTTCTCATAATTAGGACCATGTTAATGATTAACCAATTCTTCTGTTTCACCCTCTTTATACTATATCACATCACAGAAACGCAATCCCTTTACAGAATTATGACTTTATTTAAAGAAATGTAAAGCATGTGCATAGTAACCAGAAAAAAAACCTTAATGGGGGTTTATGGAATTAACATTTCATCCATCTGTGTTTTCTGTGAAAAAGCATATGAGAGGATGGCCAGGGAAGGCAGCAGAAATAGTATAACAGCAAAAATCATTTGTTGTGTACTGCTGAGTGGGAAGGCTGGTTAACAGAAACATCAGATGCTTCAGACACATAGTTGGCGATGGCACTGGTGCATTGGAGACCAACCTGAAGAGCCAGAGAGCGCCCACGCCTCAGGAAGGAGGTGAAGAAAAACATCGCCAAGGAGACCACCAATAGCAAAGCTTAACAGCTGCTTGAGCTTCTGGCATCCAGCTGAGAAAACAAAGGAGCAGTAAATAAACAAGGTGACAGTGTTCAGGGATTACTGCAGCACGAGTGCACTGATTTAATGTGAAGCTTCAATTTGGCTTGAGATCACAGCCACATCTAAGAATTCACAGCTTGACACGTAATGATTAATAGGCTCTTAACAAATTAAACTGGGTTGAAACATAAGGAATAAAGTACATGTAAACTAGGATATTAATAATACACTAGTGTTGGTCACTCAGCCCGCAGACATTTATATTCATTACCAGTTTCCTTCGTAATGCCCAACCTCCGGTTAGGACTGCACTTGAAAGCCAGAGGCCAAAAATAAATCTAAAATGCCACGTTCTTGGGTGGGGCCACTGCAGAGGCCACAGGTTGACTTAGCAGCAGAGCCCTGGTGGCTGAAGATCAGGAGGCGAGAAGATCAATGAAAGTATTTTAGAATTCAGAAGCTACAGGAGACATACTATTACTATGACTGTTCTTCTAGTTCTGTCAGTAAGAGGTCATCTGTAGAGTGGGAGAGCAGCAGGTAGGAACACATGTCCTTCAAATTAAATAAAATATAAATGAATTGGTTAAAATCTGAAATGTTTTACATTTTCTCCTCTGTGTTTGGACTGACAGCCATTTTACTCAACAACAACTATTGGGGGGACTGGAATTGTGTTCACAAAATATATGGAACACTGCTAAAAGGGCATCTAACAGTAAAGTTGAGATTTAGAAGGATAAGCTTTCTGGGCAGTGTGCCTTCTTTCTCATTCCCACATTAGGAAAAGTCATGCTTCATTCAGAGAACAGTCACTTTCATGAAGTCAAAACTATAAATGTGCCGTTTTGTAAAGTTGAACCTTATCTAACATTGGGAACCATGACAACGGTGCTGCTGCCTCTATATCTGGCTGACAGGGACCCGGCAGCTCTATTGTAGAGTCTCCAGGGTTTGTTTTCTCTTGTTCACAGGGAGTGGACAGCTGGGGAGTCAGTGAACAGAGTCAGTGAAGAGCTGGAGTTTTTATATACAGCTGTGAGGAGGGACAGGGTTGTGGACGCCAGAGCAGACTATGAAACAGCACTGATGTACATTGTGTTAACGAGGCAAGATTCTTCCTTTTGACTGCAAGTTGAACTCTCCTTGATCCATGTATTATTTCAGAAGTGTAATCAATCCTACTATTGCTCTCACTTGCTCTTTTTAAAAAGCAGCTGGTGACGCATCGAGCATTGTTTGACAAACCTTGGCAGCTCGCTGTGGAGGAGCTGTTGTTGTGTGGGAGTGTAGGTCGGGCTTCACCCCAACAGGCACGCCTCTCTATGCCTCTCATTAAACTGACACCGCTGCCACAGACACAGTCGTGAATGAGCTTCTACATTTCTCTGCGAGTGATAATTTTCTGAGTAACTACAGCCATTGCCTTTAACTTCTGGATTTAGGGACTTTGTCAGGAGACGTGGTTAAAGTCACAATGTCTGCAGTGCACAAAGTGAGAACTGCCTGTCCTCGGGGGGACACGTCTCAGTCACTATTCCATACTTATTCTACAGTTAAAAACATTTCCATGAGAACTGTGGTGGAGGACCAAGGGCTGAGACCAGGTGCCACTAGAAAGAATACAAATGCAAAGTGATGTCCTTGTTTTGAGTGCTGATGCATCGCTCAGAGAGGTTTGGGTTTCAGGACTTTGTTAATATACACATTAGCTTGGTTGCTCTTTTAGATGCTTCCTCATAAGGTGGTTGAATCCATTTGTGTCTCTAGTTATTGATCTGTACCAGCTCCTCATCTGCTCACGTGGGAGTGTTTTTCAAGCACGTCTACATACTGTGCAGGTTACATATGGCCATCTCTTACCTTCGGTTTTGAGGGCTGCTCCGGCCTCGATGGGAATGACAAGCAGGGGGAATATCCCACTGAGGCCTACAGCAACAGAGCCCACCAGGGACAGGAACCAAACATGAGCGTGCTCACTGGCTATGAAGTCTGCTACTGCCTGGAGGCCTGGGAGGTCATCCGTCAAGCTGGGGCCGGGTCCCGCAGCCGTGGCGGTTGCATGAGCCATCGCGGTTTTTGCCATATTCTGTCTGCTTGATGCCCCTCTGGAGGTCAGCATCAGCAGGGTAACAGAGATAAACAGAGCAGCTACAGCCCAGCTGGGCCTCCGACAGTGTCCACCTTCCATCCGTCCCACAGTCCGAAAAGCACTTGCAACCAGTAAAGCTGCAAGAGAAGAAAGCATTCAGACATGGGCCTCTCTTGAACTTTTTTAAAGAACGTATATATGTTTTAAATTGGTTAAGTACTGCAACTCCTGGTCATTTTGAAAAATTCTAGTCACAGTTTAAGTTAATGTTGTAATACATCAAGGATGACAGCAGATGTATACTAATGAATGCATAGAAGTGAGACATTAACTGTATTCAAAGCAGAGATAGTTTTGACTGTGTGTTGGTTTAGTCTCCAGGTTCCCATGGGGCTGGGGCCACTCAGGGTCATTCAGGGTGAATCTGAAGAGCCAGATGCTCAGGTTATTTTCCAGCCAGCTCCAGAGTTAAATATCCAAAAGATAATATCCCAGGAAAACACCCAGACAATGATACATTTAACTTGGGATGGATGCACAAGTATTAAAACAACAATACAAATAATTCAGGATCCAAAATAGGAGCCGTGGAGGAGCAAAAGAAGATGACTTGGAAAGACACTGAGCCTCCAAAGCTTCAGATGTAATGAGAAACATTTTATGGAGTCATATTTAGTTTATTACTTTCAAGCTCATTTGGGACAGGCACTGAAGTCCCAGTGTTTCCTAAAACCTAACATTTCTCCACAAAGTCGGACACTTCTGACATTTTCCGGACCTCTTTCCTGCAGGCCCCCTTTAAAAAATGTCCAGAAAATGTCAGAATGAGCCCATGTGAGAAGCACAAAGTCCAACTCACACACAGCCAGTGGGTGTATCGACGGCCTTTCAGACATCTTGGGATGAAAAAGAGACGCCACACATGTGGAAGACATACAACTACAGCTGTGACTTCCACAGCAGATTGTTAATGTTCCACTCCCTCCTCATAATGTTCAGAATATCTTCCTGTTGTGAACTTGTCTGACCCAAATGTCTCATGCCGCATTTTTCCTACGTGAAAGCCATTCTCTGGAAAAACTCTGGAAAGACCAAACTACTCCCAGTTTAACCTTTAATCTACATTAAATGGAAATATGGAAGCATGTGAGACAATGCCCCGGTGTCTGCTTCTGTTTGGCAGCTGATCTGAAAGTGAATTCCTGGATGGTTGTTTCCAAACTTCAGCAGGGTTGCGTTGCTGTTTTAAAGCCCTGCTCCTCATCTTCCTGTGGCGCTCGGTTAGCAGAACACAGACGCTCCAGGGCTGTGCTATTGAAATCCAGAAACACATCAAACTCCACGGTGAGAACGCGAGCACACAGCCAGCTTCACGAATGCGACATTAACCCCCCCCCCCGGGACGAGCCAACTCTGGGCTCCGTGAACTCAAGTTAGCGGGCTAGCGTTAGCCGCCGTTAGCACGGACACATACGCAGCGACTTGAACCGCGGAGACTGCGCAGCTACAACTAGCATCACTTCCACTAAGTTGGTGCACCCGTTAAACACCGAACCCGCATGCAGCTGCGCCGAGGGGCCCGCTGCTTCCCCGCCTGGAATACCTTGTGAATTCGGCTGTCCTCGCACCGGTGTGTCCCTGCCATCCAGGCTGGCTTGATGGAGGCAGGCGGCGGCGGCGGCGGCGGCGGCGCTGGGCTCCTCCGCACGCTGCAGTTGGCGCTGGGCTCAGGGGAAGCGATCATCCGCCGACTGCAGCGCCCACCGCGGCTTCTGCAAACAGCCACGTCCACAGCAGCACCATCCCGGAGGAAACACCGGGTCAGAGGGAGGAGGTGGAGGAGGAGCAGGGCCGGGATCTGGATCCTCCCCGAGTCACACTTCGGGAAGTTTCCGAAGTTTGTGGTCCGAGGACTCATCAACTCATCTTCAACTGAGCTGTGTATTCCAGTTCCATTTTATTTCATGGCGCCTTGACCCATCTGCATTCAGTCTAGTTTCTATACTTGGTTTCTTTGTAAAACATACTTTTAAATACCCATAGGAATGTATAAAATACAATTCTGCCTTGTGCCCTTTTGGCATAATATTGTATAAATGTATTAACATCAAGCTTGTCATGTATAAATCAACAAGGTGATGGGCTTTAAAAAAATACTTATATAAGATTACAAAGTGATCTATCCCAGATTTAGAATTCAGGCAGAAATACACAGGAACACTAAAAACTGTGTCATGCCATGTATTGTATGATATCTCCTTTATTGATGCAGGTGTGGTTAGAAACCATATCAAGGATTACAGAAAGGTATTCCATGTTGATCTCAAGAATAAAACAGAGTAGGAATAAGTCACACAAATCAAAAATGCCAACCATGCTACAGTTTTGTTTTAGTTTGTTCGGTGGTTTGTTTATGCTTTCCTCTTCAACACACACATATTCATGAGCTGGTCTGTATTTTTCCTAAAGCAATATTTTTCATTTGGTGACCTAGATACTGCAGATTTTTCTAATTGCTGAAATGACGTTTGTCTCCACTGACTAACAGAAACTTTGATACGTTGATACCTGATGCATTGTTTTGATAATTCATTAAAAACTGGTTGTGTTGCCTCAGTTACAGTAATAATACTTCAAGCTCTTTGTCATACCTTCATGTTCTACTTTATTTCTAGTTTATCCAGCATACCTGGAGATAGTGTATCGTCTTTAGTGTATTTTAAAAATATGCACTAAAAGTCATTTTATAGCCTGTACTTTGTAAGGGTCACTTCTATAGGTGGGCCCCTCAGTGGTCAGCCTCTGCTGGTAGCGGAACACCCCTGTTGCTCTGTAACCTCTCCTAATAAACTGCCTGACCACCAGGTGGAGTATGGGACAGGAGTTTACTGCGTGATTTGCAGTGTGACATTTGCCCTGACAACCGCCCAAAACATTTATCTTAGTGTTTCACCAATGCAAATTGCATTTCATCCCCTGTCAGAGCATTATCTGCACTTCAGGCTGTGGTTAGAGCACATGTGCAGTCGACAACTCAGACGTCTTCAGAACTTCTGCTCCACTCTCCCTTTGATTATACTTTGTCCCTGGCAAAGGAACACTGAGATGTTACAGAAATTAAATCATATGGGTCTAAATTCTCAGGTACAAGTATCTCCATAATAAGGAATAACCTCAAATTATCTTAAATGTTGAAGAATGATGGTGTCCAGCTCTAACTCATTGCTGACCAGAGCAATCAGTGGCGTTGGTTTTTTTATGTTGAAACAATAAACGATAATATACTCAAAGTATAAATTAACGTCTTGAAGTTCTCAGATGCTTTAAAATAGACGGCCTGACTTGGACAGACATTCTTAGTAGAAGGAAATGTGATGATAACTACCAAAAAAAACATGATTAACATCAGTAATGAGTCATTTTGTCTGTGTTGAGCAACACACAAAAGAGGAACTTGTGGATGTTTGCTAGGACAGACGCACATACAGCCCTTACAGCCTTATAAGGGTGTTTATGACTAAATGGACATGTTTGTGTAGTTTGGGATCAAAGATATTCCAATAAAGTTCCATTCAGATGTTATTTAACAGATTAAATCGTGTCAGGTGTGTTTGTGTGTGTGTGCCTTGTGATTCACCTTTGTGTCATTATACCCACAGCCCAGTCTGATACTTGAATCTTGTGGAGTCCAGAGAAAATGAGGAATCAGGAAAAAGAAGTGAGAGGCCTGGATATCCCCTCGCATGCATGTCGAGCCACTGTTCCATGTCATTGTGAAACACACGATGACCACTGAAACCTCTGGTGACGATCAATCAGGAAACATGGGCCCTCTCTGTGGACCGTCCACCCACCTCCATTTATGAAACAGGAAAAAAGACTTTTGGATGAAACCTATCATCCATTTAAAAATGTATATATATATTATATTATATACTGTACAGTTACACTGAATGATTTGCGTCGCACATTGCTGCTTGCAGTTAATAGCCGATGCTGTTTGAGCCCTACAACAGAGTCTGGACACATCATCAGAAATATGTGCAACTCTATTGTAAAAGTGTAAAATTAAACACAAAGCAAGGTAACTTGAAGTAGCTTGAATTATTATGCTATCTTATCTAAATAAGGTCAAGCTCACTTTGTTTCTTAACCTTTTCAGTCATGAAACAAACAAGCAGATGAATTTATTGTCGTTTGTTTCAGTGTTTTCAGATTTAGGTGAAAGGTATCTAGTGTTAGAAATGCCTCATAAAATAATCCTCTAGGTATTCAACTATTCAATTCAATGTCTCTAAATTCTAGACAGTATTCTTTGATCAAATCAACAGAAAATTAAAAAAAAAAGCTCTCTCTCTCACACATAATGGTGAGACCCTTTCACAGACTGTGTGGATGGAAAACATTATCTTCTTGGTGGATGCTATAAAGAGGAGGCATCTACCCACTTTTATTATTTAGTTATTTAGAGATAAGCAAATACATGTTACTATTGAATTAATGGGGCTGTGGAGGTCCTGCAGTGTTGACTCAATAAGGTCACATTCATAAATATAAGCAGAATAGTTCAGTCAAACTCAGTCGAACTATTCTGAATGAACTCAGCCGTAGCAGGGGCCTAAGTTTGATTCATACTTCGAGAAACTTGCTTTGCAGGAAGAGTTTTTGTCACCTTCTTGTTTTAATAAGGAAGGAGAAGAAGAATAAGAAGAAGGAGGAGAAGGAGAAGAAGAAGCCTCATGGTACCAAACTAAATTGGTAAATTTAAGGAAGTTTTTAGTTCCCCTGCTAATTCAGAGATATATAGAAAGCCTGAGTTTTTGAACCACCTTTGGCAATTTGCCTCCAGTCGTCCAGCAACTCTGTCGTGGAGACTTACTGATCACCGCTGCGCTGAGAGCGACGGTAAGACTTTAGCAACCTTGTTCTCTGACTGAGGCTGTGGGCGTTTCCTGACTTTCCTCACATGAGTACACAGATATGTCACAGAGTTAAGGTTTGCAAAGCTGATTTACTGTGTGTGACGATTCGTTTGTTAGAGAGAAAGACAGACATAGACACAGATAGCAAGACAGACAGACAGACAGACAGACAGACATATAGATAGATAGATAGATAGATAGATGACGACCAACAGACAGATATACTGATAGATAGATGGACAGACGAACAGACAGACAGACAGACAGACAGACAGATAGATAGATAGATAGATAGATAGATAGATATGCTGCCATTGTTCTTTGTATTCATGCAGCAGAAAAGAACAATGCAGCTAGTCTGGGGGTTCTTTTCTTCTTTTCTTTTTCTTCTCAAACCCTAATTTCTTTTCTTTTTTTCAACCGGATTACTCAACCCTCAGAGAAGAAATGGTGAGCGAAGACGATTACGAAATGTGAATAGAGCCACAGGAGTTGCAGAGTGTGGACATCAACCTGCAGTCATTCTGGTCAAACTGATATTCTGCAGAGGAGGAGTGCAACACTTCCTGTTGCGACGTACCCTGTATCCTGTTTTCCACAGTCAGTGGCCATGCGTGTCATTCCCCTCTGCTCGTGACCCTGTGCCGTGACTCCCCTCACACTGTTCTGCGTGTTAAACATCAGATGAATGTCTCACGTTCTGGTGAGAAACAACGTGGCTAAAAGTGGATGGGGGCAGAATAGAAAAAATATCCGCCTGGTCTGACTGAATATATCTCATCTCTGCTGAACTGTTGAGTAAACACACAACAGTTATAGTAGTACTGTACAGCTCTTAAAATAAAAGCATGCAATGTTGGTGATGAGAGAGCTGACACCTCCCCCACAGGCCCTCAGACCCCAGGGGCCACACTGTGACTGTGAAGTAAGAGGTGCCACTGTAACTGTGTGGCTGTGTGGGCCTGAAACACCACAGATACGGATCTTGTGACTGTATTCGGACGACTAACTGAAGTGTTCAGTTACACCCTGTTTTGGGACCAAACCAGAAGCCAGTACACCCCAGCAGGGCAACTTCACACTGGGCCACAAATATATCCCTGTTCTCAACTTTGTGATAGACAACACAACTGCCTGGACAAGCTGTTATCAAAGAGTAAGAGCGCAATCAGTAGCAGCATCCTGTTGAGATGCATCGAGATCCTTAACAGAAAGGATCAGTTTGACAGTTTGGGATTATTCCTCTCCTTGTCACAAGTTGAACAGATCAGCTGTGAATGTGAAGATCAGGTTGTGAGCTTAGCTTAGAATAAAGGCTGCAACCAGCACCTTCGAACATATGTTTATTTGTGAGCTGTGGGAGTGCCGGTAGAAAGACGTGCGCCGCTCTCCAGCACCGTGAAAGATCACGCATCATTTGAAGAAACACCCCACCACATAACACCCTATAAAAATACACATGCAGATAGAGCAAACGAGAGTAAAAGTCATTTGAAGCCACAGAAGTGTTGGTGGATTTTCTAGCCTGCAGGCAGCAACGCCAGATGTTTCAACCTGTTTCAGCATAAACTGCTCCAAGTGCCCATCCTCTCCTTTATTATTGGCAAGGAGGCAAAGTGCATAATAAAGACATGTCAAATGATTCTTTCGCGAGCTTTGAGAAAGTTCTTCATGCCCTCTGATCTGAATTATTGTTTAACTGTCCTTCAGAGAATGTTATCCCATAACTGCACAGGATTTCATAAAAGACATTTTAATAGTAAACGTTTGTTAAAATATAGCATATTTTAACAAATCATACATAATTCTAAAATCCATTAATGTATTTAGGCTCTCATGTGGAAAGATCTTTTTTAAAAATGGTTTGAGTCCCAGTACTCTGCCCCGATGATGTATGTGTTTTGTCAGTTGTGGGCTTCTGTGGGAACATGACTAAATGACTAAGTGACACAGACGAAAACTGAGCATGGTCATTCTCACATGTCCTGTGTGGCTGTTGTTTTTCTCCTCCATTTTTTTTTCCACCATGATATACAGCAACTAAAATCCAATACATTGGGAATATTCTTGGATGGTCTTTAAAGCACAGTCCAATAAGATCGGTCTCCGTAAAAAATACTGCAAACTTTAGCTTTAGCCATACTTACATTAAAACCTTTCTTTCTAGTGTTTATGACGTTTTACTGAATGCATTTTTTATAGGTGTACCAAACAAAGACAATATATGTTCATTGAGAGAGATCAATAGCTACCACACTGTACACACATTTTTGGAAAAACGAGACCAGCATGTGATCTGTCTGGGTGACTAGGTTTTTTTTTTTATATGATGTTGCAATCTGTCAGCAGAATGTGAAAAAAACAGTCACAGGCTTGAACACACTGTGGTTTCACAGTTACTTTACACTGACATATAATTATAAGAGATGGAAAATAATGTTGTATGCTTTATATGTTGTACCAACTGTAACTTTTGAAGATGTCTTATACAATAATGTTTGTTATTATACTTTGCTTCCCCACAGACACTGGTGCAGAGAAGGTTTAACTGTGCTGCAGCACCTGGAGCTTGCATTGGACTCAGTTGGTTGTTTGTAAGAGTACAGTAGAAAACATGGCTGTTTAGGGACTTGGGACTCAAATGAAAAATTTGTGGAGGAAATCCATCTCGAATCACAGGAAAAAAGCAAACACCGACAAAAGGCAACAGGCTCATATCGAAGCCTGGATCATCCAGACCATGTGACGTGGATGCTTTTAAAGGCCTTCAAGGAACTGAATCTGAAAGACAAGTACCCAGTTCCCCATTTAATAATATGTACCTCTGGGTGTGCAGGCACTGTATGCAACCACTTTATTTCTCAGGTCACAAGAAAAACAAACAGACACTGGCCTACGCAGAGTTCTGTGCAGCAAACCAGAAATGAGGTCTCTGAAGTCTTTGGAAAAGGCTGAGATCAGACACTGAGATGGAGACAAAAGATTGCCTGAATAAAATACACCGTTTTCATTTTCAAATTAAATAAAATCAAAGTTGCTAATCCAATGTATTTAAGTCATTTCTTCAGTCAGTAGTTATATTACCACACTAGGTAAAGGTAACACATGTACTACCTGACTGAATCCTTCTTTAAGTTGCTGTAAAAAGTCTTCTGTCTCAAATAAAGCATCTTGTAAAATTGTGTTTTTGTACATTCGTATTGTGTTATAGCCTATAACATCAGAAAAGACCATGGATTATATTTCATGATGAAGATTGTGAAAATAATTATCTTGGTCATTTTCATCAATTTTTTTGTATGTTTTCTTTTACTCTTGTTGAGAGTCAATAACAGAGGATGTTGCCTCTTGTTAAATACTATAAGACAAATTGTGATTTGTGAATTTGACTGATTGAAAATAAATGACAATAGATAATAATATAAATAATGATCTTAATATATTAATCGATCAATGGAGAATTTTAATTTCCATTTCTAACCGAACAGCAAAGCTATGCAGTGGAAAATATAATTTCACCAGGGCAGTGGAAGTTCAATATTATTACCATTTTGTCAATAAATAGTAAAAGAAAAGTTCAACAAAATCACCAGAAGAAAAAGCATTATCTTTTGGCTTGACTGGAAATAGTTGTGATGGAAATAGTGCCTGGTTTTCTGCAGCTGTGTATTAATACTCTCGGAAAATGCTGCTGTATCCACCGTCAGTTTCAACCAGCTGTGATTAAGACGGGGGCTGGCCAGAGGCTGTGTGGTTTTAATAACTCCACACACAGAGATTCTGATGGTCCTCCACTGGTTAGAGAAGAGGACAGGACGACATGCTGACCACAGGTTAGACCTGACCCAAACAAGGATGGAATGGTCTGAAGCGCCTGTTGTCCAGTTGAGCTGTGATCAAATCCTGCACCTTGTTATCCTGCAGAGTGGTTTTCAAAAGTTTTGAAGTCCTCATCCGAGCAAGTTCAACATTCCGATGTGGTAGTAAAATATCCAGGACATTTCAGTCTTTCAGTAACATTTCCAGCCCATAACCTTTTCTCTGTGCAAATACACTGAGGTTTGTGCTACACACTGACTGGACCATGCAACAGGCTCCTCAACATCAAAACATGCGTTGCAGTTGCCGTGATATGCTCAGACAGTAAAATAATCAACATTTATTTATACCGATCACAAAAACCCAATGAAAAGGAACCATCCTTTTTTGGTTTCTTGGTTGGCTAATGTTGTTTTGCAGCAGATGGAATCAGTTCCCTAAGGAAAGGTTCGAGCAGCGTCTCCGCTTTGTGATAACCACAATCTCTATTTACCTCAGTGTAGTTACACCACTGATACTGTACCTCCATCTTATCTTCCAGATGTGTGTGTGCACGCTTGTCACCACGTGTGCATTTCCAGTTCGTCAGTTTCAGAACTGCAGTCAGAAACCGGGGTTGTTTGATTTGCCCACAACTGTAATGAATGACACTGTCTTTGTGGTGCATGTGAAACGTAAATGATTTGTCCATCCATTAAATAAATGTGCTCATCATTATGCGTTTAAGGGTTTTCTGTTAGTGAGTGGAGTCACATGCATCCCATGTTTTAATAAACCTGCCTCAGAAAGCAGATCTTGATTCAGTGTGATCTGATTGATTGTTAAAAAAGGATATTGGGTAGAACTTTACTTTTACCTGTACTATCTGAGTATTAAGAACCTCTATTTGAACAGTTACTGTGTGTACAGTGTAGCTGTAGTCACATAAAATGGCATTACGTGCTTATTTAATTACAAAAGTACCTATAATGCTTTGTCTCACTGCATGTTTACCAATAAAGAGCTCTACTGGTGTGGAGACCAACACATGAGATGATTGAAAATACGTTGAAAGTCTGAGATATTTTGGGGAGAAGGTGGTGGGTGGGGGGTTAGGTGATGGTCACTGTAGGTGATGATTGGCTGCTGAGGGAGGGGACAGTACATAGAGCCTGATAAAAATGTCATGGTCTCCTCAGACAAATCATCAATGCCCAGGAAGCCCCAGCAGACACACTCGATTGCTCCCACCCACACAAATTTTACAGAAGTCAAAAGTTCCTTTTTCATTTCACAGTTAAACAGGAGGCCTCGCTTATTCCATTTTATCTGCCACGGCTGAAGGCCTTGGACGGCTGTGAAGATCGACGCTGTGTGTGAGCTTTACAATAACAGAGAGGCATTTTGGGCTTTTTCGTTGAGTGAGAGGAAATTTTGAAACATTGTGCAATGGTGCCGCAAAAGTTTTGAAAGGTTGTGAGTGTTTTGCCAGCAAAGCGTCTTAGAGTCGGTCCATTGGAGAAGAGGTCTCCATGTTGCATCCATACAGAATGGAGAGCTATCTCATCCCACCTGTAAGTATGGTTTATTTTATTTATAGGCCTTTCTATACTCTCAGGCGACTTGTAACGTCTCTGGCTCAAAGCAACTGCTGTGTTTCATTTCTGTAAAGACAGCAATGAATACATAGAATATTCCAGAGAGAGAACAATAGAAATAATTCAGAACATGACTTTTGTTAGACTACTTCAATTTGAATACAGGATACAAACTGTGAGACTTTTATACTGAGATCATCGTGAAAATGAAACTTGGAACGTTCTTGAGTTTCACAACGGCAGTGGCGAGAATAAACGAAAATCTCATTCTAACAAATGTTGTGGATGCCTGAGATTCGTTTTATACAACAGTAAAAGAATTTGCTTGTAATGATATTTTGTGGCTGAATATGTATTATTTAGTTTTGATTTATTTCCTCTCGCAGCATCCAGAAGAAATGTACGACCCGGAGATCTACAGACCGCAAATTACGGAATATTACACTCCATATGTCCTTGATGCAGATATCCAGGCAGGTGAGTTTTACTTCAACATACATTTTTGTCTTATTTTTCATAAATAACGTGTTCATTTAATTGCATTTGATTTAAGACGAGTAGAAAACAAATGATCAGGGTTTTGAGAGCAATCAGATCCTCGCAAAAAAAATCTTGTATGCAACGCTTTAATCGTTTCATCAAAATAAAACATTTTCTAAAGCCATCTTACTTTTTATTCTCCAAATCAACCACCATGGCTGATGTGGTGACAGTCATTTTTCTGTTGTACTGCACAACGAGAGGCTGCAGTGCGTGCAGCTGGAGAGCCCCACATCAGGGTGGCTGGAACACAGGAAACAGATGCCATTTCTTTTGGCTGCTACAACTGCAGACTGAACTTTCGCCCCAGGGGGTTTTTATTGATAGACGAGAGATGCTTTACTTTCTCTTGTAATCAACTGTTTTAAATATTGCTTCAAAACAACCTCAGTGGGAGGGCACCATTAGTTTCAGTGTTCCCCTCCAATCTATATTGGTAATAATGGCAGAAATATAGGAGGAAAAAAAATAACTGTAATTCTTTTTCTTTTTAAACAATGAGAAGAAAAAAGGCAAAGATAACAGAAAAAAGTGCAAATTCAGTTGTGGCCACACTTCAAGTGTGCAACAAACAGGAAAGAGCTTCATGCTGAATGGTCTATTATCACCCATGAATTTCAGTTCATGCAAACTCAAGCACTCTGAGTTAACAGCTCAGTGTCAAGCACAGGGTCACACCTTCAGATGTCTTACGACAAAAATATATGTTCAAGGCAAGACATTTAGACATCAAACTATGGTTAGGACACTTTCTTCTTGAGCTTTGTTTTTACGCTAAAACTTGCAACCAACAAGAAACCAGTGGTCCCCCATCCAACAGCCTGTGGCCATTCTGCCGTTTCTCACTTTTCTCACTTTAGATCAATGGGACTACCACCCTCACCCACACGTGCACCCACCAGAATTTGAAAACCTGCAAGAGACAAACTTCACAGAGCTGCAGAGCGTGCAGGCTCTCCACCCGCCCGGCCTCATACGTCACGACAACATAAGATATGACGCAGAAAGCCTGCTGGACCCAAACCTCGGGGCACATGCACATGTGTTACAGCAACCGGTGAGTCCAATGGTCAAATGAGTCACATGAATCTAGATAAAATGCATACAAACGAAAACTAATTCAGTGTAGCGTGAGTGTCTTTTTACTGATCCGGGGTCTGCTGACTGATCTGTAACATTAAAAAATGGATCATATCCTACAGGTGACCCCGCTCCCTTCTTGTTTACAGCTAAGTGTTTTTTTTCTGCAGCTGGGTTAACAGCACTGAGGATATTCTGAAACTTCAGACAAAACAAAATGAAAATACTACCGTACTGTGTGTGTGCAGCACCAATGTGGAGAACCCAGAATGCACTGTTGCTCAAAACATATTGCACCATGATTTTATGGATTAGATCATCAGACAGTGCCCACAATTATTAGTCAGTTAATGCTCACTATTTATTTGATTATGCTAATTGTTAATGAGACATGAGGGCCTCAGTATGCTTGGTGCTACAAGAGAAAAGACATAAATAACTCTGGATAAAGTATCACACACGTGATCGTATATGGCTGAGCACATGCTAGCTGATAATCTGCACAGTTATGTCTCTAAATCCGTAAATCTACTTCTGATTCGCAGCAAAGTGAAAACTCAGCATAATTCAAAGTTGAGTTTCAAATCAGAAAGGACATTTAGAGTTAGTGGCCTTTTAGGGTCCTCTGACCAAAATCAGGAAGTGAATCTTTTGAGTTACAAGAATTTTTTTTTTTTTTTTTTTTTTTTTTTTTTTTTTTTAAACTTTTGATTTACCATTTGTCATGGCGTGCAGACCCGAAGTGCTTAAAAAGACAAGGGCTTTATATGTATTTAAAAGATGGCAACACGCATGTGCTTATTTTTATTTAACGTTCGACTATTCATGATTTCAAATTCTAGACAAAAGTGAAGCTGGACACATCGACACTTTCTGTTTTAACAGTGCATTTAAACATAGTTATTACCTATACTTTTCATTAGCCTCAGGGTACACACAGAAACACAATGAAAATATAAATAAGATGCACAACTTTTGCTGTTTGAATCCCCTGACACTTGAACCCTGACCCTGCGTTGTAGGTTACATTCTTCCCTCGGACCGTGTACCCCCCGCACGTGTCCCAGCGCAGCTCTGATGACGAAGACCACGGAGAACACAGTACCACACTGGAGGTGTCTGACGAAGAGTGTCTGAGGGATCGAGTTCCTTACGTCATTCCTGGAGAACTGGGTAGGGACCAGACTTACAGGCCATATTGTGTGTGTGTGTGTGTGTGTTGGGGGAGCAGTTAACACTGACACTTTAAGACACACCAACTGTGCTGGCCATGTGAAGTCTCTCAGTCATCCAGGTCATGATATATGGAGACGTGCTATATGTCACCGGAGTGCTTTTACATGGTGGAATCTCATATTGTCAACGTCAATGTGGTTGTGCGGCTACAATGCTGCATTTGTCTCTGACTTCCCGTCTCCTCCCATCAGGCGGTGAGTGAGTTGTTTGATAAGTAATTACTGTGAGTGGATACTAATGGTTTCCACCCCCCATTCTCTGGGTTACAGGCCAGAGTTAGTCTTTACTGGGAGGTTAGAGGTTGGGTATTGACACACGTCAGCTTTATGTTCTGCTGACAACTTAAGACGCAGTTTTGGGATGAGCAATTTGTTGCACAACTGCTTCTACACAGTGGAGACACATTGTCTCAACAGACGTGGACACAGTGTTGTGGTTGTTGCTGGAGAATCAGGGGGGCAATGCAAGTTACTGGTCAGTGGCAGTGTCTTTAGTGAAGAAGTATCGTGGAAATGTGTTGGTTGAGCAAAGAGCATGTCCAGCACATCAGCACTGTCTCATGGTCACACGCTGGCCTTTGTGTCAGTGGTCCTTCTGTGACTCACACCTACAGCTCAAACATTTTTACAACTGGGCAGATTTTAACAAAAACACATTTACAATTTTCCCTCAAATGTTCTTATCTTTTGAATTCATGCGTGAATTTGTGAGCAACCAAATTCTAACGCAGACAACTCTCTGATGTCTCCAAAAGGGAATAAAAAGAAGATCCGTCTGTACCAGTTCCTGCTGGATCTTTTAAGAAATGGGGACATGAAGGACAGTATCTGGTGGGTGGACAGAGACAAAGGGACATTCCAGTTTTCCTCCAAACACAAAGAGGCACTCGCTCACCGCTGGGGAATCCAGAAGGGCAACCGCAAAAAAATGACCTACCAGAAGATGGCACGAGCTCTGCGCAACTACGGCAAAACTGGAGAGGTGAAGAAGATAAAGAAGAAGCTCACGTACCAGTTCAGCGACGAGGTCCTGGGGAGAAAAATGTTCTTGTAGGCAGGAGGGAAACGTCCGGTGGAGTCATTAAAAGTCACTTCTGGTCTTAGATGCTTAATCAACCTTGTTCTTCTGGTAAATACTGTAGCATTTTGTGAATAGCACCAATACTGTTGTACAGAGGGATCCATCCTGGGCAATGCAGCGTGAAAGAGTGGGATGGATAACAGATCCATAACAGAGACCACTTAAGTGCCTCCTGTTCTGATTCCCTCAGATTCACCTGAAACAGGAAAAGCCTGAACTCTGACCCCCCCGCCCACTACTTCCAGGTGGTGGCAGCACACTGCTGGGTAGAGCAGCAGTCTCCATGTGGTGGCCAAAGTTGTAACTGCAAGTCATGTGATGCTGGAGGTTCACTATAGAGTCCGGTAAAGAAATCTATCATGAGCAGCAGCAGTAAAAGATCAAAACTAATGACTGAGCCCAAACAATCAACAATCAGCTGAAAAAAACAGGAGGCCATGTAAGACAATGTCACGTAAAACTGTGATCACATAAATGAGGTAAATTCACAATAACAAATAAATAGCTTCATACATGGGGATGAGATCAATTAAAAAGAACATAAAACGATGAAATCACATTAAAGTAAGTAGGCAGAAATAGGTTTAAAGAAGGGATTTCATTTCTCATCTAAATGGTGTAAGTGAGGGTGGGCAAAATATTATAAACCTCTATGTAATGGGACATAATTCAGAAACACGCCCCCCCACCCCCAACCCCCCTCTAACACACACAAACTGGAGAGTGAGTTTACATTTCAAATGCCACCGACTGCAGCTGTGAGACTCGAGGCACAAACACATGAGCTTCATGCTCTTGCCCACAGGAAGCATACAAAACTGCTTTTAGCCGACAGTACTCACAGCATGTGCTGGGCGAGCAACTTCCACAGAAATTAAATGGCCACGTCATCCATTGTTTGATATTTCCACGGAACCAAATCCTCCACTGGCCAACACGACCATCTGGCAGGGTTCATGAACTCTGGTCTCCATTACCTGTTTACATACTGTACATTATCCATCTTCTGTTTTTTTTTTTTTAGCTTAATAAAATGTTCGGGATGTATGTTCATCGGCTGTAGGACTGAGAATGTGTCAGGGTTAATATGAGGCTGTGTCCAGCAGGGGTTATCTCAGCTGTCCATTGAGACACTGGAAACAGTGGGAAACATGCTTCCAGGCAGGTGGTCAAAACTGTCTCTGTCAATTAGTTATTTGACACACTTATAAATGTGTGTTATCAGTCTTATCCAACTCTCTGAATCCAAGTGAATAACTTAATTACCTACTCCTCCTTAATAACTATAATCCATATTGTATAGTCAGGGAGAGAGAGAGACAGGGGTATATTTTCTAGTAGTCACTTGTATGTTTTGTATGCATTTTAAAATGTTTTTAAATATGTTGGGGAAATATTTCTTTACACATTTTCAACATTAAAATCAATGCATTAATGTTGTGTGAGTCCCCAGAGGGTTGTGCCTTCTGTCTATGATGTCTGAAGTTCTCTTTTAATTATCAGTAATACCACTGTTTGTATATAATTTCGATTTCCATTTCATATTTAAAACCGGAGGGAGACACCAGGACGTCCTTAATGAGATAGAACGCTCACGGTGATCAGACCATTGTAACGCTCTGTGTTTTGCTTGTAGAAATAATAAATTGTTCATCTCTATTTTAACTTTTTTCAGAGTTGCAACTCTTGCAACAGAGTTAAGCCACAAAAAGGAGAAGATGATGGAGTACAGATTGTTTGGAGTTGTTCGGTGTGAGTTGCATGGAAGAGGTCTCCAGCCTTTCATAACAGCTATAAAGATAAGGGGCCGGGGGGGGGGGGGGGGGGGGGGGGGGGGTGAAGTGGTTTGTCACTTGGGTTCTTGCATTCATCGGCCTCTGTGCTCTGACACACTGCTGACACTCATCTGCTGTCCTTAATCATAATTAACCCTCTGTTCACTAAGACGAGCAGGTCGGAATCTTCGTTGAATGTCAGACTTCTGGAATAGCTTCAAGGTGTCATGATCACTTGTGCCAAGTTATGGATTCCTGTCAGTGGAAAGAGGCCATGTGTTCAAGTGGATCTCTAACTTGGTTAATAAAAGTAACATTTGTTTGAAACCAAAGGTGTCTTGGAGTTATCTCTGATTTGCTGCTGAGTCAGCATTTTCCAAAACAAAAAGGTTTGATGTCTGATTTTTCAGAGAGGGGGGGGGGGGGGGGGGGGGGGGGGGGTGAAGTGGTTTGTCACTTGGGTTCTTGCATTCATCGGCCTCTGTGCTCTGACACACTGCTGACACTCATCTGCTGTCCCTAATCATAATTAACCCTCTGTTCACTAAGACGAGCAGGTCGGAATCTTCGTTGAATGTCAGACTTCTGGAATAGCTTCAAGGTGTCATGATCACTTGTGCCAAGTTATGGATTCCTGTCAGTGGAAAGAGGCCATGTGTTCAAGTGGATCTCTAACTTGGTTAATAAAAGTAACATTTGTTTGAAACCAAAGGTGTCTTGGAGTTATCTCTGATTTGCTGCTGAGTCAGCATTTTCCAAAACAAAAAGGTTTGATGTCTGATTTTTCAGAGATAAACACAATCAAAATATTCATAGATTTCACTTTAACAGATGAAATGTATTTTTAAAATACAGAAATAAAAAACTCAGTATGAAACGCTATTGATCAACAAGTCAGTTACAACAAAACGCTGATATACAATTGAGTAACAACTCGCTTCAATGAAATGTACCTGTGTGAGTACAGGATTATATACTGTATATACAACAGCACCAGCTGTCCCAGGAGCCAACAGCTCCCCTCAATGGTGAAGGTGGAAAAGAGATCCCTAACTGACAGCTGAGTAAGAGAAAAAAATAGAAATGAATCAGCAATGCACAACTACAACAACAGTTTATAAATCCTAATCCCCAGTCTTGATGTTTACCTGTAAATACTGACAATAAAGGCTTTATATTCTATTCTGCTCTAGTACTAATATTAATAATATATACTAATATAATAATATATAAGTATAGCTTTGTAATAATTAATTTATTATTATTTATATGTTTTATCAATATGTACCTACTTAAACTTCTTCTTCTCTCATGGAGCTGCTGTAAATGTGTGTTTCCCCCATGGGGGGGGGGAATAAAAAAACATTCTATTCAATGTGTTTTACATTAAAGGTAGAATAGAACATATAGGGCCAGTTCAATAAAAGAGATTGAAATTGCATAAATGTATAAACTCTTCATTAAAGTTAATTAAATCAGTCCATGACTAATAAATAAGTGCTTATTGTTGAGCTGTGCTAAAGACCTCGTCCCCCTGCCCACAGACGGACCGATGATCGCTTCATTCCAGCCAGGGTGGAGTCGTTCTCTGGTTTACAGGCTGACAGAGGGATGTGACAAGAACAAACAAACTTTTTTTTTGGACTGGAGCTTCTAAATTTAACCGCTGCCTTCCATCCTCTCCCCGCCCTCTCAAGGCCTGTCATTCATCGGAGGTGTTGGAGGAGAGGATGGTTGAAATATAGCTGGAGAGGTCAGACATGACTGGTGGCGGGGTAGAGGGGTGAGGGTTGGGGAGGGGGTACTTTGATGAGTGGGTGGTTGTGTTAGGCCTAGAAAAAAAAAAGAGATGCCGGAGAGATGGGACGGCTCAGGAAAGGAGGGGAGGCCGACAGTATTAAAGGCCGAGGGCTGAGATCGACTGCAGACTGTGCAGGACGAGTGAGTCCCGCTGTGGAGGAGAGGAGATCATTCAGGATGCCAGAGCCAGTCAAAAAAAACGGTAAGTGATGATTCAAGTACTTTTGAATATGGACCAACTTCCTGCGATATGTCTGAAACAATTTCTTACCGATAGCTGTCTTCTTCTGAGGAACGTAGACCATCTGTGATGTTTCCACCACACTGCAGCACTTTGTACAGAAACGTCCTGTAAGACACGATGTGAGGTTACAACCGAAACACTCACTTTAGAAGTTCAGTTTGATTCAATCCTGTGATAATGATGATCTTCAGGCCATCATGACTATAAATCCATTAGCAGTTCACCACATGAAGCAGATGCTGAAGTCAAACTGAACTTAAAATAGATCAGATAAGGAAACATCATGAAATCCTTCTAGCGTCAATAAAAAAAGGTGCGTCGAAGTGCATTCAAAGTGAGAGGTGGTTTAAACAGACAGTCGTGAATGTAGCTCACAATCAGCACATTGTTTGTAAAAACACCTACAAACAGCTTTAATTCAAACGTGTCCGTGGCTTAACCTCTAGTATTAGGATCCAGTAGCTGAAGCAATTATCCATCCTTTGTCCAAAGTCCCTCTGACCGTGCCAGGACCTCACGGACACGTCACACGCAGGCCCGGTGGAAACATCATCCCCTGTGAAATCCACACGCTCACATTTCCAGCATCACAGCATTCACAAAATACATGGCTGATCCAAAAATGCCCGACAGGATTCCAGCTTGACAAATGACTTTCCACCACAGTTGTATTTTCTCCCCTTCTGTCTCCAGTGGAAGGAGGGGGGGGGGTGATGTATTGAAGGGTGTGTGTATGTGTATGAGGATGTGTTTCGTGTCAGATGACACACACCGGCAACACAAGGCTGCTAAGACTTTTAGTGTCAAGGATTTGTTGAGGGCAATAACAGTTATGATTGTCTTGAGCCTGCAGCATTATTACCAATTAGAATTAACACCAGGGGAACCAGCAGGGTGTGTGAAAGTTGATTTACTCTGTGACAGTAAATAGGGACTTTAAACGGACAAAGAGTAAATTAACATGGCTTGTTTATGAAAACAATTTTACGTGTATCTCAATCAAAAAAAAGTTTAAACATATCAATGAAGAGAAAGACCAAATTGAGGAAACAAATAAGTACAATATGTTAATGTTGTGTGTTAGAACAGGGTGATTTATGAATATAAATTGTGTCAGAAACTGAAATACATGCAGGAAAGTCAGTACCATTGCTGTTTTGACCTTCAGCTTGGAAAAAAAACCTGTAAAAATGAGTAATATTAGCTTTTACTTTAACCTACAAACACCACAGTGATTCAATCTGTCCCTGAACCTTAGTTAACAGCATAGTTGACAGTTCACAAGTTGCATGGTTGTCGGCCAACGATGAAAAATTTTAACAGTCAATTATGTGCCAGTTAATTTACTGTCTATCTGAGATTCATTTTATTGAATGATGAATGTGAGCTCAGTCCAAAACAAGGAAAGCTGAGATTTTAAAAATGGAGCGGAGGCGTCTCCTTGACTTTGGATGGAGTCAGGTAAAGATGTGAAAGGTGAAGCGACACGAATTATTGATGACACGATGAGAGACGTCATGACACGCTGAGGGCACGCTGTTCTCTCTGAGCCTCCGGAGTCACTAAAATAGAGTTGGCTTAATCCCCGCGCTGCGATACCTACGCCCCTGCTGCAGCTGACGCCTGGCAGCCTCATTTATTGGTCCACTACATATGTAACCTAGGTTTAAACTCATACGCTCTTCTTGCTGCAGGAGTTTTGTTATTTTTATTGCATGGTTTTGTAATGTCATGCATAGCTGCCAAAGCCCACACCGGTGAGTAATAGGCATCTGAATTCGGCCCATACATGTTTCACAGTTCAAAACATATATATGGTGAAGACGTGTTAAAGACGTGCGCTGTCACGGCTATTTTAGACAATGGAGATGTTCAAATAGAAAAGGAGAGTGGTCAGCTGAGTGTAAAACCAACTATGAATAGCTTGTGTCCATAGACACGTAGTCAGGTTCAATTTTTTTATGTTCTTTGTTGCTATTTGCGATCATGTATGTTTTACCCAAATCATAGATTACATTTTATTATATTGTATATGCACGGCATGGGAAATATTGCGGGTGTTTACAGAGAAGGTGAAGTCACTGGTTGTACTACACTAACATGAATCTACATGATGGATTTCACTCAGCTCACTGGCTTCACATTTTGTGAACTCATCAAGAAATTATCTGGAACTCATAGTTATCAAGTGGCCGTGTCGGTGACAGATGACAAAAGGTGTCTGTGATTTATCTTTCTGTTTCACTGCAATGTTTTGAGCACACTATTTTTTTCGGCGCACAGCGTATTTAAACTGGTGAAAAATTCTGATATGAAGTTCCAATACGCCACAAAAACGCAAAGAATGAAACACTTATCAACGAACCTTCTTTGGTGGCAATAACAGCATCCGTGTTCTTGCCACCGCCGAATATGTTGCGAAAGAAAAGCGGGTGACTTTGATTTTGAAATGTCCCTCTTCAGTTTCAGCATTTGCCAAGAAGCCAAAGACTCAGGCGGCAGAGGAAGGGTCCTCTGTGGTGTTTGAGGCAGAGACAGAGAAGCCTGACGCTAAAGTAAAATGGCAGTGCAACTCAAAGGACCTCTCAAGCAGCGACAAATTCATAATCACAGCCGACGGAAACAAGCACTCCATCACTATAAAATCTATAGCCATGGAGGATGCCAATGTCTACGCAGCGATTGCTGGGGGGTCCAAGGTCAAGTTTGAGCTGAAGGTCACATCAAAGCCAGGTGGGGGACTTTGATGCGGCAGCTGCGGCCGTGCTCGCTCACCTACGGGCCGTATAATCAACACTGAGCGCAGAGCGAGACAGAGCACTCAGGGCAGGAATAAATATTTGATGCACTGCATGAACCTGATGTTTCTGCACATGAACTCACACACTCTGCACCGTGTGACAGCTGCTCCACTCCAAGAGGTTCAGAAAGTCTTTCACTTGAAATGAGCAGCAAAACTTTGATCTTTTTTCGAGAGTTAAATGGGAATTTCGATGCCACGTGACTGAACGGGGAGTGCATAGCAACAGTCAGGAGACGGTCAGCGCAACTTAGCATAGAGACTGCAAAATCTGCAGGGGTTAGCATGGCTCTGCCCTGTGGTGGGATAATAATGAAAATATTTGAGGTTTCTATTGTCGATGCTAAGCTAAACTCAGCTAACTGCCTCCTGGCTCATTGTAAGAAAGTGAATAAGCACATTTCCAGGAAAATCTGACCATGACATCAAGTGTGTTTTCAAATCTTCTTCACGATCATTTTGCCCGGCACTGTATGATCAGCTGCACTGAGTGCTAAGTGTGTCACAGAGCGACATTTGTGCCATTATTCCGTCAGGGAGAACCACCGAGGTCGTTTGTTTGGATTTGATAAAGTGGAAACAAATCTTAGAGAAAGGCAGCAGACTAATGGGCCCAGCGTGTGACAGCAGCCCACAGCTGTCTGGGGCTCATATCATAGCCACTCTTACTCAGGCTCTGGCTGTATGTTGACCTTGACCCTCACACCAGAACATTATTTCCTCATGAGTAACCACCACTTGACTGGCGCTCAGAAGAGGCAGCTGATAACAAATGGAAAATGAGCTGGCCATTCAAACACGATAAGGCCAAAGAAATAGTTGGGTGATAAGCGTTTGCCAGAGACAAAATAATGTTTGAAAGAATAACAGATGAAAAGCGCAAATGCAGATGTGCACACTTTGTGTCTCGGCACTAAACTAATTTCCTCTTTAGACACATTTTGAAAAAGGAAGTATTTTTTTGATGTATCAGATGATTATAGTGTAATTCTCACTCGTGCCTTGTTATCTCTGTGAATGTCGGCCGCTCAGCAGCTCCAGCTCAGGCCGCTGCTGATGCACCCGGACCAGAACAGGCCCCTGGTCCCCCTGCAGCAGCACCCGACGGGGCAGAGACCCCACCAGCAGCTAGCGATGCCCCTCTGGCAAACGACGCTCCGCCCACAACTGATGCCGCGCCAGCCAGTGACGCTCCTCAAGCCGATGGTGAGATACTCACTCAACTCTGAGTTCATTGGTGCATGATGCGTGGAAACAAGTATTTCAGTTTGTTAAGTTTAAACTCTTCCCCGAGGCCAATGATCTGCTTGACTTCTCATATCACTGCTATGCAGATGACACCAGACTGTAGCTGTCAGGTGTACGTTGCTTTTCAACATAAACTCCTGGCAAATGAGTCTCAACCCCATGTAAAAAAAAAAAAAAGAAAAAGAAAAATCAAATACTATATATTCTGCTTTTGATACTTTAATTATTCTATTCGATTTAAAATCTAACAGTTTCAGTTTGGTTATGAAACAATTTCAGAATTTTAGGGGAAATATAAGTTCTTTGAATTTAACTTAACTTAAATTTCCAACGTGCTCTGGACTTCACGTTGTGGCATTTCTGTCACGAACCTTTTGGGTTTTCAGACGAACAGGCTCCAGACACCAGACAGGACCTGATCGGACTCTTCACAGAGAAACCCCAGAGCGGAGAAGTCACTGTAGGTGAGTGGCTTCATTAAACTGTCATGATCTTGGTCTGAGCACAGAAGAATAGGCATTAGTGAAGATTAAGACTTGAAACACTCTCATGTGTTGGAAAGAATTGGTGAGTGGTGTTTGTATTCACAGACATATACAACATGGCAGTGAAGGTACTATACTGAATAGTATAATCACAATCTAAGGGATAATGTGTTAAATCACATGACACGTCCGTGCAGGGGGAAACATCACGTTTGTGGCTAAAGTGAACGCTGGGTCATTGCTGAAGAAGCCGACCGTTAAATGGTTCAAAGGGAAGTGGATGGACCTGGCCAGCAAGTCTGGAAAACACCTGCAGCTGAAGGAGACGTGCGACCGCAACACTAAGGTACCGAGACATCGGACATCAGCAGAGGAAATGAAACTGCCCGTAGACTTATATTGAACTCCATAGGGTAGAGGACGCAAGGTGGCAAATAAGTGGCAAACCTGTTGACGAGTCTCAAATCTGAAGCTGATCTATAAAGTTGTGATCATACACAGGAGCTCATGGGTTATGCTGTTGATTGTCATGTCCGCTCATGTGGCTGCAGGTCTACACGTTTGAGATGCTCATCATCGCAGCCAAGGCAAACTTTGCTGGAGGTTACAGATGTGAGGTTTCATCCAAGGACAAGTTCGACAGCTGTAATTTTGAGCTGACTGTACACGGTGAGTACTTTGTGTATTGTTTTGTTAACGTAACCTACAGTCCTGATGAATTATTCCGTCATTAACGCGATGGTCTTTTATGTCAGTGACTGGATTGTGCTTCTGCATTTCAGAGGCAAGGGCTGTCGAGGGATTTGACATCAGGACAGCATTTAGGCGCACGTAAGTCGTATTATCACACATAGTGAATGCTGAGCAAACGATTTCAGGTCGAATCTCTGGCACATCTCTTCAGTCCTATCACACTGTGTTTAGCCTCTGGACAGAACTTGTAAAAAACCTTTCCTTTGAGATCGGATCCTTCAGGCTTTAACTCAAACATCTGACCACACAGTTGAATTCGGTCAGGCCATTGAAACTAACAAACCTTGCTGAAATTCATTCAATTCTTGAGACAGAAATCCCACTGAAGTGCACCTCTGAGCTAAAAAACATGAAACTTACCAAAATATGACTTGTCAACCCACAATATCAATTCTATTAAAGACTTTCTCCAAAAGCGTTATTAAAGGAAACATCTGAATCTGATGCCAGTAAGTAAAAATTATAAACTTGACATGAAGAACATGTTGGGGGAAAATAACTACACAACACTTTGGATATGAAACAATTTTTTGATGCCCTTTGAATTTTGAATTAAATTCCTTAAAGACTCAATTAAATCATCGAGTTGAAAGGGATGCAAAAGGACCAATGAAACACCTCTTGCAGTTATTCTTCATGTAAATGCGCAAATTGGGTTAATATGATCTTCTGATCTGACCAGTTTATTTTAAGATGTAATCCTATTTAATTCAGTTCTAAACTATATTAACTAACAATTTCAGATAACAAGACAGGGTGGCCCCAGTTGATTATGAGCCTCAGTGGATAATCACCATGTTACATGTGAGAGTATAACCATGTAAATGCTGACCTATCAGGAGTGATGGCGGTAAGAAGAGGACAGGACCGTCAGCAAGGTACTGAAGGGGTTTGCTGCAACAGTGGAGGCTCAAATTCAAACTGTGATTGTCGAAGAACAGAAACAGTGTTTTGGATTTGACTTTGATGCACCCAGCAGGGAGGACACGAGCGAGCTAAACCCTGGACCGAGTTATAGCTGTTTATACAAACTGTCATCTGGTTAACCTTTGACCCTGGAGCTGTAGATATTTGGGTTACTAAACTGTTGAGTAACCTGCACTTGGTGCAGTCGGGAGCTCGCTCTGATCCCCTCCTGGGTCTCAATCAAAACAGCAGAGCCAGCTGCACAAACAGCCGCCACAGAGTGGGCTTTGACAGGGTTTGATGGCGAGAGCGAGCCGAGCTCTTCCGCTCTCGCCACGTAGAGGAGGTGCAGCCGTGGTGCGCTCGAACTTCACCACCTAAACCAGGGACTCACCTTCTAATCCTCCTATCAGATCAGAGGCAGGAAACACGCAGACAGTCCAATCTGTGACCTGGTCTTTAGCTTTCATCTCCCTGATCGACACCAACGCACCATGTTTAGTCACTGTCCGTTTCTTTAACCTTGAATGTTTTCTCCTGTTCTTGCACGAACAAACTGCTGCGGCTGTCCATGAGTTAAAGGAACAGTTTCACATTTTGGGAAATACTTGAAGTCGATTGAAAGGTCTGAGACGCATCTCTCTGGGTAAAGGTCTGACAGTGACGCAGGGGTAGATTCAAGAATAAACATTTCCCTAAATGTTGACCTGTTCCTTCAAACATGGCAGCACCTGTCTATCCAGAGACAAACATGTCTGTCTTCACTTCTACAAATGTCCAACACAATTTCTCTTTTCTATGTGGTATTGAACCCTGGGAATATGGATTTGTTTTATTGGCTGTAAAACAAACCATGCTTGTCAGGTATTAACATTGATTTGTGGAGAGTGAACGCAGCGCTTGGTGCTGTTGGGGCTGATGTTGTGTTGCTGGTGGCTGATGTCTCCACAGTAGCACCGATGGAAAAGAAGACTCAGGAGAGCTGGACTTCAGCACCTTATTAAAGAAGAGGTGAGCGAGAACAAAACAGCCCGTTTCATTTGAAGCATTTCACCTTTTAAAATCTGCCTCTGTCTCAATCTCTTTCTTTCTGGATCGCCCTGTGTCTACAGAGAGTAAGCAACATCTGCATCTGCGAGTTGGACTCATCACTAACTTAACCTGCACGTAAATCCACATTAACAAATGACAGTAATGTGATGTGTCCTTTTTTCTCTGGCATAACTGTGAGCTTGCAAAGTATAATGTTTCTATGCCACTAAAATGTCATCATACATTTGTACACATGCATCCAGATTTCCCTCTTTGTATGGAATCCAAACAGTAGCATCACTCTCATCTCTGACACAGATCGTATCATTAGTTAGTCTGCAGTCACTGGAATTCACCATGAATTGTTACTTCTCGTTCTCTGACTCTTCTTTTTTTTTTTTTTATCAAAAACCCTTTCTAACCCCCCCCCCCACACACACACTCACACTTCCTGTGCACCAGAGAAACTGGACTCCATAAACATGAGCTTGTTAACGCATTATTTGACTGACATTGTCATTAATAGATTTGCTTCATGAGTCACCACTGTTACAATCTTGAATGAGTGATCAGATTAGATCTCTAATCTGCTGGTTGTGCTGCTTCTGCTGTGTTTTAACTTGTCTGGTTTGTTTTGCCATTGTTTGCCTCTCGGGTTCTTCCTCTGAATGAGCAGCAGTTTCTTAAAATCCTCCAATCGGTAAGAAACTGTTGACAAGCTGTGTGGAAAAGAACATTCTGTTTTCTTAACAAATGATTCGTTGCATATTTCTCTGTTGTTTTGTTGCTAGGCTTTCCAATTATCATTTGATTAATGTGTGGGAGCAGAAAGTATGCTGTTTCCAAATAGATAGTATCAAGTAGAAATACTTTATCATATGTGCAATCACTACGTCAGATCAACTCTGACCTCACCTATGAGAAAATACTTTCAAGATCTTATAAGTCTTAAACTGTTTAACAATACACAGTATATATAATAAGCGGGATAGCACATAAACCACATCAGCCCCAGCCATGGAAACAATATCAAAAGGGAAAGACTGATTCAGTATAAGTGACAGGAAAGTTGAGTGAATGAGGAAGAGAAGTTGCTGAGGACACTTAGTGGACAGGTGTGGTACAAACACACAGAGAGAGACTGCAGACGGCCGCTGAGTCAAGACTCCAGGCTAACAGAGGACAGTGAGGTCACTGTGCGAGTGTGTTACACACGCCCACAGTCCTGAGCTCAAGGTTGACAGAAAATGAGGAAGAGATTTTTGTCGTGAAACAACCTCCAAGAAAATCTTCAGAAGTAGAAAATGCAGAAATATTAATATAACATTTTAAAATGTATTTTGCCATAAATCAATAAACAAGACGGTTTTGATTTGAAGTAATATCCAGTGATAATCTACATTTATTACTGAAATGTTTCTGTCCCCTCTGAGACTATATTCATGATGCAACCCTCTGTGGATCAGGGCTGTGCAGGTGAGCACGGAGCCTGAGCTGGACGTGTGGAATATTCTCAGCCAAGCTCCAGCCTCAGAATATGAGAAGATAGCTTTTCAGCACGGCATCACCGACCTGAGGGGCATGCTGAAGAGACTGAAGAAGATGAAGAAGGAAGAGAAGAAAAGCGCAGGTTGGAGTGCAGAGATTGAAATGAGCCGCTCTCGATCGAATCAAAACAAATGGAGAAGGAAACTAAAACACTGAGTGATTATCATATCCAACATTTATACTGTGAAACTCAGCTTTCCAGAAGAAGCTGGATCCTGCCTATCAAGTGACAAAAGGGCACAAAATAAAACTCGCAGTGGAGGTGGCCAACTCTGACGTGGATGTGAAATGGCTGAAGAACGGGCAGGAGATCCACCCGACTGGAAGGTTTGAATCCACCTCTTCTCCGATGGACGTTTTGTCAGTTCAACAAAGAACAGACATGTTACTCATTTTCTCCGTTTGTCTCTTTTTCATTCCGCTCCTGACTGTGCTGTTCCCTCTCCAGCAAGTAGGTGTATTGGAAACGAGTACAAAAGGTTTCTGACAGTTGTTTGAAAAGTGTGCGAAAATCCTCCTGCTTTTTGTTCAGGTACATATTTGAGAGCGTTGGCAACATGCGCTACCTCACCATCAACCACTGCTCGTTGGCGGACGATGCCGCGTATAGCTGTGTGGTGGGGGAGGAGAAGAGCACCACCGAGCTGTTCGTTAAAGGTGATCAAAGGATCAGAGGAAGCCGGACAATTATGGATGTGCAGTTTTGACCTGAGTGTCTCCTCCTTGTCCGTCCCCTGCAGAGCCTCCGATCCTGATCGTGAAGAACCTCGAGGATCAGATGGTCATGAATGGTGAGCGGGTGGAGCTGGAGTGTGAAGTCTCAGAGGAAGGGGCCAATGTTAAATGGTGAGTTTGTCCACAAATCAGGAAAATATGAGGGAACAATGATCCTGTAGTCAGCAGGTGAATTAGTAGAGGGATGCATCTGTCATCCCCTATCGGCCATTCCTCCGTCCCCGCTGGGAGCGAGGGCGTCGTGTGCACACAGAATATTTGCGTGCAGGTGAGCGTCGACAATTTACTGCCGCCTGTAGCAACAAATCAGATTCTGACAAAAAGCGATTCATCGCTGTCGGATAAAAGCTTTTATCAGGTGTCATTAAATCAAATTCTCAGTTGTTTGAGTTTCCCTTTCAGTTTGAAGTAGAGCTCCTTCCCAGTGTTTATTGCTCAGACACCCAGCAGATGGCATTTGAGTTTGCCATGTGCTCCCAGCACTGCCCCAGTGACAGACCGAAGTCGAGCTGCAAGCTGTAAATTATCACCTCAATGAAAAGGTCACATCAGCATTTTAGTATGTTCCATGTGACCTTTCTCAGGAGGAAGAAAGTTACCGCAAATTCTATTTGAGTCCAAAACCATTTTTATAGAAGGGGGGGCCAAAGATCAATGAGGAGAAGCTTTAAAAAAAAAAAAAAAATCACAAATGATGAAGCTACTGTCAGAATACAAAGTCGGCAAAAGCTATGCACAAATGTGCTCCCACCTTTACACACTTCTCCTTCTCTTTAAGTTTTCAGGGTTACAATTAAGATGTTGGCGTCGACCTTTGACCATTGGCAGCAGTAAGGGTTGTCTGCCAGAAGGTCAAAGGTCACGCTTCTTTTCACAGCTTTTAACAACATCTCATCACCCTCCGTCAGGAAATGGAGGCGGCTCAATCTTCTCTTCACATGAACTGAATAAGCACATTTGTGGAAAGGAGACAGTAGAACCAGATGAGTTGGAAATTTCCAAAAATGAGAAGAGGCCTTTTAAATTCAGAGTGATGTTTTGAACACTATCGATTTCAGGGAGAAGGACGGCGTGGAACTGACCAGAGACGAATCCTTCAAGTATCGCTTCAAGAAAGACGGCTGCAAACACATTCTGATCATTAACGAGGCCTCCAAGGAAGACTGCGGCCATTACAAGGTTAAAACCAACGGCGGGGAGTCGATGGCTGAACTCATGGTGCAGGGTGAGTGTCAGTCACACTGCGTGCTGAGCGCTGAGCACAGAGCGAGCCTCTTTTGTCAGCGATCAATGTTCCCTGCGCACATTCTCATACCACACCGACGGTCACGTGGCCTCGCCACTCTTGGCATGCCGTCTATTCTTAGGACGTGGTGGCTCTTGTCGTTGCCCGCGTCACTCTGCCAAGGTTACTGCAGTGATGCGTGCATGCCAGCTAAAGTTAGACGACTTGGACCGTATTTCACCTGAAGGGCACAGGTCTGCTCCGGCGACCCGGTTTCTCTTTGGTCTTTGTTGCCAAGGACGTTCTGTGTTCGCCTGTCCCTTCGTTTGTTGGCTGGTTTTTACTTTGTTTGTTTGTTTGGCTGTAAAGCAAAATGAAACGAGGATGAGGTAAAAACAGCAAAGCAGATTCACTAGCAACAAGGTGGCAGGATGTGCTATGGGCCAGGCAGGGAACCCACTGCCAGATCGGATGACAGGCTATAACATTGATGTTCGATCAGTCTACTGATTACTGTTGTTCAACGCCCCTCAGAATTTTGGAAATTGAATTATTTTTTTTTCATTAACAGTTGATTACAATTGATGATTTTCAATGTATTTAAAACATGGGATGTTCTGCAGGTGGAGATTTAAGGTGCGTGCATGTTTATGATTTGAATCCACAGGTGATCTAAAACTGAAGGATGGTGACGGTTCAAACTCATCAGTACAAGGACGTAGGCAAAAATATTACTAGCTAGTGTCCTCCTCCTTGTGTTTACCCCCTCCCCCTCAACCATGTCATCTCAGCACCATCAGCTCACACAGCAGAAGATCTCATCATGAACAAAACCCCTTCCATGAAACAGCTGCCATTAGTTAGCCACTTAATCTAGTACTGAAAACACACACATATATATATACTGCTGTGTTTGTGTATATATATATATATATATATATATATATATATATATATATATATATATATACACATATATTCACGTGTGTGATGTACAGGTGTGTGTCCCCGTAGAGGTTGTTGTGCTCAGATTCAAACCCAAACTTTGCTCTCAGTCCTGTTAAGCTTGTCTGGCCTGTTAATTGAAAGGCGAGCCTGCCAAGAGCGACGAGCTGCCGACGTGCGGCAGGGATCAACACCTCAGTCAGCGGCAGAGCTCCCATTATGATGCCATTCCCACCTTATTCAGACTCCACGGCAGCGAGCTGACGTGGAACTCAGCGTGACCTTTACAAGGAGCTTTTGTTTACAAGAAAACAAATTCTTGGAGATAACTTTGATAACTCCCATGTACAATATTTCTCGTGGGGTACAGTAATAACCCTCAGGCTCGTGCATCTGGTCTCTATATACCCCCCGTGTGCCTGTTGCTATGATACAACACACAAAGGCTGCAGAAGATAATGAACGCCTCACACTTGAATACATCACGACCATCATAGCCTCGTGTACAACTTCAGCATCTAGTTTTTTTTTTTTTTTTTAACCACATTATTCTCACGCACCTTCATATGATTGAATCTCATTCCGTCATCTCATAAAGCCACCACCAGCCCCCTCCACTTCCTATGCTCTGAGCCTGTTGTTTTTCTGGCCGTGCAGAGAAAGAGCTGGAGGTCTACCAGAGCATCGCCGACCTCACGGTGAAGGCCAAGGATCAGGCGGTTTTCAAGTGCGAGGTGTCGGATGAGAACGTGAGGGGGACCTGGTTTAAGAACGGGATAGAGGTCAAACCTGACGCCAGAATAAATATCACACACATCGGCAGGTAAGGAAACGTATACGCTAACTCATCAAACGTGTAAGCCATGAAATTAACATCTGAAGAACATTTTAGGATCCACAAACTGACCATTGACGAGGTGAAACCAGAGGATGAGGGCGACTACAATTTTGTGCCAGATGGCTACGCCTTCAACCTTTCTGCCAAACTCAATTTCTTGGGTAATATTTTTACTTTTGATACTTAACGGCACAAAATTCCTCATCATTTGTAGCCTCATCATGTTTTTTTTTTGTTGTCCTCCCAGAGGTGAAGATCGATTACGTGCCACGCCAAGGTACCAAGACTTCAATCTCTACAAGTGTGCCGATTCAACCAGTTAAAATACAAGAGCCTGTTCACCATTTCTGTCTCTTTTTAAGATCCTCCCAAGATCCACCTGGACTGCATGGGTCGTACCGCTGAGTCAACCATCGTGGTAGTGGCTGGAAACAAACTGCGTCTGGACGTCCCCATCACGGGCGACCCTGCACCCACAGTGGTCTGGACCAAAGGAGAAAAGGTAAAAATAATCTCATAGGGTTGGCCAGTTTATCTGTATAAATACAATACTACAGTTTTACTAACCCTGAAATAATTTAGACAAATGCTGGCAACATTTTAACAACATGCAAAACAGGCCAAATTAAAGCTGCTTTATTGACTAAGAATGCTGAGCCTGAAAATAACCCTGAAGAGGCTCAGCTTAGTTTTGTAGCCACGGCTGCTAACAGCTCAGTTCAGTGACGCCTACTTGCTTGCTGATCTACCCGATGAGGAGAATGGGAGGTTTCAGGGCCTCTCGTTTCTCTTTGGCTTTTACCGCTTTGCTCTGCTCAAACGTAGGCTAGTTCTGTAAAACCCGATGGAGGAGAGACAGGACGGTCGACAACCTCTTGGACCATGGTGGATGGTGAAGTAAGTGTGGGTGTACACAGGCCTGTCTGTATGGATTCTGTCTTGCTCGCACTGCACGTGAGTGTGTCGGCTTTTTACCACGCGTGCCCTCACAGACAGAGTGAAAACAAGGCCTACCTGGAGTCTAAGTCACAAACCTACACGCACCGTCAACCCTGTGCACGCTTGTTATTGTGCCACCACTTGAGTTTTGAAATTCAAAGAGAATGTACTGTATCTAGCTGCTGCCGAAATACAAAATAATCAATTCACAACCTCGGGGAAACAACAAGCTGCAGCAACAGCCGAGTCAAAGAGATGAAAAGCAGCTTCTGTGATCCAGAATAAATACTGCATGTGTGTTCCCCAGCACGTCAGTGAGGTAAGAGCATGTCTCAAATGTTCCTTCAGGCACAGATCAAAGGAAACTGGGAAGTAAGTTTAGTTTTAAATGTTAATTTTTTACATTTTGAGTAAAGTACCACATCCATAATAATTCTACTGTTAGAGTGTCACTTGGCTGAAGTTCATAATGTCAGTGGAGAAAAAGTCATTTTCCACAGTCAGAAACGGATTGAGTGGGTTGAGGATGAGTTAAGGTTTCTCTTTGGACAAACTATACTGCTGGTAGGTTTTTACCAAACATGATTTTGGTTTCTCTTGAGGCTATTTAGTGATTGTAGTTACTGTCAACCACGTTAATATACTACTGCTAGTTATATGCAATGGTCCTACAGGCACAAAGACAGGGCAGGAGTTTGATTAGTCACATCCTGTCAGCCTCAGCATTTATTTGGATTTTATTTTAACTGTTTGGTTTGGTCCATGGCCCATTAACACTGGGTGTTATTGGTCAGTGGGTGATAAAGTTGATTTGGCTTCAGTCTTCGATCAAAAACTATGCATCTTAACTGCCTGAAACTTTGACACAGTTGCCTCTTTTGACATGTGCTTCTGTGTTCTATGGGGACATCTCAACAACTTCTTGGCTTTGAAAAGCATGATTTACAGAAATGCTTTGAGAAACGTACTTACTGCAAAGTGTTGCGTTTTGTTTATCATGTCTCCAGACATGCCATGTTGGGAACTTGCCTCAACCACATTCACTGTCTGCCACCACCACGGGAATCAGGCTGGAGGGTCACCAGTAGATTCTCTCTTCAGTTACATCCACTAACTCTGCTCTGGTTCTCGTTGCGTAGGTCCTCACAGAGGGAGACGGCAGGGTCCATGTTGATACCGCCAAGGGCCACTGTGTCTTCACCATTGAGGGAGCTGAGAGGCAGGACGAGGGCATCTACTCTGTTGTGGTCCGGAACGCTGCAGGAGAGGACACTGCAGATATCAATGTGAAAGTCGTTGGTAAGATATAACTCAGATAGTAATTAATGAGAAGCATTGCTTTTCCTTGAACTAGACTCCACCCCCCCTCCTAAAAATGTGTTAAAACACATATAATATGTTAACATGAGAAAATGTTTTCTCACCAGATGTTCCAGATCCTCCCCAGGCTCCCAGAATCCTCAGTGTGGGGGAGGACTCTTGTGTTGTTCAGTGGGATCCACCTGCTTTTGATGGTGGACAGCCAATCATTGGTAAAAAAAAAAAACAAACAAAAACAAACAACAACAAAAAAAAAAAACATGAAATCATCTGTCATGTTTTCAGTTTGTTATTTAAGATAAGTTTATAATGATCCCACTCCAACACACAGGCTACGTGCTGGAGAGAAAGAAGACAAAGGGCTACAGGTGGATGAGGCTGAACTTTGACCCTTACCCTGAAACCACCTACGAAGCCAAGAGGATGATAGAGGGAGTGCCGTATGAAATGCGAGTGTATGCCGTCAACAGCATCGGCATGTCCCGTCACAGCCCGGCCTCGCAGCCATTTGTGCCAGTGGGTGAGTGTTGTTCCACATGTCATACATTGACAGCAAATCCCTACAAAACAATGGAATCTGCTTTTATTATTGGAGCTACCCCGTGAGCGATGGCAGACCTGGTGATAAATTTGATCTGGATGACTTGTGGTCATGACATATGTTTGCTGTATGTTGTTGGGCGCGTGTGGAATTTGTCTGTCACAAAAATATTGGGAGCCCATACACTGCATGATCCCCAGGTCATCCATCATTGGGGTTGTGTGTTTGTGTTGCGTCACCCCAGGGCCGTATGGAGGAGCTGGTGCTTATGAATGAATCTCGAAACACCTTGAGGGAATTTCTTCAAATTTAGTACAAATCTTCACTTGGCCACTAAGAGGAAGTGATTCAATTGGGTGGCCAAAGGTCAAAGTTGAATCCTAATGCCATGCCTCTCTATTGTAATAGAACGGCAGCTTTATTGGAGATATGTGCCCTGATCCTGAGGTCTGGGACCAGGCTTGTACTGATATACTCTGTGTAACAGTATCCGACAAGGCAGGGGCTCAGCTCTGGATTATCTCTTCTACTATCACTGATTTCTAACAACCATCTCATCCTCCACTTGTTGATCTAAGAGAGAACAACACTGTGTCCACATAGCCGATTGCTTGTAAGACAAGACAGCTGATTAGGAAACTATCCGTGGCATCCCTCTCCATAAATAATGGCCTGGAAGCGCTCGTCTCTGCTGGGATCAGCTGCTCCACACAGTGGGGTTCATGCTTCTGTGAGGGCTGCTGTAGAAAAATTGTGGCTACAGAGGAGAACAAAAGAGAGGGAGAGTGAACGATAGCGTAGGTTATAGGAAGACGCATACAACCACCAGTGGTACCAGTTCAAATGAGGAGAGAATGACAAAGCCAAAGCTTCCGAAGACAGCTGAGAAGAAACCAGTGGAGGCGCCAGCAGAGGAAGACGCGAGCAGAACAGAAACAAAGGCACCTCCACCCTCTGAGTTCGAACAGGAACCAGGAGCCCCCGCAGAGGCAGCACGCCGAGTGGGAGAGGGATCTCCAGCTGAGAATGAGACACCACCACCATCAGAGGTGGTTCCCCCTGCAGAAAGTGGTCCTCCTGCTGTGGGGGGAGCTCCACCTCTGTCAGAGGAGACCCCTGTGGAGCCTGAACCAGAGACTGAGCTGCAACCTACCCATAGTAGGCAATACTCACTTTGGGATGTTGGCTTATTATGTAGATGTCAGACATAGAAATTATACCTGGTTGCGTGTAATTGTGGGTTTGTTAAAGAATGGTACAAAACCATTTCGAATCGGACGAGCTGACGGCAGCCATACTCTGATAAAAGACCCAGGGGAACAATCTGAGCCTTTAAATGACACGTTTGGTGAACATTTCATACGCTGTCGCAGCTATCCATTAGATCACATCGTGAGATTAAAGCTTCTCATCGATGTGTAATGCTGCCAGCCTCTTGATAGGGATTCAGAATGGCAATTGGAGCCTTTTAAAACAACCCCTGCTGTGAGGACTTTCTGCACACGTGTAAACCCCTGACCTCTGACAGGTGCTCCTCGTCACTGTGTTGTTGCAGTGCCCTTGGCCTGTGCCATGACATCCTGGCCTTCTTCATGCCACGCGAGAATTCAGCACCTTTCACTCAGTCATCTTGTCAACACGTTGCAACCACCTGGACTAAATATTACCTCAGTAATATATCTGCCATAGGAGGATTGTTTACTTGTATATTCACAATGGGTGGTACTGTGTATTACACAGGGACCACTGGGATATTTTTTCTGTAGCTTAAAATCAAGCTTGCATTTTACATTTACTTCTCCATTATTTAACCCGAGCTTAGAAATGTGGCCACAGGTCCAAACATCCCATGGTTGAAAGTAACAAAAGTAACAAAGGTGAATTTTTCACTTCTTTTTTTTCTTCCGCGGAGTCTTTTCTTGAGCTACCCTTCAGCTTCACAGAGCGTGCGTTGTGGAGGCAAAGCGTGGGACATGGCTGATGAACCAGAGTCTTCTAAAGGGAACTTTAATCGTGTCATATTATCCCGGAGGGATGTCGGCTCAGCAGGTCGGTCAGACGGCTCATCTTTCGCTGGATGATAAAAGATACCACACGCAGGCTTAGAGGCCAATCAGCTGGAAGCCCATGTGGCGTTCAACACTGATGACACACGTATTTAACAAAGATATTCATGTTGGGCCATCATAATCATGTCTGCTTTTAAACAAAATGGAAATTGACTCCCATACTTTTGTTGCCTGATGAGAGGGACGTTGTTCTTTTAGGGGACGGGGTTGAAACATTGGTTAGCACGCTGTGATACGGCTATCGTTCAGCTGCGGCTTCCTGCGTGACCCCCAGAGTGGTACAGATAATGGATGAGTGCAGAGTGTTATCTCTGCTGCCTATGGAGCTGGCAATACTGCTTGTACAAGTAGGAGCTTGTACAAATGTTTGTTTCATGACATATGAGTATTGTTATTGTTTCCTAGAGCCCATGCCAGATTAAACCTTGCGTGCATTTAAAGCTGAGGAACAACTGAAAGGCATTAATCACTGATAATTTATAGGCTTGTGAACCTTAACAATAATTGGCCTGTTGTGACTAGAACCTGTTCTTCAGGTACAGTAACTGTGTTGTTTTTGCCACCGGAGTGATCACAGACTAAAGTTACATGAGAGTTCATATGCAAGCAATTCCATTTAAAACCCTGTGTTGTCTTTCTGGACAAGACCTAGTGAACGACAAAAGTAAAGGTATTGTGCTGGTAATAGAAATGCGCCCTGTTTTCTGTTCGGTGAGGGTTTTTGTTCCTTTGGTTTGTCATGTCCGGATCCGTTTCATCTGTTCGATCAGTGATTCCTGAGATGAGTGCACGGATGCTCTAACGGCTAATCTCTCTGCCCCCTCAGCCCCCACGAGTGAGCCCATCGGACTGTGCGTCGACGACATCAGTGACACTTCCATCTCGCTGAAGTGGCGGAGGCCTGAGCGGATCGGCTCGGCCGAACTTGAAGGTTATGGGGTTGAGTACTGCAAGGAGGGCAGTAAGTGCTCGAGCCAACATCTGCATGCTGTTGATAAGGAAGTGTTTTATTTAAAGGATATATCATCTAAGTTCAGATTTAACACAAAATGAACTAAACTACAGATTCAATTCAACTCCACTTGTACTTTTCATTTTTAGTCTATATTGACATTTGCTGTTGATTGAACCGCGTGCGCTGTGATCACAGCTGATGAGTGGATACCAGCCATGGAGGGTCTGACTGACAAAACGTCACTGACCATCAGGGGTCTCACCACTGGGGACAGGCTGCAGTTCCGTGTTCGAGCCTTCAACATGGCGGGACCCAGCGCTCCCTCCACCCTGGCTAATCCTGTCACCATCAGAGAGATCATGCGTGAGGAGAATGTGAAACATACGACACTTGAATAGTCAAACCTTTCCTCTTATTTAAAGTCATCCCTGACCTTCTGTTAAGACATCTGTCTTCATTTGTCTGCTCTGTCTTTACGGCTCAAGACTTTGTGTTTTCTGTTTTCGATTTGCACAGAGCGCCCAAAGATTTGGCTTCCCAGAAATCTCCGCCAGACTCTCATCAAGAAAGTTGGAGACACAGTCAACCTCATGATTCCATTCCAGGTGCAGTAAACGTCACAGATTATCTCCTCATATTCCTTTAATGTGCCCAGCCTGAGTTACAACTACAACACTATAAAGGCCCCTTTCGTTTTGTGCGCTCATTACTAACAACTAATTGAAGTGAAACTGTCTTGTCGTCTAACGGCGTGCAGGGGAAGCCAAGGCCAAAGGTAACATGGAGCAAAGACGGGGAGCCCCTAAACGCCGCATTCGCGAATGTGAGGAACAGCGACCTCGACACAATCCTCTTCATCCGCAAGACGGAGAGGAAACACTCGGGGAAGTACGACCTGCAGGTGCAGATTGAGAACGTGGAAGACACAGCAAGCATCAGCCTGCAGATTGTTGGTGAGCAGGCGCGAGCACGTGGAGAGCTGTGGGCATTGACAGGAGCAGCATTAGCGACGGGATTCATTCAGTCTTGCTCCTCTGCAGATCTCCCCGGGCCTCCTGAGGCTCTGAAGATCATGGATATCTGGGGCTTCAATGTGGCGCTCGAGTGGAAACCGCCAAAAGACGATGGCAACTGTGAAATCACTGGTTACACGATTCAGAAAGCTGACAAGAAAACCATGGTGAGGCTCACAGTCAAATTGAGTACTGAGTCGTTTGTGTGCATCTGATCACTTGGTTCGATTCCCAACCAGCGGATATATCGCAGCTTGGTCTGGTTCTGCCCTGGCTGACGTGGGCCATGCTGATAGTGAACTATGAATTGACCTGCTCTGCTCTCAGGTCAGGTTACAGGAACACAAGATGTCCCCGCAGAGGAAGGCCACGCCTTCATAGCTCCTCCTTCTTACTCCCTAGAACAGATGCACTGCAGCTCCTTTAGTTTCACCTCCGACAGACACCAGCCGAGCTGCTGGGAGCTCACACGAACCAACCCGCTCTGTTAACACACTGGAGCGAAGGTGAACATGCGGGAGGTCGAACGCCGCGTGGACACAGAGGGGGTATTTTCGCCTCTCTTGCGGCACATCCACACTAATCGGTCACTGCTGAGCACACGGCCTCCTTTGTGGAGCAGGAGTGATACTTTATGGGCTCGTTGGCCAGAGCTCCAGCTGTCACCATCCTCTGGCGTGAGCTGCCAGGAACAACGGCGAGCAGGAATGTCCTAATCTTATCCTCGCAGCCTTGACCTGGTCTGGATCGCCGCAGCAGTGACGCAGGAGCCATTGTTCTCCTGCCTGGCTCGGCGACGGTTCGTGTTTCACTGTAGTCATTATTAGATCACATTAATCTCATTTGCATCTCTTCAGAGCAAACCTGGGGATGTTGACCATCGTGTTGCCAATGACAACGGATACCAGGGACCTGGTACATGAAATCCTGATGCCCCATGCACTTTGAAGCCAATATCCTGTTTCATTCTTGTATACGCATGCACAGTACAAACCGCTGCACAACTTCTTTAGTTCTAGGTAGATGATTAAGCAATTTTCAAATTAAATGAACAGGTTATTAGTGTAGGATGCAGCTAATATAATTTTTCTGAGTTAATCTCATTTAGATTGTGCCATTTAATCTGGGTCTAAATTGTTTTATCAGTTCATTTCGCACGTGCAAGGAAATCTAATTGAATTAATTGAAATTATATAATTACAGTCAATTTATCCACCCATTAGCTACAAACCACTTGTTTTTGTGAGGGAGCAGAAGCCAATCCCAGCTGACAGTGGGCGAGAGGCGGGGTACAAAGCGGACAGGCCGCGTCACAGGGCAGAAACATAAACAGCCACTCGTGCTGACTTTTGAGCGCATGTGCGATTAACCAAGCCCTGCTTGTGTCCGTTTAATTCCTCTGCAGGAGTGGTTCACGGTGTTCGACCAGTACCGGCGAACCAACTGCATCGCGTCTGACCTCATCATGGGGAATGAGTACGTTTTCCGCGTCTTTGCCAACAACCTGGTGGGCCTCAGCCCCGACGCCTGCGTAACTAAGGACAGCGCTTACATCCAGAAAACAGGTGGGACCTGACTGCATGCACAAGGATGGACATTATCCATGTAATCCGAACGGTTGTCATAAACGGTCTCTGCCTCCTCAGGTATCGAGTATAAGCCGCCCAGCTACAAGGACCCCGACTTCACAGAGGCTCCCAAATTCACTCACCCTCTGGTGAACCGCTCTGTCATCGCCGGATACAACGCGACGCTCAGCTGCTCGGTCAGAGGCATACCGAAGGTCAGGGGTCATTACAGCCGACATCTCTCCATACAGTACATGCATTTTTTAGATTTGTAAACGGCATCCAAATGATCTTATGATTATAGGCGGTGCTGTTATATTTTCTTTATCTACCTCACTAGCCCAAAGTGACCTGGTACAAAAACAAGATGGACATCACAAATGAAGCCAAGTACCGGATGCTCAGTAATCAAGGCATCCTGACACTGGAGATTCGTAAGCCCTGCACCTTCGATGGAGGAGTGTATACGTGCAAAGCCGTCAACAACAGCGGAGAGGACACGGTGGAGTGTAAACTGGAGGTTCGCCGTAAGTATCAACAGAGAACATTACAGACTTGACTTTGAGCAGCTCGGCTTCATAACTGTTCCTGCCTTGCAGCACAAATTGTTAGAGAAGAAAAGAAAGCAGAAAATTAAAAGAGTCTGGAGCAGCCGACTGAAGACGAGGCCGACGCGTTTCCAAGAAACTTTCACCAGCATCTTCACCTGTTTGCATTTGCGCCACATCCCTCATCGCCATCATCCTGCTTGAAGTCAACCTCACTGCTATGGTCCCACTGGAACCACTGACTGGGCACACACGGTGAAAGTATTTATGTATTATTTAAAAAAAAAAAAAAACAAGAAGCTCTCCATTTGTGACATTTCAAAAACTGGATCAAACAAATGCTGTGTAGAAATATGGATAATAGACAACACCAGTTGTCATCCTCAGACTATGTTTGTGTGAATGATTGATGTGCATATAAAAGTTTCAAAAACAAAACACGTTTTTTTGCTGTTGTGTACAAAGTGGTGGCGTTGTCAGTGTGTCACACTGCAGCTCCTGAAACTGGCTTCACAATAACGGCAGCGATGGCAGAACGGAAGACGTGTCAGAGGTGCAGCGGTGTGGATGAGAGTTGTTGAGGGATTAGTTTTAATGTAACAAAGCCGCAGTAAAGGCCTGTGGTGGGAGGCATGTGTCTAATGTGCACGCCACGCAGGGATGTGGGTGAATGGCTGGGATATGTGGGATGTCCTTTTTAACGTTAACTACATGCGTCAGTGAAGTAGAACACATGGCAGCCCTTGTTGAGCGGGGGCTGGTGGAACATCACTCAACAGTTTCTCCTTTGATGCCTTGGATGTAAATATTTCCTGTGCAGCCCCCCCCCTTTCCCTCCTCAGTGTACAGCTGCAACACATCCAGCAAGCCTTGCACCCGTCACTGTTAACACATGACCTACGTCTCGCAGTGCCGCCCTCTGTGCTGGATGTTTTGACGTGAGACGTCACCAATGAGCCACAAATTCAAAATGAAACGTCGACACGGATCAAAGCTAAACAGGACGCTTGAATTTCGTGTCTGATTGCTGAGTTTTTTTTTCCCTCCCTCAGCTCATGTACGTGAGTGAAGGCAGCAACGGGGGAAGTAACTCCACTTATTGATGCTGAATCATCTCAAACATGCCAACAGGCTCGGAATTCCTAAAATTATGTTGCAAGGCCACGTTCAATTGAGAACAGTTTAACAAGCATGAGAGGCACAAACACAAAGCTGCCTCAGGCTAAATGCTAACACTATCATCCAAGATATTTCAGCTCCATTTATAAGAACAATATTTTTTGTTTATAATGAGCCTAATGAAGATAAAGCCCAGGGTTCTGTTGCAGTCTGAACAAAAGGGAATAAATAAGACTCTATTTGTCCAATTTTATTCATACACATTGAAGAATTATTTGGCTACGAGAACAGAATAAAAAAACAACTTGGGGAGACAAATATGGTTAAATCTGAATTGAAATTAAGATAGAATTGTTTTTTAAAAGCTGTATTACTCTGCAGGTTTGCGTCTAGAAAAAGGCAAAACAGAAAACAATTCATAGTCTATATTTTGATTAAAAAAATAAAATCACAGCTTATCGTACATAGATTCCTCCCACAATTTGCTCTTAATCTAAAACATTGATGTACAGCCACGTGTCAACATAAAGCTCAGAATGCAAACAAAGAGCGACAACACATGAAAATAGACTATTCTCTGACAAAGCACTGCTGGTAGCCACTACAGACGAGGAGGTAGCTTCCTTAGTTAGCATCCCATTCTTGATTACTTGTTTTCTTATCAAATAATTTACATACAAATACAAAGAGGAACCAATAACCGAACCAATAAAACATTTGACATGTCCCATCTGGTGAAAATGTACAATCAATCAACGGACATTTGGTTGGTGCGAGAACTTACACCCAGTCGAGACCACGTGAAAACAGAAAATAAAAACCAGAGAGGTGATGATTAAACGATGCGTCATCAAGGCATGAATGACAGCGGAGGAGACCGTTTCCCTACATCGCCCGAATTCCTGAGCACTCACATGACGTGCACTTGTGGATACACGCTCCGAGGGCGGCTCCACCGTTACGTGAACAGTCACAGGCACACCGCAGATCACATTTCTACGCTTTACAGCCATGGATGACAGGTTTGACAAAACTGGACAAAGAATTAAATGATACAGCAAGTTCCAGAGTCATTCAGCGATAATGAAGCGAGGTTTTATATAAAAAATGGAGACAGTGACCTATTCTTGTTTTTCAGTTAGGCCTAATTTTTGGCCGTGCCTATTTTTCTAGTTAAAATGTAGCTCAACAGAATCTAGCAAAGATTTGAATGCAAAATCACTGTAAATACTTAAAGTCTGGCTTCAAATAACCATTTGAATGATGCCCGGTTGGTTCAGACAGCTGGGAGGCTCGTGCTGGGTTCATGCTGCTGGAGGTGGAGGAGTGGGAATACATTCAGATCACAGTGTCTGTTGGATGGTAATCAGGATTAACCACAAACAGACCCAAACAAACAGCACAGTTCACCAGGAAACTTGGTGGTGGACTGAGCTTCAGAAGAATCTGTAAAACAAACGGGTGGATCCCAGAATTTCTTTATCCGTGCCATTAACAATGCGGACCAGTGGATGGTGATGGGGAATGTTCAGTGAACTGGGTGAAGCTTGGTACAGTCGTTGTTATTTAAAGGGACTGTTTAGCTTTACCATTGAAGTACATGAAATGGATTTTAAATCAGCCTATCACTTATCACTCATCGGAACAATAGATAAAAGCAGAATGCACTGGAGAGCTACTTTACTTTGAAGAATGAATTATCTGTGCTGTTACAGATAAATGTGTTGATTCAAATCAAAGAGCTTCATAGAAAATAATCATAAATATGACTTAACCCTGTATCCGTATTTTGTGTTTTGTTATCGAGAAATGCTAAGGTTCTATTGTATATCCATCATTCAGAGGCAGCCTCTAAACATCTGAAATCGTCTCCACCCAGAAACTCCAGCTGCTCACACAATAAATAACATCTTTCAAAACCACCACGCATGGTTGTTGCTTTAACAGTGATATCTGCTACGTTCATCACATTCTTAGTCTTAGTAACTTAAAGCAAAGAAGTTGTTTTCATAATAGAAGGACATTTATCATCCTCACTGAGCGCAGGCAGTCAGGCCAGAAGTCACTGCTGACGTTACATTACTCTAGTGAGTGAAAACCGCCTGGAGGTTACATTCAAACAGAAAAGCCTAGGATAATTACTACACCTTGCTACATTTATATCTTTTAAAAATCAAAAGTATAAAACCGGGGGGGAAAAATGAAATTTTTGAAGCTTAGAGTAACAGGGAAAAGAGCAATCACAAAATCTTTGACACATAAATCGCAACCTCATGATATCCACTCGGAAGCAGGAGGAAGGCACTGGTGGCAACATTTTCCTTTGCAAGGTCCTTTGTTGACCAGTTTGAGACACGATGGACTCATTCCAGCTCAATCAGACGCGTTCCAAGTTCCCTTTAAAAGATTGGCTGCCTCTGTGTTTACCAAAGTGCTGAAGAGTCTTTCAACAGGGAAGTTGGCACATTTTGTTGTCCGGTAAAAAAAAAAAAAAAATGCTTATATTTTCTCCACGTGGTGGAGTTCTGGAGCGCCCTTAGTCCTTGACCCGAGGTATGTTGTATGAGTAGTGTACGAGAGGAAGGCCCCTGGTCTGACAGAAGCACGCTCTGCCGCAGGCCTGGACCTGGTCCGAGCTGTCCGACACAAACGAGTCCCCCTCGTCTGCATACTCCGACTGGGCGGAGGGCGTGCCGCTGTCGGCCCAGAACCCCTCAGCGCGCTGGCACACGGCTGCTCCCGCCATGAGGGTGGGACAACTGTGAGACTTCACCAAGTGTCTGCAGACTGTGGAGGACGAGGGGGAAGAGCAGGTCCTGGCATGCAGCGCTGCCTCGCACTGCTCACAGACGACCGTCTCTGCGCAGAGCTGTGAGTACACCCCACAGTCAAAGCCTAGGTGCGTGGAGGAGCCTCCGTCAGTGAGCTCCGACCCTCCTCCGCCATCGTCTCCGTGGTTCTCGGCACCAGCCTTCACTTCTCTGGTCAAACCCCTTCGGCCACGTAGTCTCAGCCAGTCCTCCCTGAAGGCCGGGCTGAAGAACACGTACAGCACTGGATTCAGGCACGCGGGCAGCGGGAAGAAAATGAGGGTGACCGACTTGGCGATCTCCGGGCCGCCAGCTGTGGAGCCGGTCAGGAGGGGGGCGAAGGAGAACGCCGCCACAGGGCAGAAGAAGATGCAGTTGGTGAAAATGAGCCAGGCAACGTGTCGCAGGGCGCCCGTCTGCTCCGGATCAGCCAGCTCCACCCTGCCCAGGTGGCAGTACATCTGCGTATACACTGCTGCGGTGAACAGGTACGCCAGCGCGTTGAGCAGCACCAGAATCACGGTGACGCTCAGGGCTGGACTCTCGCCGCCAGCGAAGGGCAGGCAGAGGGGAGAGGCCGACTGCTCGCTGGCGGTCAGGAGCGCCAGGCAGGCGGCGGCGGCGGCCAGGAGCCCCAGCAGCCCCGCAGCCAGGCTGAAGTGCCGGCCCCCTCTCCAGCACCCTGGAGGGCTGCCGCCGCTCCTCCTGGGCGACATCATCGCTTTGCAGAGGATAGTCTTCACGGCCACGCTGCGCTCCACGGCCGCCAGGGACAATAACAAGACCGCCCACTCTGACGAGAAGACGGCGAGGGCTCCTGAGATCTGACAGCCGGGCCCCATCTCCCACCACACGCCGAACTCTGCGAAGGAGCCCCAGGTAGCAGCGTCGAGCACAGTCAGCACGCCGACATACACGCCTGTGAGCAGATTGGCCAACGCCAACAGCCCCATGAGCAGCCGGGCTGGAGAGAGACACGGGGCCAGGGAGTGGGAATGGCCTGGGGCTCGGTGTGCGGAGGAGAAGGTGGCCACCAGCACCAGCCCATTAAACACCAGCGACACCAGGCAGATGAACCAGACCGTCAGACGAATCATCCAGTTACCCAGGAGATGCTCACACGGCTTAAAAGCTCCTGAAACAGTGTGGTAATGAACAAATCACACTGGTACTTCAAAAAAAAAAAAGAAAAAAATTCATGGAATACAATGAAAGATGTAGTTACCTGGTGAAGGAGAGCAGTGCATGATCATGGAGATTCTTTCCACGTCCTCCCCTGCTGAGACGATAGGAGATTAAAGATATACAAGGAATGCAGAGGTTAAGAAGACAACCCTTTAAAAGTAGTCGGCATCTGTAGCAGAGATAAAGTTGAATGATCTTGAACTTCAACAGACCAGATATCTCATAAATCAAGTGCACGGAAAAGCAAAGTACAAACTTTCTCCTGGAGTTTCCTTCAACTGTGCATTTTCCAAAACAAATAAAAAACCCAGGTGAGTATTTAAAATTTGATGTGGTACAAAAAAAAACAAACTGCGTGCACAGCTGCTCTAAGGTCAACATCTAAGTCTGATATTTGCTCATCTTACATGAAGAATATTCTGAACAGACATATTGATGACTATTTGACTTTGGCTTTTAAAAATGTGACATATGTCAATCCAGCACACAAACAGTCTCTGCTCTGACTGCAGAATCCCAACCTGGAGATTTCTTTAGGTCACTGTCCTCAGAGGAGCTCGTCACTGAGTCACATCCGACAAACGCACAGCACTGGTAGGCATACGGGACAGAGATGGACCTGCAAACAGACCATCATCATTCACAGAGGCCGTAAAGATCTGCAGGGGCTCCAGTGGTGATAACACAGATGCTCTGGAATCTTCAAACCATACTGGAAAAATAATAAATAATGTGTTTGTGTGCAAATACCTGGCCCTTCTGATTTCTTTTCAATAATAATATTTGGACGTTTCCATAGTGTGTCTACAGTTGTGGAGAAAACAGACCCGGCTGGTTTTCTCATTAAAGGTAAGTGACAAGGGGCAGTTTGCAGTAACCGATGTGTAATCACATAGAATAACAAGGAAAGAGACATGCTTATTTTTTTACTCTGCAGGAAATTCCCCGTAATATAGGTCTCATTTTAATTGGACAAGTGACAATCCTATTTTGTGACATTGGAGGAGATAATATAATATTCCTCACATCACAGAAGCAGAGCGGTTCAGTTCAGTTCTAAATTTACCATATATGTGGATTACTTGTGATTTTTCTTTTTGAAACAAATTCACAAGACAAAGTAAATCTTTAAAATATGAACTTTAAAAGGTATGTTGTGTCAGACAGTGACAGCAGAGCGTAAATGGAGGAGACAGATGTTTAATAACCCACCAAAGGTCACTGGGGCTTGAACGGAAACTGGAAAATTGCTATTACTTGAGCTGCTCTCGCTGTTTCTACTCCGGACAAGAGACGCTGAGGTCACAGAATTTCCTCCTCACCTGAGTTTGGGAAGGTTTTTTGCAGTCAGCACATTTTTCATCTGTGGGTTCCCTGAGAGTTTAAGTTGACTGAGGGCGCCGAGTCCAGTTGTTGGAATCACAGTCAGAGAGTTCATACTCAGATCCCTGCACAAAACACACACAAGCAATTTAAGGTTGTACAACTCAGACATTTAGACCGGAACAATGACGTGCACCTGGAGTCCCGCACTCATTATGATGAATAGCCGCGGTCATACTCACAGGTTGGTGAGTGCAGTCATGGTGAGGAAAGCATCTGGGTGAATGACTCGGATTTCATTCCTACTCAGGTCTCTGTGTAAAATCAAAATGCATTCAACTCACAGGCCAGACATGAGCTGTGCAGCAGCGTGTTCCTGAGGGGACTTACAGTAAACGTAGAGCAGAGAGACCCTGGAAAGTATTTCTCTCAATTTGTTGAATATGGTTGTGCTGAAAGCTTCTGTAGATTTAAAGAAGAAACATAACAGGACATAAAAGAGCAGACATCCACCTTTATTTGCATGTTTGTAATTTGTATGTTATTATTATTTTAATGGTTACCATCCTAAACTGAAATATTTTGTAAAATGAACATGCTCACATCTCCTGCAGTCGGATGCAGCCCTGCAGGGACGGCAGCACCTTGATCTCATTGTAGGACAAGTCTCTGATGGAGGAAAATAAAGAGGTTCAACTATCAGACAGCTGGGACACATTCACACAAAACACAAATAAAGACTAAAAGTTGGATCGTTATTCATTTTCCACTTAGTGAGATTGATCACTCAGTGGATGCACATACTGAGAGCCACATTTTCATATGGTGGGGAACCTAAACTCTGTGGGCAGCAGTTACACAACAATTGTTTACGGAACAAGTTTTGGTTCCTGAGAGTCTAAATATATTTCTAATGTGAAGAACGGTTGACTCTCTTACAGCGTTCTGAGCAACTTGAGATTGTCACACAGATCATCGGGGGTGGATGATATCTTGGTTCCTGACAGGGTCCTGGAAATAAAACAACCTCATCAGTCACTTCAGAGACACAAAACAAAACAGCTACAGATGTTGCATCGTAGTCCACGCTCCCTTACAGACTCTCAAGGTTATTAGTGCCAGTGAGGATGGGGAAGTCCTGCATCTTACTGGCCCCACGCAACATCCTGAAACACACCGTGGCCAAAATCAAAAACAAGTCTAAAAAGGAACCTTTTAAAACAAACCTGAATGGATATTGATTGTGATTTGTCAGGAGCTGTGCTGACAGAGGGACTTACAGGGAGTGCAGGTCGGACAGATTCTGGAAAGCCGTGGCGCCCACGAAGGAAAGAGGGTTGTCATAGAGATGTCTGAGGGCATGAGAGCAGAGGGGAAGAATTCAAACCCAAAATCAATCACTGTGCAAGAATGGCACCATCTTCTGGACATTCAACCACTGAGGCCTGTCCCATGTCATCCCAAAATGTGTGTGTGTGTGTGTAAACATACTGTACAATGTGCATGCAAGTGTTATTACTGAGCTGTGAGTGTGTCAGTGACTCAGAGGGGGGAGTTTGACCTTACATGGTTCGCAGCAGGGCGTTGTTATGGAAGGCCCCTTCAGGTATGGAGGCAATATCGTTGCTGTGAAAACCTCTGCAGGAACAAGGTCAGAGAAAAACGGTGTAAAAACATGTTGCTCAACAGGAATTCCAACATTAAAGTTTATAAACTTTATAAACTGAGTTTTAAATTAAATTAAACAGAAAAAAGGTGTGAACAATCTATCCAACCCTCAAAGACTGCAACAGAAAACCTGTTTATTGATTTCATGAATAAAATAAAACTTTTTTTTAATACATTCACTTATTAATAGGAGCAGCTTCATAACTTTTTTGGTTCATAGCCGCTTTTTTTTTTTTTTTAAAGCACATAAATATTTTAGGATGCTGAGAAGCGCCATGCTCTAACGGGTGAACCTGTCAAAACAAAAGCAGAAAACATTTCCTCCCCGCAGCAGAAACAGCACGAGCACTCACAGTTCCTTCAGTTTGGGCAGAGCCTCGATAGCTTTGGGAAAAACCATCATGTTGTTGAAGTTCAGATCTCTGGGACGAAACACAGAGAGACACAGGGGGGGGGATCAGTCAGTGCAGTTTCCTTGTGTCAAAACAAATCCATCCCTCTCAAGCCATAAAAAAATTCTATGATTTTCAGTTAGTTGCTTCTTTCTGTGGTCAGTTCATTATCACACACTTATTCATAGTTAAATAATGCTGTCCCAATCCACCCCTCAAGCTCTACCACTTGGCTCTACCCAGGTGTAGCAGCCATCTAACGCTTCAACCCTTTAACCAAAGTGTATTTAGGACCCCACTGAAACGAATGGAATGTAACATGGTGACGGCTGTGGGTAGTAAGCTCATAAATGTAAGTATTAATTGTCTCAAAAACAAGCTTGTAAGCAGTCTGAGTGACAGACTGGGTTAAGAGAGGACACTCCCAGTGACTCTCTCCTCCAGGGACAGGGCATTAATTCCAAATGTATCATATCAGAAGTGCAGATTAAAAACGTTGTAGGCTTGCTCTTTGCCATTTGGTGTGGCTGTGTGGGTGGAGGAAGGGAACAGTGGGAGGGCAAATTTGATAAGCATCGGGTACTTTGCACTATTTACTCTAGAGCAATTACAGGAGGAAGTGGACACAATGATGTCTGGAGGACTGGAGCAGAGGTGGGTGGGGGGAGCTGCCAGCGCACGGGCGCACACACACACACGAGCCGTCGCACGCTGTACGACGAAGGTCCACTTACAGCGTCTCCAGGTTCAAGAGTCCGGCAAAGCAGTTGTCTGCGATCTCGTTAATTCTGTTGTTATGGAGATGTCTGAAAGAGAAGGAGCGGTTTAACACACTTCTTGTGAGACGACCGATAAAAGAGCAAATGTTCACGTTCTTTTGATATGTGAAATCAGGTGAATATACTGCGTGTGTATACGCAGAGGAGTTTCCTGCTCTAATAGATTGAAGGTCTCTTCTTCCTGTTTATCCTGACATGTTTACATGAACCCTGCAGCAGTACCACTCAGTCTGTGTTTGTCTCAAGGCCTGATGTTGTGTTTTAAATAATCCCTCAGATACGTAAGGACATAGAGTATTTGTACAAGTTCCTCTCATGCAAGGTTTTATTTTTACCCACCACCAAGTGCGGTTCTCTGTAATTACAGTGTTTCATTTGCGGTGAAAGGTGTAGTAAGAGTCACTCAGAGCTGGAGGACAACATAAGAAAGTAATTTACATCCATTAGTGGTGTTAAAATTAGGTGACGGTGTATCAGACCAGGTTGGAACCATAGCTTCTTTACGTATCAGAAGAAACAATCGTCCCTCCATTAATTACACGGCTCAGAAAGTACAGCGGCCTCATTGAACCGCACAGGGTTGTTTTCAACTTGAGAAATCTCTTGATCCATTTGACGCCTAATGGCTTTTACGTCTCCAGTTCCTGCCTCAGGTCATTTTAGAAAACAGAGAATGTTCTCAGTCAGTGTGCGTAGGTAATTAAGGATTTTAAAAACTACACGAGCAGGTTGTTCCTGCTGAGTTATGTCGTATAAAGGCCTATGAAGACCTGAGCGCTGGCTTCTCCTTGATTGTCGTGGGAAAGCTTCCCTTCGACCACTCTGAACGGTTTTAAAAGTGTGTCACAGATTGAAGACGTGTCCTAATATTTCACTGTGAACTTGAACCCTGATCTACATATATATACACATCTGTTGTAGACAACAGAATTATTTCACATGATCAGTGGAACTGATATAGCTGAATAGCCAGAATAATGAGTTAAACCAATACCCCACATAGACATTTGCACTTCCAGATACTGGACAGACTTTTATTCTAAACAATTAAATCAGTAGCTTGATAAAACTTACAGCACAACAAGACTGGTGAGGTTTGCAAAGGCGTTGTCTGGTATGTACGAGATGCGGTTGAGTGCCAATGTCAGAGCCTGAAGGTTTGTCTGGTGTCTCAGGGAACTGATGGGGACCATCGTCAGGTTGTTGTCGTCCAACCAGAGGTGGCGCAGCTGCTGAAGGTCTTCGAAACTGTCGTCTGGAACCGTGGTGATATGGTTCGCGTCCAGGCGGCTGCAAAACACACATTCATCAAGTTCAGATAATGCTTAAATTAACAAATTCACTGGCTTGCTTTTAAAAAATAATTCCCAACGACTCTTTGTTGGGAATCTTTCTTCCCAGGTTAAGATAAGTCACTAGACAGTATGAAATATTTCTCATTATCTATACCATACTCTGATTTTCCCCCTCCCCTGTTTCATAATAAACCAAAACCTTTATTTACACTTCTCCTACGCCGACAGTCAGACCCCATAGTTTCTGCTCCAGATGTGGCATACATCCAGTTCCTTCTCTCAGGGGAGAACTCGTCTGTGTACTTGTCACTCTGAATTTATCAAAGTCACAAATAACAAAGTCCATACAGCTCTGCCCCAGTACCCAATGTTCTCCCTCCCACAATCCATCTGTAAGACTCTTCTAAGCTTTACTGACTTTATTTGTTTCAACCACACCCATTTCTTCAGAGCACCAGTTGGAATAAGCAGCATTTAATGGTTTAGTGTGCTCCATTAGCCCCATCATGAATACCTCCAGAAGAAAGGGAGGCTCCCAAGTGGCATTTCAACAACATCAAATCATTCATCTTGAAGCGGAGGGTCAGCAGTTCACTGTCAACATCCTCCCTGCAAACTGCTCAGGACCTACATGGTATTACTGCAGGCCGAGGACTGAGCTTCACTCTGGCCCGACGCTGCCACATGGTGTTATTTATCTTTGTCCCTGGATAATACAGAAAAATCTAAGATTCTTCACTAATCGAAAATCTTGATCCTTAAAATTAATATGAAAAACATAACTGTAACTAGAATGAAGAGATTATAAATTAAGGTGATATGTTAATCTGTCAATTTGTATTGGTCAATTAAAAACATTGTAAAATTGTCAAGTTTGACGCTGTCGTTTTTTTCTGGAATCAAAAGTTTTAACATTCTATATGTACTACACTGTACTAGAGAGCAGTAACTGATCAGAATTCAACACCTGGGTGGAAGAAAGAGAAACCCTTTATTTATTTCCCTCCATCATCACTGCACCGTTCTCTCCTGCTATCCTCCTTCACCGAGTGTCTCACCCTCCCTCAAAATTCCTCAAGTGTCTGGGCTGGAAGAAAAACAGTCTTGATTGACATTTAGCTCTCTAAGGCTTTATACAAACCAAGTCCTGGCTCTGCCAAAGCATATTACTTGAGCTACAGACCTTAAAACCCTCACAGAGAAGAGACATCTGTTAAAAAGAAAAGAAGAGAGGCACAAAAAAAAGAAGAGGGGAAGTAAAGGATGTGAGGAGGGATATAGAGGAGTGATAATAGCCGAGAGCTGAATTTTCAGTACGTTTCTCCAGCTGGATCTCTTCCTCCTTTAGTCCCTGTCAAACTCAAAAAGCTTGGTGATGGAAGGAGGCGGCACAAATAAAGACGTGTAAATGTTACGGTCTCGGGGAAGCTGACAGTCAGTGGATACAAACCCACAATGAGAAGAGTGAGCGAGGGGGGAGCAGGAAATTGAGAGAGGACTAATGTTAATGAGTGAACACAGAGAAACAAATTATGAACTCCTAAAAATCCCACCTGAGGAGAGAGAGAGAGAAGTTAGATGTGCTGAACAACACTGACCTACATTAAGGCCGGGCTGTTGCCGGGCTTAGCCAACAACAAACACTGCAGCGGGAGTAAAGTATGTGATATGAGTGGAGCCGCCCCGACATGACATCACTAATGTCCGTGAGTAAATAATGACATTTTAACTGTGTAGCTTGGAGGACGAATAAAGTTGCAGCCCTCATCATACTGGTGTAGTACCACTGTAACAACATTTAACAGCGAGGATGGTGGTAAACAGGTACATTGTAATTGTTGAACTGAACAACAACAGCTGTCTGAAAGAGTTCTGAACAGTTGCATCAACCTGATGAATCAACATGACCTGGATTTAATTAATCTGGAGGAGGACCGACTCACCAACATTGTCATTCATTGAGTCATGCCCCTGCTGAAGCAAAAGGTAAAAAAAAAAACAGAATTTGAAGCATTCTTTCATGGCATTTCATCCGTCATTCACACTGATGACGCAGTAGCCTCAAACTAATCTCCACTGTAACCTGAGCACAAACATTAGCATGAATTTGTTTTGCAAATTTCCTGAGCAAAACATTCAGATCTTTACCTGCATTACTAAAAATGATGTGTATTGCTTTGCAGCTACGCCACTGCTGCGACTTTTCCCTCATCTTTGTGAATAACGGCTTAGAATGTGGTCGTTAGTTTGGCACAAACACCGTGAATTTCAGTTTGGATAGTCGGCTGTGTAAATACAGCTCTGATGGCTGCAGTGTAACTTTCCATCTCAGCACTACCGTCAAAATAACTCATCAACTGCAGCTTCATAAAACTTACTAACTGGGCTGGGCTGACGTGATGGCTTGAAATGATCATTGAGACATTTCTTTCAGGAAATAAATGAATGAATTTTCTACATCACCACCAAAACCATTCCCCTTCTAATTATTTCAGTGTTACAGCCATTCAAAGGACATGTCCCAGACCAGAACTCAGTTAGTCAATGTTTGACTGAACCACCAGCAAATGTAATAATAAGCTGACAAAACATCTCAACAGCATGACGATGCTGAAAGAAAGTCTCTGCTGCGATTGTGTTTTCACCCTAATATGGAAAATTCCACTTAAGATAAAAGATAGTTCTTTGTATATGCGTGTAACACATGACTTACAGAGACTGGAGCGACTGAAGGTTCTTCAGGGCTGCACCGGGAACGGTCTTCAGCTGATTATTCTGCAGCATCCTGAAGGTATAATGACATTCTCACATCACTCCAGATACATTCTACTTTAACTATTGTTAACACTTTGAACTGTGTTCCCCGTTTTATTTTCACAAATAAAAGTAGGGGGTGAATAATCCACCATGAATAGCTGTGTTTGACCTGCGTGCCGTTAAATACTTCCATTTGTGACAAGTAGAAATGACTTGACATTAGAGTATAGAAATTACTTCCATGTGTTTGTGTTTCAGTCTGGTATCCAAGACCTCACCTGTAGCTCAACAGGACTTTACACTTTTGGCTCAGAGCCGAATCAACGAGTTCAGTGTCCAAGTCTTAACAAGTCAGCTGTGTGTGTTGCCTGATTTGACTTATGCAATGTTTTCAGAGAAAATTTCCAGTTCTCCGTGGATTCAGGTTGTATGACTATGATTAGGGTGTCAATGACTGACAGCTCCATAATGTTACCACAAACTGCAGTATTTACTCTCTCCCCCAGTGTGTGGAAAACTTCACGCTGTCACAGCCATGAATGTGTGCGTTTGTTGGTGTACAAACACTGGTGGTGGTGGTGGAGGAGACAGGGAGGCGGTGTGCTTACAGGACTTTGAGCTGATGCAGGCCAGACAGGGCTTCAGGGTGGATGAATGACAGGTCATTCCCCGCAAGTCGTCTGCATGAGAGAAAAAAGTCGAGCTCATGTTAAGAGACATTTCTCATCGGCTATGGGAAAGCAGAAGAACATTCTGCAACAGCAGTGTATTGTGTTTCTGAATAAGGCAATGCATCGTGTTAAGAACACATCCAGCAGAGTGTCAGAGACATGCGTCTGTGGCATGGCCTGTTGTCGCTTCGTCTGACACCTTCATGAGATTAGAACTTCTCCTGAATGTCCCCTCCTCACATCCCAGCCATCAAGGTTCAGTTCTTTCTTTAAAGAGAGTGAAAAACAACTCACGGTTCTATGACGGAGAAACAAGACTTAGCTGTGTTTGGTGGTAACTAGTCATGCTAGCTATAAATGGAATGAAAAAGACACATACACAGAAAATAAAATCCATAACCAGATCAACAGTGATCGGGTTCACAAGCAGGAACTGGATTTGACTGACCAGTGTCTGCGCTTGAGTGTTGAAACGTAAGATGATTGGCTGGCGCCTCCAATGTTGCATGAGAGGTTCTGCTGCACAAAGCATGGGCAATGCAATAGAACCACAATGCGTCACTGCAGGTTCTCTGCACAGACACGTTCACAACAGCAGCGAGTCCTCATCATTATTCAGAGGCGAGGTGGAGCAGCACTTCTCTGTTTCACCTGGTCATCGCTCAGTGACTGTATAGAGTTAACAATGGTGCTAACTGACGTTAATTCTTAACACAGGCAACAAGTGCCAAGTGCTGTGGAATTTAGCAGGCAGATTAAATTATGCGTCATAGAGTTTTATTCTCACGACAAAGACAGTCGAAACAATGCATCACATATTGGCACCCATAATGCAGAATTGAGGAATTGTGAATTGTCATCTTATTACTATTAAATGTTTTGGTTATAGGGGAAAATAGTAATTTTCATGTATAATGCCAGGTCAGTGAAGATATACAAGAGACCAGTGCAACTATGTAAAAATGTTTTTCAATGATCTATGATTTATCATAAGACAGCTGCCTCAGTCTCTGCACAAATTACTTGAGGGGGCAGGGGACACCTCCCTTTCCTGCACAGAACAGGAAGTGTGTAGGAAACAGGGGTGTAAATAAGCATGGGACAGGCAGACTGGCACACAGAGCCCAAGTATACTATCTGGCCTGAGAGATTAGCAACAGATTTATCACTCTGCAACGTGAGTCAGGCCAGGCCGAATTCCCTGCAACAAGAGCTGCTGGGTGTGAGCCTGAGAACTGTGGCTGACTGTGGCAGAAGACCACGTACCCCTCATGCAGCCTGTTGTTTGTTTGAAATACATTCTACTGCTTCAACAAGTTTCCATTCACCAGTTTTGACACAGATTCCACAGACCTAAAAAAAAACAAACACCAAAGGAAGAAATACCAAATAAAGGAACATGGCTGAGGGAGAAATTGTTTATTGATAATAAAAGCAAAGTCTAACAAAATATAATGAATATACTCTGCAAATAAATCCTCTTTGTAAAGTGGAGAACCTCATGTCTCCAGGCATGTATGGCCCATGAGACAAGTTGATTCGGACAATGGGATTATTCAATATATTCCAATAAAACAGCTCAGAACTATAAAAAATATATCACTGGTGGAACTGAGCAAAAACATGGTGATATGTAATTTTAACAAGATCAGTATGCCTAGTTTGCAGGGACACTGTTGCAGTCATGGAAAAGGTCTAAAGTGTTTATGTAGCTGTAAACCTGCAGCTAAATCAGATATTTATGTAAGATCCATTGTAGAATATCAGTCTCATCATCAGGGACTGCCACCAACAAATGTTAAACTGGCAACAGCTGCATCAAAACACTTGATTTGGTTTTGAGAAACACCTGAAATGTGAAATAATGGAATGGAAACACGGGTTTGGCAAAGGTTCCTTCTTCTTCTTCTTCTTCTTCTGCAACTCTTAGCAGTTTCAATACTTGTCCCCCCAGGCTTAGATAGGGGCTGAAGAATGTGCTAAATCTCACTGAGGAAAGGCTAAATCCTCTTCTTGTGCAACACCACTCCCACCGGTTCACCTTTGTCAATAGCATGTTGACAAAGAGCCCAGCAGTGTGGTCTGACAGCTGGAAACGCATGATCATCAGTTGCTAAAATGACAAAATAAAAGCATTTTGGCCTCGAAATTTCCCGGCAGAGTAAAATGTCTATTAATATTCCACCACTGTGGCAAAGCTAGAACAACAAGCACCCGTTCCCCACAACATGCTCCCACATGTACAACACACACCTTCTTAGATCACTGTTAGTGAAGGTAGTAGTTAGAGGTTGATGACTTCATTTCCCTTGTGCATGTTGTCAATGACATTGTTCGCGTGACCACTTTTAAACAACCTTGTCATTAAAACAGAGTTGTGAAGTGCCTCAGCTCACCGTGACGTGACTCTGATTCATGTCAGTGATGAGCTTCTCCATGACGGCAGCAGCTGACACTCTTGTTATTGGAGACACTTAACAACATATTGTGCGCGGGGAGGGTTCGGGGACTTGGAGTATGGGTAGTAATGTACAGATGGTACTATGCAACTCTGTGTTAAAGGAGGTCCAGTAGAGCCTTTACAATGACTGGAAGAACGCTCAGGTTCTTGAATGACTCAGGGTGTGGCTACCTGTGCTATAGATGGGGCAGCGGTTCTTCTAGTGAGTGCGTGTCTATAGATGAATTGTCAGTGAAACATTTGTTGAGCTCACGTGAGATCTTGCCTGTGAGTTACATGTGTACAGCTGAGAGCATAAGACACTGACTTTGAGTTTAGCAAATTGCAGGTAAGGAAGGAACCACAGGACTCTGATGGATTCTCAAATATTTACATCTGAGCTGACATATGCATGCTCATTCTGAGGAAGAATGTTTATGCACATGAAATGTTGGAAAATGCCCCTGTCTACACCAAAACATCTGCCCATAACAATTCATGAGACATTCATAAGATGCTAAAAAAAAAAAAATAGATGCAATGCTGTACTTCCAAAGGTATAGGTGAAAGATAAATTAGACCTCATTGGATTGATGGGGATATTATTCAACTGGATTCAAACCAGTCAAAATATTTATATCACAGGTTTCTTATGAATGGATGTAATATCCTTGGTGCTTTACAAGCCATGATAAATAGAGTGGACAATAAAGGTGTCTGACGTGATAGTCTAATGGCTCAGGTTATTTGTAAGAATACAAACAAACTGCGATGGAGACTGAGAATACCTGTCATCACATCTGCTGAGCTTTGTTGTGCCTTTGGCAAGTCAGAAAGGAAGCACAGGAGATTGCGTGACTGTGAAGGAGGGAATATTCCTCCCTTGTCTTCACCCTCGTCTTGAATGAGGATGGCCTGCTCTCCTCCTCTGTCAACTCTTTCTCTCCCTGTCTTTGCCCTCAGGGCCCATGCTCTGGTTCACTGACACTGCAGCAGCCCTGAGCGAAAAACTCATCCCCCAAAGTTCACTGAGACGAACGAAGAAAAAAAAAAAAAAAAAAAAAAAAGAAACGGTTAAACAAACGCAGGTAAGCTACAGGTATGTGTCAATCAAAACAAATGTCTTTCCAAACAGACATATCCAACGAGAGTCCATTCGTTACAATGATTTACAGCAAGAAAAAATGGGCAGTCAGACAGGGTTGCTTTTTTTGGCCTTGTTGCTATGGAAACAATTGTTTTGCCATCTTCCTTCCTGTCTTGCATTCCTCCACACAATGTGATGAAAAGCAAATTGCCTTTCAACAAAGCAGATCGGAGTGTTGTATGGAAAGGAAGAGGGTGAAGACTTAATCGGCAGAAAGGTGCCCAAAGAAAAAAAACGAACCGCTAAGACCAAACGGAGCTGAAGCTGCTGCTCGGTCAGTTTGAATTCTCAGGGCCGCTTGTTACCTGATATCAGGTAGACAGATTTTTATCTCCGGCTCCCTGCAGCAGCAAGCCAGACAGTGGAGTATTTAAAGAGCGAAGAAATAACAAACACCCGCTGAGATTAGATGTACGCCACTCAACAAAGCCCCACAGCGTAGACGTGCTGTTGCCATGCTTATAATCCCTTAAAAGCAAAAAAAAAAATCCAAACAGGATGTCACATGATCACGGCTTCAATACGTGTCGTCTGACCTCATCTTTTTAATTGAGGTTTACTGCACCTTTTTTTTTTTTTTTTTTTTAAACTGCCCTCATTCAACTCATGAATGCTGAGTGATTCGTTGCCTCACGTAATGTTGTGCTTATCTGCCTCAGATGAAGAGCATGTTGTGTGCCGGCGCTGTGTGTTCTGCAGTGAGACTCAAATACCCAGGTGCATATCATAAAGCCGAGCCCTCATGTCAACATTGTACGGAGTAAATACATCATTAGCGAGAGGAGAAGGGGGCATGTACTCACAGTTCTTCCAGATAGGGGAAGTTCTTGAATACATATGCTGGAAGCTCAGTGATGTTGTTCATGCTCAGGTCACTGTGGGAATGAAAAAAAAAGATTTGTTAGAAACCTTTAATTCAGAGTTTGTTAAACTTGCTTTTAGGATTTTAATGAGCAGAGTGGGTTGAGAGGGTCGCATCAAAACTGTTTCCAACAAGAGGGACTTCAAAAACCTGTTTACTTTCAAAAGCTTTTCATTGATGCATCTTTGTGGAAGCTTTGCTCCACTTGTAATGATGAAATTATTTGAATTTCCTACCAACTAGAAAAGCCTTCAAAATATAAGTGTGTGTGTGTGTGGTGAGGGGGGGGGGTCGTCACATACATGAACAACTTGCTTGGTCACACATCCCTCGATTGTTTTAAGAGGTTTTTTTGGACCGTGCCTGCATGTGTGCAACATGAATGACAGAAAGCCTTCTCTTTAGCCGCAGGGACCTTCATATTTCAAACCAACTTCAAGTAAAGATAGGCATGTGGCAGCATGAAAAATATGCACGCAGGACTTGATTCGCTTTCCCACTAAAGCTAATATGAGTATGTGTTTAGATATATAAATGCAGAGCTGAAGGTGTTTTATCTTCAGGAAAGCCAAACAGTGTTTTCTAATGACAATACATTTTTAAAAGGGACAAACTGCAAAATTGGGTCTTCAGAGGAAATCTAGTAAACGTAGCCTGTTCACGCTTTTGTTCTCTAATCTTAAACAGAAATCCACTAACCTGCCTCAAAGACCCCCCCCCGAGGAGATGTCCCATATCAAGACTGAAAAAACATCCGGGATTCACAAATGTAGCAACCCCCTGTCCCCCTCTGCCCTCCCTCTCTTTCACTCTCCAACTGGTCATCTTGAATTTCACTGCCAGATCTCTCCAGGACCTTGTGTGTGGGCCTCTGAATCCTACGAGGATCATATTGCCCTTCCTCTGCAGTCCCAACCACACACACACAAACACACACCTAAAGAAGCCTTAAAAGGCGGGCCCTGACAGAACCCTCATCATACCGGCAACCTATGTCCCATCTCCTCTTACCTGCTTATCCAATTACCATAGAGTGTGCAGCTACAACAACACTTCCATCAACGTCCTCCTACTCTTCATGGTTTTTTTACTCCCACCCCGACAACACAGTGATGTTCTTCAACCATCACTGCAGATCTGCCACCATGGGCTGTCAGATGGATGCATCCCTAACCACATTTTAAACAGTTTGACTCAATCTTCCTCAGACTGTTGACTGGTCTGAACCACATGCAGGGCTGGGGAATATGGGAGGCCACTATCACACTTCCTCCCTCCCTCTGTGCCTGGCTGCTTTCCTCATCAAGGACTGGGCCTGTCCCAGCTAAGATGGATTGAAGAGGACATTAAAAATGCAGCTGTGATAAATGGGGACAAGGCTAAACGCTTCTGCAACCAAGTATCAGTAAATTTCTTTCACTACGGCTGGAGACTAACTACATCTCAACAATCCCTGGATGAGACACAATGTTGCACTGGCGAGACAAAAGGCAAAGTAACCAACAAAAAGGCACCGAGTGGACGTCCACGTACCAAGTTTATCACCTAAATCATAAGCAACAAAATGTGACTTGGTGACTTTTATATTAATCTGTCCGACTACCCAATCTCTCTCTCTCTCTCTCTCTGTAAATCTGGTTTATTTGTGTTTGGTCATCAGCAACAACATGAGAAATCCCAGCAAGTCCTTGGCACAGTGCACTTTCAAAATATCAGTTTAGTTTCACCATCCACAGTATGCAGATAAGACTCAGCATGACACAAGTTTGCATCCTTGCTACAAACGTTGCAGCAACAAAGCACGGATGTCTCGGCTTGTACTTGAGACTCAAGTGTGCACATTCATAAGGTCTTTAAATTTAAAATGATGCACATTGGAGAATTTATAACCAACATTTCTGATAAAACCTAGCCAACTGGGAATTTCCTTGATATATTTTCCCCTCAATAGTACTCTGGAATGTATCAGCAAAAATACTTCCGCTAGAGCATTTCATTTGTTTTCCCACTAAAATTTGTCAAGGTCATTTTATGTAAACACATTACTAGGTTAGGGTTAGGAAAAGATTGTCAATGTGGTCTAACAAAGAAAGAACATAAAACATTACTTCACGGACACACTGTGCACTATGAGGCCTCTATGTTTCCCCTGAGTGTACAACAACACTGCAAGTGAACGGATCCAACAACATTGAGCTTTACATTCATGTCCAATGGTGATGTTATAAAAAATACAAACAGGAATAATGGATGACCAATCATCATAACTGTCATTTGTCAAACTAGCCTCGGAGCATCTTCCCATCATCTGAATCTATCACATCATCACTTCTGTCCTCAGACCTGAGGCTGTTTTAACAATGGAAGCACAAGGTCCAATGCGCATGTAGCAGCTGCTTTCACAGCGTGTCCAAATCAAGTTTTGTTTGCTAAGCGTATGAAATAGTTGTAATCAAAATTGTGGTCTGAGTGAAACAAGCAATTCAACAGTTAGAATGCCATCACCCATTCCTGAAAGGCAGGTGGGCTTGCACTTGCCATATTGTGGAAGTCAGACGGTAAGTGAGAATTCAAAAGAAACAGGTCTGCTTGTGTGCGATCACACAATCTGTTTCTTTAACACAGAGCTTGTGGTCCAACCCATCTTTGTGAGCCCATTGCACAACTACAGTATCTTAATAGCTGGTCCTAAAAAAAAAAAACAGTGAAATGCCATCCCATTGACTTCAGACCGTGTTTTTGATGTCCACAAGCCCAAGACTGCTGTCTCAACATCTCGTCTCAAAACCACCATGTCCACAGCCACAAGCATATTTAATCTAAACATGAAAATTATCTACCTGGATCTCAAGCTAGCAAAGACCCTTTGGACACACTAGGTGTCAGGTGTACAACATGAGCCCTGGACCAAGTGGGCAAGACCCTTATACTGTTTGTGTCCAAACTTGAGTTTCTACCAACTCAGGTTTGGTTTATAAATACTTGGCACAAAATGTAGGACAAACAACCACATGGTAGTAAAATCTATGTGATGGGGGACGGGAATAGGTGTCAAAGTGGTGGACAGGGCAGAGAAGGGGGAGAGAGCATTAATATTCTACCATCCACGAGTCATCCAGTTTGGGAGCGGGAACCTCTGACTGGCTCCTTTCACCTCTGCTGACCAAGAACAAAAGTATCATTCAGTTAAAAATGGATTGAGGGCACCAGTGGTGAAGCAGCCAAGCTTCACAAGCAGAGTGCAAGACCCCTGACTCCACCCCTCCATTTTCTGTAAGTCTTAACCTTGTTCACGCTATGAAAGGGCTCTAGCGCCGGTGAGATGTAAGCCGCTAACTCGCTATTGCTCCCTTTAGATGTGCGAGAGCTCATGCAGACACCGTGCCAAGAATTAAACCTGTGCAGAGACTCGGTGGCAGGTAAACTACATACCTTCAAAAGGAGTGTTTGCTCTGTAACAGGCTCAGGGGCCTCCTCCTTTCTCTCATCTGCTTTTCTGTGACAGGGCTGTTTCCATTACAAATGCCAAAACTGGAGCCCCTGTGGGCTGTAGGTGAGCCCAGTCCAACATCGTCATATGATTTATTTTAGAATGTACTTTTTTTTTTCTAAAACAACGTACAAATTGATGGAACAATATATGAACTATTGATCCTTGCATATTTCCAGATCGTTCAGCATGGTTATGCTGACAAATCACCTTCAACTTTCCCTCATTTTCACTCTGTTCCACCACAATGACTCAACATGCATGAAGTCTGCAGAAACATTTGTGCAGGTTCTGTTAAGACACTGCAACTACAAAACACTTGTGTATAAGACTTTTCCTTTACACTTTAGCAGACCATTGTAGCTGCATTAGACACAAGAGAAGGAGCCCTTGCAGCTGCAATATGTCTCACTAATCCATCATGATCCCTAACCCCAGTGCTTCACATACAAAAGACGGAGGGAGTGGGAGAGGACAACTAGAGTTCAAGAGACCAGGAGAACAAATGAGAGTAGGACAGAGAGAGGGACAAACAACCTTTCACATACTTTTAGAGGAGTTTGAGGTGAATGTCGGAGGCACTTCACTGTTTAAAACCTGTCACGGAGCATTTAGATAAGCATGTGCAGAGTAGACGTGAAGACGACACGATCTTGAACACAAAGTATTGTTTTCCACTTTGGCATAAAGCAGACCAGCAGAGTGGCGGTGAGGGGTATGATATCATTTTGTGAAAACATTGTTTCATGGTGAAGATGTCAGACTGCCCATAATACGTTGGAGCATTGTTTTTTCCCTGAGGAAAAGGTGTGCTTTAACAGTTTCAGCTGTAGGCAGCAGGCTTTGTGTGACATGTCTTGACAGCCTGGCATATGAATTCACTCCCTCTGTTTACTTTACCTAATAGTCTCTTCAAGATTGTGATATTAAGTGGCAGAGTGTTGGTTCTGGGGAAGCAAGGCTTGATCCACCAGTTCACCGGAGAGGTGTCAGAACAGCATGGAGGGTTCCAAGAACAACAGCCAAACATTTTCACTTAAAGACAATGAGACACTGAAACACTGAAAGTTATCATGTGCCTGTGGAAACTAAAAAAACTCATAACTACTTGTATTTATTATATAAGGAAGGTGAACATTTCCAAAAATATTCAATAAACTGTTGTTTGCAATGCTGCTGCAGAGGTGGTTACGAAAGTTTATGATTAACCCAGTGGCTGTGAAACAAACTAAGGAGTTTCTCGATGAGGCAATCATCTACACTGCTCTACAGACCTAACCTACCTGGAGCACATTTATTCTACTTTAAAGCAACAATATTCCCCTTTAAGCACAAGCTGGACTCCTAATTATTAAATGTATGTTGAGCAATGAGAGCAAAGCTCTGCTGGCTACAATCCATGCAGCATACCTCACCCAGATCTAGCCCCATTTGTGAGCACAGCAGTCCAAACATTACTCTCCAATCAAGTCGTACAGTGTTTCCTATCCAAACCTTGGGGGGGAATTGTTGTTCAGCAGCAGAACGTCTTTAAAAAATTGTTTTGTGGTCTATGAAAATACAATGTTTTCTGTTTGCCTGAAAAATGAAATGTTTGTCAGGGGCCATGGTAATGTCTAAATACAGTATATCCTGGTTGTGAGACCAATATTAGCAGGTCCGGCCCAAAGCATTGTATCATTCCTTGCCTAAATGAATGTATGTTTTTTTTAAACCAGCCTTCTGCTGGACAACATATACAAAAGTTTGAGGGACGTTGAGGTATGCTGAGGACACAAAATACAAATCCTGATGATTGTCAAGTTGAGAAAACTTTGTCAGTATGTGTATATGGGTTTGGCTAACTTATCTATTATTTGAGAGACAGCTAATCTGCAGTCATTCTAATATCGGATCCATTGTTGAGTCTTTGCTCAACATTCACTGGTTCCAGACTCCTAATGTTCTTCTGCTCATGTAAATTTTGTAAAAGTGTAAATATTGTTTTAAATATAGACTGGTGGTCAAGGAAAACAAGCAATACAAAGAGTCCAAGGTCAAATCTACTAAAAAAGTCAACCAAAACTGCGGAACAAAAATATCAAGTCTACAATCGTGACAAAATAGTACAATCTTCAGATGTGAGGATTTGGAATCAGAGAAGACTTTGTGTCCAGAAATGATATCAGCAATACAGTCTCTGATTTGTTTTCTCTTGTTAAGTTGACTCATCTGTTCTACAGTGACAGCTCCAACTATTAATCGTTTAATAGACATGTTGATTTGGCAGAAAATCAACTGGCAACTACTTTGATAATTGAATAATTATTTTGTTTATTAATTAAACAAACATGCCAAACTGTTATGGGATGATCCTTTTCAAAATATAGGACATGGACACTTCCCTGTCAAATTGGAAGATGTTGACAAGAGTCTAATTAAAGATGTTCCTTTACAAGAATACGTAAATGGGTATTTTAATTTTCTAGAACTGATGATCTTGTTGTCTGCTAAACATGTTTGTGTGTACTCTACTTGGTCTTCAACTTGTGTTTTTGTTTGGAAAGCGCTCAGGGTCGTAACTTCTTGACATTTTCTGAACAATCAAACACCATCTTTAATAATGTTTTTTTTTTTTTTTTCATGAAAACACTTGTTAGATTCAGCCCTACACTTGTCCAAGTGCACACTCTAAAAGCTGGTTTAACACTGCTTCTGGTGGGAAGTGAACTTCTTCCATGTGCCTGGAAAGTTGGTGACAAGTTGTGTGAAAGTTTTAAAAAGGTGACACGCGAGGCCAGGCTCCCTCACACACTCACTGTGCCTGACTTCCCCATCTCCCTCCCGGTATTTTGTCCTTTAGTGGAAAGTTTGGTGATGTTGAGTGTCCATCGCTGGCACAACAACATCCCATCACATGCGGGCCGAGCTGCGGGACATGTGTTGAGTGCACAGCCATGTTTGGAGTTGGTGGATGTTGTTGGTGGCGGCGGTGGCACTTACAGATAGTAGGTGAAGGCGCTGAGTCCGGCCGGGACGCTGGTCAGTCCTCTCCCGGAGCAGTCCGCACCTCCATCTTCATCGCAGCCGCATGAGGGCGAACACACGGCCGCCGACTGCCCTTGACCGGCGGCGGCAGGACGAAGCAAAGCCCACAAACACATCCACAGCAGACACACACGCATTGTTGCTGCCCGTCGGTTCAGGTGGAGGCGACGGGAGGAAAAGGCGGGCGAGCGGGAGGGGAGGCTTTGTCCGCGGCGTGTTCGTCTACTCCGGGCTTCTTCTTCTTCTTCTTCTCATGCGGTTCTCTCGGTTGAGGCATGAAGAGATGACGCTTCTCTCTCCCCGAACATATCGCACGTTAACGAGCCCCCAGCGAAAACACCCACGTTACCGTAAAGTTGGCGTTAAACCCCAGAGGCTGCCTCGGAAGACGAGGGGCTGGCCGTGTCTCCTCGACCCCCTGTGAGTGAACATTCAGCGGCGGAGCTGGCGACAGGAGCCGGAGCCTACCTTGCGTTTTTGTTTTTTTTTTGGCGTTTTCGTTGTCCCATTAAATAATACCCCCCTCCCTCCCTCCTTCTCTCGGAGAAAACGCCGAGCGGCGCCTGGTGTCGCGTCGCTTGCGAAGCCGATCCGGGGGGAAACTCTCGGTAAGCGGACGATCACTTGCTGTTTCCTCGCAGGAGATCAGCGTCTGTTTTCAGCCATTCCTCACGTTCCCCTCCTCTGCTCCTGACATCAACAGCTCTGCAGGCAGGCGGGCGGCGGGCACCCTACCGGACAACCTGCAGCACTGGGCCCGGCCTGTGCTGCTGCTGCTGCTGCTGCTGCTGCTGCACCGAGGGCTGCACAGCCAGGGACTGCACTGTCTGCAGAGCAGCGGGGGAAACTGCGAGTGAAACTTTTCTTGATGTGGACGAGTGTGTTCGGATCCGCTCACGCGACTCTGTTAACACGCTACACTGCCAGCGTGGGCGGGTCCTGGGGCCCAAACGACCGGGGGAGGCCCTGGGCTTCACCTGCGAAATGTAAAACAAAGCACTAACCAAATAGAGAGCCAGTAAGAGGAGTGTAACACACCGTAAGGTAGGGAAATGCAGTCAAAGTGATTCAAGGCTACAGCTAGGACATAAAAGCAATGCATAACATGGTTCAAAATGAGTGACTCGAGGCATGGAACAACAACAAAGACAGGTTAAATAACCACAAAATACAAAGTGACTCTAAATGACTACAAATAGGTGGAAAGCACAACAGGTAGATGTAAACTGGCCATAATATATCCCTTAACAGCGTACAGTTATTTAAACTGAGTTTTAATTGACAGAAAGCAAAATCCAGCTACAGCAAAGAGGCACAGGAGAGCAGTTAGAGACACCGAATAAGCCTTTTGTGAGACTTGGCTAGAGAAACCCAAATATGCTGCGTGGTGAAAGTGCAGATAAGTTATATTCTGTTATAACAAAGAAGGAGAGACTACATCCCCATTACCTCTTAGTTTTAAAATGCATCACTGTATGTTTACGCCTCATGTCCACACTACTGAGTTTTCTTGCTCCTAAAACTGAGAACGTTGACTTCAGCCGCTGACCCTGATTTACTTTGGAAACTCCAGAGGAGGTTTTAACGTCTAGTCTACCCTGACTTCAGAGTTTTCAGTTAGGTCTGAACAGGTGTAAAGGACCAACAGATCAAAATTTACAAATACACCTTTTGGATAGTCCGGTCTTACTGAGAAAACTTTGAACAGTAGAAGAAGAAAAACAAGCAGAAGTGGCCTGCAGGATTGTTTTGCAGTCTTTGCCTCTGACGACATAATGTTTGAACGACAGGGGCGTTCATGTTGTTGGCAGTAATCCCATAATTACATTAGAGCGGCATCAAGACATGCAACTACACAGAAGACAGTCTGCTTCCTGGTTACACCGGCACACACATGCCCAGTGAACGCAAAAGCTCATGTGACGTGTGTTTTCAGGTGAGTTTACATGGACCAAGAGTTTTTCAGATACAGAGCCACAATAGAAAAATACCACTTGTAGATAAAGGAAGTGAGATGTTTCAGATGATCAATATTATTAATGTATTAAAAATATATATATAATCTTAAATTTACAAAGGTATTCAGATCTGCAATTAGCACACCACTGGGTCAATATGCTTTCTTGGGTAAATATCTTCAAGGTTTGCGTGCATGTATTTGTTAAATATTATTATGTTCTTCCTGGTACAGATTCACTCATTCTGTTAGACCAACTCAAACGATTCCTGGGGATTCTAAACCGATTCCAGCATCGCAGCACAATTGTGACATTAGGCAATTCTATGTTTAATCACTTTTATTTAAGCTCCAATCTATTTCTACACTGGTCTTAAAGATGACAGCAGATGGTCAAATGGCTCTCTGTTTTTGATTTTTACATTTTCAACAGTTATCAATTATCAACCCTTTCTTATTATGAGTATTTTTATAGTTTTTTTTTATCCATTTAATGAACACAGCTAAAGTTAACAACACAGATGAACCAGCCTAGAAATGTGATGGGAAATGATAAACCAGCTAAAGAATGCAGAGTATCAGTATGCAGTATCTCTGACCTCAACGGTACATTGCTGTTTTAAGGGTTACTTATTACTTCCTGTTTGTTTAACCCACAAGGAGCTGCATAGAAGGCTTTCAACAGGAATTCACTAACCCCCCCCCATGTCCATTCAAAAAGCATCAATTCTGCATTAATTAATTTAAGCGAGCTATTCGGGTTGGCCTCTCCATTGTGTACATGCCCTGATCTCCTCTTTTCGCACCACTAACACATGAGCTCTTACAGCACCTGACAGCACCTTTAGCACTCAGGGCAACTCCACCTTTGACATTATGGAATAATCACTGGTGCATGGGGAAAGACCAATCAATCAAGTGAGGGACAAGGTGCACAGGGTGTGGTGGTTATGTTTGGTATTCTTATAGCCAGAGGCATTCGGAGCGGCCGCAGCACATACGTTACACACACCAGGGTTGGTTTACGGGAAATACGTTATCAGCAGAGTGGCTTCACCTAAGAATGGACCATTGTCTTCTTATCTCCTGTATCCCTCAGTCATATCTCCTCCATATTTCTGTAATTGTATTTCTTGTTCTCTTTCAAAATGTTTATTGGTTTATCGCCATTCATTGCTCTCTTGTGTTGTGCTTTTAAAAGTCAGATTGTTTTGTTTGGACTGTTGTTTTTGTCTTAAAGTTGCATTTGAGTTAATAACTATGTGTTATGGAAATAAAGGTTTATTAGTATGAATAACATAAAACTATAGTTTTCGCAGCATATAAACAGTACATCTAACAAAGTTATAGTCATACTCCATGCGATCATTCATCAATACTAAATTCAATTACAGTATCTGTCAGCTATTGTTCTCGGTTTTACTCTCGTACTTGACCAACGCAGATGATCATAAGTCCTATTGTCAGTATCACAACAAACAAGCCAGGTTTCCACAATGATCCTGGAGGATGTTAAAGACACAAGCAGTGAGTTGTCACAGAACTAATAACTTTAAGTGACAGTGATGACTTCTGGCCTTAGGTCAGGTTTCCACACTTAGACGTGGATTTGTTCCATACTGGGCCAATCTTTTAATATTCAAGTTCTATTGCAGGGAAGCACGCAGCCTCAAAAAAATCTCTTTATGCATAACGTCCAGCAGTTACTCAGTGTGTAAACATAGCTGTTGTGGGATGACTTATCGCTCCTGCGATCTAACTGAGTGAGACGTGAGTCGAAAGGTCAGAGCGCAATGAATCATCCACTCAACGGACTTTGTGGAGAAACTTCATTCCAGGTATAGTGCTGCATGGAGTCCATGGAGTCCTGTGCTGTAACTAATACCATGAACATTTCACTTTGCCTCATTGAAAGATTCCACCAAAACATCCAAAGAGATTAGCGGGGACTTCTGTAATAATTATTAGATCATTACCATGACTAAAATATGTCATTGTGTATTGGCGTGGATGAAAAGACATGCTTAAATGACCCTTTTGAATACCAGTATTCAACCTCAGGATTCATTTATTTCACATGAAGAGTCAGAGAAGTTGATTTCAAGCTTGGTCTTGGTGGTTAAAGCACATCGGGCACTAATCAGTGTCCACAAATATTTGATGCGTGCAAGCAACAAAAATTCATGTTATTGTGTTTTGCTGTTTCAAATAAAGCACACATGAAGATTATTTTTTATATTATTTTCTTTCATGGCTGTAGCTAAGTTCTTATGAAGAGAAACACTACCCCACAGTGGTTAGAGTTTCTCAGTGCTCCGAACTGTTTTCCTCTCACACTCTGCGGTCATGGATTTCTCCCTGGGAGTATTACACTGCACGCTGCTCTGACGCTGGGACGCTGTGTATTTGTGGTATTCAGTGGAAGTACGGTGGCTTTCAATCTGAAACCAGTGTCTTCTCACGTGGGCCAACAAATGAAAGTGAGATTGTCAAACAGCAAAAAATCCACATAGGATATTATGAAATAAGAAACAGAAAAGGTATCAAGTAATTGCAGTGGTGGAAAGTAACTAAATACCTTGGTTGATTTTATACAATTTTGAGGTAGTCGAACATCATGTTATTGTATTAACTTGCTACTCTTCATTTCTCACCACTCTTCAATCAGACTGAGATTCTACCAATGATAAAATCCTTTGATTATTTTGTAAATGTGACACAATTCATACTTCCTAGCAGTAAATTAGCTCCACCTTGAGCAAGCTGCAACATTTTGACCTTAAAGCTGCTCCAATCAATATTCTTATATCAATAATGAATCAGGAGACTGTGACAATGGTTGCTCATATAGGGACAGCCCCACAGAGAATAAGCCCCAGCTCAAAGTTGCCTCACATTAAGCTCGATAGCATCAAAGGACTTATTTGAGGTTCGGGTTCATCCTTGTTTTTTTTTTTCAGCTGCAGGTAAACTTCATACAGAAGGGATTCAAACCGTGAAACTTTTTGCTATGACGCTAACCACTGCCACACTGTGCCACCCTGAATAATGCAGCATACACATCTAATCCTTGTTCTCTCTTCGATATGACTAACACAGCTCCTTTCAGGCCATTCTGCTTCTGCCGAGGATTGTTTGGAATCTTCTCCCCCTTGTTGTCATAGTAGAGACCCAGTTCCACTGAATCCTCTGAAAAATGTCAGTGATTGTTACTTTTTGTCTCTCTCTGCCAGGCTGTTCCTTTTAGCTCTGATGCTCAATAAGAAAGGCAAGCCCTGAGGGACGATTTGACGCTAAGGCTCGAAGAGTTATTAGCGAGTAAGGGGCAGTGTGACCGAAACGCCAGATGACGCTATCTGTCTGTCCTCGGAGGAGCGTCAGTGGTCACAATGATCACCTTCTTCTCGAAACTGCACTGGAGGTCCGATGTTCATCATTCCCCAGATGATGATAAAGCTTCTTTTGTGAGATGACCATCGCTGGCACAAATTAGAAGCATCTGCGCCGAGAGCATCATAGAAACAGAATGGGCTGTGAAGTGAACTTGAAAAAAGTCTCGACTGATGTTACAAGGTAACGAAGCACTGTTCATTTGGTTCAAACAGAATTGTGCATAACCTTGGTGCATATCGTATAAAGAGCATATTTCCATTCTGCCCATTCGCTTCCCATTAAATGTGCTGTTGTTGCTCCTGACAATAATTCACATCAATTCACATTCCCCTAACAGAGAGCAACTACATTTACTACAAACCTACAAAGAAAGTGGATCAGGTTGTACTGACTCAGATAGATGAGGCTTACGGATACGGTGACCTAGAAATGTTAACTATTAAGGCCTACAGCTAACATTCTCATATTAAAGGTTACTCATGGATATAATTCCTCAGCAGCAATGGGGGACAAATTGCTCTAAAGAAGCGTCAAAGTCTTAAGGCCTAAAGCTACCGCTCTCATTAAAAGTTACTCATGGATATAATGCCTTACCAGCAAAAGAGGGCAAACTGTTCAAGGTTTTTTTATTTAGTCAAAGAACAGTTGGTTTAAGTTTATGAAGACCCTCTTGTGTATTCAAGCTTACATTTCATATCACGTTTCAACGCGTGTTAGTGGAGGGACAATGTGGTCCAAATTATCTAGGTGAAGATGTTTTATCCTCAACTTGTCCATTTAGAACCTCCCAGAATGCATGTCCAGTGGCGGCATTCTTGCATGATCGGCCCATGTGGTCCTGTCATTCATCCGTCTGTATAAATGCTCATTGTGACGCTGTCGCCTCAAGCAATGGTCTGCGAGCTGAGAATGTTAGCATCAGCACAGAGCTCGCTGTTGTTTCCCATCACTTGTCTGATACAGAAAATCCTCTCAGATTAACAAGATGCGCTTTCATCAGTCCGACCGCTGTAAACGCTCAGAAGTGACAGTGTAATGAGGGGGTTTACCGCCAGAATCATGTGATCGTGTTATAATTTGCCTTCTGTCAGATGGGTGCAAAGTATTAAATAACATATTATTTCTCAAGTAAGTTATTCCAAACCTTCAATGCATGAATTGGGATCAAACAGTCAAGGGAAAGCATTTAATGATAATTGTGACAATGAATTAATACCAGGGCAGCCACTCTGAGTTAAGGTTGTTTTATATTACTCAATAAGAATCATTATCTATTTAGTTTAAACTCATAGATAACTAAAATAATTACATTTGAGCAATTTGAACAAAGATATTTTTGGCATTTTTTTCTAAAAATAGAATACATAGAAACAGTAAATAAGCTACTATTTTTTATATCATGAACACAAACTGATCCATTGACTGTTCCAGCTCTTTATATTTCATATTATTATAAAAAAATCATAAAAATGAATCAGCATTCACACACAATCACCAGTGAGGAGTAGAAAAGCTCCCAGTTGACAATAAATTAAATGTGGACCTTTTTAGTCACAAAGAACCAGCCAGTGTGACACTCTGCCCCGACAGTCCCAAAACATAATGATTGAAAAGCACGGAGGCACAAGAAACATAGAAACAAATATTAGCCCATGTGTGTCCTGTAGCTCCAGGCTGTCTTTTGAAAGCATGCTGTCAGATTAATTTTCAACCTCTCAATCTGAAGGTCCCGCTGATGGCGAGGTTTAGCTTATCCTGCCTTCATTGTGGAACTACATTTGCAATTGATGGAGCACCAGAAAACCACGCTGCTTTGCTTTTGTGTGCCCCTCCAAGTCTACTGGGTGGAGACAATGAAGAGAAACAGTGGTGTAATTTGAACAGTGCAGTAAGTAGGGGTGGGGGGTGGGGTGGCCATCGGTCAAAAGGCTGCAGGTTTGTCACATGTTTGGGTTCAAAGTATTGAGAGAGTAAGTGTAATCCCAATCTAGTGCTGTTGTGTGGATGTAACTGCAGGGAAACCTGAAGTCTCATAAACTGGTCAGCTGTTAAATTTTGTGATGCTGTAATTGCAGAGGATCTCCTTGTTGCTCAGGGGAGGAAATCTAATGAAGCAGACTCACGTTCAGGATTTATACTGTGGAAATTAAAATGTGTTTCATATGACTTTTGGATGATCTATTATGACATTGTGCAGATAAAGTGTGAGTGGGAGGCTCTGTGTAAAATATTCTGTGGGACTGTTAAATTTGCTCTATGACTAATTGTTATATGATCCAGCAGGATAAACGGGGATTGGCGAGGTTCAGCTGAAATCCCTGTGAAGGAGCAAAGCAGAAAGACCAAAAAGACATTTTGATTCTCTTTCTTTTACGAATACTACTGTTCCAGATGTTGCTGCTAAAACCTAAAGGCACCATGGAGTATTTTCATAAATATGTGTATTTCAGTCAGACAACTCACATCCAACTGTTTATTGTGGTAATAGTGTTTGGAGCCTACAGGTGGCTGCTGGGTGGTGGAGGGGCCGAAGCAACTGGAATTAATATGGCAGCAGCAGTGCCAGCAAAGGGGTTGATGGGAAATTTCGCTCTACGCTTCCTAATAAGTTTTCATCAAGTGCCCTGATTGACAGCTGACGACTGGCTGACGACTGGCGTATCATTGAAACCTTACTCATCATAGTTCCATCCAGCGAGTGTGACTGTGCACAAGGTGACGGCTCAGACCTGAGACATTCAGGTAAGGTCTAGAGTCATAAAGAATCCTGGAGGCAGGACATGACGTTTAAATACGCTTCATTTTGTTTACAGCACATCGAAACATTGTCGGCCTTAATCGCAGAAAGTTCTCAAATCTCATTGTCTCTCCAAGTTGACTCCTTCGTGTTTGACATCTCTTTTCCTCCTGAGGAATTTGTATTCTTCCTTGTCTGACACACCCCCTTTATTCCCACATGGGGTCTCTGACATTTTCCAGACATTTTACTTGGGGCTGGCAGGAAGCGTCTCAATAAAATATCCGAACTTGAGTGCATGTCTGAGAGCAGCTGAGGAATCTACAGCCTTGCTAATTATCGTGTGAGGCACAGTGCTGCTTTGAACTAGCAAGTAATGGACATTTGTACCTGATGGTGGCGCTAGCAGAAAAGAAAATTAGTTGTGAAATGTCACCCTAAAGGGGCGGCTGAATATCTGCACTACACGTCATGGCGATCTATTCGATAGTTCCCCACAGGCCCCACCATGCGCCTCATGGTGCAGAGGGACGGAATGTTGGTAGATTCATCCTCTGCGGATCACGATATATACATAATAAGTAGTATTAGATCAACCTCAGGTGCCATGCAGGAGGAAAATAGATGTTTACCCCCGACCTTGTGAGAATCATGTGCGTGTTATGACACATCAGAGCAGTCAAATACGTCCTTGAACCTCAACTGACCCACTGAATGTAAGTGATGCACTCATTGCACCAAATCCTCAAGCCACTTTGCACTGACCCTGACAAACATTGCATAAGAGAACTCCTTCTTGTTTCTCAAATCACCCCATTTCCTTTTCTGTCCTTTCAGAGTTAACCCACTCCCTGGTGAGAGAAAACAAACGATTTTCTATTAGTTCTCAAGATTCAAACGATGAGTGTGACTCACCGTTGGCTTATACAACACAAACCTTCATAGTTCTCTAAGCTCCTCTCCTCTCTCCTTCTGTCACTCCTCTCTCTCCTTCTATCTTTCTCTCTCTATTCCCTCCACCATCGTGTTAAGTCTCAAGGGTAGACTGAATGTCCTCTTCCATTTGCCTGCTATTTTGGTCTCCATGTCAACAAGATATGAGTCATCAAACCCTCCCAAAACATGGAGTCATTCACAGAAACATGTTACTATTAATACAGCAATCAACTGATTCAATTAAGCAACTGGCCTAAAGATGTGAGGATGAACAGGAGTACATGAACACTTGAGCACCACATCACAGCGTCGGCATGCTCTTGTAAGGAGCTGTTTAAAGATTCTGTCTCCTCTGAACCTATTTTTACTTGCTGCTGTTAAAGCACTTTCAGCAAACAAAATATGGGATCACACACACACACACACACACACACACACACACACACTCTCTCTCACTCTGCTCCAAACTCACTGTGTGTGTGTGTACATGTGATATTTAAAGTAGGGTCGACAACTCCTACTCAAATCTATCTATCTATCTAAGTGTGTCTGAATATTAATCATCCATCTGTTTCTTTATCTATCCACCTTTCCATCCATCCCTCCATCCCTGTTAACTAGCAAGAGGTCAAACAGTCCCTAGTAAATAAAATGAGTCCTGTCTGGATCATTAATATTTGTTTGTTGTGGCTAATTTGATATTATTCATCTGCTAATGATTCATTACTGCCTCTGAAGTTTAACATTAGTTTATGTCTTCCTTTAGCTTGGCCTCCATAGCTTGGCCTTCATGATGATATTTATCATTTCCGATAGCTATGCAAGGCTCAGCAGTTATTGTCGTTATTGTACATTCACACAACGAAGGCTCATCACTGCAGGAATTTGTTATTCTGTGAGGGTTTTTAGCGGCTAAATGCCCCAAACTGTTCACTGCAAACTTGATCCTTCTTCTCTTTGGTATACTGTGGGTTTTTGGAGCTTTTCACTTATTTTGAGGAATTCATTGTTCTTCATCTCTATTCACTCTAACATGAGGCTTTATTTGAATGATTGAGCGTCATGTTTTAAAGCAAATGGCGCTAGAAGGAATCTAAATCCACCTCAAGCAGAAAAAATGTTGCAGCACCGGACTCATGGTTGGCCTTAGCATCCTAATCAATCAGGCGTGTGTTGTGAACATAACATGAAATTAACCAATCCCTTTCACGTCAGAATCCGGGTGCAGTCACACCTCAGTAGATTTCTATTAATAGGCTGGATTTTCCAGGTACTTCAGAGACAACACTTCTCTGTATAAGAATCGGTTTTGCTTTGTTTACGAGCAGCTGTGTGTGTGTGCGTGTGACTTGCAGAGTGTTTGTGTGTTTTGTGCCCGCCTGTGTAGGTGTGCATTACTGGAGATCGGCCTTTTATGAGAATCAGATATATATACTGTTTACATACTGTATATAGACACAACAACATTAAAACCAGTTACCGGTTTTAATGGTTTTAATGTTGCGGCTGATCAGTGTGTGTCATTACTGTAAGCCATTACACTAATACAATGGATAGGAATACCCAGTTTAAATATAACACACTGTAAACAAGCCCACCTGTCCACTGAGAGAAGCCTTGCCAGTCTATAGGAGCCAAAGTTTATAGCCCTAAGTATAGCTGATAGTATTTCCACCCTACCACTCTTATGCAAAACTAATTAATAATTTCTCAGCTGATGTCCTCTATGAGAAACATCAGAGGGCTGAATCACGTCCCTGGCTCTCTCTTGCGCACATATCTCTGCCAGCACAGTTAAGCGAGGCTTTCCCAAAGACCTCTAGGCGTGTGTTTGATGAGATGCTGTTAATACGGGAATCATAAAGCAAAGAAATGCAGAGAGACGCGGAAAGGGACTGACTGTTTGCGTGAGCATTGGAGAATCAGAAGTGATGAAGCAAACATTTTGTGCCCTTTTTTTTTTTTTTCAGAACTTTCATTTGCTGAGCAGAGCAGCTCAAACGTCAGCCCATTTACAATCAATGAGACCTTAAAATGCTTTAACTGCTCTCGCTGCGTAAACCACGAGGAGGATTCCTCCTTAGTTTTGCTGGAAGATGTGACAATTGATGGTCTGTGGCATGCAACACAATTGCATACGCCCACAATGAATTCTAACACATCTACACACACCTACTGTACACAAGCTTATGTGGAACTGTTCTGTACCAGTTTTGGATCATATGATCTCATACTGTGGTAATCTCTCAAAGGCAATTAGAGTATTTAATTTTAGACATGTAGACAAATACAGAAAACACTGCAGTGATCAAATGTGATGGAAACTAAGTGAACTGATAGGAAGAAGTACTGCAGCCAGCCACCAGGGGGCTAACAAGGTGCTTTGGCTTCATTTTGTCATGTCATCCATCTTCATTTAGAGTCAATTCTTTGAAACTATTCCTCTGATAGATAGTAACGCACCAATGAGCCCAACATCTACCGGCAAAAATGGGGCCTGCAAGTTTGTTGAGTGGAATGTAAACAAAAAAATGTCTAATAACAAAAAAATGTATTTGAGCAAGCCAGCCAATGGGCGGGGGGGTCTATCAAGATGTTTTGACTTCACTTTGAGGGAGGTGTCATGTCATCAGTCTTTATTTACGGTCTATGGTCAGGTGGTTGAGCTTTTTCACTAAAAACAGATGTCTCTAAAAAAAACAGCACTTTGAGAAGAGAGATTAAACAGTGAACCCAGAACTAGAGCTGCCAAAAACAGGCATTCCTTTCACATGGACAGTCATGTTGTCTATTGTTATTATAGGTACAGTATATAATGATAATTTTTACTTCAAATAGATGGAGATGGATGAGCTTTTGCAGCAGTATATAATCATGATCTGTATTTATGTGGATGCAATAGAAAATAAAACTGTGATGATGATGCTTACAGCAAATTTCTGTAGCAAAGGATCTGAGCCATGAAGAAGAGTTCAAAGTGTATACGTCTGTCTCTGTTGCAGACCCTGCGTGATCTTCTAATTTCTGTTGAAGCTATAGCAAAGCAAGCTTTTATAACTCCTAATATTTTTGCTTTGCTTTATATAAGAATATATTTTAAAATGACCTTGGATGGAGTCTATAGAACTAGCTCAATGACCGCACGGCTGATATTACAAAGACTAAGTGGAGAAAAGTGAAAAGTAAAAGTCACAGCACCCAGACAACAGATGTAACAAGTTCCTGTCGGGAACAGGCAGCTGGTGATCTAGATCTGGCCTGCAAACGCTTTCCTTTTTTTCTCTTACCCAGGCTTACAGGGTTTGTTTACTGTAGGTAGGTAAGTGGAAACTGAAAACAGAAGCTTCAGTAAAATGTCTGAGAAAATAAATATACAAATATCACTTAGCTGGTAATACTAGATATTCCTGTGGATCTTCAGCATTTCAGGCTGAAAACATTTGAGAGATCAAGGTGCCTCAAGGTGTTCCTCAACTGCTATATTATTCTCCAGCTGGGTTCTGGATTTGCCCCAGTCTCCAAACTGGTAATTCTTGGATTGATGTGTAGTTTGAACACAACCTCAGCCAAGCCCTTTCCTGTTGTTGTGAACCTATCTGACACTTGGTGCATTCTTTATATGTAAAGGCAACCAAATCAAGCCCAGACCCTTTCCGGAGTTCAGGTCTGAAACCAGCTGGAGCTTGACATAACCTGACGGCCTGACAGACACATCTCTAATTCCATATCTGTACGGAGACGTACATCAAATGCTGAGGCTGATGCTGTGATTTGTTCACCTATAGGCTGTGAAGTAGCTTCAATTTACTCCAGCTATAAAAAGGAAAGCCAGCATGCTGGCAAAAGATAGATATGATTTGTTGGGGATCGTGCGAAAGAACTGCAAACCAAAGATAGATAAGAGGAGCAGGAATCATCACGAGTGAGCAAGCTGTTCCAGGAAACTCACATAAAGCACAAACTTTTTTAATCCATGTCCTCTCTGGACCCACAACTCTCTCTGCCCGCTAATGACGAGAAGTGCAGAGGATGATTAAAAACCAAACTGATGCCAAGTGAACCCACATAAAACATGACAAAAGTCTGCGACAGCTTGGTAAATGAATTCACACCACTGTATGAGCAACCACTCAGAATGCAGATACTTTTAGTAAAGTGACAGAACGTGCGGTTTTTCCCACATAAACCTTCCTCGGCGATCGTTTTATTTTGAAGGCCCCGCACACCCACACAGGTTTTTTTTTTCCCAGCTACTCTAGCTGATGACAACGTTTGCTCAAGTTGTATAAGGAGGAGCTATGATGAAAGTTTTGGGAGATCACACAAATATGTGTGAATTGCTCAAAGAGGTAAAACTTAGCGGGAGATTTAGAAAAATGTCAGCGGTGCACTTAACCCACACAGTCCTGAGAAAAGGTTCAAATCACTTGTGTGGGCAGGCTGTTCATTTCACAAGTGACATGGGGAGTTTGGTCAGAGAGTCTCTGGACACACAGCAAATCATTGTGTCAGACTTTTGCAGGCGCAGCACAGTCATTGGCTACTCAGAATGAAGGACATGGGTCCACATTATCCCTCTGTCAATGATACAATACAACATGATGATATGCTACGATATATTTTTACATTTTCCTTTGCATAAATTTCTGTTTCACAGCAGAATCCTGGTGATAGAAACCTTTGAATTCCAGAGACGAGAAGAGCTGCATGAACACATCTGTTTCACCTCGCCTCTGGTTCCTCTGAAGGACACGTCTTTGTCAATCGCCCCCATCAAAATATCCAGCTTCTGAAAGAGGTGACACCTGTGTTTGTACATTCCAAAAAGTAAATTCTAACAAGTCAGTTTCTATTTAGGAGTCTACAAATCTTATTTTATCAACAATACAAATGAAACATCTGTCAGGGGTTCCAAAAGTGAGATGCAAGGACAAGACTATGTTTTGGGTTTTTTTTGCATTTCTTTAACTGTCACATCACACTGATGATGAATGTTATTTTAATTTTTTTTTGCAGTGATAAGAACAAATAAGAGAAACCGTTCATAATTAACAGAGCACTCTCTCCTCAACCTCATCATTCCTCTGTACCTCTGTCCATCATTCGACACCTAATCTCACGCATCATCCTCTTTTCTTTGAAAGTCATCTCACAGACAATATTACATATTTCCAGACTAATTAAACACCTTTAATATGACAGTGGCATTACCTATGACAAAGATAATCCCAGAAACCAGCTCCATAGCATAGGAGTCGTACGTGTTTACAACCAGAAATACAGAACACAGCATTTTTTGGCTATGTTAAAAGGATTGCGAGCCACCTCTGGGTTCTGCTCATTATGAGCGCAAAAACAAGGTGGCCACTGAGAAGGAGGGGGGGGGGGGGGGGGAGGGGGGAACAAGAATATTGTTTGACTTTTATGCTGAAATGTGAAGGCTCAGTAAGAACAGGTTCTGATCGGCATCAACAAAACAAGAACCCCTAACGATTCTTCGCTTATTTTTACCCACTGTGTTTCAGATCTTTTCTTTCGTCAGAATAACACAAAAACCCCAAAGGCCTGAGGCAAAGCTGCGCCAAACGAGTCTGTGGCTCAGGAGTGGGTCATCCACCATTAACAGGGTCGGTGGTTTGATCCCTTCTTCCCTTATCTTCCAGTAAGCATGCTGAATTATCCATGGGCAAGATACCGAGCCCTATGATTAATTAAGAGAGTTGGTACAATTCCTCTGAATGGAAAAAGCAAAAAGTCTGCTCGACCAAAATGTGCTAGCCAACCACAGCTAAGATTATTTCAAGACAGAGCCCCCCTGGAGAACATACATAGAGGGGAAATAATGTTGCCTAATCCATTTACTTGCAGAGTTAGAGGAAACGCTTGTAACAGCGTCTGTACACAAAACAGGAAGTCAGAACAAGGAGCTAATTAGCAAGCTGCTCACCATAGCATAGCAACAAATGAAGATGATTTGGTTATTTGGGTACATTGGCCTGAAACTAAGAATTGTTGATAAGGTTTTGTTACCTTAGAATGATCCCTTCAAATCAAAGTCAGGGACTGGTCCTCTTCAGTGGGGGCCATGGTGCACCACCATGTTTCTACGGGAACCCAGGAGGGAAAAACCAAACACTGGCTCTGGATTGAGCCTTCATGTTTTGTCACCTTGAGGCCACCATTGTAGATGGGGCGACCGTTATGAAGTTGGATGTAATGTGTACCCTCATGGTTAGAAAAGTACTCATTAAATTAAAATGATTTGTTTTATTAGAATGATATATTATTTGTATTTCTTTACCTGTAAAAAGCACATCCTGGTAAATGTTTTAATATTAATTATCTACATGGCTAAATTTGTTGTGGAAACAAAGTTCTCAAAAAGCCAGGTTTGTTTTAAAAGATACCACTTTGTCAACTTGTTAAGGTGTACACAAAGATACACATTTACTGTACATATAAATAAAAATGAACATGGAATATACCATTACGATAGGTTGAGAGTGAAATATAATAAAACACGCTCTTGTAAACTTTAACAGCTGAAGGATGGTTCCTAACATATTTAGTGTCTATGTTTCAATAACAGGAACAGCTTGAGTGTTATTAATGAAAATACCACACTGTCTGAACTGCGTTGTATCATACCCAAACAATGTCACTAGATTCTGCCGGCAGTGAAAATACAGTCAACTATTTAATGGGTCCATAGTTAACATCCCATTTACTGTAATGTTTGAAAATAAAGATGTTGTGCCCCGGACTAAACACAGGCATGGAACGCTCCTCTGTCCCAGTGGAATTTGGTTGGATATGGAAGGAATGCTGAAGCCTGTATTACAAGTCTGGCTCATCATTCAGCTTGATAGGAGGTGTATAAGTGAGCCTAACATGGAGGAAACTTTTTCAACAACATTAATGTTTGTGTTATCTAAACCAAGTGCAGCTGCTTCAGTAACAGCAGCAAATACGTGGGCAGGTCAGACCCAGACACCTGATTAAGGAAAGGCATCCTCGGGCAGTAACGTGATCTATCCATAGAACATATTTGCTCATTTCAAGGATTTGCGGTCATCCTGGTGTTAAACATTTGAAAGAGCACGATTGATGGAGTGTTACAGGAAGAGCAAGACCTTATGCATTCCAACAATTCTTTCACTGCATGACTACCAGAGGTAAAAAAAAAAAAAAAATCCTGTCTCCAAATTCAGTGTTGTTCAATTCACATCAGTATCCCTCATCCCTCTGCCTTGGTTTCTGCTTGTGTTTTCTCTGTGTCCCTGCCTTCCTCCTCCCCTCAGTGTTATTCTCACCTCCAGCTCCCAAAACTGCAGCCTGGCTGACTCATCACTGGCCTTGCCATTAGGCTCCTGCCAACATTCACTGATTAAATCATAAAGGAAGAGAAAATGAGGGTTATTGAACATACTGAGCCCGGTGCATGTGCCAGTGATAAATAAAGAAGATATTGTAAACAGGCAATAAAGCCAGCACAGGAAGCAATCAGCAGTATATTTAAAGCATTTTTGAGAATTTATGTTTCCAACTTTGTCTTAGTACACAACATGAATAATATATGTACACACAGCAGAGTCCAAATTCTGATATTGTGGAGTCTCAGCATGATTATTTACCCAGAGACAATGGAGATGATGAGTCCAACACGATAAAGATGCAATAATCAATTTTTGCCCAGTAGAGGGCAGAAGAGCACCAAAACAATCAGCTAGGTGCTTTTGTGTTTTAAACTATTATCATGTTTAATGAAGCTGATGAACATGGCTGACATGTCAGGCCTAATTACACATCCAGCCGACACTGAGCAATATTATCATCCCATTGGAGTCGTATATATCTGGCAGTAAGAGCTCCGAATGAAACAACAAAACACAGTTTCGTAAATGACTTCCCGATCGGCAGCATCATTCGTCTGGTACTTCCACACTCGTTACAAACCACTGTGGGAGAAATAATCATAATAATAATAATAAATCTGCAATCGTATTAGCAAAGCAACAGCGAATGAGGCTATAATCGACATTTTCATAGTAACAGTGTGTAAAATGACTCCTCTCGGGTTTGCAGAGCTTCATAGTGAGATTCAGTTCCTCGTTTAGCTGTGTGGTTTGCAGCTTTACTTCCTCTGATCACTGCTCTCATGGAGTCTTTTTCAGACGCTGACCCCTACTTGCAAGGGGTGTAACTGCAGGGAAAGCCGTTTGCTTTGAACGTTTGACTTAACTGTATTTATTCAAGTAACGATTGAAATGTAGCATAGAGGCTTGTTTACAATTTTTCATTATTTTTTTAGAATATTGAGTGTATTTTCTCATAAGCCAGTCTGATGATTAAATGTGGGCACAATGTAGATAACATTATAGGCACAACATTTGATTTTTTTGTTGATATGTACACTGTTAAAATTTCAGTATAAAATTTTCTCTGCTTTTAAAAGTAATGCTAAAATCCCGCAAATTGCACCAGTGCTCTGCATTGATATGACATCATAATGTATATATTATCTCAGCAAGTCTAACTCTGACTGACTCCCTCAACTCCCTTGAACAGTTAGGACACATGGTGGCTAAAAGGCAGCCTGGAATTGATCTCAAAGTGGGTGGAGACCAAAATGGAGCTGAAAGAGAGTTTGGATTTTCATTAATCAGAGGACAGAATCAGACACGAATCAGTTTTTTATTCCTGATTTTGTCTCCACCATCTCCTGAGAAATATATCTGGATGTTTAGTCTGGTAGATGTTGGACTCTTCAGCCATGAGCTGTCAGTTGCTTTTGGCCTGTGAGGTAAAGTCATTGAATAGTGTAGCCTAACAGAAACTGGGAATTACCATTATCATTCCACTATCTGTTTTCTCAGTAAAGAGACTAGAAAGAGAGAGTGTGTAGCTAAACTGGGAGGAGCTGGAGATGATGCAGGAGCCACTTGACGTCTTGTCTGAGCTTGTCTTCATCCGCTGAGATAAATCTTAATTGACCTTAAACACAATTCAGCTCCAAATGAAAACTAATGGTATGAATTGCCAACAGCCTCTTCAGTCTGGCTGTCTCACTCTCTCTCTCTGTCACACAGACACTGATTCATGGACAGCTCAGGGTTTTCACCTCAGACATCCAGTCTTTCTAACATATATATCCTGCATACATTTCCATATTATGGAACGCATATTCAAGCATCCGCTTCAGTGAGATTTAAACTGACAAACGTTGCTTGTAATGTCGTCTGTGTGACTGACATAACATATTCTCATTGTTGCTGGGTTAATGTTCTTTTTCTTTATAATTCAGAAAACTCACCTCCTTGTGACACCTGAATCCCTCCCTATAAATAGATAGCCAGAAACAGTTTACAATCAATTTGTCGCCCCTCGCTACCTTTTGCATCGACCTCTCCATTTCATTATAAGGTGTGAGCAGTAAAGTAATCCTGTAGTCCGACGATGGAGAGTGAGTGCTGCTCCCTGTAATAAGGCAGGGGAGATGAGTCATCAGCAGAAGTGAGGCTTGGAAATAAGGAATGTGGAGACTGTGGCCTCTGGCTGAGATGAAAACCTCTGGTTCTAAAACACAGACACACACACACACAACAATCGCTTTGTCTCCTGTATCATTGAAGCCCCACTCATTTACCAGCAACATATACTGTTATAAAACCTTAAAAAAACAGGGACTGTAGACTGTGAATCTGGTGATGAGATGTGCATTTCTCTACATGATCGTCTAAGAATAGTCAAACAAAGGGGAGTATTCTGTAATGACACACAATGTGATTTTGACATTTACACAGTTGAAAGTCAACAAATCATGAGGCTGGGCAATGCAATGTAAGTAAAGATGGACAATGTACCTCAGCTTCCTTTCATTGTATGAAAGATAAAGCAGCTTGAGTCAATGAATTGGTGAAATTTTCCTTTTCCAATTTACTGTTTCTTTTGGAAATTGGTAACTCAGATTTCCATCTTTATCATTCGTTTATATCGGATTGTCGCTGGCTTTAATAATCAATCATCAATCAATCAGATTTCATACACATGTGAAAATGTGCATAAATTAAGAAACTGCAACGCCCTCTGTCCTCAACCTTTCATGAGAGAGGTAAAAAAAAAAAAAAAAGAAAGGAAACATCCTTCTCTCACTGAGCCCCCTGAATGTAAAGTATGAATGTCATCCTCGAAGTGAAAGGTGATTTTCTTAGGGCTGGTTTGTGGAAGCACTCCCACATTTGGATCCAAACGCTGCACTGATTAGAAGAAAACAAATTTACAGTTGATGATACATTATCGTGGCGAGACATCCTGTTCCAGTTCTCTGACAAAAGTCCCTTCACCGACTGTTTCAACTAACTGACGTCAGGCTCCAAACAGCTCTGGATTGTGTCATGCAGGGACGTCAGCCAAAACCTCTTTGCTCAACCAAAATAAAAGTAAATAAAAGTTGTACATCAGCACAAAAGAATGCATGCGAGGTTTTGATGGATGGACATGGTCCAAGTTATGTAAACGTCACTTATAGGAAAAGTGAGTAAGATGATAAATGACGAGAATCCGGGGGTTTGCCCTCCAACCCTCCAAAATGATGCTTCATGATTAAGGTAATGTAATAAGGATTTACTCGGAGGATAAAGGGGCTGGTGAGTCATAGGTCAACAGTGGGTGTAAGGTGAGAACATCGGGAAGCCTGAGGCGTTTAGGGAGATAATGAGGCCTCGTGCATCTCCCAAGTGCCCAACATTAAGAATTATTACTTCCTCTCCTGCTGTAGCTACAAGCACCTTGTTTCATTCACAGCCTCAGTACAATGGCTCTCATTGCATACATAAAGACGCATGTACGCACAAGCTACTAAAGCTGCCTGTTGTACTTTGGGGAGCAGGTTTATTGTTTGTAACGTCATTGCTTACGCATCAGGTTTATGAAACAAAGCGTTGTCCGCATTCAGCTTCAAGGAAAGTCTGCTCTTCAACCCTTTTCTCTGATCCAGCTATGCTTGAATTTTACTTGTGATGCAATATGACAAAACCTTTAACCTAAACCTCTTCGTCTCTCTTTGCATATCCGTGACATCCCAAGTTTATTTTTGTCAAAACTTGATTTGGCCTCAAAATTAAAAAAAAAACAACTCTGGCCTTCGAATTGCAAAGTTGCATTACCTTTTATTTTTACAGTGTAACTCTGATCTAGGACTCAAAAAGGACATACAGTGATGAATCTGAGGGGGACATATCCTACGTGTCCTGGGTCACATGTTGTTGAAGTCAAACACATACCAGGATGGGTTTGTGAGCATACCTGTCGTTCATTTAGAATTTACTGGAAGGGTTTTTTTTAAGACTTACTGAAACCAGCCTGGCTCACAGTTTAATTATAGACAACACTGACCTGAAGACGATGCTCTGCTGTTGGCCAGTTCCTCCGAAGTGGCTGGTTTTAGATATTTATGTGAGACTCATTCAGAAATACGCTTCTCACAACCAGAGTATGTAAACTTCCATTCCTCGACGGACTGGGAGTCCAGCTGTCACTGCCGCTCATGACAAGTTTCAATATTTACATTTTTCTATGCCATCCAAATGAAGAGGGCTTACCAAAAACAAGGGTGAATATGGAGCAGATCTGTTGCTTTGTTCTCCAACCAGAAACAGTGCCTCATCCTGCGAATATCTGAGGTGGCATCACTTGGACTCTCTCCATGGAATCTGAGGCATTTACAGGCTCTGTCTTGTAAATGTCAGTAAGTGTTGGGAGTCGGCCTTGTGCTACAGTTTCAAAATACCTGCTCTGCCATCAGAGTTCCTTTTAATTATTATTTTTTTGTTGTGAATTTTACTGTAATATGAGAAATCTGGATTGCTGTCTATTGTTCAATCAATGAAATAATCAATCTATGATATGTTGTTTAGGTAAAATGTACTTTTTCAGACTTAAAGAAAGGATAAATATAGAAAATATATATCTCAAAGTCACTCATCTGTTTGTTGTGTTTGTTATCGGGAGTTTCATGGTGACTGATATTGGTTGTTATTCTACCATGTTTACTTGAAGCGTCCTGAACCTCTCGTCATGGAACAAGGCGCAGATTTACCGGATTACATCATTTCAAAGTTATTTCTTGAACGTGTCTGTCTCTGCGACACCTGGTTTTATCATAGCACCACCTACAGTCAAAGCCAACATTTGACTACGCATGCTCTATGTGTATGAGCAGCCTAATATTCTCTTGAATGAGTCGCTTCCTAATTATCGGTCCACAGTCATGGAGCTGGTTGTTTAATATATTTGTTTTCGACTGAGTGGTAATAAAAAGGCAGTCTGTTAATGTGCCCTCCTACCATTCTAGACTATGACTCATATCTAAGCCTCACTGCAGAGAGTTCTATGTGATGTGAATACTTATCAAGGCAACAGTCCTAAACTTGTTTCTACACTTTGCCCTCGCAGAAGCATTTCAATCTTTTATGAGCCAATCAGAGGGACAGGGGCCCGTGATGTTTGCTCTTCGTATGTATATTAAGAGCTGAGCACGAAGCTGCATCGCACCTGAACAACAGGCTGCTCTCTGAGTATCCACCCTCACCTCGTTTTGAATGGTGCACACAGAGAACTGGGAGGAGATTTTAAATTCATTATCATCCATAACATAACATAACATGTCATGCATTTCACCTCTGGTAACCGCTGTCCGCTAGAAGATAGTTTTATCCTTCTATTCTCTAAGTTGTTCTGTTACTGAGTGCGTTTTGAAGGGGGGGAGGGGGGGGGGGCGCTAGCTGATCAACTGAAATAACTGTCGTTTGACGTCATGGCTTTATTTTTAGAAGGTAATATATGGGTGTGGAAGTGCCTTTTCATGTTAGAATCAAAACACAAACACATAACACACACACACTGGAGCAGCCATGCGCACACTGTCAGAAAATCACGGGTGTGTGTGTGTGTGTTTAAAGACAATCCTGCGAAACACAAACTCTGTATCTATAGATAACCACATGAGATCGTTTCTAATAATAAACAATCACACCTGCCGATGAGGCCCAGACTCACGGGGTTCATTTGTTCATGTTGCTCCACAGATTCCTTATTATCAAATGACGTGGATCTGGAGTTGGTTTCTGCCTCTCACCTGTAGCCGCCCCACACTGGTGTGTGTTTTGATAACTGGTGATTCACTGATATATCTTTGACTCCATTTATATTTTACATTAAAGTGTGTTTTGTATCCAAATTGTAACCTGATTTACACCTGTTACGTATACACTGTGTGTCTCCGGTCAAGATTGAGATGCAGTTGAGATCTGGTCGCTCTTTCCAACATCACTTTGAGCCAACTACTAAGAAACCACTCATGTTTTTCTCTATGAATGTTGTTCAGTTAGAGCGAAAGATTATATGAATCATAAAGCTTAGTATTTTAGGTAAGTCCAACACGACATATACCTTACATATATATTATTATACATATATTTGATTTAACATTGAGAAAAATGCGTTAACAAATAACGTTGTTTTTCACCAGCTTCAGCGAATTCAAGTGAATGCTGCATAATATTTGACACCTGCAAAACATTGACGGACAATAAGCAACAGTTACTAATATGCACATCTACACCTTCAGCAGTGACAGTAGCTTAATAGGAATTATGACTTTTTGCTCCTGGAGTAAGTAGCTCGTAAAAAATAATGTTCGCTAGGTAAGAGGGCTACGCCTGCTTTTCTTATAGGTCAGATATTCATCCATCATTTCACATTATAATGTCACTGCCAGTGTGTATCTGCAGCCTGTGGGAAGGCTTCCACTGAAAACTGCAGTTTCTGTTGCTGTTGCAAGTGACTGCAGATTTTCACTGTCTTTAAGTCATTAACACAGAATATGATACAGGTCAACACAGATCGACCGTAGATTAGTAAAAATAAATAAATAAATAAATAAATAAATAAATAAAGTGTTTAAATTTGTTTTATAGACTAGGTAAAACAATTCATCCACTGACCTTTGATGGTCAAAGAGATTCAATTCAAAAGAGGGTTAAAAGTAAATATGAATGAAAACGGTTCTTTGACTGCATCTGTTTGAAATAGCCACTGAAAACACCACAGAGCTGTTTCAGTCAGTAGGGGGAGAAAAGAATTCTTCCCACTCTCTGTATCCTCTCTCTCTCTCTCTCTCTCCCTCTTCCGCCCCCACCGTGGGCAACACTATGAATCAGAGAGTGGCACATTGACACAAGTGGCGTGGAAAAGTTGCAAAAGGTTGAGACATAATTTATTGAAAGAAGAAGAAAGTGCTATGAGGCGGCTGTCAGGGTTTCTTGTAGTCTCCTTCTCTGACAATTCCCCGTCTGAAAGACAAAGGCGTTCATTCTGCTTATAGTAAAACCATATTGATGATATCGTGCCAACGAAATTGACAAAGCCACCTGTTTTGTTTTTTTTTCCTGCATTCAAACGGCACTTTATTGAGTGATAAGCAAATAAAATAGTGTAACAACACATCAATGTAAGACGCACAGCCGCCTCTAAACCAATCATTCTCGAGTAAGGGCAGACGCAGCCGACGTAGGTTGACGAGGACAAAAAAGTGTGAAACCAAAACTCACCAGATGAACAAAGTAACACATCTGAGCTCTGCTCAGACTGACGTGTGTTACGCACCTGTCTCCGTGTCACTGAGCCTCACATAAAATAATAATACAACAATAAAGAAGTTGTCACATTATGCAGACCAGTGATAGTGTGGGAATATTTCCTTCAGGAGTGGACTCATCGCGTCAGATGAACCTTTGGTGACTAATCAAACGTAACGCCGCTTGAAAGAGCAGAGCAGTGAGTTCTATCACAGCACATGTGCCGAATGTCAATCAAAACGGAAAGTGATGCGACAACACACATCTGTCCCTGAGTCACTGCACTCAGGCTTTCATCTTCACAATCAGAAACATTTCTAACATCTAAACAGCCGGAAAGTGAAACAATAACGTGAAGCTTGAGCTAAACCTTTGACCCAAAACATTCTGCAAAGTATCTGAAGTTGATTGTTTGGACCAAAGATGATGCAAAAATCTGAACATACTCGAAATACTTCACAAAGTTTCCAAATGTCAAGATTATCATTCAATTAATGGATCAATCACACTGGTTTTTTATAGCTTTCGAACAAATGACGTAACAGAAAGTATTTCACAAAAAAAAAGGCAATAAAACACTTCAACTCCACCCCACCTTCGTCCGTGCACAGAGCTTAACAATATTACAGGAACTGATGAAACGCAGTCGTAAATCTTATAAATTTGAAATGAGGAAACTCCAAAGGCAGGTAAACAGAGGGAGATAAAGTGATAAAGATAAAATATGGAGACGATGCAGTGGCTGAGTTCATTTAGTGCCTCTCACTCAGCCCTTTGTAGCTCAGAGTGCATTTGGGTTTATCCGAGAAACACTACGGAGTATTACTGTCTGAACTGAGGAGACGTCTGCTTGATTTGTGTTGTGGTTACACTGAGGTTTTCTGAAGATAAAGCTTAGGTCTAGACTTTGACCATAATAATAACACGCTCTAAGTCCCCAGAAGGAGTGTCCTGAGAGGCTCAGTGGTCAAAGGCCGCGATGCAGCGACCGGAGGAGACAGAGCGGAGGTCAGGTTAGGTCGGGTGGGGGTCAGCGTGAGGGGCAGAGACACTCAGATAGGGAAACAGAGGACACCCTCGGCAAGTAAATGCAGGCGACATTCATTGGGCTGAGGGGTCAGGCTACGCTTGCTATGGTTTGTTGTTGACACGTGTCATGTCATGCACGGTTGCAGAATTCGCAAAATAATGACACCGTGCCCAGAGGAGAGTTCAAGAAAAATGAAAAGTCATTCATTGTTTTCCCTCTGATAGTGTCCAATAGCTTAGCCACTTCCAATGAAGGTGATAGAGGTCATACTGACAAGTGTGCGTTCCGTATAAATATTTCATTTTTACTTTTAAGGTTTGCTCGCTTGTGTAAGGAACGTGTTCATGTCATATAGTTGAAAAAAATGTAGCCAATGTATCCACAAAAATAAACACACGAGTATTTTTAGGAAGGGATAGCACTAACTGGAGTACAAATGGCCGCATGCTCCTCGTATAAAATCAGAAGAGCAAACACAGACCAGTGGGTGAAAGGAAGCGAGTCACGATGTCCACACGTTACAGGGTGCATGCTAAATACCACGCAAGCTACATATGGATAAAGGTGTAAATGCCATCTCACAGAAACACAACAAAGACATGTTGTGCATTTCAATTGTCTCACCGTTTGAAGTAACTCAAAGTGAATATGTGATTTGTCAATTGATTCCTTTTCTCTCCGGCTATGAATAAAATGCTTTAATTATTGATGCTCTGACGTCAGACGTCCGCTTGAATGTTGTATGTGGTGCAGACCTCTTTCTCCGGGTGAGCCACTTCCCCCACCCTGCTCTCAACCCAACAGCAACCCCACTGCAGCCGCCGCCACTGCCACCCCTACCGCCCCTCCCCCAGCAGATGCCCTCACGCCACCCCCGCCCCCCCACCCAGCTGATGCCTTCAGCTGGCATGAATGGAGCCTAAACACAGCGCATGCAGCTTGCAGACAGGTGCCCCCCCCCCCCCCCCCACTGCAATCCTCCATGCCAGGGGCTTGTCTGTGTCATGGCATCGGAGCAACTGGTCTCTCTGGTGGACTTCATCTCACAAAACCCTGGGTGCTTAGCACTGAGTTATTCATAGGAGTTTTGAGCTCAAGCAAAATCAGCAACATTAACAAGTCTACTTTTCATCCATATCAGAAGATCTGTGGTTCTATAAATAGTCATTAAAGGTACAGCAAATAGTTCGGGAAAGAACATTTCTATAGAATAGAATAGAACTAAATTAAAACTAAATAAATCATTTATGTCAAACATTTTGAACGCCACTAATTCCGATGTTGAGGTTCTATTTCTCCTGTTCTACATTTTGTTGCTGATCGCTGCTGGCTAGACTACGACGACGACGAGGAGGAGGAGGAGAAGCCCTGCGGTGGGTGAGGTGATGAACGTTTACAGGGCACTTTGTGTCTGAGCGGTTCCTCAAAAATATTGAAAGTGCTGCTCTGCTAGTGATGGATGAATCATCACTGCTCAGATCTGCCAGCTCCGATCCATCACTAACTGTATATCCTGCTTTAATGAGTTCCTTATCAGAATAAACCTACACTGCTGAGATCCAGAAGCGTTTGCTCTCTTAACCTCGATGTGGTTCGGTGTGGAAGATGCATTGATCAAAGGTGTGACTCACCGAACTCAAACCGGCTATTGTACATTGTCGATACAGAGCTGTAACGGTCATCATGTCAGCGTATCTTTAAAAATACATTTTTTCACCTAACACTTAATGTCAAAGCATGGATCGCCCCTCGCATGTTAATCCTGATAAGCGTTTCATCTCTATTAGATATAAAACATTTCATGCTTGATGGGTACCCACCCAAAACAGAGACAAAGACAGACGAGCAGAGCTAGGACTGGCGTATGCCATGGATGTGAAGAGATCCTCTTGAGGAGGCGGAGGGATGGAGGGAGGCAGAGGCACATTGAAGCAGATGCAGAGAAATGTGAGAGGGTGTCAGTGAGACTGGTGATGACGCGCTCATGGCTGCGGAGAGCTGGCGAGGCCGCGGCCCTGGCTCTGACTCACCTCATCCCCACGGGGCCTCCTGTTGACGTCACTCAGCGTGCACTGTGGCATTTCTCTGCTTCAACTTCTTTGTGAGCAGCAGCCACACTTGAGCCTTTCTCACATCTGAGAGACTCAGAAAGTGTGCATTTGTCCAAGTATACTATCCATCCATCCTATATCCATCCTATATCTATCTATCTATCTGTGTGTGTGTGTGTCTGAATTCTCTGCCACAGCTTTGTTGTGCAGTTCTTTGTCTATCTACCATTGAAGAGGGTGTGGCTCACTGCACTTGAATAGAAAACAGATTATATCTCTGTACATTATCAAGCATTTTCACAGCATTGTCGCATCTGACTTCAATTTCTTTTGTCAAACACCAAATGAAGCTTTAGACAGCGAACACACGGAGGGGAGGGTGGGGCAGAGGAAAATATAAGCACCAAGAAAATTCATTCATTTATCTCCGTGTCTGTCTCCAGCTGTCTGTCTGGCCGGCCGTCTGTCTGCCTAAGTCTGTCTAAGTGTGAGTTATAAGACAGGTATGGCAGATATACGTTGAGATAAATAAATATACTGTCAGTACATGAAAATGAACACACTGGCGTGAATAACGTCGCGTACATCTAGAAAAAATCACGGTGTGAAGAGCGGAGCAGTAGTTGTTTGGAACCATATTCAACAACTATGCATGGTCCAAAATGACTGATGCAGTTCCAGGTCTAAGTGAAAATGAGGAACAAGTGAAAGGCCAAGGTTTCCACATGAGCAGTGACGGCAGCGCGTGCACCTCGCTCTGTGCCGTTTCACCTTTCCAATGTACATGAAGTCCTGTTGGCAGCTAAATCAGGTGCGGATGAAACTCGCTTTGTTCCGGACAGTTATTAAAGTGCTCTTCACTTTATTTCAGGTGGCAACAGAAAGGAAAGAATAATCTGTTGAACAAAGAAAACTTCTGCACAAACTTTAAAAGGAATGCTACTATTTCCAGTGGTGGTCTGTGGTAGTCATGTAATGTTTATTTGTTAGTTTTTATGTTCTCCAACATGAAACATTGCTGTTCCTCAGAGATGAAAGGAAAGAAGAGGGAAGAAACCCTTTGCTGATCTTATAACAGATTGTTTTCTGTCTTTTTTCCTGCCTGTATTGTCTAATTTAGCACAAATCAAATACCAAGTGTTTCTTCGCATAAACCGTGCCCTGACTGAACCAAACCTTCATTATGAGTTGTTTGTAATAAGAGCAAGGTCATCTGCATAGAAACTTTTTCAGAGTTGTAGTTGTTTGAGATGCAGGCTTTTATAACTGGTCGTCGCTGGTGTTGTTCAGAAGACCTGAATGAAGTAACTTTATTTAACTAATAGAATATACACATTAATAAATTCCTCCTCCTAAAGCAACAACATGACTTTCCAGACACTTCATTAACAAATGAATGAGCACATTTCATGTCTTTTACTTCCTACCATGCGTCTTAGAAAATATATTAGTCCCACTGATGACTTGTTCATCATAGTGCATAAAAAACACATTTAGTTCATGGACACTTGGGGACTGCGGACGGGATCTGGCCACATTATGTGTCTGGCATGTGAATGACACGAACGGAACAGTGAGCCAGTCTTATCTGTTTCTGTGGAGCTCAGTTTAGCCGTGAGATGCACGGAGCAGGAGGAGGACGCACCCCCTCCCCTCCGAAGGTGGAGATAGGGGTGAGTCTGGGGAGCAGATATAAGACAACGCTCACAGGCATACGTAGATCTACTCCTCGTGCTACGGAGAAGCAGCTTCAACGCACTCCAGCCTCACTTCAGAAAAACACTCACCTGAAAGGACCTGGTCACAAACAGATCACCCACTTATTCAGTTCACACCTCAGGCTAAATCAAATAATGAATGCACTGCGGTGGTGTCAATGTTAAAACCCAAACCCAGAGCTCATAGCGATTAAAAGGGTAAAGCAAGTCTCATCATGTATTTCAGGAAGCAAAAAGCCATTCAACTTTCAGCCACAAAGGCTGGACAATATTAAAAGTTTCATCCCGTCTAAATATTCATCATTCCTCATATCGCAGGGTGGCAAATCAACCAATTTCCAAGACAAATCATCGTCCAAGAGCAAGACATGTGTGATAAAACCCTCAACATGAAGGAAGCAGAGGAGGAACAAGCAACAAGCAACAGTCTGTGACGAGAGGACGCCACATCAGAGTCAGCTCAGCGGGGTGAGATGGGTTTTAGCTTCTCGGGTCCAACTTAACCACGATCTTCCCCTGAACCTCGAAGCCACATCACCGTGAACAAGATGATAAAGGTCCCTACTTTTATTTGAACCCAAACTGGGTTTCACTGGACTGGAATATTGAAGAATGACACAGGCTCCTAGCAAGCAGCTGCAGATGCTCCTGTAGCCGGAAAATGTTGAACCATAAAAGCAACATTACCACCGAACATACTCACAAATATTGTGTATATATATATATATATATATATATAAGTGCCAGGACAGAAAATAACCCTAATGTCTCAGTGGGTCGCAGTCTCCGATGTACGGAGCATAACAAGGTGGTGTGTTTGTATTGTTGGAATGATTCCTACGACCACCCACTGATAAGATAACCACGACGCATAACCAGGAAGGCAGCCATTAAAGGCCGGAGTGAAGGCGCCCTGTGTTACAGAGTAATTTGCACTCATACAAACTCTATCATCTTAACCCCAGGGTGACTGTGGAGTGTGTGACCTCACTTTCACTGTCATTCTGCGGAGCGCTGCGTCTGTAAGAGCCAAATGGACGACTGCTGGGAATATTGCAGGCTTGTACCCAGACAGGCAATTTTCCCCACGGTGGGATAATGGCAGTAAGTGGGGGGGGTGGTGAGATTTAGTCATATACTATACACCTACTTGGAGGGTGGTGATTTTATTCCGCTGCCACCATCCAATATACCGCCTCATTGGTGTTGATTAAAGAAGCCTCCTGGTTTCTAGGTTTTGCCATCTCACCTCCTACAACCTGATTCGAAGGTGGTTGTTTTTTTTTTTCCTCCAGTGTGATCTCTCTATTATTTTTGTTGTTTTCCCGGCTATACGGGAGAAATGCCAGTAGATTTCTCGGTAAGGCTTTCTCAGAACGGCTATGAAATGACACATGTTTGGGTGACAGGGCTTAAACTAAATTAAGGAGATGACAGAGCAGACCACAGATCACCAGCTTCCATTTTCAAGCAGCTTCATAAAGAACATAATTATGACATTAGAGGCTCCGGTCTGGTCTTAGGTTTCATCCCTTTTTGTGACAACCACATTCGAGTCACCGATTAAGCTTTTGCCACCATAAAATGTACTGAAAGAATCAGAAGTGATCCTCGGTGAGCAATAATAACCAAGGTAGCACCGTCTAGTTTCTCTGTCTTTGTTTATGTAAAATATGTTATGTCTATTTCGTCTATTTTTCCTTTTTAACATCAAAATGTTGATGTTAAAACAGAATGTAGAATCCCATCAGTGATTGGACTGTGAATAAAGGGCATGCGTCCACTTCCTCCCACTGCACAGACGTGAAGAAATATCGATTAATATCTATCTATATCTATCTCGATCAATCACGAGCCAGCCTCAGCACTCTGTTCTTACAGAATCAAATAAATAATTCAAACCAAACGACCTGAAAGCATGTTCGAGAAAGTTTGTCATGGAAATGGATTTGGACTCGGTTCATCACCATCCACTAACATGGAGGAGGCAGCGGATTGGGAGGTGGTGATTGGGACAGTTTGGCCTTACTTTTTCGGCGCCAGTCCATTTTTATACACAGCCTAAGATAAACCACACATGGCTGCCACAGCGTGTGGGCTGAGGCAGCTAGTGGTGTGATGTCACTGGTCGGGGATGACTGTTCATAAAACAACTTGTACATCTTCAGAGGAGATTACATGTATTCACATCTCCCTCGTCCGCAGCTTCCTAAGGCAACAACGTGGTTATGGAAGGTGTAGGTGGAGGTGAACGGTCCTCCACAGCTCCATCCTCGCTGAGTCACATCCACTCTGAAGTGATCAAATCAAATCAGAGAGCAGTTTGATTAAATCTGAAACGATTCCCTGCTCGCACGTTATTATGTCTTGTGAATACAGTACGTCACGTTAAAGACTCTTAAGGCGCTCTAACTGATGCCTTACTTAACGTGGACCATACATCTCAATCAGACTGACGAGTCGCCGGCTGAACTTTTACTCAAACCGTCTGACTGAGGTTGAGCTGCCTCAATTATTGTTTACAGTAGATTGAGAGTCGAACTTTTTTACATTCCGGGACTCTGAGCCTGAGCCGGGGTAGAGTCTGCTATAGGGCCAGGCCGAAATAAGCAGAAGAAAAGATAGTTGGTGTTGTGTCCTTCAGCTCGAGACTCTCGAGTAACTGAGCTGACGTCAGGTCACCCTGTACGCCACCTGACACAGAGCGGTGCTGCGATGATGGGCGAGACATGACGGGGAGGCTGCGATCAGCCTAAGCTCCGGGAGCCACCCAATACCTCCGTTTAATCCGTGGCTGAATCCGACATAACAAACCTGCAATTAATGTTTTCAACGTCAGATTTTGAATTCCCTTGAACTAAATTTCAGATTGCAAGGAAGAGAAACGCAGCGGCAGCGCCTGGCTGTTCACTTGCACTGTTATCCAACATGGCAGTCGTCTTTTACATTTGGATCTGCTTCCCATGAGACCTGCGGGGCCTGCGTCAATCACAAAAATTATTCAAAACAGCTTTGACCTCCGTGTTTTTCACTGAGAAATCTTTTTATAGCAGGCGGAGCGGCAGAGATGGGCGGGGAGCGAGAGTAGGAGGGAGGGAGGAAGATGTGGATAGAATGAGTTTTTTTTTTTTTTTTTTTTCTTCCTGTGGCTGTTTCAATCTGTTTTCTAATGCTGTGAAACTCATACATTCTTCAGTCTGTCAGAGGGGGAGCCACAGGCTGACGCACGTCTCTCTCCTCACACAGAGTTAATGGTCATAGCACCTGGCTCGCTTCTCTCCATCAGACATGGAGGAAGAGCAGGAGGACGGGCCAGATGAATATCCAGAGGTAGTGCACAGTCATTCATTTTAGGGGGGAAGAAAGATTGACATATTGCTTGTGGCTTGAAAGCCGATTTTTCGTCTTTCACCTGTTTTTGTCCTTGTGTCTTTTGTAAATGTTGTTTTCACATGCTGCTCTGCAGAATACAGATATATTTTCACTTAAGGATGGCCTCCAGTAGCACCAATGCTGTGGCCACTAATCACAACAGTTAAGTGGCATTTGAACATGGACTGCAGACATTCTTTTGGATTAATTGGTTTTTAATATAAAATTCAGCTGGGTAAAAAAAAAAGCCAGCTTCACACACTTTAATTGAACACATTTTCCATAATCCAGTTCATAGAAATGTGTTTTATTCTATTATTATAAATCAACAAATCATTGTGAAGAAAACACTTTTTTTTTTTTTTAATGAATTGAATGGGTCAGGAAATGTGCTCTGGCTCAGACTGTTGCTCAGAAAAGCTGAAATATGAAAAAGGGTCATCTTCATGTTTGTAAATCACCAGCCTGTCTGTCTGTCCCTGAGCAGGGTGACAAATGTCTCAATACCAACTTGTTTTGGGTATAAGCTTCTTTTCTAAAAAAAAAAGAAAAGAAAAGACAACCTTACAGTCGGGAACAGTCTGTGATTTTTGGAAAATGTGCTGGAGCTCTAAATGCTCTGCCCTCAGTTGTCTAAATGAAAAAAAAGAATAACAGTATTACATGTGGCCCATTGGCCATCATTTCCATAATGTGCATTGGTCAGCTGTGTGGGCTTTAGAAAAGCAGGGCCTTGACTTGAAGTGGTGCTAAAGGAATATATGTATATCATAAATATATATATACAATGAGGAGAGGAAGGATTTCCAGATAGTCTGTGTGATTTACTGAAGGATTCTGAATCGACACGGCTCTGTATCTCAACTAAAGAGATTCTGTTTAAAGAACAACAAATTCCCAGTGAGAAGCTGTTGTCGATATCTGAATCTGTATGTGTTCAGTTGTTAAGTAGGCCTATGTATATTTGAGAAGCGGAGAGCAGCAACTGTTTGGTATTCTTGTTAGATTAATTACTTGGCTTACTCATCAATTATCAAAATTGTTTATTGATTCATTCTCTGTTGTTGCTGCTGTTTAATTTTTCAGCACTACCACAAATTCATTTTATCTGTGAACCCTTAATTTTCCCCTCCGTCCCCTTCTCTTCCTCCTCTGTCTTCTCTTATTTGTTTGTCTTTGTCCATTCTTCAAAATCGTGCCTAACACAAGTTGTTACTGTGTTAGGATGTTTTGTCTTTTCATATTTACAATTGCCTTTCTTTTTGTTGGTCTATTAACATAGCTAAAATCATGTATTTGCCAAAACAATGGAAAGATTTGAGAGGTGAGGAAATAGGAAATGCTTAAAAAGTAGAAATTACACGAACAAGAAAAGCAATAACACATACTTCTGCCAAGTCCCTTATCATTAAAAATCAGTGTTCCTTTCCAAGGTCTTCCTTCATCCATATATATATATATATATATATATATCATGAGTAGTTTTCTGAACAATCCTGCTGACAAGAACGTGATGAACAAAAAAAAAAAAAAAAACATACGTAACCTCCTTGACGGGACAATGATCAGAATAGTTGATCAATTCCCAATGAATCAGACTTGTCCTTATGTCCACTGAGCCGAAACCTCTTCTACCAACACTCTCAGCGACACTAGTATTTCTTCTTACCTTGCACTTCGCAGCTTTTGACTGTGTTTGACCTGTGAAGTTATTCTACTGTGGCTGGACTTGTGTTGTGTTCACTCGGCCATGTGAGGACACACCAGTGCTGGAACACTGGGTTTCAACCGTGTCCTCGTATAATATTTTCAACGCCACCATAAGCCCTGACAGTGGATATAACTGAGCAGAGAGATATCTTTTTGCATATTATTTCGTAGGCTTTGAAATCTTTGTGGTATTGTGTGCCAGCGAATATCTTTAATATTAGCATCATGGTTTTCTTACCACTTGATAACTTCCATACAGAAGAGAGCACTCAGAACCTTAACGAAAAATACAATACATATAAAAAATGAATCAAGATAAGTTCCTGCACAGAAAATGTCACTGAATGTAAAGTACTCAATCCTGAATTTTCAATTCAAATCTATTTGTAAAGTGTCAAATTGGATAACAAATGGTACTTCAAAAGGCAAAAATATTTCTGTAAAAGCCTCTTCATATCAAACTTTCTCCACACTCGTGCCACAGACTTCTCTAAACTCAAGAAATGATCTTGTAGGTGTTTATTCTTCTTTTTAAATTAAAGAAATGAAGCAGTCAGTGAAATACAGATTTGGTTCTGTTTGTTTGTTCCTGTATTGAAAGAAGACTCATCGTGTGTTTATGTTTTCATCAGGGAGGTGAAGCTCAGTGCATCTGTCTTATTTAAAGAGAATGTTTATCACTTAGGTGTCCGATCAACAATTTATGGATGGATCCAAGTATATATGTCAAGGATTTCTGAGGTCACTGTTTCCATGGTGCTGGAGAATTTGCAGTTCTCCCTGACACCAAACTACATACCCTCAATCATGTATTCTGTTAAACTATTAACGTAGCAGCATCAGAAAGAAAAAAAGAATCCAAAAATGTGTGGCACACACAAATACGTATGAACACCACCAGGTGTAAAGAAAAATCTGTTTCATTGTGTCAGAAAGTAGCTATTGTGCCATCATGCTCTCAGAGTATCATCCATAAAGTTTTTACAGTCCACACATGCTGTCACACCTTCGGGTTTCAGTGAGTAGCATGCAACTTAGTTTCCTCCGTCACGTGTGTAGCTTCTCTTTCACTCTTTAGTTGCATACCTGTCATTCCGAAACTGTTGAGTTGAACATTAACCGCTAGTGCACATTCACATAAACTACTGCCAAGGTAATTTATCTGCCAATTTATTTGAATCTGCTCTGAATTGAAGTTGGTTCCTCCTCTGGCCAAGTCCAACCCATCCACAAAATGACATAGAAACATGTTATAGCGTTAAAAGTAGTCAGGTCTCTGCTTCAGGTGATTTCTTTCCTTTATCTGACAAATGGCTTCATCCAACTCTTCCCATGTAGCTGTCCCTAAGACATAAAAAACAGGCCGCGATGTTTGGAACCAGTGCTGCTCCAACTAGAGTACATACTCCATTATCATGTGACTATAAACCACCTTTACTGCACTGACAGCACTTGACCTTCTTAATGACTCATTAAAATTAACACTATAATAAACATTTAACAGTTATGAGACCATCGCTCTCTCTCGCTCATTCACACACAAACCCTTAATAACAATAAAAGCGGTGGCAGCGCAAAAGTCCAATTAAAAATGTGAGGGCTGAACCTTTCATAAAGCATTGGTCAATGGGGGAATTATTCATTTCGGAACATGGACATCTCTCCTATGCCACGGTTTTATATTGATACACAACTGTGGACGGTGGTTAACGCATTCGTCATTCGCAAGAAGTGAGTGTGAAGCCCCCTTCGAAGCTTTGACAGGATACGTGGCATTTACTTTATTTTCTCATCATGCTCACGTCGTGCATGGTAAACAGTGCAATCCACTAAAGATCTCAGCAATAAAATAGAATCCAGGTTTTAAAAGATCGAAGTCATGATGTCTTTCGTCAACAGGGTCGGGGATTTGCATCACCCAACATCCACTCGTGTCAGAAGAGAGGGGACGTTCAAACTCACGATGTGGCTTCACTTCATATCAAACTATAATGGAATATCATTTTAGACACAGTTAAATGTTACTTGTGCCATTTAGTTTCCAAGGTAACCAGAAGGGTATATTTAGAGTACTGAACTGAGATGGAAGAAAAAAGTGTTAATAATCTTCATGAAGCAATTACAATTAGTCAAAGTCAAATAGTAAATATCAAAACACCTTGTCTGCTTACAGTTGAAGGCGAGAGAATGCTCAACAAGCATCCAGCTCATTCATCAGCACCACTTCTGACACTTGCTGATTCATGTGGTACAGTAAAAGGCTTCACTTGTGCTACTCATCAACCTCCGTTCAGGAGAAACACGTCAGTGGATGAAGTGTTGGTGGTTTTATATGATTAGCTATTTATCCACGTCTAATGTGATGTCAAACATGAGCTGTGAAAGAAATCAAAGCAGCACAAGCATGAGTTTAAAATCGAGTCTATATGGTGGTGAATACAACACACAATGCAGAAAGAACAAACAAATTTAAAACATACAGGTAAAAACAGAACATGAACAGGACACACAAAAATCAAGCAGACTAAACTTATGATTGAAAGAAAAAGACTTTCAAAGAAAACAAAAACAGAATTTTAAGAATCGTTTAAGTTTTGACGCATATTAATTGATAGAAAAGGAAAATAGGCAACAAACACAAAACCACTCATACTTTTATTTGATTGTTACTTTTCTTTTAAATATACATTATTTCAATAATGTATCAATATTTCAAACTTAAAGTTTTGTTTTCACAGTTGAAGCTAGCACAGTTTTTTTGGGATTAAGGTAGATCATTATTTTTGGTTCTCCCTGTACTAAACACATTTGGAAAGCCCAGTTTTCCTTATCCAACATTTACTGTTGGATGGGCAGGTGTAAGTAAGAAACATGTTGCCAGTGATTTTGTTTTTACCAGCGAATAAAAACTCTGAGCTGCAAATATCCAGAGTCCACCCCGCCTTAACCAACCAGAAGTCACTAACGCAGCATCTAGGACAACTGGCTCCCCGCAAACAAAGCCCACCAGGTGTGAAGAAACAACCAAGCTACTCGTTCCTCTCCCAGGATACAATCACTCTTCTGTAGAAGGCTTAAGTTAGAAACTGTAAAAAAAATGTGATTTTTTTTTTTTTGTACCAAAGAGCAGAAATTTACATTTACAGAGACGACTATAAAAAAAAAAAAAACATCAGCCAAATGCAGTGGAGAATCACTGTTTCTGCATGACACTCTGCTAAAATCACATTCATTATTCACAGCAAAGAGTTACTCTCCTCAAACGCTTAGCTGAAACAAGTGAGACGTCACGTAATTACCGTCTGAGCGCTGCCCTGAGTTTAGCGGAGCGTCCTCGAGGATTTTCATTCACATCATCCTTTTCTGGGGTGATCACTTTTCTCTGCAGAGGAAGCCAGTGAACACTTCCACCATCTCTTTTTTCATCCCCCACTCTTTCCCTCCTGGTGCCTTGTTTCCTCAGGCTGAAGTGATACTGATCGAGATTAGACAAATCATCTCCCTGGAGGAAACGTTTGACCAGTCTGTCTTCTAGAGAGTGAAAGGTGATTATGCAGAAACGTCCTCCAGGTCTCAGGACTGCCTGGGCGGCACGCAGGCCTGCATGTAGTTCGTTCAGCTCGTCATTCACAACGATTCGCAAAGCTTGGAAGGTTTTGGTGGCTACGTGTGCAGGTCGGTGGAGCCGGTCTTTACGAGCATAGGTAACAGCGGGAGGAAACACTCCTGCAGACAAAAAATGGTCAAAGACTGAGTGGATGTTGTGAAATGTGGATGCGAACTGATGCTCAACATTTCCTATTACTGAATATATACTTCCTTTTGTTTCATGTGCATGATCACACAGATTAACAAGTGCATCGCCAGCCTGTTAGCATTAGCATCTAAAGAAAAACTTTACATTGTGGAAAGAACATCACAAAAGTTCAGCTGTTGGATGATTATAAAAAAAAATATATGATATGAAATGTATGATATGCAACTTCAGCTGTTAGTGGGGGGCCTTTAAAATAACCGTGAACCTCACTGGTAAATGAAACATCCGAAAACTATTATTTAGTTGCCTTTGACTTGTAGTTCTGCTTCTGGAGTGTCTGAGGTTGAAATCATTCATTGACGAGACGGATTGACACCGCAAGCAGAAGCACAACAGAAGCAGGTCGGAGCGCGCTGCAGCAGGCAGGAGGTCCATCAGAGACTGTGAGGACCAGATGCAGGGTGGACAGGGTGTGTCACTAAAATACTGAGTCAATGCTTCTGGCCATCTGTCACTTTTCTGAATTCAGAGTCCATTTTTAAATCTGTCTGACCAAGAAAAACTAGTTACCATTTAAAAAAAAACAAAGGAAAGCTAAAATATTACATTTTTTTGTTTATTGCTCTCTGGCCGGTGCACTCAGTCATAACCTGCGCTCTGTAAAATGAAGTGTGATTTATGATTCTCCCCCCTCTCCACAACCATTCTCTTTAATACTCCTGACCGACTGCGCACGGAGCACTTTTCAAGCAAATCCTTTAATATCTCCTCCCGTTATTCAAGAGAATCTCTTTCAGAATGTGCAGAAAGGCAGATTTGCAGAGAATGCTTCAGATGCCAGGAAAACTGAACTTACAAGTATGTGAAGCAGCTGGAAAATATTACAAGCAGGGTACAGAGGTGGCAGCAAGGGCCAAAACGCCAACTGAGAATCGATTCAAATTTGTATTAAAAAGTGCAGGGCCCAGCTTGACCAAGTCCTAACCATCACAGTGAAGCACAATTAGAAACCAGTATAGGCCTAAAGAGAAACTGCAATAAATAGAAAAGTGAGTGATGTGGCATTTCTCTCCTCCTGCACTAAACAGCCCAAGGTGTGAGTCACACTGCAATCAATACGATGCCTGCACAGCACGGACCACCCCTGTTCTGGTCTCGCCAAGCCGTGCGCTCTCATCTTTCAAAAGGTCCTACAGACAGATCCGTGGAGAAAAGAAGAGATTACGATGTGTACATAAAGAGGAAATCAAGAAGTCACGAAGGAGACGTGATGGAATTAACATATGGAATTAACATCACAAAGCTCTTGTTCTCCACCCTTGTGTCACGAGAGGCTATTAGTACAACAACGGTGTTTCATGCTTTCGGTGTTGCGGTGGCGGAACAAACGCTCTGACGGAGTTTGTTCGAGACAACAAATAAGCAGAGCAGGACAGCGCGACAAAGAAGGAAAGAACTGGACATTTTTGTACACAGGCTCATTATATTGCCATTTTGTGGAATTTTGCTACTAATTGAGTTTTTTTTTTAAATGTTGTGACATCTGCTGCTGCTTTCAGACACACAATGAAGTCTGCACATATTCCTGAAAGTATCTGGAAGGGCTTTATGTGAGAGTGCAAATGCCCGAGTCCGTCCCTTCCAACGTTCTCTGGAGTTGTTCCTGCCAGCCTCCAAGTAAATATATGAGCGAGCCCATGAGAGAATACACGCAGAATTGACTGCCAGTGGTCGTGTTAATGACGTTACTAACATGCTACTGACGCAAAACTGAGAAAATAATAATAAAATAATAATATCGCAAGGAAACAGAGGTGCCGCAGACGTTGAAGACGCCAACAAAGACGTCAGCTTGGAAAGGCAATGGCCTTCAGAAGCTTGCAGTTTTGAGAACTGATGCTGGTGTTTTCACGTTAAATGCCTCATCACACAGATCTACAGATGCAAGAAACACACAACTCAATGTAAACTATGTACGGGTAAAATGAAATATGCTCATTGCCCATTACTCGTCTACTTGTAAACAAATGAGCAGGTTCCAAATTGAGACACACATGCTGCGGGGGTGCGTTGATCACGTTTTTACCAACCATCAGGCAGCAACATCTTGCTCATTATCATTAAACATCACTAAAGTTTTCGGTGACCTACTAAGCTCATCCTGAAACAAACCTGAAAAGAACAGAAGCACAGGGAAGTCACCAAGCTAATTAACTATGGTTAGGTTCATAAATGTAGTACACAACCGTCCTAATCTTCCCTCCCATCACAACGTGAACATCACACAGCCTTTCATGTTGACAATAAACGTTGGCACCGGACGCACATTTTGTCCTGCACAATCGGCCAAAATCAGCGAACCTCCTTGGGATACTAGGCTGTTACAACATACTGGATAAACAGCTGAAGAGCAGTGTGCACACAAATCCCTTCTAGAGACAGAATTTGACTATAGGAATTGTTGAAACGATACAGGATGGTTTGAAATGTATAAACAAAACGTAACGACTCATATTTAGAAATTTGGCTTCTCAAAGACAGCTCAGTAGAAAAAAAAGAATTTCACAACTGAGTCTGATGCAAATGTGTCAAGCCGCAAAATAGAGTGAGGATGGTTTGAAGAAAATGATGCTATAGTTTTTACTGGTCAGTTACCTTCATGTAAAGTTCACTGAATGTGGCGCACATTTGACTTTAACAGTGTTTCAACACAATCACTTGAATTGGTTAACAACTTTAATTAATGGGGTTTTATTTTTAAATCCTCCCTCACTTCACCTTTACATCCCCACATTGTTATCACCTTCACAGTTCCTGCCCCACACAAGGACCCTTAAAATACGTGTGAGCTGGGCACATTGTCCTAGCTCGATTCATTTTGACCATGTGTGAGAAATTCTATTTAGGCATTTGCACGATTTACCATGCTCACTCACAGCTTCTGTAAAAAAAATTTCAATTAAATCTAAATAATGAATTATAAACCAAGATTACCCAGTGAACAGGACTTAATATATAAAACATGAAAAATAGTTCATGTTGTCAAATGTCTAACATTAAAACAGTGACGAGTAAAACATAATGAAATGAGCGGAGAACAAAAGGCTTGCCTACAGTCACTTTTTAAAATGAAGAGGTAATGGAACAGGGTAGGCAAAACAGGCAACTACCCGGGTCCCTGAGCTGACAGGGGGCCCCAAGCACATTAGGCTACCCATCCCTTCTTCTGTGACGGTGCATTTTTTTCCCGTCAGTATCACGATGATATGTAACAGAGCAGCACCTGGAAGCGTCTTGAATCCACACCTCTCGGATTGTTCCAAACAAACATTGGTGGTAACTCGCTTTGCTCTTCAAACTCCTGCTCTTACTCACACCTGGTCTCCCAGGGTGACACTGACGCGCACGCTGCTCTGTGCAATAACTACTGAAATGACATCTCACTCGTTCAGCAGCTCAAATCTTGAGGCATACTGCCAAAAAAAGAAAAAAAAAACAATCAGTGAAGACAAACAATGTAATCCTGGCCTTATACACAAATGTGTTGTGTGTGTGTGTGAGCATACGTGGGTGTTTGCATTTGTGTCAGGTGTATCTGCATATTTGTGAGTGGAGAATGGCATGGGGGGGGGGGGGAATGGCGTGGGGGGGGGGGGTTGCAAAAATGTAACGTGGAGAAGGAGAGAGATGAGCTGTATGTGAGACACTGTTTGTTTTCAGGGCACATGACACATTCTGTTCCGGCCTCATCCTCATCTCTCACAGGGAGATATGCAAGACAGGCACCCAAAACAGAGTCAGGAAACCAAATGATGTCTGAGATCACAGTCTACGTAATTTACTGAGACAAATACATCCCACCAGGAGACAGCCTTAATAACACCATTCATGTTTTATTTTCCCTTACAACCGCCACAGTGCTGCAGGGAATTATTTAGGAGAGTGTCTAGCTACCTGCCACCACGCTGGCCAGCTGCTGTGTCCGGGTGATGGGGTTGACACGGCGTGCCTTCACGATGGCTGAAGCTATTTTCCAGGCATGTCTTTCTTCCCCATATGCAGTGAGGATGGATGCAAGAGCCTGTTGATCTAAGGTATTCACAACGTCAGCAGCGCAGGGCATGTCGAGGTACCTACGCACAAAGAGAAGCCCAATTAAGCTGCTTGACGTCACGTCCTTGCTGACAGTGGCGAATCCTGACAACTCTGAGATACAGCCGAAACCCTTTATGTCTGACAGTTATGGATAGACCGAATGTGAGGGAATGAAAAGAGAAAAGCAGCCTGTGCAAATGCTTGTAATGGAGTTATCTATAATGGTTTCTTTGCACAAGATGCTGACAGGGTGAAATAATCTGCATACATTTCTGAAAGCAGAAATCATTAAATTACACAGAGATATACACAGAGGCTTCAAACATATTAGCGGCAGATATGATGGCACACAGTGTGCCCACAATAGGGTTTTACATATCAGTTACAACGCTGCAGTTATTTATGTAATTACAATATACAGCCTACATATTCTGAGAGCAGTTTATTACTGTATTTCAATAAGTCATAAATGGGGAAATTACCAGAATCTGCCATATAATATATCATTTAAAAAGAAAATTATAAATGGCACTACAACCGGTTTAGTTTAATAGTTACTATGGTCACAACAAAAGAAGACTAAGGATAAGACATGCCTCATGCTCATTGTTGGCAGCCCAGTGTGCTAACTTGCTCTTTTTATCAGCTGAACTTTGACATTAGTGCTGTAATGGGTGCTGCTGCAATTTGACTTTGACCACCTAGCCTCTTCAGACCTACCTACCTCTCTCCATCCATTCTCATATCCAAGGGCCCGTCTTTACTGAGGGAGAAGCCTCTCTCTGCCTGGTCCATTTGCATGGAGGAGCAGCCAGCATCCAACAGCACTGCATCAATGCTGCCTGGCTGAACGTTCATATTTGACAACAGGACCTCAAGCTCACTGAATCGACCGAGCAATGGTTTCACACGGCCACTAGAGAGAGGATTAAAGGGAAAGGAACAGCACAAATAAACAGTGGTATATCAGTGAGTTTGGTGCAATCGCTGTGAAAATATTGCCTTCATGTGACTAGAATTAGTCAGTGGAAGTCTTTATTGTTTTGATGACATCCATTTTCAAAAAGTAAAAACCTGTAAAAATTGCAAAAGTACCTTCTGAAAGAAGACAGTTTGAATAAGGTGAGAAATTAAAAGAGAATAAGGGAAAGATATCTAACTTTGGTAATGTTCTTTATCGTTTTGAAATAAAAGTAAATCTATGAAATTAAGAATAGAGCATTGGGAATGAAAAATAAGAATACAATTCCTCAATAGAGTTTTCAACAGAAACAGGCTGAATGAGACATAAAAACAAATATGAAATGAAAGGTCTGAACAACCAATAATAAATTACACTAAATATTTTATAAAAGATTACATTCTATTGGTAACAATAGTGAGAAACATACATAGAAGGTCTACATTTTTCAACTCTGAAGTTCTAAATATTCTACAGAGAGGGAAGAATTTTTGTCCTAATATTGTAGTGATTTTTGTTCCATATTAAGCCCTTATTACATTCAGAGATGCTGAGTCGAGTTACTGTGTGATGCTCTGGTTACAACACACATTTTGCTGGATTATTCCTTGAAAGAAATAATTTCAGAGGGGAGTTGTGTAGTTCATAACTCAAAGCAGCTCCCTTTCCTTAGATAAAGCAACACGTCAGTCAGTCCAGAGGGAGAGTTTCATAATATTTTACAGTTAATTGTTGACTTGTTACTGTTCAATACAGAAAGTGACAGAAAAAGGATTAATGAATAGTTAATCAGACTTGGATTAGACTTGGCCCTTGTTGCATTAGCAAGTAATTCTTGTGCAGTAGGAAAAGAAGTGGACCAAGTATGGTTCCCTGAGTAACACCTATATCATTGTTGTAAAAATGAGAAAATAAAGCACTCATAAGATTTTACAAATAGAACAATATGCAGGAGAAAAGCTGGATATTTTTAACCAATCAGATAAACCTAAATAATGTATTAGTTTATATTTAAAAAACAACCATCATTGCTTTTAATCTAATTCATAGAATGTATCTATGGGCATCTCTTGTTCACTAACTATATGCTTGATTGATTTAATCAGTTTGATTTTGACATCTGGCATGTTTTAAATTAAGTTTTAGAGAAGAATATACACTACATTTCATAGCAAATTAATAGGAGCCAGTGAGCATATTCACACCTGTGGGCAGCTTGGTACAATTACAGTCTGATCTCCACAAGAGTGGTTTCTGGGTTGGGTGCTGTGGTCAAGGGCACCTTAGTCTGTGCCAAGAGACATCACTTATGAGGGCAGGGGAAGCTCTGCTCTTTCACGTTGTCTAATCTTTAAGTCAGAGAGTGAGAATGGTCAGTCATCAGTGTATGGGAAACCTGAATACTTTCAAATTTTATCTTAACAGCATTAAACACAGTTGAGAAAAAAATACACTAAACTGACAGTGAAGGTAATTTTCAACCTAATGTTGATGGACAAGATATTACAATTTAAGGAAACCTCTAAGCAGGTTGAGAAGCTTATAGCTGTCTAAAAAAGACCCCATGGTAGCATCCAGATTTACAGGTCTTGCCTGTGACAGAGCTATGTACTCAGTCACTTCCTCATGCTGACAGTAGTGAGCTCCTCCAGCCACATTCATGAATATTTCATGTGACCTTTGTGTGAACAAAGATGATGGCAGAAGACAGCAACAGGAGTTACAATCTATAGATTAGGTGCAAAGGTTCCTCTGCAGCCTTCTCTGCCCATATGGTTCCAAGATACGAAAAAAGGTTTCTACTCAACTGATGAAGCCCAACATATCAGACTGGCATCTGGAAATGATCAGCTAAGTTGTCAACAACCTCTTTATCCAGCTCACTACAGCTAATATGCATTTTTAATTTGTTTAAAGTGTTAGTAAGGGTTCAATGCTGGGGCTGGGCAAAGCGGCCACAATCTTAATAGAAATAGAAATTCTCAGCCAGTAATTGACACTAAAAATGTTGCATCATGATTCAGTGTCAACTGGGATTGGCTCTGGCACTTCTCTGATAGTTCCCTAGATTTGAAAATTGTCTGTTTTATGTTTCTTTACTGCACCTTTCTCAAGTGTCACTAGGGGGAATTCAGGGAAACACAAATGGTGAGGTCCTCCATTTCAAAACCCACAGAAGACAAAATGGCAAGGGAGCATCCCGCCCACACAGCCAGGGCCTTTCACTGCTTTGCTGTTGTTATCCACCATCATGTGCAGTGATTATTTTGTTGAAAAATCTATAATAAAGGCTTTGTTGCTCTCTCCCATCACATGCACAACCCCTTTATATCACTGCTTCTTCAACAGCACCCTGGCCATTATCACAATTGTCATATTATTGCTTTAAATTGTAGACATTTTGGATTATAATAGGAGCCTAATGGCTCTTTACAACATATAGTATTGAAACCAACAACTAATAATAATCCACCTACACTGAATGAGTGCCTCATCTGGTGGTTACTGAATATGTCAGCAGAGGCAGAGACTGAAGACAGGGGAGGAGGTAAGGGGCAGAGCTTGGCAAACTGATGGATGGACGGTGGCAGCTATTGAAACCATGAGCTCTACAATGCTCAGGAATAAACATTATAAAAACGAAAGCTGATCCGTCTTGTTATTTTTCTAAGGGAACCAAAATATGAGCTGGTCCATGAAGGTTACTTCCTTCACTGTGAAAATGCCTTTTCATTTTAATGGAGTAAATATTATCTATTATTTAATCAGCCACATGTTATCATCCCACTCGAAATAGGTGGCAAGAGGCGTGGTACATCCTGGACAGGTCGCCAGTGTAGGTCCTGTTGGATTATCCAAACAGGGAATGCAAACTCTGCAGCTACAGACACCAGCCAATCTGAGATTGTAACCAATAAACTTCTGAGGAGCAGTGCTCACCACCGCAGCACCATACTGCAATAACAATTCAAAGGTTATTTGTTTTTATACTGTACAGTGACACAGGTTTCTAACATTAATGAAAGTGCTATCGTGGCTGCATTCCTATTATGTTGTCATGTTTTTTCCACAAATGACTTCTACTTTTTAATTACTTAGAAATAAGATTCTTAAGTCTGTGACCGCCCACACGCAGGTGATGGACGTACCTTCCTCTTCACACTGCAACGTCTTCTACAATGCGTTTTTGTATGCCACATAAGTATTTAAAAATATGCAAAACAGTTACATAACATTTCTAAATTATTAACTTCTTTATGTGGCTTAGACACAGAGTTGGAGATATAAATGGCTTATGTAAGGTCTTATATTATTAAAGAGGACAAGTTTCAGTGGTGTATGTGCTGAGGTCCAAGTGTGGGTTCATAATTGCTTAAGAGATCTGAAGTATTTATAGTTGGAGCACCCCACAACACTGACATGATGCAAATTTCTGTTATGCTGCCATCTCACACAGAACAGTGCAAATACCTTTATATTACATGATAGAGGAAGTGAAATGTCTGTGATCATTTTACAAGAGGTCCAGGACAAGTGTGGTTTGATGCCCAAGCATTTCAGTTCGATTACCATGAGACCTGATATTAGCACTTCCATACTCTCCTTTATGGACTAAGATGTTTGGTGATGTCTGAAGTTCTTGAAAATTGCCATCACCACTTAAATATATAAAAAACTTAAAATGCATACATTTATGACTCAATACCACAAACATGGTCACATAGAGATTGATTTTCCCAACAGTATATAGCCAATATACCTTGCCTTCAGACAAGCAGCAGTCAAGAGAGATGACCCAATCAGACTTTATCCATCCTGCCCCCTATGAAAAAGTTCACAGAACGTCTGAAGGAGCTGATCTGAAAAAAAGCAGGACATCCTCCGCAGGATTCACCAAATCCCAACCCAATTTTTCAGACATCCTCCAGAGGTCATGTCTGAAAATGGCTATAGATGTCAGTTGTAAAGATGCTTAAACACACACACAGAGGGGGAGTGAATGTGTTTTTGTGTTTAAGACCAGGTTCTCACGAATCTTCAAAACCACTCCATTCTGTTATTTCCCTCCAGAGTCTAACTTTCTTCTTGACTGAACGTTGAGCCATTAAAAGCACAAGTTGTTTTTCGCGTTGAAACATTTTCGACTTGCAGGGACATGTCTGTGTCAGGTGGCATTGCCTCATGCAAATTTGTGTCTAACTGTTTTTCCACTCTGCTTTGTATGCAGCCAGGACGCCTCTGAACCCCTGTTGCATCCTGTCATGTTCAAGAAATTGTCATGCGGATTAGTGCATTTCATTAAACCATAAAAAAACTAAATCACAACACCTCCGTCATATTGCCCAAAATCAATCTCAGTTGCACTTGTTTTGGTTCTGTGACGAAAGGATACTGTATTTCATTCCACAGTGCACAGAGGCTGCTTTCAAGCACTGAAGATCAGACCCTTTCAAAAGATGCTGTACGTGAGAAAGCACATGTTCGACTTCAGAACTTTTTCAGCCAACAAAATGAGATTACAGAAGGAAAATGGCCGAAAAATCCAACACAATGGAACGGATGCCAACAAAGGTGTTCCTATGGAAAGATTTGGGATCTTTTTAATAAAACGGGCCAATTCCAGTATACAGCAGAATCTATGTTTCCCGTTTCCTGTATGCTCCACCAAGAGGCCACCCCTAAGCTGAATGCTCCGGAATTTTTTCTGTTGTTCTAAATGTGTCTGACACAGACAATCTCCTATTGCGATATATATCTGAAAGGCAAATGTAATTTCTGAAAAAACGGAGAGTTATCAATTGTTAGACGCCCTGAAAAACAAAGGACATCTGACAATTTGATGGTGCCTTAAAAAAGAATTCTGCATTTGAAAAAATTCTAGGTGACCTTGTTCAAAGATTGAGACAATATTTTATTGTGTTTTTGCATAAAACATAAAAGAACATTCACATTTGCCTATAGCACTCCATTCTGCTGTGCCTTTATATTTCCTCACACTAAATGTGCCCTGGCATGAACCTGTCTGTCTGGACTAAGAGTACACTCAGTGGGGACATCAAGAACCTCCACAGCAGCCTCAGTTTGAGTGCATGCTCATTCAACATGATGCTGCCTCTTCACATATCAAGCCTGAAATATTCCCTTGTGTTGACCTGCTCAGTTCCTTTACCTGCGTCACTGAAGCCTAAGACAAGATGCTGATTGATTGCTTTCAGCAGGGGAGCAGTGATGAAAATATCTACAGTCCCGTGAAGAAAAAAAAAAGAAAAGGAAAAAAAAACCCACTCAGTAAAAACACACAGGTTGGTCTTTATAATGCATTTTGGTCAGGAGCTCAATTTGTTCTACCTCAGTTGACCTGAGGAAGTCTATTAAGTCTATTATTAAAACACTGTGACTTATTTATTTAGTAATAAAGCTTAAGGAAATGTATGAATGTGTGACTAATGATGATGGCTGCTATCTCATTGGTGGCTTTCCCCCTGTCTCCATGAAAAGCCATCAATTTCCCACTGCTTCTCCACTTTGCTGTTATCATCTTCACTCAAAGATTTGATTCAAAAGCTTGTTTCTGAACAATGAGGAAATGTTGTGTGGCGGGTGAGGAACATTTCCATATATGGAAATTGACCAGTTGTCAATGAAGACCCATTGATTGGTTGCGGTTATTAATCAGCTGGTGATGAGAGAAAATGGCTGTGTCGTGTGTGGTACAATAGGTAGTTGTAACAATATCTATCACACAAACACATTGTGATGGAGGTATTGTGGATTGTAATGCGAGCTGCAACTGTTAAGTAACTAAACCCTGCCTAACTATGTCTCAACATTTTATGATTATTTAACCATTAGTCTGCTTTTGCACGGCTCAATCCCATTTCACCCCCTTGTATTCAAGTGTTATGTTGCCCCATTTAAACTGAATTACAAAGGTGGGGAAACAAAGTGCTGCATTGTTAGCATGCTAGTTACTGAGACCTCAACACGTGTAACATTAACAATTTCAAGGTTGTTATGGGATAAAAAAAAAAAGTAAAATGGTCATTAAATAAGCTCAGCGAGCGAAGGCAGAATTAAGGCACAATATACATAGGTAGATTATACCTCAGCTTTATGTGCCAACGCTTTCAAATCTACTGAAACCAACAAACCGCACAGTGCATGCATATCATTTCTTCTACTATATCTGTCTCTGTGTGACCTCCACATGCACACATGTAGATCCAATGTTTGCCTGACTTCACTTTCCAATTATTCTTAACACTTATTGTGGGCACAACTGCTGCGATGCATCAAGAGCAGGGAAGTCATAGCAACAACAAGTGGTGAGAGGCAGAGAATGGCGAAGCGAGACATGCTGAAGAAAAATACCATTGAAGACATGGATGAATATCATTTAGGAACAGAAGGGTCACCTTGATCAGTGATTGCTTTTAGGTACGATGCACATTAAAACTGGGCTCAGATACACACTAACGCTCTACAGTATGATCAAGGTTATACTTTCCTCAAGACATGGGAGTAGAGCAGAGAGAAATCCTCTAACCCTGTTGTGTGGATGCACTGTGTGGGCTGACAGGGTCTTTTACTCAGGCTTCCAATAATATTGGTTAATTGCTGGATTTCTCGGGCTTCTCTCAACTTGCATCACGAGTAGGCGTGGAAGAGTTTACAGCAGGGGTATATTGCGGCTGACAGAATACAGTGTTCTCATTCTCTCTCTCTTAATTGTCATTCCCTGCTCACAGGCACATTTCGCTGGCAGATTCCCTTGAGAGAGGTTTCCCCAGAATCTACGTAAAAGGATTCCTTCCCACGCCACGGTCTTAGGAACATCTCATTTTCATCCTCCCGCGCCTTGCTCGTACACACACGCACACATTCTCCCTCCCGCACACCCCGGCATTGTGTCCTCATGTCTGCTCTCTCTCTCTCTCTCAATTTTCTAACTTCTCTTGGCTTCTCTCTGCCCCCCCATATCTTATAGATCCTACGTGGGAGGCAGCATCTCCCTCACACTGCAGGCGTGGGCCCTTACTCTGACAAATGACATGTCGAGCCCACCAGCTTTGCGTGGGGGGAGAAAAGCTTTAAGTTAAGAAGGAGGAATGGATCTGATTGGATGGTGAAACTCAGGGGCTGTATCTTACTGAGCACCATTTGATTGGGACCAGGTAAGAAGTGAGAAACACAGGGAGAGCTGCAGTAGTATGTCACACTGACAGTATGTTTTGAGAAATAATGACTACATTATAAACACTGCTCAAAATGGTCAAGCTGTCAGCTGTGACAGTGAAAACTAATGGTTAAACATTAGCCATGATATAGGATAAACATTAGTCTGGGCAGCTTGTAGCTTTAACTTGTGTTTTGGTCTGGCTGATATGTTTCATTAAATCACTTACGAGTGTTCCTTGGCTAACTGCTGGGCTAGAGAATTTGCTGCAGGATCTCGGTCTAAGGCCAGGGCTGTGACTTCAGGAACCATGCTCAGAATTGCTTTGGTATGACCACCACCTCCAAATGTCATGTCCAGGACCACCTACGTGCGAGAAAGAAAGGAAAAAAAAAAACAACACGTTCTCTTCACAACAGGACTCCATATACATGATTCATCATCTAATCATCAGAATGTTAGTTCTACCTTTGAGTTTTCACAGTGGAGCACAGACAAGAACAATTTCAAGTTTTCTGATTTGAATCTTAGTCTATATATATATATATATACACACACACACAATGTTATACCATTACAAGGTGGGAGTTGTCTGTCTTGTTATTGTCACCTTTTGGTAATTTTATTACAACTTAAACGGCATAGCGTAAATGGAATATCCACTCACATCCACTTCCACGGTACTCCAATATGAATACACGACTGCTTCACAAAAGCAAGAGCATGAATCCTCCATGTTAGTGTTCAGGCCAAACACTAAAGTCACTTCAAATAAACTTTTCTCAAAGATGGTTTCTGTCATTTTTGGTAGCTCTTGTGACATTGGCGTTCAAGTTCTTACCCTTTTCACAGTAAGATTAGCTATTTGTTGCTATAAAAAAAATTTAATGGAAGACGAAAGGGAGTGGAAGATGGAGTTGAACCCCCTGCAAGTCACTAACAAGGCTGTAGCGATGAGTTGCTTTTTCGTATCGCTAATTTATCGCCAGAAATAGAACATTAAGCCGGAAGACATTTCTGATCAGGAACACAGCATGTATCCTGCATGTCTATGTCTCAGGCTTAGTCAGCACCTGCTCTCTGAAGTTTACTTCACAGAAAATATGTTCAGGTGACTTATATTCTAACTTGATATATATGTATTTGAATTGACTAACTACTTAACTGCTGATCAATACGTAGTACTAAGAACATTTTGATTCAGACTAGCCTTTAGGTTTGCATGCCGCACATTACTACTACAAGAGAAGTTTATGATTTTGAACAGGGAAATATATGCTTGAGAAATTGATTTTTTCCATCAACAAACAGGATGCGCCACATGCCGATGATCATTGTTTAACTTTATTACCATGGGGATCTTCCTATCTCTGCTACTTACCTATATATGAACCTTTACCAGTTTAATCAATGAGAATACCTGAATTAATGGATGTTATATTATATCCAACTCATATAAACATAAAGATAGCAAAGGCTCTGAAAGTCATGTCCAGAGAAACTGTTAACAAATTACATCTATATATATGTCCACCACTTAGTGGGAAACACTATGGAAAAGTGATGTTTTTTATTTCACATCCCCTCCTGTGATGGACTGAGACATTAGCCTCAATTTTCCTTTTATTTTGTACTGTTACTGCCACATGCTGCTCTAATTAATCGTGTGAGAGTAAAAGTAAAGGACAGTACATTTCCTACCTTAGTGAGCCATAGACAAACCCCCAGCAATAACTAATAATTCCTTACTTACAGTGAATATCATAAAAATGTTTGGATTTATGTGAATGCCACTGAATAGTTCCAGAAGTAGCTTTTCATTTGCCCTAAAAGAGTCATATGAGGATCCAATCAATAAAGAACACTAACATTAAAATTTGTGTTTAAAGGCAACATACTGAAACAAATCTACAGCAGGATGACATCTGCTGTAAATACCAGTCTTTCAGTCTAAACGTTTACTGGGAAACACAATTTATTGATCATATCACGAGGGGCAGGAAATGGGAAAATGTTTTAACAGGGAAATGTCGAAAGCCTGCCAACCTTTCTGCTGTGTCTTAGTCAGGTAGCTATTCACTGAGCTGTATCCACAGGGTAATACTTGCAAAGCAGAAAACATCTCCTGTCCGCATATACCTTTGACATTTGTGACTACCACCACGACACAACAAATTAAAATAAAGATCCCAGTTCTGTACTGACTGAATAGTCTCAGATTGCTTGAATAACTGACTGGATTATGCTTTACTTTTTACTTTTCTACATTTTTGTTCTGTGATTTATTATAATGTCAGCAAATGGTGGGGACCAGATGTAAAATGACACAAAAGGAAATGCCAGCTATTCCCCACAAAAACATTAAACCTGTCGATCGATAGTGACGTTGATGGTGGGGTGTGTGCGTGCATGTGTGAGGGAAGAAGTGATCAATGGCGGTTCCCTCTCCTTTCCAGCGCACAGCAGCAGATGGGGAGGGGGTGTGGGCTAGTGGGATGAGTCACACGCATAATGAACTTGCCTGTTGTGCTATTCAATACAAAAAAGGAAAAGGAAAACAGAAACACAAACAGCAAAGTAGGCTGGCTTTTATCAAAATAGTCGACACAAGCAACCAGGAGACAAACTGGTCCTCTACTGGAGTGTGTTGCACTTGTCACAACAATCTTTTGTCACATCCTAAGGAAGCTGTGGCCAAAAGAACAAAGGTGAAGCCTATTTATTTCAGACTGCCAGCAGATTCTCAGCAGTGTTTGAGGTGGTTAGCTGGAAAGCTAAATAAGTTATAATTATTCACATTTGGTTCAGTGAGCAGTGCCCATCTCTGGGAGGTTTAATAGTATTAAACGCATACACACCAAGTAAACAAGCTAAAATTAAGAACTGCATGTCTACAAGGTCATAAGGTAAATTGAAAATCTAGTTCCTCGCCCTGAGGGAAAACAAGCTTCTTCAAAAGCCCTGAATGCTGCTGTGAAACTCTCCCATCTTGTTTTTAGCGAGCCAGCTACTTCTACCACCAGATGTGCAAAACAACTTCTTGAAAAGATTTTGTGATAATGGGCTTGGCATTTGCGATGATGATTGACACCGAACTTGGGAGTGAGTCATTCACATTGATATTTCATACAGCGGGGTGTCAGCGAGGCTCTCACCTAGACTGGGCCTGCCTGGAGAAAGCACCAGACTGGAATGAAGCCAGCACTCAACGTGGGTCCTCGCAGTCTCTAAATGCAGAGTCGGTGCTTAAAATAAAAGTAATTACTGTAGTCCCGTGTTTTGTTACTCAGTTTAGGGTGTGTAATATCTGCCTTTCCCAGCAGAGGGAATAGGAGAGTTAGGAGTGGTCCAAGTGCTGCAGTCCAACAGTGAAGCTGCAAGGCGCTATAATGCAGGACCCTTCAGGAGTCACCCAACAGCATTCTTAATGAGAACTTCTCTACCCGAAAGGAAAAAGGTAAAACACTGTATCTCACTTTATAAGTTATATTGAAAAGGAGGAAGAGCATCTACTGAGAGTTTTAAAACAGTTTTGATTGAACAGGGTATTTGGCATTGAGATTTTGCAAACATACGGCTCATTCAACCGTAAATAATATCCTGGTCATATGGAAAAAAGGGGCCTCAACTCAAGTCTTCTTATGGTTGAATTCATTAGGAAAAGGGGAAGAGGAACCTGAGAGAAGCCTGAGTACTCACCTAAATCCTACTTGTGACTCCCCAGCCCAGGTCAGTTACAGTGGGGGATCTAAAATGTCATTGAGGGGAGTTTTTACAGCTCTTGTTACACTAACACACAGACCATTAGGGAGACAGATACACAGGTACAGGATCGCTTTTCTTGTCGCGTCCGTTGCCATGGCAAGAGTGGAGGTAACCGGTTTGCATTTCTTTCTCTGTCACACAAAGTTCATGGCCAGACACAAATGTGCAAGGATTTGTCAGGTTTGCAGCATGAGGACCTGGTATGAAAAGATGAAGGTGCAGGGTGTGCTCAATGGCGGTTGTGTAGACTGCAGAGAGAAGTGTTGACGAACCTGGCTGAGTCCTCGACTGTGGATATTAACTTTGCACTTACAAAAGCAACAATATGTGACTTATGCAACGACAAACAACTGATAAATTAGCTTTTTAACAATATGCTCATACCTGAACCACTTAAGTAGAAAGTCTCAAGAGCTTAGCTCCTTATTCATCTATTGTTTTCAACTGACATTAAAAAGATGTAAGTGTTTCCTCCCTTTATTTAAACAAATAAAATAGGTGTGCTCATTGCTCATGCAAATAGGGGGTTGAGGTGGGGGTGCACAAAACAGATGGTCAGTGAGCGCAGACAAACTCAAAAGGCATGAAAGCTTCCTGCAATTACTCTGTCAAGAGATTATGTTGATGGTGACCAGGGATGTCTGAGGTGCATGTGGCCTGAATGTAACGTGTACTAAACATACAGCCTATGTCTGACAGCGAAAGGGAAGTCAGTGAACAAGTGATACAGGAGCACTAAAATGTTGACAAAACTCTTTGCCAGAGGGCTCCTTCCAAAGGCCTCTCTGTATGTTAAGCTAATCTGTCTTTTGTCAAAGGAATGCTGCAGAGTTACAACAAATACTTCCATTCCTCACCTATTCAGTGCTGTTTGCAGTCTGTTGGCATGAGTTTAAATAAAGGCACCTGAGGAGGTATTTGAGCTAGGTAGGACAAGACACGTCTGCACGCGTAACAGGAGCATTTGCTCATTCGCCTCCAACAACACCCATCTGAAGTATGTCTGATCTAGGTCATTTGCAGGCATCTGGCACTATATTTATACAGGGCCCTTTCTAATCTAGTCCCACTATCATTAGTCAGTTGGTCCATCAATTAGCTTGTTAAATCATTATTGATGTAAAATATGGTTGGAAAAGCTTGTTCTTTGGTGAACTGTTGACTGGTTTATGGGGGGAAAAAAAATCAAAGGAACAGGTAAAACAGTGATGTCACGTGAGTGGTATTATTTAAACATGCTGTTAATTTCTTTTGAAGTAGAAAGGAAGCATTATTTGTTTATTCATCTTTTGTGAATGAAGACATAAATCTATAAGACACAATTAGTCACACTTGTTGAATCCAGGACTCTAAACATGTACTCTCCTCAAGGTCCTTAATAAATGATCTGCCACTTCTAAAAGAGGTCGAGGGGAACTCACTCACTAACTGTTAATGAAGCCTCACTTAAGTCCACCTACAAATATTATCTAATTATGTGGAAATTCAAATTTGATCCCATTAGAGCAACTGCTTCCGTCCCCCCAAATCACAAAAATGAGTTATCTGTGCAACACCCGACACTTAAGCCTATTAACACTTTATCACCATGGCTCACTTCTGTTACCTGCAATATTTATATATTCTAACCAGCAGGGTTAGTGTTCCCGCACCAATAATACACGAGTGAACCAAACGGTGATGAAAGTTAACTTTACTGAGGAACTAACAAAGTCTGAGGCTGTAATGCTACATGGCTACTATATAAATCACGTTAAATGTCTTTGAGTTCAATTGGATTTGATGATTCATGCTCCCAAATTTGAGTCTTCATATTAGTTGTTTCCCTCTGCCAATTAAAAACAAGTTTTCAGTCTACAAGGTGCTATAGTTGACATGGTTTGTTGTCCTCTTTGTGTCCATTTAAATGGATTCAGCTGATTAATGTTGTTGTTTTTTCCACTTGTTTCATTTGTTGGCAAAAGTGTTGATTGTCACAAACACTGTATGACTAGCAAATCCTTGGTCATTTTTAGATAGTGCGTCGTCATTTTTCTAGAGACATCCCTTTTTTGGATTGGCTGCAGAATAATTTATGCATACTGGTCCAATATGTGTGTAGTTCTCTGTGCAGTACAAAGCAGAGGACATACTGGACAACTATCTAAACAATTTCAGGAAGCTGGCTAGTCTGTTTGTCACAGTGTGTCCCCACACCATATATAGTCAATTTCAGACACAATCCAGGCTGTTATGAAACACATGCATGGATGAGTCTCTACATGGCAACTGTCTTAGTAAAATAGGATTTGATCTACATCTTTGTAGCATAAAGTACTTGGCTATAAGGCAAACATAATATAACAGAAATAATGTGAAAAGTGTGAAATATTCAATGATAAAAAATGTGGGGAAATGAAGAGGGGACTCCTCCACTATGTCTGATATTTTCTCCCTTAAGACAACACTAACAGATACAGAATGAAGGCTGTGTTGGAAGAAAGAGTAGTTGCAGTGGGGGTCTGATGAAGAGGTTGGTCAATTTGTTAAATAAAGACCCCATCCCTTACAAACTGCTTCAAAACTTACAGGAAAAGTCTTTCAAAATGTTATTTGCAGACCAATTTCTTACTTTTCCTTGGCAAGTATAGCATTTTCAAAAACCTCCAATCTGGTTAATCTGTCCTCTCAGCAAACATTGTTCATGCAACAAAAATAAAAACACGGAAATCAGCAGGTTGGTGGCATATTCAACTACCTATTCTGGTACTAAATTGACATGGCCTCAGGGTGGCACAGACAAAAATTCCTTTTATATTTTCAAAAGTGGTTGGGCCTATGGATCTTTCCTCCTCACTCATTTTCACTTATTTTTCATTAAGTGAAAGTGAACTAGTCAGGGACAGTTTCCTACCAATTTCAGAATGCTTCATCTACAGTCATTGAAGGACCTCTGATGCATCAAGCTGTTACACCTAAAATCAATCAAGTCAGTCAGTAAAAATCTCAACATGTATATACTGTATTGTGGCGGGCGCTTAGGGCCATGGCTCTCATGGAGAAGGAGTTGTCTGAGCCCACTGATGCTGGCGCTCAGTGCCATGTTTGTCCTCTTTTGTTATCTTGCGCCGAATAAAGACGTGAAACCTGCCACAGTATCACCATTTAGGGTCACAGTCATTGAAGAAGGATGCCACGTTATAGGAGACAGAATGACTCACTGGTTTACTCATCCTGGAGCATGGAGGATGACATAAAAACATACTGCTACCCTAAAGTTCTGCCTAGATCTTACCAGGGCCACAAAACATCAGTGTCTCCCAAACATCTTCCTCTGTATGAATACCTCCTTTGTTTTTCTCCCTTACGTACATTTTTTTTCCTCAGCACAACTTTCATATAATTCCTAAAACACTAGTCCTGCCTTTTTTCTATGGTTATGCTTTTTTTTTAATTTATTCTTTTTTACATTTTCCACTAAAAACCTGACTGCAAAGAGGAAAACCCTGGTCCTTCTCCTCCTTCTCTTCATAATGCTCATAAACCCCATGTCAAGCATCCGCCCACTTCAAGGAGTCCTGAGACTAGATCTTACACCACAGTGGTGCCGAAGAGATCCCCGGAGGAACAGGGATAGCAGGCACTTGCATCTTCTCTGAAACTATGAGCCAATAACTCAATATTTACTGTACGTGGGCAATCCAAGGAAACGATTAGTCTTTCTACCACATTCCTTCTGCTGCTTGCTTTCTGAAAAAGTAATATAAAAGTAATTTAATTCAAAAATGATGAATTAATTTAGCTGCTCAGAGAGATGTTATTTAACTGTGAGTATATTTGACTTCTTTCTGTCAAATTAAAACCTAGCATAATGCAATTAAAGCTTAAAGTTTAAAGTTGATTCTGGGACATTAGACTTTTCGATCATGTGTGTTCTGGTTGAATTTGGGATCCGTATATGACTGAAACATCATGGATTCAGAGGATTATCACGTGAACTGCAAGGTAATCACATCATTAAATAAAAGCACAACCTGTGTGTCAGAATTCATAGGGCAGTGGAAAGCATTGTGGGGATCTGATTTAGAGGCAATGAGTGACAGCTGGGGAAGAACTGATTGGACACTGAAAGAAATGGAAAGGGAGGGACCTCTACTGTGAGCATGAGTCATCACTCTCCACCCCCACCCCCAAACTGCCTGTTTTTGTCTCACAGGTTGGAGATTTACCGAGCTACATTTTCTTTGCTGGATACATTCAATTTCACATAAAACTGAACGCTGAATATACCAAGCAAATCATAGTGAGTGATACCATGAGTCAAATCTTCAGGAGGTTTACAACAAAGGCCCAGTAGCTGCAAAATCTATGACAGTTCGTATCCTAAACATAAACAGATGTGTATTATTACACATTTATTATGTTTTCTTTCATCGGTACGATGCTGAGTCTGTTTAAACCAGTGGTTCTTAACCTTGTTGGAGGAACTGAACCTTACACGTTTCATACACGCATTCTCCAAACCCTCCTTAATTGGAATAATGAGATATGATTTTGGAATTGGGCGTGTCGGAGTGTGTCTGGACCTCTGCCAAACCCCTGGGATTTGATCAAAACCAGGTCAAGAACCACTGGTTCAAACACACTGAGACTAGAATACATTGTTAACATGTTACTGGAACTGGATTTAATCCTTTGAAATTCATGAAACATGACTAACTACTTGTCAGTAAAACAGATTTTTTTCAAGTGTCTCCAGGACAACAACACTTTACCCTCACTTCTGTGCTATGTAGCTGTGGGAGGCAGCTATTCATGATAATTGAATTTATGTTTCCCACCATCTAACAGACAGTCTGGGGTTGAAAACAATGGTAGGACGGTTGCTGTGAGTGAAATCTTCCTCATTATTCTTGATTGGTCCATTCAACTCAATTGCCACAGCTTTGATGCTGTGTAGGTATTTCTTGCATTGCTTGACTCTTCAAGAACAGCAATATTGTTAGTATGTCATGATGAGAGTTATAGGGCAATAACTTGGACAAAATTATTGCTGCAATATTTTTGTTGTTGACTAAAAGCTGTGTTTTGCTGTATTTTTACTTGGAGACATTCCCTGTGTACAATGATGCAGTCACAGGAGAAGGCTGTTTTCACATTCATCAACTGAGGGTGAAACATTCTTAAATCATGTAAAAAAACATGAATTATTCGAGCTAATATTGTAATTGTTAAAATACAATATATGAAACAGAGAGAAATGCCAAAATGCCTTTTCTTTGTTTTAACTGGAACCAAGAAATAAGGTCAAATATGATGCAGTGGATCTACTCCAAATGATTACGTGCTTCATTGGCGCCTGCTCTGAAAGATTTCTCTTAAGTGTGACATTACTGTCAATATAGTGCACCAAGCAAACAATACAAACTATATAAAGCCAAAGAGGAAACTGACGTGAAACTGAAAAGAGGGGGAGGAATCATCTAACTATATTCACAAAATGTAAAGAAGCATCAGAAAGGATGGTTTTCTCTCCTGAAGGTGAATTTCATGGCACTAAAGGAAGACAAAAGAAGAACAGGGCCAAGTCCATTAAGGAGTGCAAAAGGGAGTCAAGCTAAATGAAGGCCTTGTGGTGGAAGGCATGGTAATAGGGAAAAGACATCAAGGCATTTATGAAGATGCTTCCAGTAGTTTGACGGCTGGGTTGACAACACAATATGAAATGAAAGGAAATGGGGAATGGGGTGGAGGCATTGGAGAGGTCTTGGGGGAGGGGGGAGGCTCAGAGGGAAGCTTTGTAGAGCAGTGCTATGTGCTGATTTTTGATGGTGGTGCCCTAAGCCTTTCCATGATGGGCACCACCATCAGTCCACCACTGTTCTGGATTTACAGTACCCGTTAAAAAAAAGGACACAGAGGTACGGTGAAGGCCAAGAGTGTATTGTAGTTATAGCAGAAAGAGAGTAGAACTGTTTTCTGAATTGTAGAGCATTTTGAATTGTTAAATACTTTCCTTATTGACTGCCTCCCTTTCAACAGATGGCCATAAAAATTTTTGCATTTTTATCAGTTAGTTCCACTTCATTATCCACTTTGACAACATGACCATGTTAGCAGTTTCTGATTTGTGAGGAATTATTGCCATAAACAATCATGTCTTGTGGACTAAGGATTGTGATCCATTTTGCATATTGCACCAAAATTGAACATAGATGTGTTGGTGCAAATTAAGTAATGCTAAAAATCCTAAATGTTACCAATGTGGGCACAAATAAACAATAATATGCCACTGTTCCAGGGCAGTTACATCACTGAAGCATATTTCAGCAATTTAATTTTGCATTGGGGGTCTACTATAATCGGTCAACATGGAGGTAAAGAGGGTGGAGGAACAATGAGCGAGAAGCAAGGAAACTTCTGTTATTTGTGAAGGTCAGCAAGTGCCATGGAGTGTCGAGTGGACATGCTTTTCCCTGCCAAATTAATCTGGAAACAGAGTAGGAGAGGGGTGGGGGCACCCCAGCAGAGAGCAACTGAACCTCTTCTGGATGCTGCTGAGAATATAAATAATGTTGGCTACACACTTAAGATCAGTGCTACTTACTTTTTTGCTCATGGGAAACAGTTACAGCAACAAAAACAAATTAGCGCAGGAACATATATTGAGGAAGATCAGTACAAGGATCCATTTCCCCTTTTAAAAACTATATACGTTCAGTTACAATTAGCCAATGATGTCAAAAATCTAAAGGAGTGGTCTTTGGTAGTGATTTGTTGATATGTACCACAGAAACCGACTGTCTGCTAGCTGTGTTTACAATAACAACCTTCTCTACTTTTTGGCTCCTGTCATTTTCATAGTAAGTTACACACACACACACACACACGTGCACGCGCGCGCATACACACACACACACCTAACAGTAATAAGTAGTAATTTGATTAAATGATAGATGTTTTGTTATATAAATATTCTGAACATATTCAAAAGAAAGACCACCCAGATAATGTGTTGCAGGGATGAGTCATCTCAATCCAGCTGTCCACAGGGCATGTATCTGATTAGCATACCCACACTCACACCAGGATCAGATGTAAATATTGCAATGAGGCCTCCCGTATCAATTGAGGATCAAGGAGCAGTTCCAGTTTATTTTTTACCAGGTTTGGCAATAATGGATGCCTGTGAGCATAATGATAAATTACTTCTATAATTGTTATTTTAGCAACATTATGTAACCTCTGCTGCGCAACAGCCATCTCTGCAGCCACATGTGGTAATTTATTGGGTACCGAGTCTGAGCAATTATGTGGTTTTCACGAAACAAAGAAAACACACTGGCTTCCGAACAGCACATTTTTGTCATGATCCTCGGCCCCCTGAACCCGACCAGCTGTTGCCATTACTGCTTTTACAATCAACACTGATTTTTAGAAAGTGTTTTGGGGAATTTCATTTTCTCTGATTGAATAGATCAAGCAGGAAGTAAGGAGACAGAATGAGAAAGCCATGCAGCCTGGGGCCTGGTGGGAACCAAGCATGAGGACTCAAGCCATATATGCTGGACACCTGGGGCACACTGTGTCTGTGCAGGTGCCCAGCTTTTTGACAAATGTTCAGTGTCATGTACATTTATTATCAGAATGATTATAAAGCTGCTATTTTAAGATAAAATTGTTTAAAAAACGTTGCTTTGCTGTTGCACCCTCTCTTATCCTGTCCTGCTATCCCACTCTCACAGTCAATGGTGTTGTGGCAAATTCAATCAAACAATAATAAAGTGCAACATTTGTAAAATTCTATTCTGTTAGAAGAGCACAAACATTATTGAACCATATACTTTGTTCTGAGGTGTGGGATACAACTTTATAGGCAATACAGTTAAGCCCGTGGTCACCAAGCTGTCAATCACGATAGTCTGGTCGATCTCAACAGTCGACACTCTGCACCTCAGATCAGCTGTGTGTCGGGCTGTCTGTTGCTCATACATGTTTTGACTGCTATTGGCTGCGGAGCTAAAGGTTTGTCCACTAAATTTCGATCCATGACAGTCTTTAGATGTACTAAACTAGATAACAGGACAGTGGGTATGAAGAGCTGAATTCCTCCCACAGTTGTGATAACAAAGCCCACACCAATAAATTGATATGAATCTAAATATTGTGCATTGAATAGCTAAAGCTGAATAACTGCCTCTCTTTGTGTATGTTTATCCTCATAAATAAAAAATAATAAATTATATGACCTGCCCTCTGTGGGTGTTTTGGATCTCGACTTATGTTTGAATTTAAAAAAGGGCTTCAAAAGTTTGTAACCACTGAGACGAACTGAATGGCGAGTCGAAAAGTTTGGAGGGTGTGCATCTGCTCAGGGTTAGGCACAGGAAAGCGTGTTATGTGTGTTTAAGTTGTTGCTTCAGGGAACATGAGGCTGAAGAATGTGTAAGAGGAAAGGGCTAAAGCAACTCTACGGGACAGTGTGGTGAAGCACCCACAGAGGGGTTGTCTGCTCAGCAAGGCTGAACGATTTGGCGCTCTGGAGACCGAGGCACCCCATTTAGCTAATGAAGTCCCACACTGTCTTCACACCACACCCCCACCCACCGCTCCACTATGAAATGTTCTACTCATGAAAGTAATGAGGCAGGGAGGGAGAAAGACTCTTCTGGCCACTGATAACCTCAGACTAAACTTGCAACCTTACGAGACAAGGGCCTAATATCTGGCCGTCAATCAGCCCTAGCATCCCTGGCTGGAGTGTTTAATTACAAGGATCAATTATTTACCAGCCTCCTCTTTCACTACTCAGTGCTCCCAAAAAAGGAGTGCAAAGAAAAAAAAAAAAGAAAAACTTGGGCATGACCCAGGAGAGGTTGTTGGGGCCAATTTAGCACAGAGAAAGCAGTATACGGCTTGTTTCCGATAACATGAACATTTTTAACAACATGTATGTTCTAAAGAAACATCTCTGTCTTAGATGGGGCTTATAAAACTTTCTAAAATAAAAAAACATTTTAGTAACAAAATATATAACTGAAATAGTACATATACAGTACATAACAGTACATACACAATAATTCCTGACATATTCATAATGGGACTGTTCACCAACAAAACTAATAATATAGTAATACAATCATACTTAATACATAAAACTGTCTGTCTTAACAAGGCTGATCGTTTACTAAGGGATGCAAAAATATTTTTTCTTATCTTTTGTGCAGCAATTCCTAGACTTCAGCTGCATGTCCCATACTGCAACTGCAAGGCTTTTAACTAATTTAAAGAGACAAGATCAGGTTACACCTTTGCTTGTATTCACAGCAGCGCTTCACCTGGCGGATGCTGGGAATGTAATAAAACTCAGATAAGAGTCAAAATAGAACATTTATCTGACATTGTGTACATTCAAAATGCAGCATTGCACTTGTTGACAGAAAACTGGTGTTTGTTTTTACAACAGATGATTCATAGTAGATTACACTTAACTTACTTTTGCTAAAAAAAAGAAGAAACTAAACAAAATAATAATATGATATGTACACTAAGTAAGAAGATGATATTACTACTACACTTGGGCAATGAAACAATAGAAATTGTTTTGCAATATGGCTATAAGCAATAGCAATAGCAATATAATAAAAGGTGCAATACTTATCACAGTGAGGAGATACAGCATTTAAAAAAAGTCTTTAAACTAAATTATTTTGTTTTGAATTTGTTTTGATATCTGCTCATATTGTCCAGCCCAATCCTGCACATTTATATTGAAGCATTTTTCCTCCCAGACAACCTCCATATTCAACAAACCCACATGTGTTTTCCACTGCACAAAACCCCATTCAGTGAAAAACATTTGAGATATAACAGATGGTAAATGTTTAAGTTTAACCTTTTATGTCAGACTGCTGCACACATCCATTCCTACTCAATGTTCCATCTTGCATCTAAAATTTCAAAAAGAGAAATAAGACAATGAGAAGTAGCAGCTGGTGGAGTGTTCTGCGGTCATCTATCCATAGCACCGAGTGCCTCTTCATGTCTCCGGATCGCAGGCGCCCAGATAACCCAAATAACATGGAAAGTGAAAAATGCAGCACTCGTCCACCACTGTGGTTCTGGGCTTTAACAAGCTACAACACCTGTGATTTGTGGTTCGTCTGTTCTGCTGTATTTTTTGTGTTACATTTCTTCTGTCATTATGAGTCAAACATTGTTCAAGCTATTTATGTTGTGCAAGCTCAACAATGGTGGCCATCTGCTCTCTCTTGTAATCTTTCACTGGCATTAATAATACTGTACCTTTTGATAACTTTAATTTACATTTAGGTTTGTACTCTTCCTTTGCCTTTGAATAGATAAAGGATATCAGCATTTAAAATTCATGTTTATATATGTTATATATATATATATAATATATAAATATATATATATCTATTCAAGCAGAAAAAAGAAAGAGAGAAAACAATGCTGACTGTGAAATGCGCATATCAAAATTTATGAGACTGGCCCAATGCCATAGCTGATGCTCTCATTTCCAAAACTATTTATGGTATCTCCATAGGATACCAATGGCATCTCAGAGAAATAGCTGTTTAACTTGAATTCTTGATCATGAAACAAAGACGTTCATTCCAAATGTAACACTAACATAGTCCATCTTCCAGTTTATTGGTAGTTGTGTGCAAGGAATAATAAATCTGCTCTTTAGATTTCCCTCTCTACATTGCCAGACATTAAAAAGTACAAACTCTCATATGTAACTGTCCACTTTAGCAAGCTCAAATATTACTTGACTGTTTAAAGGCTGAGATTGATACAAAAGTAGGTTTAACATTTATGGCCCTCATTAATTCCACAAGAAGGAGTGTGTTGAGACTGAAATGTAAGAGTAGGCAGCTTGTTTCCACTTCTACAGCAGCACAGGGCTTGTCCCCTGGACTATCAGCTGATGGCTCATTAATCTATTCTAGAGGAGGTCCCCTGCTCAAGCAGTCTGCAGCAGTGAAGGATTCCTCCAGCTTCTTCCTGAGAGGGACTATCACAGAGTTTAAGAGGTTCCATTAAAGCAATATACAAACAGGTGCACCTGGCTTTTAAAGGGCACAGGTGAGGCACTCTGATTGGTTTATTGCATGTTACACCCAGAACACACCCATTGTTAATCATGTGACTAAATCATGTGACAGCCATTTCAATCCATGCACCTGTTACAGCAGTTTCTTCTACTCACTGCAATACTGGGAGCACTGGGTAACTATTTGAATTATGTGATTTACACCTACCACTTATGGATTGTTTAATTGAAGCAGAGCAAGTTATAATTGCCAAGAGCATGTTAATATGGTGAGAATGAGTTTGCTATCATGTTGACGTTGAGCATGTGTACTGTTGACCCCTGTTTTAGTTTAGTGTGTTAGTACCTAAATAATGCTGGGATGGGAATGTTACTGGACTGTATTTCTTAAAGGAGTTGGACTTAGTTACATCCAGCAATTGGTATCCTATGGAAGAAACTACGGTATGATGGCCTTCAGGTTCTCATGTAGATATAAAGGCCCCATTCTAAAAAGAAAACATGGATTATTTGTTTCAGTTCCTATACTCTAATGAGAACAATGAATTTATATTACGTACTTTATTTCATACACACTGGATCTTTAAGCATGTTGGTTGTAAAACTATCAACATATATTACGGGTTGCCAGTGCAAATGCCCTACCTGCAAACACATTTACTGCCAGCTGTCCTGTGTGGGAGGCAGCAGGACACTGAAAGGCTCCATTTACACACTTTGGTTTAACTGCAGTATTTGCTCTGACACGCATCATTGCTTAAGTACTCCATTCATAAGTACTCTGCTTCAGTTGACAAGCGCAATTACATGTTAATAATTATTTTAGCCATTCATACTACTAATATCACTGCCCTCAGAGATTTGACTGGACATTCGTTGGATCTTCACGAAGGCTTTCCGCTTCACAGCAGTGACACAAACACTTCACCACCACAAGCTTGAAATCAATGAAACTGTAATAGTGTGTAAATAAATAAACCAAAAGATAACATAACATTTGAAACATCTGAATGTAAAATAACATCTCATCAGAATGTCAAGTTATTGTGTCCAACAGCATGAACTGTTAAAAAAAAAAAAAAGAAAAAAGAAAAATCTATCAAACTGTTTTTGAATAGCATCTGATTGGCAAGCTGTCTTGGGACAGTTGGCAAATGGGCGGGCAGCGGAGGAGTTAAGAGGTGCTAAAGTTCAGGCAGGAGCGACGCAGCACCCTGTGTCCTGCCAACAGCCTTACAGTGGCGCAATTCCTGACTAAGTTGTTGACCCATGGCCCCCACCTGCCTTGACTATGGATTATATGGGAGGGGGGGCTCACTTCCCCTCCTATGCTGCTTACCACTCCAGAAGGCTTTTGACTCATGCCCATCTGTCCTCATAGTACATACATTAAGGGAAAGCCAAGCTGCTGGCAGCCAGTCCTGTGTGCCTTTATAACAAGCAATGATATAGTGTGTGAACCAATTTTCTTTACCTCAGAAACAAACATCTCAATGAAGAAACTATCAGTTAAGTATCTGCTTCTACTAGTTATTTTCAAATGGCAATTAGAGAAATTATACTACTTGCATTTTGACATTTACTTCTGACCATTTGCTTTTTTTTAAAACAATAAACTATACATAACACAGCTGCAATAAATATTTTGGAAGCTTCTAATATGAGTTGTTGTTGATTTTGATTTTGTAGATTTGGGACTGTAGTTAGTGACGGTGCTGTATAGCATTAAATTACATTACATATTGCTAAGATTTTATACAAAGTGAAACAATAAATGCATTTAACCATGAGGGTACAAACTCAAAACAGAAAGAATCATGTAAGTAACCGAGCTGTATCGACATGTATGACACTGGTAGGTGTTTGATAAGTTCCGACACTATTAGATGGAGAGAAAGATGAAACATCTCTCAGTATGAGTTTGCATTACCACGGCAACCAAAGCAGACCAGATCACAATGCCTGAAATACAAATACAAACTAATCACTTGCAAATATCAGTGTGGACAGTCTGAGGGATTAATTTTAGTCACACATCAGATTTGACAGTCAAAACACGCTCTAAGAACTTTTTACTGTTTAACACATTTTATTGTTGTGTATAACGTAATAAGGAGGTCAAATTATGCCACTGATTTTGTTGACACTGATTTGCTGTGAATAAATGTCATTTGAACAAAAATATTTAAATTTAGCTATAGCCAAGACCAACAGAAAAGATGCACGTTACATACCTGACCAGGTTGGATGTCTAAGTTTAGAAGGACCTCTTTGAGCATAACAGGTGTGTGAGGGGGTTTTTCAGGGGAAGGAGAGGACAGATCTTCAGATCTGTCACTGTGACCAGTACCAGATGCTGCTCCAGTTGTAGAGTAGTGCGGGTTTAATTTCCATGACCTCCATGATCTCCACACAGCCAGATGGGTTTTCCATAACGCTGGGTTGGAGCGCAGAATCTTGAGGTAAATCATGATCCTTACAATGATCTGAAATAACAATCAAAAGCATGATGTTAATGTCATGACTGTTTATACTGGTTTCAAGGTGTGGAGAAAAAGTAATACTGCAGAATATGAGTATATTTTTATGCTTATAGTAAGATGGTAATAGAATCAAGGCGCATGTGATCACAGATTTGACTAGTTTTATGATGTTATCTGGGCACATAAAGTAATGCTGTGTGTGTGTTGTGCAAATAAATTTTAATTGTTCAAACCAGATGGCTTCCACCTGGAGCCTGTTTCAGAAAGCAGGTTTAATGAAAACTCTGAGTTAACCCTGAGATGAGGGAAACTCTGGGTTTTCGGGTTCACAAAGCCAGTTCAGTGTAACTCAGCAAGTCAGTTACCCGGGCAATGTACTCCGTTAACCTAACCTTCTTGCTGGCAGGTTTGCTTGAACTAACTTTGAGTTTCCCCTGCTCAGAAGTTCAAGCCGGCAGACTGAAGACAGTGGCAGACATGGCGTGAACGTTTATTGAAGAGCCAGTTGATATCGAAGCGCAGATGCTCCGCAGAAATCTCCATCGGGATGTTTTATCATTCCCTAATGAGTACCTGTTTGAGCGTTACCATTTCTCTGCACCATCAATAATTTATCTTAAAAATATTCTCAGCCCTCAGATCATTCACATGACACATCATGGAAATGCTCTCAGTTCAGAGCAATTTCTCTGTAGTGCACTTCATTTTTTTGCCAACAGTAATTTTTTGTAAAACATCGGTGATGCAGAGCATGTCCAAGGCAACTTGTCTGTTGGGTTGTCAGAAATGTGACAATTGCATTGAAACGACTACTTTGCAGATTTGGCTGTTTCTTTGTTTCCCTGATTAATCACATATTGAATGTGGCTACTGAATGCTGTTAAATGAGGGCAGGCTAAACAACACCACAATTGTTTAATTAAATTATACTTTACTTGTTTGGAGTATATTTATTATATTTCATCTTTAGTTGCTCCCATTTTGTGCCTGTTGGGTTGCACCTGTTGGGACATTGTAAAACTTAAAAAAGCTTAACATTACCTAAAGTCACTTACGTTTCACGGACGATTGATTAGTTTACGGACATTAAGCGTTGTCCCCACCTTGGATGAGTGAGTGTTGGATGAGTGTAACACATTCTCCAATTAATACTCAAGCATTGACTTGGTCAGCAAATTTCTCCCACACAAGCTCACACTGTTTTGCTGCTGACGCAGTATTGATTTTTTTTTTTTTTTTTAATATGTTCACTTTTCCATATGTGATCATTAATATCGCCAACTCCACTGGGGAGAAGTAGGAGGACAGAGGCTTTGTTTCACCTGTTGCCATGGTGAATCCTGTTATCTGCATTCCACTGATGAGGGATTTTGTCCTGATGCACAAGCTTCACTCTGGGTTACTTTGACTCAGAGTTGATTGAACTAACTCTTAACACCTGCTCTGGAACCAAAAACTCTGACTTTCACAGCTCAGAGTAGGTCAACCCAGATTTCAGGTTTTGACTCAATTTGTTGAATCTGCTTCCTGAAATAGGCCCTTGGTGATGCCCAATCAAAACAAGAGGATCTTTGAGCTTTAGGCCAGTTCAAAACCCTTGAATGTATTGGACCAATAACAAACACATCTCTCTGGATCATATACTGCTACATACCACCACGCGTACAATGAGAGAAATCTTTGACTGATTCGTCGAACATTTTATGCAAACAGCTACACCCGCAACCATGCACCAAAGTCAGCATCATGGTTAAAAAGGTATTCAGGTGTTTCCTGGCAACCAGATGTATTGGAAATAAGGGCTCAGTTAAGACGCATGATTTCAATAAAATAGAATTATGTTCATAAGCTTAAAGAACAAACATGATTGGTCACGACATTGGTAAAGTAGAAGTGTTTTATGGCAGAAGAGTTACAGACAATCTGAATAGTTGATAATATTATACTGTGCATCATGCGTTAATGTTGTCAGATTGCTGGTTAGCAGTACTGGAAAACTTTTTTGCATAAATACGTGTGATTGAAATACGACATTGCAAGGTATATATATATATATATATATATATATATATATATATAAAGGAATATTCTACTCAGGGCTGGGCAATAAGACAATGCAAGTAGTTCACACGACATAATCACAATAGAATTTACATCAATAGCAACATAACACAAGCCACTTCACTTTGCAATCTCTTCTCAATACCTCAGCTACTGACGTGCTAGCCATGGAGCTAGGTGTGGAGGTTAGCATGACCTCACTGCACTGGGTTGTTGCTAGCTTATGTAATTCAACCAAACGTTGACAACGTGTTATGAGGATATATGTTATAATATTACAAATAAACAACAACACTGCGTTTGGGTGGAGCAGATTAGCTACAAAGAGAGAGAGAGAGCTAGCTTCCAGCAGCTCTATTCTGAACGCAAATTGGATGTGTGGAGCAACGCATGCACACATTAGTGTTAGCAAATGGGAACATTAGGTTTCTTACCCCGCGTCACGACAGTGTGTGGTGGCTGTGACGGTGTTTATGAGCAGTGAGGTTTTAACACCCGACGTGTTTATTCGGTGGGGTGACACCCCGCCATAGTTAGCTAGATACCCTGGCTACCAATGAGCACGTGGAGCAAAGCAGCATATTCGTATACATTCAAGGACGACTCGGCCGGCTGAACTGTGCCAGACAAACGTGCTTTCACCTCGGGGAAGGCGGCTGGATCTTACCGTAGTAAACCGGGGCCGGAGCTCCACCTCCGGCAGCGGCCGCATGGCGCCTGCGTCACCGCGGACCGCCCCGTGACCAGCGGCTTGCGTCCAATCCGCTGCGACAGAGGAAGAGGACTTGTTTTTGAAATTATTGGCGCTTGCCATGTTCGCCATGACGCTCTGTCAGCGCTGCTAACGGCGTATCGGTTCTATCCCGGCACCGACTCGTTGGTTTCCACCATAACGCGATACCGTGGCGATGGCACGGTAGAGAACGACTGCTGGCGAAGAGGTGAGTCGAGTTTACGTGTTCCACTCTAACACCGTGTAACCGGCAGGAAGACAACAATGCTAACTCGCCGTTGGCCGTTGTATGAGGGCTAGCTAGCAGGCGTTAGCTGACCGTACCAGGGTAACACAGCCACTATTTCTTCTTCAAATGGCTGTTTTATTTATACGAGCCAGCAGCGCTGGCTTTTGGCCTTCACTGAGCTGTTATAATGTTCAGGCAGAGCTACATTCGTCGTGGCATGTCCGTCTAATGCTATGTTTCCGTTCCATTGTGTTGCATACGCGTCCACAGAACACAGCATTGTGTGTTGGTTTGTTTTAAACTTTAAAAACTTGTTATGTTGTGTCTATGCAACGTCAGAGTGTTCGACATTGTTCAGTTGCACGACAATTTGGTAATGACAGCATAAACCCGGGCTCCATATTTAATCGAGTCACCTTTTAAAAGCGCTGTCTATGTGCTATTAAAGCTAAACCGCATTTGAATGCATTCGAAGTAAAAATTTTATCTAACTTCTCTAATGACTGACTGTGACATAAGATTTTAAATGTTAACTTAGTCATGTTTTAATCCTGTTTGCTGTCACTATTTACTCCTGGATGAAGGCTGTAGTTTAAAACATCTTATTTAAGTGTAAAAAAAAAAAAAAAATTAAACAGCAAAACTATTTGCAAACTTGAGTGTCATTGGTAGAATTAAAAAAAATGCTGATTTAGTTTTAACTTAAGAACAGCTGAGTTTTGAGCCAACAGAGGAGACATGCTTCTCTGTTCACTCTTTGTTTATAAGTGTGATTGTTATTCTATACCAGTGGATTTAAGTAAAACTTTAAAGGGAGATAAACTGCCTCCAAGCTGCTATCACATTAGTGCTTGAGTGAAGCGTGACAACTATGGTTTGCAGAAATTAAAAACAGAAACATTTCACACCCGGTCTTTGCCTGTTGTCACTTTACTGGGCATGCCTGGCTAAAACCAAGGGACTCTGGCACAAGCTGAAAGAGTTTCTGATCTCAATTTTTGAAAAATCAATATGCTGTGATGGACAGAATATTTTAATGAAGTTTGAGTGTTCGTGTTAAAGTACTCCACTAAATTAACCAGAATACTGTTATCACATAACTTTGCTGTTCTCAATTTGAAATGTCTCTTTAGTTAAGCTGTTTGTTTTTGCCCTTTTGTAGACACATTAAAATTGATCCAGAGTGACCAGGATGGCGAGTGACGTGTGTAGCCATGTCAAGGTGGTCATTCGTGTGAGGCCAACCAATGACAGCGAGAAGCGGGAGAACTGCCGAAATGTGGTCCAGGTTGTCGATAAACACATGCTCATCTTTGACCCCAAAGAGCCGGACGTACCATGTTTTGGGTCTCGGAAAGTACCAAACAGAAACATCAATAAGAGGGCCAACAAGGACCTCAAGTTTGTTTTTGACCATGTCTTTGATGAGAACTCTACTCAAGAGGACATATTTGAGAATACCACTAAAGGAGTGTTGGATGGTGTGATGAATGGATTCAACTGCACAGGTAAACATTTGTAAATACACTTTCCACCCTTGAAGACCTGATGGTAATGTTTGCCTTGAGTGATATGATGACACATTGTAGACCTGATTTCATTGACCACATTCATAGGTGGTCACTTTTCTTGGGCCCATATGGCTAACACAAATGTATCCTGGGCAACAGTCCCTCCTGGCTTCACTGTTTCCAGCTCTCACGCCAACATACATACACACACACACACACACACACATACATTGACAATGGACCCATCTGTATACTCAGACTGGCTAAAAACACGTAATTTGGTCTTTGCAAGTGTTGATTTGCATATAGAACAGGGAAGTGAGATCCAATCACAAGTGGTCACTGGAGGCTCATCCAGGATGCATTCTCCTGCCAGGTGTGAACTAATGTTTTTGGAGCTGTCCACTTCTGATCAGATCTCACGGGACAGATGTTAATACCCTGTATGAACACAGCCAAAGCTGCAGCTTGCTGCCAAGCTGGTTGGCAAACTGTTTGGCAGCACTGTTTGCTAACAAGTTCCACATGTCAACCTTATTAAATGTGATGATAGGTTAATGTTGTGTTGACAATTTGTGATGGCAGGTAAAATGTTACAGCTCCATGTCTAATGTTGGTTTATGGGACACTATATTACAATTAACAGCATAACTGTGTGTTAAGCTAATAAGAGAATCACACCTCACCTCTTTGCTTCTCTTCTGTAGTTTATAAAGCATAGAGCGACATAAAGGGTCATAGTGGGATTTCTTTTCCTTAATGGCTTAATTTTCCTCAATACTTTTGCATAACATATATCAACACATTTAGTATTAACCTATTTTAACCTATGATTAACCTTATTATGTAAACTAACATATTCCATCAAAATATTTTCACATAATAACAATTTGGAGAAATTCTCTGCAGATGCAAATAAAAGTAGATGATGTGACACTTCATATAATGTATTGCACATTACTCCTTTTGTAGCACAACAGCTGGAGCTGCTCTGTCTGAGTATAATGGATGAAGCCATGGCTGTGTTATGGTTATTGCTGCATTTGTAATTGTTGTCACCATAAGCCAAGCAGCCACAATCAAAGCCCAGTCTTGTCTGCAGCCACATTTAGCAAAGATATACATCAACAAAAAAAAAAAGATTTACTGTAGTTGAAAATGTTATTTAAAAAGTAAACATGAGTCAATCATGTTTTGATAACTGCAATATTATACGTAGCTACTAATACATATGTGAAAGATGAATAGGTCAGGCTCTGGTGTAAGTTAAAAAAACCTGTAAGTTAGTTGCTTTTGTTAGCCTTTTCACAGCAAGCACTTTACATTCAACATATGATTTAGACATATAATCCTTCACATGTTTTGCATTCACTCATTTGGCTTTTAATTGAAACATTTTTCAAATATAGTGTTTGCCTATGGCGCTACTGGGGCAGGGAAGACCCACACCATGTTAGGCGCACAAAATGAACCTGGGGTCATGTACCGCACCATGAAAGAACTATTCAAACGCATGGATGATGCCAAGGAGGAGAAGGAGTTTGCTGTTGCAGTCTCATATCTTGAGGTGAATATTTGATTTAATTTATTTTGTATTGTAGTTTGTCTGTATGTTCCTTTTCGTTCTCTGTATTAGAGCATTACTTTTCCTTTTGTGTTAGACAGAAGGGTTTCAATGGTTCTGTTGTTTGTTAAACACAATTTCATAAACATGTAAATGAAAAATGTAGTGTCCTGCCTCTCGTAGGTCACACTTTGCGTGAGCCATTGAAACATTAGTCAAGAAAATGAAACTGACTTAATGGCCTTATTTTCACCAACACTGGACCAAGAACTCGACTGGAGGAGTTCACAGCATGAAGAGAAAAACTTGTTTACATTTACTTTCAGTTTCTGAACTCTTGCTCTCTCCCTCCTGCCACCTATTAGTATAATGAGGACCTAAAGTGAAAAGACAAATGTTACACACACAAAACTTGCTGGAAAAGGTTGATGATGATGATAATAATAATAATAATAATACATAAATGTATTATTGTTACTATAATAAAATGGATTTTAGTTCTTTAGCTATCTATTTCTCTATATATTGCTTGTGAGACGATTTTCTTCTTAAGTAAGTGTTTGGTGACACCCCAAGTCCTGAGTTATTTCTTGGGGTGGCTTTTAAGTAATTTGTAGTTGTCTGTTGTATGTATGTTGTCTCTTTACAGGTTTATAATGAACAGGTCAGAGACCTGTTGGCTAACGTAGGGCCCCTTGCAGTTAGAGATGACAGTTCTAAAGGAGTGGTGGTTCAGGGCCTCACCTTGCATCAGGTTAGTAGCAACATGTAACACACACACTGCAGTTACTCTCGTTGTATAAGGTATAATGTTATATGTCTAAACTACAAAAAAATTGTGTTAAAGACAATCGGCAATTTCTAAAAATGCATTTGTGAAGGAGATGGAATTCAGGAAGCAGGATTGCCTTTCTCTCAATGAATGAAGGTTCTATGGACTTTTTGAAGTGAAACCTGACCTTTATTTTGGCATCAATTATGCAGATAGTGTGTAAGGTGTTATACTGGCTTTTTTCTCAAGTAACAGTAATTGACCAAATCTGCCAATAAAGTTATTTCTAAAAATAAAATCCAATTATTTTTTTCATACAACTTGGTTGCCCTGTGATGGTTACTTCCACTGACTCCAACCAACCATTTCTCTTTTTACAGCCCAAATCTGCAGAGCACATTCTTGAGGCTTTGGATTCTGGCAATCGAAACAGAACACAGCACCCAACTGATATGAATGCCACCTCTTCTCGGTCCCATGCTGTGTTTCAGGTATTTCAATCCTGTCCTAATGAATTCACTGAATTGACGGGAATAGCCCTGTGTAACCCTTGAAAATGCCTTGAATTGGATGTTTAAGAGGTTTTGTGAACATTGTCTTAAAGTGCATCACAACTGACTGTTGTTTTTTCAGATTTATTTGAGACAGCAGGACAAAACTACCAGCCTCAACCCAAACGCCTGTGTTGCCAAGATGAGCCTGATTGATCTGGCAGGCTCGGAGAGAGCAAGCGCCACAAATGCTAAAGGGGCACGCTTGCGGGAAGGTGCTAACATCAATCGCTCACTCCTTGCCCTTGGAAATGTTATCAACGCCCTTGCTAACCCAAAAGTGAGTTAATACAAACCTACATATAATCTATATGCTTGGCATGGAGCTGGACACTCAATGTATTGCATTTTAGACAATGCTCAGGTACAGTGGATGTGCAGAGGTTTACACAGATCTCAAACTTATTTGCAGAGTTTAAGTAATGTACTTTACTAAGTTCTTTTATTCAAGTATTTTTCAGCAAATCATCAGGATTGGCAGATTTGCATTATGGTTATGAGACATGATTAATTGACCTCAATATAAAAAGGAGAGTCTGGGGAGCTCAGAGTCAAGTCATTGTTTGGGTATTATTTCATTCCAGTTGCATACATTAACCTGTCAAGCAGTCCTCTCATTTTACACAATGCTCTCAAGGGATGAGGTGCATTCAGGCCACATGCATTTGAAAGTGCTTTGCAAATGTAACACAGCCATGTTGAAATGTGATCCTTCCTCAACAGGTTACTTCATTCTTGGGGTGAAACTGGGCTCCTTCATTAAACTGTCCAGTTGTTATTGTTTAACCCTTATCACTATTATTGAGAGTAGCAGTCATTCTTAGATCTGCTCAGGCTCAAAGGCCAACCACTGATCCCCACTGCTGATCCACCCAATCCACATGGTTATTGGTGGTCCAGTGGACACTGCTGGCAGACAAGGAATTCCTGTTCTGACCATTGTTTACAGAAAAGAATCTCCCCACTTGTGTCTGGGCTGACATGCCTTTCGATGATTGAGGGGAAAGTCTGCTCTTTCTGTTTGCGCTGTTCAGTATGTCATCCTCATACTATGCTGCACAGAGGTTTTTTTTAAGTTGTTTGCCTTAGGCAATGTCCAAGCCAATGCAGATACATTTTACAACCCATCACTTATCTCCTTGTTGATCTTCCATTGACACAAGGCCCTTGTTGCTCACCCACAAAATATGGTCTTTGGTCTTTGCCAATCTTACCAAATCTGCATCTACAATACGCTAAAATTTGACAAAGTTGTCCCAATAGCAGCTTAACTTGTGAGAAAAAGGTCACGTTGTTGTACAAGTATGATATATGTAATTGTAGTGCTGATGTTTTTAACAAGAAATCAGGCCTGTTACCAAAACAAAAGTGTAGAAGACATTCCCTATCAGGTTTGATCACGTTAGCTGGGCTATATTCTTGATTTTTTTTTTTTACATTCCAATTGACTGTTGCTCTAGGGTAGACCCACACAGGCTGCAGACAGGAGACAAGAATTTCTGCTAAATATCAAACAACGCAGAATTCTGTTTTACTTCATTGATGCAGAACAAGCAAAACCCCATTTATCCAGAAAAATAAATATTCATTCAACAGGTTTTTGTAAAAATCAGCTCTAAGTGTGAGTGATAAAGGATCAGCACACAGGTCTGTGTCTATGTGATGAGGGCGTATAGTAGTTATAGAATGACTGTTTTTGTAATGTGTGATGCCAGCATATTACTGTTTACACTTACCTTTTAAAATACTTAAAGCACAAATCACAGGGCTCGTTAAGATCACATAGGCATAAAACGAAAATATGCTCCTTTCATTGGTAACCGTTTCTGTTGTGCTTTATTTATATTTCTATATTTTTGTTTAGTCTGATGTTTGTTCTGACTTGAATTGAAGCTAAAACATAAACATTTTCTTATTTCATTTTCATTGTTTCAGAACAAGTCCAGCCATATACCGTACAGGGACAGCAAGCTGACACGGATACTGAAGGACTCCTTGGGAGGCAACTGCAGAACTGTTATGATTGCCAATGTTGGCCCCTCATCTAAGTCATATGATGACACCCACAATACACTTAAATATGCCAACAGGGCCAAGGAGATAAAGTCATCAGTTAGTATTTAAGCTGGTGTATTCTCTCATAGTTGTCAACTGTAATATAACTCGGTTGTAAATTAATGAATTTCTCTTTATCCTTACCTATCAGCTCAAGAGTAATGTTGTAAGCCTGGACAGTCACATTGGGCAGTATGCAGTGATATGTGAGAAGCAACAGCAAGAGGTAACATGAAACGACCAACAAATCAAAAACCCCAGTGGAAAGTTATCATACTTATTACTTAATTTCTGACTGTTATTTGTTTGTATTTTTAATATCTACAGATTATAAAGTTGAAGAAAAAACTAAAAGAATATGAGGAGATGCCTGGGAGTTCCAACACAAACCCTCCTCAGATTACGGCTGAGCTGAAAAGGTAGGCAAACGCATGAGTGTGTACCAGGTTATAGCTATAGACAGTGGTCGTGTATTTATTCAACCCAGTTACATTGTAAACAGTATAATTAAAATACATACGCTTGTTGCAGACAGATACAGAGCACATCCTGTTATGGTCAGTTAATTGCCCAGTGGCACAGTCATGGGACCTTTGGTTTTGTTAGTCGTTCTTGTCGCTTTATCCCTTATCATTTATATTAGAGCGGATCAATTCAGATTGAGGTATAATCACATAGACACAGTTGATGTGCTAAAATCCTCAAAGTAGCAGCAGAACTGTTTTAGATGGAGTACTCTTACAAAAAAACTATGCAGGAAAATTCTGGGTTTTCATTCTCAATCGGATCAGCAGTTCTGTCACGACCTGGAAATTTTGAAATTCTATTTAGTCTTTAAATTCAGGGTTTATGACAAACATAGCTGAGTTTTGGTATTGATTTATATCATACCAGTAACATTACACAAAACATAAAAGCGCACACTTGACACCTGGGTACCAGATATCAATACCTATTGACAGTGGCTTGGTTTTAAAAAAGCATACTACGTGATGAAAGGAGTGTTTTGAGCTGGAAAGTTTGTTTGTCAGTAGTTATTCTTCAGCCCTTGACTAGCTTACATAGTTGCATCTTTCCAGTCTTTTATCTCCGGACTATAACATAAACTCACCCTAAATTCTAAATTCACCCTGCTCCCTGCCCACTGTCTGCATCTCTTCTTGGAGGGTTCCCAAGGCATTCCCAGGCCAACTGGGATATATAATCCCTTCAGTGTTCTCTGGGTCTGCCTCTGGGTCTACTCCCAGCTGAACATGCCTGAAAATGCCTGACTCCGGAGGGAGGCATCTATGGTGCATCCTTATCAGACAACCAAACCTCCTCGACTGGCTCCTGTCCATAGCTGCTTTCAGACATGCACTTTCAGTTCCTCTGTATTTTATCCAGAGGAGGTGCATATCAGAGTAAGGAGCTCTGTAGGTTCTGCAGACTTCATCTGTCTGGCCTCCTAGTGTAAAGTCTGTAGCAATCCAAGAGAAGAAGTAGCAGTTCTTCCATAGTTTCTCTCTGGAAAAACCCAAAATGTTTTTCAGCGTCCTGACTTTCCATCAAATTAATGGGCATCTTCTCCAAAGCTGATGGCCCATTGGTTTTCACTAAAGATGATCTATACCAGTCTATGGTGCTGCTCTAACGTATTCCTTCAATTTCAAGCCATTTCATTGGATGTGATAGAGTGCAAGAGGTTCTTCCCTTAATGATTTTCAGCTTTTATGTTTGAACGTAAAACTGCAAAAATCATTTCAGTCTAATTAGCTATTTAAACATTGATATAAAACTGTATATAGGTGTGAGTGCGTGTTCGTTGGACTGGCTGATATTGCTGGATATTGCGGTAATTCCAAGGCTCACCATTTATCAGTATGGCATGCAGCTCTTTTTTGAAACTCATTTCCAGTTCTGGAAATTGTCAGATCTTGCTTTAAATTCCAAACAGTCTGTTGAAGACAAGACATGCCACTATCCCATAACCCTCTGTATCAATCAACATTTGTTTTGGCAACGACAGGTGTTTATCACCTTCATTTTAATTTAATGCAATTTATTTATATATTTACTTGTTCTGTAACATAAGTCAGATCAACTGCGTCTCATCTAGACGTCTAAAAACATACTATAGCATCTGTTGGGGTATTTCGGTTTGGGGACGGGGACACGGAAAAGCTGAATGAGTCTCACTCCCACACATTTCATTCACTGGCATCAGAATTCACAACTTGCACAGTGAGAGGCTCTGAATAGAGGCTGCACGTGTCTCACACTATTAAAAATTCAGCAGTCTAGCAAGGCCACAACGTCTCCTACGTCAGTGGAGTTACATTGAAGAGTGCAGTCACATTTCAGAGACAGCTCTCTGGTCTTATTTACCTGCATTTCTCTCCTGTCTCTGCTCCAGTTTTATCTCAGCTAGATATCCACTTGCATTCAATCTGGAAATTACCTCAGCTCTGTCACAATGGATAACATAGTGAGCAAATGGTTTATAAGAACTCCTGGCACAGTAATTAATTAAATTTTGTCCTCACATGTAGCACAGCAACATCTTATCAAATCTTGCTTGAATCCCTGTGATGTGCTATTAGATTGTAATTTGAGATTTGTTTCTACTATCCCCCCGAGTATGTGCATCAGAGAGGACTGAAAAAACAATTTTCAATAACTTTAGTCAAAAAAAAAACAAGAACAGCGTTCAAAATGACCAAAGATGAATGAATAGATGCGTCAGACGGCGCTGGAATTATATTGTAAACATATTGTAATGATTTACATTGAACCACATGGTGTGTCTGTTTCTAGGTTGTCGGAAGCTCTGCAGCAAATCTTCTCAAGTCGGACCAAAATCAGGAGAGAACAGCTGGAACTGGAGAAACAACTGAAGGAGAATGCGCTGCGCCAGCGCTACAGCGAGGTGGACAACCTGCAGGTCCAAACTTTCTGTGCCAAAGAAAAGACTGAGAAGGTAGCTGATGCTTACACTGCTATCCACAGATTCCATCAACCCTGCAGAAAAGCAGCTGCTGAGTCATTATTTCACATCTCTGTTCTCAACAGTTGTGTTATCCTCTCAGTTTTGCCGCCACGGGACACAAGTGTTAGGCCCAATGCCACTTGAAGTACAAAAAGTAAATCCTCAAAGATTCTGGTTCTGAACTTTGCAGAACCCTCCACTCTTATCCAAAATAAATCAAAGTGGTTTTCTGAGAGTGATCAGCCAGCATTTAAATAATATTTCCTAGAAAACAATGCTCCAATACATTTCTACCAACAATGATTTTTAGCAGATCTGTGTTGCTCGACTTTAGCCTGGTTGTCGTATTGCTGCTTGCGTCTATGATTGTGATTTAATAGTATGCAGTACCAATATTATAAAGTCTGTTTATTGTATTTTAAGTGCTCTTTTTGTCGTTGCTTTCAATAGGCCACTTGTAAGCATGAGCGGAAGATTGCCAGTTTACGCACTCAGCAGCAACACATTTGTAAGCGTCTGATGGAGTCAGAAAAACGTTTCAAGGAAAACGACGGCTGGCTTCATCGTATCGAGAATGAGATGAAGTTGGTGAAATTAAATGATCAGACTTCAGAAGTAAGTAGATCTCATTAAATCTTTCACATCAGCTTGAAAGATCTGTGTTTCTGTTGTGACAGCACATTGCCATTTTAGCTCTTCAACTTGTATCAATTGCATGCAGAAGTTATTTTAAATTCTATTTCAATTTCCAATTATTTTACCTCAGTGCCATTGTTGTGGCCACACTTACACAGATTCATAAATTGTTGGAAGACTTTGGACAACAGATCCGGAGAAGTGAACAGAGTGTAAAGCTTGATGCTTAATTACATAACTTGTAGACAGGATGAAAGTGTTAGAGTTAATGTTGGGAGATAATTAGATCAAGAGAAAAACGTTACAGTGTCAGTAACATCAAACTCATTGCTTGTCCTTTGTTTTTGTTTGTTTGTTTTTGAAAGTAGGCTGTGTCTCTACTGAAGTCGTGACTGTCTTTGTTTTCTTCCCATCTGTTCTCCCAGTAATTAGAGCCATGCTCATTTTATTTCTCCAGCTCACTCATGGATCACTGAAGAGAATAAATCAATACCATTTACTCATCCCTCACACAGCAGCCAGTTACCTAAAACCATGTCCATGTTATTTTTTCTTTTTATCCTTTCTTCCAGGAACTGACCCAGAACTGTGACGCACCCACCAGTCAAATGTTCTCTCTGCTGTTGTTTCATGGTTTCTTTACGTCAGAGTTCCTTTTCTCCCCTCCCTTACCCTGAGCAGACAGCTAGTCTGATGAAACAGTGATGAAAACACAACTTAACATCTTACCGTTACTATCCTGACCCCCATAATTGTTTTGTTTCCTCTAATTCAGTATTCTGATGTCACTTTCCCTTTCTGACCTCACGTCTTCTTTAGGTGTTAGAAAAGGAACTTCACTGCCACAGATTGGAGCTGCAGGTAAATGACCTCAAAAAATACACCGAGCAGGTCACCGCGCTCACCTCACTGCAGGATCAGGAGAACAAGCGAACTCAGAAGTAAGTTGACCAAACTTAGAATCACTGTTCATTGGGTTAAGTTAATTAATGCTGTATTTCAGATGAATAAAGTACATAACATCTCAATGTTATCTCTCTATTCTATTTTAGAATGATGGAAATCTTGTTGGCCGCATACAGTCGGCACTACCCTGCGTTGCAGCGTGCTGGGCTCATCACTGCAGCAGATGCGATGGCAAACGACGAACTGGAGAACCTCGTGTTAAGGGATAGAGGCGTTGTCTGGGCAGACCAGGAGGGGGTGGGGCAGAAAGGTGAAATGGCTGCAGTGCATTCACGGAAGACAAATGAGATGGGAAGCATTGGGCTCCACGGCGAGTTGGCACCTGCCCTGTCATTCTCACATTTGCAGTACCACCAGAGTAGCCCCTGCAGTAAGTCATCACACTTCTCCATGTTTTTGGTGATGTTTATTTAGCAAGCATGTAAAAGATTTTGGAGTATTAAATGACAAAATCAGCTTTGGCTCATAGGATGGCGAAAGAACTGAAGTAAGTCCATCACACTGTTCCAGTTATCTTAATAATGCTGCACCCACTCATGCTTGAATATCAGCATTCTATATAAAACCAGAGAAGTTGAAAACAGAACATAACTATGTCCATGGGGAAAAAGCACAATGATGTTTGAGGAGGTGGGTCAACTTATTAATTAAATATAAATCTTTTTCCAATCCGACCCATCCCTCTCAAAATGTATGAAAGAGAGGGATTGACCAAATTTAACCCGGTCACTCTTCCTGCTCATAACAGGGATCTTAGCTCATAGCTTGCAAATATTTTTTTAAAAACATCCCAATATTTATCTAAAGTAAAGATGGTAATAAACAGATGTGCCATTACATTTTGTCGTCTTACAACATTCAAATGTCCATGGGACTTGCCTTAATAGTTAAATATGTTCATGCTGTTACATCTTTTGAATTCCTTTCGTGTTTAACTTTCTGTTGATTCCTAGCAGAAGCTGAATTTTCCACAGAGGTCTCCAACTTTCCAAAAGAAACAGAACCAATAATTAAATCCAGTTAAAACACAATACAGTAAAATCAAAATCCGAGGATACCAGCAGCACCCTACACATACAATGTACAGTTACTTTACTGTGACTTTCATCTCTCCGTGACCAAGCAGCCCCAGTTCACTCCTGTCACATAAACATTGACGGACATCGGCCAAGGCTAGCCAACAATACTCAAGGCCTATGATGGTTTCTATTGTTTGTCAGAGACTGAACTTTACACCTGTTCCTCTCCGTCTCTGCTTGTTTTAAATCATATTGCATTCGGTATTTTCAATAAAATTTGTTGTCAGTTATGCAAAGTATTCAATGACTGTGGAATATAGATTCCATTGTCAGCCTGTACTCTGTTTTGTGGATTTAATGTTGAGGACTCTAGAATCATCTTCAATACAGATGCTTTTCTAACTCTAGTGTGTCGAGATGTTAATGTTGCTCCTCCTCAAATCTCATTACGATTTCCTCAGGTGCAGAGGGGCAGACAAAAAGAACATCAATGTGCAAAGCTGCTCTATCCCCACAAGGTAAATCCCTGCTCCTCTGTTTCCTGTCTTGCTAACATCCTGTCGTCATTAATCTATACCCCCTGCATGCCTGTTAATCCTTCCCACCCCTCAATCAGTCACTTATTTCCTCTCACCCTGTCACCTTTCACTCACTCAATCCATCAAACTTGCACAAACATACTTCAAGAGACAATGCTGTAATTTTTATTGAGGCAGAGCACACGGATGAAATTAGTTTTTAGTGTGCTATATGAATTTGAACGTCTTCTGTGTAGGCCTAAATTTTCACTTTGCCTGTGTGTTTTTTATTTATCGAACATGTTTGGAGCGTTTTTGCTAAAACTACTTCTTCAGAGCAGTAAAGTGTTCAATAAAAATCAGACATGTAATATAATTTGATTTATAGTTCTTTTGCAGACATTCCGTCCGGGCCAAAACTTGAATAATAAAATTATGTGAATAGTCACAACTGGTTTAATAGACGGAGAACTGTGCATGTGGAACCTTTGGGGAAATATAATACATAAGCCTTTGTGAAATATTGCAGTTCAAATTGGCTGTAATGATATTTACTGCAGGTGGTCTAGATTTCACTGAAACATATTGTGGGAAATATAACTTGTAGAAAATACTCCTGCCAGATGACGAAAGTTCCTTGAGTCGAAATTAAATATGAAAGCACCAGGGATTTTGTCAGCACTACTATTAAATTTCCTCACAACTTATTCTGATAAGTCAACTCTGAGTATTTAATTTGTTTTTTTATGAAATAAGAAGCCCTACTTTCTGTGTGGTCTCTCTGTCCTACCCATCTTTATACCCTACAAGTCAAGCCAGAGGCTTTAGTAGTTTCTTTTTTCCATTTCTTCATTTATGGGTTTTCAACCATAATTGTGCTTTTCTTTTTCCAATGTTTGTGGGCAGCTAATCACAAGAGGCAAAACCTAAGCACATATTAAATGTGATAGTGTGGTGATAATTTTATGTGTATAAATTTAGAATAAATGCTGAACTGGAGTCACCCACAAAACTCTGGTTATACATTCACTGACTCACACCTGCATCCTTGAAAACCACTGTGCCCATCTTCAGTCTGGAGCTACAGCTTTGTACATGTTGTCCAGCATGATCAGCTGTGGTCAGTTAGTGATAGATTCTGAGTGATATAGAGAAACAGCGTGGATGTTTTAACAAATAAGGTTTTAACTTAGCATTCAGACAAACTGCTCTGATCTGATCCTGGTTGCTGTTTGTTAGTCCCTTACTGCCTCCTCAGCTCTTAATGGTAGTCACTGCAGCATGTTATGAGAAATGGCTCCACCCTGCAGCTTCACAAGCCAATCAAATTTCATCATGTTTAGAGAGGGTTGGGGTTTTGAAAAAGCATTAACTCTTTGTGGACTGCAAACCACACAAAAATAATCCGTTTGAAGGGCCATATCTTTATTCCACAACTCATTGTTGATTATCACATATCCACACATGCATTTATAAATAGCTCCCAGATTTTTCATTCAGCTTTCTCCCACGGCCCCCCTCCTTGCGGTTATTTTTATATTCCTTTTCATCCCCCCCACCCTTATCTCTCTCTTTTCTATTTTTTCATCCATAGATTTTTTTTTTCTGTCCTTTCTGCTTCAAACGTCTGTTAGCCTGGCTTTTTTTCTTTCCCTCTTTTCCTCCCTTTTTCTGTCTGTCTACCATCTAACCCTCCCAATCCCTCTTGAGCTTCATTCATGAAAATGCAGATCCACAGCAGGGCAGGAAAAAACGTCAACAGACGTAAACTCCCCTGCTCCACCAACCAGAAAAGGCGCACTATAAAAAACTGGCAGCAGCAACCAGGCGACCCTAATTCAGTGCAGCCTCCACCAGAAATAGCAACTCATGCATGTATTAATCCCCTACAAGCCAAAAATATGTGATAGAAGGAACTCTGCTGCCATTTATTGCTAGGGACAACTCCTCTTCCACAGAAAAGGGCTATTTATCATTCGACATGCTGTCTTAAGTCCAACCCACATTTTCTAAATGCAAGTGCAAGTTCTAGGTACATTTTGATATTTAGGATAATGTCTAAATCAGTCATTCACTCTGTTCTCACTTCCTTCATGTGCTTGCATTCTCTTTTAGCCCCATTCATAACTCCTTCACCTCCGCAGGAAATGCCACACGTGTAATCGTGTTCCTAATGCGATGCAGACATCATGATTTAACCCAGTCCTGCTCTGCAGCTGTCGCTTTTAAATGAAGACATACAACTTAGCAAAGGCAAAGAGTGAAGATACGGTTTGCAAACCTATTATGTGGCTTGGCTTATTTTTGAAATAAATGTTTATACAATTTAAGAGATGTAATAAATTGAAGGCCAATCCCACATCTGATTGTGCCTTTGACTCTATGGAGAAAAGCCGGTTCTAGGGTGGTCAAAGTGACGGAACATTTTATTTTAAAAAGGAGTCATTTTCACAACATCAAATTTGAGTGTAAACTCAAGGGTTTGCCGTTTTATCAAAGTCTCACAGTAGCACAGCAAAAACAAAGAAAATCTCAATTGGAAGATCGCATAAATGTTTTTTTCCGCAGTTGTTGTCCCATGTTCCTCACAAATGGTTTAATTTACAACCATTTAAGTCCAACAGTTAAGTGTACCAATAAAAACTAATCAAACCCCAAAAATGTCCTGGCTAGGCATAGCTATAGTTGTTGCCATTATATGGAAACCTTGCTATGTTGGGTCCTAGTAATGCAGTTAAACATCACAGAGCCAATGGCTTATGCAGACACGTTAAACTGCACATAAGTACACACTTCTTCAAATATCAGCCCTTGTTCATAAGAATTCTAAACTGATAGGTAGTATCTATAGATCTGGTTTCTTGATAGAATGTTGTAATTTTTTTTCTCAGTTCCATTGTGGCTCAGCAAACTGTCACTTCAGTTTTTAGTTACCTTGTGCTGTGCAAAACAAATCTAAACCTACTGATCACACTGTAACTTAGGGGCAAGATCTGTCTGATTTCTCTGGCGTGATATGTTTTAAAATTGCACCGTTAAGCCTGAGGCTGGCACTTTTTACTGATGACGGACTGAGTATGAGAAACTGAATGGTTATGGGAGCGACATTGCCCTGCTTACTTTATAAAGTAGATTGATTCGTACCCTATCTTGTAAACAATGAATTGATAAGTGTGAATTTCAAAGACTGGTTGTTCCAGATAAAAATCAAGTCTTGAAATGTTATGACATTAGGATTTGATGACCAAATATTAAGGATGTCAAAGAGATGTAGTTTGACCTCTGCCGACAGCGCAATCAAACATAACAATCAGTCACCAATATGGCAAAAACATTATCTATATATCTGGCAATAACAATTTTCATCTATACATCGATGTACCGTTCATGCCTTGTATAAGTGAGGAGGTATAACAGGCATAAGCAGCAAACCCAAACAGATTTGTATTCAGATAGTGTTGTACATCACAGCTGTGAGAAAAGCACAAAAAAAACAAATCCAGAAATCTCAAATGTCCAAAACTGTTATTGCTTTGGCAGACAGGTTTATGTTAATGCAGGATATCCACCACACAGAGTAAGAGGCTAATTGAGAACATATTTTATGCCCTCAGGTTTATGGTGAGAACTCTCTCTATTACAATTCTAATTCTTCCCCTTTTGTTACTTTTTGTTGTCACTTGGGTTAAATTCATTTAAGTCTATTAACTTTTACCACTGGTTTGTTTTAGGTAGAGGAAAGTCAGACATGAAACAAGAACCACAACCCAGAATGCCCATCAGGAGAAATCTGTCTGCGTCAATGCCACCACAAAGCCCACAGTCCGTTGCCAAGGTCCAAGTGTTCGAGGACGGCATGTTTCCGCTCCAGTGCACACCAGAACCTGCTCGCAAAACTGCTGAGGCACCGTCGCTGAGCTCTTCCACAGCTATGGATCCTAACATGACCTTCGAAGTTCCAGACGATGATGATCAAACTGCAAATAATGCAACCATCATATTAAGTGTTGGTAGTCCCCCTCAGCCATCCACGTCCAATGAGTTCTCGGGTCACAGCCGACTTCATCCACCTAAGGCCAATGAGGGGAAGCAGATTCAGACTAAAAGGTCAGAAAATATGAATTCCTTTTCTTGATGATTTCAGAAAAATCGTCTCGTATTTTTTGTTTTTTATGTTCATGTTTCTGATCTTTACCCATTACAAACCAATGAAATGTTTTGCTGCCATTTTACTCCACCCGATTCTTATGCCTGGACTTTCTGTGTCAGAGTTCTGATACAATAGAATGTGCAGAGAGTTCATATAATTCTAAAAAATCTAAATATAATTTTTAGTGGTCTAAAATTAGAGCCCAATGCAAAACACTTAGCAAAATGAAAATCCTTGACCTAAAACTTTGTCCAACACACTTCTCATGGTCTCAGAATATATTTGATCCCCTCCTAAAGTCAGTTATATAACCGTACACGGCCGTTTCCAGGCTGGTCTGTTATGTGCAGTTCTCTTGACTCTACACAGTTCATTGGTTTTCTTGCTGGTCCATATGGTGCCCCTTTTTTACATCGAAGTAGTTGCAAACAAATGCATTACTACATGGGCATACTGCCTACTACTCTCCTGTGGTTACGCCACAATTGACTGCTCCACGACTGTATACTCCTTTCTGCATCAACAGAAACGTCCATACAAAACACCCATAGTAAGTGTTTGGAAAACACCATAGAAAATACTGCTGTCCCAACAAAAACTAAATCTCACATAACATCACAATTTCGCTGCAGACATGGATTTTTATAAGGTTAGTTCATGGAGAAAAACTGTAACAGATGCCACAATCTATCAGAACCAATTGTCGCACTTTCTCGTTCCACAAACAATTTATCTCAACATGCACTGTTGAGCTCTGGAGAGTCGACCAGGGAGAGCAATGCAAAACGATCAGAGAGCAAGATAAGCATGATTACAGTTTGAAATAAAGCATGTACTTGGATGTTTTCCAAAGGTAAATTACTTATTCATGTAGTACTCATTTTTTTGTGTTTCTTTGGTTTTAATCTTCTGATTATTTTCTCTGGGCTGCACTCTACAGACTAAGAATAAGAGAAAAAACTTAAAGTAGGAACATTTAAATTACACAGAATCCTACATTTAAATTTTTGACTTACTGTTTGTTTTTAAACGTCTGAGACTAACATGAATGAATCTACTATTCCTTATGTCACAACCAGCATGAAGGAGGAAAGCAAAAGTTGAAAGCGTTATTAACTCTTTAAATTCAAAACATCAGGTGCATCTATAATAAGGAAAATTCCTGTATTTCACATTTATTTATATATATAAAATTTGATTTTTTTTATTGTTTAACTCGTTCAAAACATTTCCCTGCCTATTTATGATATGTTTCAATGTAACTGCATCATGTGTGAAAGTCTGGTTGGTAACTAAACATCGGTAAAGTAGTAAATCCCCTAAACGGTATTCAAAACAAGACCGAGACTGGAGAGCAAATAGTATTAATTCCCACCAGTGGCATGTTTCCAGACTGGAACACTGGGTCAAGACATTTAAGTCGAGATGAGCACCTACTTGGTGTCTTCAGCTAGAAGTGGGAAACAAAACCAGGATGAGTTTGTCAGGGGAGCCTTCACATTACCTCGTTTAGTGTGGATCGTTTTATTTGTAATATCTGTATTACCCTACAAACGTTCAGGAGATGTTTTCTTAGAGTAAAGCTAAGGAATTATCAGACTTCATTAGACATCTGTCTGCAACAGATACAACAGGTCAAATCTCACAGGGAAACTTTCCAGTTAATCAACAATAAAAAACACAACCTGTTATTAATATTCAGACCAACATGCTATGGTAGAGCATGCTATAAAGAAGAAGACAAATTTAGCCTTTCTCTTTTTTTGTACTTGCTTGCTGCATCCATTTTACACTGGCTAATGTAGAAAATTAATTTTTAAAAACTGCAAGGTGGGTGAGTGGCAGTTCCCTGGGCAGAGTTCACGTTAAGTGCAGCAGATAGGTACATTAGAGGCAGAATAAGTTTGCTGTGGTTAGCAAGAAATTTATGTCCAGTAAAATACATGTTGGTGGTGTGTGAATGTCCTTCACTTGAAATGTTGTGGTAACATGAACCTTTGCTCCACAGACAGCAGCTTCCATCTTTACAAGAGGTCCGGCGAGCCAAGCCTACCTACATGGAAATGACGTCTGCTGCGCAAGGAAAGCGTAAATTTAACCGGTAATTTCTCTTAAATTTTTCCCTCCAGGTTAGACCCTTCTATGATTACAAAATATCACAAATTACCAAATCTAATAGTTAGAGCTCAGGTGATGATGAACTTTTGATGCTGGTTGACATCTTTTAACCGTTTCTGTTGTCCATCCCTTCATTTCTGTTGTCCTTCAGAGAAGAGATAACTCAGGGATTCTCTGGACCAAAGCGTATAAAGAGAGACCCCTCGGTGGCCCAGAGACCACTCAGAGTGCATCGCTTTGCTGGTAAGTGTCAACACAGGAAAACTCTGTGTGACCATATGATTTAGTTTTTTAATTTCTTTCATCATCCAAAATTTTCTTGCTGGAGTTATTTTGGAAATCATCACTTCAAAATCCAATCACTATCTTGTTATGTAGTCATACCTTGGGCTTTATTGTCCATGGAAAGTGACATTTTGCCCTTCTATCCTGAACCTATCAAAAAGTGAATACACACTTTTAGAAGTTTTTGTAAATGTATTAAAATTCAAAAACTGACAACTATGGTAAACACATTAAAATGCTCTGCCATTCTTAACATTTGTTTAGAGTGTCAGAGCAATTTTCTTTTAGCTTTAATTTTCTTTGACATGTGAGAGTTCACTTCTAGTTAACTGACAGAAATCGGCACAGAAATCTAACTATCACTGGCTGTGATAAAATGGAAAAAGTATAAAGCAATTTTTAAAGCTTTGTGTTCCCTGGAGCACAATGGCCTCATTGAGGAAATGGAAGCTGTTTGGAACCACCAGGACTTTTACTGGAGTCGTTGTTCCTGAAAAAACACATAACTGGCCAGGAACAACAGTTAGAGCGCTTCAGAGGTCATCTGCAGAAACAGGAGAACATGAAACAGTGTCAACACAGAAGCAACAACTTGTGACGTGTTCACTAAGTAATGGGCAAGAATGAAAACAATTATACACTTTGTATTCATAATCATCCATATCATCTAGTCTATAGAAAATCAAAGATAGATGCAGTTGAAACTGACTCTGAACATGCAGAGTTCTTCCATTCAGTTTGAAGATCAAGATTAATCATAGAATTATAAAAGTTTATCCACCGAGTCAATGTTTCTATTATTAACTGATATCACGCAAATCCTTTTTTTATAATGGCAAAAATACCTGAAATAACTATTTTCTTGTTATCATTGTGGGTTTAGATGTACAGTTTAGATGTACACATTTTCTATTTTATTGCTTTATAAAATCGACAACATTAAATTTGCAAAAAGCGATGGTCTGAATATTTTCTGAGGCTGATTGGTGTCTGTCCTCAGGTTCAGAAGAAAACAAGCCTGGCAGAGTTGTCAGGAGCATTTCTGAGGGAAATCTCAGCCTCCTTGAACCTCAGAAATCCAAGTCCATTTTCTACAGAACAACCCAACAGATAAAACGAGTGGCCAAGCGGATGTAAAGCAACACGGTCAAAACTTTCAAACTCAGCCGTTACGGACACTCCAACTGCCTCTCCACTCTCATCCATCCACATTAGTCTTCTCTTGTTCTTTTTCTCTCAGAACTTAAAGAAGGCTTCCAATGTGTAGGTTTCTCTTACACATGTACTAACATGGAATGTGTAAGTCTCATTTTCTCACTTTAAACTTCAGCATCACACCACAGTGAAAAGTCATTTGAATATATAGAAATGTATAGTGGTTGTGATTTGTTCTTTTAGTCTAAATTTTTCAGCTGAGATAGGTTTTAAGATAAAGATTTAAATCCTCATGTACAGACAGATGTAAGAAATAAAACGTGTCCTGTGGATTCCAGGTGTTGAACTTATCTACTGCAGCTTTTCTCTTCGTCAGTGATCAGCCTCGTAGGTGACAATATTTCCCAGGGCAGCTATTGTCAGGGCTAGACTCTACAGGACTTCATGTCCAGGTATGGCTGAAAAAGAGGAATTGGCTGTGCACTGAGCAATTTGTGTCTTATTTTGTCATTGAATTTTGTCCCTTGTATGGTTAACAGCGCAGAGTAGTAGATCATCCATAATGAAACTGGGTGTAGCTGAATCTTTGTTTTTCAACAATAAATCCACTTTTAGTGCTACCACTGCTACAATAAGTGTGATTACATGAAATTTGCATTTCAAGATGTGCCAACAGAATCGTGACGTAGTAAGTCTTATTTATGTCAACATTCAAGTAGCGCATCTTCTGTCACACGTCTTCTGGTTTTTTTTTTTTTTTTTCTTTCCTCTTGTTGTTAATCATTTATTGCTGCAGCTTTTTGTTGATATTTGTGGTTACAAATTTAACTGACCACTAAGAAACTGATAACTTAAAGCTTACCCTGGTCAGAAGTTCTCATCAAAATTTCAGGCCTCTGCAACCTAAACCTAGACAATTCTAATGTAAGTAAAAATTCAGTAACAATGGTCACTTTTGTATGATAAATTGTTTTTGACAAAAACGCAAGTTTAAGAACCATTTAAAAGCATGTGACTGTGATGTCATCTGATGGGGCTTCAGGGAAATGTTAGATCATCTTGTGATGGCTTCACACACACACACACACAAGTTACAATTCCGGTCAACGTGTTGACGTTCTCACCTCCGAGCATTAATTCGTAATATATTATGCTCTAACGTCATGTAGTCACACCAAACCCACCGCAGATCGACTAAAGAAACCTAATTGATCATGTGGGAAATTCAGGATAGGTGACGGTAAGATTCAAACCCACACATGATTATTGTTTACACAAAGCTTTTCCAGCCTAGCTGAGCTACCCTGAGCTGCCACGGCATTTATTATGCTCTTAACTGCCCACCAGGGATGTTCTGTGACGGCATCCTTTATGGTTGTGACGATATGGTGACAAAATCTATCCATAGACAAAAACCCACCTCTGGGGTGGTTCCTGCTACAGTGGGTGTCTCAGGGACCTCATTTTGCCGTGATGACACGCACACAGACTTGCAACATAAAAACAACAGCAGCCTCATGCTGACGCAGCTGGAAAAAAGGTTTAGGAACCACAGCTACACAACACTTTGAAATCCTATTTACCAAAACAGCTCAGGCATTGTGACGATGCATTTTCAACCTGATGAAATGTGAGGAACAGCTGGGAACGAGCTTTTATTAGAGCTCCAGGACTTAACAAAAACAAATGTCAAAAAATACCTCCTGCATGTATCTATGATGAGGGTGGGACCTCTTGGCTCTGTCTGGAGAGAACCAGTCTTGTCACTTTGAATTCAGTCTTGCAACTTTCCGTGGCACAGCATTCAGCGTGATCTTTATTTTTAGCACAGGAGCTCAATGCATATATCAGCACTGTACTGCGCAAGCACTGACACCCTCACATGCTCTCATTCACAAGAATCTCTTCATTTTGTGTGTGCGCGTGTGTGAGAGAGAGAGGGAGGGATGGGGAGGGGGAGAGTGTGTGCGCACACAGGGAGGCAGGTCTTGGCTAAAGTTTATTAACTTTCTATTAGCCAATGGGGCGCCTTGTGCGTTTTTCCTGCTGACCAATGGGACAGATCGAGAGGTTGGAGGTGGGTGTTGCTTAGCAACTGCAGGTAGAATCTCAGATCATGTCGGACCCATTGTTTTATCTTGCCTCCATGAGAGACATTACATGCTATGTGTTGTGATTTCTTAGTATAAAAAAAAAAAAACACCTCTGTGCTAATGCGTCATAAAGTTGTTATCTCTATTTCTGTATTGTTGAACAAAGATCACAGAGACTTTGATGGCATTCCACCCTCAGGACAGAGCCATTTCAATTCATTTTCATCGGGTTACTACACATGTAACATGTTGCTACGCTGTCACAGGGGTGTAGATTTTACATTTGTGTTGTTCCTCTGATTGCAGAGCAAATGGCCTTTACTAAATCTCCTGGAGTGATAGACATGGACAGGATGACTATATGTAAATGACACACGCCACACTGAGGTGAGATTCCTTAGAATTCCAGTGACTCTTATTTAAGACGTCTCTGGTGTTGACATGAAGTTCAGTTTCTTTTTGTAGATCCAGCGTTAGAAAAGGTCCTTTACATTTGTTCACAGCCAGGAAGAGAGACCTAGATAATCACATACAAATATACGCATGCGATCCCTCCTACAATGTTCCTGACTCCCACAAGGCAGCGCGTCACAGCTGTGAACTTTTTGTCCCCTGTCTAATTAGATGACCTGATATCTTAAAGCAATATGTCACGGTGGAATGACTCGCACAGCGCTGACCTCCAGTACTGTCTGTCCTTTCACCGCTAATAGTGTCACTTTTTGGCTGCTGCTTTACCTCTGTTAGCCTTAAAACTGCATGTAAATGTCACCTGACAGTAATATGCAGAGGCCTGATGCGCTCCCTGTGTCTAATCCTGGTGTGAACATGCCTGCAAAATGAAGATGAATATTTCAGATTCAAGTAGTGCTTTAAATATTTGTCAAGAGCAGCCTTGTTATTTACTATTTTATGCTCCTTCCTTTTTTTGGACTCACACTAATGCGTTAGTAGATAGCACATTTTAATAATATAAAAAAGAAGAGGCTAAGATATAGAAAACATTTGAAGTTGATGTTTAATTATAGTTTTATTTTAGCAGGAAACAGCTTCATAAACGAGACACTTGCTCCTGCTCATTGCCCAGTCCCGTGCTGCCTAATGCAAATATTTAAATGGGGGTTATGGAAATTCCTAGGATGCACAATGGATTTGTCATTTAAAGCAGGGATGTGAAGATTGTTGTTTACTCCACGTCCATTTGTTGCCATAAATCTGACCGTGGGAATAGAAAACTAACTTTAAGTGGAGCACATTTGTTGGATATACTTGAGCTGAATAGCCAATCAAACAGGGATTCAGGATAAGGTAAGTCTGGAAAGTTCTCAACTTTCACAGAGATTCAATTTAGAGTCGAAACGATGGGTCAATCACTTGGTCGCTCTCGGGAATATGAAGGCAGTTTATTAGTTTTGATTTCTTGTGCTGCTGTCTCAAATTATTTCGTCTTTTGGATTCATTGCAGAGATTGTGCCAGGCTTCTTATGATTATGTTGGGTATTTTCTTGTTTTTTAGGAACCAACCACTTTATGAACCAAATCAATCAAGCAAATATTGAATCAATTGGCTTAATCTCCCCTGAAAACAAGTTTGTTAATAGGTTGTTGGAGCAGCAGGAACCTCAGATGAATCGTCACGTTAACGTGCCTTCTTCTAAAGAGTGCTCACTTTTGTCGTTAAAAAAACAAAAGGCCAAATTTATTTATTTATTTTCCACGCCGTCTTAAAACAGAAATCTGCTCCGCCTTTGTTTTGCATCCTCTGTTATTGCATGTCCACGTTGTAATCTCCCTCTGACATTTTCCATGCAAACACATTTTGTAGAAAAATGCTAAAATGTGGCATCTAATACCTGCCTCCACTTTTATCAATACACACACGAGTGACAGGACCCTGTGTAGTGGTTATCATGGGGGGGGGGTGAGATTTACAGTTTCCTTTACCAGGTAATGTCTTCAGTTGCGAAACAATGTGACAGAAAATCAGTACAGCTGTGATGGCTCAGCAGTGCTCTACACCCCTCTACACTCTCCTTCAGGAGCTTATCCAAAGCCCACCACAAATGTGCCGTATGTAGCCTGTGGATGACTCATCCTCGGGAGAAGGAGCCTCACAGTGCAGGTAGCCTTTCAAATAAACATTTCACGATTTGCACAGTCCACTGAAGTGCTCCGCTGACTTCCAGTCTGAACGCGCTGACTGCAAACTCTGACAAACCACTCCTGTTTTCTTCTGAGTGCGAGACACACGGTGGAAAAGATCCTCCCGTGCTAATGTTTTTGAACAAGAAAATTTGTCATCATTGCAGCAATTGCCATGGAGACAGGGTTAAGTCGCAAACCTACTGGAATCATACAGTGCATGAGTGTGTGCTCATTACCCTTCACCGCAACTTCCAGTAAGCGCTGCACGGAGGGTGGATGGATGACTCCCCCTCTTTGGGATGGTTTGGGAATATACATTCAAATGATTTCTCTTTCCCAGGAGTCCTTCACACCTGTTTGCTCCCAACGCCCGCCTTCCTCTCTCCGCTCGTGGCATCCTGTTGTTCTGGGCTTTTTCTACGTGCTCTTTGTGTTGGGAAGTTTGTCACCATTGGGGCGCATTCTCCTCCTGATGATGGTGCAGCTTGAGTGATGCTTTCATTACTGCTGCTCTGTGTAGCGATTTCTTTGATTTAAACTGGACTATTCGTCCCTGTGGTACTTTGTTTTTCACTGATCCTAAAGACCAGTGGCCATAACCTGAGACAGTGTCTTGTCCTCTGGTGAATAATAGGAGCAGATCTGTGTTTTCTCTTGGAAGACGGTTCCTGGTTTAGGTCCCGCTTCACCTGTTCTCTCCCGTGTCTTCTGCTACGTCTTACTGCAGAATCTTCACAGTCCAAACTCTAAAGGCGTGAATGAGAGAAAGAAAGGTGCGTCTCTGCAATAACGCAAATGTCCACGTCATCTGCTCTGGACACTTTCCAAACTCGGGAAGACAACAGAATTCAAAAAGCATTTGAGAATAATGGCCAGCGTCTGTGTTGATTTGCTGTAAACAACAACACATCCCTTAGACAGCAGAATGTTTTCATTATCTCCCGCCTCCTTACCCAGATGCTCCCTCCACTGATTGTCTTGGACATTTTCTTGTCTAACCTGGACGATATCCTGCAGAGGTCTTTCATGAAAGAAAAACCCGTTTTCTCAACATTGGACCATTTTTTGCATCGTATCCATTGAAAGGATTGCGATTTACTTTGTCCTGCTAGAGGACCCGCTCTTCATGTGTTTGAGTGATACATTCAAATTGTACTTCGAAATCACCAATCAGCTATACATGCCTGAGACCAAGCTGTGTCTTCACCTCACATCGCGGTCATGGCCAGGTTCCACTTCATTCTCCATTCTGCTCAGCGCTGTGTGTAATCCGTTCAGAATTACCAGGTGTAATTATTTGCCCCTGTCGTGTTCTTGGACTTGCTGGAGTAGCATCAGAGCATCTCCTCAGAAAGCTCGGTTTAACAACATGACCCACTCCTCTTTTTTGGCAAGACGTCTCATTCTCTAAAATTCAAAAGGTTTTCAAATATAGCCCCTGAAGGATGTGGCCCCTGAATTGAGACACAGCTAATGAATGTGGAACGGTCGAGAATGGCTCTTAGTTCTAAGAATCAGTTGGCTGACATTTCATGAGGCAAGCTGTATATCGCATAATGCTTCTTTTCCAAAATGGACAAAAAATTGTCCATTTTAAAGTGAAGAGGACATGTCCACTGTGCAAACGGCACTTGAGTCGGCCACTGCAGGACTTGAACCACATCTATTAACTAATGCTTTCATTCTTCTTGGCGGGACAGACTCAAACTCATTCTGGCATCAATACATCGATGTGAAATGAATTTTGAGTCTCCTTTTCAGTCCACACTAACAATCTGTTGGATATTTCTGATGGAGTGTGAAAGAAAGGAGCGCACTCGCGGCTGAAGGAGCGCTGAAGCAGTTTGTATCAAAAGATGTCACGCGTGTGCCTGTCTCAGGTTCTGATCTCATCTTCCACACGTCTAGCTACAACGTGAGTGGAAGGTTTGTTTGCGGTAAAATCTCTAGGTTCACAAAAATGCCATTAAACTTAAGTGTTTTCACACTAATGACTGACAGAGCAGCCATTCTATGTGGAAAGGATGTTACTTCAATCATTAGACAGCTTCGTCTCAGTATTCAACAACAACACCTCTGCATGTTAAAGCTCAGCTTGGTAATCCTGAAACAAATGAAGCAAGGGCAGAAAACAGATAAATCCCACGCCCTCTCACCAGCCCTCCAGGGTGCAGATAAAATGACTGGTTGTTTTTTAGGGCCTCAAACACAGGCTGTGGCCGAGGGGGCAGAGTGGTCGTCCTCTAACCAGATGGTCAGCGGTTCCATCTCAGTCTCCTCCCATCTGCATGCTGAAGTTTCTGTGGTAAAGATACTGAACCCCCAACCGGGCCCTATAAAGATATGCTTAACGATAACAAGCTTTACTGTGAGGCGCCTTGAGTGGTCATCAATACTCGATAACGACAGACCATTACCTTTAAATAACTAATGATAGCACTCATCAGTGCTTGTGTAGTTTGAACTTTCAGAACTCAGTCAGTGCGCTCAGATAACCACGCTTATAATATCTCTTCCCACTATGTGCACGCTTCTCCCTCAACTGCATGTGGGAGCGAGGCATGCTTCACTGCTGACACACCGAGGGGCTTCGCTGCCAGATGACAGGAAACTGCACTTCCAGGCCCGACGCGCCAGTTTGATAAGTAACACACGTGGCTCCAGACTCCAAATGTGACCCTCAGTCTTTGTCTCTCTCACACACACACACACACACACACACACACACACACGCGCACGCACGCACTCGCTCTCTTTCATATAGTCACTGTACATAGGTCTCTCTCACCCCCCCCCCTCTCTCCAATGATTAAAAAAACATATCCAGCTTATAACTGCAAGTTAGTCACACACCCACACTCATTTGCAGTGAAAGGCAAATGACCCTGGTGATGAGTCATTGCATTCACTCACAGACTTGCTTTATTCAATACACCAAATCTCTTAAGGCAAAGTGAGGCAGTGGTTCTCGCCATGGAGCCTCAGGTGTTCCTTGACGTTATTCTCAGATATAAAAGAAAAAAGCAGCGCAAAAAATAGCTCAGTGTCATTAAAATCAGACCGCACGCGTTCTTAGTGACACACGCAACAATTAATGCAGGCTCGCTTCTCCAGTGACCATACTGGGCTTTCTCTAATATTTGCAGCCAATCAATAGGTGTTCCTGAGAAATTAGTTTGTAATGGGTAGATTGCAAGTAGAGAATAGTCTGCTGTGATAATAGCTATGGTAACAGTCAAAACGTCATAAGTCATGATTCATTTTCATTTTCTAACTATTAATATATATAGCATCAGAATTTAAAAATCTCAGATTAACCAAGAGATTATCAAGGATTTCTTTATTTGAGATCCGCTTCTGATGCTGGCTGTACATTTTCAATCATTTATTTTTGATTTATTGATTTATTAAGAATAATGTTTGGAGCTTTGAATCTGTCAAACTATCCTTAAATTTGAAATAAAAATCACTTACTAAAGAAGTGTCTCCAAACATCGCAGTCTAATATGAAAAAAGAAATCTTGCTTTCCAGGACTCCTCTGATTTAATCTTTTGATTAAATCTCCTTTGATTTACATTAAGACTAAGAACAGTAACTTTGGGAAAATGACAGTGAAATAAATATCAAAAAATGAATTATATCTGAGAATATCTGAGTTTTGAAAATGTAATCAGAGAAAACAAGCATCTGAAAATATCAGCTCATCTCTACCGGAAACTGAATATGGACATTTTTCATTTGATACCCATTTTGCAAATCGTTAACAGTCAATTTTGATCAATCAGTTGATCATTAAAATAGCAAAAACAAGAGAACGTTTGTTCCAAATTTGATTTCATACTGAAAACTTTCACAACATCATGTAAATGTTGTATGTACAGTTTGTTTTAGTTTATAGTTGGATAAAGAAAAGGAGCCACAGAGCTGTTTGTGACTCAGGTGTGTGTGTGTGGGCAGTAAAACTACTTTCTTCGTATTTTCTTTTCCCTGGCATGTGGACATACTTCCAAAGTGATAGTGGTGTTTTTCACGGGCGTGTAAAAGATGCAGGTGACAGATGTTTATAGACATGGAAAAACCAAAAAAGGACAAAGATTTCCTGAGGCAGTGGCGAAACGTGTCCAGTCTGACCGCAGTTTGTACGAGAGGGGGGAAAAAAAAAAACCTGAATGAACCTGAGACTCATTTTTGGGCATTAGGCCTGAGGGCTGCAAGTGTTATCTGGCTGCATCAAGTTTACTTTGTTTAGGAAAAGAAAGAATGGTGGAGGAGTGTATGGGGGAGGGAGTGTAATGGGAGTCTTTAACGGGGAGTAAAAGGGACTGAAAGGATTTTGATCCAGTGATATTATATATCTGTTCTGGTCAGGGCAGACAAAAGCACACAGCAACCCACCAGAGAGCAAAGCATGTCATGTGAATAGCATGTCTTCTTTGCACTGTTGTACATCCAAAGGCTTTGTGCGTCTGAATTTGGCTGGCAGACGGCACAAAGGAGGCAGTTTGTTCGCCCCTCACAAGTGTGCTTTTATTTGTAGCGGCCCTTTGATGTATAGAGAAACTTTGGCTGGGATATCCCTCGCAGACAAATGCACCAGAAATCCCACTCCTTTGTATTATCCTTAACAATCCCCCTCACCATTCACGGCAGAGCTTTTATTCCCTTTAAGACCTTTATTTTAAACTTTGTGCCCACTGTCTGTCTGTCAACTGTAATGGGGGGAATCTCGTTTGACTGTAATGTACCGAGAGGGGTTCAGGTAGCAAGGGGAAGTGGAGGTTTGGGACCATGTAGTTCAAATATGGAAAAACATCACCTGACCAAGTGACAAAGTTTGATATTTGTAGTTGTAAAAACTACAAAGGCATCATTGCAAAATCCCATTTCTGGAGCTTTTAAACAGACTTTAAAACTTCACAAGATTCCCAGTTTTGATGAATAAATGTTAAAATTTCAGGTTTTAAAAGAATAGTGCGACATTTGGCGCTCTAGAGTTCTCATACCTCTATATCCAAGGCCATAGTCTACTGCTGGCTTTTGAAATGTAAAAAATCCACTCACCAGAATATCCACATTGATCTAATTGTCACGTTATGCCTTGACTTGTAATCTTAGTCCCCTACAGTTTATCATTAGTTAATCTTTCAGGGCACTAGCTTACCTTTACTTATTGTCATTCAGTTTCAAACCAAAATAACCAACGTGAAAAGGGGCCTCAGAAAACTCCTCAGCCCAAAGGATGAACATTTGGCCCAGACCAAGAGGTCGTCTCGCAGGATCGCTTGGGGTCTTGTTTGACGTTTAATTTGCTGTCAGTGATGCCAAAATAAATTCACTGCTTAATTACCACAATTCAGAGGGTAGACTACACCCCGCTCAGTTAATCACTCACCAACATCAGACGCACACAAACCAGTTCAGATAGATGCAGCTCAGGTAGTGATGACCGGACGCACTGTGCGTATGTCATACAAAAGCCTTGTATTCCTCTCCCCGAGTTACAATGTGAAACCAAAACTCGCCGGATCAAATGCAACAAAGACGTGAACCTTGAACCCGTTCAAGCTGTGAAAACGCCCTAAAATCAAGCGTTTAACAAGACGAGGTGAAGAGAACACTCACGCTCCTGGGAGCTGCCCAGTGAACTGTCACAGCCTTACACTGGTGTTATTGAACAGTTGGGACTTCAGTGACTCTGTCCAACAGCATTTTGACAGTTGCTGTTGAGGCCGAGCGCAGTGTTACTTCCCCACACAGCTTTCGTTCAAATCCCTGGACTGGCTGGTCCAGGGATTTGAACTGTCGGCCTCCAAGTTACAATCCTCCGCCTCCTCTGCCGCTTCCGCTCTTTTATATCAGATGACAGTAAAACAGCTAAAAACACTTGACCTGTCCATTCCTGGGCGCCCGCAAGCGCTTAAGCAGATAAAGATTATTTTAATCACACAGGCATTTTATGGGGGTCAGAAAAGAGGGCTTTTATATAAAAACATTGATTTGGTTTTCGAGCCTGAGCTGTGCCCCTGTGAGTTTTCTGGGTTGTTGTTCTTGACTGACCACTGACATTGAGTCCATTTCTCATGCAAAGTGAGAGGAGATTGCGAGCTTATTGTCCAGTTCAGAAAACCATGACAGGGTTCACCCTTTTTCGCTGCCTCGGTCCACGTCACTGATGCGGGACTTCGCTTCAGTCCTGAGTTTGTATTGTTTTCTCTGCATCTGGAGGCTGGAATGAAAGAACCGCACGCTCGGTGTCTGTTTTCAGGCACATATTAGTGACACTGCAGTTTGAGGCGGGGCGTTGGGTAAACAGGTTTAAACATTGACTGTATATGAAGACCCACAATGCATTTCCACAGATACACCCCCCCCCCCATTTTTGAAGCATTAAGTAATGAGACACATGAACTCTTGAACTGACGTCAGTGTGAACCCTTAAATGCAAAATTTCATTTGAGTTATACCTTGACTTTGTTGTATGATTCCTGTCCCATCCACTAACAGTGAGGAGGCAGGGTTTTTGTGAACTATATTGCAGCCAGCCACACGGGGGCGATTTAGATGACGTGGCTTCGTGTTGCCCATCTGAATTAAAATCATTTTTGTTGTCTCTTATTTTCCTCATAGAGACAATCATGCAATGTGAACATCTCTGCCAGCGCGTGTTACATATATGTGCTGCATTGAGGGTCAGTGCCTCACACTTCTATTGTGCAATATTTGGCCGGCCATGAAGGGGCTCCCATTCGCAGTTGCCGTGCATGCAAAATTTCAGGTCACCACCACTGGGAACCAATAATGCCTTTGGCTAAGCAACAACATGCAAATACATCTATTCAAATTCACACAACTCCATACGCATGGAGCTCGCACTAACCCTCACACAACAGTCTCATCTTCCTCATTGCACCAGGCTGCAGAATTAAAGTACACGGCATTCATTCGTGATGTGAATAACTCACTGTCCTCAGGCGATATTGGATGCCAGGCCAGTTTGGATCCATAGTCCTGTGTTGGAAACGTATCTACGGTATTCTACATAATTAAAATACCATTTGTTATGTTTGCTCACCTTGTTGACCGACGCCGTCTGGCAGCCTCTCGGCACAGTGGCTGGCCCAGATTACCTGTCTCACCCAGACAGTCATAAAGCTAATGGCAGACAGGCAGCATCCGCCACTCCGGGCTGTCAGGACGTTAGTCAAAGTTAGGAGATCAATGCACTTACATGTCACACCCTGAGCTCCAGGTTTCTCCCCTCGGGCACTAAAACACAGTGTTTACATAGATGCTCTGCGTTTAGCGGGTTAAAAAAAAACGGCCGGGGGAGGACGGATCACACTGTACACGAAAGGAGAGATAGAATCCCCTCAATATCACACCAGCACTGGCTTCGATATCAGCCCTGCTATCAGCCGCCAGGGCCGCCCAGATATCATCCATCTCGACACTGTCCGTCACTCTATACATAGAACGGCAAAATTAGCACAAATGCAGCACTCGCCATCATCGTGAAGTATGGCGGCGCTGGGGCGATTATTTACGGGGCCGCATTACTTTGTGAAGACCTGAGCTCTGAGTCACCGACCGACCCTGATAATTAATTCCACACTCCACAGAAATATTATGAAGCCGCTCGACAGAATGACAGATGTACAGCATGAAGCACGCTGTCAACAGGGTAACTGGATTAAGATGTTGTGACTCCTTTGTTGGATTTTTTTAAAATCTTTTTTTGTAATTGTGTTTTTATGTCAGTCAACCAAGACTTTGTGAAGGAGACCGTTTCTCTTTTTCTTCGATCCTTTTTTTACAACCCACACTTAGGAAAGACACGAGGTGCAGTGGATTGAGTCACTTCTGTGTAATCAGAGTATTTGTTGTTTTCTGTCTGCTCTTTTGTTCGTCCCAGAGCTCAACTTCCTGTAGATAGAGGAGTTATGAGAGGGGGATCTGACAGTAAGAGATAACCTGCCATCACTGGGCCGTCTATTTTTAACAGCAGGTGCTAGTAACACATGACGTGGGGGCTCTTGTTATCAATATTTATGGAACAAAGATTAAGACAGAGTAATGATACACACCCCCTCGACTGGATCCATCCTCGCCTAATAGTTGTCATTACAGTGAGGGGGAGGAAAGTGCTGATAGACTCAAAATTTTAGGCTGGCTCTCTGCATTTTAGTAATGATTCCAGAGACCGGGCAGTGCACAAATGTGATTAGCCGACATAAACATGGAGTTATGGCGGCTACGGCGTAGAACTGGCTTTTTAGTGAGTGATTTTGTGCAGTTGTCATTTGAAAGGATGGAATCGGAATTTGTTTTTTCTTCCATTTCTGCCATTTGTGGACAGAGCGTCAGGAAAGGTCGGCTTAAATCACACAGGATCTCATGTTTAAAGCAGATAGAAGTTGCAACAGGTTCACGAAACAAAAATGTTTCGTGAACTAAACTAAATGTGCCGATTAGTCAAGCACTCGACAGCTTTTTAACCTCACGCATCTTCTTTGCTGTGTTTACTGGTCGTCAATATCCATATCAATCCCAGTCTGTCTTCACAGGCCACATAGATCATCAGTGGTGCACTTTCCTCTCCGACTTTGCCCCGCAGTGCAACCCCTTCGGTGTTACCTTCCCTGTGCCAAAATAACGTCCACTCAACACGAAAAAGCTCTGAGAGTGTGCGCTCAACCAGAGGTGAAGTATCTTGGCAGACCACAGAGCAAAATGCCATGCAATCATATGCAGCCCAGGGGATGTAGTGATTGATCTGTGACCTCAGGAGTCAGCCATAAGATATTGTGGTGGAAAGTGCGGGGGAGGGCATGGATAGTGGAAAATGGACGAGCATGAGTCAGTATCAGAGTCTGCGAAAAGCTGTGGGAGCAGAGGAAGTGTTAACAACATCACAAGTAGGAGCAAGTCAAGTTACCACGTCAGGAGGCAGAGAGGACCGAGAGTAGGATGATGGTAGGAGCCTGGGAGGCGATGGGACACATACATCCTGATCATTTAGTCGTGTGAGTCGAATGAGGTGGGCTTGTTCGTCCTCGGCGTGTCGTCCACGCCTAGCTGATATGTGTTAGCTCTGTCTTTACGTCACTCTGCTTTTTATTAGTGTAGCGACGTATGAAAAGGCTACATTTAGAAAAGGAGGGATTTTAAGGATAATAAGCCATGCGTGACTCTTCGGCTCAGCAGCACTTGTTGACTCTATGGTACATAAGTGCATCTTTTTTTTTCTAGCAAATGTTAAGCATATGATAAGTAAACGCTTCTAATTTTATCTGATTATGCCATCTTGTGTCTTTACGACAGAAATGTGTGGATGCAGACTGCAGAGGAGACACGCTTTTTTTTTTTTTTTTTTTCTTGCCACTGCCAAGCATAAGATGACAGAATACATGCGTAGTCAGACCAAATTAGAACCAACTATATTTGCCAAGAAAAGTCTTTTGAACGTGTTGGAAGTTTAGTCACAATATTGATGAGTGACACTGACAACAACTTGAATCTCGTCTCTTAGCTGCAGTGTCTATGTAGTAATCCCACGGGTGCAAGCATTAGTACATGTACGGTGACAAAGGGAGTGTTTCCTCACATGATTCACATATACAGAGGCAGGAGGCAAACTGTGCCTCATGCAGAGCAGCAGGGACTGAATGCCAGAGTTGCCCTAATCACTAGGAATAGCAGCTTTTTTAGTGTTTGCCAGAGAAAGTCCAAGGATTTGTCAACTATTGTCTCCTTTGCAGACACACGCCTCCAGGTTCCAATAACGCGCCTGCCCACGCAGCGTGATTTCCATAAACTATGACCAAAAAAAAGTCATTTGTACCACGAGAGTGACGCTTGGTTGTTGTTGTTTTTTCCTTCTCCCTCCGCTCAAACACTCCAGAAAGTTTTTGGGGATGCTGGCAAAGAGTCAGGCAAATATCACCTATTACTCATGTTACTTAGTACATTTGGGGCTTCACTTGCAAGCACAGCGCTTCGTCACTGCATAACAATCAGATGGCTGAGTGTTGGCAGAGCAACTGATGGAATTTTACTGAAAACAGATTTCGCCTTTGAACTTCGAGATATTCGTGATCGCAAAAAGTGTACCTTCCCCGGCTCTGCGGCTGCTCGCTGTGTGACTGCGGCTCTGGAGGACGTGGATTAACTTTTTTCCCCGGTGTGTGTGATTTCGGCTGTCTGTTTTTTGGGGTGAAGGCATAACGCGACACTTTACCAGACCGCAACGTGAGTATACGTGTGTGGATATGTGCTGCAGCCAAGTCAGACAAAAGGTGCATGGAGGGGGGGGGGTGAGTATACGTGTGTGGATATGTGCTGCAGCCAAGTCAGACAAAGGTGCATGGAGGGGGGGGGGGGTGCTGAACGGGTGGGGGGGGGACATTTTGAGCAGCAACAAGTTCTTGGAGAACTTGACAGGCGAACACAGGGGCGCTGGTATAATGTGCAATTTGTCTGATTAGAAAAAAAAAAGGCGACACGGGCTGTGCATTGCGCGCGTAATATGGAGGCATCTAAATGACCAGCTGTGCGTATGCGTAATAGGCCAATATGGCCCTTCGCCAAAGAGGGAGTTGGGGGTTCTCTGCACAAACACGTGAATACGGATCAGTCTCAGAAGTTTCAGTGTTTCCTGTCATTGTGGCTTGGTGCCGATTTAAAGCCCTGAGCCGCTGAGCGCAGCCATCAGTCGCGGGGACTCGCGTATCCCCGCAAACTTGGACTTGCCGTCGCTTATTTCAATCACGTAAGACCCCTAATGGCGTTGTCCGGGCGAGGGTGTTACGTATATGTGTTCAAGCTCCTTTCTGACAACGCAGCCTTGTTGATAGTTGTCTCCTTATTGTAGAGCCGCCGAGGTGTTGCCTGCACTGAGCAGAGTTTTAAGCACGGCCGATATTGCAAAGGGTTATTAGATTCATAAGTCAGGCGAAGTGGTGGGCGATCTACTGAGCACAGCAGAAGTTCTCATATGATGACTTCAAACAAGACACATTACCTACCAGCATCTGTTGGAGTGAGTGGATATTAAGACACTTGTATCTCCAGGACAGCGCAGGGGGAAAATGGTAAGTAAGCACACGGCGTATTTAAAAGAGAAAGGGGGGTGATGATTATACCGGTTAATAGTCGTGGATGCTCTTTAGTCTGGCAACGCATTGCTGGAAGGGTTGGACTCAGTGGCTACTTGAGAAAGTCAGTGATCGAGACTCGTGTCTGGTTGAGGCTGATGTTGACAAGGCTGGTGTGAGGGGGGAAAAGATTGTGAGGCATTTCTGGGCTGAGGATATGCCGGTACAGTGAGAGAGAGGTAAGGAAATATTACATTGTGTCTGTGCGCAATGTGTGGATCCTGGGAATGGAGGCTATAGGAGGGCTGTGCATGCGTGTGTGTGTGTGTGTGTGTAAGCAGGGATGGCTTTATCTTTTATGCATGTATTTATGTTCTTTATTTTGTAGAGACAAAAAAAGCAACATGTGCCACTCTGCCGTGACACTTGTCGTGTACGCGTGGCAATGTAAAGGAACAATGGGGGATCAGTGTGTCCACCAGCGGTGCCGGGTTGTAATTTGGCACCGACTATGCGCTGGATTGAGCCGGCGTTTGGTGATATAAGTGCTGTTATCGGGATGGAAATGCACGACTAACATGTGATCAAATATTAACCGGACTCGGTTTGGCAAGGGGGCGAATAATACACGTGACGAGACGCGGGGAATCGACAGCACAATCACAAAGTGGGCACTCTAGACAAAAGTAGGCTATATAGATATTTTCGTGGCCCCCTCTTTTTCCGTTACCCCGGCTGCATGTGTGTGTGATGCTTTCAGCACGTTGGACAGAGGCACCGGAGTCGTGCGTGGACTAAAAAAAAACACCGAGTGGACGCCAACTCTCTTCCTCTCTCCTTTTTTTCTTCCCCCAGTCACCACCCCCCCCCCACCCCGATTTGACCAAAAAAAAAAACCTTGGGATTGTTTTTTTTTTTTTTTGTTTTGTTTTGTTTTTTTTTTAACTTTTGCTAAGCGTATTCTAAATGAAGCCTGTGGTGGGAAATACATTTTGAGAAGCGACAAAAAATAGAGAATAGAAAAAGAAAAGCCATTAGGGGCTTGTTCTACTCGTGTATTTTTATTTTATTTTTTTGCCAAAGCAGTGTCAAAGTTTACATGCGAGGTCTTGTGCTGTTTGCGCGCAGCACATCCTCGGTGCACTAACCTATAAGCCCCCCCACACTGCGTTAAACTTTTGGACATGCAAGTCTTGGCCGCGGAGATCTAACCACGCTGCGTAGTGGTTGTCAGCGCTTGTGAAGGTAAGAGCTCAAACCCATTGTTTCCTTGTCATCCTTTTTTGTTCCTGTCGTCTCTTTTTCCTCCACTGGGTTTTTTTTCCCCCTTCCTTTTTCTTTCTGGCTCCTCTCTCAAAATCAACTTATTGGAACCACAGCAGGTGCACGCAGCCTCCTCGCCCCGGCACAGTGTCAAAACGTGGGGCACCGGTGAGCGAAATAACCGGAATGAAAGCCGATCCAGGTGATCCCGCACATATTTTATTCTTTCTTTAATGGATTAATAACCCAGATTCATTTAACAATACATAGGGATGCGTGGCTTCATTCATTCCTTCAGGGTCGCTGGGAAACTGGGACTCGTGTTTTTCGTGCTTGGGATTTATTTTGCGTTTCTGTTTTTTCCTCGTCTTCTTTTGGAGTTTCCGAACACTGCCTGCTGCAACACAATTTGCGTAATCGTTGCGTTGTGCCTAATCATGCTCGCAATATGGGACTTAAAGACGCTGCAGTCATCCTTCCACGCGTGCACGAACTGGACCAAACTGGCGCTTCTATCTTTCCATCTATCCATCGTTATTTGCCCATCTGTCCTGCGCTGCATGTTTCATGTTCTGTCTTCATATCAAACCCTCTCCATTTTTTTGTTATCAACCAAAAATAGCCCCATACTCTTTACCTATCTCTCTCCATCTCTCTCTCTCTCTCCCTCTCTATCGCCCCCCCACCTCCCGTCATCGCCATCAAATCACTTGTGTTTTTACTACGACCGCTCCACGGTTTCATTCATAAGGTGCTTTTCACTTCACCTGCTACCCTACCCCCCTCTCTCTCTCTCCCTCTCTCTTTTTTTGTCCATGATGCTCCTGCTGTGTGTGCGTGTGTGTGTGTCGACCTGTCAAACGCGCACCTCGCGCGTGTGATCATTTAAATAATAATATTGTTAATAATATCAACTGATTCCTAATTGCGACGCAGCCCGTTGTCATGTGCGGATCTTGCGTTGTTATGGAGGAAACATACGAACGTGCGTGTGCGTGTTATGCCTGTGTAAAATTACAATAAATATAGGCGTGGTCAAAGTGCATCCACTGACAGATGTTATGGCTGCATGTGATGGAGAGAGATGGGATGGCTTGATATGCAGTTGTGCAAGTGGCATCGATTCTTGTCTTTCTTTCTTTATTATTTCAAATAGCGGTCACGTGACGCTTGTTATATGGATGTAGATGACGCTCACGCAGAGCTGCTGTGGGGTTTTATTCCCCCGCTCTCTCCTGAAGGACTTGTAGCCTAAAAAAATCGTCTTGCACCGATGCAGAAGCGCTGGATATTGTCTATTTCCTCTCCCTCTCTCTCTCTCTGTGTGTGTGTGTGTGTGTCTGTCTGTCTGTCTGTCTGTCTGTCTATCTGTCTGTCTGTCTCTCTCTCGCTCGCTCTCTCTCCTGGTCAAAGATTTCAGATTTCTCATCCAAGACGAAGCGGCTGCAGGAGGGGAGAGAGAGAGAAAAGCCCCTATAACGCCCACTGTTAATCAGGTCTCCTCTTACACGCCGCGTCCTCTAATAAATTCTCCCTCTCCAAAAAAAATACGTGTCCAGTAAATTGCAGAATTACGTTTGAATTATCTCTGCCGTCATTTGTTTTTAAAAGCCTAATGCGCGCGGATCGTTTTCTGCACATGACAGCATATTAGCCCTCATTTTATATGACAGTGAAACCAAAATAGATCATATTACTTACACCAGGCTGCCCGACATTCATAAAATCCGTCCTTTAATAATAAAAGCGCTGCTGCGTCTCAACAAGCTCCGTAATAAGCCACGTTTCTGCCTTTTAAAAGCAACAACCCGTTTATGGTTCAAATTATAGCCGATCAATAATTTCTATAACGAACCGATGGAGGATTTCGTTAGTATAAGGTGAGCAAATCGTCAAGAAATCATTGTCCTTTGTGTTCATGGGTGGAATAAGAGATCTGTCGCTGAATTGGTGGATAAATGTGATATTTTCTCTGCAGACCGCCTATTTTCTGTGTGTGTTATCGCTGTTATTATTATTATTATTATTTATTTTTTTTCCCACTGAGACGTGGGATTATGGTGTGGGCGTGGGCGTGTTGGGTGGAGGAGGAGGGATGAGCGGAGGCGGTTTAGGAGGGGTCTGTGGGGTGGCACGACACACTTTGTATGTATGAAGGTTTTTTTATAGCACTTTTCTGCAATGTACGTCAGCGGATCAGTCCTTAAATGGGGCTGCGCGCGTTTGTGTGCGGGCGTGCGTCCTCGTGCGCCCGCGCCTGTGTGCGTGCGTCTCCCCGTGTGTTATCTTTACCGAGAATCTCCCCCCTCTCTTTCGCTCTCTCTCTCTCTCTCTCCCTCTCCCTCTCTCCCTCCCTCTCTCTGTCTCTGCACTCTCAGCTCTGCAGAGTTGGGGTGGGCGTCAATAACAAACCTGATGGTAGGTTTCTCTGCAAAAAAAGATGAAATTCTCTCGGTAGGCCTGTTTCTTTAACGAAGAATATTTGATTCCGCACTAATAAAGGTAACAGTTATAATACGCGAGGTATTTATTCTGATAAAGCTGACGTGTGTTTCTCTGTAAATGGCCTTTGTGTCTCATTTTTTCCGTTGCGATCAATCCCTGCACTTTGGGGACTAAATGGATTTGGTAAAAAAAAAAAAGAAAGAAAAATCTGCTTTTCAATTAAGCTCGTTTTAATATCAATGGCCTGGTTGTTTTTAATTAATGTCGGTTTCGCATCGCGCTGTGCCCACATGGAATGTAATAATAATATTTGTCCAGGCTGGTGTCTGATAGAAATGATAAATATAGGCTATAGATTATTTTGGGGGCTATAGATGGCGGAAACGTGGACACACAGCGAGGTGCACGTCCCGATATATTTAGAGCGAATATTAATCATCTTCATCATCACGGAGATGTAGGCTTATCCCTTCACCGCTGCTGCTTTAGTCACCACCGTCATCTTCATCACCAACACCTTCATCCAATTAACAGGCTTGTTTAAACAAGTTCTGGCAGGAGGCGCAGCCTTGAACCTTTTTTCCCCCCTCCTTAGCCTTTAATTATCAGTTATTCGTCACAGTGACTGTGGTTGTACGGAGATGGATCCCACGATGAGTTATTAATAAGCAGTGGCAGTGAATGGAGTTCATCTGACTGGAGAGACTTTTATGTGTCCGACCACTGCGGGACCACAAGTATTCATGTTGCTCTGCGTGCGCGCCTGTCTCTGTGCGAGTGCACGCGCACGTTTTCACGCATGTGCGCGTGAGGAAACGTTCGGTCTCTCGGCATGCGAGTCGGCAAGTGAATTCTAGCAACTTCCAGAAATCACGTGTGCGTCAATGTATCGCTGAATTTCGGTGGACACTGTGAAATGTGCCATTCTCTGCCGTTTACCTGTTAAAGCACATGTCTGTAGTGTCCATATTTTAGCACATGGTGGCAGGAGCTGTCACATGGAACCACTGGCTCGGTTTCCTGCAGCTTCTCTTTCACGAAGCAGATGAAAGAAGATGAAATAAATAAATGCATTTTGCTTTCGGTGACTTGGACTTGAACAAACATTTCAGCGTTTCCAAGTAATTTAGCGGCGTGATTAGTGTGTTTTCATTCAGCAGTGTTCAATAACCATGCAAAGGTTATTGATGCTGTGGGGATATTGGATTGTGGGGGGGAGGAAGAGGTGAGGCGTGGGGTGGGGGGTTATAAGCCAAGAAAAGAGACAGAGAGAGGATTAATAGCCTGTGGAGTGATTTTCAATCTCTGCCACTGTAGAAATAATGTGACGTCGGTGGAAGGAGGACTGTGCACATGTATGAAGCTTAGGAGAGCGCTCTTCTGCGTCTCCCTGATAATTACAATAAAGGTTATCGTCATCACAGGAGGGATTACATGAACTCCTCGCTCCAGCATCTGATTAGAGAAGTTTACCTCCACCAGTCTGGAGTTTTCTCAACTGTTCTCCAGCCCGTCTCTTGTTTGACGTCATCCCACCTCATACAAAATGTTTTCTCAGTTGACGTGTTTTCCTCTCGGGGAGGAATGCAATTTCACTCTCATGAAAATACCCTCGTCGCCTTCCTTTATCCCCAGTGAAAATGACATTTCACAAAATGTCATTTCGCCCAAGTTACACAGCTCCTCTCTTGCACAAGGAGGCATAATTCCACTTGTTAAGCGAAGCTCTCAGCAGTGCGGACCTGTCAGCATCATGCTGCATTTGGCAAGAGGAAGCTTTGAAAGGTTATACAAGTGTGTCGTGTTATCAGCTCCTGTGGTAGTTGCTTTCTTTTTGCAGAATAGCTTGTGAGCTCGGAAGGTGTGAGAGGAGAAGGACCCGTCTGCTATACCGCGACGTACTCGTGCGGCCGTGGACGAGCGGATGAGCAGCTGTAGAAATTTGCCAACCAACACGCAAAGACAAAAGGTTTCAACCGAACACCTCAGTCGGTTTGAAGTCATTGTCACCGGTGCCGTATTGAGAAATCTTAAACCTACAGAAATCGTACACCTCAGTTCCGATGACCTCGTGCTTTAGCAGTTTTCAGAATGACTCCTGGTTGCCAGGCCGCTGCCGTCATGCCTCTGCTGACCCTCTCTTGGGTCTAGAAGAGTCTAAAGGATCCTCTCCCTGCTCACTAGTCCTTTGTGCCTGGCCCTTTTACTAATTTCATTCACAAATTCAGTCCTTCAGGCCTCAGACACGTGCAGGCCTAAAGAGTCCTCTTGATACACCACCTTCAGTTGTGCAGAATTTGCAGAAACGAGAGGGACCATGTTGTTGTTTTTGCTCTTCTAATGAGATGCCAAGTGATTTATTTATGAATTACTTGTTTGGTACAGCCCCCTTGTGCAGTGTGCATTTTTTTCTATCCTCTTTGGAGTCATGTCGCTCAGTGATTGCTGATGCAACTCTTTGTCATCCAGAGTTTGCCCTCACCTTCTGTGGGCCTTCAGGGAGGGCTATATCTATCTTGGCATATCCCCGGGTGTGTTGGAGGTGGGAGTGACTCATTAAGCAGGTGTGTGCATCCACTCCCATACTGCTACATGCCAAACAAGAGCTCTCCAGCTCATAAGCTCGTGCAGGGAAGAATCATGGAGGCAATAACGCAAACACTTCACAATAAATCTTTGCTCTGGACCAGGGCCAAGTCACAAGGATAATGAGCCGCTATCCCCCCATTATGCTCACTCTTGTTTTCATCAGAGGTGGAGTTTCCTAACCTTCATCACCAATTGAAAGGTTGTGGCTCCACTGACATCTTTATTTGAATTCTGCCGTATAGGGAGAATTAATTGTCCCCACTTTGTCCTGAATGAGGGGGAGCTGAGTGCGGATCAGCCGAGCAGTCTGGTGAGCTCTGTGCATGTAATTTGAACGCATTTGTTTGGCTGACATTTGGTAATGATAACCTGTGAAAGCTGGTTACTACACTGCAGAGCACTTGCAGGGGAGTCATCCATCTGTTGTGGAGATGGCTCACTTTAAAAACAAGGAGACGCGCAATTGTTCCCAGTAAGTTCACGTCTCTGTCTCCAGTGCCGTTGGCGTCCAAATGTTTTCGCACCACTCACATGTTACAGCAGCAGAATGATAACACCTCCTCTGAGCTCATATTCAGATGGTTTGGATTTAATGGGAATAGACACACATTACTCTGGATACTCAGCGTGTGCAGGATACCCAGTACACAATGCACAGTGCAAGCAGCATATACAGTTCACTTTACATGTCATACATCATACATATACATAGTACATACTCACAGTTTTCAGAGCCCATTATGCACAGTCTTCTGTGAAGATGGGATGAGATTGTTCTGGGCTAGATGAAGGATTCATACTAACAGATGTAAGAAGCCCAAAATGATGAAATAGCGAAGGTGTTCAAACACACATCTATAACCTACTTTAGTCTCTTCCTTATGGCTCATTTTGATATAAATCACCTCGGCTCCCTCACTATGTGCAGACCAGCACAAGAAACGTGTATTTTTATTTCCCCCGAACATCTAATTTTACACAAATAGGGCATCTCTAAATGGCAGGCGGTAGATCACGACTTGCTGGAGACGCGCTGTTACGCAAAACCCTCCAAAAAAAGAAAGAAGACCGAATATGCCACCTCTTTGGCTTCAGTGAGCAAAATACGGAAGAGCTCAGAGTGCTTTATATACTGAGCCACCGCGGCGTCGATGCAGGCTGAGCGGTATGCGGACAACCCACCGCGCATAGCGCACACTGGACGCGCATTAATAGTTCCGCCTCGGGGCTGTTTAAACAGGAGTTTGGTGGCGACCAGTCAGCCAGCGGCGGGTCACATGTTGCAGCGTCATTGTGTAGTAAAGTTACTGGAGTTGCAAAGAGGCTCCTCATTCCAGCTCCAGAGGTCTGCGGTCCCGTGGAGCTGCTCCTGCCGCTGCTGCTGAGGCGTTCCAGCATGCGACAACTTGAGCTTCAGACGATGATGTCCAAAGGAACCGCGCAGCCATGGGAGTGCATTACCTCAGCCATGCAATTTCCACCATCAATAATTTAATCTATTTGCTCCAAAGCTGAAGAGATATCCCGAAGCTGGTCGAGAGGGCGCACCGGGAGGAAAATATCGCTTAAGTTAAATTACTCGGGGAGTTGTCCAAAACATCCCTGATGACACTACTGTCCTGTTGAATGGTCTGTTTTACGACTGGGCAGTGAGAGGTATGTGTTTGCTTTTGTTCGTTTGTTTGTTTGTTTGTTTTACGCACGACTGTTTCCAGCACTTTGGCTCATTGCTGCTTCTTGGGGGAAAGATAAAGATGTGTATGTCTGCTTCTATGGTCTATATGTGTGTTTGGGCTGTTGGGAAGGGGTTGAGGATGGTGGAGGAGGAGGGTGGGGGGGGTGTCTAAAAGTACCTCGATCAAGTCCGGTTATCCAGCGAGCAGACAGCGCCGCAGCCCGAGAGGGGATATGCGTAACCTTATCCTCCCGTTCATTAATAAAAAACGGGAGTTATTATGTTGATTGGGTTTCCAGTGGAGAGCACAGGCTCAGCAGATGTAATCTGGAGGAACACACACACACACACACACACACACACACACACTTGTTTCATCGTGATTAGTGCAGCCCGCAGCAAATGTGACTTGTGGTTATTAGTATTTTCTCGTATACGTAGCAAATTGGAGACAGCCCAGTGTGTCCCTGCGTCATGCGTTAGCCACGTTTCCATGTTTAACTTTATGCTCATGAACAAAGTCTTTGTTTAGGGTGTGAGACTATATACGTACTCATCTAACCTACCTGCACACACACACACACACACACACACACACACACACACACACACACACACACACACACATATACACACCCCAGACAGTTTTTTGCATTGTTGTTTTGGAGAGGAGGGGGGAAAACTTTGATGAACTCATTAAGACTTTATAGGAAACCCGAGACCTAAACGCCCAGCGACGTCGGCCAACACACACACACACACACACACACACACACACACACTCTCTGAATAACTTCACACCACTGGACAGAATGAAACGCGGATTAAAACAAAGTCTCATTTATAGAGCGGTGGGAGAAGGAAAAGCTTTAGTTTGAGAATATCTTGTCTGAGAACGAGCTGCCTGGATGGATGATGGCGTAATGATGAGTTAATGATGTTATTTCCGAAAAATGCAAATTGGAGCCAATTCTTTCCTCGGAGTTGTGACTAAATGCCATATAAGTCATGTTTATAGCCCGTTTACAATTACACACAACAACACAATGTTTGTGCGTCCTGGAACACACCGTAGGATATATCTGTCTCTGTCTGTCTCACTGTCCATCTGTCTCTCTGTCTACCCGTGTGCCTGTCTAGATATCCATCTATCTCTCTACCTCCAGGAGGGAGGGTAAGGGAGATGGGTGGAAGGCAGAAAAAAAGAAGGAGCTCTCATTATTTCACGGTCTCACGCGACATCTAGTGGAGATGCGAGGGGACTGCAGCGCTGTCGGGCTGCAGCTGCAGGTCTCCTGGTGTGACTTCACTCGTCAGGTTTTTAGATTTAGCGATTCGCGGGTTGAAATGGACTCGAGGGAATAACAGAATTTCCCATGAATGCTGGCGGAATCTGGGCGGTGTGCGCATAAAGGACCTTCAATTAGCATGAGTTGTGGATCTGACCAAGGTGCATGTGTTTCCATCGTGCACAGTGCTGGGAGGGAGTCAGTGTGAGAAGCATAAATCACTCAGCAGCCGTCTGAGCCCTGGTCTTTCTGTAGCAGTGCTCGGCCCAGAGGGCGCAGGTATAATCCCTCAGTAATGCTCATCTATTACTAAACGTGCTCTGAAACGGTGTCAGATTGAAAACAGATCTCGAAGAAGACACAAGCTTTTCACATGTGTCAGCCATTACACCGCAGACAAATCTAAATGCCTCAGTTAAGTGCTGCACATTGTGGCACACGCGGGGGTCCTCGGGTAGAGGAGAATGTTTCATATCATGTGCAGCATGTGTTTCTTTCGAGCCGAATATTTGGCACACGTTGGACTTGACAAAACTCGTTGCTAGGTAAATAACTCGGGCCCGGCTCCACATTGTGCAGGAATCGCACAAAGACGCATGCCCACCAGGGAGAAGTGGTGGAGAACAAATGTTCGTGCAGGTCACACATTTCTACCGACACGTACCTGGAGCACCCCCCCCCCCTTTCGTCTGATGTTTATTTCCCGACACGTACCTGGAGCACCCCCCCCCCCCCCCCTTCGTCTGATGTTTATTTCCCTCTTAACTGTTTCCAGGTCGTCGTGCGCGTTGTTGGTGAAGATGAAGCCATAAAGTGCACTGACATGCGGAGGGAGACCTGGGGAACATTACTGACTGTGTAACAACACGAGCCCTGCTTGTCCTTTCATGCTTTAGAGGAACTTTTCAGCGACTGTCAGAAGCAGACATTTATCACTTTAATCCCCACCTGGCGCACAGAGTAAACGCGGAGGCTAAGTTACAGCTCCGTGCCATGCAGGCGCGCACTCTCAAAGCAGATGAACAGGTGGTCATCCAGGGACGTCAAACAGTAGACACACACGCACTCACGCACTCACCTGCTCCCATTGTTCCCGTGCTCTAGGTGTGTTGTCATGAATGAAAAGGCTTATTTGAGAAGCAGCAGGGCCTCCTTTCATCTCCACTATAGGTTATCGACGCAGTATTCATGGCTGTGTGTGTGTGTGTGTGCAGAGCGAGTTCATTTATGTGACATGTTTCCATAGTTGTTATGAAGCCGAGTTTCATTTCCAAAATCTGCATTCAAAGCCACCCTCAACCGCCTCCTCGTGCTGGACCGTTTTTATAGCCGGGGTCGAGATGGTGAGCAAACTCCAAAGGAGTCGACTGCTGCAGACATTCCTCCATATGTTGCTGCTCATTATGTTAACTCACTTTTTTTTTATTAACTGCGAAATCCAGCAGTGCTCATAAACTCCCTCCCTTCACTGGATGTATAAAACAAAGAGCAAACCAATCGCTTGTCACATTTAGCCTGTGGTAGATATATAAGCCAGAGCCTCTCCGCCGGTCCCATAGCAATTAAATGATTCATTGACTTTATCGCATTTTAACAGGATGTTGATTGAGAGCATAAGCCATATTGATTGTCCTGATGGAAACAGGAAATCACAGAGATAGAAATAAAATCATTTGTTGTTCCCGGTGTGAGGATACCCGGGGGAATGGCATGCAATTGCACACCGTTGAGTGGCATTACCCCCCACCCCCCCTCCTCCTCCTCCATCCCTCTCCCCTATGGAGACCTGGAAGAGACGTCATCTGTGGTTGTTATGCTGCGAAATGACGCTGGCACTCTCTCTCCACCCCCTGCTACTGCAATATTACCCCTGTGGTCTGTTACGGAAGATGCAGCACTCCTCGTCTGCACCATTTCCAGCATGAAGTTTGACGCCTGACAGTAATCAGCCCTCTTTGCCTTCATCTCCCTTGTGTGGAAGTGGAACCATTTGATGCTGATAATAATATCAGCCCTAAATGCATCCTACGCGTAAAAGCTCGTGACTGGGGGCCTCTCATCCCGTAAACCTACACACCTTTTCTCTGTGTCTGTGTGCTGGGAAGCCTGCACAGAAAATCCTCGTGCTTGCATGGAAGTAAAACCTCAGCAACACTGCAGGGGTCTCCATCTTTGCACTGAAATGGGCTTTCTGTTGGCAGTGTTTCATTCCAGATACGTATAATCAGCTTCTAATTCATTGGTTTGTCCTCACTGTTGTTTTAGTTGGTGACACACACACACACACACACACACACACACAAACGCACTCACACCTTCCTTCTCACATCTCCCCTTGCACACACAAGACAGCCCCTCCCCATGCGCCCCCCCCCTCCCTCCCCCACCTCACATGCGCACGCTCACACGCACGCGGGAGCGCGTCACTGAGCTCGGGGAATGAGTGGCTCATTAAGAAGGATGTGATATTTTGAATAGAGACTGCGAGACTCCCAGCACATCTATTTTTAGAGCAGATATCTCTATGGCAGTCACCGTGGTGTTGGTTAATTGCAGCCACGGCCCCAGGTACCAATTAACAGCGAAACAAATGCATTTTAAGGTGCAGGGGTTTTACGCTCCTCCCTGCACTGTAAAGGTCCTCGTGTCCATTCTGAGTGGGGGCAGGAGTGTGTGTGTGTGTGTGTGAGTGTGTGTTTTCTGCTGGGTGTGTTTTCCTGTATCAGGTTGGGATATGCAGAGTGCAGTCAAAGCCTCGGCCGGGCTATTTTTACATGAGCCTCTGTGGAAAGCGAGATCTAGATTTTCTTGTCATTATGGCTGCTTTTATATCTCTGGCCGTTGGATGTCTACCGATTCACTGACTGCTGTGAATCCTAGAGCTCCACAAAGGTAAGGGATGCATATGTGCTCTGGCGGCTCGCCGGCTAAGGATGTATGTGCAGTGTTGCGGCTCCACCTGGCTCCGTCCTTTTCTTTTCATTCCTCCTCCTTCGCTCTCCTCCGTCTCCTTCTCCTTGGCGGTGCTGTGCTCATCTTGTGAGCTGCTCGAGACTGGTACTTTACAGTGCGGGGAGAGTGTGACACGTCTTTCTGTCATTCACTTCCCGTCCTGACATCCTTTCTAGTTCATCCTGCGATGCTCTCACCATCCACCTGCAACAAACAGTGTCCCTCAGCAAACGTCCTGCTTGCCATTCCCGACTTTACGGTTTTTATTTTCGAGCACAGAACGTAAGATATGTATATATTCTCATTATATATATATTTTTCTGTACTGCAGCACCGTTTGTCTGAGCTCACTCGAACACAACATCTCCCAGGCAGGCAGCGTGTGAGTGCTGCAGGTTCACTGTGTGATGCTAATGGCGATTTGGTTCGTGGGGTGAAGTCAAAGACAAACAATGAAGCCTGAGCTCTTCAAACAAAGCGAACAAACAGAAATACAAACTTAACCCTATGCACACATGTCTGAATGCCCAGCTCAGCCTCACACACAGCACATCCTTTATTTCCCACCTGTCCATTTTTTCAAATCGTGCTATAACAATGCACGGCACTGATTGTCCTAATACACAGGTAGTTTAAGAGTATGAAAATGTCCTAAATAAAGTTTAAAAAACTGATCATGATTTTGGACAGTGAGAAATTGAGGGCAAGTTTGACCACCATAATATGAGATAAGGTAGAATTAGATAAAATAGGGCAAAATAAGATAAGACAGAAATGTGTCCTGACTATAAACCCCACATCCTTTCACTCTGTAGAAATAAACCCCGCAGTTTACAGTTTAACACAGCAGTGAAAAGAGGCTCATAAATAACATCAAGCCTGTGAGGATCTCTTCGTGTGATTTTTATCTTTTGTAATAAACAACCCCTCTGATGCTCCACACAGTTTTCCTGCGTCCCTGCCAACCAATGGAAGTCGAAGCCAGACCTCACATAGGAACAGAACGATTACTGTTTGCAAACAGTTTGCACACACTGATGACACGGCGCCAATATCAGTTTAATAAAAACAATTTGTGATTCCTCTTTTTCAAAGCGGCTGGCTCTCTTTTTGGCTTTCATAGAAACACGAGAGGGTGTAAATAAGAGGAGAGGCCTACATGCTGCATTATTGATCAAGTATAAGCTAACTTCATTGAAGATGCTCTTTGACTAACTGTCTCGTTCTCTCTCTCCCCTCTCCTCCCCTCTTGTTCTCTGTCTTTGTCTCCTCCAGTTCCACCAGGTTAGAAGAGTGATGACCATCCTGTTCCTTACTATGGTTATTTCATACTTCAGTTGCATGAGAGCTGCGCCCCTGAGAGACGCCCCGGTCATGCGGGGCCATCGGACGGAAGGCTACTTGGGCGCTGCTGCGACGGCCGCAAGAGGCCATGGGACTCCACAGAGTGGTGGTGGACCAGGCCAGCGCGGGGAACTGCCCTCGCTCACAGACACGTTTGAGCAAGTGATAGAGGAGCTGCTGGAGGTGGAGGGTGAGGCGGCACAGCTGGGACAGGGGGCTGATAAGAGCCAGGGAGGTGGGGGCCCGTCCTCTGTGGTCAACGCAGAGAGCAAGGATGTCGACCTGTACGACTCACGGGTGATGATCAGCAACCAAGTGCCTTTGGAGCCGCCCTTGCTCTTTCTCCTGGAGGAATACAAAAACTATCTGGATTCAGCTAATATGTCCATGAGGGTGCGACGACACTCCGATCCCTCACGGCGTGGAGAGCTCAGTGTGTGTGACAGTATTAGCCAGTGGGTGACAGCTGTGGATAAAAAGACGGCAATAGACATGTCTGGGCAGACAGTTACCGTCATGGAAAAGGTCCCTGTCCCCAATGGCCAACTGAAGCAATACTTTTACGAGACCAAATGCAACCCCATGGGGTACACAAAGGAGGGCTGCAGAGGAATAGACAAGCGGCATTATAATTCCCAATGCAGGACAACCCAGTCCTACGTGCGAGCGCTTACCATGGATAGCAAAAAGAAGATTGGCTGGCGATTTATAAGGATAGACACTTCATGTGTATGCACATTGACCGTTAAAAGAGGGAGATAGTGTATAAAATGTATAGATTTTATTGAAGAGTTTAAAAAAGAGAATAAAGAGAAAATATCTATTTGTATATATACATAACAGGGTAAATTATTCCGTCAAATGAAAATTTTATGGACTGCATGTAAAAAAAGATGAAGTTTATACAGTAAAAGTGATACTACAGTCTATTTATTGAACATATTCATGACCTTGTAAACAATTAAAAAAAATCTGATCAGTCATTTGCGCCCAGTTTAAATTACTATATCACATTCCTCAAGACATTGTGATTTGTTTACGTTGCCAAGAATTAGAAAAAAAAATGAAGGAAAAAAACAGGCAAGGAATGAGAGAGGACGGTTCCATCTTCAAAAGCTTGCATGCTGCTTCAATTGTGAATCGAGAAATTCTCCACTAACAAAAAAAAAGGATATGATGCTGACCAAAAAAAACCATTCCGTTTACATATTCAGCAGAAAACAACTTTCCTCTCAAGTAATTTATCTGTTTACTGTTCTAAACTTCTCAAGGTAATGTTGAAATTACATACTATGTCAAGGTGCTGTTGTCAAAGCTTTGCTGTTTATTTTTTTATCCCCACCAGAGGACAAGATATATATATATATATATAAAAAATTATATATATACATATACATATATACAGTACATATATGTATATATACATATATAAAATTTATTCATTGACATGTTTCTGGGTTAATATTATTCATTTTGTATGTTGTGAAGTTGTTTGCAATATTAAACTGAAATATTTGAAGAAATAAAAATGACTATAGGCAACTGAAAAACAAAATCAATGTCGATAAAGTTTCAAAAGTGAATTTTTAGGTAGGATAAACTTATTTATACAGAAAGGCAGGCAGGGACGAGGTCGCCTGGCGCACACACACGCACACACACACACACACACACACACACACACGAACATGCACATACTCGGCTCCATGAAAAAGAATGGAGTGATTTCACATTTTTGTCATGGTTAAGAAAAAATATATGATAGTTTAGTATTGGGTAATGCAGAGGGAAAGCATAGTTTGATTCTAGTTATTTATACACAGGTGTTCACAGCTTTATTGATCTATTATTAATATCCTGACTCCAGCTGCGCTATAACAATTTACAGTCACCAGAAAAAGCACCTACACATACGAGCACTGACAAGTAAGCTAAGGGTGCACAGTTATACCTGAGTTTTGATAGTGATGGACTTCCCACTCACATGTTTGTGTACATTAAAAACATATGCACCCACCTTTTCCGTTAGTTCTATTAGTCCCATCTCCCATCATCTCTTACAAAAGAGCTATCGGCTTTTTACACAGCGGAACATTCACTGTGGTCCTGGGGAGAAGCCATCCCAGGTAACTGGTTTGGTGTCAGGATTATAAAAGACTGACGCGGGCTCATGTCAATGCTCCCTCCAGCACACTATAACTTATTGCATTACATCATTACATAGACAGAGACCAGTGCCTGCCAAGTCTACATGCCACAGTTTGAAGTTGTCAAGATGACAATAAAATCAGCTTGACTCCACTTCCAGATTTCCTCAAAATATAACATATTTCTGCGGTGATATATCAAAAAGCAGAAGAAACCTACAGTTCCTGTGGTGTTTCTGTTTCGTCTGATCCAACCACCTCATTTTACTTCTCCTTCATCAACCTGAAGGTAAGTGTGACCTCTGCCGAGAACCAGATCTGGCCCTTTGGGGGATTTAGGGGAAACAGATTGCTGAATAGAGGAATCTTTTTTTGTGAGTGGAGAAAAAGATGCTCCACTTTATCCTCTGTTTTGTCTGGATCCTCCTGAGAAGCCTGAGACAAAGATGCTGTGAGTTACTTTTATTATACGAAAATGGAGGATACACACGGAGTTGGAGGAATATGGGCGAGCGTGCAGTATCTCAGATGACCCACTCTCATAAATCTCCAAACAAAGGGTACTTAGGTTTCTCATCATGGCCACACAAGCCAAATAAGAAAGAAGATTACCCTAAGTCATTTTATTATCCTATGGGAAGAGAAGCAGCTATAATTCCTTCCTCCTCCGAATGCAGAACAATAAATCAAACCTTCTGGGATGCATTTTAGACGAGGTTCTCTGAGCGGCCCCATTTATCATGAGCAGACATATTGGGGTGTTTTTATTTGAACAAAGCTTAAGCAATAGAAAACTTTATCTTCTGATTACTTACGTGTGAAACAAAGTTTCTGGTGAAATCACCACTTGTGTTTGAGCCAGGGTGAAGTCTTATTTTTACAGGCCAGACCATATTGTCTCTTACTGTCATAAATCATGCATGTGAACAGGTCACCAAGTATCATTCAGTAATCCTCTACGCCTATGACAGAAACTTGAAGACAAAAACAGGAAGATAGGAAATAAGGCTTGAGCAAACAAGCATAGGGCCTATTAGGGCAAATATGGCTGCTGCCTCCGGCCACACCCCAAATCAGTGATGTCATAGCAGGTGTATTTCATAAACTGTCAAACGCTGCCAGAGAGTCAGCGCCAACTGGGTGTGGTCAGATCATAGTGATTCTATACAGTTTGAATGTTTCAGGCCACTGAGAGAAGTGCAGCAGATTTCTACAAGCTCCAGATGTGCAGCAGCCAACCAGTAGAGAGCAGTAGAGAGAGTGAACGGCCCAGGTGAGAGAGAAACGCCTCAGTGCTTCCTGGTACACACAATACACAAATTGTGGAATCCACGAGGAGGATGAGAGCAGCTGCTGAATGGATAATCTGCTAACACACATTGTATTGATGGGTCACATTTCAGATGACCTTTTTTTCCCCTGGGTCAACGAGAACAGTGAGGGAACTGAATTCAAGACACAAGGAAGAGCACTCCACATTCTGCGGGTTCAACATTGTCAGTAAATGCAATTTACACCACATTACCTTATATTAAAGACCCACTCCAATCCAATGTATAAATCAAGTTCAGAAATGTCATTATTATATTATGTTTACATATAAACTGTATATTCAGGATGACTATAGTATCATTCACTAATATATTGTATATTACACAAAGCGATACGTGTGAATCTCTCAAATATGGATATGTAGTATATACTAAAGGTTCAGTTTGTAGATTTGAATGATATCTAGTGGTTGCAGCTGAACATCAAACATGACATGACCTGTGGCAGCTTTCGGTTGTCATAGAAACTCAAGAGAAACTGTGGAAAACATGGCAACCTCCGTAGAGAGGACCCACTCCTGATGAAAATATAAAGTATTCAAATACAAAGGACCAACTAAAGGGTTTTAAAAAACATATCATAGAATATAGATGAGAAAATCACGCAGATTTTTTAAAAGTTTTTTTTTTAAATTTCTGACAACATTCCCTTCACCTAAATCTTCTACGCTGACCCTTTAACCTGTGATTTAAGCACGCATTAATGTGATGGGTGTATAGGATAAGTCTATGTCTTATTAGCTTTATTTTTAATTGGTGAAAAATATTCTGAGGCAATAATTTAAAACACTGACTCACAATAATTACAAAAGATGCATTCAGCGTCCCCTCGTGAACATCCAATTCCTGCCATAAACATAGTAAGCTCGGTGGTTTTGTATTGCTTTTCGAGGGTCAGTGAACGCACCATGACACTGGCAGCTAGCCTAGCTGGCTAACTTGGCTAATCTGATTTATCGCCCGAGTTAAGCACGCATAACGTTAGCCAGGATTACCAAATTTAGTTTTCCAACATCCAGCGTTTAACGCAAGTTCTACCTGACGACAAACAGCCTCACATCATCAGGATGGCATCGCTCGGGGAGCCTGTGCGGCTGGAAAGAGGTAAAGTTAATGCGCTAGCTTGTGTTAGCTCGGAAATATTTGTTGTGATAGCAGGGAGGCGTTAGCCTATCTTGGCTACCGTTAGCTCGGTGCAACTGATTGCTGCATAATCTATTATTTAAACACGTGTTATTGCACTAACATTCTGCTACTGATGTCTGACGTTAACGGGTTTAGTGAATAGTGTCTATTTCCGGGCACCGAGCGATAACCTCGTGGGTTTTTGCCGTTTAAGTAGCTTCAGTTAGCGCACCAGCTAACTGTGCTAATGTGAGTTGACACAGGGAGTGAAGCGAGCTGCTTTATTAAAGGTTTCAATGAATGTCAGCAGCAAACACGATGAGCTTCGTGCACTTAGTTCACCGCCTCCGCTGTCGTTAGCAGCGACGATGAGCAGGAGGAACATTGTCAATTCAGCCTGAGTAGTTCTCGTAACGTAGCACTGATATTAGCATCTGCTAACAGCCTAGTAAACCCAGGATTGACACAAACCTACTGAAGCATTGAAGAAGGGTGGTCTCATTAGCAATCCGATAAAAAAATGGACAATTTAGGTGAGACGAAAAAAAATAAAGACAGACATGCAGAGGGTACTGAGTTTAATTGAGTAAACGATTTGCTTGAATGAAAAATGAAACGTGATATGTTGTGGGTTGCCTCTTATCGTCACGTAGCTTCATAACAATGAGGGAACCAAAGTAAAGTCAATAATTATTGAACTAGGTTTTATTAGTGTATTACACAGGTCAGTAGTATGGTGTTACAATGTGTGTGAGCACAGGATTTGCTGTTGATCAACTGTTCGTCATTCTCTGCTCTTTGAGAAAACTTTAAACCTTCATTCAGTCATAATAATGCGATGATCCTTTTAACTGTTGGGATATTTCTATTTTGATATTTTTGCCACGTGACCAAACCATAACAACTATTTATAAGTTCAAGTCAAGACAACTCTCTCCACAGGGACAACACCTTTTTAATCAGAGCACACAGTTTAAAAAGGTGGTTTTGAAAGAAAAGATAAATTTAGTCTCATACTAATTAAAAACCTGTTAATTGACAACAAGTTTGTTCCAGTTTTGATTTAATAAATATTTTGTCCAGGGTTGTGTGTCTAGTGTCTAAATTTTCAGATGAATGCAAACATTGACGGTGGTGTTTATGTTCTTGTTGACAGATATCAACCGTGCTATTGAACTTCTTGATAAACTCCAGAGGACGGGGGAAGTGCCCCCCCAGAAGCTGCAGGCGCTGCAGAGGGTCTTGCAGAGTGAATTCTGTAACGCTGTCAGAGAGGTGAGACATTGGCTTTGCTGTTCTTTCATGCCTTACCTCATTTAACTTGTAAGAGATGCATTTCTGTGATTATTTTCCATTGTGATGATGAAATATCCCTACAATGTCTCTTCAGGTTTATGAGCATGTGTATGAGACGGTGGACATCAACAGCAGTCCCGAGGTCAGGGCCAATGCAACAGCCAAGGTAGCCCCTCGTCATCCACGTTGCCATTTCACAAATATTTGACTTAACAATTAATTTTTTAACATCACTACTTCTTCATTTGTAGGCAACCGTGGCAGCTTTTGCAGCAAGTGAGGGTCACTCCCACCCACGTGTGGTGGAACTGCCCAAGACGGAAGAAGGTCTTGGTTTCAACATCATGGGTGGAAAGGAGCAAAATTCACCTATTTACATCTCACGGATCATCCCAGGAGGCATTGCTGATCGTCATGGCGGCCTGAAGAGAGGCGACCAGCTTCTCTCCGTTAATGGGGTGGTACGTTTAATTTGCAGAATGACTACATACAAAGCATGGCATGCATTTCCTTTTCAGTTTGTGTATACAGTACCTGTAAAATACTGAGCCAGTACTGTTGCTTCCTACATATTTAGTTTAGGTTCTGGCGTGACACTTTTTCCCATGGTATATTTATTTTGATTTTTAACTCAAAATAATGGGACATGCTCTTACAGTATCCATGTTGGTCTTTGCAGAGTGTTGAAGGCGAGCACCATGAGAAAGCTGTGGAACTTCTCAAAGCAGCTCAGGGCACAGTGAAGCTGGTAGTAAGGTACACCCCCAAGGTCCTCGAGGAAATGGAGTCCCGCTTTGAGAAAATGAGGTCGGCGAAGCGCCGGCAACAGAACAACTATCCCCAGTAGGATTTTCCCATGTCGATGTCCAGCTCCCATGTCTCTCCTCCTCCTCTAGCCTTCTAGCCATCTGTTCTGGTCTCTTTCTTATCTCCTGACCCCAAAAACACAACATATATAAGTTTTAGTTGCCTCTCACTCATTCCCTATGTTGTGCTTCTTACCCTTCTCTGTAGCATTTTTATTATCCACCACTGTTACTGTATTAGACACTGCGACTCTAGACGAACATGAGAATAATCACGATTGTCAGCGTTGGTGGTCTCTCACACGTGTGCATTATTTTGGAATTGACAGTTTGAATGCAAGTATGAGTACTGCGTCCATCTGCAGCGCTTCTTTGACTGGAAAGGTAGTGTTTTTAATTCTTTTATCAGCCACTACCAAGTGCCTCAGGGCAAACACATTCATCCTATGTACTGTGTTCACTGTTCTTTTTATTATTATTTTCTTTGAAATGGTTTGAAGTAGAGTATTGGTAATTAAATGCTTGTGGCAGGAATCACTACATGTATTGCAGCTGTTATTTTCAGTGATTTGAGTATGAATACATTTTGATTTAACAGCCACTCTACAAGCAGAATAGCTGGTGTCAGTAGTGAATCTATGAAAACATAATTTTGGTAATAAGGGAAACCACTGAAAGGACACATGAAATCAAATGTGATGGGATGACGTTCAAGGTTGTCTTTCCAGGTTTGCTGTCAAAGTTTTCTTTCTGTCATACCACACTGTTAAAACACAATTTAAAACGATCTCGGCAATTCATGAACTTAATTCCTGCCACTACACAGACTCACAGATTTACTTTTATCTCAGTAATAAACCGTCACAGGCATAATCTCTGCAGCCAGCATGACACAAGATGAAACCTGTTCAGCTTCTGATTCATTTTTCTTGACGTAAATCAGCATTTTATTGAATTAAGTTGTGTTAGTCTTTAGTCAGGTACAGAACATTTATGTAACATTTGTGTGTGATCTTTGCTAAAATCAGCCTGTTAGTGTTCTGCGTCATTCGGTGACACTTCAAAGCAAAGTGAGACATTCATGGTATCAAGCGTTCTTTGTCACAGTAATGTGAGCTGTCATCATTGTGTTCATGAGTGAAGTGGCAGATGCTGATATCACACACATTGTTCGCGGCCATTCATCAAGACTCTCTGCAGTCTTTAGGGCATTACTACGTTGAGCATCTGTTGTTTTTTTACCATTTTATTTCTTCACATCTGACTCCAGTCAAAAAGTGTGTCTTAAATGAAGCGTCCACTACTTTTGGATTTTTATATCTAGGTTTCATTAAGACCTTTAAGTGGTTTATCATGTCCATACCACCAAGACTGGATTAAGGATCAATGGAAAGTGCATCTGTAGATTTAAAATCTTTAGTCTAAATTTAAATTAAATGTACTTAGGGTCTGGGTCTGATGATATATTTTTTGCTATACAGTACCAAGATATTTCTGTCATTTCTTTTCATTCTCTACAATATTTAGTTCTTCACTATATATTAACAAAAGTATTTATTTTAAGACTTTTCTCCAACTAAGGGAACACTAGTGTAGTGACTGTATGTCTGAGCCCTCCTCATTCACAGCCTGAAAACAAACTGTCATTCAGAGACTTATCCATGAAACTCTTTCTCCATGGTAGAGGCAATATTCTGTACATAGCATATATGTAGTTTACATTATTCCACTAGGCTATAGTGGTGCAAGCCTTATGAATTTGAAACCCCCGTAGTTGAGACAGGAAGGTGGTTATGATGAGATAGTAATTTATTAAGTAGAAGCAGGTTTAAGGAACGTAACTGTGTATGAAAGCAGGAAAGCTTTTAGCTTTCGCTGTAGCTTCTGTGTTTCTTTGAATGGTGTCTTTAACGTCCTGCACTGTTTGTCCTCTGGTGTTGAACCCTTCTCTTTCTTTTATGCCGTGTACTGTTAAATGGACATCCAGTCAAGTTTGTCACTTTGCAAGTGTTTTGGCTTCACTTGTCAAGACTTGACATGATGACGATAAACAGCTGCACAGTTGTGAAATTAGGTCACTGATAGTTTCCATTCGCTTGTGTGAAGTAATTCTGAAAGCTGTAGTTGCTTTTTTCAAACATTGTTTTTCTTTCCCCACCATCTCCTAACATACATTTAGGATCAACTGCCTGCGCCATTTTTCTAGTCAAATCCTTCAAACTGTAAATAGCTTACTTAAAGGTCTTAAAGTCCATAGGTAGATTTTAGCATGAAATTATTTATATTGTTTTAACTGGGATATGAGTGTGTGTTGCAGGGATCTGGAAAATGTCCTTAAAAGGGTTGCATCACTATATGTTAAAAAATTGCATTGTCAGTGCAAGATTAGGGAAATATTGGTTGTTGTTTTTCTACAATAAAGTGAGTATAATTCAGTGATGATGTGATATTTTTTCCTTAATAATTGTAATTGAAATTTTTTGCAAAAGTAAAATTCAAAAAAGACAAGTTGCTAAATTTGTTACAGCCTCTACATTTGTCCATTATTGGTTAAATTCAGGAGAGACCTCGGATGGAAATGATCAAAAGTCCCAATAAAAGGAGGAAATAATGAGAAATTAATCAATTTTTTGGTTCTCAGACCCTAAGTGGATGAGGACATGTGTAGGAGACATCTCCTCAGGATGAAGACACGAATGGCACTTGATAAGACAGAGGGAGAGGAGGAGGAGGAGGCGGCGCGTCACAGCAAATAATAGAAATGACTCCTGACATTGACAGAGCAGGTTTAAAGTTTTAAGGCACCGACGTGATTGGCTGATGGGATTACTGTAAACACCTAGCAATCAGAAGAGGGAGAATTGTGGGTGAAAGTCTCCAGAGAGAACATGAGCAATTGGCAGCTCTTTAAGTCCCCTACTCCTGATAAAACAAATCTAAAACAAAACATTAGTACTGCAAATAGACTGTCTATGCAAGGTCATTTCAGAACTTGTATTGGTGCAAAACAGTTTTACTGCAGAAGGTTCTTGACATTTATGACAAGCTGCTGCACTCAGAAAGATTGGATTTACCTGACGATTGCCATCAAGTAAATGGGCCCATGTGATATTTTAGCCTTTGCACCTAATTAACTATAGTCTGGATTTATGTAGGAGAATATACGACCATGTGGTTATTAGTTTGACCATTCCATAGGTTTCTTTGATTGTTCGGCAGAACATTTAGCAAAAGAGCAGGATGCATGGACACAGTGATATGTCTTGTTGAAATGTATACTTTGTCCCTTATAATTGTGTTTTATGCAGCTCTAGATATGTAATGAAACCGTGAAGTAAGTCAGGACTTGGTTATTGATCCTGCACGGTCTCCATCTCCACTGAATGTCGCTGACCATCATCTGTTAGTTGCAGAGCCTTTGTGAAGTCAACTTTCTACCACTTCTCCTTGTCTATATATTGGAATGGTCAATAAAGTATTTTTTATAATAGTTTTCTTTTGATATTTTTCTCAATTTTTATAAGTGGTTTTCCTAAAAAATAAATTCCAGGAATAATTGGTACTTCCATTTTGACTTATGTACCAGGACATGTATCAGCAGAGTGTCTCTGAAATGCGGTGCTGACGGTTAGATTTTGGGGCTGTATGAACAAACGAAACTGTCCTCCGTCAGCGCTTCTATTCAGGGACCTGAACCGATCTGTCTTTTCTTTTTAGTACCAAGACGTTTGTGATCATTTTTGATAATGTTTTAAAAATGTTTTAGTCAGTGCTCGTTTAGGATTATTACCTGTAGACTGTTGTTGTACGTTGTGTTATCTCATTTCCTGTGCTAACGTTGGTGTGGAATGTAAACTGTTGTGATGTAGAACGTATCAGTACTTTGACTGGAGGCTGAATAAACCGTGCTTCAATGTGTGAACTATGATGGGGGTTTTTTAACGTCTGTCACGCACCCAACACTTATTTCAGTCGAAGGCACAAAAGCGGAGAAGGAGTTTGGAGAGGACGCGTCTGACCCCGTCCCTTCATGATCAAAACAAGATGTTCATAGGCATGTCTCTCATGTTTTGAAGACTTACAGTATGCGAGCGCCACAGCAGTCGTCACACTTCGCTGTAATTGTCATGCCTGGCACATACTGCACATGTTTTATGGACCCTGAGCGCATTCACACAACGCCCAGTGCGAGCTCCTTTTGAAGTGGAGAGAAACATGTTTGCTGTCGAACACTGTTGAAAGAATGAACCGGCTCTGAACTTTCCTGCTCGGCTATTGAAACACTTGTTATTTTCTGACTCATCTGTAACACTTGTATGTGTATGTGTGTTTGTAGCAGGTTGACCAATAAATGTTTCTCCTTCCCTCCTCGGTGTTCTGCGTCAGCGCTCCATCACGGTCATGTCAAAGGAAAGCAGCTTGGCTCTGAACGCACGAGTTCAAGTGTTTCTCTTGAACCATAACAGTTTCTTAGTTAAATCCATGTGTCTGTGAGTCAATAGAGACATTTAAGAGACAAAAGGACATGAAATGAAAATGAGATGGTAATAAAGTCCTGTGGTTTCCTACTTTATCTGTCATGCTCCTGTTTGGAAGCCAAAAAAAGACCTCATACTCTTTTATTGCAAATCAACATTTAAGCAACACTTTGCCCAGACTGCTTCACTTTTTACAACCAGAAGAACAAAGCTGTTTGATGTTTCTTCACCATGGGCGCCAGAACAAGATTCATAGTTTTATTGGGGCAGCTGTAGCCCAGGAGCAGGCCATCAACTAACCAGAAGGGCAGAGGTTGGATCCCTGGCTCCTCTAGTCTGCATGTTTTCGTCTGTGTTTGTCAGTTAGCAGGATTATGCAAAAACGACTTAACTGTTTACCATGAAATTTTGTGGAAGTCTTGAGTAACATATTATAATTTGGAACAGATGTAGGATTTCCTCTTATATAATGTGAGATTTATTTTTTGGTTTGAATCCCATTCCCTCGTTGCTTTTTACTGCAATAACATTATGACTAATCAAACCAAAGAAGGTACAGGTGTCTCTAACAAAATCAGTGACAGCTCACTTCCATATAGCATTGCCCAGTTTATAATACTTTGTATATAGTTTAATAATTTTAGGTGAGATCTCATGAGGTAAGATCTGGTCTTCCCCACATGCATCCACACTAGATGCCTGAGAGGAGCTCTGTGGCAGCAGATTCAGTGGTAGATCAGGGCCGGTTGCCTGGAACCAAACAGTGCACGTGACAGCCATTCATTAGAGTTGATTGTTCACACTACAGCTGGCAACCAGAGCGCAGATGCTGGTATCTCAAGGTGTGGGCCCCTGCTCCGTTGCAGAAGCTCACATGTGGAAGCTTCACTTTGTCCTTTCTGGCAACAGAAATCAATCAAAGGCAGGAGCAAACACAGTGGCAGCAGCCGAGTGGGAGGATGAGGCAGGAGGCCGAACTGGATCAGGAGCCAAGTCAGCAGCAGGAACAGAGAAGAAGTAGATGTACAGTCAAAAAAAAAAAAAACACACACACAAATCTAAACTCACTTTGTGTTCTTCTCATTATAGCCAGGAAGTGCCCAGGTGATCCATTTAATCCCTCCATCAGTCTCTGACCAGTACAATTATTACTGGAAAAGCCCAACTGATTAACACTAAACAATCAAATGAAATGTAGAAAGGATATCATTATTATTATTATTATAATCATTAGTAGCAGTAGTAGTCTATTACCACAGGTTCAGGGCCCAGGTTTGTTGAACCTGTAGTTCACTTCTCATTACACAGTCGGTTTATGACCAGTAGATGTCGTCCACGCTTTGTGTCGCCCTGACCACCGAAGAAGAAGAAACGCGGTCTCTTCCGCCTCCATCCGCCGACGCTTCTTCCTTTCTGCCCGCTAACCCCGAGGAGAACACGCGTTCGCCTGTGTAGCTCAAGTAAGTCCTCATTTAATACCCTATCAAACACAACAGTCAGTGTGGAACTAAGCATGGCGTATCGAGAAACACTTGAGGTTCGGCTCCTGGTAACTCGACGTAATTTAAGACCGACATATTTTCAGTAATTAATGTTTTAACGCACCCTGGGTGCAGCTAGCTACGCTAGCTAGCGAAGTTAGCTAGCGGGACCGAAGCCCGGTCCGCCACATGGGTGCATAGCTGCAGCTGGGTTAATCTTAAATCAAGTTTTTACTGTTAAATAATTCAAGTTTTACCACTGGCATCAGCGCTATGTATTTTTAACACTCGCAAGTCTAAGGTCCCATTCACACAGGGAAAATGTGTACTATGTTTAGTACTTGTCTATGCTAACTTCAACATTCTATGACTGGGTTAAACTAACGTTATTGTAATGTCAAGCGAAACTGTCGATTGGTTATGTATAAGACATTATTAATAGCTTGAGGCGTCTACTTTTCTACCCAATCACCTGCACATTCAAATATGATCGGTATAACGATACATCCGCGATTGCCAACTAACAAATCAGATATGTATGTGTTTGATTAAGGTGTTTCCTCAACTGGAAAACCCACAATTAACGTGCAATATAAACTTAAATTATTATTAATCCCATAAACTTTGTTTTCTGTCTCTCAACCTTTCGTGAGTGTTGAGGTTTTAAACATTTCATCATATGAGCAATGAATGATAAACAGTAAAACGTTCAACACTTAGCATGAGTGAAATAAAAGGGGTAATGTATGTGCTGGACAGAAATTAATTATTTTTATGGTAAGGTTGATAAGGTTGTCTTCTAAATTGTCTTTCTGTAAAGCGATTTTGGGTTTGTAGAAAGGCGCTATATAAATTGAAAGTATTATTCTTATCTGCCTGTTCTATTCATTAACAATACACCTGTGTGAATTTATCATTTGTTGTCTGTAGGATGCGTTACGTTGCTGCTTACTTGCTCGCTGCCCTTGGAGGCAATGAAAGCCCTGAGTCCAAGGACATCAAGAAGATCTTGGAAAGTGTTGGCATTGAGGCCGATGATGCATGCATGGACAAGGTACAGAACAGCATGTCATTTGTTGTCTGCAGCTTCAGTTGAACAGTGGGTCCGTTACTCTTGGATGGATGTATAATTTGGTCTCTTTCTCAACAGGTCATCTCTGAGCTCAAGGGCAAGAATGTGAACGATGTGATTGCAGCAGGTGAGTTTGGGTAGATCTTAGAGTCCCTGTAAGACAACGAGGCACCAGGTTGGATTTGAATGTACCTTTTGCATTTCATCTAAAATACATAAAACTGAGCAGTTGATGCTCTCTCAAAAATCTGCTAAAACCAAGAGGTACAGTTTTAAAAAGCCTCTTATGCTGCATCATTGTAATTGGCAACAAATTCTGTTTGTCTGAAATGTTTTTGGAGGGAACATATCATAGCTAATATTGTTGATGCTAAATAGCCACATTGTCTCTCTGTCATGTGGTTTGGCTGCTGTGTCCCAGTGTTATCACTCATGCTTGTTCGCCAACCCCTCTCTCCCCAGGTTACAGTAAACTGGCCAGCGTGCCAGCAGGTGGTGCCGTGGCTGTTGCCAGCTCTGCAGCCCCAAGCTCAGGTGGAGCTGCAGCCCCTGCAGGTGAGCTTTTCAGCTTAGCGCTTTGTCAGCAGCGACACTTGGCATACTGTGCCTCTGCTTTCACCTTGCATGTTAGTATGATAAACTTAAGCCAGATTAGTTGTCATAGTTTACTTATCATAGAATTAAACAGAAGAAAGACTCCCAACATTTGAACAGATGAGAATATAGATCATCAAAACCTGTATAGGATGCTGTAGTTCTTGGTAAACGATTATGGAATGTTTGTGTAAATTTGGAATTAGTTTGTCATGTTATCCCAACAGTGGTAGACAATTGTTTGCAGCAACTTACCTTATCTCTTGAGCAAAACTGTTCAAATATGCTTTGGTGTTTATAACAGGATGATAATAATATCATGGTGTTGTTTTGCAGTTGAGGAGAAGGAAGAGAAGAAAGAGGAGTCTGAGGAGTCTGATGACGACATGGGATTCGGCCTGTTCGACTAAACTTTTTCAGGACATGAATAAAGTTTATAAAAAAAACTGTTAAATTATTTTTATTTGACTAAATGATGAAGGTTCCAAAATTTATTGATAGGTCAGAATTGACCATTAAGACATTTCAGAGGAGGATGAGTGTCAATGTTTGGTGCTTGGGTCCAATCACGCCATAGGATAACAGCTTCTCGGAAATACTGCATTACAGTCAGTGCACTATGACTGTTGTAATTGAGTGGTATCACCAACAGATGGTGCTGTCTTGACTCACTATGACATAGGTGCCTGTGCTGAATTATCCCTGAGAATAAATTCCTACACCAGACTGACAACTCAGCATAGTTTCAGTACTTTGGATAAAATGCTATGGCTGCAGGTGACCATGTAGTTTACCACTATGAGAGAATAGAGATAAAGTTGTTACGTTACTCATCTGGAACAAAGCAGTGTTTACTTGAATGTGATCTTTTCCATAATGAATACTTCTGGGCTCTGTAGTAACAGAAGTGAGAATCATTCACTGTCACTGAAACACAAGCACATCAGTTGTTCAACTCAGATAAAAGCAAGTTATTAATATTCCGTCTTTGAGCTAAATCTGGAAATTCAGCATTTCAGAACAGGCTATTTGAAAATATATAAATAATTCTTAGAACTTAAATGTTGGCCTAAAAAAAGACAGGTAATGTGCATTTGAGTTTTGAAAAGGAGAAGTATGTGATAATTACGAAACAGCAATTTAATCCATGAGGGTTTTTTCCTGTTTACTGCCACTCTGCTGCAGCCAATGAAGAGATGAGGTCAGCTCATTTCATGAAATTAAGGTTCAAGGGTCATCACAATGAACTGAAATCACTAATCATTAAGCCACACAGATGAGTCCAGAGCACCAGTGAGTTCTATTAGCTTCAGAGGAGGACACAGTCAGGCTTCATGTGCACATGGACTTGTGTTTCCATGACAGCTCCAGACCTATAATCAGCTTTTAAACTACTGGTCATATGTACTGTGTTTTAAAATGTCTGCCTCAACACAACAACTGAATCATCACCTGCCATTGTATTTACAGTCCTATCTACAACAGAGTGTGTCACAGAACATGAGAGTAGTAATAGATCTTGACTGATTTCACTGTGTACTGTAGCAGCTCTGATTACTTCCATTACTATCTACCTCTCAGGCTCAACGCAGACAGCATGTCCACATACAGTAGATTTGCTCTTATCGACATATCCTGACTAATCACAGACAGACCATGAATTCAGCTATTGAGCCTAATGGTCCATATGTAATAAGAATGGCACTCAGAGCATGTCACCCTAACTCCAAGGTCCAACTTGACTGCGCTTTTGGACCTGAACACAGCTGTTTTACATTGAAAAGAAACTTCCCTTTTTGTCAGAGACAGTTCTGTCTTTGGTCAAGTATGGTTCTTTCACATAAGATGCACAAATAGGAAGGAAAGAATAACATTGGTAAAGACCAACCACAATTTATACCACTTGGTTGATCACCCACATCCATCCTTTCATTCAGTTTTTCACCAGTGATATTATGAATTTTGCAGAGACAGGTGAAAATGTAAACTTCTCGCTGAAGGTTGTGGCTTTCTTTACGTCATTAAAGCATGTGAACACAGAAAAAAGTTTCCATCAGGACGCAAGTGAAATGTCTTTGTCAGCCACTGAGTCACGTTCGTGTGTGTGTGACCTCAAGACTCTTTAATTTTGCTGACGTTGCTGAAAAGAACAGAGCTGGGCAAAAAGTGCTGAACAGATTGTTTATCATCTGCTCGGTTATTAACTTGTATTAATTCATCTATGAGGACGTGAACAGAAAACACAACGAAAACATTGATTTCCCGGCAACCTGTTGATTCATAGCAGCACACATTCCACCGGAATGACACTTGGAGTCTTACAACACACACCATCTTGGAATTTCCAGTGAGCTTAACTCATCTTGTACTTTTCCTTCTCCTCCCGAGCAGCTTCAGACCCACAGTATTTTTTGGTTGCTAAAAACCAAATACAAGTTAATGTTTTTTTTTTTTTTTTAAGAAATGTGGATTCTCCTAAAGTGCACTTAAAAATAAGGTATTCAGAGCCGTTAGAGTACACAATGAAATGTGGATTCAGTCATCCTCTATTGCGACCTTTGCAGCACACCGTGTGATACTGTGTTGTAGATAACACATGCTGTATATAAAAAGGTAGATAATGTTCAGTTGCGGTGTTGAGTCAGTCAGCAAAAACATACTGTACATATAGGTGGTGTTGCCATAGAAACACAGACCACATGTTCAGTCTGTTGTCACTGGTAAAATAAAAGTTTCTGTGTTGTTAAATGACCATTGTGATCAATGTACTGCCACTGTCAGAATAAATGAACCGAGAACTGCTTCCAAAATAATCTGAGCCCTTCTCTACTATGTCGTACCTTATAGAACACAACATGGTGAACCCATCAGAAACAAAAAGGCTTTTGGACGCTACTGCGGTCATCATTGTTTCTGCTGTCCTTGCTCCTGTCTCACCACGCCCGCAACACATAATGGTATAGAATGCCAGTGACCATCAATTGTCCACTTTTCTCAATAAGCACGTGTGGTGACTTTTTTAGCATTGCACGTGTTGTCTAATTGATGAAGTTGTACTCTTAATTATTATGTATCTTAATTTACAGTTGTGTTTTTTTATACTTGGTTTTTTGTTTGTGACACCGTAATATGGGGTATAAAAATGTTCACAAAAGGATTTTGGAGGACATTTATAGATGTCTCGAGTTGAATTTGAATGTCAGGACACTTGGATGACACCACATGGCCAGTATGGAGACAGTGACTGTTCTTTCTATTGATTTGAAGACATGGTCACATACGCCTCAATTGCAGTGGATTCGGCTGCAGCCCTGTTTACCCCTGGAAGTGTTTGGTGGACTTGGTTGATCCCTCTCGGCCACCGTAGTCCACGACATGAGGACAAAATGGCGAACTCACCGTGAAGCGTGAGTGAGGGATTTCAGAAACAGACCAATAATAAACAATTTAAAAAAAAAACAGTTGTTCTGTAATAATGGATCGTTTCTAACGCCGATGGAACAAGTGTCTGTTATTTGAACGTGAGCTCAGTGTATTGCGCAGACTCCTCCCACTCAGCGAGGCGTGCGCGCGTGGTGACGTATCGGTCGGTTGACGGTTTATAACGTGTAGGTCGAAGCGGAGCAGCCAGTCGATCCCCTCGATAGCGGACAGTGAAGGTTACCTGCTTCAACAGTGCTTGAACGGAAACCTCTCAGTCTGTCTCCCGACACCACAGCATCGATCGCTCATCTTCCATCCTCCACATCTCATCGGACATCCTCCGCAGAGACCTCCGTCCCGACAGCTAGCTAACCGTTTGCTGTGCTAACGACACGCGACGCCGCTTTTCAACGTCCTCGCAGGAAGAACAACAGAAGACACCAACACCGACGCTTGGTAAGACGCCTCGTCTCCTCGTATGTGTGTGTTTTTGCGTGAGTCACAGTCACAGAGACACACACACACACACTTGAACGCTGCGTCAGTGTTGTTGTTGTTCGGTTCAGCTTCGTGAGTCCACTGCGGCCTTTTTACGCAGTTTGTTTTCTGCGTCATGTCCGCAGCTTGGGACACGCTTCACCACAGACTGGGACATTTCAAGCCAAACGGATATAACAGCTATCCGCCTCCCCGTGCGCCTCTACTTTAACAACATTTGAAGAAAACTGCTGTGTATTTTAAGAATTAAACGAAACTAAGCTGTAATGTCAGGCAGAGTTATGTAATGAAATGAGTCCTGGTTAATAATAACCCGCTGATATTCGGGAGTGCGATCGTTTGTGTTGATCTGTTTTTGTTTGAAGTCATTTGAGGTTTGGTTCTGGAAATTGAGATTGTGTTTGTCATTATTTAATAACTTCTGAGCAGGTGTTTTGTTCTATTAGCTGTCCCATTTTGAGACGTTGTGTCTGTTTCAGAACCATGACTTCCCAGGTGAGACAGAACTTCCATCAGGACTGCGAGGCTGCCATCAACAGGCAGATCAACCTGGAGCTGTACGCCTCCTACGTCTACCTGTCCATGGTGAGAATCCTGACAATTTGGGCTGTTTTTGAATGTACTGGTTATTTAACGTCTCTTCTTGCTGAGCTGTTGTTGTGTTTTCCTAACCTCAACGTGTGCTAACGTCCTTCACGGGGATGAGGGAGCACGTGAGAGGTTGGGGTTAGGGTAGCCGAGGCAGGCCTCGCTGCTCTTAAATAAACACAGCCGCCTGAGTAGCTGTTTATTTCCAACATGTACTTGTGAACATGTTTGCACAAACGTGTTGATCTCAGGTGAATAATTTTTATGTGGCCAAGTAATAAAACAGGTTGAAGGTGCATCATGTGCAGAGGAAAGGCACTCTCACTACTTCCTGATCATTTTTATAAAGGATTTACAACTAACACCACTTGACACAAGTCTTTAAGGAATTGAGTTCTATTAACCCTGCTTATCTGAGCTGTTGTTATTATTAATATTTTGAACTATTAAGTATAGAGGCAGCGCTGTGAGCCACTGTAGATCATTTGAGTGTTCTCTCACAGCCATATTTCACCTGAGATTAGGTTTGAAAATGCTAACCTTGCCCTCTTCTCTCCTCACAGGGTTATTACTTTGACCGGGATGATGTGGCATTGCACAACTTTGCTAAGTTTTTCCGCAATCAGTCCCACGAAGAGCGCGAGCATGCCGAGAAACTAATGAAAGTACAGAACCAGAGGGGGGGGCGGATCTTCCTCCAAGATATCAGGGTATGAGCTTACATTGGATCTAATGTGTGCCTATGTAGAATCAAATGTGTTCTAATGATTTTTCCATATCTATAATGTTGGGTGGGTAACATAAGGTTATAAAGATACAGAGGGAGTGAGCGCACTGTTGAGCTTATCTTTCTCGGGCATGCAAACACACACCCCCCAAACTTGAGTTAAACGTTAAAGGGCAAACCCTCGTTTTGGCGGGTTGCTAGTCTCTCACTGCTCTCTTGACCTGGTTTGTGTTGCAGAAACCAGAGAGAGATGAGTGGGGCAGTGGCACCGAGGCTCTTGAATGCGCCCTGCAGCTGGAGAAGAGCGTCAACCAGTCACTGCTGGAACTGCACAAGCTCTGCACTGATCACGTTGACCCACATGTGAGTATTAATCAAATGCTCAGTTGCATGTCTTCCTCTAGAAACACATTTTATTAGAACACCAGTGTCAGGTATCTCATCATTTGAGCTTACTTAAGTATATAAGCTGATCAGAGAATCTGCCTGTCATAGGAAGTCTCTTTGCATTTGTTTCATTAACAAATAAAATCCAACTCTTTTTCAGATGTGTGATTTCATTGAGACACACTACCTGGACGAGCAGGTGAAGTCCATCAAAGAGCTGGGAGACTGGGTGACCAACCTGCGCCGCATGGGAGCTCCTGGCAATGGCATGGCTGAATACTTGTTTGACAAACACACCCTGGGAAAAGAAAGCAGCTAAATCCCTCCATTGCTTCTTCACGGACGCCTCTTTATGTATATTTGTATCATGCGTCTTGATATTTTAAACATTACAAGGCAGTCTGCATGGTAGTGGCTTGTCATTTGAACCTTTATTATTCCCATTGCTGTTTACTCTCTATTTAACATCTCTAAAATGCCTGAGCAATATTCTATTCAAATCCCACTCTTACATTCTGCTCCCTCTTTCAGATGCATTCTTATCATTACTGTGTTTGCTGAGTTTTATGCCAACAGCTGTTGAATAAAATGAACCCTCTGGATTCTGACCAGTCTCAGATTTTCATGTCTGTTAAGCTCATTTGAAAGAGTCTAAATTAATCTTAATAAGAGGAACTATAGAGTCAACTATTTGTTTCACTTCCCTTACTTGAGAAAACACAACTTGATCCCTATTTATAGGAACAATGGAACAGTGGAACAATTTCTAAATCTTCTGAAGACTGTTCTCACTGTATTTAAGCAAATCTCAAGCAAGATGTTTATGGTTGACTGACTAATAATCCAGAAGATAATTACTGTGTTTATCTGAATGTAAAGATCATAATTACTGCTTTCCTCATATTCAGGTCTCTATTATATTGACACCAAAGATCCTAAATGAGCAGCTTGATGTGAAGGTAATTCATATCATCTGCTGTTCATGCTCACTACACCAACAGTTCCTTTACATTCACCCAGTAAGTACTGCAAACAAACAAAAGCATGCAGACATGTCAACAAAATGTACATTAAATTTTTTAATATTTAATCAACACAAGTACGTGTAAGCATAATTTGTTTTATATTTTACATTTCCGATTGAGAATACCAAACATTTCCAAGTTCGAAAATATACATGGAGAAAAAGGTACATGGGAGTGAAACTCCTTTTTAAATGCAAATGCACATGTATCCAGCATTGATTGGAAATACACCCCATGGACAGTTCCATAACATACCAGTCTGTAATTTATTCCCAGTCAGAACAACTCTGAAGAACAGTGAGGCACCTTTCTGAAATGAGCACTACAATGAGCATTACATTTGCTGATAATCATATGTGATGGTCAACTAACTGCGACCACAGTCTGAGTCACACTGGGGTTTTCATGCTTCTTCCAGCTCCACCAGCACGCCATCACAGTCTTTAGGATGGAGAAACATCACTGGTTTCCCATGAGCACCTGTCCTGGGCTCTGCTGACAGAGTTCTGATGTTCTTCGCTTTCAGGTCGGCTATCGCAGAGTTGATGTTGTCCACCTGCAGCCCAAAGGAAAATGTGTTAAGTTTTCATCCCACCTCACTGAGTCTGATTGTTAGTCAAATAAATTGCAGGAAAAAAATGAATGGATTCATTGGGGAGGAGGTTTAAAATGTAAATGTTAAAGCTGCTTTTTCCTTCCATATGCATGGGGCAATCATCGGATTACAAATACGTCATCAGCGCCCTCTGCAGGACAGACTGTGTACTGCTGCATTAGAAAAATTGAACCTAAACTTTTGGAATTTATTTTTGAAATTTTAATTAAAACGTTTGATTAATCCAGAGCTGACATTCAGTTGTGACTTGTATGGACTGAGTAATGGATACATGTTTGTATCTTAGTGATGTTGACGTTGATATTTAACACTTTGCGATCTATGGCGCCTCACCTCAATACAAATGTGGTGCATCCCTCCAGACTTGTTTTTTTGTAAGAAGCCAGCGATCGGGCTCTTCTCCCCCAGAGGATGGAGCAGCTCCAGCTTCGTGTTGCCGAGCTCCACAAACACAGTGTAGACACCGTGCTCGGGCAGGGGCACCTTGTCGCTCACCGTGGCCCCGAGCACGTCCCGATATAGAGCCGTAGCCTTCTCCATGTCAGGGACAGCAATCGCGATGTGGTTCAGCCTCCCCAGCTTCCACAGAGATGAGGGAACGCCCTGATGGAGGGGTGTTGTCATGGAATAAGCCCTCAGGAGTGTGACACAGGAACACCTGGAGAGACCTGCCACTGAATAAAAAAATATGATGAGATCCAAAGGTGAAGTGTTAAACTAACCTAAACCTGACTTTATTTACAGGGAGTATCAATGTATGACAAATCCACTGTCGCACATCATCAGTTTCTTCTGTACCAACGTCCAACTTTATTCAGGGAGTGTTTCTTACCCTTGAGTAACAGAAAACACGCGGAGAATAACACACTGGACCGCCACGAGTCAAAGTGGTCGCGCGGAGTTATTTTTTTACGGTCACATGAAATAAATTCAGGAACTTTTGTTTATCAAAGTAAACACGAGAAGTCGCGTGCTCCCAGCTGCCGATGAAGGGAACGCGAGCTTTGACTGAGACTTCTGTGTAAAACCGATCGAGTACAGGTTTTGTTTAATAACATACGGTGAATTACAAAGAGGATTCACTGCAGAAAACACACGTTTCTGCTCTGACACAAACCAACCTGCAACCTTCAGCACGGCGGACGCCATCTTTGTGCCCCGGAACCAAGCGGCGCCGGAACGGTTTCTGGGTGAGCCTGTTTACCTGCGACTCAGACGCACACGCATGTGGGGGACAGGATGGCGAGCGGACGACTATGGAGCACGCTGGAGGAGTGTGTGAAGACGATAAATGACAACACTTCACAACCTGAGGATTTTCTCAGGCAAGTGTTTCCACCGCGTGCGTTGGCGAAGAAGCTGTAAAATGTCGCAGCAGCTTCGTTAACGCGTTTGAACAGGAGAGGCTCGGCTAGCTCACAGCTAGCTTATGCTAATAGGAACGAGGACCTGGCCCCTTCTCACTTTGTTAAAAAAACGTATAAATACTCTAGAACTAGTGTGTGTCCAAGTTCAATCATATTTTACTGTTTATTTGTATAGTTTTAATGCCCAGCTCTGAATCAGCGTATGAGAATAATGAGAGTCTGCACTCAGTAAAGTGTAACATTCACTAGCACCTGATTTCACAGACACAGACTGAATGACTATAAATCATGCTGTGATGTACACCTGTTTGTAGGGATTTATTACGTGATGCTATAAAAAGTCTACTTTGATTTCAAGTGAACAAATGCAGTCTGCAAGAAACTACTGAGGTCCATTTGAGAAAGATGATAGCTTGTTGTAAATCACAAAATATTACAAGACTGAGTGCTAACAGTTATTCTCTTACCAGTGTAATGTTGATGTATCACAGATGAATATTTGACAATATAGGGTTGTTTTGTGTACCAACCCCTTCATTGAAGATGGCCGGCCACCTTAACACAAACAAAAACAATGCGTTTAATAAATCAGACTTTACTGATTTTATGTTTTCAACTTTGCAGTGTTCAAGATGGAGCGGCAGCAGACTTTACCTCTCTCACTAAGACCCTGTATGACCTCCATAAAGCCCAGGAGCCTGCAACTTATAAAGGCAGCCTGTTGACAGAGCTTGTGGTGGAAAACTTTGATGAGGAGCAGATCTGGCAGGAGCTGGAGCTGCAGAACAATGCTGTACTGAAACACTTTAAAAACATAATTGATGAGGCTGTGTCTGATGAGACTTTAACAGTGCTGGTTGAGGAGGAGGAAGAGACTGGTGATGAAGCAGAGGTTGACACTGATGAGGAAAATGTTGATGAGGCAGAAGAAGACGAAGAGGAGATGGAGAAACCAAGCAAACAGTCATCGAAAATGTCTGTGGAGGCAGAGGATTACACAGATGAGGGCTCTGATATAGATTTTGACGTGGATGCTCTTGAGAAGCGAGAGAAACAGAAGAAGGAGGTCGGAAAGAAAGGCTCAAAACCAAAAGGTGTTCCCTCTGAGGTTGACGATAAGTTCTTCAAGTTGTCTGAGATGGAGTCCTTTCTCGACGATATGGACAAGCGGGAGGGAAAAAACGATGAGGACGAAGATGGTGTTAACTATTTTCAGGACTTGGCCTCTGATGAGGACGATGATCTCGACCTGGAGCAAATTATTTCGACCAAAAAGCAAGTTAAAAAAACGGTAACACCAACTCCCTCACCCTTATTATTCATTCATTTCAATGTGTCCTGATGATGCAGACCACAAGAAATCTCTTTATTGTTATTGTCTGCAGGTAAAGAGCTCCAGGAATCTCAAGTACAAGGACTTCTTTGATGCTGTGGATGGTGGCCCAGCTGAAGCAGATGAGCAGTCAGATGGTGAGGAAGGTGATGAGGACGAAAGCCAGGAGGAGGGTGAAGAGCAAATAGATGATGAAGATGATGACTATGATGGTGAAGAGGAGAGTGATGATGAGTAAGTGTGATTAGTGTTATGCAGTGTGTGCTATATAACTTTAGCTTGTAGCGTGTTTGGGTTATTCCACTATGCTTGTGAACCACTCTTCGATAGGGATGAAGAGAGAAGTCAACCCAAACCCTCCAGTAAGAAAGTGTCCTTTAACCTCTCTGGAGATGAAGACAGTGAAGGAGAAGACATGGAGGACATTTTTGGAGGAAAAAGTGAGAATTCAGCAAAAACAGAATCAAAGTCTTCATTTGAGAAACGACAAGAAAAGGTAACAAGGTTTTAAGTTTGGATTCATTTGTAATCTTTTCTCTGTTGTAATCAATGACTATCCTTTCTTATTCAGGCTTGAGGTGTTATTTCCTTGATATTCTGCAAGAGACATTTCTTTATGTACTTAGTTTAGCTACCATCAGTCCAGTCCTTTATCAAGTTGAAGGTGATATGGGAATATTATTATGTCTAAATGTGTAAGACTCTTACATTTAGAGTTGATTCATGAATGGCACTTGCATGTGCACATTATCATGTGGTAACATTAGCTGTTTTCAGGTTTGAACGTTTTTCTTTCACCTATGAAGGACAAAACAGTTATTTTGTTTTCAAATGCAAGCCAGGCCTGAATGCCCACTGATGTTGATTATTGTGTCCTCTCGATGTCCTGACCTGCAGATGTCAGAGAAGATCGGGGAGCTGGAGAAAGCAGCTCTATCAGAGAAGCCCTGGCAGTTGTCTGGAGAGGTGACGGCACAGACTCGTCCAGAGAACAGCATGCTCGAGGAAGATGTGGAGTTTGAGCAGACGTCCAGGATGGGTGAGTAACTCCTCTGGGTTTGTGTGCATACAGACAATGCTGTTATGTGTTTATACTGTTTCGCCATAGGCTGTCTATGTAGGTACTACTTTAAATCTAATTACAAGATTTTGTTTTATCATTTAGCTCCTAGTATCACAGAGGACACCACCCTACAGCTTGAGGACATCATTAAACAGAGAATTAAAGACCAGGTTAGTCCCAATAAATTTGTTTTCACGTTGTTTGGCACAAGAGATTTTGTTGACTCTTAAAAACATCACCCTTGTGTTGCCATCAGGCATTTGATGATGTGGTTCGCAAGGAGAAACCCAAAGAGAAGGTGTTTGAGTACAAGAAGAGACTAACATTGGACCATGAGAAGAGCAAACAGAGTCTTGCAGAAATCTACGAGCAAGAATTCCTCAAGCAGAGCCAGGTTCAACTTTAATTTTGTTTTCACAGCTACTCCAACACAAATGAATCTTGGTTGCATTCATTGTTGGTATTTATGTCTATTTCAGCAAAAGACAGAGGAGGAGGAGAACCCAGCCCATGTGGAAATTCAGAAGCTTATGGACACACTGTTCCTAAAACTGGACGCTCTCTCCAACTTCCACTTCACACCTAAACCAGTATGTTAATCTACAGCATCAAATATGCCTGGAATAGTGACCTTAAATAGAAGTGAGCTAAGTCAGCAGGCCACTGCTATAACGGGTTCTGCTTGATCTGTGTTTCTTTTAGCAATCTAAGTTTTTAAGTTATAGAAAGTGTTACCACAAAAATATATAATATGCCATACTTAAGTTAAACTGTAGATGTCACCACTTTCATATTGTCCACAGCCTGTTCCTGAGGTCAAAGTGGTGTCCAACCTACCGTCCATCGCAATGGAGGAGGTCGCTCCAGTCAGTGCCAGTGATGGAACTCTGCTTGCACCAGAAGAAATCAAGGTTCGTCATCCATCCACGTTCAAAACATGTATTTTGATCTTGGTATATTTTGTCTAGCACTGTGTTTAATAATACTCTCCTCTATTCACAGGAGAAGAACAAAGCAGGAGATATACTGGGTGATATTGAGAAGACGTCAACAGACAAGAAGCGTGAGAGACGTCACAAGAAGAAGGTGAAGCGTCTGAAGATCAAAGAGAAAGAAACGAGGCAGAAGCTTAAAGAGGCCAATAGAACTGGAGAGAACAAAAAGTCATCAAAGACTGAAGTCACAGAAAACCTGAAGAAACTCACAAAAGGAGGCAAAGCCACGATACTCAAGGTGAGTGTTGAATAAGATTATAAAAGGAAGCAAACAATGAAACACATCAACTGATATGTAAGATTCTTACTGCAACATAAACTAGGTCGTCTATCTATGTTTGATTGTTCAGTACTCTGCTTCCATTGCTTAGACATCACAAAGTGAAGTGGCAAAATAACTTCATTGTCAATATTTCTGAGGTAACAGTGTTTTCCTCTTTTTCAGGACGAGGGAAAGGACAAGGCTCTGCGGTCGTCTCAAGCCTTTTTCTCTCAGCTGCAGGACCAGGTCAAGAGTCAGATCAGAAGTGCAAAGGACCAGTCTTCGAAGAAGAAGAAACACAAAGAGGTCTCTGTCAGCAAACTCAAGTTATAATAACTGATGGTTTGTTTTGTGAGATCAATGTGTTATTGTACAGAGTCTTTTTATGAGAAAGCAGAAATATATTAACTCTGAAAGTCATTGTAAAATGTTTCCATTTTCTTTTAAATAAATCAAATGTCTAAATCCTGATGTGTATTGGTATTTTTTTGTGAAGTTGTGCTGTTTTACATGTAACAGGTTCTAGGAGTTTGTGGATTTTTATAAATTAATTAAAAAAGGAGTAAGTGTAAGCAAATGTACATTAAATGATGTTACTTGATCTTAATGTACGCACTTTTGCTTCATGAGCAATGAGAAAGACAGAGAAAACATTTGAAACAGTTGTGCCATTATGGCCATCAAGTGAGGTTGGTGTAATTATAAATTCTGATTTAGCGAATTGATGTGAAAGATACCTTAGTTTGGAAAGCATCTGTGAATGTCTGTGAAAGTGTTAGTCACACACCTACAAACCAACATAATCAACCAGTTCTAACCAGCAGCTTTTATTGTAAATTTAGCAAATTAAGCACTTTTGTATTTCACCAGCCACTTACTTAAACTAATCTTTATACGTTTGAATGCGTTCAAAAATATACATACAACACATTTTGTTTTATTCTGTTCTTTGCAGGCTACCTATCTATATTGTTCGACTACTTCCCTGCTACGTGAACGCACTATAAAACTCCGCCTCTTAGACTCCGCCTCTTAGACCCCGCCTCTTAGACCCCGCCTCTTAGTGAAACTTCCCATGACGTCCGTGAATGTCATTGCGGAAGTGAACGAGGCGACAGCAGACAAACGGAAAACAAACAAGTTGGTGCGGACGATTGACGGATAATTACCGGTGAGTTACTGTCGCTCTCTTTTAGCGCGTTACTTTAAAGTTCTCCGACATAGTGTAGTAGTTTGTATCGCTGAAGCTAACGTTAAGCTAGGTAGCTTGAGCAAACGATGACACAAAAGAGGCGTGCTAACAAGGCTGGCTAACAGTTACAACGTTACACAGGTTAATGTCTTCTGAACATTATGGCGCTGCGGTTTATTATATTTATTTATTATATATATTTACGTTAACACCGATTAACACGAGATCGTATCGTTTCGAGTGTCATCTCGCGTGGTTTCGTTAGCTGTATAGCTAAAGCTAACTTCCGCAGTGCTACGTAATGTTTTAACCAGTGAGCTAACTTTATGCTTTCGCAGTGTTTATGCTTGTTTGGAGTAAATGTGCGGAGTCATTCTGTCTCGATGGGTTGGTCTTGCTCACATGTTTGAGTGACTCAGTTAATCGGCGGTGAGGTCAGCTGGCCTGTGTTGCCTGGTTTCGGTTGAATACTTCCGCACTACAAAGTCTACTAAGTCATTTAGCAGACGCTTTTATCTAAAGCGACGTACAGCGGTAGGGACAAACACAACCAACGATGTAAATGGAAAGGCAACGTAGGTAAGTGCTAAGGACTGTTTGTGTCCAGTAGGACTCAGTGCTGAAAAACAAGAGCATCATTTACATTATATTCATAGGTGAGCTTATAGCAGCTTTAGCAGAGGAGGTATTCAGAGAATAGAAGAGACATGAGTTGTTTTATGAAAGTTATGAGAGACTCAGTTGATCGAGGAGAGGATTGGGAGCTCATTCCACCACTGTGGGGCAATAGAGGAGAACAGTCTTTGACCCCTTTGAGTTCTCGTAAGAAGACGCATCTATTTTGCCAAGCGAGGTTGTGTAAGAGAGCAGGGCCAAACACTGACCCCTAAGGAACACATCTGAGTACAGAGTGTGATTTGGAAACTTGCCCATTCCAGGATACTTTGAATAATCTATTTGTGAGGTCGGACTTGAACCAATGAAGAGCCGTACCAGAGAAGCCAAGTTTGTTGAGGATGGATAGTAGCATTTGGTGGTTGACAGTGTCAAAGGCAGCTGACAGATCGAGAAGCAGTAGAGCTGAGGACTGGCCAGTTGAGTGGAGGGATTCTGATACTGCGAGGTGCCCAGTTTCTGTTGAGTACTCAGTGGAGTCAGAAACTTCCTTTCTGACTTTTGTCAAACAAGCTCCAGAAGTATTTACAGGGATGACTTCCTAGTTCTAAAGTCAAAGCTTGTGTGGTTGAGTTAGATCCGGTTCACTTAATAAAGCTCTGGGTGAAACTCCCACCCCTTAGAGCGTTTTTAACTCGAAGTGATTTGTTAACAGTACTGGGTGTGACCCTCATCAGCTGAACCTTAGCTACTGAATTAGGATGTGTTCCATACCAACATAACAACAAAGCCTGACAACAACCAAAAATTAGCTAACAACAAAAAAGATCCAGTACTTACAGAGATGACTTCCTGGTTCTAAAATCAAAGCCCCTCTCGTGCTCTCCTGCTCTCAGAGACAACGCCACCATCATGCTGGGAGGAGGATTCAAAGCAGAGAGGCTAAAAGTGAACCTCCGGCTGGCCATCAACCGACTTAAACTCCTTGAGAAAAAGAAAAGTGAGTCTGGGGCTGGGTGAAAAAAAACAATATTCTCTTACATCAGTGGATTCGAGCTTGAAAGTCAAGCATGTTTATTTGATTTGGTTCTTCCTTCTAATTGCTTCTAAACTCTTACCCCCTATCCTTTTCAAACTAAAATCAAAGCTGAGCTCGCTCAAAAGGCAAGAAAGGAGATTGCAGATTACTTGTCATCAGGAAAAGATGAGCGGGCTCGGATCCGCGTGGAGCACATCATCAGAGAGGACTACCTGGTGGAGGCCATGGAGATCTTGGAACTGTACTGTGATCTGCTGCTGGCTCGCTTTGGCCTCATTCAAACAATGAAGTGAGTGCTAAACTTACTGTGCATGAATTTCCACTCAGGCCTTTCACATAGTCTGGCTGCCTGTGGCAGTGCTCAGCCTTGTCAAGCCAGTTTCTGTTGTTTCCGATCAGGGAGCTGGATCCAGGCTTACAGGAAGCAGTGTCCACACTCATCTGGGCAGCACCTCGTCTTCAATCAGAAGTGTCTGAACTTAGAAATGTAGGTGCTTCTGAATTCAACAAAGTACTGGCTCCAATTACAGGACTATTAAACAAGATCTATGAATCTTTTTGCAGGTGTCTGAACAGCTATGTGCAAAATATAGCAAGGAGTATGGCAAGCTGTGCAGGACAAACCAGATTGGCACAGTCAACGACAGGGTGGGGTTTTTTTTTCCACTGACTGCAGATGTTTTGTTTTTGTTTGCTCTACTAGAATTATCTATTTATCAAATGTCTTATCTTAAGCATGCATGTACTTTTAGAAAGGAAACCTTTTATCAGTAGCTCACCATACACCTGCTGTTTTCATAGCTGATGCACAAGGTGAGCGTAGAGGCTCCTCCCAAGATCTTGGTAGAGCGCTACTTGATTGAGATCGCCAAGAACTACAATGTGCCGTACGAACCTGACGCCATGGTCCGGGTGAGTATTTCAGAATCAGTTAACACTCAGTGTGAAGGTTGAAGTTCTTCACTCGGTTTCCCACTTATCCATTCCTGTCTCCTGGCAGCCTGAGGTGGCTCCTGGCGAGGAGGCAGACCTGATTGACGTGGACAATGACAAGAAGTTTGGAGGTGGAGGAGGGGGTGGTGGAGGTTTTACTATGCCCCCTGCTGGTGCTATGCCCCCTGCTGGTGCTATGCCCATGGGCATGCCCATGCCAATGCCCATGCCAATGCCAAGAGCCTTTGACTACCCACCTCCCAAAGGAGCCGTAAGGAGTTCTTTTAAAGAATCCATTCACTAAAACCTACACATGTGATTAATGCTTTGGGCATTAAGAGTCTTTCACCAGATTATATACTAACACATTGACCTAAGGAGCCACAGTGATTAATATTGACAACATTAAAACGGAATATTTTTGAGTGTAAGTCATGTTTTTTTTTTTTCATTTCCCTTTTTGTAATTTGTATTGACATGCCTTTAAGAAAATAATAACCATAACTGAATGTTACAATTGTTATTATGGATATGTAAGAAGTTTTACAAAAATGTACACTTGACAGCTTCCCTCTTCAGACTTGCACCTGACTGTTTTTTTTCCCAGGAACCGTTTAATGCCCCCGTTGGAACCTATGACAACTTTCAGCACCACATGGGAGGAGGGCAGCCCCCTCAGCTGCCCAATTTCCCCCCCACATACGAGTCCGTAAGTGACTGAAATCTTCCCATCCATGCCCCCCTCTTCCCACAGATGGACAGACGGACAGGGCAGGGCAGCACTCAGGGAAGAGCGGTTCATTCAGTTTGCTTGCAGTTTTACCTGTCATCTACACATCTATGCTCTTGCATAAGCTAAGGGTTTGCTTTGTCCACATGGATGTCAGCAGCATGAGATGCTCTTACCTGACTACTAAAACTCTGTTGGTTGCTCTGGGTTGGGTTAAACAGATGCTACAGGCATTTTGTAGTGATCTTAGGTTGGTACAGTCCTAACACCTGTTTTAGCTTGACTCGCTGAAGGTGGTGGCTTCTCAAAAATATCCCTTTTCACTTCTTACTGTTTGTGTTTCGCTGCAATGTTAAATGTCCCAGTACTAACTTGTACAGCATTATTTCATTGCAACATACACAGGACATAAATCCTGACATTTTTGTCTGTTTCAGATCGATGACCTAAATTCTGTTCCTTTCCAGGCTGTAGGTGAGTTCTGCCAGAATAAATCATTTACTAAACTTACTGGGTATAGTAGTTTTCAGTATTGACATGGTATTTAAAATGTCTGCATAGCTATTTATGCTATGTCATTATATTTATATTATTTCATTTTAGTGCTTTGGGGACTTTTTTCCTGTAACAGGACTCTGTATGTGGTACTTGATAAAAATAGAGCTCATGTCAACCAGTGCAACTGTGGCTTATTCAAATGTTAATTGAAATGATCCCTAGGTTGTTTATAGCCTGTGTCTGTAATCACATTTCATTTTTTTCTCTGAATATTTGTGCTCTGTAACTTTCCATTATGTTTACATTTACATCACGCATATCCTTTATTCTTTATATAAAGTCACAATACGTTTTCCCACCATTTATCACTCTTCAGGTCCTGGACCTTCATCTAAGACATTCGACAACAACGCTCTCCCAGAACTCCCCTCTGTTCCAGACACACTCCCCACATCCTCCTTCGGCGGCAATACCACCAGCTCGGATGACCTCGACTTTGACGATTTAACGCGACGGTTCGAGGACCTGAAGAGGAAGACTTAATGGCTGTATATCTGGTCAATAAAAACACACTCATGCCTGACACACACACACACACACACACATGCACACAGTTCTGTGTCATCACCTACAACAGCCAAGAACAGGAAAGTTCTCCCCTTACACGGTGATGTAATCTCACATAGATTTTAAAGATAGAAGTACTTCTTACCTCATTTACATAAACCTGACCTGCTCCTCGGAGTGTGGTTGCTCATTCGACCTTGGCACTGATCAGAAATCGGTGTGTTCACAACTCCAGCAAGGAACCATATGCTTTAATATTGTTATATAAGCGACACATGAAGAATAAGAATTCTGACCCCCCTTTATCCCGTTCTCATTTAAGATCACACCAACTTTTATATTTCCCCACTTGTCTGTGTGATCAGGATTATAGATTGTAGTTTTTCTTTGGGTTTTGGTTCTGACTAATAATTTACAGCGCAGGCTTTGATTTAATATACACATGCTGTGTCCCTGTGATCTCTGCCACCGTGTCACTGACTTCTGGCTCAGACTTGTCAGACAAGCCCGACTTGCCATCCCGGTTTGGAAAGTACCTGGCATTCACGCTTGCAAAGTTCACAAAAGAGAAATGACATCAGGACTAATGGAAGCTATATTTTCATTGTCTTGCATGGCCATTTTTTGACACACTCCTTAGTTGCCTAGAGCTACTGATGGTGACACACATCAAACCTTTTCTGTTCATCTGTTACATGGGTGATGGGGCACAGATGTTAAGCAGTAACACCGTGCATGGAAGCCTGTAATAATATAGTTGCAATCATAGATAGACCTATTAACAATGATAATGATGTAACTGTATAGTATCTTAAACAATGTTTTTAAGCCCTTTTGAATGTTGCTTTCAATAAACCTCAACCCGCACTTTCTTATTTTGTAAGTAATTCATGTACAGGGAAAACAACAAGCAAATATTGGCCCCTGACTACTCGATTGTGTTGTCCTCTGTGACTGTGTGTGCAAGTCTTATTCTTTACGTGCACCACTGCATCTGCCTTAGTTAGCATCTCTAATCAGAGGCCTTGTCAGTTTGTACTGGGCCCATGAATTTATTATCCATCAACACTGGATACGTTACCTGCAATGAGTCTCAAAATTATACTTTATTTTCTTTACCCATCAACACTTCTGTAAAATGAGTTGATTTTTACATATTGGATGAAAAAAGTCTCTACTGGCCACATAGTTGTGTGTTTCCTGTAGCAAAGCAGGACTGAGGCAGTTTCTTATGCAGACGTTGTGTTATTGCTGCAACCTGATCGCACCAAGCTCCGTTCAAAGTGGCAATTGAATGGTGGCCTTCAATGAAACGATTCACTGATGTCTGGAAGGCACATTGAAAAGCTTTCCAGCTGGGTGATGGGTGAAAGTGTACAGGTGTTACACCTGGAGATAGTAGAGAGATTATTTACACTACAGAACTGTGATCTGCTCACTGTCTTTTCTATGATGCACTGCTCTTTCATGCTAAAATCCTTGACACACAAAATTGTGTGCTGCAAAAAACACAATTGTTTTTCCACTGTATAGTAAGATATCAATTTAATAAAAGATTATTTGGAACTGGACACTAGTAAAGTTATTGATTGTCCACAACACTGCAATACCAAATATTTAACAGCAGGGGTCCTCGGTGTAAAGAAATATTCTTACAGTGATATACCACATGATGGTGCATGATGATCTATCATGTATTTACAGAGATATTTTCCCAACATGTGTCAAAAAAAAAATAAACTCAACTCTTTTTTTTTTTTTTTTTTTTCTTAAAACAGTGACTAAGGAGGCCACCATTAACAACTATACTTATGGAGATGCTCACAAATAGCTGGGAGGGTAAATCAAATATGTATCTAGTGCACAATGTGGCACTTAAGTCAACTGAAAATCAGTAATTTCTGAAAAAATAAAGGCAGAGACGCAGACTGTGTGTGTGTGTGTCAACGTGTGTCTATACTAAAAGAAACAACTGAACGGTGTCAACAATTCAAGCTAAAACAAATATTCAGTCTTTTCTTCTGAAGTGTCCAACCATAATAACTAAATAACTAAAAGGACATTCTCCAATTTACCTCAGATTTACACGTTAACAAATCAGTAAAAACAAGCAACTTGTTGTGTTCACTAGATTGAGGGCAATATCACAAAAAACGTCAGTTGCAGTTGAGGTGAAGTGAAAAGTCTATCCATATGCGAACCACCCCTGTGAAAGTAAAGTCACCAGAGATAAACTCTATGTACACATACATACATCATCCTGGAAAGGAAATAACCTGAAAGGAGCAAACATTTACCATGATTCATCAAACCATAATCGCGTATTGGAAATTGTGTACACATGCAAAACACCAGCATGTGTTATATAACTTCATGCTCAGAGAGTAAAACTTTCATTAAGTGCAATAGAGTGTTTATGATGCAAGTGGGGGGGGGGGGGGGGGGGGGGGGGGGGGGGGGGGGGGGGGGGGGGGGGGTGCCACGTGTTGCAGGCGAGCCCATCGGAGGAGACAGCTCACCCGGCAGCGTCCTCACAGCGTGTGCCTGCCCGAGTACCACCTGCACCTGTCTTGTTGCTCTGTGAAATGGAGGAGACGGTGCAGTGAGACTCTGGGTGCTTCCCCTCGCTCAAACTGAAGGATGCAAAGATATACTTGGAGAGAGACTTGGGAGTCACTAGTTAAAAAAGTTGTCAGAGCAGATCGTTTCACCGTTGCTTCATTACAGAAGTGCTCTCTGCAGCCAACCTGAAACTAAGTGCAATGGATACACTTGCCTCATGAAATACGAAGACAGTCGTCAGGGCTTAACAATTCATGTGTTTAATGACGATTATAGGCACAGTCCTTGCCTCTCAAGATGCCTTCACAGCCTCTTCTGCTGTTAGATATTTTTCTAGTATCTCAGTCTTATATCCATCATTTAGATTTTTACCAAAATTTGAAAGGGATTTCTGGAAATAAAAAAATATTTTTGAATCAGATGTATCTTAGATATTTTTGCCAGTTGGAGGCAGCAGAAAAAGGTGACTTGATTATTGATTATTTATCCCCTTTTTTCAATTGTTTTCTGGCATTTAAAATTGCTTTTAAAATCTATTCTATTGTATTCCATTGTGTAGTAACTTTACCAGTGTGTTATTATTGACTCATCAATTGTGAAGCACAGTTTAAGGACCCTGACCTTTCTGGTGACGAGTGCTAAACAAATAGTTGCCCTGACTTACCTAAGAAGCTCTTATGCTTTGGTAACAATGGATGAGACACGTAAACATGTCTCATCAGAGATGGAGCACACAAAGACAGAGAAAAGAAAAAGAGATGTAGGATTCTCGCACAATGCTTGAAATCAGTTTCATAACTGTTTCAGCACTGACAGCACGTACACCCCCTTACAGACAGCTCAGGGTCTGTTCAGACAAACCAGTTCAAGAAAAACATGTTTGTCTCACCTAACAGCACTTGCTCGATTTCCTCAGTCTCCTCCACAGATACAGGTTTCAGCAGCAGGGCAAAGAACACAGCGATGCCTATTACCTGCAAAATACAGATCATCCTCTGTAAATGGTCTAACAGAATATACAGAAATCGTAAAATACACTTTTATTTAGCCTTGATTATTTAATCCAAAGCTTCTCCATCTTTACCAACCTTGAGCGGCTGCAGGATGAAGATGCTCTGGAAGAGGGAGAGGCCCAGAGACATCACCCACTTAGTGGACTTGTCTTTGCCATACTGAAAACCATACAAGAGGGTGAAGTAGGTGGACACTGCACTGATGGACAGCAACAGGAACCAGCCCAGGAACACACACCACCAGGGCAGCCAGCAGCCCCCCGTCCTCCTCTTCTTCTTTTTCACAGGAGGTGGGCTGGTACAATACAGAATAGTTGTTATGTATTGATTGGTTCATTCGTAAGCATGGTTATGCCTAAACTGGAGTGCCGCAGTGCTGACCAGTCGGCCCAGTGGCTGCTGAAGACCATCTCCGCCTTGCGAACCAGCACGTTGGTGACGTTGAGCGCCTGCTGATACTCTTCTGGACTTGGGAAGTTTTTTCCATCCAGCTTTTCCAGGTCCATCAGGAGGTGACAGAGACCAGTGAGGAGGAACTTGCTGCAGTACACCCAGTGAGGGTCACTCTCACTCTCCCCTGCGACCGGGTTACATCAGAGAGACCAGCGTTTACATACATTCCTCTGCACAGTGTGATCTTTCTAGCACTTCAGATTTGTTTCCGGAAGAATTTGCTGCACAAAGCTCCTGTCTTGATTTAAGATAATCAAATTAAAATGCAAAGGTTTCAATATTAATCAATCAATCAATCAAATTTGATTTGTATAGCCCATATTCACAATTTGTCTCATAGGGTTTTAACAATATGGGACAATATGTACTTAACCCTCAACATGAGTAGGAAAAAATATCAAAATCATTCTTTCAATGAGGAAAGAATAACGTAGAAACCTCAGAGCCACAAGTGAGTGATTCCTCTCCCAGGATGGGCACCATGTGTAATGGAGAACCTCTCTTACTGTCGCTCAGTGTGTGTGTCTGCGCTCAAAAGTGCAAGTAGAAATCAATGCATGTTTATTTCCTATAAAAGTAAAATGAAAATGACAACTAACCTTGCATGAGTTGGACAAAATCATGGACACTGTCCAAGCCCAAGCAAAGGTCAGCGGTGGACTCCAGCCTGGACGTCTCTGAAATCTTGTTCCTCGGACTTTTGCTCACCAGAGAAATCATCTCTTCTGTGTCCTAGAATGGATGAACAACAAAACACCAAATGTACAGTTGGCAGGAGATGCAGCACAAGGTCTCACAAGGAAACTGTGAGTGTGAGTCATCTGAGTAATGCCAATAAAGTCAGGTGCGAACGCTGAGCACGCTCTCACACCTTCAGAATAGTCGGGACGGTGACCGCAGAGGGCCTCAGACTCTCCTCGCAATCGTCTTTTTGAGCATTTGAAATGATGCGAGGTCGGATGCTGCGGAAGATGGTGATGATGAGGATGTTGATGGGGAACATGAGGAGGCCACTCTGAACGCCCACCATCAGCTCCTGCCAGGTAATTTCTAAAGAACCTGGACAAAGGCAAGGACACAGAATGCAGAATAACTTAAATTAAAGTTGAATGAAACTCCCAACTCAAGGTAGTAAAGCTTGGAAACAGCTACAGTAACTGTGAATGACCTAATGAAAAAAGCACTGGAGAGTCCTTATTTATAGGAATGTTCCAGAAGGCGATGTTAATTGCCATAGTGCAGAGGAGCAGGCTCATGCAGCATGAGACCCTCTGGGCTCGCGTGAACGGACTCTGCGAGGGAGGGTCCACAATGGACACCCAGATGTGTTCATCCCTAAATCCGGTCGACGTTCTGCTCTGGAAAATATTCCTGATGGAGAAAATCAGAAACTCAAAATGGCGCCAATCATCAAGAGCTTCACTCGTTTCGGTGAAGTGGAACAACTGTCACCTGAAGCTGGCGATCTCGTTGCTCTTTGCAGCATTGAAGGTTTTCTTGGTCATGCGGTCTCCACGGTCGGCGCTCAGCCAGCAGTCACAGAAGAAGTGCCACACGTGTCGTGTTTGGAGGTCCATTATGATCACTTTGTTTATATACCTTTTTTTTTACAAGGGAAATGCGCAACACAAAGAATGTGCTATATATATATATATATATATATATGACTTGTCAGTAGACAAAGTGAACACATCAGCATTAAAAAAGTATATTAAAAAAAAATCAGCACATCAATGCAAAATATGGTACAAACTCAGAAATATGTGTCCGTTTCATGAAGAACCATAAATTATTCTTTATGAAATCAATGAAATGCAAAACAGCCACTTGCACACTGTTATAGAAAGTGAAGAGAAATCCACCCCCTGATCAGGAGTCACAACAAAATGTAATGGGTTCCTTTTGGGTCATGGCCCAGCCGTCCACAAGACGTCAGGGAAAATGGTTTTGTCATGCTTTGCGTAATAACCTCCTCGATGTAGTTAATTACATTGCTGACCCCTGACATCGCATTAAGCATGATCTCTTATTCTAATATGAAAGTGTACTCAAAGTGTGTGTGTGTGTGCAGACATAGTGTTAATTACCGTGTGACCTATAATTTTAAAGTGTGCCAGTGATATTTTGAAGAATGTATCAATTGCTACTGAGGCGTGTTTGGTCTCAGCCCGGGTAGTACCATGATGGGTGACCTCCAGATTTGTCATGCTCCAGCCGGAGGTTCCTCACTTCTCCCAATGGGAACGGCGTGGCCAGCAGGAACATGTCGATAGCTCCCCTCTCAAAAACAGGTTTATCGGGATCAGTGAGCGTGTGTGTTTCACTCTCTCCCTCCGAGCCAATCAGCTTCACTGTGACCTGCAGGAGATTCACCAGCAACCAGGATTGTGCAGAGGAGCCCATTTTATACTTGACGAAACAATAACTAACCACTGATTGTTAATGCAGTTGGGAAAACATAAATATTTCATTTCTCTCTGAATTTTTAGTCTGATCTGATTTTCATAAAAACTGTGAATCTGTCCTTGAAGGAAGCAAAGTTATATTTCTCTTGTCACAATGTGCATCTTTGCTTCTCAAGGTCTCACTGTAAAAGTGTAGAGAGTTAGTTTGCAGTTTGATGACAAATATATTGAGGGAAATGGAGAGAAAATGGTGGCAGCAATGCAACTACAGAGAAGAACAGAAGGAACTAAAGAAGAACTATAGAAGAAAATAAAATGAAGTAGGTGGTGGCAGCTGCCATTCAAACCAACAACAACAACCCAAAGTGTGAAATAGACAGGTTTAACGAAGCAGCATGAGCCTTAAAGCCTCAATATCTTAAGAAAATACATAAATCCTAATTCTGTAAATGAAAGAGGACTCACCCTGGCAGTGGTCCCAGCGTTCTTCCGATGGCCAGTTTGGACATTAATCAGGTAGTTATACTGAGCTCCTGGGTGGTTGTCCTCCAGCAGAGTCATCTTCCTCTGATAGTTCAATATGAAACAGGAAAGGGCGTAAATATCAATGTTTGAGTGACAATGACATTATAGCTTAGTGATGGGAGTTGATGTGAGGGTAAATTGTTCAGAGCATTTGTTTTTCTAAGGTAACCTGATGAGTCTTTCCAAGCTGAGCTGTTCCAGATGACATTTGTTCACATATGGAAAAACATGAGTTGACAAAATTAGAGAGCAATTGTGGAGAGGCTGACCTTAGAGAGCGCCCTGCGGTCAGAATAGCAGGCCCACAGCAGAGTGGCCAGGTAGAGGCCAAAGAACGCGCACAGCAGGGCCAGCACCACAAAGTTCTCAGAGACAGTGGCGAACAACTCAGTGGTTTTAGATATGTCCACGTAGTTTGGCATCACGAAAAACGAGCTCCCGAAGAGAGTGAGGTGATTGCACAGACACTGTGTTCTTCCTGGAGTGGTTTTCTCTCCCACCTTAGACAATGATAGCTAATCAACTGCTGCCAATACATAAGTTATGGACATGGACATGCAGAGCAACGTATATTTAGACTCACCTGGCAGCCCTCTGTGCTCCACTTTTCCCTCTCTATATGCCAGTAAAAACACTTGTTCATAAAAGTGAATATAGTCAGTGTCAGGCCTGGTTCCCATGTGGAGTTAAAGAGTCCGGCAGCAACATTCCAGATTCCGGGATTCTGCTTAAGCATCTCTGGGGTTATAATCCAGCGGTAGCGTCCTGTGGCAAAAAGCAGCCACATAGGACATCATATGTCAAGAGCCTATTGACGGAAACATGAGACAGTTTGTCTATTTGACATTAAATAATATATGAGAGAGCCTATACAAAGCATGGAAAAAATAAATGTTCTGCCCTGAGATTGCTTGCCTCCACAGCCCAGTGCAATTTCAAAATGTACTCGTGGGCCTGCACAACAATATGATTTGTGACCCTTGACCTCGACCACTAATGCTGGAGGATTAATATAATACTAAATAAAATATGGTGCAGATACAGATGACTTCAACAGGCATTAAACTCTGATGTCAGCATACATGGTAATATATAAACTCCTGATGTTTACCTGTTGGTGTCAAGATGGTTGTGGCATTAACATTTGTGTTCAGAGGTGACCCATGAGACAAGGTGAGAATCAGTGACACATTGGCACTGGGCTTCACGTCAAAAACGATGGTCATGTTTGGGTCCGTCACGTTGATTGTGGTCAGCACTTTCGTGTTTCTCTCCAACACAACGGTGTCGTTCGTCAGTGCTAAGACGTCTGCACGAGGCATAAAGATCTGAATAAACCAGGAAATAAAGCGTCAAAATGAGAATGACAATGTGAAGCTAAATATTCATGGAAGTGGAGGTAAATATTTACGGATGTTTTAACAGCCTGTGACATAGGTAGGAGCTCTGCCAGAGCTACCGATGGTCTCAAGCTGTCATTTAGTTTCAACTATTAAAAATAAACTGCAGATCCCATGGTTTAGTTAGTTAGCAGGCCTTAGTAGGATGCTAGCTGAGAGGGATGGATGAAATAAAGTTTAAGGGAGAGGTTTTTTCATAATGAAGTATGAAGTCAAGCTGCTTCCTAGCTTCTATAATCTATCTAATCACACAGACATTGAAAATATGTCACTTTCACCATTGTGATTTTTGTTCCTCCAATCTGTGCTGGTCCTTGACAAACTCCATCTTTTATTTCCCATGAGCTTACTACCTACCTTATAAATACAAACGCTAACTGACCAATTATTCCGTTCTCCTATACCTCTATCATCTCTGTCAGATTTTCCAGCCTTATGTCAGAGACTCCATTGCTGAGTAAGACGCTGCACACACTTCCTGTGATGTTGTCGTCAGAAGGATGAGGATTCCGTGAGAACGTGGCTAACTGAGAAAGAGAAGACAGCTCTGTTTAAAAGGCTGTAGAGGGCAACCATTACACACCCATTTGATGATTGCACACACAGACCTGAGTGAAGACCTTGCTGCTCCCTTTCAGATAGGTCTGCAGTGCTGAATACGAGGGGAGCTTGACAAACTCACCATCTTTCACTGAACCCAGGACTGCACCATCGAGGTGCGCAGGCTTGAAGCTGATGAGACGGAAACAAAAGGTGAATAAAAAAAAAATAGAACATTTAATAAGACACATAAAGTACACAAGGTCAGGGATACTGTGAAAGAAAATACCAACCTGTTCTGATAGATGGTGCCTGTCCGGTGCCTGATGATATATTGTCCTGTGATCACTGAACCAATCAGACTAGCGATTGTACGATAGATTTCAAAAACCTGCTCAAACAAAGCCTGGGAGGGGGGGAAACATTCAGCATCACTTGACTATAATTGCTTGTGTGTCCCAGTCACACAATCTAGTGAACGTACTGTGGGGCTTGGGTTTGCCTGGATGTCGCATCTTTTTAATGAGAGGAGGAGGATGCCAGTGCTACAGTTGATGATGTGACTGACGGTGTCATTGTTTTGCAAAGCAAATGTTGGAGTCAGTTTTTTGGTGATTCCCAACAAATCCTGAATGAAGTTGTCCTGCGAAGGTAAGAAACAGAGAACTGTATAAAAACAATATCATGATGATAATAAAGAGCATATATTTTTCAAAGCGAGGGTACCCACCCTGCTGTCATTTGTTGGTTCCCCTACTGTTGTTTCCATTCGCTGCAGTTCTTTGTCTGCTATCTGTCACAAGAAATAAAAGTGTATATATAATATAATATAATATAATATAATATAATATAATATAATATAATATAATATAATATAATATAACCATAGTCGTATTAATTGTCCATGTGTAAATTGGGCAAAGCATCTCTCACCTGGAGAAGATGTGTGATTAATATAATATAATATAATATAATATAATATAATATAATATAATATAATATAATATAACCATAGTCTTATTAATTGTCCATGTGTAAATTGGGCAAAGCATCTCTCACCTGGAGAAGATGTGTGATTTCTGACAGAGAGGGAACATTGGCTCTTTTGGGACCTGAAATTAACGTGTGCATGGTAGAGAGGCAGAGGAAGACAAGCACATACTTCGACTTTTAACTTTCAGTGAAAACATAAAAGAACAATGATGCACAGAGGACTCCCAATTGAAAGCCTGGTATGTTAATGTATCTTCTAACTGACTCTCAGGATGAAAAAAAAAGTTCCCTATATGTAGAGGATGCTGGGGAAGATGCCAATTTGGAAAGACAATGAGATCTTAAAAACACAGTGGGATTTAAACATCATGTTCTGGCCTTCACAGGCGCCATCACTTGTATAAATGTTTGGGACATTTTCCTGCTGTTGTGAGCACCTCTCTGGAACATTCTCCTGCAGTGCCCTTCATATGTGAAGGACCATGTACAGTACATAGTTCATGTCTGAAAACTGCCATATTTTTCCATTTTACTTACGAGGTCTGCTCACATGACTGGACTTAAAAGTATTCTGCAAAGATAACATGAAAATACCATGAAAACAGTTAGTATGTTTGCATGGCTTCATTCTGTTAATGTGTGATCTCTTACCACTGTGTTTGATGAAGACCCCAAACCTTTAGAGCAAGAGTGACACATTCATCAAAGTGCATGTTGAACACAGATTAAATAAATTAACAATACAAAAAGTAAGGGAAAGGAAAAGGCAGGAGAGATGGGGCTAAAGCAATGATTAGGAAGCAGTAGTTAACTTACTGTGGCTGCAGAGGAAGCTACGTCTCTGGCCGCAGTCCGATGTCACAATGAGCTGGAAAGGATTCAGCTTCATGTATGTGCAGCTGTACATTGAGGTATTGTCATTTTCTGTACACACACAGACACACACACACTTAAGTTTATCTGTCTCAGAAAGACACATATTGATTTTAAGGATCAGAAGCCAAAGAAATAATAAGATTAATGTTTTTTAAAAAATGTGTTTTTTACTGACCTCCCCTTGGTTCATCTTGGACCCCCTCCCCAAGCCACCATGTAAAGTTACCAGTGTGTCTCCATTTGGTGGCGTTCTCCAGGAGAACTTCGATCGGCCTGTTCACCTCCTTCAGCAGCTCCCCTTCTCCCTTTTCACAGCTGCTCTTGGCGTCGAACCAGGTTTTCAACTCCTCCACAAACTCAAAACAGACATTTCTGAAAACTAAATCACATTGCTCAGGAAAAGCATCGCCGCAACAGGCCTCAGACTCCGCAAGTGAAAGTAGAAATCCAGCTGAAATCCACAAAAAGGCAGAGGTTCGCAGGAATGTGTCCATGGTTATTGTAATGTACTGAACAAAGGGACATAGCGCTGAAGGGACTGAGGCTGAAGCAGCAACTGAGCAACATCACGTCCCCCTATCACATGTAAATGAATGAACTTTCTCCAGAAAAACAGTGCATGTGTTCTCAATAGATTAGGAAAATCACTGCAGACACTCAAATAAGATGCAAAGACTCACTTGGCAAAGGTAACACAAGATGAACTATTTCTTCTAACACAAACTGACCAAGAACAGATTATGCCTATTGATTCACTGATCTAACGAAAAACCCTAGCCTAGTTCTAACCCTAGCTCTGCCCTGACCCTAACCGTAAGAACACAGCATTGAACCTAACCCTAGGAACAACTTTAAACACAGCACTGGCCCTAACCCTAAGGCCAATTTTAAACAGCACTGACCCTAACCCTAACCTTTATAGCAACCCTAACCCTATTTGCTGTTGTGTTTTCTTAGCGGCTGTTTATTATTATGTGTGTTGCTGTATTCAGTGATCTACTTTGTTACGGTGTCATGTGGTTTCATGAAGTTTGTGGCTTCAGGGCCACCGTAGAAGGCTCGCGCCCACGAAGGGAACAACGCGAGAGGCTGAGGCGGAAATAGAGTCCGCGCGTTTGTGTAACATGTTGGGAAACTCCTCCCGTGTCCTTTTAACGCAATGACAGAGTCGCGTCCATGGCGGGACATCTGAAGGTAATGTCAAACTCTGACGAACCATCTTCTCTATCGTGTGAAACAACCTGGAGGCTTGAAGTGACGCCGGTGTTAGCGTAGCGTCACAATGGAAGCAGTGAAGCAGCGTGTGTGTGTGTGTGTGTGTGTGTGTGTGTGAGTGAGTGAGTGAGAGTGTGTGTGTGTGTGTGTGTGTGTGTGTGTGTGTGTGTGTGTGTGTGTGAGAGAGACACACACAGACATCAATTTCAGCATGTCATAACAGGAAAACTACAAGTGTAATTTATTATGTTTTTGAAATGCTATCATTATCATTATGAATATTATTAAGCTACTAGTTTTATGTATTAATTTCTCACAATCTTGTCAACAGAAACAGTTAAAAGAGGCGGTCAAGATCATCAGCTCAGGGAGTCTTCTGTTCGCCTCCTACCTCACTGTCGTTGGAGATGAGCGTTTCTATGCCAACCAACTCATGCCCCTGCTGCAGAGGGTTGTGGGGGCAGAGACTGCACATGTCTTGGCGGTAAAGATGATCCGTCTGGGTCTGGTTCCCCTGAATCGATACCAGGACCCTCCGTCATTGGTAAGCATGCCTCCCCACCACTGCTCCACACAGACAGTCTCTATTGGTATCAAAGCTATTCTAACACTTTGCTCTGTCTGTCATCTTGTCTCTGCAGGAAATGAACATCTTGGGATTGAAATTCAAAAACCCTATCGGCATCGCGGCAGGCTTTGACAAGCATGGGGAGGCTGTGGACGGTTTGCAAAAAATGGGCTTTGGTTTTGTTGAAGTGGGGACGATCACTCCCAAACCTCAGGAGGGTAACCCCCAACCACGTGTGTTTCGACTCACCGCAGATCGTGCTGTTATTAACAGGTATGTTTTAAAAGGGTTAGCTTGTTACCCTGAATAAAATGTGTATTATGATGAAATTACAAATTCTATATTTTGTAAGTGATGGTTGTGTTATTATTGTTTTTTTATTCAATGTTCCATTTTCTGATTGACTGGGGGTTTATCAGAAAACAAATACGTTGTCTAACAAGTTGTACTATGTGTGTGTGTTTGTCCAGATATGGATTCAACAGCTGTGGTTTGGCAGAAGCACAGCAGAGGCTGAAGGCTCGAGAAGAAACACAACAAGAGCAAAGTAAAGGTTAGCAGACACTCTGTTTACACTGTAGAGACTAATGTAAATGTGCAATTTATATGACCCTGTAAAAAATAGTACATTCAATATTGTTTTTGATTTCTCATTTAAAAAAAAAAAAAGCTTAAATTTGTGTCGCTGCAGGAACTGAAGTCCGGTGCACTCTGGCTTCTCTTTTATATATATCTTACTATTTCTTGTTTAAAAATAAAAAATCTTAGCACTAAATAGGTTTTGGGTTTGAATTTTCTCTTCTGTTAAATTCTTGACCTGTCCTTGCTTCCGTTCTGTTGTGTCTGAACCATACCTGCTCCCAGCCCATTTAGCACATGAGCAGCCTCTGCCCCAGCTGAGTCATGTGTCTGATGATGCAGCCTGTTTGTCTGAACCATCTTTGTGTGTGTGTGTGTGTGTGTGTGTTTATAGCTGGCCTTCCCCTGGGCATCAACCTGGGGAAGAACAAGCTGTCCCAGGACGCGGGGGCAGATTACTTGGAGGGGGTGAAAATGCTGGGCCCTCTGGCAGACTACCTGGTGGTAAACGTCAGCAGCCCTAATACACCCGGTCTGAGGGATCTGCAGGGGAAGGCTGAGCTCCACCAACTCCTGGACACGGTAGGGTCGAATGAATGGTTGTTTCATTTCTGGGATTTAACCCAATAGTGACAGAAATCACTAGACTCATAGTTCAGCATATCCCCTTCAAAAATAATGTCCCTCAACTAATTCACAATCTTTCAGATTTTCTCTTGTGTCTCTTCTGACGTCTGCAAAGTGAAATCTCCCAGTTCTCTTGTCTCACTGTGCCCTCTCACCTGATGTTCTCACTTCACGCAATCTGCTCAGGTGTTGAAGGAGCGTGATGCCCTGCAGGGAGAACACAAACCTCCGGTGCTGGTGAAGATTGCTCCTGACCTCACAGCGCAGGACAAACAAGACATTGCTGATGTCGTCACTGAGGTTTGACGTTGTTGTCCTTGTCCTTAACTTCATTTCACTGTGTTCTAACAATCATCTCAGCTGTATCTTCTATATAAATAAAAGGGCTTGTGCAGGATTAAATCAGACCGGAATAAATTCCCATATGTTTCCCTGGGAGAGATAGATATTACATTTTTGATTATATTTATCTTTACATGTTCTTCTTTGATAGAGTTAAATCTAAAATCTGTTGTCCTTTTATATTTGTAGATCTGTCAAACAAAATATGAAAATCAAAGTTAATGGAATTAAATTGATTTAGAGAAATAATAGAAACGTTTCTTGAACAAATAAAGCATTATATATTAAACATAGAAAGAAATATGCCTTTGGAGTAATCTGCTGCTTTAGTTTTGTTCTCTCTGGCTTCAGCATGTTCCTAAGTTTGTGTTTTAGTCCAATTCAATCAGGAGTCTTGTACTTATAAGAATGAGGCCTGTAATTGTTTAGGGATTATGGTTTTAAGATTTTCCTTTTTTTTAATCGATATTAAATCACAGTCTGACGATGGCAGTGTAACAGTTTCACTAACGTCATACCGACTCGCCTCAGAGTTCTGTTTGGAATGTGTTGCGTAACAGAATAATTGAAACGTCTCAGCTCTCGACTTCTGGTAACGTCATCACAACCTTAATTTTAGAACGAGGTTATTTTGCTCATCGGAGCGAGGAGGAGACTAACCCTAATGGAACAGACATTAAGGAGGGGAGAGAAAGCAAATGTTTAAACAGCACTGTGCCTGTCACTAAGTAACATTGCACTTTACATTAGTGGTCTGTCATAACCAAATGGCCTTTAGTCATCGTCTCCCAGCAGAAATCATTATCTGCGACTTACTCCCTGTCCTCGGCTCTGTGTTCTTATTGTGTCTGCAGCTGGGTGTAGACGGTTTAATGGTGTCCAACACCACGGTGTCCAGGCCCCACACACTCCAGGATCCACACAAGTCCGAGGTTGGCGGGCTCAGTGGCCAGCCGCTCAAAGAGCTCTCTACCAGCACCGTGAGAGAAATGTACACCCTCACCAAAGGTAGCTATTGAATCCAATGTCTTAATTACTCTCTATTCCTCATCCCCCAACAGATTTTCATATTTTGTTTCTCAAATGAGATCATTTGCTGTCTTCTCTTGTCTTAACTCCACAGTAAACTGAAAAAGATATTAATGTTATTGTAGGTAAAATACCAATTGTGGGAATTGGTGGCGTGGCCAGTGGGCAGGATGCTATGGATAAGATCCGTGCTGGTGCTTCATTGGTTCAGCTCTACACGGCTTTGACCTATCAGGGTCCACCTGTAGTGACAAAGATAAAGCGAGAACTGGAGCAGCTTCTGAAGTGAGTGTGACTGGGATTTGAAATGCTCTTCCTGTCCCTCTGTCGTTCACCCTCACAGTGAGATTACAGTTGCTTTGTGAATAAAACCCACTGTCACACAATCTGAATGATATCAAAGACGGTGAAATCTTTACGTCAGTGGATTAAATTTAATTTAATTGTCACTTATCACAGAGAGGAAGGTTTCAGCAGCGTATCGGAGGCAGTTGGAGCAGATCACAGAGAAGCAGACGGCTCGACGCGTGAACAGAACCTGCTGAAAGATGCAGACACTCAGGGCTTAGCCGCACCTGCAGCTGCCAACTCCTCCAGCAAGGAAACATGATCATCAACGTCGTCCTGAACTGTGATGAATGCTGAGCATCCGTCCACGCATCATGATACACAGGGTGGAGGCCACAGCCTGGTTTGAACCATATTTCTGTTATTTGTGGCGAGGAGTGCAAACAGAAAATGCACGAAATCTCAGCTATTCGGTTACTTGAAAATGATGAAGTGTGTAATGATGATACATCTGTATGAGCACAGGTTTGTTTCTAACTTTATGTCAGGCATTTATCCTTTTGTTACAGTGTAACAGCAGTAAATATTTTTCAATCTGTAATGAGAAATTAAGCGCTTGAATTTTTCAAACTCTTAGTCTCTAAACTCATTTGTCAGGATGGATACAAATCATTTGTCAAATGGGATAAAAGGAATAATCTAGCGCAGAAGTTGAAACTACTTCATATATTGATATTGCATTATTTACAATCCAAATTAAATATTTGAATTCTAAATTTGAATATTCACAGATCAATAGCAAAATGCAAAAATACATTCAAGACAAGTTGTCAAGCACAACAACAGCTCAAAAGTTATGTGGGTGTTTATTTTGCTTTGTTCTGTGACGGAGGGTCTCAGGGTAGCTCTTAGTGAGCGCTCTGTTTCAAGGTTTTTGTATCAGACTTGGTTACAGCGCCAACAACTACGTTTTTATTTCATAATTTTATGTTTTCTAGTTTACTGCTGTCTCAAGGTTGCTATGTCAACCCTGAGAAAGATATCCAACATGACAAATAACTCTGTACTGCACATAAAATAATTTGTTCCAGTTTGGGAAAGCCACATCTGGAATCAAACATCTGGTAAATCAGGCCTGAATAAAAACAAAAACAAACAAAAAATTGTGCTTTGTTTCTGAATTCTCGTGACTCTAATCCAAATGGCAAAATCCTTTATTTAACTATTTTTTACCAAATTACAACTGAAACAAGAACTTCTTTGAGTTATTGAATATGCTTTAACGATCCATATGACAGATTAACATTAAGAGTGCTTTTCTTTTGCTACACCAATGTACAAGTGACATTAAAGAGATTACAGTCATGCGGTGATGGAGAGGAGGGTCATAATTGTACTTTCTTTTAAAGTCAAAAACTAAGTTCATACAGTTTTGTTCTTGTGTATTTGTAGAGATTGAGCACAGAAAAATTCTAAAATGTTATTTTAATTTTTCCAAAGAATTAGGAAGAACTGAAGTTTTTATTGAATAATTTGACAATTGTGTTGACATCTGCATGTGTTGGGTCAACTGATCCTGATCATCTATATCAGCATTAAATACTGTGCTCCATTTCTTTACTGTTTACTCCATTTATGTCTACTCTGCTGTGTTTCTGCCAAAAATAGATAAAACCCTTAAATCCACTGCCATCAGCTGAGCTCCTACTCAACCCCTGTCCTTACTATTTGAACCCATTGGGTTTGTCCTCCCTCAATGACACATTGTGATGCCTTTCGAGCCTATCGCGGTGCTGCCTGCTGATCCTAGAATAGACAGCGGCCATGAGACGTAGTGAAGGAGCGCCGCAGTACTGTGAGGATCAGCTGTGAGCTGCCAAGCGTCTTCCTCTTCCTATCCTGAGGCCAAGTCCAAACAGGCTTGTATCCCATATGTGGTGTCACAAGGGAGAGGAAAGACGGGGCCTGACTTCCAAACAACACAAACTATAAAAGTTAAGGCTACCGAGATGTACATTTTCCTTGGGTAAATTCAGTAGAAGCCTGTCCTGGAGACGCTATTTGTACTGTGCACTGAAAGCTAATGGGCGGCGAAAGCTCAGTGCAGGTTATTTATTAGCTTGAATGCGACAGATATTCATTATCTATCTATTAAGAGGCTAGCTGAAGCATATTTCTTTCTGTTGTACAGTGGTATGACTTGGTTAGTGTGCATAAAGCCAGTGAAGAGGGAATTAGTCTTTAGACGGCTGCACAGGGAAAAGAAAAATCCTGCGGTGAATTAAAGACAGTAATGATAACGGAGAGGAACAGACGAGGAAATGGATGGCATTGTGGGGCCTAAATGAACAAAGGATTTCATCAAATGCTTGTTATTTATAAACTGCTGGGAGCTAGCCAGAGATGTGCTTGTTTTGTCTGTCCAACAGTCCAAACCCCAACATTTCAGGAACACACAGACGCATAGCTGGTCACATCAGAGCAAATAGGACATATTCTAATATCTGCACCTGCAGTTATACATGGGACCTTGCAATGAGCATAAACAAACACTGACACTCAAAATTATGGTTTAAATACATTATTTAATGCATAAAATACATTGAAACTCTTTTGCCCCTCTCACCACTGCCTTATAAGAGTTACATAAACATTATTTTGTCGATGCAGGGAAATCTAAAAGGCCCTTTCACTGTTGAATCTGTTCCACAGATTAAAAAATGTACATGAATAAAACATAACATTTGCAAGACCTTGATATGTTTCATATGGAAGCAACCCCTTACAAAAGGCGTGGAACAGCCTGGAATATCTTACGGCATTTCATAAAGCATGAGTGGAGGGTGGTTCGTCACACACCAACAGCAATATTACTGTGAAGTGAGCGACCGAAGGCAGCCTCCTGTGGAGGAGGCTTGTGTGACACAACACTGCAGTGAATTGAGTATGGGGCAAATGTGGAGAGGAAAGCTGCTTTACTCAGCCAAACACTTTAGATTGATACAACTCTTTATCAACTGTGACGGCAAAAACACAAGAACTGTCAACACTGGAACAACTTCAGAGCAGCAGCATGAAAGCCCTGCAGGAGCCAGCGTGAACGCTCCCTCTTAAATCACTTTTCACAGGCAATTCACAGCCAACCTGACGGAGCCTTAACCTAATCGACGAGGTAGGCGGAGAAGCCCAAAGTCAAAATGTGTTCAACGAAGACAAATGAATGTGATGAGAGCAATTCTTATATTTCTTTAAAATAATGTTTAAGCAGCTGGTTAGCAATTGGCTAATTAATCAATAAGACAAGGTCTCTTGACCAAAAATACCATTGCACCCTAATACAGCATATAAAATGTTTTTTATCAAATGCATAATTAGCAGATATTGCATCACTGCCAGTTTGTTTCATCAGCAAAATATTTTTTCTTATTAAACCATTTGTAACATCAAAGTCCAGTGAGCGATGAGGTCAGATTGCTTGACCTGCTACTCAAGGATCCAGAAAACTATTCAATTCTACCGCCATTTTGGGGACATGGGCTCACCTGAGAAAAAGGGTGCTTATAATTATTTACGAATGTTTTGTTTGCTTTTCACTCCAAAAACTTTAAAAGTTTGTGTTTGTTGTGTTTGCTTCAATTTAAAGTGACTCTTGGTATAACAGCCACAGCCTGTCACAGTCTTGAATGAGGTCTCTGAACGCATCACGTCAAACTCTGAAAAGGTGGTGAAAGGTATCAATGCACAGATTGGCAGATGTCAAGCAGACAAGATTATGTAAGAGGGGGGGCTGCAGGTGCTGTCTGATGTGTTTGTTTACCATGAGGACGAGGAAGAGGAGGAACGACAGCTGCGAGCCCGTCAGGTCGGGTCGGGTCGACCAAGACGGCAACAAAATGTTCCTCCTGAATCCTGGTGGTGATGTAATCTTATTTCCAAGATTGTATAAGAGTTTATTTGTATACAAATGTTACATTTACAACATAAAACATGTAGAATCTTCATGTTGTAGGTGTAACAATGTTTTACACAGTTACCCCTTATGCAATGTCCCAATTTACATTGTGTTGCCCTGATGTAAAACAGCATCACAGAATATGACGCAAAGATCTCACGATCTTTGTACATAACAGAGGGTGCATTCACAATTTAACGCCCTAGACTGTTAAATGGAAATGGCGCTGAGGATGTTACAAAGCCTTGGTGCCCTCTTTACAGACGACAAGTTCCATGGGTGTCTGTGGTGTGAGTGGCGTTTGGACTCCAGTGTCCTTCTGCAGATGGCTGTTATGAAAGCTGGTGAGGCCTCTGGCTACAGGAAGTCACAGGTGTGATGGAGGCAAACAGAGCCCTCAACGTCACGCCACGCTGCACAAACCCATTCGTGCTGATGGGAGGGCGTGTGTATACATTCAGAACAAACACACAGAGCAGACTTAAAATGTCAAAGAATAAAATCTAAATCTAAATGTGCTACAAAGAGAAGATTACAAATTACAAATATCGCAACTTCATTGCTTGTTTTTTTTCCCCCAAGATTTCCCACAGATGTTTTGAGGTTTTACATAACGCCCAATTCTGATAAAGTAAGCAAACACCCACTCGCTCTCAGCCAGGCAGCTCAGACATACGACTTCAGCTCTCATCAGTTCAAAGCAGCGTGAAGGAACACTGAAAAGGCTTTAGAGATAAAGGTTGTACGACAGGCCTTTTATATGTTAACCCAGCCCTGCATACATTCAGTACACGCAGTACACAACACACGCATATACCTAAACACAAAGCCGGATTTACTTTAGTTTTAAAACAAAACATTTAATAGAATGGTTAGTAACATGACACAGTTTTAAGACCTATATCTCTTCAACTCAGCGTTCTCTTTATTCATTGTTTCCTTTCCGTCATTGTCATGCTGCATTTTGACAATTGTTAAATATTCCAGTTTGATGAGATTTGAGTTTGTTAATCTTTATTTCTGGAAGCAATATCGATAAGGATCATGCCTCTAGTTGGGAAACTGACGACTGCGAGGGTCATAACGTCTATGTTATAATACCATCCTCCTGAAACGCAGTAAATCCCCTGCGATGAATAATCCAGAGGCACCACTCTGCCTGAGGACAAGTGGCACAGACAGGACCACTCAACATAAGTGCAATAGTGAGTTTATGGAGGACACATTTGATGAACTGTAGGTGTATGTATTTATAGTGGACAATGTCAGCAGGGACTCCAAATATATCTGGAAACCAACTGTCTGCACTCCACTCTGTCTGTCGGGTAGGGGGCCTTTCGGGCGCTGCGCTGTTGTTTGGGCTAAATAATCTGACTGACGTGTGTGACTGAGCAACGCGGACAGACGGAGATGAAAGAGTTTTTCTTTGGCAAGATCAGAGACCGTATAAAACATGGCTGACACACCTCCACGTCCGCCCATTATCCAGAAATGAAGGAAAAATATCTGAACTTATTCATTTTGAGCCAGAGTCGGGATGGAGCTGCCAAAAGGCACATTTCCCATTATGTCTAATTAGCGCTTCAAGCGTTTCATATAGCAATGAGTGGTTCTCAGTAAAATTGAAAACAAAACATGATCCAGTCTCCAGGACACTTTTCTATCTTTCAGTAGAACGTATGCACCGTAACCATCATAGTCCTTTTTCTCATCCTTGTGCTGTTTCAGCTTCACAAACATGTTGAACTTTTCACCATTTACTGAAGGTAATCGGCCAACCCGTCTCCGTTCATATCAGAAGCATCCTGCACGCGTCTCCTTCTCGCACTAGGCAGAGCTACGTCTTCTAGCAGTCGATCCAGGATAAGAGACAATGATCAGTTGTGTCCAGTATTGACTCCCAGATTATTTTGCCTCCCATGATCGTGGAGTGGAGGTGGCCCCTGTGGAGGAGACAGCGTTGCCTCTGAACCCTCCCCTCCCTGTCAGCCCTCTCAGCCATCTCTGCCTTTGCCCTTTCCTCCGTCGAGCCAAAAACAGACACCAGCCACAGGTGGTCTCTGTGCTTTATCGGTTCTGACACACATCTCTTGCCTTAAGAGCTGAGAGAGACAATTAAAAATTCATTAGGGCAATGAAACGGGAGAGGATGAAATAGAAATGGGACAGACAACAACACATAACCTTGCTGAGGCTCCAGAGTGCTTTGACCCATTGTCTGCAGTGTCTCTTGCTGGCGGCATTGTTGTGTCTGTGTGTCTGTGTGGTTGTGTTGTGGTGTAACTATAGAGATGCACAATCTGTCTGATATAGGAATCAGCCCCTCTCCGCTGTTACCCTAAAATCCCGCGACAGAACGACATTCACGCGTGACGCACATTGTTGTTTCCAGACCTGAAATAATCCGTCTCTGTATGTAATTAGCATCAGTTATCTCCAGCACAGGATCTCTTCAAGACCAAGGTAGAGGCTTACATACGCACCCCAGACATTTGACCACATTTAAATGATTCTGACTAACAAATAACCACCATCCTTGTTTTTTTGTTTACTTGCAAATGCGTCTCTACTGTTTGTCCCTACAGCTCATGTACGGGAGGCTGACTTTGTAGTTTATTCCCTCCTGAATTCTTCTGACTACAAAGCAGCTTTGATCAGTCTCCCACAAGTGCTTCCAGTAACAAGTTGTTACACAAGACTGCGGCATCATTCACTTTGTTGTGACGCAGACGTCTCCTCACACCATGGCTCCGGTCACCTTTTTTATTTGCAAAGTAGATTCAGGATGGAAAGTGGCCACTGAGTGGTTGCTCTTGTGTCTTGTTTATCCCTGGAAAAAATGATCCTTTCCATTTCATCTTCAACTAAACATGGAGGTGCACGTTTTATGCTCACCATACCTGGAAAAGGGCTCATAGAGAACTATAGGTCTGTTGCTGCTAATTCTATTATATCAGGTCTTAAACGGTTCCTCTTCACCTCTGCCTATTATTAAGTCAAATAAATAAAAACAAATTCAAATTCAGTTGATTCAGTTACAAGATCAATGAGGCTATTATTCAATCTCTAATTTCCTAGATTGACTTGTAAACTGTTCTCTGAGGTTTTATATTTTAGATTTATTTGAAAAACTGCTGCAAAGTTCAATGTAAGCCGTCCTGGTTTTTAGAATGTGTTTTATTACTCTGGTTGCTTTGCTCGATTTGTTAGTCACCACGTACAGTATATTCAAGTCTCTTTGATGACCACTGGCACTGCTATGTAGCAATGTTTTTTATGCTAGTTTGTTTATTTTGTGCACAGGCACACATAAGCATGAATCACATACTGTGACATAAATAAATATTATACAGTCATAATTGATGAAAAATACGCGAGTGAGGGAATCTGACCTCAGATGCACAGTTAGTATTAATATCATAGACTCTATGCAAGGATGGACAACATGACAGAGCCACATTGTTATTTGTCATTTAAAGTAGTTCTCATTGCACTGACAGATGTGTCAAGTGCTTAATCTTCCTGTGCTTAACTACAAAGGGACTATTGTGTTTTAATAAAAATCCTCAATTTATCACATCACTGCTGACATTAGCCATCAGACTCTCATACTGTCCTCTGGCGTCTTCACAGAGTGGGAGGTCTCTGTCTGGCAGTAAAATACAAACTCTTCCCACATCTCTGCGAACAGACACGCCTCAAATTACAATTTGGGTCACTAGGTTTCAAGATCCTCTCCGTTTTGTCTTTAGGCTCATCAGCTGTGCTATTTTAGATACGGGCTGAGCACTTGACCCCACTCTGCATCCTAACCTGCACACTGTGAGGAGATCACTCCATGCTGGGTGACCGTGAAGCCGCTGTGGCTCCTTCTCCTCCACCTTACCTACCAAAACAAATCTGATCCAAGTGGGACTAAGCCATAATACTCCAGAGTAAACTGAAATATGCTGAAGTCTTTTTTTTCTCCCCGGCAGCTTCTGTAACTGCTGAGTCTGTGAATATTACAGCAGTGAGCTGAGTGCTCTACTGTCACGCTGACGCCCATTAAAAGTCACAAGTGCATCGTTCCTAAACACGTTTATTGTTAGCAAATCTAAAGCAATCACTCATGAATTATGCACAACTGATGCCACTCTGTACAGTGATTCAATATCAGAACAATGGGAATCAATTATTCACCAACAGACATGAGGATGCTGAAGATTTTGACAGTTTCTGGTGGAAAAAAGTTTGTACTTGTCAGATACTCATTCATTCTGTGAAGTTCACGCACAACATATGAACACATTTTTCATTTTGTCGACCATTAAATTCCCTGATGTTTGTTGTTGGATCAACATGTATTATATTACAGCACCCTTGATATTACAAACGCTTCCACGAACATGCACTGGATTGCCGGTCAGTTGGCTATTGGGGAATGATTTGACAGTTTGGGGAAATGTGCTTTTTCCCTTTTTTGCTGAGCTTTTATGCTATGCTAAATTAAGCTAGTTGCGTCTTGGTTGGAGCCCCATGCTGAAAGGTAGGCTGGGTGATTTGTTCCTTAAACAACTGTCCTATCAATGCCTATGCGCTCATTGTGCATGGCCGCAGTCCTCAGCTGTAGAGACATACTCTGATGAAGAAGAGAAGATAGCCAGAGGTTCAAAAGTTGGCTTCCAGAAGTTGTCAGGCAGTGCACAGTTATCAGGGCATGGCTACGGCAAGAGCGCTAAGGTTTAGCCCGCTCATCTAACTTTTCCAGGATTACCAACCCCAGGTTTAACTGTCAGACCTGACAGCAGTATCAATCCCTTTATCTTAATCTCAGCAAATGAACACATTTTCTCAAATGTCAAACTATTCTTTTAATGGGCACTTTATGGTAAACAGGACAGTTTTGTATCACGTTGATCTATTGAAACACAGTTTGTTTATTCACACAACAAAAGCTATTTTGAGCAAGCAATGGCAAGACAACAGAACTTTGCCCTTTTTTTGTCGATGCAGTTGATAAAAAAATTACCACATAAAAGGCCTTTCCATAATTCAATAAATTATTGAAATGCAAACATTTTAATCATGAAGAAAAATAAACCTATTAAACAATGTGGAATGCCCATCAGCCTCATGCATATGATCATTATATTGTCAATTTGTACTATACAGATTTCAAACAGGACACAAGACTAATAGCTGACACATAGGTGAGATAATCTCCTTGTAAATACATTATACCCTGAAAAGATATAGGCTGGTGCAGCATGAGGGTCTGCTTGAATCACTTTGCCTTTCATACTAAATCTCTGTGTTTGCAAGTCCATTCATTGAGTCATCATTACTGATTGAATTAATATACAGATCATTCTCTTTAATTAACATTTACTAAGAAATAAGCAATAATATAAAATACCTGAAATAAAACATGTACAAAATGAATCTTGTCTGACACTATGCAACTGACTCATGTGGTAACTAATAAAGTGCATCTCTGATTGAGGCAGATGAATATCGCAAAAGATTGAATGTAGATGTAGTGTATGTGTGTGTGGCACATACATATACAAAAAATATCACAGTTGAAAAACAACGTTGAATGAACTCTTATGCTTATGGTGGCACCTTCTGGAGAGACTGTGGGATGGATCCTGAAGTTATTGAAAAGCAGATGTTTGTTTCCAGAGTGAGGCAGGGTGATGAGGACTGGATGTAGATTGTCACGGCAGTAGAGTTGCTACAAATACCTGCAGTTTATTCTGAAAGTGTCTCTTTCCCTTTAGAGATCTACAGTATGTGTGTTTGGTCAGATCTTGAAGGCTCTGTTTCATCATGCTGTGCATAGATGTTGGTTTCTTCGAGCAGAGATGAATGTGGATCGAGGTCAAAATTGAAACCTTCTACTTAGACAAAGATTTGCAATATGTTCATGTTTAAATTACTTATTTTGAAAAAAAATGCTTGGAGTTTTCGATTAAAATAACAAAATGGTGACATTTTCTGAAAAAAGCGCATTTCAGTTTCTTGCTGAGAGATACATTTCAAGATTCAGATGACTCTCAGGGATGCACATTTAGCAAGGTTAGCTTAGCATAGTTTAGCTCAGCATTTAGTATGTTGGCTGGTGTCATCAGTTAAACAGGGGTATTGTTACCTTTAGACACAGTATAGCATAGAGAATATAGAAAGATGGACGACCCCCAAGCTATGTATTTATCATACAAACAGAGCAGGCTTTCTATCACCGATGAAGTGACTATGCATATTCTTCAAAATGTCATCAAATCCCCTTAAAGTCAAACTTAACGGAACACAGCCACAAAACAGTAAACCTGCTGCAGTCAAATTCATTTGTGTATCTCTCAAGGTTTCTCGCTTTGGTGTGGTAGGGAGTGGTCTCGCTTAAAGAGAAGTGTCACACCCTTCCTGAAGCGGTGGTCCCTTACGCTGTAGATGATCACATTGCAGCAGCTGTTGCCTGTCAGGATCCAGAAGGCAACGAAGGAAAAGTTACACCAGGTGTATCCCACCACGTTCCCGAGCACAAACACTGCGATGGGAGAGAAGGATGCTGTGAAGGCAAATGTCAGAATGCCAATGGTCTTGGCAGCTTTAATGTCAGAGAAAGACGGCCTGTGAGGGCAGCTTCCTCCTCTACCTCCGACTCCCCCTCCAACCCCTCCATCGCTGAGACTCCCCTCTGAGAGCAGTTTGCGTTTTCGGGAGTACCGCTGAATGCTTGTGAAAGACAAAATATTAACCACCAGCGTGCCACCGAGCAGCGTGAAGTCAAACGCTGGAAACAGAAGCAAAATGTTGGCATCTGGTGGCAGTTGGCCTCCGAGCAGCATAGGCGTGTAGTTGCACATACGACTGCACTCATTGTACTCCAGAGTGAAGTTACTGCTCAGGATGAGTGGCGCGAGAGCCAGCAGGAAGCTGGCACCCCAAGAGAGAAGGATGAGGAGCAGAGTCCGTCTGCGAGTCACCAAGGCGTCCTTGTGGAGCGGCCACAGGATGGCCACGCTTCGCTCTAGCGTCATGAGGAAGATGGTGCTGATGGAGACAAAAGTGCATCCGGCAAACACGGGGCCAATCAGCATGCAGGGCTGCCAGGGGCTCACTATTCCGCCGAGGGAGGAGGAGGCCGGGGAGGTGGAACTACCCTGGTACCAAATGGGAAGGGAGCTGGTCACCATTAGAGAAATTTCAGTGTAGACAGAGAAAGGGACGACAAGGACACCGACCATCATGTCTGCTATGGCCAAAGAGACTGTAGGGAGAGAAGACACAGGAAGGAGAAGATATTTTTTACTGTTAAATAAAAATCATTTTAATATTGTTCTATCATCATTATAGTAAACTGATAATGGTGCAGGTTATCACTATATACATAAGCACATCAGCGCAGATGTGTTGAGTGTAATGCCAACATTAAATGATGGTTAGCAATGTGGTTTACAATATCTACCTTTTAAGTATCCCTGTGGTGTTCGTGACTGCCTCGTTTGCACAAAGACAGTGAGCGTGACCACATTTCCAACCACGATGGCAAACACCAGGCAGACCATGAACACCACCGCCAACGTACGATTGAGAAACCCACAGCAACAGAGGGTGCAGAGGGGAGCCAGGGACTGCCCAGACCCAGGTCCGGCCTGAGTCGCTGCGCTCAGGTTGAATGGGCCATCTGTGATCGGCACCAGGACCGCTGTCGCCCCTGGGATGCTGACGTTGAGAAGCCGAGCAGTCATGGCCCAGGATGGACTGAGTGGTTTATCCCTCGGATGCGTCTGTGGCTGAGCTTCTCAGGAGACCATGTCCTGTGCTGAGGAACTGTCCTTTAGGATGAACACATTTACAGCACACAAAAAATAAAAAAAAATAACAAAATTATTTAGACATTAATAAGATAAACCAAAATTCAGCTGCTACCAGTATTCAGTTCTAAAACGGGACAAAATTCTTGATCCATTTTAATGCCCAAATCCTTTATCCGAAAGAAATGCAGATTTCTATATACTCTTATGTCACATGTAATGATGGAAGTTGATAACATGTGGGTCTTACACTCACATTCAGTGGGAAGTGTTTAAATCTGCCAATACATCACTTCAACTATGATCTGTATAAGAAAATACAAATACGTTACTCACACTGCCAAGGACAGCATTTCCTGAGACCAGCAGTACAAGGCCACAATCCAGACTATGTTACTTTCCTTTAGTAACTATCGGCTTTTTAAAATGTTGCTCTATATGAATTTCATGGCTACACATACACGATTGTTAAAAAAAAAAAAAACACTTAAATTGATTGAATATTTTATTATATCTCAATTTCATGATTCAATGGTGGTTTGCAGGATGTGGAAGACGGGATATGTTCAGAACTATATGCACTCTTTTTATAGAGAAATATGTTGTAGTAGTAGTAGTTATTAACCTCCAGTGGTGAGTGAGTGTGTGCAGTGATTTTGATTATGTTGTGTGTTGTCGTTACATGTTGTCTCTCTGTGCTCCAACACTGTTGGGAGCACCTCAGTGCTGTCAGGACCCATGCAGAAACTCTAGGCTCAGTACTAAATGTCCCTCTCAGCTGACAACCAAATCCGCAGGTCCTTCAATCATTTATGCTGCTCACTGGGCTGGAGAGCAGGAAGGTGCACATGTCCAACCAAACAAAGGGTAACAGGAGTGGACATATTCAGACCAGAGCAAAACCAAACTAAACCCCCACCATGGCTTTGAAACACAATTAAATCAAAGCCTGAAAACATGTGGTACAAGGAGAGAATCCTCTGAATTATCTTATCTTATCCTCTGAATAATGACAACTTAATGAGCAGAGAGAGAAACCTCCTGCTTGTTAGAAGGACCATTGTGTCTGACTCAGGGCAAGAAGTCTGATCATCATGGGATAATAAAGGACTTTCAATTCAATTAAATCATTATGTCGTCATTAGCTGTCATGGCTACACCTGCAATTACTAACCGGAACCTCACCATCAGAGGCCACTACACATTTTGATTTTCAAACAATCATCCTATAGATATATTCATTTCCCACTTTTCTGACACGCTGACTCTGATCAGCTTAAACAGCATCCCAGTTAAAATGCTGAGCCGATTTGCCCCATATTCTCAGACTACAGTTTCTCAGTTTGCCCCTGGCACTGGAAGCCAGATTCCTCACTCTTATCTGCCTACAGTCTTGAAATCTGTACACGGCATGAATCTCAGCTAGCCATGTTTCTGCATCAGGTTGGCACAGGCGGAGTGGCCGCCTAATTGATGCTATTGTTCGCAGCTTCTATACTGTGCTGCCATGCTGGCTTGATATTTACTCTGCATCATACCAGCTTTCTTAAAGGACCATGTGAAATTATGAGCCTCTTACATACATCTGTGCACAATGTCTATTTAGAGAACGCCACTCAAGCATACTTAAGTGCAGGCGCATGAGACTTCCCAGGAATTAACCCTTGCATGTTGTACATGTGGTATTTACTGTATTGCATGATTATCATAACAACATTATTTTATATTTCTTGAAAGTGGCAATGCTTGTATTTTCTATTTTATTTTTTTAAACAAAATTTATTTCAGACATATATGAAATCCTCTGAAATTATCCAGGGTGACTGTTTGTGAGAACACAAATCTGTCCAAACACTGGAGTTTTGGCTGTCCACCCCCTTGCAACAACTCTGGAGAATGTCCCAATGTTTTAAAATATACAGACGTTTGGAATTAGAAAGGGAACATATCTATGGTTGGTCCGAGCAGGTGGAATAGTGTTGTTTTGTCATGGCTTTTCTCCAATGCTACCAGAAATATATCTGATGACAGTGGACATGAGAATATTTTTAGTTGAACCTCATCACGGAGCATTTTGCCTTTACCTTGACTGAAGACGACAAGCGGAAGTGTTGCCTGCGGCAAGACCTCAGGGATAGAGAGACAGCTGACAGCAAAGACAGTGCGTGTGCACACACAAACACACATACAGTTCACTGCTGGTAGTGCTATACCACACCAACTTCATTTGAATTTTAATCAAGTGCCCCAGCACTGGAGATTTAGCAGCTGTATTGTACCACGTAAGAGAAAATTCAGTCACACGGATGAGTCTGAAACTCCTATCAATGTAGACGTCATAATCAGTCTGGCGGTCTGTTGTGGCAATTCATCTGGAAAATGGCTTCGGGCATAAAATGCCTGTAACATCGTGTTCAAACAATTTACTTTTCACATGGGTAGAACACAGCAGGAGATTGTCTGTGTGAGATGTGTTCGCATTCACAACATCAGGGATAGATTTGCAACCTTCACATGAAGGGTGGCGTCTGGGTACGACATGCAGGAGGCAGGACATAAATCCTGCTTTGGGAATCACGTGTGTTTATGTGCAACACATGAACAATCTTCATCTGCTTCCCCTCATGTGCTGCACCTCTCTTTTTTTTTTTTTTTCAGTTGTGCCTGCTGCTGTATCCTCAAATGGACGCATTCTGATAAATGGGACTGGCTGGTTAAGTTCTGCAAAATGGCCAAGTTGTTCTCACATCCACCCCATTTCTGAAAGCTCCTTCATTTGTCCAATTACGTCCACGTAATCAACAACACTAAAGCGTCAGTGGGTGTATTGAAGGTGATTTCAGAATAAGTGCTGTTCCAATGGACAAAGTGCTTGGGATTGGCAACAGAACTGTGCAGCGAGTGCAGGTGAGGGTGCAGGTAGTGTGAGGAGAGGAGCTGCTCTCTGACGAGGTGACTCTTGAAGCAGACAGGACAAAGCCGCCGTTCTGATATCGTTTATTAACTTGCTCCGCCATCTGGGAATCACATTCCCAGTTAGGAAAGAGAGGCAGAGGTGGAAGTTAAGCCTGTATGAGCAAGTTCCTGGGTGCAATAAACTTTTTGTTAGGAAGCAGTAGGAACCTGAGTTGAACTGAAAAGACTGCGCATATCCAGTGACGGTCAATAAGCCGCAGAGTGGCGTGTCCTTTCAGAATGACCGAAAACTGCATGTTTTAGAATCATTCACTTGGTCCTGCAGGCCTTTCTAACCCATATCAGTCGAGGCAGATGTCCGCCAGCATTGAGTCTGTCTCTGTTTGAGGTTTCTTCCAGTTAATGGAGGTGTTCTTTCTCTCGCTGCTTATTGTAGGAACAGTTTTAATCACGTTTAATTTTGAGATAAATTTCTCATAATTTTGTGCTACACATATACAATTTAGTCGAACTGGTACTTCATTATATTTGGCCGCATAAATAAAATGCAGAAATAAATCCCAGCCTGAACTGGTGCCTTTGTCTCTCTTGGGAACAGCTGCATTTCCGGTTGTTATTGTTCACGCTTGCAGGGAATTTTCTCTGACAGCGCTGCATCCCTGAGTGACAGGTCAGACGTATGTAGGAAGACTGTAGGGGCTTGGTCAGGGCTCTCAGGCCAGGTCACTCAATGCACAGAAGGGTTATGTGCAGTAATAATGGAGAGGCTGGCACTGCCCGCCCGAGGCCGTCTGCCACAGCACACGAGCAGAAAGACAACTTCCTCTTCACATCTTGACCTGTCATGCTGTCTGTGTTCGTTTCCCCTGTGGTTGTCAGAGAAGTGCAAGAGCAACATATTCATACGCACACAAACGCTGATACAAGCACGAAGTGTTACTTACCGGTCGTGGGTGTCTATCATTTCCTGTTTTAGTATCTCACTTACACAATTTCTTGTTCCTTGGCAACATCAGTTTTGGCTAAATTCGGCATCCCACTCAAATTCTCATTTTACATGACCCCCTAGGCCCAGACTTTCTATTTTCAAAATGTTATTTCACTGCAGTATATTAATATATATATTTTATACATACATACCTGCAGGTGATCATTTAGTTGAGGCAACTGGATTTCTTTCTTTGTTGAAGACGTTTCGTCCTTCATCCGAAGGGCTTCTTCAGTTCTGGTTTGGGTTGGGAAAAAACCAGGAGATATATCTCTGGATGTGGGTGGAGCTGTGAGTATGAGCCATTCCCCTCGTTATGCGACTATAGGTCACATGAGTGGGCCATTAAAACATTTGGTAGGGTGTGGTGGGGTGTGGACCGCTCCTCTCATCATGTGACAAATAGTCACATGAATCATTAACTTGAGTCAATGTGAGACAGACTGGGGGTGAAAGGATCCTCATGCTCACACTGTCCAGAGGATGTTGGCTGCTCTGGTGTAGATGAGCAGCTAAACTTCCTGGGATGAGATCTCAAGGCAGGGTGGTATGTTGTAGACAGACGGTGACGTAGCCCTCCTCCTCTGTTCAGTGTTGGCCTTTCCAAGTGAGTGTAGATGGCCTCCTTTACTCCTCTCTCAAACAACCTATCCTCCTTGTCCAGGATGTGAACCCCAGTGTCCTTAAAAGAGTGTCCCTTTTCCTTAGTGTGTATGTAAACCGCTGACTGTGGTCCTGTTGTTGCTTGTCTTCTGTGTTGGTACATGCATTTGTGGAGTGGTTGTGTGGTTTCTCCAATGTACAGATCCGGGCATTCCTCACTGCACTGCACTGCATAAACCACATTGTTGAGTTTTTCTTTTGGAGTGAACCAGTCTCTGTCTGAGGGTGTTTCCTGGTTTGAAATGGGCCGGAATGTTGTGTTTGTTGAAAATTCTCCTCAGTTTCTAAGATAACCCGGATTCATATGGAACTACCATGCGCTTCCTTCTGTTCTCTATATTGGTGTTGGTTGGATTTTCATTCTTCTGTCCATTCTTTGTTTTGACAAAAGACCAGTTGGGGTAGCCACACGTTTTTAGTGCCTGCTTGATGTGTGTGTGCTCCTTTTTCTTCCCTTCTGCTTGGGATGGGATGCTCTCTGCTCTGTGTTGTAGGGTCCTGATTACGCTGAGTAACGAGGGGAATGGCTCATACTCACAGCTCCACCCACATCCAGAGATATATCTCCTGGTTTTTTCCCAACCCAAACCAGAACTGAAGAAGCCCTTCGGATGAAGGATGAAACGTCTTCAACGCCAAGAAAGAAGTCCAGTTGCCTCGACTAAATGATCACCTGATACTATGACCTGGATGAATGAGAATCTCCACAGACATACATACCTGCACTACAATAGGTTTTCTTTATCTTGTGCGTACATACAAAACCCAATAAGTATTTGATTAATGCACAGAATTGTCAACTGTATTTTGAGCAGGTTGCTGTCAAAATGTAACGTGTGGCCATGCATGTTCGTGTGTGTGTGTGTGTGTGGTGTCTAAATAACATGCTGCTAATGGACATCACACCCACACACTCAGTCTATTCAGCTGCATGACCGAATGATCACATACAGCAGGAATCCACAGGTTCATTCTACTTCATGTTCATTGGAGAGTATTTAAGGGATTTTAGATGTTGAAATAAAAATGTCAAAGATCAAGCAGAGTTTGAAATTTCTGTTGCTAGAAGTGTTCCTGTCACTGAATCACATATAGTTTGTCCTACGGGCTGAGATTTCAGGGTCACAGTGGTGATATGGACGAACATTGTCTGTATCAATCATTATCTTACTGCTCTTTGTTAGAGACTCAGCTTTCTGAGCCTGTGTTTAGCATTTTTTACTGTTTCATTTCCATCATGAGGATGAATGTGTCCCTTGAAAAATAATTGCTGTCATCATCTTAATCAAATGTTTTTTATATTGTCGGTAATTGTAAATAAATGTGTTCAATGTCCCTAAAAACATTTGTGGTACAAATGTATAGCTACAACATACAGACATATTTACTGCAGACATGATGCTGAACAAAGGCTACTTTTCAGCTTTTTGAAATCCCACTATACTAGTCATATTGTTCACTTAAAAAGTATCCTGAGCAAACTAAATACTTATAATTATTAATAATCATTTACAGGCAAAAATGAATTTGTCTCATCCATTTCAATCAACACTCAAACAGACAAACAGGCGATAAAATGAAACATTTCACAGTGAATCAGTTGTTCTTACCTGCATCTCCCGTCATGGACCTCAGAGCAGTTGTGCATCGAGAGGCTGATAAAACCATCCAGAGTTAAAGTGGGTGTAAAATCCGGTTAAAATCCTCCAGAGAAGAAGAAAGTGGAGCTGTAGTCATCTCATTATTCATTCTCCTGAAACACACATTCAGCACAAAGCCTCTCACTGGCTCCAGCTCTCTCTCCCTGTGATTCAGCCTCCCCCTCTCCCTCCTCTGCCTCCCTCTCTCTCTCATTCTTCTTCGCCTACTTCACTGCCCCCCTCCTCTCTGCCCCTCACCCTCTGCATGGCTTGCAGTCCTTATCGCATGCACATGCTCGTCCCCTAGAGCTTCAAGGTAAAGTATGGAGCAGCATTTGCCTCTCCTCTCTCATCTTTCCTCCCGTGTTTGCCTCCTGACTCCCCCCCTCCCCCCTGGCCCCCCCCCCCCCCCCCGACACATCCTCTCCCCCATCTCGGTGTCGTCTCTGTGAACTCGAGCATTCAGTTCACACATCATTATTTTTAAGTTGACTATTTACACATGCGACATAAACCTTCGATGTTGTTGAGAACCTTTTTTTTTTTCTTCATCTTTCACAGTTTCCAAACTTATGACCTTTCTCCTGCTCTGCGTGTTGGAAGATGCAGGATAGAGACAGCGGTGAAAACAGAGCCGGAGAGATACAGATACTACACTGAACTAATGAGAGGTGACTCTTTTACAGTATGAGTGGGGGTATAATGCATCCATCTTCTCTTGGGCGTTTGAATCTTTCCGCCGATGGCCTTGGCCTGTGTGCCCAGCTTTGACCGTGGCTGGCACACGGGTCATATCCTGCTCTCTCTTTGTTGCCCCCGGTAGCACTCAAGTGAGACCCCTGCCCTAGAATCTGATTAGAACCAGTGGTCAACACATGGCTAATATGTCCTTGCTATGACCGCATCTCCCTGAGCCAGGCTGAAGAGGCGCTAAACAGCAAACACATTGAAAATAAAATGGAAATTGCAGCTCACATCTCATAAATAAATACTGAAGAAATATGGAGTTTAGAGCAGAGTAAACATCAACAAGCGGAGCAGCATTATGTAAGCTGATGCTCAAGGGGTTTATTAACCATTAACAAATAAATAAATATAAGCCATATTCCTTGTTATCATAAGGGTCAGACTGCTGCAACCTCTGAGACTTCTAGTCCACACAATCACTGCACTGATTCGACCTGGCCTCTGGTTAATTATCTGGAGGATCCCGGTAGCCTGTGTGAGTGGATTTGCAATGCACCAGCACAGTAATGTCAGCGTCTCTCTGACCTGCTGCCTCAACATAATCTTTGGGAGAAGATAACAAGTCATGCTATGAATAAAACAGCACAGCGCAGACAGCAACTTGAACAAATCTTCTCTCAAAGTGACAGTCCCTGTGTCACTAACTGTGAACGGGGGGGGGGGGGGGGAAAAGGTTTGGGGGGGGGGGGGGGGGGTAAAGGTTTGTATGATTAAACCAAGCTGTGTCTGATCCAGTTAAGACTCGCACACTCGCCCCCGGTCACTTAATACAGCGAACAGAGTAGAGCCTTACTAGTACAGCCACCATGAAATGATTTCATTTTAAATAAAGTTGGTTTTCAGAATATTCATGTCAAATTACATGCTTAAACTGATTACTGTTCGGAGATTATTTCTCCGAGCTCCCAAGAACCAAGATAAAGCTCCTTCCTTCTCGTTCAATGAAAAGACCTTTGAAGATATGAATCTGAAATATGTCTCTCTGGGCTTGTTAGATGAGGGACCATGTTTTACTGATGACGTGCATGTAGATATTGTTACGATATTTACATTAATGCTGCAAACATTTAAACTCACTCCCATGTGCCCATATAGGTGATAATAATGGAACCATATTTCTTGTTAATTTGTCTGTATGTTGGTATTTGTACTTGCAAATATGGCACCATCCATCCTTATTCTAGCTTCTGTATCATTTGAAGGTCATGAGGGGAGCTGGAACCAATATATTCAATAAGTTCAATACTGAAAACCAGCAGAATAACTGAAAATCATAAAAAAAAAAAAAAAAAACACTAATAGAAATGTTTAAATTGCTTCATGAGTGCAGCGGCTGTAGTTTTAGCAAACTGTTGCATTGTATGCTCACACGTTGTCTTTGACTTTTCTGCGTCTCTCAAGCAGCATTTTCAAATAATGCAAAGCAATGAAATTCAAAGTCAAGGCAACAAACAGTGAAAAATATAGTCTGAACCTTTGTGTCCTTTTCTAAATACCCAGAGCAGTAATGCTGGACTTTTGTCCCCCGCACCACGGCTGATGGCACAGTTGACTGTTTACTTCCAGGAATTTGGTGTTTGTGTTCCCTGTGTTTCAAAAGCTCTTTAATCAGAGTCCGGGAATCAATATTCTTGAGGCATTATGGGAATTTTTGGGAACATTTTCATGGCTCTGAGCTGTTATAAATACTCCCAGTTCTAAAATGCACAGCACACTCAAAAGCAGAGCTTGAAACCAGTCACTGCTTGAGAAGGAGGAATATCAACAAGAAAATGTGGTAAGTTCATTAATTCTCTTTTTTCATTCCACTCTCTGCCATAATGTTTTTAATAATTTCCCCAGTCAGGTTTGTTGAGTGAAGATAAATGAATGGCTGAGTGTTCAACTCAAGCATTTGAATCCAGTCATGGACCTGGTTTTGTGGTTCAAAACGATACAGAAGAGCAGAGTGATTTTATCATGTGTCTGTTGCTGTTTGAAGGCTCTCTCTGACTGCGCTCCTCCTGGCAGCTCTGTCCTCTCAGGCAGACGTGTCTCATGCTGAGGAAAGAATTGAACGCTCCTCGTTAGGTAACACATTTACATGCATTTACACAAACATTCCTGCTCTGATGAACACGTCTCTTCATTTGAGACCAGGGGTTTGGCATCAGTACTGCATGAATATGACCATTACAGAGAATAGACAATTATTGGTAGGGACTCAATTTAACCAGCAGAGCATGACAAGTATAAACCTACAGCCATTGTTACAGTGGAGGTTTAGCATATATGCCTGAGTAATGAGGTTTATATGCTAATATCAGCATGCCACCAATTAAAATGCCAGCATGATGTATGGCTATATATATTTCTGCCTAATTTTTATCTGTACTTTATGGATGAACAAATGAGCAGTTTATTGTGCAGCTATGTTGTCCTAATTAGTTCATCTGTTTAGCATGTTTCTGAAGTTACAAAAGAAGAACAGTAACAGCAAATAAACAGTCATTGAAAGTCATTGAAAGTCAAATGAAAATATAAAACTGGAATAGAATAATGAATTTGGCTGCCCCAGATCGTCAAGTATACGGATATAAACAAAAGAAATTTTGTATATTTACATCGAATCCATGCCAACATTTGTCCATCTAAACTGCAGCTTTCCACTTCAGGACATGAACAAGTGGATCAAAGTGACCTCAGGTTCCATCTCTCTGACGGCCGCTGCTGTTTAACACTTATACCTTCTAGACAGTTGCTGTTCAAAAAGATAACTCCAGTATCAGATGACATGGCCCTCCTGCAGAATCTTAGGTCTGGGCTATTACAGCTCATTTCAGATACTGATCTTGGTTTGCTTCTGAAGCTACACAATCTGACAGAACATTTCTGGCAGCAATCTATTCAAGCTATTCTTAAAAAACAGAGATAAGCCAATAAATCCATGTCCAGGGAGAGATATGACTTAACTGACTGGAGGCATGTTGAACGTTATGTTAATATCAGAAGTTAATTATTTCTCAGTAAAGAGGTAAACAATGTCAAAAGGAAAACATACAGGAACAGAAGCAACAGAAGCACTGATTCCATTTTATGATCATGCAATCTATATAGTGCATTTCATTGCCATTCATTGTCCAATGTGTTCAGTACACTGATTGTTCGAGTCACAGAACCTAACATAATAATTAATGAACCTTGTAACTCATCATAATTACAGACCATGAGCAGAATTCAGAAAGATGCCATCCTGGTATTAAGATCTTGCAGCTACTCTGATCTTATGAAGTCATTTTCACGGATACGCCCAAGAAGCAATACACAACATGCTTCAATATCTGAAGTAAATATTCAAGGAAATCAATAATATTTCTCTGTAGAGTAAATATTAGGGGCACTAACACTGGTCCTTGAGTGACACCATTATCTATCATTCTGGGATTGATTTCCAGAATTTCCAGAATTGTTTTTTTTTTACCAGCTATAAAATCAATTTAAAAAAATGTGAAACTAAATTAAAAAAAATATTAAGAGATGCTATCGGGTTCCCTGCAGCTTCTCTGCTTGGACCCTTAACAAGTAAAAAGATATACTGTAGTATATAAACTACAAATAAATTATTCATTTTCCAGCCTCCAGATTTGCTTCACACCGCTTCAGGCGAATGGTTGGGGGATTTCTGGCCCCTCGTGTTCCCTGGCAGGTCATGGTGTACCTTGCTGACAGTGTGCTCGATGGAGGCTATGCAGGTGGTGCTCTCATCTCTGACCGATGGGTTTTGACGGCTGGCAGGAACCTGTTTGTCAGGAAGAGTCGAGAGGACATTCGGGGAAAAGATCCCATAATCCCCAAAGTGTACGTGGGAATCTCACAACGGGATGAACATAACTCTAAAGAGGTTGCAGTAGAGAAGGTGGGTAATAAAATAATATTGGTTTTACAGACAGACACTATTGATTTTTCACTGAACACTAAGTCTTTAAACCTGTAAAATCACAAAGCTTCATGATATAGATGTAAGACCCATCTTCAGTAATATAATACTAACAGTTTTGACCCTTTTGTGAAAAAGCAGATTCCAGAATAATAACCCAAACACTCCCCTTCCTCTCTGGCAGGTTGTTCTCCATCCAGCCTTCCAGAACCGCTCTGACTGGGACAATGACCTGGCGCTGATCCAGCTGAAGGAGCCTGTCATTATGAGTGATAAAGTGACCCCCATCCCCCTGCCCGAGAGAGAACATGACCTGAACAACATCAGGGGAGGGTCGGGGGTCATCACCGGCTGGGGCTGGGGGTCCAACTTCACCCCTGCTAAGTCTTTGAAATACCTCGTACTCCCGCTAGCGGATCATTCCCTCTGTAAAACAGAATATCAGCGTGTATCTTTCACTCCTGATGTGGACGACAACATGTTCTGCACAGCGGCTACTTATGCTACGGAAAATGTTTGTTTTGGGGATGCAGGGGGAGCCCTGGCCGTCTATGACAACAGAACTGGAGACATTTACGCTGCAGGGATCCTTTCCTATGACAAACCCTGCAGCAGACACAACTACGGAGTGTATATGAAGATTTCCTCGTACTTACCCTGGATCCACAGTGTGATGAGGGGAGACACAGAGAATTCCTCTGCACTGCGCTCCAGTGCAATGTTCAAAATGTACACGTGGCAGCCATAGGGTTTCAGGCTTTGCTCTTTGAATTTTGTAAAGAATTCAATAAAAAGAGTTCCTTTTTATTAAATCAACCATTGATAATGTAAACCTCTGTCTTCTGTCTCTGAGACACTGTGATGGACAAAAGTGAAAAGGGTTGACAATAAACATATAAACATACAGTATATATTTGTTAAAATAAGTTGAACATATGCAGTTCTGCTTGTTTGTGAGTAAACTGCTGTGGCCCCAAATAACTGACCTTCAAAAGAAGACATGAGTTTGAGACCACATCAGCATGAAAGCAGAAGTTGCAATACAAGTGAGAAACAACTAAAGTCATTGTCTGCAGATGAGGTTTATTTTTTCTCTGACAGTAGAAGTGGGAATTGTATTTTGGTCTGGCATGTGCATCAACTCTGCAGCAAAGAATAAACGGTCTCAAGCCTGTCTGATACGATGAGAGAGACGAGGGTCTGAGATGACTCTCTTCATTTCTCTGGCTCTTTCTTGGTCTAATGAAATGTTGACATTTAAAATGATACCTGCCACTTCTCTCCTGCTGCGTCTTCTAGACAGCGTTAGGTATTTACATATTTTCCCAACAGCTCTTTTATCATCAATAACTACTTTTACTTTCTTTTCTTTGAATTTTTCAGATGTGTTGCGTTTCATGTCTTCTGTGCAATTTCTTAACGGTCAAGCATTAGAGTTATAAATATGTGTGCATACGTTGGACCAGCATGTTGCACAGCACTCTGACATCATAAAGGGCATCAGCAATGTGGATCAGGGGTCAGATAGTTTAACAATAAAGAAACCTTTTCATCAGAAGGCAAGATGAGGAAAACCCCTAGACGACTCATCCAGACTGTCCTCTTTTTTCCCTCCACTCTGATTTGACTCAGACTTCCCTGCATCTTTCACCAGGCACACAAACACACAAACCTCTCATCTAGGAAGAACACGCCATGCATATCACTCCCTCCCACTCCGCTGCATACGTGTGTGTTGATGTAGGCTTGGTGAAATCTTACTGGCTACAGACAGAGGTTTTGAGGGAAATTACAATGTTGGCCTTTGGTGCCTGAATCAGAATCGACCTGTTCAGGTAAAATAAAAATGACGCGACTGAAAAGAATAAGATGAAGTTGAGCAGCAGGTCTGCTGCAGGGTGCACAAGGTTCTCCTCCGACCTAAAATATTAATATCCCTGTCAGGGGCCATTACTCTCCACCAGTCTCAGAGTGTACGCTCTCCGACTCCATCACTCCTGCAGAGCGCTGACTGAGGCCGTCACACCGACAGTCTCTCACTGCAGTTTACACTAGAATCAGAATGGACCATGAACTTAATTGTATATGAGATGACATACACCGCTCATAAAATATGTTAAGCTCTTTGTGTTTATAGTAAAAATTAACTTTAACCAACTATTCTTGGAGCAAATATATAGTTCATTTAGTAACATATCCAGATATTATACTCATTAATTTGCTTTCCATGTTAGAGTTGTGTTTTTTTTTTGTTTTTTTTTTTTTATAACAGATCTGTCAAATCTCGTGTATTTATCTCCATCAAGAATGTTATGAGTTCACCTCTGTCCATTTAGTTATTTGATTGTTTATTTTTCTATTTTTTCCTCAAATAAAACTCTGGATCTGGTGGATTAACACTAATTAATGAAGTTTAATAAGGGGGGAGTACCACTCTGCTTTCTCCTGGAGCCCTGCGCCTTAAATGATTCTTATATATATTATTACATTCAGAATTTGACACGTGCACTGGTACTGCGTGTGCTGATGCTGGATCATGAGTCATCAAACACAGAACTGGATATCTGAGGAGGCTATGATATTTGTGAGGGGTATTTTCTGAAAGCCTGTTATGTACTCAGCTGCGTGGTTATCAACTCTGTCTTCATGTGTCACTGGGAAACTGAATCACCCCGCTCATATTTACTGTGTCTCACACACACACACACACCAAGCTTTTCACTGGGTAATACAACAACAGTTGTGTGGAATGGTATTGACTGATCATTTTCCACTGTTTGCCGTAAACGGATCTACAATGTCTGTATTTGCCTCAGACAGACTTTACACACAATAGATTTGCTCTGTAATGAATGATTCTTCCTGTCACATTTTAAACAGCAACCATCAAGAAACAAACAGTCATAATCTAAAATATTAGCACATCTGTCTCCCTCTTGTTTATTCACCTCCTCCGCTTCCATTTTTATCAGTTTGCTTACAGGTCCAGTGTCTAAGATTGAGGTGAAGAGGATCGATTGGCAGAAATTTAATATAAAATAATCCTCATGTTGCCAATGATCAATCATGAATTGTATTTGTCTTTAGCCCAGAAAAGGTCCTTTACATTTAAATACTAAATATATGTTTTCTTTTTACATTTGTCCAGGAGGCTGAAGGAAATATTGCGGTGAGGGGTGTTCAGCTGCAACACGCAATTTCAGTACTAGACAGAATAAAATTCGACATGCTGTACCTTTACAGGAAGCTGCAGAGATGTCCTTGTGATGGAGAGAGGAGCGGTCAGTTGCTTAGCATCATCAAACCAAGTGAAAAGACCTGAGAGACATTGAAAGGACATTTTAGTTCTACTAGATTATTCGGTGAGGTGTTGTTCTCTGTCAGTGGATTAATGAGCTGCTTTTTGATTTAATGCTGCTTTAGAAAACATGTTTTATGTTCACACAATCGTTGCACAGTCGCTGCTTTAACTCTTGGGATTAAGAGCCAAGGTCAGAATTTGACCACAACCCATGTCAAAAACATAAAAACACACGTTTAACTACCAGGCATCAGTAGCATCGACCCTAAATTATAATAAGTTGCTCTACCCTCAGATGTTAACTGTGCTCATTCAACAGCTCCAAGAAGGAAGTGCTGCCATGGCAACTTGAGATGCCCTGCGTCGTACCAGAGGTAGAGACTATTGCAGACAACCTGAGAGAAGTTTGAGGGATTCAAGGTTGTGTGTGTTTCTTGTAAACATCTACAAAAGGCCTGTAACTACTTGAATCTCAAGGTTTCCTTTTCTTCGTCCCAATGATGTTCACTCAGTCCGATGTGCGCTCTCTTCCCACCAAACCTACGTGTGTTGAAATGAACTGAGCAATTTAAATACTAGCTGTTAGACACATTGGGGGGAAGAGAAAAAAAAAATCACATGATCACATAAATGTCATGCAAAGGCCACAAATGTCACGCCTTCTCACATCCAGGGTGCGACCGCAGCCATGTCTCCCCTCAGACACCCAGCTCTCATCAGCTGCCTCGTGTCACACAGGACCAACGGTCAATGGGCGTGTCACAGTGAACGCAGCTCAGAGCCCAAAACACATAGAGAATAAATGAAATCGGGGTCGACACGTTGAAAACAATTTAACGTAGAATAGTATATTTCTGAGAGAATCAACAACAATAACAATAGGTTGTAATAAGGTTGACAGCTTTATCCTTCAACCTCCTTCCCCTCAGCAGAGTCTGATTTATAGAGAGGTGTGAAGTGGCTTCTCACATTGAGGAACCGTTGGTTCGAGTGCACAATAAAGTGTGCAACAAAAGCTGTGTGTGTGTGTGTGTGACCGATGCATGGCCTTTATTCACAGCTGATGGCACATTACGGCCTTGTCAACTTGATTACTCTTTACACATTAAGCACAAATCAAACAGATTAGTGACAGAAATTAAAAGGAGAGAAAAAGACGGAATGATGATGACATTTTTCCACAGCTACGACATGGGGAGGTTCGATGCTAAACCCTGGGAAGAGCAACTGCAAAATGTACACCAGTTAATGTTCCTGTGTTGTCTGCAAGACCTTTATTTTGTTTGAGGCTTTAGTCAGAGAGTCAGCTGTGTTTTGATGGAAGAATCACAAAAACATCCGTAACATGCTGTCTTTGTGGTTTAAGTTAATTATACAACAGTTTCAGATCCATAAAGCGACGAGCCTCTGGAGCAGTGATCGACCCTAACAGTCACAGAGAACATCATGTTCTGTACACGCTGTACCATATGTCAGATATCACACATACACACACACACACACACTATGGAGACTATGTAGACACTATGTAGACAGCGAACGACACCTTTCTTCGGCAGAAGTGACAGGAGGCACGAGGACGGCTCTTTCTCCTGAAGGACCATTGAATTTTCAATATTTGACTTGTTCTGCCTCCTCTGCTCATTATGAGTCTCCTAATAGCACATTCAATCTCTTTGCCTGTTCCCTGTAGCAACCAAAAGAGCCACATAAGAAGATTCAGTTGACCTGACTTATCCACACATGTATTAATTAGACTGTAAAAGTACACACAGTAAAGGGAGTGAGACAAAAAGAGGATCAGAAACACACTGCACAATGGACGTCTCATAGTTTCCTGTGCACATGACATTATGTCGTTCAAGTCTGAATCTATCGTAGACATTTATTCGTTACAGGTGTTCTGATTTAAGCTACAGAGAGCTGTGCTCTTTAGCGTGGGTCTCCTTCCATGCAGACCCGGTGCAGCCCTGCATCTTGGACGCGAAGACACTTTCGAAGTATTGCCTCTGCTCCTCTGTGAACATGTTCTTCCAGTCACCAGTCTTACCTGGAGAGGAAAGCAAAAAGGATGAGATTTAATTAACAACATATTAACGGTTAATCTAAGGCTTTAACCAAACTGAATATACGATAAAGACTCATATACCCACGATACAGTGTTCACCTCATTTCCCCTGGTTTTAAAAGGCGTGAAGATGGATTTTTCCATAGCCTCACCATTCCTCATGAAGGAGCCCTTGCTATGGTCCATGATCTCATTATCGACGAGGGTGTAGTTGGCCATGTTGTTATTTTTCATGCTGGCAAAGCTGCTATGTTGCACGCAGTTGTTGACCTCCTCCTCCACCAGGGGGCACTGTAGGAAAGAGCTAACCCTCCTGACGGCACCATGTAGGTCCTGTGAAATAAAATGGTAGATGATTCATCGACAGCACATTAGGTTTGGACAGCAACAATAAAATGGTTGACTTTAAATGTTGACAGAGTAAATGTTTGAATAAAGTCTTTGTCGTGTGGCCCATGTGATTGCAGCATCTTAAAATAAACAGGCAGGTTCACTGTCCATTAAAACATATTTAGTTAAATAAATATCATGCGATGGGACTGATGAATCACTTGTCTCCTACCTGTGACATCTCTTCATAGGTGACGTGAAGCAGATTGTCCATAGACGCCATCTGACTGGTCCAGCCGTTAATGTGGTCGAACCAGGAGCCATAGCTCACTGAAACAGACGTGGGGGGAAAAAAAATGTAATAAAGTGTCTTTGATTAAATTCTAATAAAAAAAAAAAAAAGTTCTCCGTCAACTCACATGTCCCCTCAAGGAATTTATTCAAAAACTCTTCAAACGTCCCAGCGCTAGGAAGAAAGTTGGCCATTTTGTGAAAGTGGTAAAAGGACACCACCACGTCTTTGGGGTTTCTGCTCACATAGATGACCTGCGAGGAAAAGAGCCGCACGTCAGGCATTGTGAATTCGAGGCTGATACTAATGTGAGGAATGTTTGAAATAATTCAGAACAAGACGCACTGAGCAGGTCATTTGAGAATCGACATATCCGTTTAAAACAGCTCTGTGATGCTCTGACCTTGGCTTTGGAGCCCTGGAGGGCAGGGCCCAGCAAGTGATATGGCAGGTGTGTGGTGATGGTACGCTGTTTGGCGGATGACGCCTCCAGTATAGCTGCGCTGTAGAACTGCTCGAGCCAGGGAGCCCTGGTCCAGTTTGGAACAGTCTGGCTCAGATGTGGATCCCCTCCACTCAAAACTAGAGTCACAATCTCCTGCAGCCATGTGGTGCCTGGAGAGAGACGAGAGACGTTCATTCGCTTCATTCAGTTCATCCATCAAAAAGAAAACAGTTCTGAGAAGAATTCAAAAACCTGCAAACAAATGTGAGTGAATTCCGCAGTGAGCTACGACAAGATACATTGGATTAGATATTTTTAAAGCTTTTTAATCCCAACAAATGAATATCAGTCCCTTCAATGCGCCATTCAGTTTAAAACAATTGATGAATTATTATCTGGGAAATAAGTGAAAAGGAAAAAAAAATACCAATGTCCAGATCCTCCCCTTGGTCCTGTCTTGTTTTATAGAAATAATTTCAGTAGTTTTTGTTGGTTCCAGCTCACAAATAAACAAACCAACATGCAAACCAATGGACAGGAACTAAACCACCACTTCCTCATCAGAGGTATAAAGCCATTAACATGCAAATATAAAAACATAAATAATAAGTACAATGGATATTTTCGCAGACGCTATAATATATTAAAATAGCTCCGATAGAACATGAGTTTAGTTGTGGTCTGTGGTTACCTGACTTGGGATAGGAGACGATGAGAACATCCGTGTCCTGAAATGGAAATCCGAGAGCGAGTTCTAAGGATTCCTGGGTGTGCAGATGTCCAGGGAACGAAATGCCGTGAAACATCTCGGTGACATCCAACCTGGCCATATCCTGCTTTAATGCAAGACAAGTATTTGCTGCTTTTTGTCTCTTTCAGCTTCCTCTTGTGTCCTCAGCAGTTCTGCTTTGCTGTGAGCCGCTCTGCACCTCTGCCTGTCACTGCCAGTCTCTGTCTCACTGCGAGGTAACACAAGCATCACTGTCGAAGCAGAAAGAGGAAATGGAAATGTGACAACAAACACTGAACCGAATGAAGCAGGAAGGTGGCTATAATAGGCATGTGCAATGCTCTGCCCGCTGTCAGAACGCCACCGCACAATGAAGAAATTAGCTGGAAAAGTTCCAGCAGATGTTGGGCGGTAAGAATGTGAGTATTTGTTTCAGGGATGTTCTTGAATTTCGGTCTAACATTTCATGGAATGAGAACATTGTCGTTTTTAACACATGCACCACGACATTCCGAAGAATACAAATTACGACTAAAAATATAAAATCACCTCTCCACTTATCATCCAATTTAAAATGGCAACTTCTGAACTTACACAAAAATGATGACTTCTTTCCCCCAAAACTTATTTAAACATCTGCTCTGAGCATAGTTCAGTCAGGCACCAGTTCACAAGCATCGCTACCTTTAATATTCAACTTCAACAGTTGTCAAGATTCAGCTGGAAAATGAAAATTATATTTGATGGGTGAAAGTTGATAAAATAAATTACATTAAAAAAAAGATTCTGAGTCCGTGACGGCAGTCTTTTAATCATCTTTTCCCCTGTTTGCTCCAGCACTGGCTGATTCGCCTGTAGCCCCAGAGCAGCCTTGAAGATAAGAGCATGACATTTACAGGCGATACATCACATTTATGTGTATATATATAGTTTATTTGTGACCCATCCCAGAAAGGGGCATGTCCTGCATGTCATACTCAAGATAAATTAGCTGTTAATTTAAGCATATCAGTAGCCCTTTGTTCCAGAGCAGCCTTGAAGATGAGAGCATGACATTTACAGGCGATAAATCATATATGATCGTACAGTTCATCTGTGACCCTCTCACAGAAAGGGCATGACCTGCATATCATACTCAAGATAAATTAAGCTGTTAAAGCATGAAGCAATCCAGCAGGATCACCTTTTAATTATTATCCAATTAACTTGAGTCAGAAACACTGGTGCAATGTTAATTCTCACAACAAAGTCTGTACCACTGATGGATCTCAGGCCTCCTTGGTGCCCTGGGTGAAGTTCGTCAGCTTCTCCCAAACAGAACTGCCTCATCACTACCCTCACATTCTACAGAGCCCTGGATCTGTTAGGGAAATTAAGGTCTTGTTGTTTTATATCGTTGCAAAGCTGAGAAAAAGATGGTTTTCTGGGCTCATTATATTTTGAAGTTCCTGATATTTATCAAATTAGCTCGACATCAAACACATACTACAGAAAAAGTGCAACACACATGAATGCAGCATAGATCTGAAAACTTCTTTCAGAGTGAAGTTGTGTTGGCTTTGCTTTTCTGAGAAACAAATTCAAATCTACAGTGACAAACATAATAAAGAGAAAGAGTTCATATTTTGAGAGATAAAATAGCAGCCAAAAGGCATTTACCAACCACCACAGAGCCTGGGTGGGAGCCTCTGCACAGTAATAAAAAACTCAAGACTCAAGAGGAGGAGCTGGAGTTGATGTGCAAAGGCGTAGTCGTCAGGAAACAGACAGAACACCAAAAGAATCTTCAAGACGCAGTCCAAAACGACCGACAACTGGCAGATGAGAGAGAAATCTTTTCGGAGTCACTCAGAGGATAGAAAATAGAGGAAAGTTCCTTTCAGACATGTGGTGCCGGGTTCTTGCAGCTGCACATGTGATGGTGTGGATCAGCTGTTTTGCCCTCACCCTTGGTGAGGACCAGTACTTGACCAGAGCTCGAAAGCTGATGTCCGAGACGCCACTGATCGACGGGTAAGTCTCTTACATAGAATTCCAAAAAACTTCAGCTTCAGTCTAGAGGGGTTTTTTTCTCATCTGTATTCTTCTTAACGCTCATATCAAATAGCATCTGCTTGGTGCAAATGTCCTCTGCTCCTGCTCAGGGAACAGCCTGAAGCTGTAAACATCTGGCAGCGTTTTTCTGTAGCCAGTGCCATAAAATCCTTGAACCAATAGATTTGCTCAGAATTGGGGAGAAGTCCGTTCTGTGTGCTCTGTGCTTATCCCTGCGAATGTTACTTCCTAGAAGAGACGGAGTATTTTAAAGGTACAGTGTAAAGAATTTTGCGATATCTAGTGGTGAAGCTTCAGGTTGCAGCTGAACACACCTCACCTCAGCCTCCGCTTCCAAACATGGCAGACAACCTGTGGCGGACCTACTGTCATAAAAACTCAAAAGGTGTTCAGTTCTCATGTAAACATGTAAACATGGCAACCTCCCATTCACCTTAATCTTACACACTGGATCTGTAAGGTAAGCATTTGAAAATCTGACCATCAATGAAAACATGTTATCCGATGACAGACCATGCTCTGGAAGTGAGAGAGGGCAGAAAGTGTGGAGCTCGCTCGCCTGCTGATGAAGCTCTTTGTGATCTCACCTTAACTTTCTGGTCTTTCAGCCATAACGACCTGCCATGGCAACTTCTAAAGCAATTCAACAATGAGCTCAACAAAGTGGATCTCTACACCCTTAAGTCAACACACACCAACATCCCCAAGATCAAAGAGGGGCGACTGGGTGCACAGGTACATGCAGAATGGACTGGCAAGCAAAGGAAACAAAGCTTTCAAGATCAAAGGATACCAATTTCATTTCAGGAAAAATGAAAAATAATATTTAGCTTGTGTCTAAAGGTGTGAGGAAGATCTAATGTTATTTAACCACCTCGTAAGCACTTGTTCCTTTCAGGTAGAAGCATCCTTATTGCCGTGGTAAATAAAGTATGGATGTTTCCTACAGCCGCAGAGGGATGAGTAGTTCCCCTCGACATTTAGACAGCAAAGTTTCACCTGTACGCAGATGACATCATTATCTATACAGCTTACATCATGCAACTCGTTTGTTGAAGACATCAAACCTTCGGTGACCTTCTAAATCTTTTATTTTTAATTGTATGCAGGATCCTGTTGAGGACTCGCATGTATGCTGCACGTCAGATCATTCATACGTTGTTGTTTCTTGCTCTCAGTTCTGGTCAGCCTACGTTCCCTGTGCGACTCAGTACAAAGATGCTGTCAGACAAACGCTGGAGCAGATAGATGTGATCCACAGGATTTGCCAAAAATACCCAGAAACCTTCACGTTGGCCACCAGCAGCAAAGGTGAGACTTTGACATGTGCTGCTAATTTCAGAGAGAAGGACATGCACTGCCACATTGTCTCCGTCGTCATTTCTTACGTCCGCGCTGCACAGACATCATGGACGCCTTCAACGGGAACAGGACAGCCAGTCTGATCGGGGTGGAGGGGGGCCATTCTTTAGACAGCAGTCTGGCCACGCTCCGCGTCATGTACCAGCTGGGGGTCCGCTACCTGACTCTCACACACTCCTGTAACACACCATGGTAAGAGACATCAGCACGGCAGAATCACCTCATCAAATGCACCAAAGGAAATGAGACACATACGACCTCTGAACAGACTTCAACTAGTATGCAACCACAAGTTGACTGTTAGAGTTAATAATCTATTGATGGGCCCCTGGAGAAAGCCATGCACAGCTAAACAGTCAATCAGTTTAGTGACCGAGCCTTCAGGAGACTTGATTCAGTGTGGAGAGTTTGGGGCTTTCCTGCAGGCAGAGGAGCAGTATCACATTCTCTGCAGGAGCCGCCAAGGTCTGTTTGCAGTAGCCAGGGTATTTGAAAAACAAAATCAACATGGGAATCAAGTCAGACCGACTGAATTTGTTTTCATACAATAAATGCAATAACTAGTATTGTTAATAACATTATTTGATCAGTCTGAGGAATCCCAGTTTGTTGCCTTGTCCTTGTTTTTCTCACCAGGGCTGATAACTGGCTTGTTGACACTGGATCAGAGCCGTCTCAACACAATGGCCTTTCTTCATTTGGCAAGGTCTGAGCACAAACTAGCACTAAATTTCCTTTCTCAGAGTTACACATGCCGTCAGTGTCTTGAAATGTTCGCGTCCAACGCAGGGTCGAGGGGTCACCAAACACTGTCGTCTCTCACACAACTGATCACGCCCCTCTCTGTCTCAATGAGAGAATGCTTTATCTTATCTAATATGTCTAGCATAGTCGATAAGAACAATACATTGTAGTAATAAAGCGTAGGGTTTTGTGATTGTTTATGAGTATCGGTGTTTTCCCTTAACAGCAACTGGTAGCGGAGATGAACCGGCTGGGAATGCTGATTGACCTGGCTCATGTGACTGTTGCAGTCATGAACCAAGTGCTGGACATGTCCAGAGCGCCCGTTATCTTCAGCCACTCCTCTGCCTACAGCGTCTGCCAGCACAAGAGGAACGTCCCTGATGACGTCCTCAAGAGAGTCGTGAGTCATCGTGTGTGTGTGTGTGTGTGTGTGTGTGTGTCAAAGTCAAGTACAGGTACAACTTTTGTTTCAAAGATGCTTTCCCTTATCATAGTTTCTATCACACTGACTTATGCTCAAGTGTTCATTTGTTATGTGACGTGTTTGTGATTAGTTGTGTGGGTCTCATGGCTGAATGCTATTGAGCCATTACTGACATGGGAAGTGAGCAGTTTAGCAAGAAGCAGCCACGTGAGCGATTCCACGGAAGCTGTTGACATCATGAAAACACAAGCCACCTTCCCTACTCACTATCTGAGATAACTGAAACATAAAGCTCTTTATGGCCCTGCAGACCTCAAAGCAGCTGTAAACCATCACCTTGTGTCCACCTCTACTTCAAGAGTAAAGGCAATGTCCTGTAGAGGGCCAATAAAAGGAGGATTATAGTGTAGTGGTGTTAAAATACAACAGCTCTGATAGACGGCAGCACGGGGGTCAATGCCCTCGTGTACTTGGATTACAACGGGTTGGAACACATCTCTTGGCTCGGGTCACATCGCTCTTCCTCTCGGTCACTGCGGGGTCTCGTGTCAAAGCAGAAATCACTCTGTCTGTGTCCATGTCCATCCACGTCCCATCCTGTCTGTCCCTGCAGAATCAAACCAGAGGAATAGTCATGGTGAACTTCTACAACGACTATGTGACCTGCAGCAAAACCGCCAAGCTCTCAGATGTCGCTGGTAAATGAAACCGTTACGATGATGATGATGATGACGATAATGATGACACCATGACTGTAAACCTGGTTGACCATTAACCAGTATTCTTTCTACAGCCCCTCATACTGATGCACTATAATCTGTTTACTGCTGCCACAACAGATCACTTTGACCACATCAAGAAAGTGGCCGGGGCGGGTATCGTTGGTTTTGGGGGAGATTATGATGGAGTTACCAGGTTAGTGCAGAAACAGTTCCTAGAGTTAACCTAGAGTCCAGAGAGGGCGACTTCCAAAACAAGCTGCTTACTATGAGCAATGAATGGGATCTGACACCATCCCACAGTTTTGGCCAATTTAAAAAAAACAAAACAAAACACGTGGCTATTCCTGTTTTTGTTCTTGCTTATAGAAGCCTTGACCTGTCACTAACAGGAAGTGAAATCCTCCTTCCTTCAGATTACCAGAGGGTTTGGAGGACGTGTCCAAGGTCCCCAGTCTGGTGGCTGAGCTGCTGAGAAGAGGATGGACCGATGACGAGGTTAAAGCTGCTCTGGGAAACAACCTGCTCCGCGTCCTGAGAGAGGTCGAAAAGGTCGAGAGGAGACACAGACACACTCACTCACACGAGTCAGATTTCACAAAGAAGCTCCTCACCCAATACAACCGAACGCCGGGTAACGAACAGTTCTCAAGACTCTGAAACTACAGAAAGGCATGAAAAAATACAACTTAGAACGAGATGTGTGTGCTCAGGTCCAAGAAGGTTCAAACATCCTGATCAATCGAGTAGCTGCAGGAAAGTGAGTCAGTGAAAAAAAGCAGTTGCATAATGTTCGTGGCTGTGAAAGAGCTTTGTCTGAGAAAAGAACCTTGATGGTTATCTATGAGATAGGGCTTTTATGGCAGACTGCCTGAATTGAGGGAGTAAAGTTAACTGAAGATGTGGGAGTGAACCAGATGGATCTGATGCTGCTCTGTCATCACGAGAGACGGAGAATGGAAAAATCCCCGTTTTTACAGCCTGTAAAAATACAGTGGTTGTATGATTAAAGACACGCAGAGACAATCCCATGAAGGAAGACGCTCTCTGCATCAGCACTATTCATTAACGCATTGGCCTTGGGTGCCCTTTGTCAAACATTAGACATCTTCCAGTGCATCACAGCACGTAGCTGAGCATGGTGCTTAATGACTTGTTTTGATGTTTTCAGGTCTGGATGAAAAGTAATCCATTGACTCTCAGCGTGTCCATGGTTATCGCGCAAATAGAATGACCGGTGTCTTACAGATTCATTCAAAGAAAAATATCTCAACATCATCTCGAGCGAGCATCACTTCACCAAATGGTTTTTAAAATGACTTGCCGAGGCCGTTGAGCCTCAGTAATTTCTCGTTAACAAACAGTCAAAGGGTTCGAATTTCTGTTGTGCAGGTCAAAAACAGAGGATGAGGTGAGACGGTGCTCTGGGAGCAGGTGGACGCTGTGAGAGGACACGCAGCTGTCAAAGTGTTTGAGCGTCTGCTGCCTGACACTCTCGTGTTTGTGCGTCAGGTCCGTGACAGTCAGAGCGGCGTGAGCCCAGATGATGTTCCTATTCCATATGAGGAGGTGAAGAACCCGTGCAGGACGAACTTCGCCTTCCCCAGCACCGGAGCCGTCCACGCCGCCAGTGCTGTGGCCCTGCTGCTCCCAGTGGCTCTGCAGGCGCTCCTCGCAGCACCAGTGTAGAGGATTGAGTCAGTCTGACCGCGTGCACATGTGCAATTAGAAACGCTCTGCAGGGTGAACAGGGTTCAACGGCTCGCTGTCTGCTTTTAATGGACTTCAACAGGTTTGATTCAGTCACAGTAGTGTCACAGTTATCATGAGCACAGAGCAGACCTTTCAGGACGTGAAGCCTGAGCACACTAACAGTCCTCGTCCAGCATGTCCCCATTTCTAGGAGAAGTGCTCCGTCTAGTGGTTGAGAGCGGTACTGCATCTGATAGCTTCACAAGAGGTGACATTTATTTAATTCCTACGGTTTTCACATCAAAATCATATTTTGGACAAATAAACATTTTTTTACAAACACACACACAGTGGTTAAATTAAACCCTGAACCATTGAAAACATAAAAAAATTCAGTGTCAAATTGAACAGATCTGACTTTGAGGACAGAACCACAGACCGGAGAGGGATCCAGGTTTTGTTTTCCAGCTACAGTGGCCCTTTACAAATTGAGCTTATTTGTCATTTCACAGGGTAAACTATTATAAAAAAAAAAAAGAACCTTTAAAAACTGTTGGCATCAATCATCTGGTTTGTATTCAATGTTCTACGCAGAGTGAAATGTTCTGATCTCATTACGTTAAGGAATAAATCAGGGATGGACCACATGAATAAAAAATGATCAAATTATTCATTTCTTTTCATTTGAGTTCTTGAGTGACGGCCGTGGTTTTTAAACTGTTCTTTATGAGCAGAGTGTGAGGTAGATGGATTATGAGTTTTGGGCACAACACAGGTGACATATGTCAATATCTGTTAGACTCACATTTGATACTTTTATACACAATTTATAAAATGATATTGTGATTGTCTCATTGCAGGATAACGAGCCCTTGTGCCAGTGACCAGAGCATCATTTAGCGCCCTCTTGAGTGCTTCCTGGGTATAACAGAACTTCCCCACTCGTGTGTGTGTGTGTGTGTGTGTGTGTCCTCTCAGCCGAGACGCTGCTGGTGAATCAGATGAATAGACTTAATGAAAAGTGCATGAGTTGCTAAGACATGGACAAAGGGCCGATGCTCTCGTGATCCCATGATGCTTTACGGCAGCTGCATGGCAGAGCGAGCTTCTCTGGGGAAACGGAAAAAAAAACAAAAAAAACAGGGCAAACAAGCAACGCAGACTTTCCAGAGGAGTGTTAACCATTAAAAGAGTATACAACACAAAGTCACAATTCACACAGTCACAGTTGAGCTGAGATTCCAAAGAAGCTGAATCCACAGAACTGTGACAACTTCACGTGTAAAACACAACAGGAAGATGCAGATATTTTACTGGAAACAAACTCGGAGTTATCGCCTCTGAAGTGCAACACATCCAAGGCCAGGCTAGTTCTTCCGCGGAGCTTTGAGCCTCCGGTTCCTGAGACCATTATTCACTGGAGGCTGAAGGTAAACCATCAGAGGTATGAAGGAGGAGGGATACTCCACGTTTGCAGAGGAGGATGAGGAGGCCCTTAAGAAGCAAGCGCCCTCTGCGCCTCATTGTCCTGGATTTCACTGTTCGGCAGCAGAGGGGACTGAGCTGGTACAGAAATCCGATACGGCAAACTCTCTTTAGTCAAAATCTTCCTGGTGGCGGAGACCAAGCGGGAATAGTTGTCGGGGTTGTATGAGGACAGAGGGGGTCGGCGGCACAGCAGGGGCAGGCTGTCCCTGTCAGGCCGGGGTAGAAAGAGCGGGGGCCTCCTCTGGTTCTCGCCCTCCTTCAGGGAGTCTGGGAGCGGCTTGCGTTTGCTCTCAGGAAGCAGCATTATGCAGAGGACGGAGAGGACGGCGAAGGAGGCAAAAATGACATGGTGGAGGAAGTAGCCGCTGTTGTTCTGCAGCTCCATCAGGGAGGAGGCGGCCATGCCGACACAACCCGCTGCCAGGACCAGGCCGAGGCAGCCCCCCCTGACGGAAGGCGGAGACAAACACTCATTCACACTGCGCACGGTTTACAGTTTCCGATCAATCTAATCTCAATTGGGAGGTTTGAGGACGGCACAAGGAATCATCCGGAGAAACATGCTAAATCCAAACAGGAAGTTTGAAACTTGTAGCTGGGAGGAGATACAGAAATACATTTCACACAAAGGGATATTATCTAAATCAATATGGTTAAATCAGGAGCAACACGACTGTAGGGGACTATATTTAGCCACATTTACTAGTTTATTCAAAGGGGCCGATTCATTTCTTGCTTCTTCCATGGAAACTTCTCGACTTTACTTCCGACTCTGTATCTCCAGTTTTTAAACATAACCCGACACTCACCGGATGACAGTTGGCATCACCTCGCAGGCGAAGAACACACTGAGCATGGCGAGGGCCTGCGAGAACAGCAGCCCCACGACAGAGAGCAGCAACACCAGGCCTCCACGCAGGTCTGACACAGAGAGGACTGTTACCATCAGTCTCCTCATGGAGTTTAATTTCCTTCATATATATTTTAACAATCCTCACAATTAACAGATATGGAGGAGGCATGCTGTATTTGTGTATATTCATAAAGGAAATCTGAATGATATATGTACAGACTAACATAAATACTGTATATACACAGGTATACACAACAATATGAATATCATTCACGCTCATGTTATGCTGATCATTTGACATGAAGGTGAGACTCACACTGAGTGAGGGCCAGCAGCAGCAGCGACGACAGCCCGGTCATGATGGCGGACAGCAGCAGGATCCCACGACGGCCGTAGCGGTTGACGGACACACAGATGAAGATGCAGGCCAGCGCTCCCGTGAGGACTCTGAGGAAGTAGCTGAAGTAGAAGTTGGTGGAGTAACTGTGCAGGTTTCTGGTGAAGCAGTACTGGATGCCTGTTCCGATCAACCTGGAGGAGAGAGGCCAGGGAGGAAACCCTCAGAAACTCATCGATCACCTCAAAGCTTTAACATTTCACTTGATCAACTGAGGAGGAGTCACATGATGGCAAACTCACAGAGTGAAGCTGAGGATGAGGCAGTTTTTCCAGATGACGCGAGTCCCTCGCAGCTCCAGGACGGAGTGGTAGCTCGGGCGACAGTCGTCCCCATAGGCTGAATCTATCTCTGAAATAGAGGGGGGGGGTCAACAACTTTGCAAATCTTATCTTTAATTTGAGCTGTCTGTCAACGTCAGGGAGAAACTGTGTGTGTTACGCTGCTTGGCTCTGTGGAGAATGACCGAGATACGAGAGGTGTGTGTGTGTGTGTGTGTGTGTGCGTACCTGACAGCACAGTTTCACCGGGGTAGATCTCGTCTCGAAGACAAACTCCATTCCTGGTGGAGAATTCCAGTAGGCTCCTCTTCACCTGAGGCACCTGAGCGGTGGCCAGCAGCCAGCGAGGAGACTCAGGAAAGACCGAGGCACAGCTGAGCAACACAAAACAAATCCTGCCGTCAGGGCTCAAGCAGACTGTCGTGTCGACAGACACGGCCGCCTGCTGTCCATCCATTATCTACCGCACCAGAGTACCTGGTGAACACGGAGGAGAACACGGCACACAAAGACCCGGGGTGACCAGGGTCAGGCTTTGTGAGTCAAGAATAGATAAGTCTCATTATTTGAAACAAATGATGTGACAAGCATTTCAAGAGACTCTGGGGGCCGGAGGTTAAAGGAAGTGCACGTACATTATAGTAATACACCCACCACTGTCCAGGCACTTCAGACGCCTTGTTTGGTCTTCACAGAGCCCTGAGGCCTCATTAGTGTGTGTGACATTGCTGCAGTCTCTCCCATCACAGCCATCACACATCCTCATTTATGGTCACTAAGAATGTTTTACAGGCTGGTCAAACACACACTATCTCATTATGTCACTACCTGCGACTGGTACTGAAGCACCTCTGTAACAAACAGCCCTTAATGCTCCATCGAATACACACATGGCGTGGTGTGTGTGTGTGTGTGTGTATTGGGCTGGCTGACTCACCACCAATAGGAGAGCAGCAGGAGCAGAGGCAGCGTGATCACAGCCTGCAGAATGGGCCAATCTCGGCACAAAACGGCGACACCCGGCAACAGCAGCTCTGCGAACACGGCAAAGAAGCCGCTGACCATGGCAACCATGAGACGATGAGGAGGATCGCACAGCTCCAACCCTGGGAGAGGACAGAGACGAGACGTCACGAGAGGGACAACAGGAAAATGAATTCCTTCTGTCCGAAACCAAGCCACGTCCGGTCCAAACCGGACATAATAATATTTATTGGCAGTAAAACGAGTCCCTTGTTTGATTTTGTTTGTGGAAGAAAAGGAAATGAGGCATCTCTATGAGAACCGCACTTAGGTCAGTTTGACAGAACAGGACAATCAGACCTGCTACAGTGTGGAGTCTGCTGGTTTAAGGCTACAGACTGCACACTATCTGAAAGCAAACACAAATGCGAGGTTCAGCAGACGCGGAGATAACAGACCCCAGACTCAGGTACTGACGTAGACTTGTTTACAAGTGTGTCCAGTTTCTCCTGAACTTTAACCTCCTTCCCTCCACAGCTGCTGATTCTGTTTGGAGCTCCTCTCGGTGGAGACGGCGACCGAGGGGCTCGCTTCCTGCTCGCTTCCTCACTTCTTCAGCTCTGTCCTGCCATTGTTTTCTCCTCTCTGTGGACGAGCCGTGCTGGCAGGACATCACTGAAGGGAAAAAAAAAAATCTCTCAAGGCCTCACCTAAAAACCAGGAGTCGCTCTCTCCCTGACCCCGCAGGAATGTGGGAGTCTGACCTCATTTGATTAAAAGCAGAAAATGCGTGTTTTGGATGGGACACTCCATTACCCAGCATGCCCTCCTCTCACACAGGAATGTGTGCTGTTCACGTAACAGCATTCCCACGCTGCTTCACTCTGGTGTTACACAGGTCTAGAAATAAAACAAGCAGGGTGGGGGGGGGGGGTCAGAGACGTGTCTTCCAGTCAGAGACATGACAGCGGGGCGGACCTGACGACTGGTCACAGAGACATTAAAACCCTGGGAGGTGACAGCTGAGACTCAAGTAAAGCTAAAACCCAACCAGCTGCCGGCTCGGCTCAGCACCACACACACACACACACGCAGTTAGTCATTAGTTGAAACTCACACACATCTCTGTTTCCCATCAGCACTGAAACAAGCTTTGCACAACAGGAAGACACAGCATATACATGTAGGTTTATTTTTTTATTATAATTCTGATGAAACAATTTGACTTTTAGTGTTGGGGAAGAAAAAGTTGCTGCTTCTTTTGATCCAAAGCTTCTGTAAAAACCTATTTGACCAATTCAACAGTCTGACTCGACGTAGGACAGAAAACAGATAACTGTATTTATTATAATGTTTCAGTGGTTAGGCTTGTATCATTGAAGCAGTTTCCTAATTACCTTAATGACAGTATGATATGCTCTGCTGCTAACTGCCCCTCTGTCAGTCATCTGGCTTCTCTGAGGTTTCCAAGTTTCATTTTTCCTTATTCTGGATGCCAATAGGACATTTTTATCATTGTCCTCAGAACAGTTCACCCACATGTTTAATATGATCATATGACTCGTGGGTCTGATCAAAGGAATTAAATCCTCATGCTGCAGAGAAACCTAAGTTTAATTCAATATAAAAAAAAATAAAAGTTTCACTAAAAGTTTTATTAAAAGCTTCATGAGGCGAAGCTGAGGGGATGTGTTCAGAGAGGAGGAGCCAACAGCAGGTAAAACTCACTGGAACAGTATCACACATCAAACTGGCTCTCTTGACTTTCACGAATTAAAAGTGTGACTTCAGTTGTTTGTGTTTCCTGAAACAGAGATAAGATAAGATCCTTCTGCGCTCACAGCCGGGGACAGACGGCAGGCGGGAATAAAACATCACAAGATAAGCACGTTTTCTAACGTGCTTCTGTAAAGTGCGCAAGTACAATTTTCATATCTCTGGCTGATTAGACACGTTCGTAAGGTAGGAAGGTTTTACATCAGGAGCTGTCGGCTGTGTAGCTGTTTCCATTCTGAGGGAAATCCAAGTCAATGAGCCCCATTTCATTCTACACTGAGAATCACAAGGGACGATATTAACGTTCTGTGACATTTATTTTGTATCCTCGCCCTCTTTGGACCATACACACGACGGCTACGTCCTAACGATACTCACTATATAACCAGGACAGTGCTCCTCGTGTTTGTTGATTGCGGATCAAGGACTGTTCCACTCAGGAAACGTGTGGGGGCGTCTCCATGTTGCACAGAGGTCATGTGTTTTGGAATGAATAAGATGTGCTGATGTTTTAATGAGACATAAACAAATGCGATTGAAAAGAGAACGTTCTGCTCTGATTGAACAGAAAACAGTTACGTTCTTTTCACTAACATTTCCTTTAATATCAAATGGAGTTAGAATAGAGCAGAAACACAGCACCAGCCTATGGTTGAGGGTGAAGAGCAGGAATCCTAAAGTGCTCTTTAAACACTGAGCTGAGAGGCTGAGTGCAGAGGAGCTGAGGGACCCCCCCCCCTCCCCAGAGAAGTAGATTACATAATAAGGCCGCAGCTGGATACTCACTGGCGATGTACGAGGACACGAGCACCCCGGCGAGCACGGCTCCTTGAGCGAGACGCAGCAGCAGGAACACCTCGGCACTCGTGGACAAACACACGGCGACCCCCAGCAGGCTGGACAGAGCGATGGAGAGGAGGAAACATCGCCGACGACCCCACCTGCAAACACACACGGTGCACGTGCTGTCATCCCACACACACTGGGAAGTGCTTTCATTCGAATGTCCAGAGCGATCGACTCGACTTGGTTTTCTACATAAAACTACTACATCTTCACTTACCAGTCACATAACGTGCCGAGGAAGATGTATCCCACAATCCACCCTATCATGAAACAGATGTGCTGCAAAGGGATTTTCCAGTAGTTGCTGCAAACCAGGTTCCACTGCAGAGGACCACAGACATCAAAAACATTAACTGGGACGATAGTGTCCCTGAAGACACCGTGCTGCCATTTTCTTTAAATGACAGCCGTTCCAGGCGGCAGGGAGGGACCAGTCTGGTGAAACTTTTTATTCACATCAGAACAGGCATTTGACTTTCTATATCTCTGTCGTCAAATCAAAACAAACTGATGGTGAGTGAGTCCAGCGCCTCTGGATTTTTTAAGGAGGAGTTGGAAAATGGTGCCTGGGGGTTGGGGGGGTACTGGAGAACTTGACGTGCTGCCATAACAACATGAAGTCAGATAAGCAGCGGGAATGATGGATGGAAACAGGAATGCCAGGCTTTGAGATCTGAAACAAACATTTGACCGTTTCCAAACAGCAACAATCAGACAAGAGCTTCTTTCACACCGTTCATATTTCATCTCATTTCAGTTGGATGAGCGATAACTTAAACGATAAACTAGATACCTACCCAGACAGTTTAAAGCAGGTACATGAACACACCAACATGCTGCATCCTCGGAGCGCTGAGAACCGCAGGCGGCCACTGGACTCACACAGAGCGGTTTGTGTGGAGGCAGGAATGTGGCTCATGTCCTTTCTAATCAAGTTAAATATCTGCTGACTGTCATTACATTACAACAAAGTGGAGCCGGTCAGTGACGGCTCATCTACACCTGGTTGGTCGCTGAATTTGTGAGTTTTCTATATGGGAAAAAGTTTAAAAAGTCTTTTTTAAAACGTTATTTCAGGAACATTTGTATCCCTGAACTCAGCAGAGCTTGTAGCTCCACCATCAGTCTCAAATAAATTCAGTCAAACTGCAACAAAACCACCAGTTCATTCAAATAATGTTTCCACCCAACATAAACCCCCCGTGCTCACCATCCTCATCACAGAGCGCACACAGTAACTTCACTCTGTCCTGAACGTCCAGTTCCCCCAACATGTCTTCCTCGCACCAGTTTATCTGCCACAGGGCGCCACTGGGTTGTGTGTGCATGAGACCGCTATGTGCCTTTCATTTAATGAGCTCTAACGTCATTTATTCAAGTTTTCCGTTCCTAAAGTTTTCCTTTGGCCGGCTGAGGGACGTCAGGGTCAGAGGAAGCTGTTGCCGGTGTGGACTCAGGAAGGAGCGGTGGCCTCAGACTTCCCAGCGCCACGGCACGTCACAGGGGGGAAAGGAGGAAAGGTTTCCCCCCCGCGGCCGGATATTTATTTCCCTGGAGCCGCGATACACTGAAGATAATGTGAGGACGCACTACAGGGGCAATTACCCATAATGACTCTGCTAATGAGATCTTTTCCTGACGTATGTGACCGAACTCTGCACAGTAACGGTGGAGCTGGAGTGACGACGCTCTGACACAGTTTTAATGAGAACCTGTTATCAGTATTTGCAGACTGGGGTGGATCAGCGAGGAGCACAAGACCGGTGAAACAACACGGTTAAAGATAAACACGTTTCTGCTGCTTGTTTACACATGTTGCATAATGTGACACAACCACAGAGAAACTTGATGTCCAGCCTCAGATTCTTTCCTGTTTCTCCTCCATCTGTTTATCTGTTTGTTGGTAAACAGGAGACACACAGACCTTTAACAGTGCAAGGTTTCCCTGCTCAGAGAGTCATTCACGGACCCTGTTGACGGGAACATGGAGGGAACGGATATTTGGCCTGATTCGATTTGAAGTGAACCGGTGGAGGAGTGTGGTCAAAGTCAGGTTCAATTCTGGTGCAGCTCCACTTCAGGGGGCGGAAGCAGGATCGTGGCATTTGTAATAATAAACCTAACTTTTTTTTGTGCAGCACTTTTCTTCACAGGGTTAAAAAAATGAGAAAGGTGAGCGGCCGTCAGGGAGCTGACTCCATAGGACTCCTCTTTCTTGTGTGTTCGCTCAGCTTGAGAATGTGAGCTGCTCGTCAGTGCAGGGTTTGGTGGAGGAGCCTTCAGCTGGGTGTCCACAGAATGACCCAGAGACTGACCGCAGATCAGTGAGAGTTGGAGCTGTTTGAACACTTCAGCCTGAGCAAATATTGACTGAATGCTGTGAACAGCCATCGTCCACAGCACACTGGTGAAACCCTGCGAGGAAACACCCAACAACACTCACATGCTGCTGGGGGCTCAGAACATGACACCGACTTTAAAAGTGACTCACGCACTCAACTTGTATAACAGAAGGGATGAAGCCTCAACACAGCTCTGGATGACGGACATAGCGAGGAGATCCGCATGTGAGCCGCAGACCTGGCAGGGAAGCCGCGGGGCGATCGCTCCCTTACCTCGGTGACAAAGTTGCTCTGGAGCCCCGCTGAGCGGCTGTACTCCCAGCCCTGGGTGCAGGACACCCTCTCCCTGGGCACGGCGTCCGAGAGCTCCGAGCTGTTGGCCGGGTACTTGAAGAGCTCACAGTGGCTGAGGCCGGAGCCGTCCACCCAGGGGATGGTGAGGTTCAGGTAGCGCTGCCTGGAGAAGTTGCTGAGGAGGAAGGCGGAGGGCAGCAGCTGCGGGTCGGGCTTGCAGTGGTACGAGTCCGGGATCAGCGTGAAGAAGACGTCGCTGAAGAGGTTCAGCATGACCGCGAGGTTCGGGAACCAACTGAACACGACCACGACGCGGTTGTAGCGCCCGTAGCCGCCGGTGCGAGGGAGGATCTTGGTCTCGTAGTCCATGTGCAGAGGAGCAGCGGCGCGCGTGTCTGTGGCCATGGCGCAGTGAGGGCGCACAGTCCGGAGGGAGGAGGCGCAGCGGCAGGTAACACATGGAGGAGGAGGAGGAAGAGGAGCGCGGGTTTGAACCCGTGACGTGACTCACTTCTGAACATCCCCTCAGACCAAACTTAATTGACTGAGTCGCCAGAATTAACATGGTGAGTTCACAGTTTTGGGAAATCCCAAAACAAAAGTAGTCCGTGCTTTTACTTTTAGGGTTGTATAGTTGTGTTCTGAAACTGGATTAAACTTACGTTTTTGAAGGTATATGTGTTTTAAATGTGGGCAAATAAAAACAAACAAATGTATTTGATAAAAAATGTAACTTGGCATCACATCTAATATTAAGTTTATTCAATGAAAAGTTTACAATGAAACAATCAAGTATTCATTTTAATTTCAATAATCTTAATTAATTGTGAGTTACGAAATGAAGCATTGTGTTTTTTAGTTGTAAACAAGTTACAATTAGTTCAAAGTATTTGTTGTGTTCATTTCACTGCCTGATTTTACTCAACTAGAACCAGTTGGGGTGAAATGTCGGTGCACACCAGGCTGATTTGATTGAGTTTTATTACAGTTCTCAGTGTTGTGTGAAGAGCTTGAGGAGTATGGTTTCAGTGTTAACTTTATCTCCGGACCAGTTAGGGACATTTGACTCTCACGTTACACTGAAAAGTACCTGCGGCGTTCACAAATATAACATGTGTCAAAAAACGGGTTTGTTTTTGTGAGAAGTGACATCGCGTAAAAATGCTGACTCACAGCAAACAGGTGTTTCTACCCTGTGAGTCAGACTCAATGTGTTAATATGGGTGACATGACAGCTTCTCAAAAGTGAAGCCAGAATGTCTCCTGGTGGCTGCAGTTTGGATGGTAAGCCCTTCCTCCTTCAAGTTAATGGATGAGACATAAATCAACCAGAAAGTACCAAATAAATCTTCTCTAATGACATTCAGATTATTTCCATCACTTGAGGTAGTTGAGGTTATGTTCAAATGTTACTAATTTTAAAGTTGTTTGTTTCAGTTATCTGATGCTATATAACCAGGGTGGAACATGACTGACTCAGGATTGGTCGAGCATATCAAGTGCATGGATTCATTTCTGGATTGTGGGAGGAAATGGAGATGCTTTGCTAATGAACGAAAAACCATCTGATTTGGGCCAGAGACTGTCAAACGACAGGACGACCTCATGGACCAAATCCAGCAGAGAAAGAATTTCAAACATTCTCTCTGACACAGGTTTTTCATGCTCAGCTTCAGCAGCCTGCTCTCTATAATAAGAGGCCACTGAGACTGCAGATTATATTGACATCGACGTTCTGCTCTCAACAGGTATATTCTGATATCTATGGATTTTTCTGATGAGTGGATATTTTGAGTGTGTCAGAAATGATTAGTATAATTAGCATAATTAACACAGTGTTAGTGACAGCTCATGAGCAAACAGAAACAAAGAAGCAGAGGGCAGCCGGTAATATTTCAAAATTTTATTAACGAACATAATCTCTGAGGAACAACAGCAGTTCTCGCGCTCTCTGTACATGCAACTGTAGAAAATAACAATTTAGAATTTTTACTTTTTAGTTTTAGTCTTTTTTTGCCATCCGTCCTCATTTTCAGGTTCTCTCGTTTAGATTTTTTTTGTCTTTTCTTTTTCTTAAACTTGTCTTTTTTGCAGGAAATCAACAACAGCTAGAGGTGAAAGTACTGGATCTCTGTTACAGCACTGACGATAGCATCAACAACCCCCCACCCCCCTCATTACACCCGCCCCGCCCTCCCCCTTAGCTGCTCCAACAATATGTACACAAATAAACTACATTGTACAAATAAAAAAATGTTACATTGTTACATCATAATCACCTGCAGCGAGCGCACGCAGCCCGTTGCTGTTAGAACCCCACATTCTACGCAATTTTTCAGACTAGTACAAAGAGGAGGGTGCAAAACGTCCTGGGAGGTTTTATTTACAGAGCTATGTACAGTATGTCTCTTTCACGCATTACAAGGAGGAAAATTTACACAGCGGAGACCAACTTCAACTCAAAACATACCACAGGTGTCAGAAAAAACAAAAAGATAATAAATAGGTTATTTCTCACCATTTAAAGAGTAGTTCTCCATGCTTTTTATTAGTCATTTTCCATTCTAAAAAAAAGGAACAAAGAAACAGCTACAGTCTGGGTTTTAATTAAAAAAATAAAACAAGGAAAACCAACAAAAGAAAACTAGAAAAAAAGGCTTGAAATCGTGATTCTATATAATGAAAAAATAGCAAATATGCATATTTACGTCCAGTAAGAATAAAAAACAGCAAATAACAAATCTAAAATAAACATTATGAGTGAATGTAAGGAGAGTAGAGGTAATATGTTGTTGACTGAGGTGGTGTCAGGCTAGCATCTGTATCACCACGGCCAAGTGCTCTACTGTGCATCTGAGGACTGACGTGTCTTTTGTGTCTTGTTTCAATTTGATCCAGAACTCTTTTTGTCAGTTGAATATTCACACTGGAGAATTGACTCCGTGGGAAGTGTTTTACTCAATTGTGTCGCTGAACTGCAGACCGGGGTGGGGGTGGGGAAATGACTTGTCACTTATAATGTCAACCATCACTATTTCAAGCCTTCGTGGTTCAAATAAATGACTTATTACAGAAGTAAAAAAAACAAAACAAAACAAAGGCGGGGCTCAAACCATTTAAAAGGTGAAGCAGGAAACGGAAACACACTTGATGTCTTGTAAACAATAGTGAGAGGGTGTTGTCGGCCAGGGCATAGTAACTGTATACATTCTGCTCGATAAGCAATGTGATTGACATGCCACTGGTGTTTATGTCTTAATTAGGAAGAGAAAAAAAAAAAAAAACCTAAGATTAACACAACAACAGTCAAAACTACAAATACTGAGCTAAAAAACACACAAGGATTTTGTGAACAAAAGACACCCATTACCCCTCGTCCCAAAAAACTGTAAGAAACCAACAACAAAATAAAAACTAAATCAAGACAAGCCAGGGTTTGAAACCAAAATTCTGTCTATATGTATCCAAGTGTGTGTGTGTGTGTGTATAACCAGGATCTGTCCAAAACTATCCAGGACTATGCATCTAGCCACCTTGTCTGCACAGTGTAATAGCAACAACCATTGCACTAGCACTAGACATACCATACACAGCTATGTTGACTGACAGTGTGTAAATAACTTAAAAACGGTTCAGATAATATTGCCATCGGGGTATGTGAGCAGCTCTCACACACAGACACAACATCTGCTGTGTGACAGGTCGGAAAAAACTTTTCAAAACCAAGACCCATGAAAATAACAGAATCATTACAGGTCGCCAACATTTCAAGGGGATTTCAAAAGGTCTGTTCAGCATGAAGCTATATCTTCCCCCTCCACTGTCTGTGTTGATCACAAATCATGATCCACGAATGCCCCCAAACATCAGTGTTACATGAGGAAGTAGCTTAACATTTATAATCCCAGACAATAACAAAGCCAAACCCCTTTTACATTTAAGATAAAAATAGTCCATGAGCTGATTAAGATTTAACTGACAGGCAGACTAGGAGAATTAGCTCTCTACGGGTTGAAGTAAAATTTGGATATATTTAAAAACAAACAAGTCTTATTAAAGGCCACAGGTCTCATGCAAAGCCAAATAGGGTTCTTTGATTTTATGATACACAGACCCACTGCCGCCATCCAGTGATTACAACTGGAACAGCACCAAGGAAATAAGATGTTCTCCAACACTAGCCTGCTGAAGAAGGAAACTTTCAGAAAGCTATTACAACCACTTGGTCTTATTGGTTTGAAGCACAGACAAGCTGGGAGAATGGAGGCTATAACAAAATGCTGAAAGACCTGTGTATTGTTGGTTTCACACAATGTTTTGTGATCATTCAAAATGTGTTCAGCCTAATTTTGTAAAGTAAAAACAAGAAAAATGAAACCATACTAACATGAACACGATGGCATTGCTTGTAAATGACATCTCTCCGACTTTCAGCCCACTGATATATATCTATGTGACTTTGCCCAACAATGAGTACATTTTTTTCACTGAAAAAGGCATTTTCTTGGTTTGAAAATTTTCAGATATAATTGTGTAGTAAAGCAATCAATAATAATCCTCTGTCTATTCTTTAAATAAATCAGTTATTCTGCTACATCCGAGGGACTATATGGTGGTTGGCCTGTGGTAGGCTGGTTAAATGTTTTCTGTCATCTGTTTGTATTTTGTGATGATCCGCGTCCAGGTGAGACATCGTATCTGAGCCCGGACTGAATCTAGAGATGGGATCATATAACTGTGCACAGGAGTCTTTCAAATACTGACACGAGTCGTGTACACATTTTGGCCCATGGATATGGAGGGGGGGGGAAAGTGCTGCCCAAAAGTGAACTGTACATAAAAAGATCATTTTTATTTCTTTTATGTTTTTTTTCTTTACACTTAACTGAGTGATATTACAGTACATAGGTTATTTACAACTGTGCAGTAATGTGTGGCAAAATAAATTATCTAGAAGGCAGCAAGAATACATTGGTTAACGAATATAAAAACTGTACATAATTTACGGAATACAACTTTTTTTCAGTTTTCTTTTGTTTTTTTTCCATTAAACTAATATTGGCTCTGTAGTGTTTCAAGTCACTTCCTCAGAAACAATGAAATGCCCAAGTAAAGAAATAGACAAAAACAATATTTCTCTCCTGCTAAACCACGTTTTCTCAATAGTCTCTTTGAGTCTCAACATTCGTTATGTTTGTGTCTTCTGGTTGTCATGTGGTGATTCTGCAGTCCATGGCGGTCTGACGTGTTTGTGTCGGAGCAAACAGGGTGGCCGAGGAACACTCCGGTCTGTCCTCAGCGATCCATGCCTGTCCTCTTCTGTTAAGCCAGGCTGAGAGGCTGAAGGGTCAGTCTCTTCCCCTCAGACACTGGGCCCTGACGTGCACACATATCGCTAACCCTCTGCTATTAGGGTTAGCCGACCGGCTGCAGGCTCTGCTGCGCTGCCGTTCAGCTGGGGCTGGTGCTGTGACCCGAAACGGCGTCCTCTGGGTGTATTATCTTATAAACCCAAAACCATCAGGGCATGGTTCTGGCTTCCAGGTCCGTCCGTCCCAGCTGTCTTAGGTTAGATACAAATTGAAGATCCACATGATGCACTGCAACCCTGTTGATAGACCAGCACTGACCGGCTGGTTGTCCGGGCCCACCAGGAGCCTTGAATCAACAGGGGAGGCTTCACCTTAGTCCTCTTTCACGACAGGCACCACACTGCTTAGAGAACTCTTTGCAGATACCTCCCAGTGGTGGTGGTGGTGGTAGGTCTACTGAAGCAGGGACTAAAAATAAATGCAGAAAAAATATCTCTGTCCCTGGTCTCACCATAACTGAGCACTGAGGAGCTGTGTCCTGATGTCAGGGCCTCAAGCAAAAACTGTTTCTGCTTCTCGCACTCTGACCAAATGAAAGCGTAAAAACGTTTGAGGATGAAAGTGCAAGTGTATTTTCTTTTTCCCCAGTAAAAACATGTTTCCTTCTTCATGGAAGGGAATCGAGAGCAAGTTCTTCATCTTTACTTTTTCTATAGAATATAATTTTTTCTTGTCTAAAGTCCTCTGTCAAACTTGCTAGCCCTTTCCATTCGTTCTGTTCAACGAAGTCTCTTTGAGAAGAAGTGATTCAAAGTTTGAGCTCTATCTGTGAGCACAGGTGTGTCATGCAGGCAGCAGGACAAAGTCATCGTTGACATCGACCATTGGCACGTAGAAGGACGGCACTTCGTTGACACATAGGGACTTGTGTCCTGCTGGGTCCAACTCTTGAACCTTCAACTGCCACTCCATCCTTTGCACTGCATTGAGAGCTGCTGCCTCATGCTGTTGCCGCATCAACAAACACGTCTGGGGGAGGAAAAGCAAAGCATAAACATGCTTGGTACATACACAGGACGTGCCAACAATGTCTGTGACTGAAGACATCACAGCACATATCAAATCACTGCAGTGTCGGTACTTACCTTCATGCGATCATATTTATCATCCACATCCTGAATCCAGGAAATGAACTGGCGGGCGTTGAAGCGATCTCTCACAGATTTGTTTTCATCACCCTGAGAACACAGATAGAGTTATAACATAGACTAAGTAACGAGTGAAATAAAGATATGGCCACCACTGACAAAATGACATCTGATCAATCATGTGCTGTAACTGAATTGCACCTGGCTCTCTGATGGCATGTTGTACACTTCAGAGTCCAACAGCATGGTGCAGGCGCTGAAGGGCACAGCCTGATTGGCTATTGTCCTGGCTGCTCTGCAATGGACCCTTAAAACCTCCTGCTCACATGACACAATCAGCTTCTCCTGTTTAAAAACAAAACAACGAAAATCAATATAAACCAATCAACAGCAAATTAAGGTGAGAGAAGTATCCCAGATAATCAGCGTACCATGACAGTAAATTTCTTACCCGTTCTATGCTGTGCTGCAACCTGAGCTTCCCTCTTATTGCCTCTTGTTGTCTGAAGAGCTCCTTCAAAGGTTCTGACAGTGATGGAGGTGGTGCAATCTGATAAACAAATAAAACTGAATAATTAGTTGTATGTTTTTTGGTATTTAGATACAGCAATTGTCTCAAAAGAAGAACAACCAGCTATGCACGAACGTATGTCTTTTGTAGAAATGTTTACCAAAATCAGACAATTTTAATAGAACTCCTAACTACTTTGATTTTAATCTGGGAAAAAGGCAGGATCATTTACCACAGGAATGTGAAGCTTGCTGAGCGGCTTGCCATCCAGCAGGTAGGAGCCGGTGTAGGTCACATATTCAGCATAACACTGTGGGGCCTGTGGGGTGATGTAACACAGAATCTTCCTCTTTTCCTCAATCTTCTTCCTGATCTGCAGGTACTCAAAGTAAGGGTTGGAACGATCGCTGTGGTAGGGCTCAATATCGTCAAGTTTGATGGCATTCACTACAACAGCCAGTGTCTGCTGAATCATTTCCCTGGTCTGCTGCATGGCCGTGTTTACCAGCTGCACCTGGACCTGCTGCCCAGTAGAACGTGGAAATTTCCTCTTCCGCGGATGCTGGGTCTGAGACTCCTCTTCGTCCACCTGAAGAGGGCGTCCTTTTGTTGTTTTACTGAGAACCACCGATGCAGGAGTTGTCACAGAAGTAGGTATAGAAACTGCAGGGGTGGAATTAGATGCAGTAGAGGAGACATGAAGAGCAGATTCCTTGTCTTTCTTCAGAACTGAGATGGAGGAGCCTGAGTTGGGTGTTGGGATTCGAGTGGGCATCAAGTTAATGTTCACAGTTGGACTGGTTGTTACAGGGGTGGCAGTAGCTGATGAGGTTATTATGCTGGAGGTAGAAGGGACAACAGCAACAGAGGGATTGTTCTTGGCGCGATTGCGGGTCATTCTTTGTGGGATTTCATCAACTTTCTTGGGGATGTCTATAATGGTTGACACGGTGGTCAGGGATGCAGTTGTTAGCTTGGAGGTGGTCTCCTGAGTGTCTGGTACTTCCAGTGTGCTGGAGAGGCTGACTGTCACTGGCGGCTGAGGAAGAGGGCTGCATGTCACAGATTCTGCTACAGGCTCAGACGTCTCCTCTAGCCTCACCTCTGGCTTGACAGCAGACACTGAATCCAGGGGTAGCTCTAGTGGCTCAGAGAGAGACTGGATCTGCAGCTGATGTTGCTGACTGGCATCTGGATTTGCAGATGAATACAACATATTAGTCTCTGACTCCTCAGGTTCTGCATAGGGTCCTGTCCGTTCCTGTTGCTGAATGAGAGAAATTGAGTTGTTGACTGGCACACTTTGAGGCTCAAGGTCCAAGTCCTGCTGGAAGTTGACATGTGGTGATGGAACCACCAAATCTTGACCAGTAGGTTCTCCCAAACTATGGTCTCCAGCAGGGCACGTGGTCTTAGGGGGGCTTGAAAGGTCCACCTCTATTATGTCTGGGTCATCTCTCTCGATGATACTGTGTCGGATGTGGATGGGGACCGTTTTGTTGAGGTCAATTGTTTCAGGAACTCTGGGTTCAGCTTCTTCTGACTTGTCTGGTAGTGGAAGGTCAGGTAAGGAGAATGGTCCAAGGTCATCTAGCTCGTCTGTTTCAGCTGAGAATGGGTCTGCCCAGGGCACCACAGGCTCCGGGCCCACTGCTGGAGCCATGATGCCTTCACCTGTAGCACTGAAAGTGTGCGTACTCTGTCTGCTGTCTGGTTCGACACATGTTGACTCTACATCCATCTGGTGATTGTCCTCCATGGTTGGTTTGTTGCAGTCTTGGAAGAAAGATTCCAGTCTGTTGGAGGAGGATGAAGTGTTTAGATAGTTGGGTTCCACATCGATTACGGAGTCACGTCTCTCTGGGGAGGGGATGTCAGCCACAGCCTCTTTCTGCTCATCAAAATCCTCTGGTTCTTCTTTGTGCCACCTGTTCCAGTTGGCATAGGGGGGAGTGACAGAGGGGTGTCCAGACAAGTGGAGCATATCATTGTCTGAATGAGAGTAAGGACTGGTGATTTTGGAGACAGCAGCTTCTATTTCACCATATGTCCTGTGGGGAGATTTGAGTTCCATTTCAGGGTTCCAGCCCATGCTGTGATCAAAACAGTTCTCTCCCTGGTTAGGGGCAGAGTGTGAGGGGGAAAGTTCTTGTACTTCTGGATCCTGTCGCTCTGGAGACTCTGCAGGCCAGCTCTTCCTCAAAGAGTCCTCAACTTGAGACGAGAAGGAACATGGTTCCCTTGTTTGCTCAGGCTCCTCCACTGAACAGTGTTCTCTATCAGCTCTTTCGTCCATATCGCCTTCCTCCTCATCATCCTCCTCTTCGTCATCTTCCTCTTCCTGCTCCTGTTCTTCTGTGACAGAAGGAAGATCAGAGAGGATTAGGTTCGGCTCACTGTGGTGGGGCTCTGAGATGTCATCAATGTCCAGGGGAGGCAAAGCAGCAGGAGCTGGGGTTGGTGGCGCAGCGATGTCGAAGCATGGCTCTTGGGGGTCTGGCCTGTGAACTGGTGTCGAGGGTTTTGGCAAGAAGCTGTACACACTTTCAGGAAGGTGTTCATTACCCTCAGAACCAGTCAGAGCTGGTGCTGTCACATCTGGTGTAGGATGTGCTGGCTCCCGCCGAGGGGACAACAGTCCTATTGGGGAGAAATAGGGAGAAGACAGGCACTCTAGCCTATCTGCTGATTTGTCCTCTGGAATTTGGGAAGAGGGGGGCTCAAAGTCAGCTTCTGGATCAGTCTCCTGTCGAAGGAACTTGTCAGCCTCTGCCTTGAACTCTTCTTCTAGAGGCCTGCGGACGTCTGAGGATGCAGATCGGCTTGCGAGTGAAAGCTGAAGGTTCTTTGCAGGAGTAGGACAGGTGCCTTCCTGGAAACTCTGGGAGTTAGAATACCTGCTGGGTGGACAAGAGAAAGCAGAGGTTATTAGGAAAACAGGCCACAATCGGGAGACTGTAACATAATGATCACAACAGTGACCCTGCCTCATTGCTTGTGTGCGTAAATACCTTTCAAAGAAGGATGGAGAGCAGGCATTCATTGACATGGTCATAGCTGTTGAGTTCTGACAATCCAACCCATCCAACATGATGTCAGGGTAATCCTCTGCACTGCACGATGGGGTACGTGGCGTCTGCATCACTTCCTCAAAACTGGGGCACGAGATAACAGATGTTGGTGTGGGGACACCAGTTGGCCTGTTTTGATCTGGCCTGGGAGAAGCAGGGAGGTGCTCCTTCATTTGGGGTCCACCCAGCCAGTCCTTTGAGTTCTGACTGTCCGAAGGCTGGAACTTCCTATTCGGAGACATCATTTGCGCTGGGAGGCCAACATCTTTCAGCTTCTTTTCTTTAAGACCAGACTCCAGGCTGTTGGATTTCTTCGATGAAAGTTCACTGCGGTTCTTCCTTACCTCCTCTGTGGACTTGGTTTTGTCCTTCAGTTTAGGGTCCCCTGACTTGGGTCTCAGCTTTTCCATTTGCTTCATCCTCTCTTTGTGTCTCTTGTGGCGCTCTTCAATCTCCTGGTCTTTTAGACTCAACATCTGACCAAAACTTGTCATTTGATAATCACCATCCACCAACAGTTTTTCACGAGGACGATTATCTTTCCTCACTGTGTCTTTGGACTGAGTGATCTTTTCATTTTCATCCTTAGCCTTAGATTTGCTGTGGTCCATCCTGTTGTCTTTGTCCAGTATGTCACGATTTCGCTCTTTTTTCACGTCAAATTTAGGACTATCTTCTTTTGACCTGTCTTTGAGAACGGTGACTTGTGGGCTGTCTTTCAGGCCTGACTTTACATCCTCTTTGGAGTGTTTGAATGACCCAAATCCATCAATGTACTTATTTTTCTCCTCCTTAATTTTTTCCTTATGTTTCTCCTTTTTCTTTTTGTCCTTCATTCTGTCACTGATTACACCCGAAGCTTTGTCTTTGTCTTTTTTGGACATCTCTTTTTCAAACTCCAATGTTTTCTCAAAGTCATCGTCTCCGTCTCCTTTGCCTCCATAAGGGAACGTATAAGGGTCTGCTTCTAGGGGCATGGGCTCCTTTTCAAAAGGTAGGCTCTCTCTGCGGCTGTAGGACTCTCTGATCTCCTCTGTCTTGTCACGTTTGTCACCTTTTTCTTTCTTGACCTTCTCTTTCTCTTTGTCGTGGCTTTTCTTGGACGAAGATGAAGAGGAATGTCGATGTCTTTCTTTCTCTCTGAACTTGTCTTGGGGTGTAGATATGGACAGGGAGTCTCGCCTGTCCTCAGACATGTCAGTCAGACTGATGGAGTCATAGTAACTAGTGAGGACTGGCTCGTGACCTCTGTCAGTGAAACTATCCGAGGAGATATCACTATTCTTATCGTTGGAGTCGTCCTTATAGTCATTCATTGCTTCTTCCTCCAGTTTTTCCAAAAGGGACTTTTCATTCTCACCGCTGGCTTTTGATGGCTTCCTGTCCTTGGAGTGGTCAAGTTTGTCTTTGTATTTGCTCTTTGTCTTTTCCTCACTCGTGTCCCTTTTGTCCAGGAGCTTCTGCTTATTTTTCTTCTCTTGGTTTGAGTCTACTGACATTCTGTCTTTTCTCTCCTTGTGTTTTGCTTCCACGCAGTCCTTCTTGTCCTTGTTGTGTTTCTCAAGGGAGCCTTTCCTCTCTTTACCCGTGTCAAAGGTAGCCTTCTCTTTCTTCTTTTCTTTGTGGTCTTTGTCTTTTGATTTTTCAGTATTGTGTTTAGCTTCCACAGAAGATTTTCTATTTTTTTCTAAAGGAAAGTGATCCAACTCGTCCTGATCAGGTGTTGAGTCTTTCCTGATGGAGTCAGACATTAGCACACCACCATTGTAGCTGTCGTCCTCATCGTCACTCTCATCAGTGAACACGTCAGCAATCTTGTACCACGTTTTCTCTCGGATTTTCTCTGGTTTTCTTTCCTCTTTCTTTATCTCCAAGAAATCTTTCTCCCTTTCAGTGTGTTTGTCTTGAGAGGCCTTTTCCTTCTTCTCCTTGGTCGGATCTGAAGACATCTTTCTATCTTTGTCTTTGCCATGAGACTCTTTGTGTTTGTCTTTGGCTCCCTCCTTCTTGTCTTTGGTGCCCCGGTCTGTATCCTTTTCCTTTACAGGTTTTTCTGTGGAGCATTTCTCACTTTTCTCCTGATCAATGCCTCTGTCCTTTGTTTTGTCTTTGTGCTTGTCTGCTTTTGTCTTTTCTCTCTTCTCTGTTCCATCACCCTTCTTTTCTTTCTCCTTTCCAGAGTAGTTTCTTTCTCGGATATCACATGATTTTGCAGCATCACCGTCTTTAAAGAAAGTATCATTGCCATAATCATCTCTTGTAGATTCCTGTTTGATTTTCATGTCCTTTCTTTCTTTTATGGACTCATATGAATCTTTACGGTCTCGAGTGTTGTCTAAAGAATCCTTGTCTTTTTTGTCTTTGACCATGTCTGTGCACTCCTTACGCTTCTTTTCTTTTTCGACTGAGTGACTCAAGTTTAACTTTTGTTTTTCAGACCAGTCTTTTTTCTTTTCATTTGTCTTTTCTGATGAGTCTTTCTTTCTAGATGTGGCTTCTTTCTCTGTCCTTTTCTCACTGTGATCTGATTTCTTGTCCTTGACTTTGTTTTCTTTTCTCCTGGTCTCTTCCTTAACAGTCTCAACAATGAGTTTTACAGCATTGTTGGCTTTGTATTCCTTGTACTCTTTAATGGGAGCATCCCAACTGTCATCTTCGTAGAGGGAGGAGTCAGACGACATCTCCGAGCCCCATCTGTCATGATGGTCATCGGAGGCACTGAGCTTTGTGTCCTCAAGGTTGAGGAAACGGTTGTTGACGTCATAGTCTTCATACTCCGACTCTTCCTTCTGTGCTTTGTCTTTTTTACATTTCTCCTTGTCCTCCTTGGTGTTTTTCTCCTTGTCCACCTTCAGATGCTTTTCCTCTTTCTGCTCACTTTTCCGGTCCGCCTTTGAGGAGGACTTTTCCTTGGACTTTTTCTTCTTCTCCTCTTTGTGAGCTTTTTGTTTATCCTCCTTGGGCTTCTCCTTCTCTTTGATGTTTCTCTCCTTGTCAGACTTTACAGGTTTCTCCCTCTCCTCCTTACTTGTCTTGTCCTTGGTGGAGTCCTTAGTTTTCTTATTTTTCTCTTCCTTAGTCGTTCTATGCAGGTCTTTCCCAGATGACCAATCCTTGTCTTCAGACTTACTCTTTAAAAGCCTGTCCTCCTTTTTCGAATGGTCTTTTTCGTGTTTGGTTAACTTGACTTTGCTCTCAGCTGGTGATTCTGACTCAACAATTAGGGACTTCTGCCTTGAATCATCAAAATCGAAAGAATAGCTTTTGACAAATTTCTCATTCATGTCCTGATTAAGTACTAGACTAGGAGCTTTGTCCTTTTCCTTATTTTTGTGCTTGTGCTTCACTTTATGCTTTTTCAGGACTTTGCCATCTATGTCAGTTTTGGAGACCGCACTTTCTGCATTGGAGTTTTTATAGAGCTCAGAGTTTTTCTTGTCCACCGTGTTACTGTGCACATTGTTATTCTTCTTTTTGCTTTCCTGTGCTTTCCTCTTGACTTGTTTAATTGACTCTACACTGGAATCAGCAGAGGAGTAGTCAGACTCACTGGACAGTCTTGTTCTGACTGAATCAGAGAGAGAACTTTCGTCTGACCATGTGGGAGAGGACACAGTCTTCCATCCATCTGTCCTCCACTGCTTTGGATGCTGTTCTGCTAATGACGGTGCTTGTTTCTGTGAGTTCAAGTTACCGTGGGAAGAGGAGGAGGATGCGTTAAAGCCAGGGGATTCTTTCAGGCTCACTGCAGAGGAGTCCTTTATACTATTTGAGCCCTTGTCGTCCTCACTCTCCATGTCTCCACAGTCAGAATCTGATGTACAGAATTTGTCATTGACTTTACCAAACCTGACTTCTTTACTGACATTATTTTTACTCTCCTTCTTCCGCTTCTTTTTGACTTTATTCTTGTCTTTCTGTTGTTTAGAGCTCATGCAGGCAGAGTCTCTCGCCTTGGTATTTGTCTGCTGGGCTTGTTGCCGCGGCGTAGGCGCTGGCGTGTAACACAACGTCCTGTCGTCCTCATCAGAACTGTTACTGTCAGAGATGATCCGCCTGACAGTTTTCTTTGGTGTGAGTGAGTTGCTTTTGGAATAGGTTTTGACCTCCATCTTCGGTATGGAGATGAAGCTGTTGGGCTTGGTAATAGGGTCCTTACGAAAGTCTTTTTTCAAGAGGTGTTTATCGTCCACTGGAGGAACACGTTCCTCCTCATCATCCTCATCGAATTCATATTCATCTTTGACTGGTGTGACTGCAGATTTAGGAGGGTCCATAGTTTTTCCTTTCAACTTCAGGCCCTTCTCAAACTCTGAGTCTGTGTTATTGCCATCGACAGAGCTGGACGGGGCAAATGAGGGGGCGTCTTCCTCCTCTGATGATTCTATGGAAAGTAAAAAGAGGCACAATCAAAACACCGTTCAACACCAACAGTTCATCTACATGAATAACTAGTGATTGTCATTTTCAACTTTCATGTAAAAAGGTGACACAAAATTTTAGTTATTCCATACCTGATGAACTTTCTTCACTTGAAGTGTAAGTGCCTTTCCCCAGCAATAGATTCAGCATAGTTGGAGAGTTGGCAACCTTCAGTGGTGTTTCACCTCGCCTGTTGCTTTGACGTGGGTCCCCGCCATACCGTAAGAGAAGCTTAACCACCTGAAAAAGATCAAATGAATTATAGAATCATTATTTCCTTTATATTTCATATGAGTCTCAGGACACGACTCAAGTTAATACACCAGTAACCTAAAGAGTTTTTATTGTATCAATTTAACTTGATAATGAGAGTAATAATGTCAAAGAAAAGATGAGAAAGTATCTCTACAATATTAACATTTTCAGTTCATCGAAATGTTCTTTATCTGATTTACTAACCTTGAAATGCCCATTGTTGGATGCATCGTGTAAAGGGGTATCATCATCCAGACCCTTGGTGTTGACTTCTGCCCCGGCTGCCAGCAGCTGCTTGGCCACGTCATAGTACCCCCTATTGCACGCTTCATGCAATGCAGTCCAGCCTAAACGAATGAAGAATTTCAGTAAGAGTTCTGTATGCAGTATATGAAGTAATACAATGCTTTATGCATTAAGTAAAGAACAGTCTCTGCAAGAGCTTCTTACCTGCAAAGTCTTTTACATTCACATCAGCTCCCTCGCTAATGAGCTCCTTGATGCGGCGTACCTCTCCACGGATTGCTGCTCTGTGCAGCCGCGTCTCTCCTCTCTCGTTACGTTTATTCACTTTGTCTTTGGTTTTAGACGCAGAGTTTGGAGTTCCCTTCTGACCCATACTGGACTGCGACTGATGCTTTGGTGTTGTGTCTGTTGGACACAGATTGAAATAGCTCTTGACACCAAAACAGTTTTGAAGTTCACAAATGTGTGTAAATCAGTAAAATGTACTGATACTATAATGATTTCTATGAATATAAATATATCGGAACTGCTTCCAGCCAGAGGGGGGCAGTCTTACCCTACCAGTCAGCAGCAAGGTGGCCCTACTTCACTTGACTCACTCATTTCATCACATTTACACATTATTGAGTTTGTATCGCTATTGTCATAAATAACATTTGAAACACAACCACTTAATCATTGTCCATGCACACAGGCTTGCAACACAGGAATTAACATGAAAATATAAGTGGCGACACATTGCTCATCCACAAATCAATCTCATCTCAAACGTCAACACTGAGGGCAAAGGAAGATAACTTTTAAGAATCTTATACATTCGTTAACAAATGACTCAACAAAATATCAAATTTACAATTTCAGAGGATAAGTAGGTTCTAAAGTAATTAACTGATGCAAATCTACCATCTAACGCATATATGACTTCTAACAAAATTAAATCCTTGTCAGAGCTTTGTGCCTGAATGTCTGGCTGTGATTTGGCTCAGATTGTGAAATTATGCCATTAGTTCCAGTCTAATGCAATGCCAACCAGGGTGGCTTGGTTTCATTTCCTTGACAGCCCCATGCCGTATTCTAGAAAATAGTTCCTGTACTGTTGATGAACCAATGTCTGACTATTACAGCTGCTACAAAAACAATCACTTACACTGAGAGAATGGCTGTACAATGTAGCTATAATGAGAATTAATGTGAATTAGCTTGTGTAACTACATTCAGGATGCAGAGAGAGAAAAAACAAAAACAAAAAACAAGGAGCCCCATCCACGTCTCTTTTCAATACCATTCTACAGCACTCGCAAGTACAGATAGCTGTACAAGAGCGCACACACACACACACACACACACACACACACACACACACACACACACACACACACACACACACACACACACACACACACACACACACACACACAC